>CM061548.1:414217819-416617819 GCA_030864215.1 Capsicum pubescens
ATTTATAAAACATATACACATGTATACGTTAAATATATACGTCTATAGAAGATATATATATACATATATAAATTAATAATACTTGATAGTAAATTAATAATATACTAAAACTAAGTTATAATTAAATCCATTTTTTTTAAAAAAAAAATAATTAACCGGGCTGATTAACCAGCAGGCCCTAACCAGGCTTGGTCCGGGCCGGATTAACCGGCCCAAATCAATGAAAAACTCGGATGGTACCCGGTACCCTAAAGCCCTAGGGCTTATCGGGCTGGGTCAAACCGGGCCTATTTTTGTAAGTGGGCAGGGCCGGGTCAGCCCGTCTCGTTTGACAGGCTTACATTAAAAAGTATTATCAGACGATCCATCGGGGACAACTAATCCTAATCTTTAAGGAAGAGTCGGGATCCAAAATTCTTTTAATTCATTCATAAAGTCTTTTTTATCGGACGATGACTCGTAGGTGGTGAGAAGGTCCCCTTACTTGCAAAGGAATACAAGGTATGTCCAACTCATTTCTAGCTGTTAGCAAGAATTATCTCAGAAATGCAGGATAAAGTTGTGTATGATAGATTCTTATGGTCTGACTCTTTTCGAATTTCATGCATTGCAGGTAAGCTACTTATCAGGTGGATCAAATAGATAATTGTACTTAGCGATTCGACTTATTGATTATTGATTTAAATATACCATTTCGCTAGCAAATCTTTAGATAACTGTTGGCTCAGTATGAGATTAGCATTTAGCGGACGATTAATAGGTGGTGTATCGGATAAATCTAAGATATAATAAAATATCGAGCGATTATCGAGATGTCCTCCATTTCTTCACCGATTAAGTTATTGATTTTTGTTCATACATCTCCTTAATATAACATAGAATAAAATAAGAACTTTCTTCTACACCTAAAATATACATAGAAACATTTTTAATTATTGAATCAACGGAGTTATCCAAACTTTATATGATTTGAAATTTTTCAGTTTTATCTAACTTTGTGCGGAATACTTTAAGAGTTCGTTTCATTTTTGCTACGGTCCCACGTATTATCAACAAATAATGTGTCTTTTGATTTTAGAATTAATTTTAAATTTCATTTACGTCTTAAAGAGACGATTAAACTTTATAGTTAGAAGTTAAAACAAGTGGCTCGTTATTTCTTAAGCTATGAAGTGAATAGAATAATGAACGGGGCTCTAGTTTTTAGGTTTACAAGAGATACTTTATATATCTTGGAATAAAAATATGAACATGATAATTCATAATGAAATAATGATTTACCCGATAATAAAGTTGAGTAATTCATTTCCGCACTGATAAGTCATTAATTATAATTATTCATCTGTTCATCAATCGTTAACCGAATAACCTATAACCAATAAACAAATAAGCTAATTTTGTAATTGAATTATCAATTACGATTTGATTTTGAACTACGTTAATAAATAAACTCAAAAGCTTTAACGCACTGAACTACTTTTGTCATCCTCTTAGGCCTCAAGCTTTAGCCCTAGTTGGGCTTTCCCCTTACAAATATGTATAAATAACATAAATCCCCTAGCTTAATAAAGTAATTACACAAAATCCCCTCTTATTTTCTCTCTCCCGAATTTTGGCAAATATACTCATACAATCGTCAACACATTATACATTGGTGGAATGTATAATGAAACTGTTATTCCTAAATTTAAGGAAATTGATATCCTTAATTATATCACTGTTCCTTAATTAACGGCAATAATTAGATATTTTTAACGCATATATGGATAAAACTAGTAACTGAAATTTGAATTTCAAAAATAAATAAATTATACAAGTCAAATTTTATTTTCTGATTTATTTGATTGAAGATCTGGAAATGAAAAAAGTTCTATTGATGCAAAAAAAATCCCATAAAGCAACCAAATACTTCTACATACGTTCTTCAAAAATTCAAAAAGCATCATGAATATCCCAATATTGCTGCAGCATTCTGGAATTTGGGAGTCAGAAACTAGTTATAAGTCATACAAAAGTGACGCAATAATTGTTTCGGAAAGTATTATTTTCTTGAAATTGATTTCTACTATCGCCATGGAGTTGGATATAGACGAAGTGTGTAAAAAAATTGAAGTGAAATATGTGGTTGAAGGAAACTCTTCTCCAATTGTAATAAGAAACGACAATGGAGTGAGGGTTTACGTGGGTCATGAAGGCCTCTTGTATGAATGAATCGGAATTGTTTGTGATTAAAACATTTGTTTCGGAGCATAGTTGCAGTCTTAGGGACCGAGTGCTGAATAATGTGGTTGCGACAAGTAATTTTATGAGTGAATTTATTGATCCAAAATTAATCAGTCACAAAAGAATACACACCCCCGTGGACATTATCGAAGAGATGAAAGCTTTTTACGGAGTCGACATTAACTACATGAAAGCATGGCGCACAAAAGAGAAGGCGATTGCGATGCTTAGAGGTGGACCAACAGATGGATATAGAAAAATGCCCCGTTATATATATATGTTGAACCAAGTGTATCCCCAATCGCACATTCGGATGCATGAGGCAGTAGATAACGAGTTTAAATACTTGTTTATTGCACTGCGTCTGATGATTAGGGGTTTTGAATTTTGTAGACTTGTTGTTGTTGTTAACGGGGCATATTTAAGCGGTCCATATGAAGGAACATTTGTATCGGCAAGCACATTAGATGGTGCAGGTATTGTGCGTTTAGTTTTTTTTTTTGTGTTGTACTTTTTTTTTGTTTTGTTATTTACTGTATATTATTTTATCTTATACATTGTTAAATTTTTGTGCAGGTAAATTCTTGTGCAGGTAAATTTTTGTTATTTACTATATATTTTTTTTAGATGATTGACTTTTTTAATTTATATGTAGGTTGTATTCTGCCATTAGCTTACGGTGTTGTTGATTCGGAGAATGACAATGCGTGGATTTGGGTTTTTCAAAAGTTTAGAGAGGCATTTGGTGAAAGAGACAACATGTGTGTTGTTTCAGACAGAAATGAAAGTATCATAAAAGCTGTAAGCATTGTTTATCCTAATGTCCCTCATCTAGCATGTATATGGCATTTATGGAAAAACGTTTGCACCCATTTTAGGAAAAGCAAAGTGTAACGCCCCAAAAACGGGTCCCGGAGCATCACACGGTGCTTGAGGCTACGAGTAGCCCCAAGCTAACCCTTTGAGCCATTTTCATTCAGTTCAACACAAATCAACGGGGTTTCCATAAATAACCTTCAAATATCAACAGAGTAATCATCATCCAAGAATAAAAGAATTTAAAAAAGATAACAAAATACGACTTATTAGTCAACTCCCAACATCTATACTAGTCTGACAAGCCTCTAAGAAAATCAATAAAACCAGCGAACCATTGAGACATGCCCCAACTGACTTATACTCAGTTATCAAATGTAAACAATTCCGTGAAACCAACATCAGGCATCACGTCCTCAGAACATGAGGACTCACGACAATAGAGGATGTAGAACAGCGTGCCGAAGAATCACTATCGAACCTGGAACTGAGCACCTGAACCTACATTCCGAGAAAATGCAGCCCACATCCAAAGATGTGGGTCAGTACCATGGAAAGGAACCGAGTATATGGGGGTGTATGCAGTTGTATAAACATCATCATCATAAATATTTATAAGAAATATGCAGGATGTATGAAAGACTCACATAGCCCGAAGAAAATCATCATAATCACGAGAGGATGAAATAAGTATAATAACACATGTGAGTCATCATATAATTTGTCAATCACTTTCAGTTCATCAAGAATATCAATTCTCATAATGTAAATATCATTTAAATCTTTCAAAAGAATAACTTTCACAATTTCACTTTCAAATCACTTCACCATTCACCATAGACACAAGGAAACACACACACACACTGGGAGATCCTATAACCGACATAAACCATGTGAGCTACATGGAGTCCAACGTACAACCCACGTTGGGGATAGCCGTCATATCCTTGCCATCGGAGTAGGACTATCGATATCAAATCCATACAAACTAGTGATCACTATATAAATTAGCCTCAGGCTCACTCCTACGGGGGCACGTAGTTCTAGGGAAGTAAGGTCGCTTTATACCTCCCACTCGGTGCTAAAGATTTCTCCCGGACTTAGCTCAGATCATTTCAAAGACAATCCACAACAAAACAATTTCAGTAATATATAAATATACATCGGGAGCCATCATGCTTCCCATCTATCAAAATCAACCACGTTGTGGATTTCTTTCACACTTGAGTTCAAAACAACTCCATTAAGATCAAAAGGTCAAATCATTCAAAATATCTCAAATATTCAACATCAACGTGCTTATAACACACACTTTCTCAAAAAAACACAATTTCCAATAGGGATTCACGACCCAAATATCAAAATCATGATAAATATCGTTCAAGATTCATGCTTTATATCACCACACATGTAAATTCATCTTTCAAAATCATAAACATCAAGATTTCACAATAATCATCATAAGATATGGGTTCATGCTTCAAATTCATAAAAATCAAATAAAAATCATGCCTTTGTAAAGAAAATTATTTTTGGGCACAAGAACGAAAGAGAGTTCTTGTTGAAAAACCCCACATACCTTGAATGAGGAACTTTAGATCGATACTCATTTTTGAGATATTAATCGTGCCATTGAATGATGGTTCTTGGAGTTCTTGAACTAGGAACTTGGAATCTTGAATAAATTTGCAGAATTAATGGTGAACTTTAGAGGTTCTTGAAGTTGGATGTAGGAGCTTAGGGTTTTCTTTTTGAAGAAATTTGATGAAATATAACATATAATGTTTCTAATAGGCTTTAATATAGGGTTTGGACGGATTTTGGGTGAGGGGAAATGACCAAAACGCCCCTAAAAATCAAATAATTCTCGAATCTGTCCTTTGGTGGACTGTTTTGATAGTCTGAAGTAGATCAACCATAACGTTTTACTCCAATATTCAAATTGGATGAAACCAATTTCATTAGAAAGAGGACTCTCATATATTTCCGTTGATAAATAGTATCTCACCCAGATCATTGTGTACGAGGAGTTATGATTATTTGAAGTTGACCCAAAAATTCACTTTTGATAGGTTGAAGTAGATCGACCATAAATTTTTTCTCCGATAGAAATATTGGATAAAACCAATTTCATCAGAAAGAGGACTCACATAGATTTCCGTTGATATATAGTAGATCACCCAGATCATTATGTACAAGGAGTTATTATCGTTTAAAGTTGGAGGAAAAATACGCCAGGCCTCAGTACTTTTTTCTGCACGTTTTACTGTTCACTACTATTCACGGTTCGATCGGAATGTTCATAACTCGTCGCTCGGGTGTCCGTTTTGGATGATCCACATATCGTTGGAAATATTATTTGATACTCTACGCAATGGTGGGTCATAATCTAAGACATTCCACACGGAAAATTTATAATTCATTCTAGAAGATAGAACCCAACACGTTTACGCACAAAATTTCAACAAAAAATTTCCCGGGGTATTACATCATCCCCCCTTGGAAACATTCATCCTCGAATGACGCTAGACATGCCAAGATTAGATAGGGAATAGAGAATACAGCTGAAACCATTCGTTAGACTCATCACCACATCGTTTCTCACTCCGAATGCAACATGGAATGCATAAATTCAAGAAACTACAGCTGAACACATAATAAATGACAGCTGAACTGCTGCAACTTTTATCAAAAGTGCATGATTTAGGAAAGAACGGTACCTTCGGCTTGATCGTAGTTCGCAAAAAATAGGTGCGGGTACTTGGATCGCATATCCGCCTCAGCTTCCCAAGTTTCACCCTCAACAGATTGGTTTCGCCACAACACCTTGACCAAGGGAACTTCTTTGTTCCTTAGTCTTCGGACACTGAAATCAAGAATCTCAACAGGAATCTCATCAAAAGAAAGATTTTCTTGAATGTCAGCACTCACAGAGGAATCCACTATCACAGCATTGCTAATATGCTTTCTAAGCATGGAGACATGGAATATTGGATGAACAGAGGACAACTCGGAAGGCAACTCGACCTCATAAGCTACCTTACCAACACGGCTAAGAATTTTGTAAGGACCAACATAACGGGGACTAAGCTTCCCCTTCTTTTCGAATCTCTTCACCCCCCTCATGGGTGAAATTTTCAGATACACTAGGTCACCAACTTCAAACTCAAGGTCTCTCCTTCTAACATCAGCATATGACTTCTGACGACTCTGCGCAGTTTTCAACCTTTCCCTAATAAACTTAACTTTTTCCATAGCCTCAAATACCGAATCAGGACCACTCACAGCCGCTTCACCCACCTCGAACCAACCTATGGGTGATCTACACTTCCTCTCATATAAGGCTTCAAACGGAGCCATGTCAATACTAGAGTGGAAATTGTTATTGTAAGCAAACTCTATCAACGGTAAGTGATCATCCCAACTTCCCTTAAAGTCAAGTGCACAAGCTCTCAACATATCCTCTAAGGTCTGGATGGTCCGCTCAGCCTGACCATCGGTCTGCGGATGAAAAGCAGAACTCAAAAGCACTTGGGTACCAAGACCCTTCTGAAAAGCTTTCCAAAATTGTGAAGTGAACTGAGTACCCCTAACTGAAATGATAGACAAGGGAACTCCATGCAGTCTGACTAGCTCTCGGATATACAATCTAGTGTAATCCTCAGCAGTATATGAAGTATGAACAGGCAAAAAATGAGCAGACTTAGTCAATCTATCAACCACAATCCAAATGGAATCATGATGGTGTCGGGAAGGAGGTAAACCAATCACGAAGTCCATATTTATCTCTTCCCACTTCTAGGTGGGAATACTAAACTCTTGCATCATACCACCAGGTCTTTGGTGTTCAACCTTAACCTGTTGGCATGTTGCACACTTAGCTACAAACGCTGCTATATCTTTCTTCATGCCACTCCACCAATAGATTTCCCGCAAGTCTCGGTACATCTGGGTGGCACCAGGATGAATAGAATATCTCGCCCCATGCGCTTCAGCCATAATCCTCTGTCTCAGATCATCAACATTCAGGACACACAATCTACCCTGCAATCTCAACACACCATCTCCCCCTTGGGAGAAAACCTCTACTTTTTGGTCCTTGACTGACTCCTTCAATCTGACCAAACTAGCATCTAAGTATTGCTTTTCCTTCACTTCCGAAACCAAGGAGGATTCAGAACTACTCTGAACCCCTATACTACCTTCAGCAGAGTCAAACAACCTAACCCCCAATCTAGCCAAACGATGTACATCACGAGCCAGCTCTTTCTTACCTTCTACCACATGCGAAACACTACCCATGGACACTCTACTTAGGGTATCCGCCATAATATTGGCCTTGCCCGGATGGTACAACACACTCATATCATAGTCCTTTAACAATTCTAACCATCGTCTCTGCCTAAGATTTAATTCTCTCTGGGTAAACACATACTGCAGACTCTTATGATCAGTGAAAACATCAACATGGACACCATACAAATAGTGTCTCCAGATTTTCAAAGCAAACACAACAGCAGCCAACTCAAGGTCATGGGTGGGGTAATTTTTCTCATGGGGTTTCAACTGTCTAGAAGCATAAGCTATCACCTTACCCTTCTGCATCAATACGCAACCCAACCCAACTCTCGAAGCATCACAGTACACCACAAAACCATCAACACCATCAGGCAAAGTCAAAACAGGGGCTGAAGTGAGTCGAGTCTTCAACTCCTGAAAACTCTTCTCACAAGATTCGGACCACAAGAACTTCACTTTCTTTTGGGTCAACCGAGTCATAGGAGACACTATAGAGGAGAAACCCTCAACAAAACGGTGGTAATAGCCAGCTAAACCCAAGAAACTTTGGATATCAGTCGGAGAAATAGGTCTAGGCCAATTTCTAACAGCTTCGGTCTTTTGGGGATCAACTCTAATACCCTCGGAAGAAATGATATGACCCAGAAAAGCAACTGACCTTAGCCAAAACTCACACTTACTGAACTTGGAAAACAACTTGTGATCTCTAAGGGTTTGCAAGACAGTTCGGAGATAATCAAAATGTTCATCCTCACTACGGGAGTACACCAGTATATCATCGATGAACACTAAGACAAACATATACAGATATGGTCTGAACACTCGATTCATGAGGTCCATGAAAGCTTCTGGGGCATTAGTTAACCCGAAAGACATAACAAGAAACTCAAAATGGCCATAACGAGTTTGGAAAGCGGTTTTCGAGATGTCACACTCCCTAACTTTGAGTTGATGATAGCCGGAACGAAGGTCTATCTCTGAGAAATAACTTGCACCTTGAAATTGGTCAAACAAATCATCTATTCTCGGAAGGGGGTACTTATTTTTTACGGTGACTTTATTCAATTGGCGGTAATCAATGCACATATGCAAAGAGCCATCTTTCTTTCTCACAAACAACACAGAAGCACCCCAAGGAGAAATACTAGGCCTTATGAAACCCTTATCTAGTAGATCTTTGAGTTGCTCTTTCAACTCCTTAAGTTCTGCAGGGGCCATACGGTAAGGAGGAATAGAAATGGGCTGAGTATCGGGAAGAAGATCAATCCCGAACTCTATCTCTCTATTAGGAGGTATCCCTGGGAGATCATCCGAAAAGATATCAGAAAACTCATTGACGACGTTAACAGACTGGAGAGTTGGAGTCTCAGACTTAGTGTCTTTGACTCTAACCAAATGGTAAATACACCCCTTGGAAATAAGCTCTCTAGCTTTAAGGTAAGAGATAAAATGACTCTTGGGTGACACAGAATTCCCAGACCACTCAAACACGGATGCACTCGGAAACTAAAACTTGACCATTCGGGTCCGACAATCAATAGAGGCATAAGAAGAATACAGCCAGTCCATACCCAGAATACCCAGCCAGTCCATCCTAATTCTTTTTTTAAAAAAATTACACATGATATATTAATCATTGAAGATTAATCTAATTACACCAAAAGTTTATTTTATTTTATTTGATATGTAATCTTCAAAGTTTTTTTAATTTACTTATTTATTTCACCACTTAATAATAGTTTTAAAATACAAGTACTTATATGAATTGACACAATAATTTTTTTTGTCGTTTATTTTATATACTAAAAATTCTTAAATATAAAAGAAATAAAATGATGGATTTCATATTTTAGACATTAATTTTGTTATTTATATGAGAATAAAAGAATAAAATCTCCTTTTTTTGAAGGAAAGAAAAATTATATAGTCTTGAAACAAATTAAACTTTTTAAAAAAATATTAACAAAATGATATCTTCTTCAGTACTATTACAAATGAATTTTTAAAATATTACTCCATCAATTATTCTTTGCTTTTGATGGATTTAGAATGAAGTACGGATATAAATTAGTGTTTAATTGTATAATAAAATATAAATATAATGATCACAAAAAAAGTGAAGAAACTAAATTAAAAATAATATATTTTTTAATAAATTTATGTCTTATCTTACGAATTTAATGATTTATTTATGGGCAATTCCTTGTAAAAAATTTGCAAAAAAATCATCTTTTCACTATATATTTACCAAAAATTATCTTGCATAAAAATTGCAAGTAATCTATGTCCAAATTAAATTTTTCAGGTAATAATATATATTAAAAAAAATTTATTGAATTTTGTTTGGCAACAAAAAAATCGTAGGTTTGCCATCAATACTTTTAAATAACAAATTATATTATTTTATTCTCTATTACTCTATATTTGAAGGAAATGTAATATCTTGGGATTATATTAATCCAAAAATTCCTTTTTATAATTCCAAAAGTAGATTTTATTCTTTTATTCTCATGTAAATAACAAATTTAATGTCTAAAATATGAAATTCGTCGTTTTATTTCTTTTAGATTTTAAAAATCTTTAATATATAAAATAATTAATAAAAAAAATTAAATGAGTACCAAA
This sequence comes from Capsicum pubescens, assembly GCA_030864215.1. Taxonomy (NCBI): domain Eukaryota; kingdom Viridiplantae; phylum Streptophyta; class Magnoliopsida; order Solanales; family Solanaceae; genus Capsicum; species Capsicum pubescens. Next base: position 414,227,783 of record CM061548.1, read on the forward strand.
TTTTATAAGTACTTGAGTTTTAAATATTATTAAACGGTGAAATAAATAAGTTAATACAAGAAACTTTAAAAAGTACATATCAAATAAAATAATTCAAGCTTTTGGTGTAATTAAATTAATCTTCAATGATTAGTCTATCATGTGTATTTTTTTAAAAAAAGAATTAGGATAAAACTTTAGTTAAATAAGTTTGATAAGTTACATAGATCTATTTATCAAAAAAAGAAAGAAATTTTAATGACATGGAATTTCTAGTAGGAGAGAGGAAGTTTTTGAGGTGTTAAGTATATTTTAAGGAAAATAGAAAGAGTTAAGTGATATTCTTGTTCTAAATAAAATAAAAATGATATTTGTAGGCAATTTCCCAAACATGGGTGACCATCTAGGGAATTTACTCTAGACTATAGTGAACTACTTATAACATACTTGTCTTTTCCTATCTAGGCCATGGAAATCCACTTGCCACCTGTGTAGTTCCTTCTTTGATTCGAATGTGCTTCGAAATTTTGGAAGATAATAATTTCAGAACACTATAATTTAAGACGAACCACTGGAATCATGCCAAGAATAACCAAAATTCAAATAAATATCATATTCTATGCGATAAGGTTGGTACATTGTTGTTCTATTGTTCTTCTTTATCATTCGATAGCACTTACAGACTGAGATATGACTCAACTAGTGATGACTATAAGATTGACAACACGTAAAACCCTTCGACACTGATAGCCATCCACGTGATATTCACAATCGTATATGTTATAATCTAGACTCTTCGACACTTCATCATGGCACATTTCATTGGATCATTATAGATATATATTGTATCTAAGTATTTTATAGTTTCATTTGATATATCAAATGATGTTTTGCTAGGGAGAAGTGATATTTGGGGAAGAAAGAGACAGTCTTCGTACTTTTGGAGAAGAAAGAAACACAGATCTCAAGGAATCTTTATTATTTATTAGTTATATTTGTATTGGTATTCATATTAAAATAGAGTAAAATAATACTTATTAATAATGAAATATAATAGAAATAATAAAGTTAATATTAGTATGTCGGCAATATATCAAAGAAAATAGTAGGCCGATAATTTTTGTTTAATGGTAAATTTTTAGTATATCTTTATAACTCTATTTTATAATATTTGATAACCTTTTTTTAGCTGAATCCCAGCAATCGTATCCATACTCGAATTTGTACCCTCAAATCTTAAAATTTAAATTTTGACGAATTCGACTCTCAAATCTGCACCCATCTTGAATACCCGTACCCGAGGCCGAGCAACTTAGGATTGACCACGCTAGTTATGGTTCCAACATATTCAATAAAACTCTTGCCCTAATTAAAGAGTGATTCTTGGAGAAGAATCTTTCACCATCGTCGTGGCTTTCACAATAGTTTATGTGCTCATGACAAAATTGCATTTGTTCTTGGCGGATTTCACATGGTTGATTTCATTGGATCAGTAAGGATATTTTATCCTAAGTATTTTATGGCTTCATTTAACATATAAAATGAAGCGTATGGATACCCTAAATTATTGGAGGGAATTTATGATATTTCGAATTACATGAATCACCTGAACACAAATTCCTTCTAAGACCTGGTATTTCAGTATTAGAAGGAATGCTTTGTGCTTATTATACTTGTTGAAATTTGTGTTCTGGCTAATGAAAGAATATGATGTCAAAGGAGTCGTGGACTAAATTATTTACTCTACGAGAGATCAATCTTTATCCTGAGATACCGGTATATAGGTTTGCTCAGTGGCGGAGCCAGAATTTTCAATGAGGGGGTTCAAAAGTAAAATATACGAACTAGTCGAAGGGAGTTCAACATCTACTATATATAGATAAAAAAAATTTTGACCATATAAAAATAGTATAATTTTTCGATGATGAACCCCCTTAAATATATGTGGCTCCGCCACTGGGTTTGCTGATGTTCGATTAGGACATCCAAAGGACCATATGGAGTGTTACCTACGAGGGGCGTCACCCCTCAAGTAATTTGTTATACGGAAAGCTTGATCTCTCCAAAATTAATTACTTGCTTAGTAGTATTTGCTTATGATCGGAGTATCCTCCTCATGCATGCTGCAACAATTTATTCTTATAAGTTATATTAACTTTTCAATGTTTGGTTTCGAAATTATGTCATTGCTTATTTCATGTCACAACATGCCCAGAGCCGTTAAAGCGTTATACGCATTTCATATCACTATCACAACTTGGGATAGCCAAATTTAGAAATATGAGGAAAGATCATTTGGCCATTGCCTTTGCAATAAGCTCCTCCTCATATCAAGTTTATGGTTTCTCATTAAACACATGATCATTAGGATCATTAGGAGGAGCTTATTATGATATTCTTATCTAATCACTAAGGTCGAGTTTCGTCCTTGCTTGATGGTGAATCTTGTAGTAAAGTTTATTTCTGCCTTTGCATTTCGAGGATCGATCTCCTTTTGGCCCCACTAAATCGAAGTGACCTTACAATTAGGTTTATTAAGGTCTAGAAACATTTGTGAGTCATATTCAATATGTTAAGGACATTCTTTTTTACCCTTTTTCGTAATTAAAATTAACATGGAGTGAGTAATTATTTTTTTTCAATCTAAGCTCGGATTTGAAGTTGTAATCATTAGGAATATCCAAATTCTTTATAGATTATGAATCTTTTTTATATCTCAAAATAAAAAACTTAAGGAATTCTTATAATCTCAACACATTGAGCAAATTTCATCAGAAAAACAAAGATAAACATAATTATACTGCAATTGCATTAAGCACCATATATACTTTTCAAAGTGGGTTTCAATTCCCCCAACATTATAAATTATTCATTAAGAAGTAAATCGTTGATTTGACAATTTCTATAACAATACATATACTAACAACAAATCATAAAGAGCTTGTATCCTCTTATAGTTACAATACTTTTTTTCTAGACAATTTTTTTTTAATTGTTGGAAGTATCACATATATATTCTAAGATCATCCAAAATACTAAATTTACCCAACAAATACTCATAATTATCCACAACTGGAACTCCCAATTCATGTGAATATTTCACTTCTTGATTTTCTGAAATTTTCACCCAAGTCCCCATCATTAATTCTTCATCACTTTCTTCAACCCCATTTGATGTATTCATATTCTCATCAATACTCATTGACGATTTTTCTTCAAACTCATCAGTAACACAAGATTCTTGATCAGATTTTTCAGAAATCTGGCCATTTTTTGCTCTTTTAGCCATCACTAATTCTTCGAATTCAAGCTTCTTAGACTCGTAATTTTTCAAAGCGTCTTCATCCGTAACAAAAGTACCCAACCAAATCATTTTCTTGATCAATGGGTGTTTAATTTCAGCACAAAATTTTTCATTTTTCTCTTACGTACCCCAATAGGGTACAATCTGACACAACTATTCTTTGGTATTCTTTTGTAGGATTTCATGATCAAAGTTTTGAGAGGGAAAAAAGGGGCAATTTCTGTAAATAACAAAGTATAAAAAAAGCTTGGGATGTGAAGATAAAAAGAATAAATAGTGAACACCTATATAGGAGTAATTAGAGAACCAATTAAGGAAACTTTTATTCTCTTTCTATTTGGAAAAGGATTTAACAAAACGAGTAAAGTATTGATTGAGAAATTGTTGCATATTATTAGTCACTGTATTTATTAGTATCCTAATTTGACACTGAATATTCAAATCTCTAAATTTGGTAGAATACCACATTTGGGAGTGCGGAGCCTAAAAGGTAAGTTTTTTGGGATAAGGTAAACTCACCATTTTACCTTATAAGGTAAACTCACCATTTTATCTTACATTCTAACATTTACACTGACGACGTTAACTTCTTAATGTGTTTACCTTGTCCCTTTTGGAATTTTATAGTATTGGGGTGCCCTTTTAAAATTTTGACTAAAAAAACTTGCCTTTTTGGCTCCGGACTCCCACATTTGGTCCAGTATTAAATGAAATACAATTAATTTTGATGAGTCTTATCTTTATCTCACGAGTTAAAATGTTATTCACCATTGTATATAAAAAAAGGTTATTCGACTATGAATAAATTTCTTTTAAAGAATCAATTGATGGCATGGCCTGGTTAATATTATATTTAACTTACTAATATATCTTAAGTTGTAATAATAATGGTGGAAATATCTTCATACTTTGCGATAATTTAATCCTTATCTCTATTTTTTTATCATCCGATATTTCATATCCACTTTATATCTTAAGTTATAATAATTCTGAAAAGATTTTTACACTGTGTATAACTAATAAATTCATACCTCTTTTTTTTTCAGTGGATGTTTCATATTTGTTTTATATCTTAAGCTATTATAATTGTGGAAAGTACTTTATGTTATGTGAATAATTAAATTTTTTTCTTATTTTTTCACTCGATATTTCATATCATTTTGATGCCTCAACTAGTTTGTATTTAAGTCGTGTCTGATTATCTTTTCGTTATTTATATTTTAGGTTGAACTAAATTACTATAATTCATCCCTGCCTACAAAATAGTTGACAATGTTTACAAATTTTACAAACAGAAGTTAATATATTTATATTTATTGTATATTCGCTTAGAATGATTTTAAAAAAGGAAGTACTACTTATCGAGAATTGCAAAATCGTAGAATAAAGATCATTAAAAGAAAAAAAATCTTCTGAAGATTTTTTTCATTCTCAACGTTCGAACTCCGGCAATATAATATAAAAGTTTTCATAAGGAAATTAATTTAAGTTTCCATCGAGTGTATATGTTTTAGCTTTTACGTATGAACGAATTGAGATAAAATAAGATGGGAAGATCAATTAAAACATGGCCCTTCATAATTATGTACTATAAATTATATTTTAAGAGAATCTTTCATGTTTTCTATTGGTTATTATGATATTAGCAAAACAATATTTTGGAGCTTTAACTGTTTTTCAATATATGTATCCCAACTTTATCTATATCTATAATCTATAATCTATAATCTATATCTATATCTATAATCTATAATATATTAAAAGTGTGAAGACCCTTAGAAAAATAATTTGAACTTTTTGCTCTTCATTAAAAGTCTCCGCTGTAAATAAAATCATCTTTTCACATCATTATTTTTTTATATAATTATATTTATAATATTAATTCCTAAAATATATAAAACTAATAATTCTTAAAATATATTAAAATACAATATAATATATGGCAATCCCTCCCCCCATTTTCACGTTATGATCATAAAAGGAAAATTAAAGCTACCGTAAATACTTTGGTTAGTTAAAACATAATATACTACCTTAAATAATTTAATAACATAATTGATTGTTACTTTTTTCAAAAGAAAAAAAAATTCCCTATTTAAAGAATCCTTTTCTTAGAAGAAAAGAATTTGAACTTCTATAAATTGATTATTATTCCTTTCACATCAACCTAGAGATTTTATTCTCCCAATATTACAGTTTTTTTTATATCAGTCATATGTAGATTTAATTTATTACACATTATATTTTTATAATTTTCTTTGTTATCATCGTTTAAGATTTCTTTGTTTCTTGATGATATAATGAAAAATTAAATAATAAATATTTGTATTATTCTTCATCTTTCTCTATTTGTTTTCTATTTTGTGTTGTAGAAATATGCATTTCAACAGTTTATAATCAGGTATTTCAGTTATATTTTCTATAAATTTTGCACTTTTAGGCTATCACTTTATGATTTTTTTGTAATTTATAATTAAAGAATTCTAAAATATATGATGAATAAATTTCTCTTTTTTATTGTCATTAAAGTTTTTTTTGTTTCTTGTTGATGTAAATAAAAATTAAAGAATAAATATGTGTATTATTCTTCATCTTTCTCGATTTTTCTATTGATAATAAATATCTTTTTTTTTCTATTTGTGTTGCAGGAATATGCAACTTCTCAAAGGTTTATATCCAAATATTTTTTCATGTATATTTTCTATAAATTTTGTATTGTTAGACTATAACTTATGATTTTCTCTATGATTAATAATTAAAGAATCCTAAAATATATGATAGTAGAAAAATAATTACTTTAGCTCAAAAAAAATTATTATTTTAATAATTTATTTGTGCACGGAAAAGGGGTATTACTAATAGCATAACGTGTATTGTAAAATTAATTATAGTAAAACATACAAATAAAAAAAAGTAACATAGAGAAAGTCTTAAATAGTAAAGAAAAATAAAATTTTGCATAGTTTGGTGACTTTCTTTGAAGTAAAAATTTTTGAATTTGAATTTTTATAAATTGAGAATCATTCCTTTTTGCGACAATATGACAGGAAACAAAAATAGGTTAAAGTGATTTTTGAGAAAAAAATGTGGCGATGAGTTATCATATTTTTCTTTAAGTATAGTTTTCATCTTAAAAGTTTTAAGACAACACATAGTTCATTTACTGTTATTTAATTATTTTTAATAAAAATAAAATTGCACACAACAAAAAGGAAAAAAAGTTTTAATTATAGTATCCTATTACAAGTAGGAATCTTATTGAAATATCCCTATTTAGAAGAATTCGTCAAAAGGAAAAAAGAACAATACAATCACTAGCAAACATTTAAGCTAAACATATTATTCCTTTTAAGAGGTACTTTTGTTAATTAATATTTTTTGCCTAATTTTATATTCCTCCAGTAAAAAGGTTGAATTATATATAAACATTAAAAATAGTCCATATTTAATTCAGACAAGAAATCATAGTATTTAATACTTCTAAATTAGTTAGAATTTTATCATATATAATTTTTTTCTACAATTCTATTTACGTAAATGAACTTTGAAGGTGTGGTATATTACACTTTCATCAATTTCAAGTCTATATTGTAGATGAATGAGTGTTTGATCGCGCTTTGGGTTTAATCGTATTGTTTTGATATATATGAATAAGTGGATCTTAGATCAGATAAAGCAAAGGACAACTGGCAATATATCAAAATCATACCGATAACTATAGCATCCGAAGTCTAAGCCTAGAGTCTAGCAGGTACTGCATATAATTGACCTTACTCACTACCTGGTTGGGCACCTGACCGACCTTCTGTCCTACCTGCTTGAGAACCACCTCGAGTACACTAGGAACCACTCCTGCAACTATAAGAATCGCGTCTAGCTGAAGGATTAACTGCTCTAATAAGGGGAACACTCTGAGTTTAATCAACAGTTGAACCAAGACTAGGGCAGTCCCAAAAATAGTGACCAGGGAGTCCACAAGTAAAATAGGAAACATAAGTTGAACCAGAACAAACATATTCGGTTGATCCATAGTAATAATAAAAAATAGAATAACCCAAAGATGAACCCCTAAAAGACTGACACATCCCTTTATAGGGTGATCACTAGCACTAGACTGACCTCTATTTGTAATCTAAAGAGCTACCTTAACTATTTTGAGATGTCTGTCTACAGAGATTCTTATGATTGACCACGAGTTATGGTTCCAACATATTCAATACTCCCTCGATTTAAAAAAGAATGACAAATTAAAATAAAAAAGACTTTTGAATTTTGTGGGTCCTAAATTAAAGTTATGTCAAATTTACCAAAATATCCTTTAATCTTTTGGTATTAAACATGTCAGAAAAAGAAAAGGTCATTCTTTTTTAAACGGACTAAAAAAAGTAGGTCATTCTTTTTCAAACAGAGGGGGTAAAATTCTTGCACTAAAGAGTGGTTCTTGGAGAAGAATCGATAACCATCCTCGTGGCTTTCACAATAGTTTATGTGCTTGGGACAAAATTGCATTTGTTCATGGCGGATTTCATGGGATCAATAAGGATATTTTATCCAAGTATTTTATGGTGAAGTACTACTCTACTATGACAGGGATGAAAGATAGAGTGATAGTTCGTTTAGGACACCCAAATGACCATATGAGGTGTTACCTACGACTGGTGTCACAACTCAAGTATTCTGTTATACGGAAAGCTTGATCTCTTCAAAATTATGTAATTGCTTATTTCATGTCATTAAGTTTTATACACATTATTTGACGTGATATTTTTCTTTGTCTTAGCTCTCTCACCCTTTTAGCGTCGCACAAAACTTTCCCTGTCTCGATTGGCTTTTAGCCAAAACAGAGACCTATCGTCCTACTTGTATCGTTTGGTGGCTGCTACTGCAAGTGCCTAATCACTAAGGCCGAGTTTCGTCCTTGTATGATGGTGAATCTTACAGTAAAGTTTATTTATGCCTTTGCATTCGACGGTCAATCTCCTCCCGGCCCCACTAAATCCAATTCAGACCCAAATGTCGTGGGTAAAGTGACCTTACAACTAAGTTTATTAAGATCTCGAGGCTGAGTCATATTCAATATGTTACTAACATTTATTTATTTATTTTTACCTTTTTTCATAATTAAATTAACATGGAGTGAGTATTTTTTTCAATCTCAGCTGGGATTTGAAGTTGTAATCATCAGGGGTATACAAATTCTTTATAGATTATGGATTGTTTTTCTCTCTCAAAATAAAAAATTTAAGAATTCTTATAATCTCAACATATTGAACAAATTTCATTAGAAAAATAAAGACAAGCATAATCAAAGAGGATTTCAATTCCCTCACATTTATAAATTACATTTGACAATTTGTATAACAATACATATACTAACAACAAATCATAAAGAGCTTGTATCCTTCTATAGTTACAATATTTTTTTTCTAGACAATTTTTTTTTAATTGCTGGCAGTATCACATATATATTCCAAGATCATCCAAAATATTAAATTCACCCAACAAAAACCCATAATTATCCACAACTGGAACTCCCAATTTATGTGAATATTTCACTTCTTGATGTTCTAAAATTTTCATCCAAGTCCCCATCATTAATTCTTCATCACTTTCTTCAACCCCATTTGATGTATTCGTATTCTCATCAATACTCATTGACGATTTTTCTTCAAACTCATCAGTAACACAAGATTCTTGATCAGATTTTTCAGAAATCTGGCCAATTTTTGCTCTTTTAGCCATCACTAATTCTTCGAATTCAAGCTTCTTAGACTCGTAATTTTTCGAAGCGTCTTCATCCGTAACAAAAGTACCCAACCAAATCATTTTCTTGTTCAATGGGTGTTTAATTTCAGCACAAAATTTCCCATTTTTTCTCTTACGTACCCCAATAGGGTACAATCTGACACAAGTATTCTTTGATATTCTTTTTTAGGACTTCTTGATAAAAAATTTGAGAAGAAAAAAAAAGGCTATTTCAGTAAAGAACAAAGTATAAAAAAAGTTTGGGATGTGAAGATAAAAAGAATAAATAGTGAACACATATATAGGAGTAATTAGAGAACCAATTAAGGAAACTTTTATTCTCTTTCTATTTGGAAAAGGATTTAACAAAACGAGTAAAGTATTGATTGAGAAATTGTTGCATATTATTAGTCACTGTATTTATTAGTATCCTAATTTGACACTGAATATTCAAATCTCTAAATTTGGTAGAATACCACATTTGGGAGTGCAAAGCCTAGGTAAGTTTTTTTGGATAAGGTAAACTCACTTATTTACCTTACATTCTAACATTTGCACTGATGACGTTAACTTCTTAATAGACAAGGTAAACACATCCCTTTTGGAATTTTATAGTATTAGGGTGCCCTTTTGAAATTTTGACTAAAAAAACTTGTCTTTTAGGCTCCGGACTCCCACATTTGGTCCAGTATTAAATGAAATACAATTAATTTTGACGATTCTTATCTTTATCTCACGAGTTAAAATATTATTCACCATTGAATATAAAAAAAAGATTATTCGACTATGAATAATGTCACACCCCCTTTTTAACTCCCAAAAGATTCCATTTTAAGGTTGAAAGGATTTTTCATTATAAAAGTGACAAAAGTTATAAAATTTGTTTCGAAAAAGGACTATTTATATTTTTTATTCAGAGTCGCCACTTGGCATAATCCGATGTGCCAAGTCACCTTTGGAAAATCCTTTTCAAAACTATTTTGACTCTTTTAAAATTGGTTTGCGAATAGAGATTCCGGCTAAGGAATTCTGTTGACCGAGGGGAAGGTGTTAGGCACCCCTCGATCCCGTGGTTCGACCACGATCGCTTGGTGGAGCATATCGGCTAAATTTGAAACTAAAGATGTATAAACCACTTAAACACACGACAATCAAGCAAACGAACACAAACCAAAACAAACCCCAAAAATATAATGTTCAGTCCAATTATACAGTCCAAAAATAAAAAATGCGTAAATAAATCCTATGTAACCTATACTAATTCTAACTACGCTCCTATGCTTTACCCGATGCCTCGGGCCTTCATCACGGACGTCCTCCGAGTACAAAATACTTCGGGGCATTCCCCGGTGAATAAATACAATGTGTCTCGAGGCATTCCCCGGCTAAATGAACACATTTTGAATTAAATACGACAAAACTAGAAAGAAATATTCACACACACATTTCAACATTCAACAGAAACACAAGTTCTAAAATTTGCCTACCCGGACCTATATTACCCTATTCGTTTCAACGTAGCATGATAATATTGCGTTTCATATCGACAGTAAATCAAAATTAAAACAAATCTATCATTTTTGTCAAATTTTTCATTTCTCACCCCCCCAATCAATTTCTAACCACATTATTAAACCACTCGACTATCAAGTCACTTTTCAAAATCCGAAATCAACAACACATACCCCAACGAAGATTCAAACATTTAAGCATACCGATCATTCATATCCACATCAACAATTAACATTTGCTCAAAATATTCAAACAACCACAAAATCACGACATCAACCAAAATTCGAGATAATGAAAGAGTAAAGTTAAGAGATGGACCTTCAAAGAATTGATTTCGTTGATAATATAGAATTAAAGAAATCCAAATTCGAGATCCCGAATAGAAACCTCGACGAAGAACCAACTTGACACAAAAGAAAAACCAAACTCAAAGTCCGATTCGAATATCAAATCTGCAAAGTGACTGAGAGTACTCAACACATACATTGCGACACGAAATAGACGGGGTCCACCTACGTCTTTTCCACCAGAGTTAATTCAAATCTTACCGGGATCGACCCTAACAGACAAAGCTGACCCGAACGGACCAAAATCTAACCCAAACACACCGAAACTAACCCGAACGAACCAAAGTCTAAACCAAACAGTCCAAAATCTGACCCAAACCAGCTGGAATCAACTCGTTCAGGAAGATTTCAGACTGATTTCATTGTTTAATCTTGGTTCTCGGTCGTGGATATGATTTAAATTGGGTTTCCAACAGGTTTCGAAGTTAAACCAGAGCTGTTGAAGTTATTTTTGATGAAGAGTGGACGAAATAACTCGATCTTCGGATGATTACTTCTCTCTCGGAGTCTCTCGCGTCATTTTGCTCCTTCTATGTATGTGTGCGATTTTGGGTGAGACTGTGTGTGTCGATATTGAGAGAGAGTTGTGAGGGGGTTAATGGCGTCTGTGTATGTATATGTTTTCTAGGAAGAAGACCCCTTCACTGTTTCCTTTTTCTCCTTTCCCAAAAGTCCCTCCTCTGTATGTATTAGTGTAGGTATATAAAGAAAAAGGGAAATTTTCCCATCTCACCCCAATCACGTGGGCCCCTTTATTATATATAATGGAAAAAGAATGAGTACTTCCCTTCCAGGAAGGTTCCTCTTATTTTTGTTTTTTAGTCCATGTTTCTTTCTTTGTGGACAAGAAAAAAAAATGGGGGGAGGGGGGTCACGTGGAGGGTATGGTAGGTGAGGGTAGGGGTATGGGGTAGGGTAGGTTGTTAGGATGAGGTGTAAAGTTGGTTAGGGGTTTGTTTAAAGTTGTTATTTTTTGTATTTTGTAAGGGTATAATAACATGGATGAGGGTACACGGTAGGATAAGGTAAAATTGGGTAAAAAATGTTATCGGGGAGGGACGAAATTAGGTGTCTACATAATGCCCCCTTTGAATGTAAACATGAAGTGTTTTCAGAAAAAGAAGTAGACAACAAGACAGAATTTTGTCCCGATCATTATTCAAAGGAAGAAACAAAAAGAAGAAGGACAACCGAGTCTTGACTTAGGACATCCTACCTACCCAAATTATGGAGGAATTAAATGACCTGTATCTCAAAAGATTGAAAGAAAGGGACAATACCAAGTTGGAGAGTCGAGTGAGGTTCCATCGAGGTTCCGATCTGCGGCTCTGTCATTACATCAAAATGAAAATTACAAGTTAAAACATAAATGAAATTAAAAAAATCCTATCTATGCAGCTTCTTTTAGACTCTTGACTTGAGTTTCATCACCCTATTCTTCAGGCGGGCTCTTGACTTGTAATTTCTTTGCCTTGTTGCTTGACTTTCAACTTCTTCACCTTGTTGTTTGACTTTCAACTTCTTGACCTTGTTGCTTGACTTTCAATCTCTTAACTTTGTTACTTGACTTTCAATTTCATCAGTCCATTCTTCAGGTGAGCTCCTGACTTGCCATTTCCCTCACCCTGTTCTTCAGGCGGGTTCCTGACTTTCAATTTCATCACCCTATTCTTCAGGCGGGCTCCTGAAACCAAAATCAAAACTAAAACGAAAATTATCCCAAACAAAGATTATGATAAAGAAAGATTTCATTCATTCATTTTTGTTGAAAGTAATGTCCCATTTTCCAGGAGGGTCCTGAACATATAAAGTAAATTACCTAAAAATTCAATTTAAATCATTAAATGAAAAAAAATTACAAAGTAAGGACTAAGGAGTGAATGAATTTGAGGAATTTTATTGATTGCGAAATGATCCAAAATTTATAATTTACATAAATGAAAAATCTACAAATTATGCATCATTTTTTCTAACTCATTCATGTTAATATTAACGGGAACTTGCATAGGATAGTCGAAGTCAATGGGGGCAAAACCATGCATTGGACTTGATTCTGCTGAGTTCTCCCGTGAAGATATAATTTCTTCAAGTTTCAGCTCGTCGTTCGGCTCCGGTTTCATTCCTTGGTTTCTTCTTTCCACTCTAATCCAATCTCTGAGGCAAATTAGAACATTCATTGCATTGCTTCCCAATGAGTGTCGGTTGTCTCCAAGCTGTGGTCGTCCCTGACTAAAGGCGCTCTCTGATGCAACGGTTGACATTGAAACATTCAAGATATCTTTATCTAATCTTGAAAGCACAGGATATTGTGTTTCATTACTCCTCCACCAATTCAATGTGTTGATCCGTTGTCTGCGATCCTCTGGCGACGATCGGATAATATTTCACTTCTTTTCGATAAGTTGATGTGTAATCTCTCTCATCAACACTGTTCCAACAAGGTAAATCATAAAAGGAATCAGGAAAACCACTATGTGCCATCCTTTTAGAAGATGATGGCTCCTCGGGAGGATGAGGAGCGACAGTTAAAGTGATATTTGTAGGTATGGCTAAATCAAATAAATCAGCATAGTGATTATATAATTTTTTTATGTATTCATTCGCATCACTCATAGCCATCCACAAATCAGGTTGTACTTGTTTAGAATCATTGTTAGTATTTATTTCTAAGTTAGCATAAATAATAGTACTAAAGTGGCACATAGTATTATATTTCATGCACGGATTTAGCATAGCACCAACCAAGTAAATAGGAGGAATCGGAAAAAAATATTTTTTAAATTTAGTAAACATGGCACCAACAACTTCTTTATAACCTTCTTTATTTTTATATTCTTTGAGCAAACCAGAAATATTGGCTATATATCCCAAAATATTACAAACAGTAGGATAATAAGCACCGGAAAATTCAACCGTAGCTACATAAAAAATTTCTAAAAACTTAACAAGATCATTAATTACAACCCAAACAGAATCATGTAGCATGCAATCAGCAAAATCAGCAAATGAACCGCAATGTTGATTAAAGGCTAGTGTAATAGGAACTCTATATTTATAATAAGTTTTTAAAAAATCATACGTAGAATTCCATCTAATACCAATTTCCTCAGGCATCAATATCGGTGTAAGTCCATTTTCTTTACATTTAACTTCAAATTCTCTAATTCTCGATCTATGATTATTTTCTTGAATAAAACCAACAGCAAGACGAATTTTTTCAATATAAAGCTCAAAAAATTCAAGAGCATCTTTTACAATTAAATTATATATATGACATGGACAGTTAATATGAAAAATTTCAGGCAACGGCAGAGATAGCTTAGATTTTAATATTTTTATAGAAGTCTTGTTGTTAGAAGCATTATCAAAAGCAATACATAAGATTTTATTTTCGATAACATAAAATCCGGCAACTTTAACGATAGAATCAACAATAAAATCTTCAGTATGTTTACGATCTTCATCATATAAAAAAGCAAGAATACGTTTTTGCATCACAAAATTACTATCCATCCAGTGACAAGTAACGGTTAAATAATCATTTTTACTTACAGCACGACCAAGATCAGAAGTTAGGGACAGTTTACATTGAATATTTTTTAACAATATTGATAAATAAAAATAATATTGTGAATGAAGTCTAAAAATATTGGCCCTACAAGTACTTCTAGGAATACCATTAAACATAGGATTATAAATTGCTTGAATATAATGAATAAAGACATCAGAAGAAGGAAAACTAAAAGGAAAACAACCCACAGCTACCATTTTAGCTATTTCTTCCCGGTCCCTTAATTTATTATACTTCTTCGTTACCTAACCGATTGCTGGGTCCATTCTAGTTTGCGTTGGTCCACCAACATTCCCACCACCTCGTACAATTTTTAACTCTCTTTCGTGAGCATCACCTATATGTCTCATTAACGTACCCGTACCCCCTTGCTTGTCTCCGCTTTTATACTTATATATTTGTTGACAAATATTGCATTGCACCTCAGTATCTGATATACGTTCAAAAAATTGTCATGCAATACTAGTTGTTTTACGAGGTCTTGGGGCACGAGGAGGACGGAAAGGGAGATTAACCGATTCATATCTAACGTTAACATTTCCTACAGCGGGTCTCTCACCAATATTTTCATCATCTTCGTCTAAATTAACCGCATCTACTTCATTTTCTTCTTCTATACCGTAATTTTCCTGAGCTTCTACATTATCCATATCATGATCAGTTACACCTATTTCTTCCTCAAAAGGTGTACCAAGCGGTACCGGAGGCGAAGGCACACGGGTATATCTACTACTTGAAGTACCTCTACCGCTAGTAATTCGCTTTTTACTACCACTACTGCTTCCGGGACAAAAAAATTTAACACCTTTAGTAGCGAGGTTTCTTAGTTTATCCATAGTATAAATTAAATTAAACTAAAAAAATTCAAAAACACAAATATAATAAAATTAAATATTCAACAATTAATACAATAAATAAAAATTAAACGTAAGAGATGGAACGACAATACCAAATTTTGGAAGTATTCGAAGGTTGCGACTTTAGAAACTTTCACTCATACTTTGTAAACGAAAATTAAAAAATTAAAGTGAGCACTTTAGGAAATTAAATATATTGAATATTTGAAATTGAGAATTGAGATTTGAGAGAGAATGAGATTTGAGAGAGTGAAAAATTGTGCGAAAAATGATTTGGAGGTGTAGGGTATTTATAGATTTTTTTTGGGATTAAAAAATTATTTTAAAAGTAATTTATTTTTTTTAATTAATGGGCCCAAACTAGCCGTTTGGACCCAAAAACGGGCTATATGGTCGTTGGGCCAACGGCTAGTTTGGCCCAAAATCCAAAATTAAATATATATATGTATATATATATTAATCCGGGCCGGTTAACCGGCGGGCCTGAACCGGGCTTGGTCCGGGCCGGATTAACCGGGCCCAAATAAAAAAAATGGCCCGGTACCCGGTACCCTAAAGCCCTTGGGCTTACTGGGTCGGGTCAAATCGGGCCGATTTCTTTAGATGGGCCGGTTCGAGCCGGGTCAGCTCAGCCCACTTGACACCCTTAGTTTCATTTGATATATCAAATGATGTTTTGCTAGAGGGAAGTGATATTTGGAGAAGAAAGAGACAGTCTTCATACTTTTGGAGAAGAAAGAAACACAGATCTCAAGGAATCTTTATTATTTCTATTTGTATTGGTATTCATATTAAAATAGAGTAAAATAATACTTATTAATAATGAAATATAATAGAAATAATAAAGTTAATATTAGTATATTGGCAATATATCAAGGAAAATAGTAGGCGGATAGTTTATGTTCAATAGTAATTTTTTAGTATATCTTCATAACTCAATTTTATAATAGTATTTGATAACCTTTTTTTAGCTGAATCCCAGCAACCGTATCCATACCCAAATTTGCACCCTTGAATCTTAAAATTTAAATTTTGACGAATTCGACTCCCGAATCTGCATCCATCTCGAAAACCCACACTCGAGGCCGAGCAATTTAGGATTGACCACGCTAGTTATGGTTTGATATTCAATAAAATTCTTGCACTAAAGAGTGGTTCTTGAGAAGAATCTTTCACCATCCTTGTGGCTTTCACAATAGTTTATGTGCTCATGACAAAATTGCATTTGTTCTTGGCGGATTTCACATGGTTGATTTCATTGGATCAGTAAGGATATTTTATCCTAAGTATTTTATGGTTTCATTTAACATATAAAATGAAGTGTATGGAGAGATACCATTAATTACCAGAGGGAATTTGTGATATTTCGAATTACATGATTCACCTGAACACGAATTCCTCCTAAGACCTGGTATTTCAGTATTAGAAGGAATGCTTTGTGCTTATTATACTTGTTGAAATTTGTGTTCTGGCTAATGAAAGAATATGATGTCAAAGGAGTCGTGGACTAAATTATTTACTCTACGAGAGATCAATCTTTATTCAGAGATACCGGTATATAGGTTTGCTTAGTGACTGAGCCAGAATTTTCACTGAGGGGGTTCAGAAGTAAATATACAGACTAGTCGAAGGTGTTTCAACATCTACTATATATAGATAAAAATATTTTTGACCATATAAAAATAGTATAATTTTCCGACGATGAACCCCCTTAAATGAATGTGGCTCTGCCACTGGGTTTGCTGATGTTCGTTTAGGACATCCAAAGGACCATATGGAGTGTTACCTACGAGGGGCGTCACCACTCAAGTAGTTTGTTATACGGAAAGCTTGATCTCTCCAAAATTAATTACTTGCTTAGTAGTATTTGCTTTTGATCGGAGTATCCTCCTCATGCATGCTGCAACAATTTATTCTTATAAGTTATATTAACTTGTCAATGTTTGGTTTCGAAATTATGTCATTGCTTATTTCATGTCACAACAAGCCCAGAGCCGTTAAAGCATTATACACAGTTCATATCACTATCACAGATTGGGATAGCCAAATTTAGAAATATGAGGAAAGATCATTTGGCCATTGCCTTTGCAATAAGCTCCTCCTCATATCAAGTTTATGGTTTCTCACTAAACACGTGATCATTAGGAATTAGGATCATTAGGAGGAGCTTATTATGATATTCTTATCTAATCACTAAGGTCGAGTTTCGTCCTTGCCTGATGGTGAATCTTGTAGTAAAGTTTATTTCTGCCTTTTCAATTCGAGGATCGATCTCCTTTTGGCCCCACTAAATCGAAGTGACCTTACAATTAGGTTTATTAAGGTCTCGAAACATTTGTGAGTCATATTCAATATGTTAAGGACATTTATTTTACCCTTTTTCGTAATTAAAATTAACATGGAGTGAGTAATTTTTTTTTTTCAATCTAAGCTCGGATTTGAAGTTGTAATCATTAGGAATATCCAAATTCTTTATAGATTATGAATCTTTTTTCTATTTCAAAATAAAAAATTTAAGGAATTCTTATAATCTCAACACATTGAGCAAATTTCATCAGAAAAACAAAGATAAACATAATTATACTGCAATTGCATTAAGCACCATATATACTTTCAAAGAGGGTTTCAATTTCCCCAACATTTATAAATTATTCATTAAGAAGTAAATCGTTGATTTGACAATTTCTATAACAATACATATACTAACAACAAATCATAAAGAGCTTGTATGCTCCTATAGTTACAATATTTTTTTTCTAGACAATTTTTTTTTAATTGCTGGCAGTATCACATATATATTCTAAGATCATCCAAAATACTAAATTCACCCAACAAAAACCCATAATTATCCACAATTGGAACTCCCAATTTATGTGAATATTTCACTTCTTGATTTTCTGAAATTTTCACCGAAGTCCCCATCATTAATTCTTCATCACTTTCTTCAACCCTATTCTCATCAACACTCTTTAACGATTTTTCTTCAAACTCATCAGTAACACAAGATTCTTGATCAAATTTTTCAGAAATCTGGCCATTTTTTGCACTTTTAGCCATCACTAATTCTTCGAATTCAAGCTTCTTAGACTCGTAATTTTTTGAAGCGTCTTCAGCCGTAATAAAAGTACCCAACCAAATCATTTTCTTGTTCAATGAGTGTTTAATTTCAGCACAAAATTTCCCATTCTTTCTCTTACGTACCCCAATAGGGTACAATCTGACACAAGTATTCCTTGATATTCTTTTGTAGGATTTCATGATCAAAGTTTTGAGAGGGAAAAAAGGGGCAATTTCTGTAAATAACAATGTATAAAAAAAGCTTGGGATGTGAAGAAAAAAAGAATAAACAGTGAACACATATATAGGAGTAATTAGAGAACCAATTAAGGAAACTTTTATTCTCTTTCTATTTGGAAAAGGATTTAACAAAACGAGTAAAGTATTGATTGAGAAATTATTGCATATTATTAATCACTATATTTATTAGTATCCTAATTTGACACTGAATATTCAAATCTCTAAATTTGGTAGAATACTACCATTGGTCCAGTATTAAATGATGAAATACAATTAATTTTGACGTGTCTTATCTTTATCTCACGAGTTAAAATATTATTCACCATTGTATATAAAAAAAAAGGTTATTCGACTATGAATAAATTTCTTTTAAAGAATCAATTGATGACCTGGCCTGGTTAATATTATATTTAACTTTCTAATATATCTTAAGTTGTAATAATAATGGTGGAAATATCTTCATACTTTGCGATAACTTAATCCTTATCTCTCACTCTTTTTTTTTTCATTTGATAGTTCATATCCGCTTTATATCTTGAATTATAATAAGTGTAAACAACATAAATCTCCTAGACAATGAAAATAATTATACAAAATCTCTTCTTGTTTTCTCTCTTCCTTTTTTTGCAAACATACTCATACATTCGATCACATATTATACATTAGTCGAATGTATGATGTAACAGCTAATCCTATATTTAAGGTAAGAGAATCTTTAATTATTTTAAAGTTCCTTAATTAAAGGCAATAATTAGCCAACATTAATTCATTTATTGATAGAACATGTAACTGATATTTGAATTTAAAAATTTTTGTTATACATAATTTTTTTTCCTATGATTCACGATCTGGAAAGCCAAAAAACAACCACTTTCTTCTACATCCGTTCTCTAAAACTACTAAAATCTTCTTCTACATACGTTCTTCAATACTAGTAAAATCAATATGAATATCCCCATATTGTTGCGACATTCTGGAATTTAGGAGTCAGAAATTAGTTATACGTCATACAAAAGTGACGTAATAGTAATTTCGGAAAATGCGGACGAGTCGATCACACCCGCAGGACTTGCGGTTTCTTTTCAAAGGAATCATGAAGAATATAATATGGTTTTCTATGTGCGGATACTTTGAATGGTTTTGATTGTATAAATATTTTTTATTAGATTTTTTTTTGAATGCTGGAGCAAGTAATTTATATTTTTTTATTGATTATAGATGTTAATTTCTTTAACCAATGATTTATATTAGTATAAAAATTTTAAGCTTTTTTCCTATGTCATAGTTCGTAACCATATAACATAAGTTAGAACACTATTATAAAAGCACATTAACTATGTAACTTACTCTCTATAGGAGTAAGTAATTGTTGAAACGCACGGTGTATTAAATTGTTGTACATTAATAGTTAATGTATAATAAATGTATGATATAGCATTATACATTTTTAACATGTACGAGGTTAGAAATACAATAACGAAATTTAACTGAATTCAATTTTGATTTTTAAATTATACACAGTATCATTTCAGTAAATTTACGAATGTATAATATGTTTTTATACAGTCAAATCAATGTATAATAAATGTGTTCCTTTCCAGTAAACGTTTGAATGTATAATAAGTTGTTATACATTCAAAGCAACGTATAGTGATATTGTGCCATTCCAATAGACTTACGAATGTATAATATTTGATTATACATTCGTATCAATGTATGATATAGCATCATACATTATAAATGTGCATGGTATTAATAATTTCTGTAATTTTTTTACAAGTAATAAACGTTTTACAACATGTATGTTGTTATGTAATACGCATGTTTGAAATGTATTAGTCTTTAGTTCAATGTAAGATTCACTTAGAAGCAAAAGTACATAACAGGAAACATATTATGTGTTCAAAATACAATGTCAGATTAATTAGTACTATGTTGTTTTAATCATTAACAAAATAACTGAATGAAAAATTCAATAAGTACCATGAATCAGTTAGTAACATTGCAGTAGTGTCTAAGTGACTAAAAAACATATTCTCATAAGATGAAGACATCCATAAATGTAAATTAACATCCAGAAAGTAATCTTTGAATTCGTTTAACATCAACCACAAAACTAAGATTTAGTTGATTCAATTTTGACTTTTATTAAACAATGCTACTCTAAAATAACAATTGCACTTTCATCAATTTCTTGGAGCACACTATTCCTTGGCCAAGGAGGATCGCCATTATCACTCGTGTACCTTTCATTTGCCTTTTCTACTCCGTAATGCCACAGTAATGAAGCATAGTGTAAACGTTGACTTCCAGCATCAAACACGCATGAATGCACTTGCTGCCCTTCACTTAATATTTATGCATAAGCAGCAACAAAGACACCACAATCCCTGATTTTAAAAAAATAAAAATGAAGTACCAGTAAGTACATTAATTTAAACATAGTTATACATTATAAAAAAATTGTAATTTACTTACAAACTTTCAGATGCTTGCTGGGGTATGTTTTGAACCTATTCAATATCAAATGCATTTTGATTGACATGTATGATGGTAGCTTATACATTTAAAAAAAATATAATATCGGATATACTTATACATCTCAAATGTAATATCGAATATACTTAAACTACAGACAGACATGTATGATGGTAGCTTATACATTTTAAAAAAATCTTCTTTAATGAATAATGTCAACTTATACAATAATCTTTTTAACTGTCTCTTTTATGTACATCTTCTTATTGTATAATATAATGGAATATAAAGCAGAAAACTAATATTATACATTAGTCTAAAAAATAAAGTAATGTATAATCAAATAATATAAACGTATAATATCAAATATGCCAGGAACAAAACCAACGAACATATTTTGTTCTTAAGCATCTAACTGACTAAGTCCTAAACTAAAGCTAGGACGAGAATCCATTACCAAATTTATTCTATATTGATTGAGCAATCGCAACTATAAACAAGAAATTCAAAGATCTGACTTGTATTATATGAAAAAACCCCAGAAAAAATCAACTAACAAACTAGAATGAGATTGCAAAATAAGAAAACTTCATAAAAATCAGCGTGCAACCAGACAAGAATCTGATTAAGAACCAACAACTTTAAAACAAAAACAAAGATCTGACTTTTAATAAATGAAAGAATATGATGTCAAAGGATTCGTGGACTAAATTATTTACTCTACGAGAGATCAATCTTTATCCAGAGATACCGGTATATAGGTTTGCTCAGTGGCGGAGCCAGAATTTTCACTGAGCGGGTTCAGAAGTAAAATATACAGAATATTCGAAGGGGGTTCAACATCTACTATATATAGATAGAAATATTTTTGACCATATAAAAATAGTATAATTTTCCGACGATGAACCCACGTAAATGTATGTGGCTCCGCCACTGGGTTTGCTGATGTTCGTTTAGGACATCCAAAGGACCATATGGAGTGTTACCTACGAGGGGAGTCACCACTCATGTAGTTTGTTAAACAGAAAGCTTTATCTCTCCAAAATTAATTACTTGCTTAGTAGTATTTGCTTATGATCAGAGTATCCTTTTCATGCTTGCTGCAACGATTTATTCTTATAAGTTATATTAACTTGTCAATGTTTGGTTTCGAAATTATGTCATTGCTTATTTCATGTCACAACATTCCCAGAGTCGTTAAAGCGTTATACGCAGTTCATATCACAATCACAGATTGGGATAGCCAAATTTAGAAATATGAGGAAAGATCATTTGGCCATTGCCTTTGCAATAAGCTCCTCCTCATATCAAGTTTATGGTTTCTCATTAAACACATGATCATTAGGAATTAGGATCATTAGGAGGAGCTTATTATGATATTCTTATCTAATCACTAAGGTCGAGTTTCGTCCTTGCCTGATGGTGAATCTTGTAGTAAAGTTTATTTCTGCCTTTGCAATTCAAGGATCGATCTCCTTTTGGCCCCACTAAATCGAAGTGACCTTACAATTAGGTTTATTAAGGTCTCGAAACATATGTGAGTCATATTCAATATGTTAAGGACTTTTTTTTTTACCCTTTTTCGTAATTAAAATTAACATGGAGTGAGTAATTTTTTTTTTCAATCTAAGCTCAGATTTGAAGTTGTAATCATTAGGAATATCCAAATTCTTTATAGATTATGAATCTTTTTTCTATCTCAAAATAAAAAATTTAAGGAATTCTTATAATCTCAACACATTGAGCAAATTTCATCAGAAAAATAAAGATAAACATAATTATACTGCAATTGCATTAAGCACCATATATACTTTTCAAAGAGGGTTTCAATTTCCCCAACATTTATAAATTATTCATTTGACAATTTCTATAACAATACATATACTAACAACAAATCATAAAGAGCTTGTATCCTCCTATAGTTACAATATTTTTTTTCTAGACAATTCTTTTTTTAATTGCTGGCAGTATCACATATATATTCTTAGAACATCCAAAATACTAAATACACCCAAGAAAAACCCATAATTATCCACAACTGGAACTCCCAATTTATGTGAATATTTTACTTCTTGATTTTCTGAAATTTTCACCCAAGTCCCCATCATTAATTCTTCCTCACTTTCTTCAACCCCATTTGATGTATTCGTATTCTCATCAACACTCATTGACGATTTTTCTTCAAACTCATCAGTAACACAAAATTCTTGATCAGATTTTTCTGAAATCTGGCCATTTTTTGCTCTTTTAGCCATCACTAATTCTTCGAATTCAAGCTTCTTAGACTCGTAATTTTTCGAAGCGTCTTCAGCCGTAACAAAAGTACCCAACCAAATCATTTTCTTGTTCAATGGGTGTTTAATTTCAGCACAAAATTTCCTATTTTTTCTCTTACGTACCCCAATAGGGTACAATCTGACACAAGTTTTCTTTGATATTCTTTTGCAGGATTTCATGATCAAAGTCTTGAGAGGGAAAAAAGGGGCAATTTCTGTAAATAACAAAGTATAAAAAAAGCTTGGGATGTGAAGAAAAAAAGAATAAATAGTGAACACATGTATAGGAGAAATTAGAGAACCAATTAAGGAAACTTTTATTCTCTTTCTATTTGGAAAAGGATTTAACAAAACGAGTAAAGTATTGATTGAGAAATTATTGCATATTATTAGCCACTGTATTTATTAGTATCCTAATTTGACACTGAATATTCAAATCTCTAAATTTGGTAGAATACTACAATTGGTCCAGTATTGAATGATGAAATACAATTAATTTTGACGTGTCTTATCTTTATCTCATGAGTTAAAATATTATTCACCATTGTATATAAAAAAAGGCTATTCGACTATGAATAAATTTCTTTTAAAGAATCAATTAATGACATGTCCTGGTTACTATTATATTTAACTTACTAATATATCTTAAGCTGTAATAATAATGGTGGAAATATCTTCATATTTGCGATAATTTAATCCTTATCTCTATTTTTTTATCATCCGATATTTCATATCCGCTTTATATCTTGAGTTATAATAATTATGAAAAGATTTTTATACTGTGTATAACTAATAAATTCATACCTCTTTTTTTTCAGTGGATGTTTCATATTTGTTTTATATCTTAAGCTATTATAATTGTGGAAAGTACTTTATGTTATGTGAATAATTAAATTTTTGTCTCATTTTTTCACTCGATATTTCATATCATTTTGATGTCTCAACTAGTTTGTATTTAAGTCGTGTCTGATTATCTTTTCATTATTTATATTTTAGGTTGAACTAAACTACTATAATTCATCTCTGCCTACAAATTAGTTGACAATGTTTACAAATCTTACAAATAGAAGTTAATATATTTATATTTATTGTATATTCGCTTAGAATAATTTTAAAAAAGGAAGTACTACTTATCGAGAATTGCAAAATCGTAGAATAAATATCATTAAAAGAAAAAGTATCTTCTGAAGATTTTTTTCATTTTCAACGCTCGAACTCCGGAAATATAATATAAAAGTTTTCATAAGGAAATTAATTTAAGTTTCCATCGAGTGTATATGTTTTAGCTTTTATGTATGAACGAATTGAGATAAAATAAGATGGGAAAATCAATTAAAACATGGCCCTTCATAATTAAGTACTATAAATTATATTTTAAGAGAATCTTTCATGTTTTCTATTGGTTATAAGGATATTAGTAAAACAATATCTTTGGAGCTTTAAATGTTTTTCAATATATGTATCCCAATTTTATCCATATGTATAATCTAGAATCTATATCTATAATTTATAATATATTAAAAGTGTGAAGACCCTTAGAAAAATGATTTGAACTTTTTGCCCTTCATTAAAAGCCTCCGTTGTAAATAAAATCGTCTTTTCACATCATTATTTTATTATATTTATAATATTAATTCCTAAAATATATAAAACTAATAATTCTTAAAATATATTAAAATATAATATAATATATGGCAATCCCTCCCCCCATTTTCACGTTATGATCCTAAAAGGAAAATTAAAGCTACCATAAATACTTTGGTTAGTTAAAAATATAATATACTATCTTAAATAATTTAATAACATAATTGATTGCTACTTTTTTCAAAAGACAAAAAAAAAAATCCTTATTTAAAGAATCCTTTTCTTAGAAGAAAAGAATTTGAACTTCTATAAATTAATTATTATTCCTTTCACATCAACCTAGAGATATTATTCTCCCAATATTACAGCTTTTTTTATGCCAGTCATATGTAGATTTAATTTATTACACATTATATTTTTATAATTTTCTTTGTTATCATCGTTCAAGATTTCTTTGTTTCTTGATGATATAACGAAAAAATAAATAATAAATATTTATATTATTCTTCATCTTTCTCTAATTTTTTTTCTATTTTGTGTTGTAGAAATATGCATTTCAACAGTTTATAATCAGGTATTTCAGTTATATTTTCTATAAATTTTGCACTGTTAGGCTATCATTTTATGATTTTTTTGTAATTTATAATTAAAGAATTCTAAAATATATGATGAATAAATTTCTCTTTTTTATTGTCATTAAAGTTTTTTTTGTTTCTTGTTGATGTAAATAAAAATTAAAGAATAAATATGTGTATTATTCTTCATCTTTCTCAATTTTTCTATTGCTAATAAATATCTTCTTTTTTTTCTATTTGTGTTGCAGAAATATGCATCTTCTCAAAGGTTTATATCCAAATATTTTTTCATGTATATTTTTTATAAATTTTGTATTGTTAGACTATGACTTTATGATTTTCTCTATGATTAATAATTAAAGAATCCTAAAATATATGATAGTAGAAAAATAATTACTTTAGCTCAAAAAAAATTATTATTTTAATAATTTATATGTGCACGGAAAAGGGGTATTACTAATTCCATAACGTATATTTTCTATAAATTTTGTATTGTTAGACAATGACTTTATGATTTTCTCTATGATTAATAATTAAAGAATCCTAAAATATATGATAGTAGAAAAATAATTACTTTAGCTCAAAAAAAATTGTTAGTTTAATAATTTATTTGTGCACAGAAAAGGGGTATTACTAATTCCATAACGTGTATTGTAAAATTAATTATAGTAAAACATACAAATAAAAAAAAGTAACATAGAGAAAGTCTTAAATAGTAAAGAAAAATAAAATTTTGCATAGTTTGGTGACTTTATTAATTACCAGGTGACTGTCATTACAAACTAAGAGAAGACAAACCTATCTATCTCTTCTCAGGCGTTACTAGAACCAACAGACCTCTACAGACTTCTATGACTACTAAAACTTCTTAATACATTCAATCAGTTTGGAGTTTGTTTTAACCCTTATACACAACATTAGTTTAAGGCTTCTTATCAACTCTTCAATACTACGTGCCTTCTTCTGAAAGATCCTGTTGTTTCTTTCTATCCATATGGTATGTATCACTGCTGCCAGACTTGCTTTTAAAATAATCCCTCTGTTATGTTTGCCTCTGATTCTCTTCTCCATCCAGCTACACATACAGCTCCAGTTCTCAGGACATCCTGTCCATCTTTGCCAATCCAACATGGATTTCCAAATTTTGTTAGTGACTATGCATTCAAAATAGAGATGATCTCTTGTCTCTAGTTGGTCTTGATAGAATAGACAGGTAGTGTCTATAGTGAAACCCCAGCTTAACAATTTGTCTTTTGTTCTGATCTTCCTATGTAGGCTCAACCATAGCATAAAGGTGTGTTTAGGCTCAGCAACATTATGACACACCAGTTTAGACCAAGGGACATTATCTACTTCACCTTTTATTTTCGTATATGCCTTACTGATTATGAATTTTCCCTGCTTAACTATGTTTTGCATATCACCAAGTTTCTGTCAGTGTTTCCTTATTGTGTAGATCTTTCTTATCATCCAACACGCTTTCTGAGGGATATTTATATCAAATAGGTTTTGTGTCTTAATATAATAATGATGTATCTAGGCTATCCACATTTTCTCCTTATTTTGGCTAAGAGCCCAAAGCAGTTTGCAAATGGTTGCCTGATTCCATATGTGGAGAGTTATCACATTTAGACCTCCTGTTGTTTTAGGTAGACATAGTTTCTCCCAAGCTACCAAAGTTTTTCTAGTGATTACAGCTTCTCCAGACCATAAAAAGCTCCTGCAAGTTGCTTCAATCAGCTTTATGACTTTTTTAGACATTAGAAACACTTGAGACCAGTAGGATTGTATTCCATAAAGGACTGCTTTGATTAGTTGTAATCTGCCAGCATACGACAAGCTTCTTGCCATCCAGCTTATGATTCTTGTTGTGAATCTTTCTACTAATGGCTTACATTGTTGCACTGTAAGTCTCTTAGTAGATAAAGGAACACCAAGGTATTTGAATGGTAGCTCTCCTTTCTCAAACTTCAATACCTGTAGAATTTGCTGCTGAATATTCTGCTTTACTCCACCAAAGAACACTTGACTCTTAGATAAGTTTGCTTTCAGTCCCGATGCTGGAGAGAACATTTCAAACTTTTCTTTCAATCTAGTCACTGACAACCCATCTCCTTTTGCAAACAGTAGCAAATCATCTGCAAAACAGAGATGTGTTATGTCTAACTTCTTGCACCTTGGATGATAAATATAGTCAGGCTCTTTTTTTAATCCCTTAAGACACCTATTCAGATACTCCATCACCAAAATAAATATGTACGGGGACATTGGGTCCCCTTGTCTCAAACCTCTCTTGGCCTGGATAGTAGTAGTTAGTTTCCCATTGACATTGAATGTGTACTGCACAGTTCTTATGCATTTCATAATCCAGGTACACATCTTCAAAGGAAACCCCAATTCTTTCAAGATTTGCTCAATAAACTGCCACTCTACAGATTCGTATGCTTTTTGGAGGTCCACTTTCATCATACATCTTGGAGATATCTGCTTTCTGGTATATCCTTTCACCAATTCATGGCTAAGAATAGTATTGTCATTAATTTGTCTCCCTGGGATAAATGCAGACTTCCATGGACCCGCTATATCATTCAGAACACCTTGTATTCTACCATTGATAATCTTGGATATGACTTTATAGATGGTTGTGCAACAAGAAATAGGTCTGAAGTCTTTTAGCGTATCGGGTTGTGCTCTTTTAGGGACTAAAGTGACCACAGTAGTGTTCATTTCAGTAATTAGTTTATTCTCTTCAAGGAATTCTTTCACTCCATCACATCCTTCTTTACAATATGCCAAGCTTTTTTGAAGAAACTTGTTGTATATCCATCAATCCCTGGAGTTTTATTGTTGTCTATTCTGAATACTACATCCTGAATTTTCTCCTGAGATACTAATCTGCACATATGAGTCTGCTGTTGTATGTTGATCTTTGGTCCCATTCTTATACAAGTAAGGTCTATTGAGGGTAGTGTTGTTGCTGCTGAGCCCAATAATTCTTAATAAAACTGAGTGATTTCTTGTTCTATTTCTGCATTTTTATGTACCATTCTGCCTGCTGCATTCTTTAACATCGTAATAGTATTGTTGCTAGCTCTAGCTTTCATATATTTGAAAAATTAAGTATTATTTCCATCCCCTTGTTCAATCTAGTGTGCTTTGGATTTTTGTTTGAATACCTTTTCCTGTACTTCTAGCCATTTTTGAAGGTCAGCACTTGCAGCCTTTTCTTCTTCAATTAGCATAGGGTCCACGTTGTCTCCTAGCTGATATTGTACCATTTGTAGCTTGTCTCTTGCTTGCATTATCTTATCCTCCAAGTTGCCCATGGATTTGGTTTTTAGTTGCTTCAAAGGTGTTTTACAAAGCTGCATTTTCCTCCACAGTTTGGTCATGCCTCTTCCCTTAACAGGTTTATTCCATAGTTGTTGAATGAGAGGGAGGAATCTATCATCATCAGTGAGGGCATTGATAAACCTGAAAGGTTTTTTACTATGTTTCTGCTCAAATGCTACTTCAATATGGATAGGCGCATGATCAGACATATTGTTCTCCAAGAATTGTGTTGTAATGCTGCCATACCTCATCACCCATTCTTCATTACATATGGCCCTATCAATCTTACTCCATAAATGTTTATTGGTCCAAGTAAATTGCCTACCTGTAGCCTTTATGTCCACCAAATTCAGGTCTTCAGCTGTCTTTTGAAAGTCTCTGGTCTCAGCTTCGACAGTCGGATTTCCACCCCTTCTATCATCACTATGGAGGGGAGAGTTGAAATCTCCACATATGCACCAAGGGACAACAATTAATGCCCCTATTTGTAGTATACCCTTCCACATTTCTTTCATTTCTTCCAAGTTATTTCTCCCATATACCACTGTGAGAGCGCAACTAAAGTCAAAGTTCCTATCTTTTACTTGACAATGTATATACTGTCCATGAGTATCTATTTCTTGTTGTTGGACCTCTGCATCCTTCCATAACACCCATATGAAACCCCTTTCATCGTTATTATAATTATGAAGTTGTTTCCATCCTTTAGCACATATATTGAGGTACACTGTATTTTACCCTTTTTTATTTTAGTCTCTACTAAGCCTGCTAGTGTTATTTTATGCTTCCTAAGATAAACCTCCATCTCCCTCTGCTTAAGAGGTCTATTGAGACCTCTTACATTCCAGAATAACCATTGCATTAGATTTTGGTTTTGTTCCTCCCTTCTGGAGGCTTGTCCTTAACCTTTTCACCCATTATATCTTTACTTAACGGAGAGAAAGTATTCTGCAGCTTCATAATGGGGCCTCTCTGCTCCCTTACGGAACCATGCAGGACTAGTTCAGCATATGACATACTTCCCATCCCCCCCGGGGGCGTATAGGAGCTGCTGGCTTGATCTACTACTCTTGGGGTGCTTATGATCACATTGTTTTCCTGCTGTATCTTAGGTATCTCTTTTGCCTCTAGCTCAGCCTTGTTTTCAGGTATTTTAATGCCTTTTCCTACCCATTTTTGGACCATCTTTTTACCTCCATTCAAACCTTGTTGCGCAACTTGTTCTTTCCTCTTCTCATGGTTCAGGGGTCATTTTTCCTCCCTCCTGCATACATGTCCAAACTGTGCACAAATGGTACAAAAAATAGGCTTCCAATCATATGCCACTTGTTGTATGAACTTTCTTCCATAAGGATCAACAATCTCAATCTCTTTAGGAAGCTCTTGGTTTATGTTCATGTCTACAAGAACCCTTGCATAGGATATTCTAGTTGTATTCTTCGTACATTCATCTGCGTACAAGGGTTCCCCCATCCGGCTTGCAATTTTACTCAACGTTCTAGGTCCCCAGCAATTCAAAGGTAGATTGTAGAGCCTTACCCATAGTGGTAGAGTCGTCGTCATCTCCTTTTGAAAATCAAACGTAGCACTCCATTTCTTCAAGCATAGTGGCATTCCTTTAATCGTATAAGGTCCTGAACACATGATATCATCTCTATCTTGAGCATTTTGAAATTTTACTATATAGTAGCCCTCGTTATGCCAGTAAATTTCTGGAGACGCAACACTGTTCCAGTTCCTAGCAATGTAATTTTGTAGGTAAGCAAATCCTGGGGCCTCTCCCATTGTATACAAAATCAGTGCATTACTCCAATTCTTAGTAGCCTCAGCGATATCATCCTCCTCTAACGTAAGCATAACTTTTCCATCCATAATTACAGGAGCTATGAATTGTAGGGCCATACCATTCGCAGAAGCTTGATTGTTCGAAAACAAGCTCGCCCAATTCTTTTCCTCATCCGTTTTCTTCTCCTCCTCTGGAACCTTGTTCTGATTCTACTCCATAGCTAAGGTATCTGCTGTTGCATGGGATGATTCCTTTCGTTTGGCACTAACCTCTTCACATATAATCTTCTTTCCCTTCACAGATTGTGAAGTTGAATTTGGGAAATTTAGTGTTGTTTGTTCAGTCACTGTTGCAGTGTTAATTGCAGTATCTGTGTTTCTCCTTTATTATTATATACTAGTGAATAGGTTCGCGCTTTGTGCGATGTGTAAGACGTTGTTGAATTTATATAAATTTTTTTATAATAATAAAATTTTGATGAGCTATTTTATCGAATGAAGATAAATTATTGAGAAGAAAGATACTTAACACGTAAGAACTTCAACTTTTCATTCATACTTAAATATTTTTCATAAATATTACTCTAGTGTTATAAATGATAATATTTATTAGAAATCATAATTGGAGGTAAATCATATACTTAATTTGAGCTTGTCTTACCTAATCTTATTCATTTGTTGTTTTATACCTAATCGGTTAATTATGTAAATAAGAATATTTATAGTTATTGTAGTGATAAGTAAACGTTATATATAATCAAAGATATTTGTCTGTTACATAAGTCCTCTCATCTGCTATTAATTGGAGAATTTACATAAGTCCTTTCATTTTATCCATTTTTATTTAAATGTTTTTCATCCATTTTTATTTTACATTTTTCTCCATTTTATGCATTTTTTCCTACTCTATCCTATTAATTTATCTTATGTTAAATTAAATATTAAAAATCTAAAAACCTCTTAATTTCCTCCATAATCAATATATTAATATATATCTATAAAGGAGAAATAAGACAAGGATGATGTACACCTCTATGGCCACCATTCCTATTTATCCTTTTTCTTCTTTTTTTGAATTTTTTCCATTATTTTTTGCGTTGATCAACTTGTTTAATAAATAAAAAAATATTATATTTATTATATTCAATTATATCTCATGATTTACAAAAAATCCTCCATCTATTTACATTCTCTATCTAAGTAACATATCCCTTCAACTTTCTTTTATCAAATTCTTATGACTTGAACAATCTATATATAGGCAATGGTTTACTCAAAAGACAACATTGAACTTTGTAGTCATGATTAAAAAAAAAAAACTAAAAATTGAATCCATCAAATATAAATTCTGAATCCACCTCTTCGTGGTAATGCACCATGTTCTTGAGGTCTTAGACTATGCAAGTAATCAAGAACATGTATATCTCCTCCCTTAGCTTCTAAACAACAAAACTTTACACCTGCTAACTGCATTTGTTTTTTATTCAAATTGTAAATATCTCCTTTCACTGGATTTGTTAAAAAGTAAAATCATAGAGTAATTATGTACACATTTTTCTGTGGAAATTCTTTTGTCACCTTATTGTTTTAATATGTGAATTGTGCTATATTTCGGTACTATTTTGTTAAAGGGAAAAAAGTTCCATCTCACAGATCGCGTAGTTAGTTTTCAAATCTCTAAACATTATTTTTTAAAAATGACAAATCTATATACATCTAATGTATTTCAGATTTGGTCGAATCGACTCTCGTAGAACAAAAATGCAATAAAATTTTGAGACGTAAAGAGAGAAAAAAAAAAGGTTACAGTACAAACATAAAAATTGTTCAGCTTGTTCAATTGGTTTTTCTTTCCAAAGAACAATAACTTTTCTGTCTTCTCTTTTGCCCAAAGAATACTTCTTGCTTCTCTGAACAATATTCTACTATTTGTTTAGATTCAGAAGGCTTGTTATATTCACTAAAATTATTTGCATACAATCTTGCGAAAAAGGTGGAGCAAACATCACAACCTTAAACCAGAGAATCACACATGTAGTATTTTTACTTGGATGGATCATTTTGGACGAAGATGAAATTGGCAATGACAATAGTACCGATGATTTTGCCAAGAATAGCAACGAGGCTAGTTAACAAACTCCATTTTCTGTGTGCCATCCTTTGATCTTCTTCTTTCAAAATTCTTTAATCTCAATATCGTCATATCATTTGCCCTTGAAACAGGTCCATTTAAACACGCTGAAGATGACACAAATATAAATTTTACTATCAAAGAATATCCATGAACACATGAATAAATATCACAAGATAAACTTAACTATAGATACAAAATAAGTAAATGAAAATATGAACTTCATTGAACTTGAGTGCATGATTAGAAAATGATTATAAATGTGAAATATTCAGTAAAATTCAATCAATTCTAAATCATACAAAGTAAAATGTCCAATGTTCAAAACCACATATATTGAAAACTTACTAACTTCGATGTGAAATATTTTGTAAAATTCAATCAATTCTAAATCATACAAAGTAAAGTGTTCAATGCTCAAAACCACATATATTGAAAACTTACTAACTTTAATTTTTTTCTTTTGCGTTCAACCATGGCTACAAAGTTCAATGTTGTCTTCTAAGTAAACCATCGCCTATATATAGATTGTTCAAGTCATAAGAATTTGATAGAAGAAAGTTGAAGGGACATGTTACTTAAATAGAGAATGTAAATGGATGGAGGTTTTTTGTAACTCGTGAGATATAATTGAATATGATAAATATAATAATTTTTTTATTTATTAAACAAATTGATCAATGCAAAAAATGATGGGAAAATTTCAAAAAAAGATAAATAAAAATGGTGGTCATAGAGAAGTGTCACATCATCCTTGTCTTATTTCTCCTTTATATATATATATTGATTGATTAGTATACAATTTGTGCAGTACTTGAGCGTTAAGTTTTGTTCCTAATTCATATATTACAAATAGTTGTATAATTTTAGTACACATGAAATGCTGCGTAATTGGTACATGTATTGTTAATATGAGTAAATTAATACAAGTAAACAAAAATTGTATTAATAATATAAGTTGAAACAAAGAAGAGCATAAAACCTTTCATTGATTTTTGAAATTCGACATTAGAATAAGGGTGTTAAGTGGGCCGGGTCGGGTCAATCCGGAACCGGCCCGTGATACTTAACCTAGTTGGTGAGCCGGGCTGGGCCGGGGCTGGGTTCAACAGTAAAAAAATTTAAAAACAACCCTAACCCGGCCCACTTAACCTAACCCGGTTAAACCCACCTAAACCCAGTCAAACCCGGTTAAAAAACCTGTCAAACCCGTTTAAAAACAAAAAAAAAATAAAAAATCCAATATACACTATATACACTACAATTATATACACTATATACACTCCAATATACACTATATATTTTCTAATAAATATATACACAATTACACATTTATAAGTACCATTCAATATATACGACTATACGTACTACTTTAAATAAAACATATACTACAATTGTACAATATATATACACTACAATATATATATATAGTTATATACTAATTTAGAAAACATATACACATTTATACGTTAAATATATACGTTTATAGAAGATATATACACATATATACGCACCATTCAATATATATGTACTACTTTAAATAAAACATATACTACAATATATATATATATATATATATAGTTATATACTACTTTATAAAACATATGCATATGTATACGTTAAATATATACTACTTTAGAAGATATATACACATATATACGCACCATTCAATATATTATATATGTACTACTTTAAATAAAACATATACTACAATATATATATATATATATAGTTATATACTAATTTATAAAACATATACACATTTATACGTTAAATATATACGTTTATAGAAGATATATACACATATATACGTACCATTCAATATATATGTACTACTTTAAATAAAACCTATACTACAATATATATATATATAGTTATATACTAATTTATAAAATATATACACATGTATACGTTTAATATATACTACTTTAGAAGATACATACACATATATACGCACCATTCAATATATTATATATGTACTACTTTAAATAAAACATATACTACAATATATATACAGTTATATACTAATTTATAAAACATATACACATGTATATGTTAAATATATACGTCTATAGAAGATATATACACATATATACGCATCATTCAATATATATGTACTACTTTAAATAAAACATATACTACAATACATATATATATATATATATATATATATATATATATATATATATATAGTTATAGTTATATACTAATATATAAAATATATACACATGTATACGTTAAATATATAAGTCTATAGAAGATATATACACATATATACGTACCATTCAATATATATGTACTACTTTAAATAAAACATATACTACAATATATATATACTACAAGTCTACAATATATATATATAGTTATGTACTAATTTATAAAACATATACACATGTATATGCTAAATACAAGAGGAGCATGACTCGTGTCAGTATGGGCCCAATATTAAGATATTTATTTGTCTTTTCAATCTTGATATATTTAAATAAATTTTTTTAATAAAAGGATTGCATATGTTTTCTAGGATTCATCCGGAATCTAGCATGAGTTCAACATATGTTATTTTAATACGTATTTAGATAATTTAAGTTGTTAACTATTTTAATTTATAATATTTTTTATGTAATTTTCAAATTAATATATGTTACTTTTCTTGTCCAAATTATTGTGGCATTGATAGTCAATTATATTTTAAAAATAATTTAAGTTTTTAATTATTGTGATTTATAATACTTTTCTTCTATTCTAATTTCAGTGACACTAATATAATTTCAAGAGTCGGTCAAATATTTTATATCTTTTAAATTTTTTAAGTTGTTAATTATTGTGATTCCTAGTATTTTCATGTAATTTTTTGAAATATATAACATATTAAATTATTTTTAGATATTTTAAGTTGTTAACAATTGTAATTTATAATACTTTTTATCTAATTTTTGAATAATATATGCTACTCTCCTAATCCAGAATTTTGTGTCGACGACAGCCAATTATATTTTTAAAATAATTTAATTTTTTTATCATTGTGATTTATAATATTTTTTCTATCTCAACTTATGTGGCACAATGCTTAAATGACCATAATAATTAATTAGGAGTGATATAGTAAAATCACGACTGAAGCAGCTGAAGTAGAAATCAGTCAATTTTTAATATTTTTTTTGTTAAATATTGTTATTTACAGTACTTTTTATTTCATTTTCAAATAATATATGTTGTTTTATATCTTCTTCAGTCCCGTCTCAATTTATGTGGCACTAATATAATTTTGATAGTCAATTAAATATTTTATGTTGACATATCATTTTGCAATTCTTATTTTTCTAATTCATAAATGACTTATAATAAGGAGTGATATAGTAAAATCATCGTTCAAAAGACGAAAATTTAATTTAAAATATTAAGAGTTAATTTCGTATTTTATGTCTATTTTATTTTTCATTAAATATTATTTATTTTCTTAATACCTAAATGACTCATAATAATTAATTAAAAGCAAT
Organism: Capsicum pubescens; assembly: GCA_030864215.1. Lineage (NCBI taxonomy): Eukaryota > Viridiplantae > Streptophyta > Magnoliopsida > Solanales > Solanaceae > Capsicum > Capsicum pubescens. The sequence goes on from CM061548.1 coordinate 414,264,057, forward strand.
TAATTATGTTATTACTATAAAAATTAATATAATTTTATCATATTCAAAAGTAATCATCGATAATTCACCGGAATAGTAAATTAATTAAATACGGGATGCTATATTTGAATATGCAAAATATGATATTATTAAACATTATTGGATAGTGCATTATATATATCTTTCACAATAATAAAATTTTTCTATATATTTTTCTTTATTTCTTTTTAACTTGATACATATTGACCCAACACAAATTCTAAGAAAATATTCATTAGAAATTTATTTTATTAAATTAAATTTCTTAATTTTGTAATTTAAAAATTTAAAGTTAAGTTTAAATATTAGTATTTCTATATAAGGAAAAAGTAATTTTAAAATTTAAATTTACTAAAATAAATAAATAAATAAATAAAAATATTATTTTTTATATAAAAGTCAATTAAAATAATAAAATTGATCTACTTTAAATATTTATTGCAATTAATTAAGATAATTTTTTATTTTGTCATAATTTATGTTGCACCGATAAAATTTTGAGAGTTGAATAGAACTTTTATCTATTTTTAAAAAAGTATTTTAACTTTTTAATTATTTTGATTTATAATAATTTTTACGTAATTATTAAATAATATATTTAATCCTTGTGTCCTCATTTATGTGGCTTCGATACAATTTTGAGAGTCAACTAAAATTTTTATATTTCTTTTAAATATTTTAAGTTGTTAATTATTATGATTTGTAGTACTTTTTCTTTTATCCTAATTTATGTGGCATTTCTAAAATAATGAGAGTCAATAAATTTTTATATGTCTTTTAAATATTTTAAGTTATTAATTATTGTGATTTGTAGTAACAAATTAGTTTTGAACATGATAGCCAATTAAATAAATAAAAAAATTTAACTTCCAATATGTCGTTATAGTTAATTAATATAAATTAATAGAATATATTAAATATTTAAATTATTATGATTAAATAATGGAATTATTATATATTGAAGCATTGTATGTAATTAAGAGGGAGTAGAGGTTTTTTTTGGTAAGAGTCGATAAAATTTCTATATGTCTTTTAAATATTTTAAGTTATTAATTAATGTGATTTGTGGAAACAAATTAATTTTGAACATGATAGACAATTAAATAAATAAAAAAAATTTACTTCCAATATGTAGTTATAGTTAATTAATATAAATTAATAAAATATATTAAATATTTAAATCATTATGATAAAATAATAAAATTATTATATATTGAGGCATGGTATGTAATTATGTGGAAGTAATTGAGTTTTTTGGTAATTGGAAGAGGTGGTTTTAATAGAATATATTAAATATTTAAATCATTATGATAAAATAATAGAATTATTATATATTGGGGCATGGTATGCAATTAAGTGGGAGTAGAGGGTTTTTTTGGTAAGAGTTTATAAAATTTCTATATTTATTTTAAATATTTTAAGTTATTAATTAATGTGATTTGTGGCAACAAATTAATTTTGAACGTGATAGACAATTAAATAAATAAAAAAAATTACTTCCAATATGTAGTTATAGTTAATTAATATAAATTAATAAAACATATTAAATATTTAAATTATTATGATAAAATAATAAAATTATTATATATTGAGGCATGGTATGTAATTATATGGAAGTGATTGGATTTTTTGGTAATTGGAAGAGGTGGTTTTAATAGAATATATTAAATATTTAAATCATTATGATAAAATAATAGAATTATTATATATTGGGGCATGGTATGTAATTAAGTGGGAGTAGAGGGTTTTTTTGGTAAGAGTTTATAAAATTTCTATATGTATTTTAAATATTTTAAGTTATTAATTAATGTGATTTGTGGCAACAAATTAATTTTGAACATGATAGACAATTAAATAAAAAAAAAATTACTTCCAATATGTAGTTATAGTTAATTAATATAAATTAATAAAACATATTAAATATTTAAATCATTATGATAAAATAATAAAATTATTATATATTGAGGCATGGTATGTAATTATATGGAAGTGATTGGATTTTTTGGTAATTGGAAGAGGTGGTTTTAATAGAATATATTAAATATTTAAATCATTATGATAAAATAATAGAATTATTATATATTGGGGCATGGTATTTAATTAAGTGGGAGTAGAGGGTTTTTTTTGGTAAGAGTCAATAAAATTTCTATATGTCTTTTAAATATTTTAAGAAATTAATTATTGTGATTTGTGCCAACAAATTAATTTTGAACATGATAGATAATTAAATAAATAAATAAAAATTACTTTCAATATGTAGTTATAACTAATTAATATAAATTAATATAATATATTAAATATTTAAACTACTATGATAAAATAATGGAATTATTATATATTGGAATATGATATGTAATTAAGTGGAAGTAATTGAGTTTTTTTTGGTAATTGGATGAGGTGGTCGAAACCACCTCTTCTATATAATAGAAATATACGTCTATAGAAGATATACACACATATATACGCACCATTCAATGTATATGTACTACTTTAAATATAAAATATACTACAATATATATATTACAATATATATATATATATATATATAGTTACATACTAATTTATACAACATATAAACATGTATACGTTAAATATACACGTTTATAGAAGATATATACGCAAATATACGCACCATTTAATATATATATACTACTTTAAGTAAAACATATACTACAATATATATATATACTACAATATATATATAGTTATATACTAATTTATATAACATATACAAATGTATACATTAAATATATACGTCTATAGATGATATATACACATATATACTACAATATATATAGTTATATACTAATTTATAAAGCATATACACATGTATACATTAAATATAAACGTCTATAGAAGATATATACACAAATATAAGCACCATTCAATATATTTGTACTACTTTAAGTAAAACATATACTACAATATATATATAGTTATATACTAATTTATAAAACATATACACATGTATACATTAAATATATACGTCTATAGAGAAGATATATACACATATATACTGCAATATATATAGTTATATACTAATTAATAAAACATATACACATGTATACATTAAATATACATGTCTATAGAAGATATATACACATATATACTACAATACATATAGTTATATACCAATTTATAAAGCATATACACATGTATACATTAAATATACACGTCTATAAAAGATTTATACACAACTATACGCACCATTCAATATATATGTCCTACTTTAACTAAAACATATACTACAATATATATATATATATATATATATATATATATATATATATATATATATATATATATATAGTTATATATTAATTTATAAAGCATATACGCATGTATACGTCTATAGAAGATATATACACATATATACGCATCATTCAATATATATGTACTACTTTAAATAAAATATACTACAATATATATATATATATATACTTATATACTAATTTATAAAATATATACACATGTATACGTTAAATATATACGTCTATAGAAGATATATACACATATATATGCACCATTCAATATATATGTACTACTTTAAAGAAAATATACTATAATATATGTACACTACAATATATACACACACTATATATATAGTTATATACTAATTTATAAAACATGTACACACGTATACGTTAAATATTTACTACTTTAGTAGATATATACACACATATACGTACCATTCAATATATGCACTACTTTAAATAAAATATACTACAATATATATACACTACAATATATACACACACTATATATATAGTTATATACTAATTTATAAAACATATGCACATGTATACGTTAAATATATACGTCTATAGAAAATATATACACATATCTACGTACCATTCAATATATATGTACTATTTTAAAAATATGAACATGGTAATTCTTAGTGAAATAATAATTTTCCCGATAATAAAATTGAGTTAACCGAATAACCTATAACCAATAAATAAATAAGCTAATTTATTAATTGAATTATCAATTACGATTTGATTTTGAACTACGTTAATAAATAAACCCAAAAGCTTTAACGCACCAAACTACTTTTGTCATCCTCTTAGGCCTCAAGCTTTAGCCCTAATTGGGCTTTCCCCTTACAAATATAGGATTACCTAACTACTTTTATACCTCAAATACCCTAAAAACAACAGTCTTACTGACAAAAAAAGAAAATCAAGAAGAAGACTTTATCCAGAGGAAAATAAGAGTAAAAATTTTAGACCCAGATGCTACAGAATCATCATCAGATGATGATGAACAACAAGAAAAAAGACCAAAGTACATTGTTCATGAAAATATGGAAAATTAGGTACAGAGGAAAAGTTGAAGGTGGCTATTTTTGCAAAATCTGAAAATGGGTCTTCCATTAATGGCTGATTCTCAGACCTCGGATTCACTCAAAAACAGAAAATTTACCACTGAGTATGAGGAAAAGCTGAAGGTGGCTAAAAATGCAAAAGTAAAGGGCTATTTCTGCAAAATCTGAAATTGGGTCATCTTCATCAGAGGTAAAGATTCAATCTTTATCACTGATAAACAGAAAGTCTTTAAGTTTTGATCAAGTTTCTGGCAAATTACCACCTATGGTTAGGAAGAGAAAATCAGGGAAATTTGCTACTGAGATTAGAGACCCATTTAGCAAGAAAAGAATTTGGTTGGGTACTTTTAATACAGCTGAAGAAGCTTCTGAGGTTTATCAATCTAAGAAACTTGAGTTTCAAGAGAAGTTGAATAAGGCTAAAAATGCAAATAAGAAAAAGGCTATTTCTGCAAAATGTGAACTTGGGTTGTCTTCTAGTGATCCACCATTGATGGCGGATGCTCAGACCTCGGATTCATCGAATGAGTTAGGTGATCAATTCAATAAGGCTAAAAATGCAAAAGAGAAAAGGCTATTTCTGCAAAACTTGGACTTGGTTCTTCTAGTGATCCACCATTGATGGTGGATTCTCAAACCTCGGATACATTGAAAGAGTTTGTTGAGCAAGAGCAATTGAAGAAGGCTAAAAGTGCAAAAGGCTATTTCTGCAAAATTTGGACTTGGATGTTCTTCTAGTGATCCACCATTGATGGTGCATTCGCTGAACTCGGATACATCGAATTTGTTTGATGATCGATCGAAGAATATTGCAAATGCAAAAGAGGAAAAGGCTATTTCTGCAAAATTTGGACTTGAGTTCTGTTCTAGTGACTCTCAGACCTCGGATTCATCGAATGAGTTGGATGATCGATCGAAGAAGGCTGAAAATGCAATAGTGAAAAAGGCTATTTCTGCAAAACTTGGACTTGAGTTTTGTTCTAGTGATACTCAGACGTCGGATTCATCGAATGAGTTGGATGATCGATCGAAGAATGCCGAAAATGCAATAGTGAAAGAGACTATTTCTGCAAAATTTGAACTTGGGAATTCTTCAAGTGATCCATCATCAACAGTGGATTCTCAAACCTCGGATTCATCGAATGATCAAGAAAGCGAAGAAGAGCTGTGGATGGGGCAGTGGATACGGATTTCAGGTGATAAAGAAGTTAAATTTTCACAGAAATTGGGAGTTCCAGTTGTCGATAACTATGGTTTTTTGCTAGGTGAATTTAGCAAATTGGATGATCTTAGTATTTCTCTTTGAGATAACTATAGTTCCATAAATACTTTGCTCTTTTAAAACTTGAAGCAATTTTAGGTAACTAGGTCTATTTGTGAATATAACAGTTGCAGTTGCAAGCTATGCAATTCGATATTTTTGAAGAGTCAAAGCAGCATAGATTGCAAGTCAACGAATTGCTTGTGAATGAATGTGTGTTTATGAGAGTGAGGCAATTCTAAAAGAGGAAATTGCTTCTGATATGTTATGGAATTTGTTCTTATATGGTCAAAATTGTGATTGCAGCTCAAAATAGAAATTTGAGTTCTTGTACCTTTGTTTATGGATTATTTTATTGTTATGGTCTCTCATTGGTTTGATGAAATCTTTCATTTGCTCAACCCCTTCGTAGTTCGTACGAATTAAATGTATAGATACATGATATATGTTTGCTATGTTGCTTGGATTCTCCAAAATGCACTGCTTTTGGTGTATTCGACACACACCATCCTGTTGTCTTGGGGACTTGATGGATGATGTATCCGGGCTTTCTGTCGGTGCTTGATGTAATCTGTGATTTGTGATTGTGCACGGAGTGTTGATGAGATGGAGTCTCTCTTTGTGTGTCGAGAAGAATCGATTTGATGCTACAAGTCTAATGTTGGAAACAGAGGTATGTAACGGTAAACTCATCTTTTACTATTACGGCATGACTTCCTACCACGTGTTTCATCAATATGAGTCTAATAAACTCCTAACATCACAAAACGACATGTGACTTTTTTGAAGAGTACGAGCAACATAGTGCTTGTAGTTGGAGTCTCTGCTTAGCTCCGAAAGTTTTGTAGTTTCTTTCAATCCATGTGGTGGTATACACAGCTGCTGCCACACACATTCTGAAAATTGTTGCTACTGCACCCTTTCCCCTTGGCCTTTGCATATGCCCCTATCAAGCTCTTCTTGTCATGTCATTACTTGTCTGTCAGTTTCGTGCCAGCGCAGGAGCCCATTCAAGATATCGCCAACATGGTCAATACTTACATTCTCCCTCCTGCTACATTTCACTATTTCATATCCGTTTTGGTGAGCCCGGATTGTTACAAATGATGCTAAACAGAAGTGTAGCATGAGTACCAAAATATGTGGTACTCAGTAGGCATCATAGGCTGACTGACCTCAGAAGAATAGTATATACCATTTGACTTATATCAAAATGCCTCTAATGTGAGACACTTTGCATATTGATTAGATCACTTTCCCTATATAAGCCAACAGCTCATAGATGTTTGGTTGGCTTGGTTTGAGTCAGGGGCAGAGCTAAGTAGAGCCGAGGGTGTTTGTCCGAGCACCCTTGGGCGGAAAATTACATTGTTTATACACGGTTTAAATTATTTTTTATGTATATAGTAAATGCTGAACCCTTTTGGCTTCTTCACGTGTTTACTTTGTCGTATTTGAACCCTCAGTGAAAATCCTGGCTCCAACAAGCACGGGTTTAAGGTAGACTCCTAAGTTTACCAACTGCTGTTCTATGCCAACAATGCCTTTTTTGGTATCTCCACTCCATCAAGTCCACAAGAATCTGTACCATTTCAAGATTAAGTAAATAGAGATGTTGTTTTCGATAAACCCTCAAATTCAAAAAACACATTTCAAAGTTAAGACCCTTAAATACCATTGTTATTTTTTTCTAAAAAAGAACAATGATATTTAAATTTATTTACTCATATCTTGATTATTAATAAAGTATCATTGATCTAACTCATAATTGATTGATCGTCACATGGAGAACAAAAATTGGATATAATCTTCAAAAAGAGGAAATTAAATTTCTGACATTCATAATCTATATTCATTGAGAACTACTCAGATCATTGATTTGACAAAATTGATATAGCAATACATATATAACAACCAATCAAAATACCTGAATTCCCTTATAAAGTTTCTAAAAACAAATCTAGTACCTGCCAGTAGTTACAAAATTGCTAATTTTTTTTTTTTTCAGTATTACATATATATACTAAGATCATCCAAAACACTAAATTCACCCAACAAAAACCCATAATTATCCACAATTGGAACTCCCAATTTATGTGAATATTTCACTTCTTGATTTTCTGAAATTTTCACCCAAGTCCCCATCATTAATTCTTCATCACTTTCTTCAACCCCATTTGATGTCTTCGTATTATCATCAACACTCATTGACGATTTTTCTTCAAACGCATCAGTAACACAAGATTTTTGATCAGATTTTTCAGAAATCTGACCATTTTTTGTTCTTTTAGCCATGGCTAATCCTTCGAATTCAAGCTTCTTAGACTCGTAATTTTTCGAAGCGTCTTCAGCCGTAACAAAAGTACCCAACCAAATCATTTTCTTGTTCAATGGGTGTTTAATTTCAGCACAAAATTTCCCATTTTTTCTCTTACGTACCCCAATAGGGTACAATCTGACACAAGTATTCTTTGATATTCTTTTGTAGGATTTCATAATCAAAGTTTTGAGAGGGAAAAAATGGGCAATTTCTGTAAATAACAAAGTATAAAAAAAGCTTGGGATGTGAAGAAAAAAGAATAAATAGTGAACATATATATAGGAGTAATTAGAGAACCAATTAAGGAAACTTTTATTCTCTTTCTATTTGGAAAAGGATTTAGCAAAACGAGTAAAGTATTGATTGAGAAATTGTTGCATATTATTAGTCACTGTATTTATTAGTATCCTAATTTGACACTGAATATTCAAATCTCTAAATCCGGTAGAATACTACAATTGGTCCAGTATTAAATGATGAAATACAATTAATTTTGACGTGTCTTATCTTTATCTCACGAGTTTAAATATTATTCACCATTGTATATAAAAAATAGGTTATTCGACTATGAATAAATTTCTTTTAAAGAATCAATTGATGACATGGCTTGGTTAATATTATATTTAGCTTACTAATATATCTTAAGCTATAATAATAATGGTGGAAATATCTTCATACTTTGCGATAATTTAATCCTTATCTCTATTTTTTTATCATCCTATATTTCATAACCGCTTTATACCTTGAGTTATAATAATTATGAAAAGATTTTTACACTGTGTATAACTAATAAATTCATACCTCTTTTTTTTTCCAGTGGATGTTTCATATTTGTTTGATATCTTAAGCTATTATAATTGTGGAAAGTACTTTATGTTATGTGAATAATTAAAAAAAATTCTCATTTTTTCACTCGATATTTCATATCATTTTGATGCCTCAACTAGTTTGTATTTAAGTCGTGTCTGATTATCTTTTCGTTATTTATATTTTAGGTTGAACTAAACTACTATAATTCATCCCTGCCTACAAATTAGTTTACAACGTTTACAAATCTTACAAACAGAAGTTCATATATTTATATTTATTGTATATTCACTTAGAATGATTTTACAAAAAGGAAGTACTACTTATCGAGAATTGCAAAATCGTAGAATAAAAAAATTAGTTGAGATTATACGCAAGCAAATTTGAATATCATAATTATAATAATAAAAAAATTATATTCTCATGAATCAAACTCATACCCCCACAATTTTTGCATATTATATTCTGTAAATTCCATATTTAGTATGATGAACCATATGTTTACCAAAAATATATGCACTAAATTATCAAAAAATTAGTAAATCTAGTATTACAATAATATATACATTTTGTCTGCCAATAAAACGATCTCAAATTGGTAATACTAGGAAAATTGTCATAATTGGTATTGCAAGTTGGAATTGTCTTTAAATATTTATGCCAGGTGTATCATATTTTAATACATATATATAATTGCCACAAATAATGTTTGCGTGTAAAATAAAAACTTATTAATAGTTGAATCTATAATTAGAAGTGGCACCTAGCTATTTTTGGCTAAGAATTATTTTTCCCTTTCATTTCCAGTTTAATTTTGGAAATGACACCTCGGAAAATACTTATTCATATTCGGTGTTTACACAACGCTATCTATTTCGAGTACCAATTAATTTGAATTTATATCGAGAAATCCTACTTAAAAAATATGTTGCTTTAACTTAAAGACGACTTCATATGCAGAACTCGAAAAAAATGACATCTATGCCTAGATATTAATCTTTGTTCTATTTTTGCACCACTGAAAATTTAAGGTTATAACTTATTATTTAACTTTAATATTTAAATAAAAATCAAAATACATTGAAATTGACTAATATTATATTTTGAATATACTATAAACTTCTATAATAATTAAATTAGTGTCCATCAATAAAGATCACGAGAAAGATTCTTTTTTTTTTTTTTCCAAACATAGCATTATGTGTAATTTTGGTAATAAATCCTGTCATATAAAATTTATGCCATTTTTGCCAAGTTTAGAATTTTGTTTGACCAATACTCTGATTTCTAGAAGACTGTCCTTTCGAAAATCACTTTATTTCTTTTTTATTTATATAGTAGTACTATTTCTTTTAATTAATCTATTAAAAAATATATGGCATTTTTACATTATGATGATACAATTTAATTTTAAATTTTATTTTACCCTTAATAACATGCTTTATAGTCACATAATTCTCATGACATGCTTAAATTCATAAGTTTCACGAGTCCTTTTATGTTCTTAAATTAATTTCTGAACTTAGTTAAATTATAACAATAACAATAAAAAAAAAATCTAACTAGTGTGATCTCACAAATGAGGTGTGAATATAGATGAGTATACACAAATTTGATCCTTAATTTGAGGTAGAAAAATTAATTTCGATAAACTCTCACTAAAAAAAAATATTTTTAAACACATGTTTAGAAAACACTTTGAGCGAAAAAATCTCTAGTGAATATATAACGAAAAGAGAAGAAATGACAATATTAAGATAACGAAAGTAAAAAAAAAAGAATAGTAATAATATTAAAGGATTGGATAATTACAAAATAACAATACTTAAAAAAAGAGTGAGCAAATAAGATACTCCAAGATAGAATCATGCTCTCCCACATAAAAGAGAATTATTTATTAATTTTTTATTCTAATTCTCGATCTTCGTGCTTTTCTATTTTAGATCATGTCTTTGGTGAGCTAAAGACGTGTCACCTCACCCCAATTCTCCTTGGCTCTGTCTCTACATCTCGTTAGGTCTATGATTACCAACCTCACACATTCTCACTAGGTATTTATGTTTCTGCTATTTACGTGCTTGAGTCATTTGATCAGCTTCGCTCCTCTCATCCTGTCCACTATGAAGGTCACTTCCACCTTGCCTCGTATATCTTTATTTCTAATTTTATCTTCTCCTGGTTGGTTCGCTCATTCATCTAAGCATCATTATTTCCACTACTTTCACTTCTAAGCTTGAGAATTTTGACTGGTCAGCATTCTATCCAATACAACATAAACAGTCTAATAACCACTTTGTAGATCTTATCTTTAAATTCTAGTGATACGTTTTACCACATAGGACACCGGATTCACGTCTCTGTTTTATCCACTTCACTTCAACACGATATATCATATCATCGCCTGTCACCCCCCCCCCCCCCCCCCCCCGCACTTCCTTAAATTATTGACGCAAGATACTTAAAGCTATCTTTTTTTAGAATGACTTTTGCGTTGATTCTCACGTTCATATCCACCTCATGTGTTGTCTCTAAATTTGCACTTCAAGTACTCTGTTTTAATCCTGCTCATATTGAAAGCTTTAAACTCTAGAATTAGTCTAACCCAACGTTAACCCGCGTACCTTATCAAACAAATACTTTCCATGATAATCGAAATTCCATCTAGAGGCTTTTCCATCTTCCTCTTGCTCTATATCGTATAAATCATTCCATCTACCCACGAGAAATTTTGTCCCGCCATCAAGAGTCATAGAACAACGGTAATAATTACCCATGAAATCCTTATCAAATGTAAGTGAATTGAAAATTTTAGAAACACATTTAAAACGGATCAATGACATAACCGGAAGCCATAATTAGAATATTTCGATAATTAATTCTTGGGGAATTGTAGGAAACTTTTTCATAGGTTTTATCTTCGTGTTCTGTGTAGAAGGGGAGAGGGGGGGGACATTAAGTAATTGAGTTATTGATTAGTACTTAATTTCCATATGATACAAAGATGAAATCTATGAATAAATTTCCTACAATTTTCCAGGAATTAATTATCGAAATATTGTTATGGCTTTCTGTTATCTCACTGATTCGTTTCAGATGTGTTTCTAAAATTTTCAATTCACTTACATCTATCTGATAAGGATTTCATGGATAATTATTATCGTTGTTCTATGACTCGAGATGACGAGACAAAATTTTTCATGAATGAATTGAACGATTTATATTATATAGAGCTAAATGAAGATGGAAAAGCCTCATCCGCATATAACAATATCGTAATACCTTTCCTTGAATATGTCATGTCAAGGGGACACTTAAAAACACTTCTCACTCTTTATTTCTTTCATTTTTTTTTATGAATTTTGTTAAGAGTTCTTTTTCCTTCTTTATTTATTTATTTATTTATTCACTTTTGAAGGTTGTGATTTGAAAGGTGGCCTCGTAGAGATAGCTGATAATTTCTGGACAATCAAATTGGGCCCATCTCACATTCACAATGACTAATCTACTACATTTTTTGCTCTTATTCATAAAAAAATTCTGCCTTTGATCTTTATAATGTTAAGATATAAGCATCCAATTACCCCTTGAATTATAGCCAAAATTATTACGACATACTCCAACTTTACAGGATTTTTATTACTCTTTTAAACTCAATTTTAGTGTATTTTTATCACCCTTTTATGTGACACCTTTATTACATAAAATGAAGTCCATATCAAAGGTGTCACTTTAGCTAAAAAGATTAACAAAAGGTGTCGCATCAGTTAAAAAGGATGACAAATATACGATAAATCTAGTTCTGGGGGTAATACGACCCTCGTGAAGTTGGAATGTGTAGCAGCAAATTTGGTCATTGTTCAGGAATACTAGATGCTTTACTCTAATGTTAATTCAATATATTAGTTAACTTTTTAAACAAAATATAATGGTTTTAGTTTCTTTATGTCGGAAATATGTTATGTTTGGACTATTATCGGAAGTATAATCCTCAAACATTGAGTAATAAAACAAATTTAATAAAATATATATGAATAATTAACGAGAGTCACATTAATTTGGTAACTCGATCAATTTTGAAGAGTCACTAAAATAAATATTATTTGTGCACCACTCTAAATATTGAAAGTTTAATTTAAAGTGCTTAACTAAATATTACAAGGACTAAAAATATAATTATCAATAATCAAGGGATCAAAATAGCTATTATACCAAAGAAAAACACAAAAAGAATTTAGTTTCAAAAAAGGTAAACATAATCGGAATGTGGATTAATTAGAGCCACATTTACTAGTAAACACATGGATTAAATAGCTATGTCCCATCCAAAAAGTGAAAAAAAAAATTAGTACTACTAATACTTTAGACATCAATGATTAATTGTTATAGAAGATGTCCAAATCAAATGAATGTTTTAATTTATTTTTTAAAAGTAATTATGTGGTCGTCCTCAACTATAGAAATAAGTACAAGTCTAAATTTAAAATAAAAATTTAATGTAATCTTAGACTGATTTTACTATTTATAATAAGTGGGAATAAGCAGACACGTCTTCGATATGACTGTTTGTGCTGCCTGCTTCAGCTGCTTCAATTGTTATTTTATTATATTATCCCTAATTAATTATTATAGGTTATTTAAGTATTAAAATTTATAATATTTAATAAAAAATATAGAATAGACATAAAATAAGAAATTGATATTTGATTTTTTAAACTAATTTGATGTCTTATATGGGGTCCATTTTTGCCTTTTTCACAAATATTTTTTTTAGTAATTTTATTAGATCACTTTTAATTAGTTGTTATAAGTCATTTAAGATATGTCTTCTTCGCTACTTCAATCGTGATTTTATTATATGAACCCTAATTAATTACTACAGGTTATTTAAGTATTAAAAATTTATAATATTTGATAAAAAGAATAACATAGACATAAAATAATAAATTAATATTTAATTTTTTAATTTAACTTGATGTCTTATATGAGGCTCATTTATGATTTTTTCTGTAGACACCTAATTTCGTCCCTCCCCGATATCGTTTTTACCTATTGTTTACCTTATCCTACCGTGTACCCTCACCCGTGTGATAATCCCTCCACAAAATGACAAAAATAACAACCCCCTAACTAATTTTATTTTATCCTAATATTCTAACAACCCACTCAATTAAAAAACAACACCTACCTACCCTATCCTAACAAACTCTACCCCACCTCACACCCTACCCCCTACCTCACGTGACCCCACTGGAAACCTCCCCTCACTAATATAGACACACTCGCTGATATAGTAAAAGGGAACCGGAGAGGAAAGAAGAAAGGACCCATTATCATCATCATCTGATCTTCTCCACAAAAAAAAATTCACAAAAACAAAAACCTTCCTTTCTTCTTCACAAAAAAAAATCACGCACACACACATAGAGAAAATCGTGAGTGAGAGATATCTACGGGAGGGAGAGAGATTCGAGAAACGAAAAAATAATAGAGAGAGTGAGACGGATCGAGAGAGAGGTACGGCGAGGGTGAGTTTATTCCGGTGAAAACCTCACCGGAATCGGTATCCAACACGCCGGAATCGCCCTTAAGCTCGCCGGTTGGTTTTTGTCTTCTCGTTGTTTGATCGATACCATCTCAAAATCGCTAAAAACTTTCTTATTTTCCTTTGATACTTGGACGAGATCTGGTCGGCGTCCACTGTTCCGGTCGTCTCTGTCGTTGTCTGCCCATCGGAGCTCCGGTGAATCGCAAGTGGCGACCCGGTTACGACTCCGATGGGGTCGGTCACGGATGGTTTGAAATTCGAGTGTTGGGGGTTCCTTTCCAAGGTTTCCGTTCCGATTTTAAATTTGTCCCGTTTGTATTTATCATACTGAGTTGGATTCTTGGTCGGATTGAGGTTCTCCGGTCGAGTATTTTGGGCTTCGGATTTCTTTATTATCAACGATAACGAGTTCTATTAAGGTCCATCTCTTTAACTCTACTCTTTCATTTTCTCGGATTTTGGTTAATGCCGTGATTTTGTGGTTGGTTGAATTTTTAGTAAAATATTGATCGTTGTTGTGGATACGTAGGAGTGGTGTGCTTAAATGCTTGAATCTTCGTTGGATGTATATGTTTGATGTTGATTTTAGATTTTAAAAAGTGGTTTGATAATCGGAAAATTTGTTAACCATGGCTTGAGGATTAAACTTGTTGATTTGGGGGTCGGGATTGAAAATTGATAATCGAATAAGTTGAAGGTTGTTTGTTTTGATTCATTACTGAATATTGTCGAATTGGATAGTGTCATGATAGGTCGAGTGGGTAGGCAATCGTAGGTTCGGGTAGGCGAAATTTAGGAATAAGTGATTCGTTGGATGTGAATGTGGAGTAAGTGTTGAATGTTTTCTACTTTATCGCATTCGATTCAAAGTGTATTTATTTAACCGGGGAATGCCCCGAGGCAATTTGTATTTACTCACCGGGAAATGCCTCGAAGAATTTTGTACGCAAAGGATGCTCGTGATCAAGGCCCGAGGCATCGGGTAAAGCATAGTTTAGGACTAGTGTAGGTTATTTCAGTATTTTTTATTTCGGGTTGTAATAATTGGACTGGACTTTACATTTTGTTTTGTTTTGTTTATTGTTTGATTATTTTGAGTGCTTTTGTGTGGTTTATACATTTCGTAATGCCAAAATAGTTGATACACTCTACCAAGAGACCGTGGTTGAACCACGGGATCGAGGGGTGCCTAACACCTTCCCCTCGGTCAACAGAATTCCTTAGCCGGAATCTCTGTTCGCAAACCAGTTTAAAGAGTCAAATGGTTTTGAAAAGTATTTTCTAATGGTGACTTGTCACACCGGATCATGCCAAGTGGCGACTCTGAGTAAAAATGTAAATAATCCTTTTTTTCGAAATAAAATTTTCATTTCTTGTCACTTAAATAATAAAACCCTTTCGCACTTAAACAAAATCTTTTGGAGTACGTAAAAAAGGGGTGTGACAGCTCTGGCGACTCTGCTGGGGACTATTTCAGAATCCGAGCTTTTTTTGGATTTGTATCAGCTTTGTTTGGCATTACGAGTGTATAAGCATTGTTTGTGATTTTTGTTTGTATTTTCACTTTTGTGCGTTTTCGTGCTCTTTGTTTACAGTATTTATCCTATGTGTTACCGCTTTATATCTGGCATCATTTGCATAACCCGAGTCAATTCTTTCCGCAACAAGTCTCGGAGCGCACGTCGTGCGCACGAACTCTAGTTGAGTCACCTTTATTTTAGGGGGGAGCCGTTGGATGTATGGAGTAGGTGGAAAGCAAAGCAGCCACTATCGACCATATGCTCCCCCGAACGGCCTTGTTAGTAAACCACAACGTAGGTCAGCCTTTAGGTCATTCTTATGTGCATCATATTGAGACCTAGCGGGGTCCACTTGGTCCTTTGTAGGAGACTCACCTTTAAAGCATCCCTACGTGCTAAATGTTGCATCTTCTAGAATAACGTGGTCATTTGACGGACCGATTTGGGGAAAACATGTGTTAGAAGTAAAGTGTGAAAAAAAAAGGTGAGTCGAAAAGAATGAATCAAAAGGAGTGTCGTAGTTTATTTTAGAGTTCTTTATGGCTTTTGTTCTTCACGATCCAAAACTCAAAAAGATTTTTTTTACGTTTTGCATTTATCTTCCCAAAGTACCGTAAGTTCAACAAAAAAAAAATGAAAAAAAGAGGGTTTTGTTTGCCTTTTCTACTTATTTGTCAAAAACAAAATACCAAAAAGATTTTTTTTATAATTGGTGGTGTCAGTGTTAGTTGAAATGTCTAGTTGAAAATCCAAAAAAAGTTTTCATTCGTTTGTTTTTGGTTGTCTCTTAAGTTAGGGTCAATTTATTAGTTAATCATTAAGTGTCCAATCTGGACGAACTATGCATACCTGATTCCCGTCCCTCGGGGCGGGATACGTAGGCAACCCTCGGTGGGTCCGGTAACCTTTATTTTGGCCTTCGTCTTAGTATTAGGCTAGGTCTTTTAGCCCATAACCTAAAGTTGTTAGCCAAGTAGGCTGATTTTATTCAGCATTACTGTTCGGCAATTAGGAGTCATGAAGCGATCTATCCCATCGACGTATGTCCGCATCAAATTCCCATTGGTTGTGAACCTTTTGCTCTTATCAAATTTTTGAGATAATTTCTTATCTGCTACTACAGGATGGATCTGTCCACAAAGTCTAGAGTCCTTATGGTTGTCAAGGTACCCAAAAAGTTGATCAAATGGTGGGGCACGTTCAATTACTCTGAAAGGCACGAAGTGAGGAAAGTGTTAGGCAATCTGGTAACACTCATGGATCTCGCGCCTCGTCCGAATCTAATAGAAGCTGCGTTGACTTTCTGGGATCCAAATAATTTGGTGTTTAGGTTCGGAAGTTGTGAATTGACTCCTACCCTGGCAGAAGTATCTCGTTTGTTTCGGTTGACTTACATGGGTCAGCAGATGATTTTAGCCCGCAATCATACTCGTAAGAAATTCCTTCGACTCTGTGGATTAAAAGATAACAAGCATCTGGGATGTCTCAAACAATCTTGGATTTCCTTGGACTATTTGTTTGCTAGATTTGGGTCCTTAGAGGGTTTCGGCTGCTTTTGGGATGAATTTTGTACTACCAAAAAAAATCTGGGAACAACGTCGTCTTGAGGTTTTCTGTCTGGCTTTGTTGGGTATCTTAGTGTTCCCGTTAGATGAGAGGAGTATCAATACTCGTCTACAATCAGTGGTGATAGCTTTATTCAAGAAAAAAAGATGAGGTCACCATTGTACCAATGATCTTAACATAAATATATAAGGCTTTAACTGAAGTAAAAGGAGGGGTACAATTTTTTTAGGGGAGTAATCTAATATTGCAGTTGTGGATGATGGAGCACTTGCATACGCCTTCTTTGATTAGAGCAGATGTGATCGATCGTTGTCTGAATGATCGAGTGCAAGCCATGCAAGAAAGAATGCGTTTTGACAAATTTTCTTTTCCTATTGGAGTCAATTCTTGGATCGAATTTCTCGAATCAAGAACTCCGAACAACATTCTTTGGTGCTATATGTGGTTTCGTCCTAAGAAAATCTTGATTGGATCTCAAATGCAACTCTTTCTAGTTTTGATAGGACTTAACTGCACTAGGACTTACAGTCCAAGAAGGGTGATACGTCAGTTGGGCAGGATGCAAGACGTCCCTCCAATAATGGACCTTCTAAAGGATATAGAGTACTTTAAAGACCAAGCCGTGGGGGAAAGCAAATATGAGCAATTCTGGAATAACGCGATAAAGCTAGGTGTCGATACTCTTGAGGAAAATCCAGGATGCACTCAAAACTATGAAATCTGGCTACAATCTCTGCCCCGTGGCATTATTAGACCCTTACCAGCCCAACTTAGAGGGCGAATACGGGAAATAATCATGGTAGAATATGATGAGCAGGAAGATCCGGGTGCCAAGGTGGAGTTTTTGAGAGTTCAGTTGTCACGTTTGATCACAACTATGGATGGGTGTCAGAGAAACCTTTGCGGGTGTACTCTCTGATGACGCTCAATCTACAGCTCTCGTAAGAGTGTAAAGCGGTCGTTAGCAAATATAGAACCCAACTGGGTTGGGTATCGATCCCACAGGGAATAGCTTGGTCAACAAGTAAATAAAGATTACTAGACTTTTAGTGCAAGTCTCGTAAAAAAGGGGGGAGTCTTGTCGTGCAAGTAATGTAACCAAAATAATATCTAAAAACGGCAATAGCAAAGTAAAAAGAGAAAGAATGTTTTGGTGAGATGTAAACAATGAGAATTGAGAAGTTGGGGTTATGTCCACCTTCTGAGGTATACGTCTCTATTGGCTATGAGTGTGTAGAATTCTGACATGCAATTGCTTATAGAGGATTGTAGTCGATGGTAAATCCAAGCGTCTCTCGACCTAAACAAGGACTATTTCACTTTAACTCTCTCGAGCTTAAAGCGTATCTAACGGTACGAATTCTCCAAGAGGTTAGTCCAGTTACGGCACTAGCTTTTTAATAGGAAAGGGTGTCCTACTACCTTGACATTATCTCTTTTCCAGACAAATAACTTTTCTCTCGAACAAGTTAAATGTTAGACTGGCGTATTCTTGCGTTTGCAACCGCAAAGAATGTAGATTAAGATGAAGAGAATAATGATATAAGCAATATACGTGCCTCGAACTCACAAACTCACAGCAATAGATAGTAACTCATTCAGCTTCCATAACCCCAACAGAGAAGTTTAGTTACCCATGAATGCGAAGAAAACCACAATTGTCATTGTTATTATACCACAATAATGATCAATTTCGTGTAGCACAAGAGTGGTAGGCGTTAGGTGTGATTTCTTGCAGAGTAACGTTTCTCTTGTTGCAGAATTTAAGAATAGAAGAATAGACGAAAATAGAATTGATGGAAAGATTAGAAGAGTTGTAGAATTGTTTGTAGTGTAGAATAATAGAGGAGTAGAAGATGAGAGAAGATGAGAGAAGATGAGAGGGATGGAAGGAAGTATTGTGTTCTCCCTCCTTCCTCCCTCCTTGTTCAAAATCTCTAGCATGATAGGGTATTTATAATACCCATATCCTACTCCTACTAGATAAATAAAATATCTAACCAAATCCTACTAGGCTAATGTAATACTTAACCCAATTGTACTAGGTTAATGTAACATTATCATAATCCAAATAAAATAATGAAATACATAACCTAATTGTACTAGGTTAATGTATCATTGTCAAAATCCAGCTTTGTGTCTGTAAGTCCCCAAAGTCTTCAGAATTGCTGTTTTAGCCCGGGACAGATTTTCCATGCAGCAGTTTTGGTCCCCCAAAGTCTTCAGAAATGCTGTTTTAGCCCGGGACAGATTTTCCATGCAGCAGTTTTGGTCCTTAGGCGTGTAAACTCCCTTCCCTTCCTTCGTGAGCTTTCTTTAGCGTCAAGTAAGCCATAAAATGCTGAATTATGCATCATTTATACCTGAAACTTTACTAATCATGTTCGTTAGCTCATTTACAGGAAAAAGGACTAAAAGTGCATGAAATATATAATTTGTTCTCAAAACTAGGCTAAAATATGGGCAAAATATATTGATATAGGTGCGTAAATTCGCCTATCATCAACACCCCACACTTAGATCTTTGTTCGTCCTCGAACAAACTATCATGTCCTTCTAAACGTCAACTTAGGGTTTTACAGCAACAACACAAAATATTCGTCAAGACAAGCACAACAATTATCAACAAAGAGTAGCTTTTCGATTATAGGTAGAAACAATTTAACCTCTAGCATAGACTCGTGATGGTGATTAACTCGTATGCAAACGTTAAGGTACAAGGAATCATATATAACTACCCAAAACTCATCAACCATGTGTGTCTCACAATATATTACCCATAATCACTCATAAGTATAGCATATTTTTCAAACATGGGTATCAAAATGTCCTTGCTCTCACTCTCACAAAGAATTCATATGTAGCAACTGATGACCATAGGCTTGCCCTTAATGTAATACTCTACTAAATGTTGGAATGTTAAGATTAGGATCAAGTAGGTCTTTTGATGGTTGTAATGTAGGCTAAGGGACGGGTAGGACTATTTTGGCCAGGAATAGTGACTAAGTTCCTAAGCGCTTTAATACATCACTTTGTATCATTGACACTTTTTTTTTTCTTTTAACATTTTTTTCTTTCAACCTTTCTTCTTTCTTTTGTTATACCACCCTTGTTCTCCTCTTTTGTTTTTCAATTTTAAACATAACTCACTTTTCAGCTTTCTTTTCCTTTTTCTTTTCATAACATACCTCTTATGATAGCACTTTCTTTTTCATAACACATTCAAGCACCCTTACAATTTAAAGCATCATACTTACCCAATTTCCTCTTATGTTGTCACATGACTTTTTCACTTTAAAGCACTTAGGAATTTGGATCAAATTACGGTCTTGAACAAAATGGATTAGGCTTACATACAAGGTTGTCAAAGAAATAGGCTAAAGGCTCAAAAGGGGTTAACTAGGATGATGTCCATGGGTAGGTAAAACTGAAGGTAAATAAATATAAGTTGTCAAGGAAATGCCTAAATCACCTCCTAAACTTACACTCCTTATTTTCGCTTTGCATACATACCAGGCAAGTTCTAGAATCAGCCACAATCATAGAATATACGATTATCTCACCCACACAAGGCACATGGTCGACTTGCTTGGAAGTAATATAGACTCTCGACCCAACAAGTGAAGGAATTGAATCACACAATATCACATATTGAGTCACAACTAGAGCCTAAACGTCTCAATGGTCACAATTGTAGCACATACTCTTGTTATAATCTCATGCTGCCTATCAAAATAATTTCATGCGAAGCTAGAAAAAAAAATTTCTACTAAAAAAAAAAATGAAACAAAAACAACGCAAGCAAACATAGATGCGATAGAGAAGTATAGCATACGATACCGCCACCCCACACTTAGTCGGGACACTGCCCTCAGTGGAAATAAATACGAGGAACCTGGTTAGTCGGACTCTTCCTCATTGTCGGGGGTCATACCCCCTTCGTCGGAATCATCATAAGAGTCGTCGTCAGAGTTCTCCTCCTCGTCAGAGTCTGGTAAGCGTCGATCGTCATCAGTCGGCACATCATCATCTAGAGGTTCCTCAAAGTATACGCCCACTCCACACATCTCCCGTGCATGCATGTTCATGGGATAATCGTGGTCCAGCTGTTGGAGCTCTGCAGCAGTTGGAATACGACCTCCGCTCATCATTGTAAACCTCATCATGCCGTACATATGGCGGGAGAAACTCTCATCCCGAGCATGTCTCTCTGCCGTAGTAAGGTTTATGCCATGTGTTGATTCAGCATCTTTGACCTTTGTGAGGTCAACCTTCTTCGGATTGTGTGGGAGTTTATGATCAGCTGGTTCCTCTTCGATATCCTCCTTCCGCAATATTGCTGTCAACAAATTGCCAAATGTGAAATGGGACCTTTTGTGTAGTCTGGCCTTCCTCATAGTGGATCGAATGATTGCCCCAAAGTTGATTGGGACATTCGTCATCAAAGCATAGACCAAACACACTCTATCTCTTGATATCTTGGTGTATTGAGTCCCAGGAATAAGACATGAGTTGACAATGCGCATCCAGATTCTTGCTTCCCTATTTAGTGGAGCATAGGGAAAGGTGTTGTGTCGGCCTGTTTCTTTATGTCTGCCCCACCTTGCCATTGATCTGCTTCCACAAAGCGTGTGTCGTATTGCTCTATAAGGAGGCCTGCTGCACAGCTCTTTGAATGGTGCTGCGTCGATTGAAGGTAAGCCAAGAAAAGAGTTGATCCAGTCCGCGGTGAGCTGTAACACCTGGCCCCGAATTTTGACTTCATTGCCTGTTGTGTTTGGCGACCAGTTGGCATAAAACTCTCTTGTTAGATCCAGATTGCACTCTCCCATGTCGCGGAAGATGAAATCCAACTTCAAAGCCATTATTTTTGCCAACATACGCGGCTCCTTCTTTGCTAAGGTATCCTTGTTGATCAAGTCGACGTGCACATATTTTCTTTCTTTGTTGCTGCTGTACCATGCTTTGGCTTCTTCCTCAAGAACCCATTTTATTCCGAACATTCTGCGTGGTGGTTGTGCTGAGGATGATTCTCCTTGGTCTTTTCGACTTCTCTTCTTGCCCTTTTGGGAAGTGGTCGCCTTCTCCTTGCCTTGCCTCGCTTTAGGTGCCATTGTACCTGAGACTAGAAATAGTGTTAGTTGCAGCACAGTTTCGCTTGATACAATCTATAAGCAAGCATTAGGGGTACCACCCCACACTTAGTTTTGTTATCACAAATCAGTGAGGTGAAAGTAGTTGATTTACTCAGATTTTGTTGACATACGTTTAAGGATTGCATTCCGGCAAGAAAATCAGTAATGCATCACTTACTTGCAGCCATTGGGCTACTTTCATGGTAAATATAGCAACACTACTACATGGGGGTTATCGTTATTCTTACAACAATCACAACCTCCTAAGTCGGTAGGCACTATAAGTCTTATCCCGATGGCCGGGATAGTCTAACATGTCAGTATCCAAACAACAATCTTAAGCAATATTCATAGCCATAGCAATTCCGCAAATATCATAATAATGCTATTGAAACCAAATTCAAGTCGGAAACAAGTCAAGATTTACCTACGTATATGTTCACTCACATGATTTTGTAACAACAATCCAAACACATGAACATCACCAACAATCTTATATAATTTAGCAGTTAATAATAGCCATAGCAACGTAGTACTTACGAGAAATAACTGAAGAATAAGAGAGCACTTACTTGCTTGAAGCTTGTGGAGATGGTTTTGTGAATTGGAAGAGCAAAAGAAGAAAAATTTTAGAGGATTTGGGAGAGTATGCGGCGCCTTTAGGGTAGTTTCTATTGTGGTTGTGTTTATAAGACTAAGTCCTCTTTATATAGGAAGAGTATGGGTCGGGTTATGACCCATTTACAATCGGTTTTGGAGACAAAATTCCTACATATGCGGCGCATTGTCTATGGCATAATGGGACATATGCGCCGCATAGTCTATGGCATTTGTAGACATATGCGGCGCATTGTCTATGGCATAATGGGACATATGCGCCGCATAGTCTATGGCATATGAGATACTGAGACCAAATGCCATAGCATAGGCGGCGCATAGTCAAAAGCATACTTAGGAATAGGCGGCGCATTGTGTATAGCACACTAGATTCCGAGACCTTAGGCTATAGGATAGGTTGTGCATCGTTTGTGGCCTAGTTTTACCAAGGCCTAGCCTTCCTCGAAGCCTATTTTGGTGTGGGAAAGGCTCAATCCATAGCCTTATGCATCACCCTTCCTAATTTACCAACTTTACCATACAATGCGTCCAAATCGTCAATTGAAATCAATCTCCTCGTTGAAAACTTCTTGCATCTATATTCGCTCAAACAAATGAAAACGATTAGTACGATGGGTTGCCTCCCATCTAGCGCCTTATTTATTGTCGTGGCTCGACGTAGTAATCTCGAGTACTTAGACTTCGTCGAGATAAGTGATGGCCATGTCATTCATCGAGTCAAGAGGACCGATATACGGCTTAACACGTTGGCCATTCACTTTGAAGACAACACCCTTATTGTCTTCCAATTCGACTACTCCAGACGAGTAGACTTGGATAACTTTAAATGGACCAGACCACTTAGATTTTAACTTACCTGGGAAGAGCTTAAATCTGGAGTTGAAGAGTAGTACCATATCACCCTTTTGGAAGTTTCGTCGAACAATCCGCTGATCATGATACTTCTTCATCCGCTCCTTGTATAAATCCGATCTTTCATATGCATGGAGATGGAACTCATCTAATTCGTTCAGCTGCTCCAACCTCAGATTCTTCACATCATTCCAATTCAGATTCAAGTGCTTCAATGCCCACAATGCCTTGTATTCAAGCTCGATGGGTAGATGACAAGCCTTCCCATAAACTAGTTGATAAGGAGACATGCCAATGGGTGTCTTGAATGCAGTCCTATATGCCCATAGTGCATCATCTAGTTTTCGAGACCAATCCTTCCTATTTGCATTAACCGTCTTTGCAAGGATTTGCTTAATCTCGCGATTGGAAACCTCTACTTGTCCACTAGTTTGGGGATGATAAGGCGTAGCTACCTTGTGTTGCTTGACACCATACTTGGCCAATACAGATTTGAATAGCTTGTTGCAAAAGTGAGATCCTCCATCACTTATGATAGTACGAGGTACCCCAAAGCGAGAGAAGATATTCTTCTTTAAGAACGCTACAACACGCTTTCCTTCGTTGTCGGCCAATGCTACAGCTTCAACCCATTTCGAAACATAATCCACAGCAACCAAGATGTACTTCATTCCAAACGAATTCACGAATGGACCCATGAAATCAATACCCCACACATCAAAAAGTTCTACCTCCATAATTTTAGACATGGGCATTTCATGGTGTTTTGAAATAGTACCTTGACGTTGGCATTGGTCACACCTTCTCACATAGTCGTATGCATCTCTGAATATCGAGGGCCAATAATATCCACTTTGCAATACTTTTCTTGCGGTTCGATTCCCTGCATGATGTCCACCAACTTGCGAAGTGTGGCATGCTTCCAATATAGCAGGTACTTCTTCATGGGATATACATCGTCGAATGATCCCATCCGCGCATCTTCGAAACAAATAAGGTTCATCCCAATAGTAGTGCTGAACGTCATGCATAAACTTCCTCCTTTGGTGGTAAGATAAGTTGGCAGGTATCACA
Source organism: Capsicum pubescens (assembly GCA_030864215.1). Taxonomy (NCBI): domain Eukaryota; kingdom Viridiplantae; phylum Streptophyta; class Magnoliopsida; order Solanales; family Solanaceae; genus Capsicum; species Capsicum pubescens. Next base: position 414,289,103 of record CM061548.1, read on the forward strand.
TTACTCTCTACGAAATTTGCAAAGTCGGCATACCATGGTACTTTCTCCATTTTTGTCGCCAATATCTCCTCGTCAGGGAATGCATCATCAATCTGAATTTTAGGTTGCGCCACATGTTCATTCTCAAGTCTAGATAGGTGATCAGCCACTTGGTTCTCGCAACCTCTTCTATCTTTGACTTCGAAATCAAACTCTTGCAGCAGCAGTACCCATCGAATTAACCTTGGTTTGGCATCCTTCTTCGTCATTAGATACTTAAGAGCTGCATGGTCTGTATGGACGATCACATTGGTACCCAATAGATAGGCACGAAACTTCTCAAACGCATATACAGCCGCTAGGAGCTCTTGTTCAGTAACAGTGTAGTTCCTTTGGGCTTCATTTAGGACCTTACTCGCATAGTAGATAGGATGAAATAGTTTCTCCTTTCTTTGTCCAAGAACAGCACCAACGGCTACACCACTAGCATCGCACATGACTTCAAACGGGAGCGTCCAATCTGGTGATACCATGATAGGGGCTTCAATAAGTTTTCCTTTAAGACATTCGAATGCCTTTAAGCAATTGTCATTGAAGTCGAACTTCGCATCTTTCTCCAGTAGTTTGCACAATGGACTAGAGATTTTGGAAAAGTCTTTGATGAATCTACGATAGAAACCAGCATGGCCAAGAAAACTACGGACTCCCTTCACCGAAATTGGAGGCGGTAGCTTCTCAATTACCTCTATTTTTGCTCGATCAACCTCTATTCCTTTTTCAGAGATCTTGTGCCCAAGAACGATTCCTTCTTTTACCATGAAGTGGCACTTCTCCCAATTCAGCACAAGGTTGAACTCTACACATCTTTGCAATGCCATGCTCAAGTTTGCCAAACATGCTTCAAAAGACTCACCGACAACTGAAAAGTCGTCCATAAATACCTCCAAAGTGTCTTCAACCATATCAGAGAAAATAGACATCATACACCGTTGAAAGGTGGCTGGTGCATTACACAACCCGAATGGCATGCGTTTGAAGGCAAACGTACCATATGGGCATGTGAACGTTGTCTTCTCTTGATCTTCGGGAGAAATACAAATCTGATTATAACCTGAATAACCATCCAAGAAGCAAAACCATCCTTTCCCCGCTAATCGATCTAGCATTTGGTCCATAAATGGCATGGGGAAGTGATTCTTGAGTGTCCACGAATTCAGCTTGCGGTAGTCCATGCATACTCTCCATCCAGTAACGGGCCTGAGTGGAATCAGTTCATTCTTTGCATTTGCGACTACCGTCATTCCTCCTTTCTTGGGAACACATTGTACAGGACTTACCCACGTACTATCAGAGATAGGATATACAACTCCTGCGTCTAACCACTTTATAATCTCCTTCTTCACCACTTCTTGCATAGGTGGGTTTAAACGCCTTTGATGTTCAATGGTGGGTGTGCACTTTTCTTGAAGCTGAATTTTATGTGAGCAAATCCCAGGTGGAATACCAATAATATCCGCAATGGTCCATCCAATGGCTCTAATATATTTTTGTAAGATCGAAATAAGAGCTGCAACTTGTTGCTCACCCAAATCGGCTGCCACTATGACTGGAAGTGTGTTTTCGCTTCCTAAGAATGCGTACTTCAGATGACTTGGCAGCTCCTTCAATTCTAGTGTGGGTGGTTCTTCAATAGATGGCTTGGCTGGTGGTGTGGGTCGATTCTTGAGATCAAGATCCAGCTTCTTGGGAGTATAGCGATATGTCCCTAATCCCGATAGCGCACAAACAGCTTCTTCAGAAATTTCAGCATCCTCGTTCTCTCCTTTCATGAGCAAAACCTCCAAAGGATCATCAAGAATTTTCTCTTCTTCACGGCATCCTTTCTCATCGTCAAAGACAACATCAGCCACAGAAAATACACTCAGATCTTTGGGTTGCTTCATTGATTTGCAAACATCAAATCGAACCACTTCGTCATTTATTCTGAATGAAAGTTCATTAGCTCTCAAATCAATGAGCACACTTCCTGTAGCAAGGAAAGGGCGTCCCAAGATTATGGGAACCTCTGAATCTGCTTCACAATCCAAGATGACAAAGTCTGCTGGAAAGATAAATGAAGAAACCTTTACCAAGACATTACATAGAATACCAACCGGTCGTTTTACCGACCTATCTGCCATAACCAGCCTCATGTTAGTTGGCGTAGGATCTCCTAACCCCAACTTCTTGTAGATCGATAATGGCATCAAGTTGATGCTGGCTCCTAAGTCACATAATGCTTTGGCAAAGTTCAAAGATCCGACAGTGCAAGGAATAGTGAAAGCTCCGGGGTCGGCCTTCTTCTGAACTATCGATCGGGTAGCAATTGCACTACAATGATGCACATCATCCTTCAGCTCATAACTTGCTGCCCTCTTCTTAGTCAAAAGATCTTTCATAAACTTCGCATACCCAGGCATTTGTTCAAGTGCCTCCACCAATGGAACATTAATGGTCAGCTGCTTTAACATAGTCATGAATTTGCTGAACTTCGTGTCCTCAGCCACCTTCTTCAATCTTTGAGGAAAAGGTGGTGGTGGGTATGGAAGTGTTCTCTCCATGGCTTTCTTCTCCTCTTGCTTCCGCTGTTCTATTTTTTCAGGCTGCACGTCACTGGGCATGACGTCCTTGACGTCAGGACTGGTTGTTGCGGCATCTTCTCCTTTTGCGTTATCATCCATGTCCGCAACTTCTTCAACCACTTGCTTGCCTTTTGCTGAAGGTTCCAGCACCTTACCACTTCTGGTAGTGATGGCCATGCATGACCCATCTTTCCTTGGGTTTTGCACAGTATCGCTAGGTAAAGTGCCAGCCTTTCTTTGATTGAGTGCTGCTGAAAGTTGGCTTAGTTGCTGCTCTATTTGCTTGATTGAAGTGGAATGAGAATCAACTAGTTGTTTCATAGAAGACAAATCATTGATTACCTCAGTAACTCCCGCGCTTGTTGTTTCCACTCCTTTCAATAATTTAGCCATCATGTCTTCCATACTTCCAGAATTAGATGTGGTGGTATCACGTCTACCAGGGGGAACATAAACACCACTCTTTTCATTGTTTTTTCTCCAACTACCTTGGTCCTTGTTTCCAGAATTATCATAATAGTTCCGACCTTGGTTTCCTTGGGCATTCCCTCGGAAACCCCCCTGATTGTTCAAGTAGTTGGCTTCTTCTTCTGAATCAGATTCGTCTCTTCCTTTTAGCGCCACAGCTTTCACTTTTTCGGTCTTCCCTGATAATAAATGCTTTGTAAGAAGATCCATTTGTGTTTTCATGTGCGCCATATCTTGATCACGTTCTTCTTGTCTTCTTCTTTGGTCTGCAGTCATGCCTATAGAATAAGTAGGGCTTGCTACCTCAGAATCCCTGGTATGCCAAGCTCTACTTTGTTTCGTCATGCGATCTAGCATATTGCTTGCTTGACCAAATGTGAGGTCCATAAAAGATCCTCCAGCTGCGTTATCCACCACTGGCTTAGTTATTGAATTCAAGGCTCTATACAATATCTCCATGAGGTGAACATTAGTCATGTGATGGTTTGGGCATCTTGCTAGCTTTGTCTTGAACCTCTCCCATGTTTCATGAAGAGCTTCAGTGGGAAGCTGACGAAAGTTGCTGATTTCATCTCTCAATTGTGCCCTTTTGGAAGGCGGAAAGAATCTTTCTAGGAAAGCGTCTCTCAATTGCCTCCAATTTGTAATTGAATCAGGAGTCAGCCCATTCAACCATAGTGTTGCTTCCCCAGACAGAGACAATGGAAATAGACGTAATCGAATTGCATTCTGACCAACACCAGGATTGTCAAAAGACTTGCATGTAGAAATAAAGTTTATGAGATGCATATTCGGATCGTCGCCTGCTAGTCCACCAAACAATCCCTTGAGTTGCAATAACTGAATCATGGTGCTTGTGATGTTGAACTTGGCTCCGGGCGCTAATGGTGGTGGAATGATAGCTCCAGTGGCTCCGGCACCATCAAGATCATCATCATCATCGTCGAAAGCTGGCTGCATAGGTTGGTGATCATATCTATACCGAGCTTGTCGACCTCTTCTGTTGGCAGGTGTTACGATTTCAGCATCACGCCTAGGGTTTAGTAACTCGTCATCACCTAAATCCTCATCGTCAGGATTTGGTGCTCGTGCAGGGTTATCAATGTTCTGCTGTTGAACCTGGGCTGCGGCAAGGGCAGCCAATCTTGCTTGTTCCTGTTGAGCAGCCATCCTTGCGATTTCAGCTTGTGCTTCCATTCTACCAATGCGTTGTGGTTCAGGATTGATTGGTAATAACGGTTGACCAGAACTTCGAGTATGGGGCATGCACTAAAATAAAAACCTGCAGTAGACAAAAACAAAAACTAAAAGTAAAAGTACGAGAATCTTTGACCAAAGGGTCTAGTAATTATTACGAACTTAATTGACACTTGTATTCCCCGGCAACGGCGCCAATTTTTGATGACGCTCAATCTACAGCTCTCGTAAGAGTGTAAAGCGGTCGTTAGCAAATATAGAACCCAACTGGGTTGGGTATCGATCCCACAGGGAATAGCTTGGTCAACAAGTAAATAAAGATTACTAGACTTTTAGTGCAAGTCTCGTAAAAAAGGGGGGAGTCTTGTCGTGCAAGTAATGTAACCAAAATAATATCTAAAAACGGCAATAGCAAAGTAAAAAGAGAAAGAATGTTTTGGTGAGATGTAAACAATGAGAATTGAGAAGTTGGGGTTATGTCCACCTTCTGAGGTATACGTCTCTATTGGCTATGAGTGTGTAGAATTCTGACATGCAATTGCTTATAGAGGATTGTAGTCGATGGTAAATCCAAGCGTCTCTCGACCTAAACAAGGACTATTTCACTTTAACTCTCTCGAGCTTAAAGCGTATCTAACGGTACGAATTCTCCAAGAGGTTAGTCCAGTTACGACACTAGCTTTTTAATAGGAAAGGGTGTCCTACTACCTTGACATTATCTCTTTTCCAGACAAATAACTTTTCTCTCGAACAAGTTAAATGTTAGACTGGCGTATTCTTGCGTTTGCAACCGCAAAGAATGTAGATTAAGATGAAGAGAATAATGATATAAGCAATATACGTGCCTCGAACTCACAAACTCACAGCAATAGATAGTAACTCATTCAGCTTCCATAACCCCAACAGAGAAGTTTAGTTACCCATGAATGCGAAGAAAACCACAATTGTCATTGTTATTATACCACAATAATGATCAATTTCGTGTAGCACAAGAGTGGTAGGCGTTAGGTGTGATTTCTTGCAGAGTAACGTTTCTCTTGTTGCAGAATTTAAGAATAGAAGAATAGACGAAAATAGAATTGATGGAAAGATTAGAAGAGTTGTAGAATTGTTTGTAGTGTAGAATAATAGAGGAGTAGAAGATGAGAGAAGATGAGAGAAGATGAGAGGGATGGAAGGAAGTATTGTGTTCTCCCTCCTTCCTCCCTCCTTGTTCAAAATCTCTAGCATGATAGGGTATTTATAATACCCATATCCTACTCCTACTAGATAAATAAAATATCTAACCAAATCCTACTAGGCTAATGTAATACTTAACCCAATTGTACTAGGTTAATGTAACATTATCATAATCCAAATAAAATAATGAAATACATAACCTAATTGTACTAGGTTAATGTATCATTGTCAAAATCCAGCTTTGTGTCTGTAAGTCCCCAAAGTCTTCAGAATTGCTGTTTTAGCCCGGGACAGATTTTCCATGCAGCAGTTTTGGTCCCCCAAAGTCTTCAGAAATGCTGTTTTAGCCCGGGACAGATTTTCCATGCAGCAGTTTTGGTCCTTAGGCGTGTAAACTCCCTTCCCTTCCTTCGTGAGCTTTCTTTAGCGTCAAGTAAGCCATAAAATGCTGAATTATGCATCATTTATACCTGAAACTTTACTAATCATGTTCGTTAGCTCATTTACAGGAAAAAGGACTAAAAGTGCATGAAATATATAATTTGTTCTCAAAACTAGGCTAAAATATGGGCAAAATATATTGATATAGGTGCGTAAATTCGCCTATCATCACTCTCTAAGAGGCGGGGATACGGGCGAGAAATTTGTTCCCGGGTATCAAAACGTCGTTGCAGGATATGTTGCAAAGTCTGAGGGGAAAAGTGGGGACTTCACAGATGGGTTCATCTCAGCCGGGGACGTCACGCAGAGCATCAGTTTGAAAGAACATGTCTTATATTTATGTAGTTTTGAGTCTTTTATGTTTCTGTCATTATAGGGTGGAGTCTGTGTTAAGTCGGAGTCAAGTTATTTTTTTATGTTCGGGTCTTTATTGCACGCATGTCGTTAGGGGTTTAGAATGTTGTTTTGTATTTGTTGTTTAGTTTTAAAGTGGTCCCAGATTCGTTGTATGTTTTGCTGTCTTTCATCGAAATGTTAGGATGTTACGTCTTTCTTTTGTTTACTTGTTTTTTTTTCTCGTGAAAAAAAACCTTCAATTGTGTGATGTTTATGCATAAGCGGCCCAAACTATGCAAGATCTGATTCATGTACAACATGATACGTAGGAAACCTACTTTTGGGTTCGATCTAATCATTTTGTTTCGTTGTTTTTCATTATTTTTCCTCTTTTAAAGAAAAAAACAAAAGCCATAAAGAATAATAAAATAAAGGTAGATAACGAGAGAAGTAGAAAGAATAGAGATGGATAAGAAAAAAAAAATAATAATAAAAAAAAAAGTGTAGATAAAAATCGGGATGATGTTGAAATGACCTCGCTACCCTCAAAAACTGGTAGAAATGAACATGAATTTAGGACAATTTTACCAATGTGATTCACATGCTTGTTGTGTGCCCTAATCCTAACGGATGTCGTCTTTGATGAGCATGTTCTTTCAGATAACAGTGGTAGATTTGTAGCACTCTGGATAGTCACCCATACTTCACAAGATCCAAAGAAAAGCTCGCCATGGCTAGCAGGGAAATTGAAAATTCGCTCATTGACCCGGATCAGGATCACAGGGAAGAAAGTTCAGAACACAATGATGAGGTAGTAAGGCTCAAGCAACAATTGATAGATTTGCACCGGGCATGGGCCAGCAGAATGCCTCCTCCTCCGCTCCCTGAAGGTCTTGGGAATATCTCTAATTGCCCACCGCTCTCTCAAGCACAATTATCTGCTCCTACTGAGTCACCTGAGCACGCGCTAGGATTCACTCTGCGACATTATTATCCTGGCAATTCTGGTGTGCCCTTGGCTGCTCCCCAATCAAGACCCGCTGCTCAGCCGTGCCACCGATCACACCGGTATTCGTGGCTCCGCCACCACCTGAAGCTCCCGCATATGTTGTGAGTTCGACAATAGGGCTTCCGCGGTCTGCCAGTGAGCCAATATTGAAGGTTCCAGATAGTCATTATTATGCCCCGGAGCCGACTTTGAGAATGAATGAACCGTATGGGTACACTCAGCCGCCTGCATTTCCATTTGATACGGAGAAACCTGTCGCAACAGAGGAACAGGAAGTCATAGCGCGGAACAAGGCGCCAGAAGGTATGATGATTTAAGTCAGGATAAACCTAAGTTGACAGTGGTGGGAGCTCTGAGTCAGCCCATCTTGACGGTGAAAGGAGCACTGGCAGCGCCTATTTTCCTCAAACCGGTGACCCAACCTCCGATAGTTGATACGAAAAGGGTTCCCTGGAATTATGGGCGGACCATGATGACCTATCACGGGAAAGAAGTAGTGGAAGATGTAGATGAGGTAGGGGATTTGACTAGGTCAGGAAGATGCTTCGTGCCTGAAGGCTTAAGAAAGTCCAAGCCAATGGTGAGTGGACCGTCATCTATCAAAAAGCCTATCACCGAAGAAGAAGCTGAAGAATTTTTGAAAAAGATGAAATTGCCAGAGTATTCAATAATAGACCAGTTGAAGAAAACCCCTGCTCAAATTTTCCTCTTATCTTTGTTTTTGCACTCCAAGGAGCATCGTGATATTTTACTGAAGGTATTAAATGAGTCATATGTTCCTAGGGAGAGTACAGTAAATCAGCTTGAGAAATTGGTTGGAAAAATCTTTGAGGTCAATCGGATCAGCTTTTCTGACGATGAATTGCCTGTTGAAGGTACAGGGCATAGCCGGGGCCTTTACATTACAGTGAAGTGTGAAGATTTCTACGTCACTCATGTTATGATTGATGGAGGTTCAGGTGCAAATATTTGCCCTATTTCTACTTTGCAAAAGTTGAATATTGGTGCTGACAGGATCAGGTGCAAATATTTGCCCTATTTCTACTTTGCAAAAGTTGAATATTGGTGCTGACAGGATCAGGCCTAACAATGTATGTGTCAGGGCTTTCGATGGTGCAAAATCAAATTCCATTGGCGAAATAGAACTAATGTTGACCATAGGGCCTGTTGAATTCGCTATAGAGTTTCAAGTACTGAATATAGACTCCTCTTACAATCTATTGTTGGGAAGGCCATGGATCCATAAGGCCAAGGTGGTTGCATCTACACTGCACCAAATGATTAAGTTTGAGCATGTCAGGCAAGAAGTGGTTATTCACGGTGAAGGAGATTTGTCCGCCTACGAAGATTCTCCCTTGTCTCTTATTGAAGCAAATAACGTAGAGGAGACATTCGTCTATCAAATTTTTGATACAGTGCCAGTGAATCGTATTCTTGAATGGCAGGTTATACCGGGACCACAATTGTCTTCCGCTTCTATCATGATGGTGAGTGAACTTTGGAAATACGTATTTGAGCCAGGAAAGGGTTTGGGAGCGTCTCTGCACGGTATAGTTCATCCCATATGTCCGAGTGAGAACGTGGTCACGTTTGGTCTGGGATTTGAGCCTACGGCTGAAGATCTGAAGAAAGCCAAGGGAAGGAAAAAGGAAACATGGTCACTCCCTCGCCCAATGCCACTACTCAGTGAATCATTTGTTAAGAGCGGTTTCACGAAGCATGTGGAATTTGAAGTTGAATTGGTTGATGACTTCCAGAACCTTTTTATTGAAGTTGATATGGTCGAAGCAGGAGAAGGTACCAGTATGGCAGACGTGCAATTAATAGGTCCAGCTGTCTGGCTCAATAATTGGAAAGTCGCTCCTCTCCCCGTCAGGAGGGAGTTTTGGTAGTTTATTTTGTTTTTCTTTCTGTTTATCCGAGTTATTTTAGGGTTGTAATTCGGATTTTAGTTTGTTTATATTATGTTGGTATCTATGTTTAAACCCTTCTATCTTTTATTTAATGAAATGCAATGTCCCTTTTGTTTCGTGTCTAATATATTTTGTTTTTCTTTTCTTACACAGTTATCTTTATGCTGATTCTAATGACATGACATGCATGCGGAATTTTCAGCCTGAGCTTAAAATCCAAACTAATCGAGATGTAATGAAGCAGGATGGGGAATATGATGAAGAAGAAGCACTAGAAGAAATAAGCAAAGATTTGGAACAGTTTGAAGACAAACCGAATCCTAATTTGAATGAGACTGAGCCAATAAATCTAGGGGATCAAGAAGATGTTAGGGAAACTAAAATCAGTGTACATGCTTTGCCACAGCTAAAAGATAGAATGATTCAAGCATTAATTGATTATAAGGATGTTTTTGCATGGTCTTATGATGATATGCCTGGTTTGAGCACTGAATTAGTGGCTCACAAATTGCCAACTGATCCCGCATTCCCTCCTGTCAAACAGAAGTTGAGGAAGTTTAAAACTGATGTAAGTATTAAAATCAAAGAGGAAATCATGAAACAACTTGAATCCAAAGTAATTCGAGTGGCTCGTTATCCCATGTGGTTATCCAATATTGTTCCCATACCAAAGAAAGACGACAAAATTCGAGTGTGTGTTGATTACCGTGATTTGAACAGAGCAAGTCTGAAAGATGACTTTCCACTGCCCAACATCCATATTTTGTTAGACAACTGTGCTAAACACGAGGTTGCCTCTTTTGTGGATTGTTATGCCGGATATCACCAGATCATTATGGATGATGAAGACGCGGAGAAGACGTCTTTTATCACACCATGGGGGACTTATTGTTATCTAGTGATGCCGTTCGGTTTGAAGAATGCTGGAGCAACATACATGAGAGCCATGACCACTATGTTTCATGATATGATGCATAAGGAGATTGAGGTATACGTGGATGATGTGATTATTAAGTCAAAAAGTCTGGCCGACCATGTTAAAGATTTAAGAAAGTTCTTTGAAAGGCTTCGCAGGTATAATCTCAAACTCAACCCGACAAAATGTGTATTTGGAGTTCCGTCGGGAAAGCTGTTGGGGTTTGTAGTTAGCCGTCGGGGGATTGAATTGGATCCCTCGAAAATCAAAGTCATTCAGGATTTGCCCCCGCCCAAGAATAGGACGGAGGTGATGAGTTTTCTTGGTAGACTGAGCTATATTAGCAGGTTTATTGCTCAACTCACAACCACTTGTGATCCCATATTCAAGTTGCTGAAAAAGAGTGTTGCGGTAAAATGGACCGAAGAATGTCAGGAAGCGTTTGATCGAATCAAGAGATATTTGTCAAATCCGCCCGTACTGGTACCCCCGGAGCCTAGTAGGCCTTTGATCTTATATTTATCAGTCATGGACAATTCTTTCGGTTGTGTCCTGGGTTAACATGATGTCACGGGCAAAAAGGAGCAGGCCATTTATTATCTTAGCAAGAAGTTCACCGCATATGAGGCCAGGTATACTCTTCTTGAAAGGACGTGTTGTGCCCTAACTTGGGTAGCACAGAAGTTGAAGCACTATCTCTCATCCTATGCTACTTATCTCATCTCCCGCATGGATCCTTTGAAGTATATCTTTCAGAAGCCTATGCCGACAGGTCGATTGGCAAAGTGGTAAATATTACTTACCGAGTTCGACATTGTATATGTGACTCGAACCGCCATGAAAGCCCAAGCCTTGGCAGATCATCTTGCTGAGAATCCCATCGATGAAGAGTACGAGCCATTAAAGACATATTTTCCTGACGAAGAAGTGTCGTGTGTCGATGAAGTCATTATAGATACTGATCCAGGTTGGAGGTTATTCTTCGATGGAGCTGTCAATATGAAAGGAGTCGGAATAGGTGCGGTTCTTATCTCTGAATCGGGACAACATTTCCCGGTAACAGCACAACTTCGATTCTACTGTACTAACAATATGGCGGAGTATGAAGCCTGCATTCTTGGTTTGAGGTTAGCTGTTGATATGGGAGTCCAAGAATTATTGGTGTTGGGAGATTCGGATTTGCTCGTCCATCAAATTCAAGGCAATTGGGAGACGTGATATTTGAAGCTCATCCCGTATCGACAATGCTTGCAGGAGCTATGTCAACGATTTGTGTTAGTAAAATTTAGGCATATTCCAAGGATTCATAATGAAATTGCTGATGCTTTAGCCACTCTGTCTTCAATGCTCCAACATCCTGATAAAGCCTACATCGATCTAGTGCATATACAGAGTCGTGATCAGCATGCTTACTGTAATGCGGTTGAAGAATAGCTCGATGGAGAACCCTGGTTCTTGGATATCAAGCGGTACATTCAGTCAGAAGAATACCCAGCATATGCCACCAACGATCAAAAGAGGACTATTAGGCATTTGGCTAGTGGATTTTTCATAAGTGGGGAAATCTTATATAAGAGAACCCCATATCTGGGACTTTTGAGGTGTGTAGATGCAAGAGAAGCCTCGACAATCATGGTTGAAATACACTCTAGAGTATGCGGGTCGCATATGAACGGTCATGTCTTGTCAATGAAGATTCTTCGAGCAGGTTATTACTGGCTTACTATGGAGAGGGATTTTATTCAATTTGTTCGAAAGTGTCATCAATGTCAGGTGCACGGCGATCTGATACGTTCTCCTCCTGTTGAGTTACATGCAATGGCCGCTCCATGGCCGTTCGTGGCTTGGGGAATAGATGTGATTGGACCGATTGAGCCAAAGGCATCAAATGGACATAGATTCATTTTGGTAGCCATTGACTACTTCACAAAGTGGGTAGAAGCGGTAACTTTCAAGTCAGTGACAAAGAAGGTTATGGTAAACTTTGTTCATGCCAATATCATTTGTAGATTTGGAATTCCAAAGATGATCACTACAGACAATACTGTCAATCTCAATAGTCATTTGATGCAAGAAGTATGTCAACAGTTTAAGATTGCACATCGAAATTCTACTCCATATCGCCCAAAGGCCAATGGTGCTGTAGAAGCCGCCAATAAGAATATAAAAAAGATACTGCGAAAAATGGTACAAGGGTCTAGACAGTGGCATGAAAAGTTATCGTTTGCATTGCTAGGGTATCGTACCACTGTTTTCACTTCAACAAGGGCAACTCCATATTTATTGGTGTATGGGACAGAAGCAGTCATCCCTGCGGAAGTTGAAATTCCCTCTCTTCGAGTCATTGTAGAAGCAGAGATTGATGATGAAGAATGGGTAAAAACCCGACTGGAACATTTGAGTTTGATAGAGGAAAAAAGGCTAACGTCTGTGTGTCATGGCCAGTTGTATCAGAGGAGGATGGCTCGAGCGTATAACAAAAAGGTCCGTCCCAGGAATTTTGAAGTTGGTCAGTTGGTATTGATACGTATCCTTCCTCACCAGGTTGAAGCGAAAGGCAAGTTCTCCCCTAACTGGCAAGGTCCCTTCGTTGTGAAGAAAGTGTTGCCCAATAGAGCTTTATATTTGACAGATATTGAGGGGAAAATGGCAGAAATGGCTATCAATGCTGATGCGGTCAAAAGATATTATGTATGATATTTGATCCTTTGTCGATTTTATTGCATGTTTAGTAATTGCATTTTTGAAGATTGATATGATGAAGGCATTTTATTCTTCTATCCAAACATTGTGTCATCCTTTGTTTACCCGTTTGAGCTTCGTTTTATTTTTCTTTCATATCCCTCTTTTGGAATAAAAATAGAGTCAAAGATAAATGTCAAGAAAATAAGAATAAAAGAAAGAGTTCGGAAATAAAAGAAACAAAATCAAATCAAAACAAAGAAAAAGCTGATGGAACTACGTGCGACCTGATTCTCCTCTCTCGGGAGTGAGATACGTAGGCTGCCCTATTTTGGGCTCGGTCCAACCAAATAAAGATTTAAGATTCACCCAGTCAACAAAACTGGGGCATGAGTTAATGTGTTGTTTGAGTCGATTCCAAAAGTTGTAAGTCCCACCCCCACTTAAAGTGTCGTTTGAACCCCTTGCCATCCTTTTCTAACCTTATCCAAAAGCCAAGTTACAACCAAAGAAAGTCCTTCAGATCAATTTTTTGATAATGTTAAGGCTAAGCATGCAATGGATATGATGATACATTGTGAGGTACCACTTGTCTCCCTCAGCATAAGAAATCAGGAGAGAAATAAAAATGAGAGAGTCTTATTGGTGAAAACCCTTGCAGGCACCATAAGGCGATGGTAAGTGAAGAGAAATAAAAATGAGAGAGTCTTATTGGTGAAAACCCCCACGGGCATCATAAGGCGATGGTGAGTTGAGAGAAATGAAAATGAGAGAGTCTTATTGGTGAAAACCCTTGCAGGCACCATAAGGCGATGGTGAGTGGAGATAAATAAAAATGAGAGAGTCTTATTGGTGAAAACCCTCACGGGCACTGTAAGGCGATGGAGAGTTCAAGAGAAAAGTGAAAAGTGAAAAGAAAGAGATTTGTTGGCGAAAGCCTTTTAAGATGTCATCAATCGAATGTGATGAATGAGTCCAATGGATTTGAAGAAGCGGCTCAGCGGCAAAGGCACGAACTCAACAACAAATGAGGAGTTTGGATAGGAAGATCAGGCAGCTGAATCCAAAATGCATGTCATACTCATTGGAGTTGGTCGTCGTATTCAGATAAGTTTTTCTTTATGGGACATTGCCCTTTTCTTTCATTTACATATTCATGCCTTTTGTCTTTTCTTATATCATTTATCAAAACAAAGGTCACCGTCATTTCTTTACATTTTAAGTCAAGTCTGTGTCAACACAAGCGAGAAAGGATTTCAAAATCTACTACCAGTCTTTCCAATTATATAAGGAAAAGCCAAGGACCAGCACATGAAAGAAATATGATTGTAATTCAACACGAAGCAAAGGAAGTCTATCAACCGACAAGCTGTAGGATTCGTGGAAGCATTCAGATTTGGAAAAAGGGTGCACCTCAGAGGCATGGTAAAATAGAAACCCATTTGTTCGAGTCAGAACTCATTTCCCTCAATCTGGATTCGGGTCAATGATGTGGTAATACAGGGCAAGTGTTAGAAATTTGGAACAAAGATGAAAGAAACGAGTGCTGGGGCAGATACCTGAGAAGCCAAGAGCTGCAAGCCACCACTAAGTTTTTAACTGACAAATTTTCTTTGTTGAAATAGGGGCAGATTCATCCTTGCCTGATGGTGAATCTTGTAGTAAAGTTTATTTCTGCCTTTGCAATTCGAGGATCGATTGGCCCCACTAAATCGAAGTGACCTTACAATTAGGTTTATTAAGGTCTCGAAACATTTGTGAGTCATATTCAATATGTTAAGGACATTTTTTTTTTACCCTTTTTCGTAATTAAAATTAACATGGAGTGAGTAATTTTTTTTTTCAATCTAAGCTCAGATTTGAAGTTGTAATCATTAGGAATATCCAAATTCTTTATAGATTATGAATCTTTTTTCTATCTCAAAATAAAAAATTTAAGGAATTCTTATAATCTCAACACATTGAGCAAATTTCATCAGAAAAATAAAGATAAACATAATTATACTGCAATTGCATTAAGCACCATATATACTTTTCAAAGAGGGTTTCAATTTCCCCAACATTTATAAATTATTCATTTGACAATTTCTATAACAATACATATACTAACAACAAATCATAAAGAGCTTGTATCCTCCTATAGTTACAATATTTTTTTTCTAGACAATTCTTTTTTTAATTGCTGGCAATATCACATATATATTCTTAGAACATCCAAAATACTAAATTCACCCAACAAAAACCCATAATTATCCACAACTGGAACTCCCAATTTATGTGAATATTTTACTTCTTGATTTTCTGAAATTTTCACCCAAGTCCCCATCATTAATTCTTCCTCACTTTCTTCAACCCCATTTGATGTATTCGTATTCTCATCAACACTCATTGACGATTTTTCTTCAAACTCATCAGTAACAAAAGATTCTTGATCAGATTTTTCTGAAATCTGGCCATTTTTTGCTCTTTTAGCCATCACTAATTCTTCGAATTCAAGCTTCTTAGACTCGTAATTTTTTGAAGCGTCTTCAGCCGTAACAAAAGTACCCAACCAAATCATTTTCTTGTTCAATGGGTGTTTAATTTCAGCACAAAATTTCCCATTTTTTCTCTTACGTACCCCAATAGGGTACAATCTGACACAAGTTTTCTTTGATATTCTTTTGTAGGATTTCATGATCAAAGTTTTGAGAGGGAAAAAAGGGGCAATTTCTGTAAAGAACAAAGTATAAAAAAAGCTTGGGATGTGAAGAAAAAAAGAATAAATAGTGAACACATATATAGGAGTAATTAGAGAACCAATTAAGGAATCTTTTATTCTCTTTCTATTTGGAAAAGGATTTTACAAAACGAGTAAAGTATTGATTGAGAAATTATTGTATATTATTAGCCACTGTATTTATTAGTATCCTAATTTGACACTAAATATTCAAATCTCTAAATTTGGTAGAATACTACAATTGGTCCAGTATTAAATGATGAAATACAATTAATTTTGACGTGTCTTATCTTTATCTCACGAGTTTAAATATTATTCACCATTGTATATAAAAAAAAGGTTATTCGACTATGAATAAATTTCTTTTAAAGAATCAATTAATGACATGTCCTGGTTACTATTATATTTAACTTACTAATATATCTTAAGTTGTAATAATAATGGTGGAAATATCTTCATACTTTGCGATAATTTAATCCTTATCTCTATTTTTTTATCATCCGATATTTCATATCCGCTTTATATCTTGAGTTATAATAATTATGAAAAGATTTTTATACTGTGTATAACTAATAAATTCATACCTCTTTTTTTTTTCAATGGATGTTTCATATTTGTTTTATATCTTAAGCTATTATAATTGTGGAAAGTACTTTATGTTATGTGAATAATTAAATTTTTGTCTCATTTTTTCACTCGATATTTCATATCATTTTGATGTCTCAACTAGTTTGTATTTAAGTCGTGTCTGATTATCTTTTCGTTATTTATATTTTAGGTTGAACTAAACTACTATAATTCATCTCTGCCTACAAATTAGTTGACAATATTTACAAATCTTACAAACAGAAGTTAATATATTTATATTTATTGTATATTCGCTTAGAATAATTTTAAAAAAGGAAGTACTACTTATCGAGAATTGCAAAATCGTAGAATAAATATCATTAAAAGAAAAAGTATCTTCTGAAGATTTTTTTCATTTTCAACGCTCGAACTCCGGAAATATAATATAAAAGTTTTCATAAGGAAATTAATTTAAGTTTCCATCGAGTGTATATGTTTTAGCTTTTATGTATGAACGAATTGAGATAAAATAAGATGGGAAGATCAATTAAAACATGGCCCTTCATAATTAAGTACTATAAATTATATTTTAAGAGAATCTTTCATGTTTTCTATTGGTTATTATGATATTAGTAAAACAATATCTTTGGAGCTTTAAATGTTTTTCAATATATGTATCCCAATTTTATCCATATGTATAATCTATAATCTATATCTATAATTTATAATATATTAAAAGTGTGAAGACCCTTAGAAAAATGATTTGAACTTTTTGTCCTTCATTAAAAGCCTCCGCTGTAAATAAAATCGTCTTTTCACATCATTATTTTATTATTATATTATATTTATAATATTAATTCCTAAAATATATAAAACTAATAATTCTTAAAATATATTAAAATATAATATAATATATGGCAATCCCTCCCCCCATTTTCACGTTATGATCCTAAAAGGAAAATTAAAGCTACCGTAAATACTTTGGTTAGTTAAAAACATAATATACTATCTTAAATAATTTAATAACATAATTGATTGTTACTTTTTTCAAAAGACAAAAAAAAAAAAATCCTTATTTAAAGAATCCTTTTCTTAGAAGAAAAGAATTTGAACTTCTATAAATTGATTATTATTCCTTTCACATCAACCTAGAGATATTATTCTCCCAATATTACAGTTTTTTTATGTCAGTCATATGTAGATTTAATTTATTACACATTATATTTTTATAATTTTCTTTGTTATCATCGTTCAAGATTTCTTTGTTTCTTGATGATATAACGAAAAATTAAATAATAAATATTTATATTATTCTTCATCTTTCTCTATTTTTTTTATCTATTTTGAGTTGTAGAAATATGCATTTCAACAGTTTATAATCTTAGGCTATCATTTTATGATTTTTTCGTAATTTATAATTAAAGAATTCTAAAATATATGATGAATAAATTTCTCTTTTTTATTGTCATTAAAGTTTTTTTTGTTTCTTGTTGATGTAAATAAAAATTAAAGAATAAATATGTGTATTATTCTTCATCTTTCTCAATTTTTTTATTGCTAATAAATATTTTTTTTTTCTATTTGTGTTGCAGAAATATGTAGCTTCTCAAAGGTTTATATCCAAATATTTTTTCATGTATATTTTTTTATAAATTTTGTATTGTTAGACTATGACGTTATGATTTTCTCTATGATTAATAATTAAAGAATCCTAAAATATATGATAGTAGAAAAATAATTACTTTAGCTCAAAAAAAATTATTATTTTAATAATTTATATGTGCACGGAAAAGGGGTATTGCTAATTCCATAACGTATATTTTCTATAAATTTTGTATTGTTAGACAATGACTTTATGATTTTCTCTATGATTAATAATTAAAGAATCCTAAAATATATGATAGTAGAAAAATAATTACTTTAGCTCAAAAAAAATTATTAGTTTAATAATTTATTTGTGCACGGAAAAGGGGTATTACTAATTCCATAACGTGTATTGTAAAATTAATTATAGTAAAACATACAAATAAAAAAAAGTAACATAGAGAAAGTCTTAAATAGTAAAGAAAAATAAAATTTTGCATAGTTTGGTGACTTTATTAATTACCAGGTGACTGTCATTACAAACTTAGAGAAAACAAACCTATCTATCTCTTCTTAGGCGTTACTAGAACCAACAGACCTCTACAGACTTCTATGACTACTAAAACTTCTTAATACATTCAATCAGTTTGGTTGTTTTAACCCTTATAAACAACATTAGTTTAAGGCTTCTTATCAACTCTTCAATACTATGTGCCTTCTTCTGAAAGATCCTGTTGTTTCTTTCTATCCATATGGTATGTATCACTGCTGCCAGACTTGCTTTTAAAATAATCCCTCTGTTATGTTT
This sequence comes from Capsicum pubescens, assembly GCA_030864215.1. Taxonomy (NCBI): domain Eukaryota; kingdom Viridiplantae; phylum Streptophyta; class Magnoliopsida; order Solanales; family Solanaceae; genus Capsicum; species Capsicum pubescens. The sequence goes on from CM061548.1 coordinate 414,307,522, forward strand.
GCCCCTGATTCTCTTCTCCATCCAGCTACACATACAGCTCCAGTTCTGAGGACATCCTGTCCATCTTTGCCAATCCAACATGGATTTCCAAATTTTGTTAGTGACTGTGCATCCAAAATAGAGATGATCTTTTGTCTCTAGTTGGTCTTGACAGAATAGATAGGTAGTGTCTATAGTGAGACCCCAGCTTAACAATTTGTCTTTTGCTCTGATCTTCCTATGTAGGCTCAACCATAGCATAAAGGTGTGTTTAGGCTCAGCAACATTATGACACACCAGTTTAGACCAAGGGACATTATCTACTTCACCTTTTATTTTCCTATATGTCTTACTGATTATGAATTTTCCCTGCTTAACTATGTTTTGCATATCACCAAGTTTCTGTCAGTGTTTCCTTATTGCGTAGATCTTTCTTATCATCCAACACGCTTTCTGAGGGATATTCATATCAAACAGGTTTTGTGTCTTAATATAATAATGATGTATCCAGGCTATCCACAGTTTCTCCTTATTTTGGCTAAGAGCCCAAAGCAGTTTGCAAATGGCTGCCTGATTCCATATGTGGAGAGTTATCACATTTAGACCTCCTGCTGTTTTAGGTAGACATAGTTTCTCCCAAGCTACCAAAACTTTTCTAGTGATTACAGCTTCTCCAGACCATAAAAAGCTTCTGCAAGTTGCTTCAATCAACTTTATGACTTTTTTAGACATTAGAAACACTTGAGACCAGTAGGATTGTATTCCATAAAGGACTGCTTTGATTAGTTGTAATCTGCCAGCATACGACAAGCTTCTTGCCATCCAGCTTATGATTCTTGTTGTGATTCTTTCTACTAATGGCTTACATTGTTGCACTGTAAGTCTCTTAGTAGATAAAGGAACACCAAGGTATTTGAATGGTAGCTCTCCTTTCTCAAACTTCAATACCTGTAGAATTTGCTGCTGAATATTCTGCTTTACTCCACCAAAGAACACTTGACTCTTAGATAAGTTTGCTTTCAGTCCCGATGCTGGAGAGAACATTTCAAACTTTTCGTTCAATCTAGTCACTGACAACCCATCTCCTTTTGCAAACAGTAGCAAATCATCTGCAAAACAGAGATATGTTATGTCTAACTTGTTGCACCTTGGATGATAAATATAGTCAGGCTCTTTTTTTAATCCCTTAAGACACCTATTCAGATACTCCATCACCAAAATAAATATGTACGGGGACATTGGGTCCCCTTGTCTCAAACCTCTCTTGGCCTGGATAGTAGTAGTTAGTTTCCCATTGACATTGAATGTGTACTGCACAGTTCTTATGCATTTCATAATCCAGGTACACATCTTCAAAGGAAACCCCAATTCTTTCAAGATTTGCTCAATAAACTGCCACTCTACAGATTCATATGCTTTTTGGAGGTCCACTTTCATCATACATCTTGGAGATATCTGCTTTCTGGTATATCCTTTCACCAATTCATGGCTAAGAATAGTATTGTCATTAATTTGTCTCCCTGGGACAAATGCAGACTGACTTGGACCCGCTATATCATTCAGAACACCTTGTATTCTACCATTGATAATCTTGGATATGACTTTATAGATGGTTGTGCAACAAGCAATAGGTCTGAAGTCTTTTAGCGTATCGGGTTGCGCTCTTTTGGGGACTAAAGTGACCACAATAGTGTTCATTTCAGTAATTAGTTTATTCTCTTCAAAGAATTCTTTCACCCCCTCCATCACATCCTTCTTTACAATATGCCAAGCTTTTTTGAAGAAACTTGTTGTATATCCATCAATCCCTGGAGTTTTATTATTGTCTATTCTGAATACTGCATCCTGAATTTCCTCCTGAGATACTAATATGCACATATGTATCTGCTGTTGTATGTTGATCTTTGGTCCCATTCTTATAAAAGTAAGGTCTATTGAGGGTAGTGTTGTTGCTGCTGAGCCCAATAATTCTTAATAAAACTGAGTGATTTCTTGTTCTATTTCTGCATTTTTATGTACCATTCTGCCTGCTGCATTCTTTAACATCGTAATAGTATTGTTGCTAGCTCTAGCTTTCATACATTTGAAAAAGTAAGTATTATTTCCATCCCCTTGTTCAATCTAGTGTGCTTTGGATTTTTGTTTGAATACCTTTTCCTGTACTTCTAGCCATTTCTGAAGGTCAGCACTTGCAGCCTTTTCTTCTTCAATTAGCATAGGGTCCACGTTGTCTCCTAGCTGATATTGTACCATTTGTAGCTTGTCTCTTGCTTGCATTATCTTATCCTCCAAGTTGCCCATGGATTTGGTTTTTAGTTGCTTCAAAGGTGTTTTACAAAGCTGCATTTTCCTCCACAGTTTGGTCATGCCTCTTCCCTTAACAGGTTTATTCCATAGTTATTGAATGAGAGGGAGGAATCTATCATCATCAGTGAGGGCATTGATAAACCTGAAAGGTTTTTTACTATGTTTCTGCTCAAATGCTACTTCAATATGGATAGGCGCATGATCAGACATATTGTTCTCCAAGAATTGTGCTGTAATGCTGCCATACCTCATCACCCATTCTTCATTACATATGGCCCTATCAATCTTACTCCATACATGTTTATTGTTCCAAGTAAATTGCCTACCTGTAGCCTTTATGTCCACCAAATTCAGGTCTTCAACTATCTTTTGAAAGTCTCTGGTCTCAGCTTCGACAGTCGGATTTCCACCCCTTCTATCATCACTATGGAGGGGAGAGTTGAAATCTCCACATATGCACCAAGGGACAACAATTAATGCCCCTATTTGTAGTATACCCTTCCGCATTTCTTTCATTTCTTCCAAGTTATTTCTCCCATATACCACTGGGAGAGCGCAACTAAAGTCAAAGTTCCTATCTTTTACTTGACAATGTATATACTGTCCATGAGTATCTATTTCTTGTAGTTGGACCTCTGCATCCTTCTATAACACCCATATGAAACCCCTATCATCGTTATTATAATTATGAAGTTGTTTCCATCCTTTAGCACATATATTGAGGTACACTGTACTTTACCCTTTTTTTATTTTAGTCTCTACTAAGCCTGCTAGTGTTATTTTATGCTTCCTGAGATAAACCTCCATCTCTCTCTGCTTAAGAGGTCTATTGAGACCTCTTACATTCCAGAATAACCATTGCATTAGATTTTGGTTTTGTTCCTCCCTTCTGGAGGCTTGTCCTTAACCTTTTCACCCATTATATCTTTACTTAACGGAGAGAAAGTATTCTGCAGCTTCATAATGGGGCCTCTCTGCTCCCTTACGGAACCATGCAGGACTAGTTCAGCATATGACATACTTCCCATCCCCCCCGGGGGCGTATAGGAGCTGCTGGCTTGATCTACTACTCTTGGGGTGCTTATGATCACATTGTTTTCCTGCTGTATCTTAGGTATCTCTTTTGCCTCTAGCTCAGCCTTGTTTTCAGGTATTTTAATGCCTTTTCCTACCCATTTTTGGACCATCTTTTTACCTCCATTCAAACCTTGTTGCGCAACTTGTTCTTTCCTCTTCTCATGGTTCAGGGGTCATTTTTCCTCCCTCCTGCATACATGTCCAAACTGTGCACAAATGGTACAAAAAATAGGCTTCCAATCATATGCCACTTGTTGTATGAACTTTCTTCCATAAGGATCAACAATCTCAATCTCTTTAGGAAGCTCTTGGTTTATGTTCATGTCTACAAGAACCCTTGCATAGGATATTCTAGTTGTATTCTTCGTACATTCATCTGCGTACAAGGGTTCCCCCATCCGGCTTGCAATTTTACTCAACGTTCTAGGTCCCCAGCAATTCAAAGGTAGATTGTAGAGCCTTACCCATAGTGGTAGAGTCGTCGTCATCTCCTTTTGAAAATCAAACGTAGCACTCCATTTCTTCAAGCATAGTGGCATTCCTTTAATCGTATAAGGTCCTGAACACATGATATCATCTCTATCTTGAGCATTTTGAAATTTTACTATATAGTAGCCCTCGTTATGCCAGTAAATTTCTGGAGACGCAACACTGTTCCAGTTCCTAGCAATGTAATTTTGTAGGTAAGCAAATCCTGGGGCCTCTCCCATTGTATACAAAATCAGTGCATTACTCCAATTCTTAGTAGCCTCAGCGATATCATCCTCCTCTAACGTAAGCATAACTTTTCCATCCATAATTACAGGAGCTATGAATTGTAGGGCCATACCATTCGCAGAAGCTTGATTGTTCGAAAACAAGCTCGCCCAATTCTTTTCCTCATCCGTTTTCTTCTCCTCCTCTGGAACCTTGTTCTGATTCTACTCCATAGCTAAGGTATCTGCTGTTGCATGGGATGATTCCTTTCGTTTGGCACTAACCTCTTCACATATAATCTTCTTTCCCTTCACAGATTGTGAAGTTGAATTTGGGAAATTTAGTGTTGTTTGTTCAGTCACTGTTGCAGTGTTAATTGCAGTGTCTGTGTTTCTCCTTTATTATTATATACTAGTGAATAGGTTTGCGGTTTGTGCGATGTGTAAGACGTTGTTGAATTTATATAAATTTTTTTATAATAATAAAATTTTGATGAGCTATTTTATCGAATGAAGATAAATTATTGAGAAGAAAGATACTTAACACGTAAGAACTTCAACTTTTCATTCATACTTAAATATTTTTCATAAATATTACTCTAGTGTTATAAATGATAATATTTATTAGAAATCATAATTGGAGGTAAATCATATACTTAATTCGAGCTTGTCTTACCTAATCTTATTTATTTGTTGTTTTATACCTAATGGGTTAATTATGTAAATAAGAATATTTATAGTTATTGTAGTGATAAGTAAACGTTATATATAATCAAAGATATTTGTCTGTTACATAAGTCCTCTCATCTGCTATTAATTAGAGAATTTACATAAGTCCTTTCATTTTATCCATTTTTATTTAAATGTTTTCATCCATTTTTATTTTACATTTTTCTCCTTTTTATGCATTTTTTCCTACTCTATCCTATTAATTTATCTTATGTTAAATTAAATATTAAAAATCTAAAAACCTCTTAATTTCCTCCATAATCAATATATTAATATATATCTATAAAGGAGAAATAAGACAAGGATGATGTACACCTCTCTATGGCCACCATTCCTATTTATCCTTTTTCTTCTTTTTTTGAATTTTTTCCATTATTTTTTGCGTTGATCAACTTATTTAATAAATAAAAAATTATTATATTTATTATATTCAATTATATCTCATGAGTTACAAAAAAATCTCCATCTATTTACATTCTCTATTTAAGTAACATATCCCTTCAACTTTCTTCTATCAAATTCTTATGACTTGAACAATCTATATATAGGCAATGGTTTACTCAGAAGACAACATTGAACTTTGTAGTCATGATAAAAAAAAAAAAAACTAAAAATTGAATCCATCAAATATAAATTCTGAATCCACCTCTTCGCGGTAATGCACCATGTTCTTGAGGTCTTAGACTATGCAAGTAATCAAGAACATGTATATCTCCTCCCTTAGCTTCTAAACAACAAAACTTTACACCTGCTAACTGCATTTGTTTTTTATTCAAATTGTAAATATCTCCTTTCACTGGATTTGTTAAAAAGTAAAATCATAGAGCAATTATGTACACATTTTTCTGTGGAAATTATTTTGTCACCTTATTGTTTTCATATGTGAATTGTGCTATATTTCGGTACTATTTTGTTAAAGGGAAAAAAGTTCCATCTCACAGATCGCGTAGTTAGTTTTCAAATCTCTAAACATTATTTTTTAAAAATGACAAATCTATATACATCTAATGTATTTCAGATTTGGTCGAATCGACTCTCGTAGAACAAAAATGCAATAAAATTTTGAGACGTAAAGAGAGAGAAAAAAAGGTTACAGTACAAACATAAAAATTGTTCAGCTTGTTCAATTGGTTTTTCTTTCCAAAGAACAATAACTTTTCTGTCTTCTCTTTTGCCCAAAGAATACTTCTTGCTTCTCTGAACAATATTCTACTATTTGTTTAGATTCAGAAGGCCTGTTATATTCAGTAAAATTATTTGCATACAATCTTGCGAAAAAGGTGGAGCAAACATCACAACCTTAAACCAGAGAATCACACATCTAGCATTTTTACTTGGATGGATCATTTTGGACGAAGATGAAATTGCCAATGACAATAGTACCGATGATTTTGCCAAGAATAGCAACGAGGCTAGTTAACAAACTCCATTTTCTGTGTGCCATCCTTTGATCTTCTTCTTTCAAAATTCTTTAATCTCAATATCGTCATATCATTTGCCCTTGAAACAGGTCCATTTAAACACGCTGAAGATGACACAAATATAAATTTTACTATCAAAGAATATCCATGAACACATGAATAAATATCACAAGATAAACTTAACTATAGATACAAAATAAGTAAATAAAAATATGAACTTCATTGAACTTGAGTGCATGATTAGAAAATGATTATAAATGTGAAATATTCAGTAAAATTCAATCAAGTCTAAATCATACAAAGTAAAATGTCCAATGTTCAAAACCACATATATTGAAAACTTACTAACTTTAATGTGAAATATTCTGTAAAATTCAATCAATTCTAAATCATACAAAGTAAAGTGTTCAATGCTCAAAACCACATATATTGAAAACTTACTAACTTTAATTTTTTTCTTTTGCGTTCAACCATGGCTACAAAGTTCAATGTTGTCTTCTAAGTAAACCATTGCCTATATATAGATTGTTCAAGTCATAAGAATTTGATAGAAGAAAGTTGAAGGGACATGTTACTTAAATAGAGAATGTAAATGGATGGAGGTTTTTTGTAACTCGTGAGATATAATTGAATATGATAAATATAATAATTTTTTTATTTATTAAACAAATTGATCAATGCAAAAAATTCAAAAAAAGGAGAAAAAAGATAAATAAAAATGGTGGTCATAGAGAAGTGTCACATCATCCTTGTCTTATTTCTCCTTTATATATATATATTGATTGATTAGTATACAATTTGTGCAGTACTTGAGCGTTAAGTTTTGTTCCTAATTCATATATTACAAATAGATGTATAATTTTAGTACACATGAAATGCTGCGTAATTGGTACATGTATTATTAATATGAGTAAATTAATACACGTAAACAAAAATTGTATTAATAATATAAGTTGAAACAAAGAAGAGCATAAAACCTTTCATTGATTTTTGAAATTCGACATTAGAATAAGGGTGTTAAGTGGGCCGGGTCGGGTCAATCCGGAACCGGCCCGTGATACTTAACCTAGTTGGTGAGACGGGCCGATTTGAGGTTAAGTGGGCCGGGCCGGGGCCGGGTTCAACAGTAAAAAATTTAAAAACAACCCTAACCCGGCCCACTTAACCTAACCCGGTTAAACCCATCTAAACCCAGTCAACCCCGGTTAAAAAATCTGTCAAACCCTTTTAAAAACAAAAAAAAATTAAAAAATCCAATATACACTATATACACTATATACACTCCAATATACACTATATATTTTCTAATAAATATATACACAATTACACATATATAAGTATCATTCAATATATACGACTATACGTACTACTTTAAATAAAACATATACTACAATTGTACAATATATATACACTACAATATATATATATATAGTTATATACTAATTTAGAAAACATATACACATTTATACGTTAAATATATACGTTTATAGAAGATATATACACATATATACGCACCGTTCAATATATATGTACTACTTTAAATAAAACATATACTACAATATATATATATATATATATATATAGTTATATTATACAGTTATATACTAATTTATAAAACATATACACATGTATACGTTAAATATATACTACTTTAGAAGATATATACACATATATACGCACCATTCAATATATTATATATGTACTACTTTAAATAAAACATATACTACAATATATATATATATATATATATAGTTATAGTTATAGTTATATACTAATTTATAAAACATATACACATTTATACGTTTATAGAAGATATATACACATATATACGTACCATTCAATATATATGTACTACTTTAAATAAAACCTATACTACAATATATATATATATAGTTATATACTAATTTATAAAATATATACACATGTATACGTTAAATATATACTACTTTAGAAGATACATACACATATATACGCACCATTCAATATATTATATATGTACTACTTTAAATAAAACATATACTACAATATATATATATATATAGTTATATATATATATAGTTATATACTAATTTATAAAATATATACACATGTATACGTTAAATATATAAGTCTATAGAAGATATATACACATATATACGTACCATTCAATATATATGTACTACTTTAAATAAAACATATACTACAATATATATATACTACAAGTCTACAATATATATATATAGTTATGTACTAATTTATAAAACATATACACATGTATATGTTAAATACTAGAGGAGCATGACCCGTGTCAGCATGGGCTCAATATTAAGATATTTATTTGTCTTTTCAATCTTGATATATTTAAATAAATTTTTTTAATAAAAGAATTGCATATGTTTTCTAGGATTCATCCGGAATCTAGCATGAGTTCAACATATGTTATTTTAATACGTATTTAGATAATTTAAGTTGTTAACTATTTTAATTTATAATATTTTTTATGTAATTTTCAAATTAATATACATTACCTTTCTTGTCCAAATTATTGTGGTATTGATAGTCAATTATATTTTAAAAATAATTTAAGTTTTTAATTATTGTGATTTATAATACTTTTCTTCTATTCTAATTTCAGTGACACTAATATAATTTCAAGAGTCGATCAAATATTTTATATCTTTTAAATTTTTTAAGTTGTTAATTATTGTGATTCCTAGTATTTTCATGTAAGTTTTTGAAATATATAACATATTAAATTATTTTTAGATATTTTAAGTTGTTAACAATTGTAATTTATAATACTTTTTATCTAATTTTTGAATAATATATGCTACTCTCCTAGTCCAGAATTTTGTGTCGAAGACAGCCAATTATATTTTTTAAATAATTTAAATTTTTTATCATTGTGATTTATAATATTTTTTCTATCTCAACTTATGTGGCACAATGCTTAAATGACCATAATAATTAATTAGGAGTGATATAGTAAAATCACGACTGAAGCAGCTGAAGTAGAAATCAGTCAATTTTTAATTTTTTTTGTGTTAATTATTGTTATTTACAGTACTTTTTATTTCATTTTTAAATAATATATGTTGCTTTATATCTTCTTCAGTCCCGTCTCAATTTATCTGGCACTAATATAATTTTGATAGTCAATTAAATATTTTATGTTGACATATCATTTTGTTATTCTTATTTTTCTAATACATAAATGACTTATAATAAGGAGTGATATAGTAAAATCATCGTTCAAAAGACGAAAATTTAATTTAAAATATTAAGAGTTAATTTCGTATTTTATGTCTATTTTATTTTTCATTAAATATTATTTATTTTCTTAATACCTAAATGACTCATAATAATTAATTAAAAGCGATTAATTATGTTATTACTATAAAAATTAATATAATTTTATCATATTCAAAAGTAATCATCGATAATTCACCGGAATAGTAAATTAATTAAATACGGGATGCTATATTTGCATATGCAAAATATGATATTATTAAACATTATTGGATAGTGCATTATATATATCTTTCACAATAATAAAATTTTTCTATATATTTTTCTTTATTTCTTTTTAACTTGATACATATTGACCCAACACAAATTCTAAGAAAATATTCATTAGAAATTTATTTTATTAAATTAAATTTCTTAATTTTGTAATTTAAAAATTTAAAGTTAAGTTTAAATATTAGTATTTATATATAAGGAAAAAGTAATTTTAAAATTTAAATTTACTAAAATAAATAAATAAATAAATAAAAATATTATTTTTTATATAAAAGTCAATTAAAATAATAAAATTGATCTACTTTAAATATTTATTGCAATTAATTAAGATAATTTTTTATTTTGTCATAATTTATGTTGCACCGATAAAATTTTGAGAGTTGAATAGAACTTTTATCTATTTTTAAAAAAGTATTTTAACTTGTTAATTATTGTGATTTATAATAATTTTTACGTAATTATTAAATAATATATTTACTCCTTGTGTCCTCATTTATGTGGCTTTGATACAATTTTGAGAGTCAACTAAAATTTTTCTATTTCTTTTAAATATTTTAAGTTGTTAATTATTATGATTTGTAGTACTTTTTCTTTTATCTCAATTTATGTGGCATTGCTAAAATAATGAGAGTCAGTAAATTTTTTATATGTCTTTTAAATATTTTAAGTTATTAATTATTGTGATTTGTGGTAACAAATTAGTTTTGAACATGATAGCCAATTAAATAAATAAAAAAATTTAACTTCCAATATGTAGTTATAGTTAATTAATATAAATTAATAGAATATATTAAATATTTAAATTATTATGATTAAATAATGGAATTATTATATATTGGAGCATTGTATGTAATTAAGTGGGAGTAGAGGGTTTTTTTTGGTAAGAGTCAATAAAATTTCTATATGTCTTTTAAATATTTTAAGTTATTAATTATTGTGATTTGTGGCAACAAATTAATTTTGAACATGATAGACAATTAAAAAAAATAAAAATTTACTTCCAATATGTAGTTATAGTTAATTAATATAAATTAATAAAATATATTAAATATTTAAATAATTATGATAAAATAATAAAATTATTATATATTGGGGCATGGTATGTAATTATGTGGAAGTAATTAGTTTTTTTGGTAATTGGAAGAGGTGGTTTTAATAGAATATATTAAATATTTAAATCATTATGATGAAACAATGAAATTATTATATATTGGGGCATGGTATGTAATTAAGTGGGAGTAGAGGTTTTTTTTTGGTAAGAGTTAATAAAGTTTCTATATGTCTTTTAAATATTTTAAGTTATTAATTAATGTGATTTGTGGCAACAAATTAATTTTGAACATGATAGACAATTAAATAAATAAATTTTTTTTACTTCCAATATGTAGTTATAGTTATTTTAATATAATTTAATAAAATATATTAAATATTTAAATTATTATGATAAAATAATAAAATTATTATATATTGAGGCATGGTATGTAATTATGTGGAAGTAATTGGGTTTTTTGGTAATTGGAAGAGGTGGTTTTAATAGAATATATTAAATATTTAAATCATTATGATAAAATAATAGAATTATTATATATTGGGGCATGGTATGTAATTAAGTGGGAGTAGAGGGTTTTTTTGGTAAGAGTTTATAAAATTTCTATATGTATTTTAAATATTTTAAGTTATTAATTAATGTGATTTGTGGCAACAAATTAATTTTGAACATGATAGACAATTAAATAAATAAAAAAAATTTACTTCCAATATGTAGTTATAGTTAATTAATATAAATTAATAAAACATATTAAATATTTAAATCATTATGATAAAATAATAAAATTATTATATATTGAGGCATGGTATGTAATTATATGGAAGTGATTGGATTTTTTGGTAATTGGAAGAGGTGGTTTAAATAGAATATATTAAATATTTAAATCATTATGATAAAATAATAGAATTATTATATATTGGGGCATGGTATGTAATTAAGTGAAAGTAGAGGGTTTTTTTTGGTAAGAGTCAATAAAATTTTTATATGTCTTTTAAATATTTTAAGAAATTAATTGTTGTGATTTGTGCCAACAAATTAATTTTGAACATGATAGATAATTAAAAAAAAAAAAAATTACTTTCAATATGTAGTTATAACTAATTAATATAAATTAATAGAATATATTAAATATTTAAACTACTATGATAAAATAATGGAATTATTATATATTGGAATATGATATGTAATTAAGTGGAAGTAATTGAGTTTTTTTGGTAATTGGATGAAGTGGTCGAAACCACCTCTTCTATATAATAGAAATATACGTCTATAGAAGATATATACACATATATACGCACCATTCAATGTATATGTACTACTTTAAATATAAAATATACTACAATATATATACATTACAATATATATATATATATATATATATATATTTATATACTAATTTATACAACATATAAACATGTATACGTTAAATATACACGTTTATAGAAGATATATACGCACCATTTAATATATATATACTACTTTAAGTAAAACATATACTACAATATATATATACACTACAATATATATATAGTTATATACTAATTTATATAACATATACAAATGTATACATTAAATATATACGTCTATAGATGATATATACACATATATACTACAATATATATAGTTATATACTAATTTATAAACCATATACACATGTATACATTAAATATACACGTCTATAGAAGATATATACACAAATATAAGCATCATTCAATATATTTGTACTACTTTAAGTAAAACATATACTACAATATATATATAGTTATATACTAATTTATAAAACATATACACATGTATACATTAAATATATACATCTATAGAAGATATATACACATATATACTGCAATATATATAGTTATATACTAATTTATAAAATATATACACATGTATACATTAAATATACACGTCTATAGAAGATATATACACAAATATACGCATCATTCAATATATGTGTACTACTTTAAGTAAAACATATACTACAATATACATATAGTTATATACTAATTTATATAACATATACACATGTATACATTAAATATATACGTCTATAGAAGATATATACACATATATACTACAATATATATAGTTATATACTAATTTATAAAGCATATACACATGTATACATTAAATATACATGTCTATAAAAGATATATACACAAATATACGCAACATTCAATATATATGTACTACTTTAAGTAAAACATATACTACAATATATATATATATACTACAGTATATATAGTTATATATGTCTTACTTTAACTAAAACATATACTACAATATATATATATATATATAGTTATATATTAATTTATAAAACATATACACATGTATACGTCTATAGAGGATATATACACATATATACGCACCATTCAATATATATGTACTACTTTAAATAAAATATACTACAATATATATATATATATATATATACTTATATACTAATTTATAAAATATATACACATGTATACGTTAAATATATACGTCTATAGAAGATATATACACATATATATGCACCATTCAATATATATGTACTACTTTAAAGAAAATATACTATAATATATGTACACTACAATATATACACACACTATATATATAGTTATATACTAATTTATAAAACATGTACACACGTATACGTTAAATATTTACTACTTTAGTAGATATATACACACATATACGTACCATTCAATATATGCACTACTTTAAATAAAATATACTACAATATATATACACTACAATATATACACACACTATATATATAGTTATATACTAATTTATAAAACATATGCACATGTATACGTTAAATATATACGTCTATAGAAAATATATACACATATCTACGTACCATTCAATATATATGTACTATTTTAAATAAAATATACTACAATATATATATACTACAATATATAATTATATATTAATTTATAAAACATATATACATGTATACGTCTATATATAGAAGATATATATACACATATATAAATTAATAATACTTGATAGTAAATTAATAATATATTAAAACTAAGTTATAATTAAATCAATTTTTTTTTAAAAAAATAAAAAATTAACCGGCGGGCCCTAACCGGGCTTGGTTCGGGCCGGGTTGACCAGGCCCAAATCAATAAAAAACTCGGCCCGGGACCCTAAAGCTTTAGGGCTTACCGGGCCGGGTCAAACTGGGCCGATTTTTATAGCCCGACCCGTTTGACAGGCTTTCATTAAAAAGTATTATCAGACGATCCATCGGGGACGACTAATCCTAATCTTTAAGGAAGAGTTGGGATCCAAAATTCTTTTAATTCATTCATAAAGTCTTTTTTATCGGACGACGACTCGTAGGTGGTGAGGAGGTCCCTTACTTGCAAAGGGATACAAGATATGTCCAACTCATTTCTAGCTGTTAGCAAGAATTATCTCAGAAATGCAGGATGAAGTTGTGTATGATAAATTCTTATGGTCTGACTCTTTTCGAATTTCATGCATAGCAGGTAAGCTACTTATTAGGTGGATCAATTAGATAATTGTACTTAGCTATTCGACTTATTGATTATTGATTTAAATATACCATATCGCTAGCAAATCCTTAGATAACTGTTGGCTCGGTATGAGATTAGCATTTAGCGGACAATTAATGGGTGGTGTATCGGATAAATCTAAGATATAATGAAATATCGAGCGATTATTGAGATGTCCTCCATTTCTTCACCGATTAAGTTGTTGATTTTTGTTCATACATCTCTTTAATATAACATAGAATAAAGTAAGAACTTTCTTCTACACCTAAAATATACATAGAAACATTTTTAATTATTGAATCAACGGAGTTATCCAAACTTTATATGATTTGAAATTTTCCAGTTTTATCTAACTTTGTGCGGAATACTTTAAGAGTTCGTTTCATTTTTGCTACGGTCCCTTGTATTATCAACAAATAATGTGTTTTTCGATTTTAGAATGAATTTTATATTTTATTTACGTCTTAAAGAGACGATTAAACTTTATAGTTAGAAGTTAAAACAAGTGGCATGTTATTTCCTAAGCTATGAAGTGAATAGAATAATGAACAGGCTCTAGTTTTTAGGTTTACTAGAGATACTTTATATATCTAGGGATAAAAATATGAACATGGTAATTCTTAGTGAAATAATGATTTACCCGATAATAAAGTTGAGTAATTTATTTCCGCACTGATAAGTCATTAATTATAATTATTCATCTGTTCAACAATCGTTAACCGAATAACCTATAACCAATAAATAAATAAGCTAATTTTGTAATTGAATTATCAATTACGATTTGATTTTGAACTACGTTAATAAATAAATCCGAAAGCTTTAACGCACCAAACTACTTTTGTCATCCTCTTAGGCCTCAAGCTTTAGCCCTAATTGGGCTTTCCCCTTACAAATATAGGATTACCTAACTACTTTTATACCTCAAATACCCTAAAAACAAGAGTCTTACTGACAAAAAAATCACCCATCTTTTCACTTTCTGACAATGAAATCATCAGCCAAACAAGACTTAATTGAAGAAAATCAAGAAGAAGACTTTATCCAGAGGAAAATAAGAGTAAAAATTTTAGACCCAGATGCTACAGAATCATCATCAGATGATGATGAACAAGAAAAAAGACCAAAGTACATTGTTCATGAAAATATGGAAAATTAGGTACAGAGGAAAAGTTGAAGGTGGCTATTTTTGCAAAATCTGAAAATGGGTCTTCCATTAATGGCTGATTCTCAGACCTCGGATTCACTCAAAAACAGAAAATTTACCACTGAGTATGAGGAAAAGCTGAAGGTGGCTAAAAATGCAAAAGTAAAGGGCTATTTCTGCAAAATCTGAAATTGGGTCATCTTCATCAGAGGTAAAGATTCAATCTTTATCACTGATAAACAGAAAGTCTTTAAGTTTTGATCAAGTTTCTGGCAAATTACCACCTATGGTTAGGAAGAGAAAATCAGGGAAATTTGCTACTGAGATTAGAGACCCATTTAGCAAGAAAAGAATTTGGTTGGGTACTTTTAATACAGCTGAAGAAGCTTCTGAGGTTTATCAATCTAAGAAACTTGAGTTTCAAGAGAAGTTGAATAAGGCTAAAAATGCAAATAAGAAAAAGGCTATTTCTGCAAAATGTGAACTTGGGTTGTCTTCTAGTGATCCACCATTGATGGCGGATGCTCAGACCTCGGATTCATCGAATGAGTTAGGTGATCAATTCAATAAGGCTAAAAATGCAAAAGAGAAAAGGCTATTTCTGCAAAACTTGGACTTGGTTCTTCTAGTGATCCACCATTGATGGTGGATTCTCAAACCTCGGATACATTGAAAGAGTTTGTTGAGCAATTGAAGAAGGCTAAAAGTGCAAAAGTGCAAAAGTGCAAAAGGCTATTTCTGCAAAATTTGGACTTGGATGTTCTTCTAGTTATCCACCATTGATGGTGCATTCGCTGAACTCGGATACATCGAATTTGTTTGATGATCGATCGAAGAATATTGTAAATGCAAAAGAGGAAAAGGCTATTTCTGCAAAATTTGAACTTGAGTTCTGTTCTAGTGACTCTCAGACCTCGGATTCATCGAATGAGTTGGATGATCGATCGAAGAAGGCTGAAAATGCAATAGTGAAAAAGGCTATTTCTGCAAAACTTGGACTTGAGTTTTGTTCTAGTGATACTCAGACGTCGGATTCATCGAATGAGTTGGATGATCGATCGAAGAATGCCGAAAATGCAATAGTGAAAGAGACTATTTCTGCAAAATTTGAACTTGGGAATTCTTCTAGTGATCCATCATCAACAGTGGATTCTCAAACCTCGGATTCATCGAATGATCAAGAAAGCGAAGAAGAGCTGTGGATGGGGCAGTGGATACGGATTTCAGGTGATAAAGAAGTTAAATTTTCACAGAAATTGGGAGTTCCAGTTGTCGATAACTATGGTTTTTTGCTAGGTGAATTTAGCAAATTGGATGATCTTAGTATTTCTCTTTGAGATAACTATAGTTCCATAAATACTTTGCTCTTTTAAAACTTGAAGCAATTTTAGGTAACTAGGTCTATTTGTGAATATAACAGTTGCAGTTGCAAGCTATGCAAGTCGATATTTTTGAAGAGTCGAAGCAACATAGATTGCAAGTCAACGAATTGCTTGTGAATGAATGTGTGTTTATGAGAGTGAGGCAATTCTAAAAGAGGAAATTGCTTCTGATATGTTATGGAATTTGTTCTTATATGGTCAAAATTGTGATTGCAGCTCAAAATAGAAATTTGAGTTCTTGTACCTT
Source organism: Capsicum pubescens (assembly GCA_030864215.1). Classification (NCBI taxonomy): domain Eukaryota; kingdom Viridiplantae; phylum Streptophyta; class Magnoliopsida; order Solanales; family Solanaceae; genus Capsicum; species Capsicum pubescens. The sequence continues at coordinate 414,324,567 of CM061548.1, forward strand.
TGTTTATGGATTATGTTATTGTTATGGTCTCTCATTGGTTTGATGAAATCTTTCATTTGCTCAACCCCTTCGTAGTTCGTACGAATTAAATGTATAGATACATGATATATGTTTGCTATGTTGCTTGGATTCTCCAAAATGCACTGCTTTTGGTGTATTCGACACACACCATCCTCTTGTCTTGGGGACTTGATGGATGATGTATCCGGGCTTTCTGTCGGTGCTTGATGTAATCTGTGATTTGTGATTGTGCACGGAGTGTTGATGAGATGGAGTCTCGCTTTGTGTGTCGAGAAGAATCGATTTGATGCTACAAGTCTATTGTTGGAAACCGAGGTATGTAACGGTAAACTCATCTTTTACTATTACGGCATGACTTCCTACCACGTGTTTCATCAATATGAGTCTAATAAACTCCTAACATCACAAAACGACATGTGACTTTTTTGAAGAGTACGAGCAACATAGTGCTTGTAGTTGGAGTCTCTGCTTAGCTCCGAAAGTTTTGTAGTTTCTTTCAATCCATGTGGTGGTATACACAGCTGCTGCCACACACATTCTGAAAATTGTTGCTACTGCACCCTTTCCCCTTGGCCTTTGCATATGCCCCTATCAAGCTCTTCTTGTCATGTCATTACTTGTCTGTCAGTTTCGTGCCAGCGCAGGAGCCCATTCAAGATATCGCCAACATGGTCAATACTTACATTCTCCCTCCTGCTACATTTCACTATTTCATATCCGTTTTGGTGAGCCCGGATTGTTACAAATGATGCTATACAGAAGTGTAGCATGAGTACCAAAATATGTGGTACTCAGTAGGCATCATAGGCCGACTGACCTCAGAAGAATAGTATATACCATTTGACTTATATCAAAATGCCTCTAATGTGAGACACTTTGCATATTGATTAGATCACTTTCCCTATATAAGCCAACAGCTCATAGATGTTTGGTTGGCTTGGTTTGAGGCAGGGGCAGAGCTAAGTAGAGCCGAGGGTGTTTGTTCGAGCACCCATGGGCGGAAAATTACATTGTTTATACACGGTTTAAATTATTTTTTATGTATATAGTAAATGTTGAACCCTTTTGGCTTCTTCACGTGTTTACTTTGTCGTATTTGAACCCTCAGTGAAAATCCTGGCTCCAACAAGCACGGGTTTAAGGTAGACTCCTAAGTTTACCAACTGCTGTTCTATGCCAACAATGCCTTTTTTGGTATCTCCACTCCATCAAGTCCACAAGAATCTGTACCATTTCAAGATTAAGTAAATAGAGATGTTGTTTTCGATAAACCCTCAAATTCAAAAAACACATTTTAAAGTTAAGACCCTTAAATACCATTGTTATTTTTTTCTAAAAAAGAACAATGATATTTAAATTTATTTACTCATAACTTGATTATTAATAAAGTATCATTGATCTAACTCATAATTGATTGATCGTCACATGTGAACAAAAATTGGATATAATCTTCAAAAAGAGGAAATTAAATTTCTGACATTCATAATCTATATTCATTGAGAACTACTCAGATCATTGATTTGACAAAATTGATATAGCAATACATATATAACAACCAATCAAAATACCTGAATTCCCTTATAAAGTTTCTAAAAACAAATCTAGTACCTGCCAGTAGTTACAAAATTGCTATTTTTTTTTTTCAGTATTACGTATATATACTAAGATCATCCAAAACACTAAATTCACCCAACAAAAACCCATAATTATCCACAATTGGAACTCCCAATTTATGTGAATATTTCACTTCTTGATTTTCTGAAATTTTCACCCAAGTCCCCATCATTAATTCTTCATCACTTTCTTCAACCCCATTTGATGTATTCGTATTCTCATCAACACTCATTGACGATTTTTCTTCAAACGCATCAGTAACACAAGATTCTTGATCAGATTTTTCAGAAATCTGACCATTTTTTGCTCTTTTAGCCATGGCTAATTCTTCGAATTCAAGCTTCTTAGACTCGTAATTTTTCGAAGCGTCTTCAGCCGAAACAAAAGTACCCAACCAAATCATTTTCTTGTTCAATGGGTGTTTAATTTCAGCTCAAAATTTCCCATTTTTTCTCTTACGTACCCCAATAGGGTACAATCTGACACAAGTATTCTTTGATATTCTTTTGTAGGATTTCATGATCAAAGTTTTGAGAGGAAAAAAATGGGCAATTTCTGTAAATAACAAAGTATAAAAAAAGCTTGGGATGTGAAGAAAAAAAGAATAAATAGTGAACATATATATAGGAGTAATTAGAGAACCAATTAAGGAAACTTTTATTCTCTTTCTATTTGGAAAATGATTTAGCAAAACGAGTAAAGTATTGATTGAGAAATTGTTGCATATTATTAGTCACTGTATTTATTAGTATCCTAATTTGACACTGAATATTCAAATCTCTAAATCTGGTAGAATACTACAATTGGTCCAGTATTAAATGATGAAATACAATTAATTTTGACGTGTCTTATCTTTATCTCACGAGTTTAAATATTATTCACCATTGTATATAAAAAATAGGTTATTCAACTATGAATAAATTTCTTTTAAAGAATCAATTGATGACATGGCTTGGTTAATATTATATTTAACTTACTAATATATCTTAAGCTGTAATAATAATGGTGGAAATATCTTCATACTTTGCGATAATTTAATCCTTATCTCTATTTTTTTATCATCCTATATTTCATAACCGCTTTATACCTTGAGTTATAATAATTATGAAAAGATTTTTACACTGTGTATAACTAATAAATTCATACCTCTTTTTTCTTTTTTTTTTCAGTGGATATTTCATATTTGTTTGATATCTTAAGCTATTATAATTGTGGAAAGTACTTTATGTTATGTGAATAATTAAAAAAAAATTCTCATTTTTTCACTCGATATTTCATATCATTTTGATGCCTCAACTAGTTTGTATTTAAGTCGTGTCTGATTATCTTTTCGTTATTTATATTTTAGGTTGAACTAAACTACTATAATTCATCCCTGCCTACAAATTAGTTTACAACGTTTACAAATCTTACAAACAGAAGTTCATATATTTATATTTATTGTATATTCGCTTAGAATGATTTTACAAAAAGGAAGTACTACTTATCGAGAATTGCAAAATCGTAGAATAAAGAAATTAGTTGAGATTATACGCAAGCAAATTTGAATATCATAATTATAATAATAAAAAAATTATATTCTCATGAATCAAACTCATACCCCCACAATTTTTGCATATTATATTCTGTAAATTCCATATTTAGTATGATGAACCATATGTTTACCAAAAATATATGCACTAAATTATCAAAAAATTAGTAAATCTAGTATTACAATAATATATACATTTTGTCTGCCAATAAAACGATCTCAAATTGGTAATACTAGGAAAATTGTCATAATTGGTATTGCAAGTTGGAATTGTCTTTAAATATTTATGCCAGGTGTATCATATTTTAATACATATATATAATTGCCACAAATAATGTTTGCGTGTAAAATAAAAACTTATTAATAGTTGAATCTATAATTAGAAGTGGCACCTAGCTATTTTTGGCTAAGGATTATTTTTCCCTTTCATTTCCAGTTTAATTTTGGAAATGACACCTCGGAAAATACTTATTCATATTCGATGTTTACACAACGCTATCTATTTCGAGTACCAATTAATTTGAATTTATATCGAGAAATCCTACTTAAAAAATATGTTGCTTTAACTTAAAGACGACTTCATATGCAGAACTCGAAAAAAATGACATCTATGCCTAGATATTAATCTTTGTTCTATTTTTGCACAACTGAAAATTTAAAGTTATAACTTATTATTTAACTTTAATATTTAAATAAAAATCAAAATACATTGAAATTGACTAATATTATATTTTGAATATACTATAAACTTCTATAATAATTAAATTAGTGTCCATCAATAAAGATCACGAGAAAGATTCTTTTTTTTTTTTCCAAACATAGCATTTGTGTAATTTTGGCAATAAATCCTGTCATATAAAATTTATGCCATTTTTGCCAAGTTTAGAATTTTGTTTGACCAATACTCTGATTTCTAGAAGACTGTCCTTTCGAAAATCACTTTATTTCTTTTTTATTTATATAGTAGTACTATTTCTTTTAATCAATCTATTAAAAAATATATGGCATTTTTACATTATGATACAATTTAATTTTAAATTTTCTTTTACCCTTAATAACATGCTTTATAGTCACATAATTCTCATGACATGCTTAAATTTATAAGTTTCACGAGTCCTTTTATGTTCTTAAATTAATTTCTGAACTTAGTTAAATTATAACAATAACAATAAAAATAAATCTAACTAGTGTGATCTCACAAATAAGGTCTAAATATAGATGAGTATACACAAATTTGATCCCTAATTTGAGGTAGAAAAATTAATTTCGATAAACTCTCACTAAAAAAATATATTTTTAAACACATGTTTAGAAAACACTTTGAGCGAAAAAATCTCTAGTAAATATATAACGAAAAGAGAAGAAATGACAATATTAAGATAACGAAAGTAAAAAAAAAAAGAATAGTAATAATATTAAAGGATTGGATAATTACAAAATAACAATACTTAAAAAAAGAGTGAGCAAATAAGATACTCCAAGATAGAATCATGCTCTCCCACATAAAAGAGAATTATTTATTAATTTTTTATTCTAATTCTCGATCTTCGTTCTTTTCTATTTTAGATCATGTCTTTGGTGAGCTAAAGACGTGTCACCTCACCCCAATTCTCCTTGGCTCTGTCTCTACATCTCGTTAGGTCTATGATTACCAACCTCACACATTCTCACTAGGGTATTTATGTTTCTGCTATTTACGTGCTTGAGTCATTTGATCAGCTTCGCTCCTCTCATCCTGTCCACTATGAAGGTCACTTCCACCTTGCCTCGTATATCTTTATTTCTAATTTTATCTACTCCTGGTTGGTTCGCTCATTCATCTAAGCATCATTATTTCCACTACTTTCACTTCTAAGCTTGTGAATTTTGACTGGTCAGCATTCTATCCAATACAACATAAACAGTCTAATAACCACTTTGTAGATCTTATCTTTAAATTCTAGTGATACGTTTTACCACATAGGACACCAGATTCACGTCTCTGTTTTATCCACTTCACTTCAACACGATATATCATATCATCGCCTGTCACCCCCCCCCCCCCCAACTTCCTTAAATTATTGACGCAAGATACTTAAAGCTACCTTTTTTTAGAATGACTTATGCGTTGATTCTCACGTTCATATCCACCTCATGTGTTGTCTCTAAATTTGCACTTCAAGTACTCTGTTTTAATCCTGCTCATATTGAAAGCTTTAAACTCTAGAATTAGTCTAACCCAACGTTAACCCGCATACCTTATCAAACAAATACTTTCCATGATAATCGAAATTCCATCTAGAGGCTTTTCCATCTTCCTCTTGCTCTATATCGTATAAATCATTCCATCTACCCACGAGAAATTTTGTCCCGCCATCAAGAGTCATAGAACAACGGTAATAATTACCCATGAAATCCTTATCAAATGTAAGTGAATTGAAAATTTTAGAAACACATTTAAAACGGATCAATGACATAACCGGAAGCCATAATTAGAATATTTCGATAATTAATTCTTGGGGAATTGTAGGAAACTTTTTCATAGGTTTTATCTTCATGTCCTGTGTAGAAAAGGGGGGGGGGGGGGACATTAAGTAATTGAGTTATTGATTAGTACTTAATTTCCATATGATACAAAGATGAAATCTATGAATAAATTTCCTACAATTTTCCAGGAATTAATTATCGAAATATTGTTATGGCTTTCTGTTATCTCACTGATTTGTTTTAGATGTGTTTCTAAAATTTTCAATTCACTTACATCTATCTGATAAGGATTTCAAGGATAATTATTATCGTTGTTCTATGACTCGAGATGACGAGACAAAATTTTTCATGAATGAATTGAACGATTTATATTATATAGAGCTAAATGAAGATGGAAAAGCCTCATTCGCATATAACAATATCGTAATACCTTTCCTTGAATATGTCGTGTCAAGGGGACACTTAAAAACACTTCTCACTCTTTATTTCTTTCATTTTTTTTTTGAATTTTGTTAAGAGTTCTTTTTCCTTCTTTCTTTCTTTCTTTCTTTCTTTCTTTCTTTCTTTATTTATTTATTTATTTATTTATTTATTTATTCACTTTTGAAGGTTGTGATTTGAAAGGTGGCCTCGTAGAGATAGCTGGTAATTTCTGGACAATCAAATTGGGCCCATCTCACATTCACAATGACTAATCTACTACATTTTTTGCTCTTATTCATAAAAAAATTCTGCCTTTGATCTTTATAATGTTAAGATATAAGCATCCAATTACCCCTTGAATTATAGCCAAAATTATTATGACATACTCCAACTTTACAGGATTTTTATTACTCTTTTAAACTCAATTTTAGTGTATTTTTATCACCCTTTTATGTGACATCTTTATTACATAAAATGAAGTCCATATCAAAGGTGTCACTTTAGCTAAAAAGATTAACAAAAGGTGTCGCATCAGTTAAAAAGGATGACAAATATACGATAAATTTAGTTTTGGGGGTAATACGACCCTCGTGAAGTTGAATGTGTAGCAGCAAATTTGGTCATTGTTCAGGAATACAAGATGCTTTACTCTAATGTTAATTCAATATATTAGTTAACTTTTTAAACAAAATATAATGTTTTTAGTTTCTTTATGTCGGAAATATGTTATGTTTGGACTATTATCGGAAGTATAATCCTCAAACATTGAGTAATAAAACAAATTTAATAAAATATATATGAATAATTAACGAGAGTCACATTAATTTGGTAACTCGATCAATTTTGAAGAGTCACTAAAATAAATATTATTTGTGCACCACTCTAAATATTGAAAGTTTGATTTAAAATGCTTAACTAAATATTACAAGGACTAAAAATATAATTATCAATAATCAAGGGATCAAAATAGCTATTATACCAAAGAAAAACACAAAAAGAATTTAGTTTCAAAAAAGGTAAACATAATCAGAATGTGGATTAATTAGAGCCACATTTACTAGTAAACACATGGATTAAATAGCTATGTCCCATCCAAAAAGTGAAAATAAATAAATTAGTACTACTAATACTTTAGACATCAATGATAAATTGTTATAGAAGATGTACAAATCAAATGAATGTTTTAATTTATTTTTTTAAAGTAATTATGTGGTCGTCCTCAACTATAGAAATAAGTACAAATCTAAATTTAAAATAAAAATTTAATGTAATCTTAGGCTGATTTTACTATTTATAATAAGTGGGAATAAGCAGACACGTCTTCGATATGACTGTTTGTGTTGCCTGCTTCAGCTGCTTCAATTGTAATTTTATTATATTACCCCTAATTAATTATTATAGGTTATTTAAGTATTAAAATTAATAATATTTAATAAAAAATATAGAATAAACATAAAATAATAAATTGATATTTGACTTTTTAAACTAATTTGATGTCTTATATGGGGTCCATTTTTGCCCTTTTCACAAATATTTTTTTTAGTAATTTTATTAGATCACTTTTAATTAGTTGTTATGTGTCATTTAAGATATGTCTTCTTCGCTGCTTCAATCGTGATTTTATTATATCAACCCTAATTAATTACTACAGGTTATTTAAGTATTAAAAATTTATAATATTTGATAAAAAATATAAATTAGACATAAAATAATAAATTAATATTTAATTTTTTAAATTAACTTGATGTCTTATATAAGGCTCATTTATGATTTTTTCTGTTGACACCTAATTTCGTCCCTCCCCGATATCGTTTTTACCTATTGTTTACCTTATCCTACCGTGTACCCTCACCCGTGTGATAATCCCTCCACAAAATGACAAAAATAACAACCCCCTAACTAATTTTGTTTTATCCTAATATTATAACAACCCACCCAATTAAAAAACAACACCTACCTACCCTATCCTAACAAACTCTACCCCACCTCACACCCTACCCCCTACTCCACGTGACCCCACTGGAAACCTCCCCTCACTAATATAGACACACTCGCTGATATAGTGAAAGGAAACCGAAGAGGAAAGAAGAAATGACTCATTATCATCATCATCTGATCTTCTCCACAAAAAAAATTCACAAAAACAAAAACCTTCCTTTCTTCTTCACAAAAGAAAATCACGCACACACACATAGAGAAAATCGTGAGTGAGAGATATCTACGGGAGGGAGAGAGATTCGAGAAACTAAAAAATAATAGAGAGAGTGAGACGGATCGAGAGAGAGGTACGGCGAGGGTGAGTTTATTCCGGTGAAAACCTCACCGGAATTGTCACCGGAATCGGTATCCAACACGCCGGAATCGCCCTTAAGCTCGCCGGTTGGTTTTTGTCTTCTCGTTGTTTGATCGATACCATCTCAAAATCGCTAAAAACTTTCTTATTTTCCTTTGATACTTGGACGAGATCTGGTCGGCGTCCACTATTCTGGTCGTCTCTGTCGTTGTCTGCCCATCGGAGCTCCGGTGAATCGCAAGCGGCGACCCGGTTACGACTCCGATGGGGTCGGTCACGGATGGTTTGAAATTCGAGTGTTGGGGGTTCCTTTCCAAGGTTTCCGTTCCGATTTTAAATTTGTCCCGTTTGTATTTATCATACTGAGTTGGATTCTTGGTCGGATTGAGGTTCTCCGGTCGAGTATTTTGGGCTTCAGATTTCTTTATTATCAACGATAACGAGTTCTATTAAGGTCCATCTCTTTAACTCTACTCTTTTATTTTCTCGGATTTTGGTTAATGCTGTGATTTTGTGGTTGGTTGAATTTTTAGTAAAATATTGATCGTTGTTGTGGATACGTAGGAGTGGTGTGCTTAAATGCTTGAATCTTCGTTGGATGTATATGTTTGATGTTGATTTTAGATTTTAAAAAGTGGTTTGATAATCGGAAAATTTGTTAACCATGGCTTGAGGATTAAACTTGTTGATTTGGGGGTCGGGATCGAAAATTGATAATCGAATAAGTTGAAGGTTGTTTGTTTTGATTCATTACTGAATATTGTCGAATTTTATATTGTCATGATAGGTCGAGTGGGTAGGCAATCATAGGTTCGGGTAGGCGAAATTTAGGAATAAGTGATTCGTTGGATGTGAACGTGGAGTAAGTGTTGAATGTTTTCTACTTTATCGCATTCGATTCAAAGTGTATTTATTTAACCGGGGAATGCCCCGAGGCAATTTGTATTTACTCACTGGGGAATGCCCCGAAGAATTTTGTACGCAAAGGATGCTCGTGATCAAGGCCCGAGGCATCGGGTAAAGCATAGTTTAGGACTAGTGTAGGTTATTTCAGTATTTTTTATTTCGGGTTGTAATAATTGGACTGGACTTTACATTTTGTTTTGTTTTGTTTATTGTTTGATTATTTTGCATGCTTTTGTGTGGTTTATACATTTCGTAATGCCAAAATAGTTTATACACTCTACCAAGCGACCGTGGTTGAACCACGGGATCGAGGGGTGCCTAACACTTTCCCCTCGGTCAACAGAATTCCTTAGCCGGAATCTCTGTTCGCAAACCAGTTTAAAGAGTCAAATGGTTTTGAAAAGGATTTTCTAATGGTGACTTGGCACACCGGATCATGCCAAGTAGCGACTCTGAGTAAAAATGTAAATAATCCTTTTTTTCGAAACAAATTTTTCATTTCTTGTCACTTAAATAATAAAATCCTTTCGCACTTAAACATAATCTTTTGGAGTACGTAAAAAAGGGGTGTGACATTTTCCACTAGTAATTTTATAATAATTTTATTATATCACTTCTAATTAATTGTTATAAGTTATTTAAGACATGTCTCTTCGCTTCTTCAATCGTGATTTTATTATATGACCCCTAATTAATTATTATGATCGCATTAGAAAATTAATAATATTTCTTAAATGGACACAAAATGATATGTCAACATAAAATATTTGATTGACTGTCAAATAATTATATTAGTGCCACATAAGTTCACTTTCGAAATTATATCAGTGTCACTTAAATTGGAATAAAAAAAAAGTATTATAAATCATAATAAAATATTTGATTGACTATCGAATTTATATAGTGCCATATAGGTTGACTTTCAAAATTATATCAGTGTCTAAAAATCATAATAAAACATTTGATTGACTATCGAAATAATATTAGTGCCACATAGGTTGGCTTTCCAAATTATATCAATGTCACTTAAATTGGAATAGATAAAAAAAATTATTATAAATCACAATAATTTAAAATTAAAATTATTTTAATAATTGATTATCTAAATTATATTTGTGTCACATAAATTAAGATAAAAAATAACATATATTGGATCCGTGCTAAGCACAGCCTTTGATGTCTAATATAGAAATAAGTACTAGTCTAAACTTAAAATAAAAATTTAATGTAATCTTAGGCTGACTTTATCCCTATTGGCTAGATATTATTTTCAAGTCTGTTAACTTTGGAGAAAATAAAATAAATAAATTATGAAAAATACTTTTTCAAAGATGTCTGCAAAGTAAAAATTAAGTAGGGCCAAATTTTGGGCAATTGATTGTCCTTTATTCCAACAACATTAATGTTGTCATGTTTCTTGGATACAATTTCTAAAGGAATCTATAGAGAATGAGAAAATTAAAAAATAGTCAAAAAATTTCTCGACTCGTAAAATTACATTGAATATGTTACCATTATATAAAAGGAAAATAAGAATGCAAACCTTTTGTACTATATATCATTTGCTTTTTTGTGTTGTTTGTTTACGTCGATGGTGTAATTTCTTTTTACATAATCATGTAAGTTATAAGTTAAGCTCATATAATTTTCTCTAGTAGTGCTTTTTTTTTTAGTTGGTGGTTGAATATTGGTGAACTAAACCTCTGGGCCATGGACCATACAAATACAAATCCATAAATGAATAAGACACAATGGTGTATAACAAATACAAAAGTGTGTTTCCTAATATACATAATGATTGGAACATATTAATAGGCCCATTTAACTTTGGGCTGAATTTTCTAGGGACCTCAAGTAAAACCAGTCCAGCCCATATCTTTGTACTTGAAAAATCTATTTTTCTCTAATTGTTGTAGCTTTCTTCTTTGATACTTGTTCCTCGATTTTGTATGTATATCGGCTAATGATGTGATGGAGGAAGTTAATCCATTTTCATTAATGCTGGCCAAGTTGAAGCTCGTCCATGTCCCATCCTCATAGGTCTTCGATTTGCCCCTAGCCTAACTTTACAATCCACCTGTCTTCCCCAGTCTCTGAAGCCCTCCAGGGGCCTAGCCCTGCTTTTTCACCCGAGTCTGAAGTTCAATGACTTTCATCATTGACGAGCACCTGGCTAATAAGACAATGAAGTGAAAAGCCTATGCCACATATAGTGAACTATTTATAACATACTTGTCTTTTCCTATCTAGGCCATGGAAATGCACTTGCCAAAGGATATCATTATGGAAATCCTCATGAGGCTACCTTTGCAGTCCATTCTTCGATTCAACTGTGCTTCGAGATCTTGGAAGATATTAATTTCAGAACCCTATACTTTGAGACAAAGCATTGGAATCATGCCAAGAATAGCCAAAATTCTAATAACTATCATATTCTATGCGATAAGGTTGACACGTTTTTGTTCTATTGTTCTTCTTTATCATTCGATAACACTTACAGCCTGAGATATGACTAGACTAGTGATGACTATATAAGATTGACAACACTTAATAATGGTTGCAACCCACATAGTAAAACCCTTGCACTAAACAGTGATTCTTGGAGAAAAATTGATAGCCATCCACGTGGCGTTCGCTATCGTGTATGTTATAATCTAGACTCTTCGACATTTCATCATGGCACATTTCATTGGATCATTATTGAAATTGCATCTAAGTATTTTATAGTTTTATTTAATATATCAAATGAGGTTTTGCCAGAGGGAAATTGTGATATTTTGAGCATGAATATCCACCAAAATAGACATGGTGTATCAATATTAGAAGGGATGCTTTGTGTAATTGTAACAAAGATTCTTATGATTGACCATGAGTTATGGTTCCAACTTATTCAATAAAATTCTTGCACTAAATTTCATTTGTTCATGGAGAATTTCATTGGATCAGTAAGGATATTTTATCCATGTATTTTATGGTTTCATTTAACATATATATCAAATGAGGCGTACAGAGAGATACCATTGCCAGAGGGAATTTGTAATATTTCGAATTACATGAATCACCTGAACACAAATCTCCTAAGACCTGGTGTTTCAAATTATTGTACTGGTTGAAATTTGGGGTTGAGAACTTTTAAGTTATGGCTAATGAAAGAATATGTGTCGAGGTGATACGAGGAAATTAAACTAAGAGAAGAAGAATTTACTACGAAACTAAAGAACAATCGAAATAGAGATAGAAGACAGATTGACACAAGAAGATAGAAGGAAATAAGAACTATTGAATATATTAAATTCAAAAACTCCCCTAAATCCTTTACCAACGAGCACCTAATCTCTATGTGGACCAAGAGGGAATCAACGACCCTCAAAACCCTCGTTTCTAAGTAAGTATTCAACACAAGCTCACCAATCACACTCTCTTTAAGTCCACTCAATATTCATAACAAGCTAATGAAAATGAAACCCTAATACTTCTATTTATAGTCCACTACAAGGCCCAAAAGTGACCCTTGAACAAAGAACAAAAATGACCCCAAGCATGTGTCTGCCTCCCCTTGACTGCCCGTCACCCGAGCCATCACCATGAAGTAGTGTACGCCTCCGTTAGGCTTTCCTTGATGGCTCAAGGGACGGTTGGTCAGGCTGGTGACTGCCAATCGCCCTTCTCGACACCCCTAGGCGGCAGTGAGTGGTTTCTCCATTTTGAGCTCCTAATTCAACCCTTAACACATAGACTCATTTGGAGATGATCAACACTTGCTCTAACACCTCTCTCTTCAAGAACATAGCTTGCAAATCTTATGATTTCCGATCTTGGCTCCTAGTGAAAGGTCTAGAGAGAATTTGAATCATATCACAAGGAGTCTTGGACTAAATTATTTACTCTTCTAGAGACAATCTTTATCCAAAGATACCAGTGTATAGGTTTGCAGATGGTGAAGTACTACTCTACTACGACAGGCCGAGATGGAAGGTGGTACAAAGAATAGTGAGTTTAAGGCATCCAAAGGACCATAGGGAGGGTTATTTGCAATTACTTACGTCCCTCAATTGTTTCTTTTATATATATACACATTACATGAAGTGGTAATTTTCTTCTCTCAACTCCCCAAGAAATATGCATTTGACCTTGAGCATTTAACTATTTTTAGATTTCTGTCTACAAAGATTCTTATGATTGACCACGAGTTATGGTTCCAACATATTCAATACTCCCTCGGTTTCAAAAAGAATGACAAAATAAAAAAGACTTTTGAATTTTGTGGTCCTAAATTAAAGTTATGTCAAATTTACCAAAATACTCTTTAATCTTGTGGTATTAAACATGCCAGAAAAAGAAAGGGTCATTCTTTTTTAAACGGACTAAAAAGAGTAGGTCATTCTTTTTCAAGCAGAGGGAGTAAAATTCTTGCACTAAAGAGTGGTTCTTGGAGAAGAATCGATAACCATCCTCGTGGCTTTCACAATAGTTTATGTGCTCATGGACAAAATTGCATTTGTTCAGATTTCATGGAATCAGTAAGGATATTTTATCCAAGTATTTTATGGTGAAGTACTACTCTACTACGACAGGGATGAAAGATATAGTGATAGTTCGTTTAGGATATCCAAATGACCATATGGGGTGTTACCTACGACTGGTGTCACCACTCAAGTATTCTGTTATTCGGAAATCTTGATCTCTCCAAAATTATGTAATTGCTTATTTCATGTCATTAAGTTTTATACACATTATTTGACGTCATATTTTTCTTTGTCTTAGCTCTCTCACCCTTTTAGCACCGCAAAAGCTTTCCCTGTCTCGGTTGGCTTTTAGCCAAAATGGAGACCTATCGTCCTACTTGTATCATTTGGTGGCTGCTACTGCAAGTGCCTAATCACTAAGGCCGAGTTCGTCCTTGTTTGATGGTGAATCTTACAGTAAAGTTCATTTCTGCCTTTGCATTCGACGGCAAATCTCCTCCCGGCCCTACTAAATCCAATTCGAACCCAAATGTCGTGGCTAAAGTGACATTACAACTAAGTTTATTAAGGTCTCGAGGCTGAGTCATATTTAATATGTTACTAACATTTATTTATTTTTACCTTTTTTCGTAATTAAATTAACATGGAGTGAGCATTTTTTTCAATCTCAGCTGGGATTTGAAGTTGTAATCATTAGGGGTATACAAATTCTTTATAGATTATGGATTAAATAAAAAATTTAAGGAATTCTTATAATCTCAACATATTGAGCAAATTTCATCAGAAAAATAAAGACAAACATAATCAAAGAGGATTTCAATTCCCTCACATTTATAAATTATTCATTTGACAATTTCTATAACAATATATATACTAACAACAAATCATAAAGATCTTGTATCCTCCTATAGTTACAATTTTTTTTTTCTAGACAATTTTTTTTAATTGCTAGCAGAATCACATATATATTCTAAGATCATCCAAAACACTAAATTCACCCAACAAAAACCCATAATTATCCACAATTGGAACTCCCAATTTATGTGAATATTTCACTTCTTGATTTTCTGAAATTTTCACCCAAGTCCCCATCATTAATTCTTCATCACTTTCTTCAACCCCATTTGATGTATTCGTATTCTCATCAACACTCATTGACGATTTTTCTTCAAACTCATCAGTAACACAAGATTCTTGATCAGATTTTTCAGAAATCTGGCCATTTTTTTGCACTTTTAGCCATCACTAATTCTTCGAATTCAAGATTCTTAGACTCGTAATTTTTCGAAGCATCATCAGTCGTAACAAAAGTACTCAACCAAATCATTTTCTTGTTCAATGGGTGTTTAATTTCAGCACAAAATTTCCCATTTTTTCTCTTACGTACCCCAATAGGGTACAATCTGACACAACTATTCTTTGATATTCTTTTGTAGGACTTCATGATAAAAAATTTGAGAAGAAAAAAAAAGGCTATTTCTGTAAATAACAAAGTATAAAAAAAGCTTGGGATGTGAAGAAAAAAAGAATAAACAGTGAACACATATATAGGAGTAATTAGAGAACCAATTAAGGAAACTTTTATTCTCTTTCTATTTGGAAAAGGATTTAACAAAACAAGTAAAGTATTGATTGAGAAATTGTTGCATATTATTAATCACTATATTTATTAGTATTCTAATTTGACACTGAATATTCAAATCTCTAAATTTGGTAGAATACTACAATTGGTCCAGTATTAAATGATGAAATACAATTTATTTTGACGTGTCTTATCTTTATCTCACGAGTTAAAATATTATTCACCATTGTATATAAAAAAAAGGTTATTCAACTATGAATAAATTTCTTTTAAAGAATCAATTGATGACCTGGCCTGGTTAATATTATATTGAACTTACTAATATATCTTAAGTTGTAATAATAATGGTGGAAATTTCTTCATACTTTGCGATAACTTAATCCTTATCTCTCACTCTTTTTTATCATTCGATAGTTCATATCCGCTTTATATCTTGAATTATAATAAGTGTAAACAACATAAATCTCCTAGACAATGAAAATAATTACACAAAATCTCTTCTTGTTTTCTCTCTCCCTTTTTTTGCAAACATACTCATACATTCGATCACATATTATACATTAGTCGAATGTATGATGTAACAGCTAATCCTATATTTAAGGTAAGAGAATCTTTAATTATTTTACAGTTCCTTAATTAAAGGCAATAATTAGCCAACATTAATTCATTTATTGATAGAACATGTAACTGATATTTGAATTTTAAAAATTTTGTTATACATAATTTTTTTCCCTATGATTCACGATCTGGAAAGCCAAAAAACAACCACTTTCTTCTACATTCGTTCTCTAAAACTACTAAAATCTTCTTCTACATACGTTCTTCAATACTAGTAAAATCAATCTGAATATCCCCATATTGTTGCGACATTCTGGAATTTAGGAGTCAGAAATTAGTTATACGTCATACAAAAGTGACGCAATAGTAATTTCGGAAAATGCGGACGAGTCGATCACACCCGCAGGACTTGCGGTTTCTTTTCAAAGGAATCATGAAGAATATAATATGGTTTTCTATGTGCGGATACTTTGAATGGTTTTGATTGTATAAATATTTTTTATTAGATTTTTTTTTGAATGCTGGAGCAAGTAATTTATATTTTTTTATTGATTATAGATGTTAATTTCTTTAACCAATGATTTATATTAGTATAAAAATTTTAAGCTTTTTTCCTATGTCATAGTTCGTAACCATATAACTTGAAGTTAGAACACTATTATAAAAGCACATTAACTATGTAACTTACTCTCTATAGGTGTAAGTAATTGTTGAAACGCACGGTGTATTAAACTATTGTACATTAATAGTTAATGTGTAATAAATGTCTGATATAGCATTATACGTTTTTAACATGTATGAGGTTAGAAATACAATAACGAAATTTAACTGAATTCAATTTTGATTTTTAAATTATACACAGTATCATTCCAGTAAATTTATGAATGTATAATATGTTTTTATACAGTCAAATCAATTTATAATAAATGTGTTCCTTTCCAGTAAACGTTTGAATGTATAATAAGTTGTTATACATTCAAAGCAATGTATAGTGATATTGTGCCGTTCCAATAGACTTACGAATGTATAATATTTGATTATACATTCGTATCAATGTATGATATAGCATCATACATTATAAATGTGCATGGTATTAACAATTTCTGTAATTTTTTTACAAGTAATAAACGTTTTACAACATGTATGTTGTTATGTAATACGTACGTTTAAAACGTATTAGTCTTTAGTTTAATGTAAGATTCACTTATAAGCAAAGGTACATAACAGGAAACATACTATGTGTTCAAAATACAATGTCAGATTAATTAGTAATATTCATTAACAAAATAAGTGAAAGAAAAATTCAATAAGTACCATGAATCAGTTAGTAACATTGCAGTAGTGTCTCAGTGACTAAAAAGCATATTCTCATAAGATGAAGACATCCATAAATGTAAATTAACATCCGAAAAGTAATCTTTGAATTCGTTTAACATCAACCACAAAACTAAGATTTAGTTGATTCAATTTCGACTTTTATTAAACAATGCTACTCCAAAATAACAATTGCACTTTCATCAATTTCTTGGAGCACACTATTCCTTGGCCAAGGAGGATTGCCATTATCACTCGTATACCCTTCATTTGTCTTTTCTACTCCGTGATGCCACAGTAATGAAGCATAGTGTAAATGTTGACTTCCAGCATCAAACACGCATGAATGCACTTGCTTCCCTTCACTTAATATTTCTGCATAAGCAGCAACAAAGACGCCACAGTCCCTGATTTTTAAAAAATAAAATTGAAGTAACAGTAAGTACATTAATTTAAACATAGTTATACATTATAAAAAAATTGCAATTTACTTACAAACTTTCATATGCTTGCTGGGGTATGTTTTGAACCTATTCAACATCAAATGCGTTTTGATTGACATAAATGATGGTATCTTATACATTTAAAAAATGTAATATCGGATATACTTATACATCTCAAATGTAATACCGAATATACTAAACTACAGATAGACATGTATGATGGTAGCCTATACATTTTAAAAAAATCTTCTTTAATGAATAATGTCAACTTATACAATAATCTTTTTAACTGCCTCTTTTATGTACATCTTCTTATTATATAATATAATGGAATATAAAGCAGAAAACTAATATTATACATTAGTCTAAAAAATAAAGTAATGTATAATCAAATATTATAAACGTATAATATCAAATATGCCAGGAACAAAACCAACGAACATATTTTGTTCTTGAGCATCTAACTGACTAAGTCCTAAACTAAAGCTAGGACGAGAATCCATTACCAAATTTATACTATATTGATTAAGCAATCGCAACTATAAACAAGAAATTCAAAGATCTGACTTGTATTATATGAAGAAAAAAAACAGAAAAAATCAACTAACAAACTAGAATGAGATTGCAAAATAAGATAATTTCATAAAAATCAACGTGCAACCAAACAAGAATCCGAATAAGAACCAACAACTTTAAAACAAAAATAAAGATAAGACTTTTAATAAATGGGAAAAAAATGATATTATCGAACTATCACATTGAAATGGATTTGCAAAAGCAATTAATTTCATAAAAAAAAACAAAAATGCAATAAAAAATCGACCCAGATTGTGATTTGGTAAAGTTGAAAAAAAAACTAAAAATTATTGAAAAAAATTAATATATAAGTTCAATAAATGTTTGATAACTTACAAATTGGTAACCTTTAAGTATACGATTGCTTGAATTTGAGCGTGAAAAAATATATTCAATAATGGAGGAACAATCGGTTGTTTAATGGAAGAAAAAAATGAAGCAAATATGAAAAAGAGAGAGAAAGTAAATGGGAAAGAGAGAGAAAATAAAGAATTATTTAATGGAAGAAAAAAAGAGAGTAAATATGGGAAAGAGAGATAAAGTAATGATAAAGATTTTTTTTTGATGTATAAGAGGAATGAGAGAGAAAGTAAAAAAATAGGGGATTTTAGTAATAAGTTTGGAATTTATGTAATTAGTTTGTTAATATGGGATGTGTTTTAATAAGGTAAAGTTAGTTTGTGTATATATGTAATTTTTAGTTATAATAATTATGAAAAAATATTTATGTTAGAGTTGAAGTTCTGTGCACCGTCTGTGCATAAAAAATCTACACTAACAGCTAACTTGACCTGCTATTGCAGGTTGCCCAATTATTTACATAAAAATTTAAAAAGAAAAAATTAGGTAACGTCCAATAGTAAGTCAAGCTCACCTGATAGTGTAGAATATTTTCTACACTAACGGTGCACAAAACTTAAATTCTTTATGTTATGCGTATAACTAATAAATTCACATCTTTTTTTTTTTTAGCGGATGTTTCATATTTGTTTTATGTCTTAAGCTATTATAATAGTCCATGCCCTATCCCGATGGGTCTTTGATTTGCTCCTATCCTAGCTTTATAATCCACTAGTCTTCTCTAGTTTTTGAAAACCCTTCGGGGGCCTAGCCCTCTTTTCCCACCTGGGTGAAGTTCAATGGCTTCCATCATTGACGAACACCTTATATAAGACAAAGAAATGAAGAGCCTATGCCACATATAGACTATAGTGAACTACTTATAACATACTTGTCTTTTCCTATCTAGGCCATGGAAATCCACTTGCCACCTGTGCAGTCCCTTCTTCGATTCGAATGTGCTTCGAAATTTTGGAAGATAATAATTTCAGAACACTATAATTTAAGACGAAGCATTGGAATCATGCAGAGAATAACCAAAATTCTAATAAATATCATATTCTATTGCGATAAGGTTGGTACATTGTCCTTCTATTGTTCTTCTTTATCATTCGATAGCACTAACAGACTGAGATATGACTCGACTAGTGATGACTATAAGATTAACAACACGTATAATGGTTGCAACCCACATAGTAAAACCCTTCGACATTGATAGCCATCCACGTGACATTCACAATCGTGTATGTTACTTATTATCTAGACTCTTCGACATTTCATCATGGCACATTTCATTGGATCATTATGGATATTGTATCTAAGTATCTGTCAAGTGGGTCGGGCCGAGCCAACCCGGAACCGACCCAATAAAATTAACCAGGTTGTGGGCCGGGTCCGGGTTGGGGTCAAGTGGGCCGGTACGGTCCGGGCTCAACAGTAAAAATTTCAAAAACTATCCTAACCCGGTCCACTTAACCCAACCCGGTCAAACCCGGTTAAAAATTCGGTCAAACCCGGTCAAAAATTTAAAAAAAAAACCTTTTTTCAATATACACAATATATACCCACCTATATACCTTTTAAAGACGTTAAACAATATATATACACTATATATATATAGTATATACTACATTAGAATTTAAAAAATATATATACATATACATAATTACACATATATACGCACCATTCAATATATACGACTATACGTACTACTTTAAATAAAACATACACTTCAAAATATATGTACTACAATATAAATAAGTATATATATATATATATTATAGAGTTATATACTAATTTATAAAACATATACACATGTATACATTAAATATACACGTCTATAGAAGATATATACACAAATATACGCACCATTTAATATATATGTACTAGTTTAAGTAAAGCATATACTAAAATATATGTATATACTACAATATATATATAGTTATATACTAATTTATATAACATATACACATGTATACAATAATCATATACGTCTATAGAAGATATATACACATATATACTACAATATATATAGTTATATACTATTTTATAAAACATACACACATGCATACATTAAATATACACGTCTATGGAAGATATATACACAAATATACGCACCATTCAATATATATGTACTAGTTTAAGTAAAACATATACTACAATATATATATAGTTATATACTAATTTTTATAACATATACACATGTATACATTAAATATATACGTCTATAGAAGATATATACACATATATACTACAATATATATAGTTATATACTAATTTATAAAACATAAACACATGTATACATTAAATATACACGTTTATAGAGGATATATACACAAATATACATACCATTCAATATATATGTACTAGTTTAAGTAAAACATATACTGCAATATATGTATATACTACAATATATATAGAGTTATATACTAATTTATAAAAACATATACACATGTATACATTAAATATACACATCTATAGAAGATATATACACAAATATATAATACATATGCTACTTAATATAATAAATTAATAATAATACTTGGTAGTAAATTAACAATTTATTAGAAGTAAGTTTTAAATTTAAACTAAAAATTCAATTTAAATCATTAAATAAAAAAAATTATAAAGTAAGGACTAAGGAGGAGTGAATGAATGTTGAATTTTATTGATTGCGATTTGCGAAATGATCCAAAATTTATAATTTACCCGAATGAAAAATCTACAAAATTTGCATCATTTTTTTCAACACATTCATGTTAATATTAACGGAAACTTGCATAGGATAGTCAAAGTCAACGGGGTTAAAATCATGCATTGAACTTGATTCTGCTGAGTTCTCCCGTGAAGACATAATTTCTTCACGTTTCAGCTCGTCGCACGGTTCCAGTTCCATTCCTTGGTTTCTTCTTTCCGCTCTGATCCAATCTCTGAGGCAAACTAGAACATTCATTGCATTGCTTCCCAATGAGTGTCGGTTGTCTCCAAGCTGTTGTCGTCCCTGACTAAAGGCGCTCTCTGATGCAACAGTTGACATTGGAACATTCAATATGTCTGTAGCTAATCTTGAAAGCACGGGATATTGTGTTTCACTCCAACGTGTTGATCTATCGTGTGCGATCCTTTGGCGGCGATCGAAGATAATATTTCATCTCTTCCCGATAAGTTGAGGTGTAAGTTCTCTCATCAACACTTTTCCAACTAGGTAAATCATAAAAGGAATCCAAAAAATCACTATGTACTGGCCTTTTAGAAGATGATGGATCCTCGGGAGGATGAGGAGTGACAGTTGGAGTGATATTAGTAGGTACGGCTAAGTCAAATAAATCAGCATAGTGATTATATAATTTTTCTATGTATCCATGCGCATCATTCATAGTCGTCCACAAATCAGGTTCTACTTTTTCAGATTCAGAATCATTGTTAGTATTTATTTCTAAGTTAACATAAATAATAGTACTAAAGTGACACATAGTATTATATTTAATGCACGAATTTAACATAGCACCAACCAAGTAAATAGGGGGAATCGGGATTTTTTTTTTAAAAATTTAGTAAATATGGCATCAACAACTTCTTTATAACCATCTTTATTTTTATATTCTTTAAGCAAATCAGAAATATCGGCTATATATCCCAAAATATTACAAACAGTAGGATAATACGCACCGGAAAATTCAACCGTAGCTACATAAAATTTTTCTAAAAACTTAACAAGATCATTAATTACAACCCAATCAGAATCATGTAGCATGCAATCAGCAGAATCAGTAAATGAACCGCAATGTTGATTAAAAGCTAGTGTAATAGGAACTCTATATTTATAACAAGTTTTTAAAAAATCATATGTAGAATTCCATCTAATATCAATTTCCACAGGCATCAATATCGGTGAAAGTCCATTTTCTTGACATTTAATTTTAAACTCTCTAATTCTTTTTCTCCGATTATTTCCTTGAATAAAACCAACAACAAGACGAATTTTTTCAATATAAAGCTCAAAAAATTCAAGACCATCTTTTACAATTAAATTATATATATGACTTGCACACTTAATATGAAAAATTTCAGGTAACGACGGAGATAGCATAGATTTTAATTTTTCTATAGCAGTCTTATTGTTAGAAGCATTATCAAAAGCAATACATAAGATTTTATTTTCGATACCATAAAATCCGGCAACTTTAACAATAGAATCAACAATAAAATCTCCAGTATGTTTACGGTCTTCATCATATAAAAAAGCAAGAATACGTTTTTCTATCATAAAATTACTATCTATCCAGTGACAAGTAACGGTTAAATAATTATTTTTATTTACAGCACGACCAAGATCAGAAGTTAGGGACAATCTACATTGAATATTTTTTAACAATGTTGATAAATAAAAATAATATTGTGAATGAAGTCTAAAAATATCAGATCGACAAGTACTTCTAGGAACATCATTAAACATAGGATTATAAATAGCTTGAATATAATGAATAAAGACATCAGAAGAAGGAAAACTAAAAGGCAAACAACCCACAACTACCATTTTAGCTATTTCTTCTCGGTCCCTCAATTTATTATACTTCTTCGTTACCTGATCGGTTGCTGGGTCCATTCTAGTTTGCGTTGGCCCATCATCATCCCCACCACCTCGTGCAATTTCTAACTCTCTTTTGTGAGCATCACCTATATGTCTGATTAACATACCCGTACCCCCTTGCTTGCCTCCGCTTTTATGTTTATATATTTGTTGACAAATATTGTATTGCACCTCAGTATCTGATATACGTTAAAAAAATTGTCATGCAATACTAGTTGTTTTACAAGGTCTTGGGGCATGGGGAGGACGGGAAGGGAGATTAACCGATTCAGATCTAACGTTAGCATTTTCTACTGCGGGTGTCTTATCAATATTTTCATCATCTTCGTCTAAATTAACCGCATCTACTTCATTTTCTTCTTCTATACCGTAATTTTTCTGGGCTTCTACATAATCCATTTTGTGAGTACCTACACCTATTTCTTCCTCAAAAGTTGTACCAAGTGGAACAGGAGGCGAAGGCACATGGGTATATCTACTACTTGAAGTACCTCTACCACTAGTAATTCGCTTTTTACTACCACTGCCACTTCCGGGACAAAAAATTATAACACCTTTAGTAGCGAGGTTTCTTAATTTATCCATAGTATAAATTAAATTAAACTAAAAAAATTCAAAATACACAAATATAATAAAATTAAATATTCAACAATTAATACAATAAATAAAAATTAAACGTAAGAGATGGAACGACAATACCAAATTTCGAAAGTATCCAAAGGTTGCGAATTTAGAAACTTCCACTCGTACTTTGTAAATGCAAAATTAAAAATTTAAAGTGAGAACTTAAGGAAATTAAATATATTGAATATTTGAGAATTTAGAATTGAGATTTGAGAGAGAGTGAGATTTTGAGAGAGTGAAAATTGTGTGAAAAATGATTTGAAG
This sequence comes from Capsicum pubescens, assembly GCA_030864215.1. Lineage (NCBI taxonomy): Eukaryota > Viridiplantae > Streptophyta > Magnoliopsida > Solanales > Solanaceae > Capsicum > Capsicum pubescens. The sequence goes on from CM061548.1 coordinate 414,348,578, forward strand.
GTGTAGGGTATTTATAGAATTTTTTTTGGGATTAAATTTTTTTTTTAAAAGTAATTTTTTCTTTTAATTAATGGGCCCAAACTAGCCGTTTGGACCCCAAAACGGCTATATAGCCGTTGGGCCAACGGCTAGTTTGGCCCAAATTTTTAAAAAAACTGGCCCGGGACACGGTTCTCTAAAGCCCTTGGGCTTACTGGGCCGGTTCAGACCAGTTCAGCCCGACCCACTTGACACCCTTTTCTTTTGATATATCAAATGATGTATTTCTAGAGAGAAGTGATATTTGGGGAAGAAAGAGACAGTTTTCGTACTTTTGGAGAAGAAAGAAACACAGATTTCAAGGAATCTTTATTACTTATATTTGTATTGGTATTCATATTAAAATAGTACTAAAATAATACTTATTAATAATGAAATATAATAGAAATAATAAAGTTAATATTAGTATGTCGGCAATATATCAAGAAAAATAGTAGGCCGATAATTTTGTTTAATGGTAAATTTTTAGTATATCTTTATAACTCTATTTTATAATATTTGATAACCTTTTTTTAGCTGAATCCCAGCAATCGTATCCATACTCGAATTTACACTCTCAAATCTTTAAATTTAAATTTTGACGAATTCGACTCTCAAATCTGCACCCATCTTGAATACCCGCACCCGAGGCCGAGCAACATAGGATTGACCACGCTAGTTATGGTTCCAACATATTCAATAAAACTCTTGCCCTAATTAAAGAGCGGTTCTTGGAGAAGAATCTTTCACCATCCTCGTGGCTTTCACAATAGTTTATGTGCTCATGACAAAATTGCATTTGTTCTTGGCGGATTTCACATTGTTGATTTTATTGGATCAGTAAGGATATTTTATCCCAAGTATTTTATGGTTTCATTTAACATATAAAATGAAGCGTATGGAGAGATACCATTAATTACCAGAGGGAATTTATGATATTTCGAATTACATGAATCATCTGAACACGAATTCCTCCTAAGACCTGGTATTTCAGTATCAGAAGGAATGCTTTATGCTTATTATACTTGTTGAAATTTGTGTTCCGGCTAATGAAAGAATATGATGTCAAAGGAGTCGTGGACTAAATTATTTACTCTACGAGAGATCAATCTTTATCCAGAGATACCGGTATATAGGTTTGCTCAGTGGCAGAGCCAGAATTTTCAATGAGGGGGTTCAGAAGTAAAATATACGGACTAGTCGAAAGGGGTTCAACATCTACTATATATAGATTGAAATATTTTTGACCATATAAAAATAATATAATTTTCCGATGATGAACTCCCTTAAATGTATGTGGCTCCGCCACTGGGTTTGCTGATGTTCGTTTAGGACATCCAAATGACCATATGGAGTGTTACCTACGAGGGGCGTCACCACTCAAGTAGTTTGTTAGACAGAAAGCTTGATCTCTCTAAAATTAATTACTTGCTTAGTACTATTTGCTTATGATCGGAGTATCCTCCTCATGCTTGCTGCAACAATTTATTCTTATAAGTTATATTAACTTGTCAATGTTTGGTTTCGAAATTATGTCATTGCTTATTTCATGTCACAACATGCCCAGAGCCGTTAAAGCGTTATACGCAGTTCATATCACTATCTCAGATTGGGATAGCCAAATTTAAAAATATGAGGAAAGATCATTTGGCCATTGCCTTTGCAATAAGCTCCTCCTCATATCAAGTTTATGGTTTCTCATTAAACACATGATCATTAGGGATTAGGATCATTAGGAGGAGCTTATTATGATATTCTTATCTAATCACTAAGGTAGAGTTTCGTCCTTGCCTGATGGTGAATCTTGTAGTAAAGTTTATTTCTGCCTTTGCAATTCGAGGATCGATCTCCTTTTGGCCCCACTAAAACGAAATGACCTTACAATTAGGTTTATTAAGGTCTCAAAACATTTTTGAGTCATATTCAATATGTTAAGGACATTTTTTTTTACCCTTTTTCGTAATTAAAATTAACATGGAGTGAGTAATTTTTTTTTCAATCTAAGCTCGGATTTGAAGTTGTAATCATTAGAAATATCCAAATTCTTTATAGATTATGAATCTTTTTTCTATCTCAAAATAAAAAATTTAAGGAATTCTTATAATCTCAACACATTGAGCAAATTTCATCAGGAAAACAAAGATAAACATTAATATACTGCAATTGCATTAAGCACCATATATACTTTTCAAAGAGGGTTTCAATTTCCCCAACATTTATCAATTATTCATTAAGAAGTAAATCGTTGATTTGACAATTTCTATAACAATACATATACTAACAACAAATCATAAAGAGTTTGTATCCTCCTATAGTTAGAATATTTTTTTTCTAGACAAATTTTTTTTAATTGCTGGCAGTATCACATATATATTCTAAGAACATCCAAAATACTAAATTCACCCAACAAAAACCCATAATTATCCACAATTGGAACTCCCAATTTATGTGAATATTTCACTTCTTGATTTTCTGAAATTTTCACCCAAGTCCCCATCATTAATTCTTCATCACTTTCTTCAACCCCATTTGATGTATTCGTATTCTCATCAACACTCATTGACGATTTTTCTTCAAACTCATCAGTAACACAAGATTCTTGATCAGATTTTTCAGAAATCTGGCCATTTTTTGCACTTTTAGCCATCACTAATTCTTCGAATTCAAGCTTCTTAGACTCGTAATTTTTCAAAGCGTCTTCAGCCGTGAAAAAAGTACCCAACCAAATCATTTTCTTGTTCAATGGGTGTTTAATTTCAGCACAAAATTTCCCATTTTTTCTCTTACGTACCCCAATAGGGTACAATCTGACACAAGTATTCTTTGATATTCTTTTGTAGGATTTCATGATCAAAGTTTTGAGAGGGAAAAAGGGGGCAATTTCTGTAAAGAACAAAGTATAAAAAAAGTTTGGGATGTGAAGAAAAAAAGAATAAATTGTGAACACATATATAGGAGTAATTAGAGAACCAATTAAGGAAACTTTTATTCTCTTTCTATTTGGAAAAGGATTTAACAAAGCGAGTAAAGTATTGATTGAGAAATTGTTGCATATTATTAATCACTGTATTTATTAGTATCCTAATTTGACACTGAATATTCAAATCTCTAAATTTGGTAGAATACCACATTTGGGAGTGCGAAGCCTAAAAGGTATGTTTTTTGGAATAAGGTAAACTCACCATTTTACCTTATAATGTAAACTCACCATTTTACCTTACATTCTAACATTTGCATTGACAACGTTAACTTCTTAATAGACAAGGTAAACACCTGTGTTTACCTTGTTCCTTTTGGAATTTTATACTATTGGGGTGCCCTTTTGAAATTTTGACTAAAAAAACTTGCCTTTTAGGCTCCGGACTCCCACATTTGGTCCAGTATTAAATGAAATAAATTAATTTTGACGAGTCTTATCTTTATCTCACGAGTTAAAATATTATTCACCATCGTATATAAAAAAAAGGTTATTCAACTATGAATAAATTTCTTTTAAAGAATCAATTGATGACATGGCCTGGTTAATATTATATTTAACTTACTAATATATCTTAAGCTGTAATAATAATGGGGAAAATATCTTCATACTTTGCGATAATTTAATCCTTATCTCTATTTTTTTATCATCCGATATTTCATATCCGCTTTATATCTTGAGTTATAATAATTATGAAAAGATTTTTAAACTGTGTATAACTGATAAATTCATACCTCTTTTTTTTTTCAGTGGATGTTTCATATTTGTTTTATATCTTAAGCTATTATAATTGTGGAAAGTACTTTATGTTATGTGAATAATTATTTTTTTTTCTCATTTTTTCACTAGATATTTCATATCATTTTGATGCCTCAACTAGTTTGTATTTAAGTCGTGTCTGATTATCTTTTCGTTATTTATATTTTAGGTTGAACTAAACTACTATAATTCATCCCTGCCTACAAATTAGTTGACAATGTTTACAAATCTTACAAACAGAAGTTTATATATTTATATTTATTGTATATTCGCTTAGAATGATTTTTAAAAAGGAAGTACTACTTATCGAGAATTGCAAAATCGTAGAATAAAAATTATTAAAAGAAAAAGCATCTTCTGAAGATTTTTTTCATTCTCAACGCTCAAACTCCGGCAATATAATATAAAAGTTTTCATAAGGAAATTAATTTAAGTTTCCATCGAGTGTATATGTTTTAGCTTTTATGTACGAACGAATTGAGATAAAATAAGATGGGAAGATCAATTAAAACATGGCCCTTCATAATTAAGTACTACAAATCACATTTTAAGAGAATCTTTCATGTTTTCTATTGGTTATTATGATATTAGTAAAACAATATTTTTGGTGCTTTAAATGTTTTTCAATATATGTATCCCAATTTTATAATCAATAAAAGTAGAAAAATATGAACTTTAATGTGAACCTCAAAATAATTATGGAGTTGTTCAAACACCAGAATTTTATAAATGAACATTAAGAAAATAATTAACTATTATTTTTTGCATTTCATTTGAATTTGTTAATCTTAAACAATTTTTGAATTCGGACCTTTTTATACTAAATTAGAATCTTGTCATATATTGAGAAAATCTAACAATTTATATAATAATATGTTCAAATTATTCCGTTAATAGCATGGTGGTAGGATGAAGAACCGTTGAATATTTTAACTTGATTTTAAAAACTTTTTTGGAGGAAGAATAGTTGTATATAAAAGGGAAATTTTCGAGCAAAAATAATTTTATCAACATATCAATCGTAAAATTTAAATTTTTACCAAAAATAATTTAATTTTTTAAGTTGACCACCCCTTATTTGTCATAATTATATCTTTGGCAGATCCAATATTAACCATCTTGAGATTGCATTTATGTAATTTTTAATTTTATTAAAAGTCCAAAATTATCCAAATGGTTATAGAGCCAATAAATTAGCTTATTAGATCATTGATATTGTTGTTTTCTTTTAAAAGAAAAATAAAGAATTTCATCCTTGAAAAGGTTTCTAATCATTCCAGTGAAATACTTTTTTTTTTTTTTCCAAAAAAGGTAGTTTCTCAATTTATTTATTTTTTGTTAAAAAAGGTACTTTGTCAATTTGTTAAAACGACAAAAATTTAGGAATAATTATTTTCACAACTATCAACCATTGTACTATCAATTATTTGGTACAAATACGATATAAGTATATGGGATAAGAAGAGAAAAAAAAAACACCTACGACTTGGACATACAATAATGTGTCGATTGGTTTATAAACAAAGTTGTGCATTAATTAATAATATAATGATTGTAATGTAAGAATTAATAACATAGAAATTGAAATTCAGGAAATTAGTAATGTGTATTTATCAGCAAACAATTGATGTATTAAAAACTAGTGAATTGGTTCGCAGAACTCTTATTTAATTATGACATAGTATTTTTTATTGAATATATAAATTAAAACTTTTTTAGTCTTCAAATTTAAACGGATTAGATTTTTATTACCAAAAGAAAAAAAATATTGCATCATATATAAACTCATTACTTTTCTATTTTTGATCAGCAAAATAATTTGAGTTATTTTGAAAGAATGATTACAAATGTATGACGAAGAACACTATTGCTCGTAGCTGGTTCGTGCTTATGCAACGACTATTTATGCTTAAGCACTCTATTTATTTTTGAGACTTCTATTAGTCCGTAGGTTAAGATGAATAAAAAATTCAATAAAGCGGAAATTCTCAAAAAGAAGAATAGAAAAATGAGAAGTGTAAATATTAATAATACAGAAATTATGCACCATCTTATTGATTTCTGTATATATATAATGTTTTTGAAAATATATCTACAAATTCAAGAGAAGGATTGCACTCTGAGTTAATTAATATTTCTAATGAATCTTTTTAGCACTACTAATATAAGTTAAACGACAAAATCCACTTCAATTCTATCTTCACGTTATACCAATTCTAAATAACTATTTGTGTTATTCACACATTTAATTCTTCGTCATTTTAATAAAGTGCATAAATATTAATTTTTTATATGAAAAAAGCTTAACATATATCAAATATTATTAGTCATCACTCCTCTTTTTTTTTGTTCTCATTCATCCCTCCTCTCCTCTTACTCACACCATCATAGCCATATTTTTTTTTTGAGGAATTTGTTGTATTGATTAATCCTCACAGAATGTCTTATATAGTATTTCTACTTTTTATTTTTTTCAATTAAATTAAATTCTCGATCATTTGCTCTGTAAATAACTATCACATTTGTTATATATTGAATTAATCAAATAAATATTACATTTATTAAATAATGAATTCCTCTAGCAGGTTATAAGAAAACATAAATAGTAGGTTGGCTAATTAATGACTTTTGTTGTTCTTATTTTTCAACATTGTTAAGGAAATTAAAGAAATGATTTTTTTATTTTTTAAAGTTTTTCTAAGTACATATGGTATATAAAATAGAACTAACAGAGGTCATCATCAATCATTCTTTTTTTTTTTTTTTTTTCTCAAGGTATCCCCACAGCCGGCAGCCGTGAGACTAATCCTCCGTTCCTCTGTCAGCGCACTAAGCGGTAGGGAACTGGCCACAAAGTTTGCTCCATTCGCCAGAGGCGGGGATCAAACCCCCGACCTTTTGCTTAAGGGACATGGCGCTGAACCACCATGCCAACTCTAGTGGTTAATCACTAATTATTCTTAGTATTTGTTGTGTGCATTTATTGCTATATTTATTTTTTGGCTTTTAGAGTACACTATGTAAAAATAAATTTAAAATATAAATAATATAAAAAAAGATAAATAGGAATGTTGATCATAAAGAGATGTCATATCATCTTATCTATATCAAACTTGATATGTATATATAAATTTATTACTATGCACTATATATGTCGATACAATAGAAAAATGAAAATTTTAATAAAATGAACAAGTAAATACTAAGAAAAATATAACTTCTTCATGCACAACACAATTTCTTTATGTGTATTTAACGGCGAAGTTAGACTTTCAATTATGTGTTTGACTATATCCAATAACTTTGATCCAGACCTTATTATCTTGAGAAATAAAATGTTGAACTCGTAAACTTCAAATCTTAATTCTGTTTCTGCAATATCTCAGAAAATGACAGACATAATTGCAATTGCAAAATGCCCATAAGTTATCATACAGAAGAAATAATACATTCAATTGTTGGATCAATGCAATTGCAAATAAAAATGAAAAGTAGAACAATAATAATAACATAAATGTTTATACCTTTCATTAATTTTCATTAGTTTCTTTCTTTTTCACAGAAAATAGAACCTTTTTTGGGGTGGGTGGGTGGGGGTGGGGGGTGGTGGGGGGGGCACCTTAGCCATCAACCTTACTATTGTGATTCTTACTGGTACTATTTTGACACAATTTATGAGCAGGCAACACCACTCTTTTTCTTCATTAACTATAGAAAATGAAAAGAGAAGAGTTATAAGAAACTGTACAATTAAAAAATTAAAGTTTCTCATTTAATTGAGTAATTATCTAAGTAATTTTGAATTTATTTTTTCAAATAAGATAAACAAAAGAAAAGAGAAGAAAAATTCAAATAAATAAGAAAAAATATATATAGAAATGAAGACCATAGAGAGATGTCACACCACCTTCTCTATGTTTCTCCTTTATTATTATATACTAGTAAAAAGGTTCGCGCTTTGCGCGATGTGTAAGACGTTGTTGAATTTATATAAATTTTTTTTATAATAATAAAATTTTGATGAGCTATTTTATCGAATGAAGATAAATTATTGAGAAGAAAGATACTTAACACGTAAGAACTTCAACTTTTCATTCATACTTAAATATTTTTCATAAATATTACTCAAGTATTATAAATGATAATATTTATTAGAAATCATAATTGGAGGTATATCATATACTTAATTCGAGCTTGTCTTACCTAATCTTATTTATTTGTTGTTTTATACCTAATGGGTTAATTATGTAAATAAGAATATTTATAGTTATTGTAGTGATAAGTAAACGTTATATACAATCAAAGATTTTTTTGTGTTACATAAGTCCTCTCATCTGCTATTAATTAGAGAATTTACATAAGTCCTTTCATGTAATCCATTTTTATTTTATTGTTTTTCATCCATTTTTATTTTACATTTTTCTCCTTTTTTTGCATTTTTTCCTACTCTATCCTATTAATTTATCTTATGTTAAATTAAATATTAAAAATCTAAAAACCTCTTAATTTCCTCCATAATCAATATATTAATATATATCTATAAAGTAGAAATAAGACAAGGATGATGTGACACCTCTCTATGGCCACAATTCCTATTTATCCTTTTTCTCCTTTTTTTGAATTTTTTCCACCATTTTTTGCATTGATCAATTTGCTTAATAAATAAAAAATTATTATATTTATTATATTCAATTATATCTCATGAGTTACAAAAAAACCTCCATCCATTTACATTCTCTATTTAAATAACAGATTCCTTCAACTTTCTTCTATCAAATTATTATGACTTGAACAATTTATATATAGGTAATGGTTTACTCAGAAGACAACATTGATCTTTGTAGTCATGATACAAAAAAAATAGCTAAAAATTGAATCCATCAAATATAAATTCTGAATCCACCTCTTCGTGGTAATGCACCATGTTCTTGAGGTCTTAGACTATGCAAGTAATCAAGAACATGTATATCACCTCCCTTAGCTTCTAAACAACAAAACTTTACACCTTCTAACTACATTTGTTTTTTATTCAAATTGTAAATATCTCCTTTCATTGGATTTGGTTAAAAAGTAAAATCATAGAGCAATTATGTACACATTTTTCTGCGAAAATTCTTTTGTCACCTTATTGTTTTCATATGTGAATTGTGCTATATTTCAGTACTATTTTATTAAAGGGAAAAAAGTTCCATCTCACAGATCGTGTAGTTAGTTTTTAAATCTCTAAACATTATTTTTTTAAAATGACAAATCTATATAAATCTAATGTATTTCAGATTTGGTCGAATCGATTCTCGTAGAACAAAAATGCAATAAAATTTTAAGACGTAAAGAGCGAGAAAAAAAGGTTACACTACAAACATAAAAATTGTTCAGCTTGTTCAATTGGTTTTTCTTTCCAAAGAACAATAATTTTTCTGTCTTCTCTTCTACCCAAAGAATACTTCTTGCTTCTCTGAACAATATTCTACTATTTGTTTAGATTCAGAAGACTTGATATATTCACTAAAATTATTTGCATACAATCTTGCGAAAAAAGTGGAGCAAACATCACAACCTTAAACCAGAGAATCACACAGCTAGTATTTTTACGTGGATGGATCATTTTGGATGAAGATGAAATTGGCAATGACAATAGTACCGATGATTTCGCCAAGAATAGCAGCGAGGCTAGTTAACAAACTCCATTTTCTGTGTGCCATCCTTTGATCTTCTTCTTTCAAAATTCTTTAATCTCAATATCGCCATATCATTTGCCCTTGAAACAGGTCCATTTGAACACGCTGAAGATGACACAAATATAAATTTTACTATCAAAGAATATCCATGAACACATGAATAAATATCACTAGATAAACTTAACTATAGATACAAAATAAGAACTGAAAATATGAACTTCATTGAACTTGAGTGCATGATTAGCAAATGATTATAAATGTGAAATATTCAGTAAAATTCAATCAATTCTAAATCATACAAAGTAAAATGTCCGATGTTCAAAACCACATATATTGAAAACTTACTAACTTTAATGTGAAATATTCTATAAAATTCAATCAGTTCTAAATCATACAAAGTAAAGTGTTCAATGCTCAAAACCACATATATTGAAAACTTACTAACTTTAATTTTTTTCTTTTGCGTTCAACCATGGCTACAAAATTCAATGTTGTCTTCTAAGTAAACCATAGCCTATATATAGATTGTTCAAGTCATAAGAATTTGATAGAAGAAAGTTGAAGGGACATGTTACTTAAACAGAGAATGTAAATGGATGGAGGTTTTTTGTAACTTATGAGATATAATTGAATTTGATAAATATAATAATTTTTTTATTTATTAAACAAATTGATCAATGCAAAAAAATGATGAAAAAAATTCAAAAAAGGAGAAAAAAGATAAATAGAAATGGTGGCCATAGAGAGGTGCCACATCATCCTTGTCTTGTTTCTCCTTTATATATATATATATATATATATTGATTGATTAGTATACAATTTGTGCAGTACTTGAGCGTTAAGTTTTGTTCCTAATTCATACATAACAAGTAGATGTATAATTTTAGTACACATGAAATGCTGCGTAATTGGTACATGTATTATTAATATGAGTAAATTAATACAAGTAAACAAAAATTGTATTAATAATATAAGTTGAAACAAAGAAGAGCATGAAACCTTTCATTGATTTTTGAAATTCGACATTAGAATAAGGGTGTTAAGTGGGCCGGGCCGGGTCAATTCGGAACCGGCCCGTGTACTTAACCAGGTTGGTGGGCCAGGCCGGTTTGAGGTTAAGTGGGCCAGGCCGGGGCCCGGTTCAACAGTAAAAATTTTAAAAACAACCCTATCCCGGCCCACTTAACCTAACCCGGTTAAACCCACCTAAACCCAATAAAACCCGGTTAAAAAACCAGTCAAACCCGTTTAAAAACAAAAAAAAAATCCAATATACACTATATACACTACAATTATATACGCTATATACACTCCAATATACACTATATATTTTTTAATAAATATATACACAATTACACATATATACGTGCCATTCAATACATACGACTATACGTACTACTTTAAATAAAACATATACTACAATTGTACAATATATATATATATATACACTACAATATATATATATATACACTACAATATATATATATATACACTACAATATATATATATATATACACTACAATATATATATATATATATATATATATAGTTATATACTAATTTATAAAACATATACACATTTATACGGTAAATATATACGTTTATAGAAGATATATACACATATATACGCGTCATTCAATAGATATGTACTACTTTAAATAAAACATTTACTACAATATATATATATAGTTATATACTAATTTATAAAACATATACACATGTATATGTTAAATATATACTACTTTAGAAGATATATACACATATATACGTACCATTCAATAAATTATATATGTACTACTTTAAATAAAACATATACTACAATATATATATAGTTATATACTAATTTATAAAACATATACACATTTATACGTTAAATATATACGTTTATAGAAGATATATACACATATATACGCATCATTAAATATATATGTTCTACTTTAAATAAAACATATTCTACAATATATATATATATATATAGTTATATTATACAGTTATATACTAATTTATAAAACATATACACATGTATACGTTAAATATATACTACTTTAGAAGATATATACACATATATACGCGCCATTCAATATATTATATATGTACTACTTTAAATCAAACATATACTACAATATATATATATATATATATATATATATATATATATATATATATATAGTTATATACTAATTTATAAAACATATACACTAGTATACGTTAAATATATACGTCTATAGAAGATATATACACATATATACGCACCATTCAATATATCTGTACAACTTTAAATAAAACATATACTATAATATATATATATAGTTATATACTAATTTATAAAACATATACACATGTATACGTTAAATATATACGTCTATAGAAGATATATACACATATATACGTACCATTCAATATATATGTACTACTTTAAATAAAACATATACTACAATATATATATACTACAAGTCTACAATATATATATATAGTTATGTACTAATTTATAAAACATATACACATGTATATGTTAAATATATACGTCTATAGAAGATATATACACATATATACGCACCATTCAATGTATATGTATTACTTTAAATATAAAATAAACTACAATATATATATATATATATATATATAGTTATATACTAATTTATACAACATATACACATGTATACGTGAAATATACACGTTTATAGAAGATATATACACAAATATACGCACCATTCAATATATATGTACTACTTTAAGTAAAACATATACTACAATATATATGTATATATATATACTACAATATATACATAGTTATATACTAATTTATATAACATATACAAATGTGTACATTAAATATATACGTCTATAGAAGATATATACACATATATACTACAATATATATAGTTATATACTAATTTATAAAACATATACACATGTATATATTAAATATAGACGGTTATAGAAGATATATACACAAATATAAGCACCATTCAATACATTTGTACTACTTTAAGTAAAACATATACTACAATATATGTATATGCTACAATATATATATAGTTATATATTAATTTATATAACATATACACATGTATACATTAAATATATACGTCTATAGAAGATATATACACATATATACTACAATATATTTAGTTATATACTAATTTATAAAATATAAACATATGTATACATTAAATATACACGTCTATAGAAGATATATACACAAATATACGCACCATTCAATATATATGTACTAGTTTAAGTAAAAAATATACTACAATATATGTATATACTACAATATATATTGAGTTATATACTAATTTATAAAATATATACACATGTATACATTAAATATACACATCTACAGAAGATATATACACAAATATATAAAACATATGCTATTTAATATAATAAATTAATAATAATACTTGGTAGTAAATTAATAATATTTTAGAAGTAAGTTTTAAATTTAAACTAGAAATTCAATTTAAATCATTAAATGAAAAAAATTATAAAGTAAGGACTAAGGAGGAGTGAATGAATGTTGAATTTTATTGATTGCGATTTGCGAAATGATCCAAAATTTATATTACATGAGTGAAAAATCTACAAATTATGCATCATTTTTTTCAACTCATTCATGTTAATATTAACAGGAACTTGCATAGGGTAGTCAAAGTCAACGGGGGTAAAATCATGCATTGGACTTGATTCTGCTGAGTTCTCCCGTGAAGACATAATTTCTTCACGTTTCAGCTCGTCGCTCGGCTTCGGTTCCATTCCTTGGTTTCTTCTTTCCGCTTTGATCCAATCTCTGAGGCAAACTAGAACATTCATTGCATTGCTTCCCAATGAGTGTCAGTTGTCTCCAAGCTGCTGTCGTCCCTGACTAGAGGCGCTCTCTGATGCAACGGTTGACATTGGAACATTCAAGATGTCTCTAGCTAATCTTGAAAGCACGTGATATTGCGTTTCAATCCAACGTGTTGATCCATCGTCTGCGATCCTCTGGCGGTGACCAAAGATAATATTTTAGCTCTTCTCGATAAGTTGAGGTGTAAGTTCTCTCATCAACACTGTTCCAACAAGGTAAATCATAAAAGGAATCCGGAAAATCACTGTGCCGGCCTTTTAGAAGATGATGGCTCCTCGGGAGGATGAGGAGCGACAGTTGGAGTGATATTAGTAGGTACGGCTAAGTCAAATAAATCAGCATAGTGATTATATAATTTTTCTATGTATCCCTTCGTATCACTCATAGTCGTCCACAAATCAGGTTCTACTTTTTTCAGATTCAGAATCATTGTTAGTATTTATTTCTAAGTTAGCATAAATAATAGTACTAAAGTGGCACATAGTATTATATTTAATGCACGAATTTTACATAGCACCAACCAAGTAAATAGGGGGAATCGGGATTTTTTTTTTTTAAATTTAGTAAACATGGTATCAACAGCTTCTTTATAACCATCTTTATTTTTATATTCTTTAAGCAAACCAGAAATATCGGTAATATATCCCAAAATATTACAAACAGTAGTATAATACGCACCGAAAAATTCAACCGTAGCTACATAAATTTTTCTAAAAACTTAACAAGATCATTAATTACAACCCAATTAGAATCATGTAGCATGCAATCAGCAGAATCAGTAAATGAACCGCAATGTTGGTTAAAAGCTAGTGTAATAGGAACTCTATATTTATAACACGTTTTTAAAAAATCATATGTAGAATTCCATCTAATATCAATTTCCTCAGCCATCAATATCGGTGCAAGTCCATTTTCTTGACATTTAATTTTAAATTCTCTAATTCTTTTTCTCCGATTATTTCCTTGAATAAAACCAACAGCAAGAAGAATTTTTTCAATATAAAGCTCAAAAAATTCAAGACCATCTTTTACAATTAAATTATATATATGACATGCACACTTAATATGAAAAATTTCAGGCAACGACGGAGATATCATAAATTTTAATTTTTCTATAGCAGTCTTGTTGTTAGAAGCATTATCAAAAGCAATACATAAGATTTTATTTTCGATACCATAAAATCCGGCAACTTTAACAATAGAATCAACAATAAAATCTCCAGTATGTTTACGGTCTTCATCATATAAAAAAGCAAGAATACATTTTTGCATCACAAAATTACTATCCATCCAGTGAAAAGTAACGGTTAAATAATCATTTTTATTTACAGCACGACCAAGATCAGAAGTTAGGGACAATCTACATTGAATATTTTTCAACAGTGTTGATAAATAAAAATAATATTATGAATGAAGTCTAAAAATATCAGATCGGCAAGTACTTCTAGGAACACCATTAAACATAGGATTATAAATAGCTTGAATATAAAGAATAAAGGCATCAGAAGAAGGAAAACTAAAAGACAAACAACCCACATCTACCATTTTAGTTATTTCTTCCCGGTCACTCAATTTATTATATTTCTAACTCTCTTTTGTGAGCATCACCTATATGTTTCATTAACGTACCCGTACCCCCTTGCTTGCCTCCGCTTTTATGTTTATATATTTGTTGACAAATATTGCATTGCACTTCAGTATTTGATATACGTTCAAAAAATTGTCATGCAATACTAGTTATTTTACGAGGTCTTGGGGCACGAGGAGGACGGGAAGGGAGATTAACCGATTCAGATCTAACGTTAGCATTTCCTACTGCGGGTGTCTCATCAATATTTTCATCATCTTCGTCTAAATTAACCGCATCTACTTCATTTTCTTCTTTTATGCCGTAATTTTCCTGAGCTTCTACATAATCCATATCGTGAGTACCTACACCTATTTCTTCCTCAAAAGGTGTACCAAGAGGTATCGGAGGTGAAGGCACACGAGTATATATACTACTTGAAGTACCTCTACCACTAGTAATTCGCTTTTTACTACCACTACCGCTTCCGGGATAAAAAATTTTAACACCTTTAGTAGCGAGGTTTCTTAATTTATCCATAGTATAAATTAAATTAAACTAAAAAAAATTAAAATACACAAATATAATAAAATTAAATATTCAACAATTAATACAATAAATAAAAATTAAACGTAAGAGATGGAATGACAATACCAAATTTTGAAAGTATCCGAAGGTTGCGAATTTAGAAACTTCCACTCGTACTTTGTAAATGCAAAATTAAAAATTTAAAGTGAGCACTTTAGGAAATTAAATATATTGAATATTTCAGAATTGAGAATTGAGATTTGTGAGAGAATGAGATTTTGAGAAAGTGAAAAATTGTGTGAAAAATGATTTGAAGGTGTAGAGTATTTATAGATTTTTTTTTGGGATTAAAAAATTATTTTAAAAGTAAATTTTAAATTTTTTTCCAAACGGTTAGTTTGGCCCAAAATCCCAAATTTAAAAAAAAAAAAAAAAAAAACTATTCCGAGTCGGTTAACCAGCGGGCCTGGATCGGGCTTGGTCCGGACCGGGTTAGCCGGGACAAATTAAAAAAACCCGGCCAAATTAAAAACGACCCGGTCCGGGACACGGTACTCTAAAGCCTTTGGGCTTACCGGGTCGGTCCGGGCCGGGTCAGCCCGGCCCACTTGACACCCTTTTCTTTTGATATATCAAATGATATTTTGCTAGAGAGAAGTGATATTTGGGGAAGAAAGAGACAGTCTTCGTACTTTTGGAGAAAAAAGAAACACAGATTTCAAGGAATTTTTATTACTTATATTTGTATTGGTATTCATATTAAAATAGTAGTAAAATAATACTTATTAATAATGAAATATAATAGAAATAATAAAGTTAATATTAGTATGTCGGCAATATATCAAGGAAAATAGTAGGCCGATAATTTTTGATTAATGGTAAATTTTTAGTATATCTTTATAACTCTATTTTATAATATTTGATAACCTTTTTTTAGATGAATCCCAGCAATCGTATCCATACTCGAATTTGCACCCTCAAATCTTAAAATTTAAATTTTGACGAATTTAACTCTCAAATCTGCACCCATCTTGAATATCTGCACCCGAGGCCGAGCAACTTAGGATTGACCACGCTAGTTATGGTTCCAACATATTCAATAAAACTCTTGCCCTAATTAAAGAGTGGTTCTTGGAGAAGAATCTTTCAGCATCCTCGTGGCTTTCACAATAGTTTATGTGCTCATGACAAAATTGCATTTGTTCTTGGCGGATTTCAATAGTTTATGTGCTCATAAAGAGATGTCATATCATCTTATCTATATTAAACTTGATATGTATATATAAATTTATTACTATGCACTATATATGTCGATACAATAGATAAATGAAAAGTTTAATAAAATGAACAAGTAAATACTAAGAAAAATATAACTTCTTCATGCACAACACAATTTCTTTATGTGTATTTAACGGCGAAGTTAGACTTTCAATTATGTTTGACTATATCCAATAACTTTGATCCAGACCTTATTATCTTGAGAAATAAAATTTTGAACTCGTAAACTTCAAATCTTGATTCTGTTTCTGCAATATCTCAGAAAATGACAGACATAATTGCAATTGCAAAATGCCCATAAGTTATCATACGGAAGAAATAATGTACTCAATTGTTGGATCAATGCAATTGCAAATAAAAATGAAAAGCAGAATAATAATAATAACATTAATGTTTATACCTTTCATTAATTTTCATTAGTTTCTTTCTTTTTTCACAAAAAATAGAACCTTTTTTTTTGGGGTGGGTGGGTGGGAGGGGGCACCTTAGCCATCAACCTTACCATTGTGATTCTTACTGGTACTCTTTTGACACAATTTATGAGAATTGGAAATCGGAATTGGAGGTAAATCATATACTTAATTCGAGTTTGTCTTACCTAATCTTATTTATTTGTTGTTTTATACCTAATGGGTTAATTATGTAAATAAGAATATTTATAGTTATTGTAGTGATAAGTAATCGTTATATATAATCAAAGATTTTTTTGTGTTACATAAGTCCTCTCATCTGCTATTAATTAGAGAATTTACATAAGTCCTTTCATGTAATCCATTTTTATTTTATTGTTTTTCATCCATTTTTATTTTACATTTTTCTCCTTTTTTTGCATTTTTTCCTACTCTATCCTATTAACATATTTGTTTTCTGAAATTTTCACCCAAGTCCCCATCATTAACTCTTCATCACTTTCTTCAACCCCATTTGATTTATTCGTATTCTCATCAACACTCATTGACGATTTTTCTTCAAACTCATCAGTAACACAAGATTCTTGATCAGATTTTTCAGAAATTTTGCCATTTTTTGCACTTTTAGCCATCACTAATTCTTTG
This sequence comes from Capsicum pubescens, assembly GCA_030864215.1. Taxonomy (NCBI): domain Eukaryota; kingdom Viridiplantae; phylum Streptophyta; class Magnoliopsida; order Solanales; family Solanaceae; genus Capsicum; species Capsicum pubescens. The sequence continues at coordinate 414,366,291 of CM061548.1, forward strand.
AATTCAAACTTCTTACACTTGTAATTTTTTTAAGTGTCTTCAGCCGTAACAAAAGTACCCAACCAAATCATTTTCTTGTTCAATGGGTGTTTAATTTCAGCACAAAATTTCCCATTTTTTCTCTTACGTACCCCAATGGGGTACAATCTTACATAAGTATTCTTTGATATCCTTTTGTAGAACTTCATGATAAAAAATTTGAGAAGAAAAAAAAAGGCTATTTCAGTAAAGAACAAAGTATAATAAATTTGAGACGTGAAGAAAAAGAGAATAAATAGTGAACACATATATAGCAGTAATTAGAGAACCAATTAAGGAAACTTTTTCTCCTATTTCTATTTGGAAAAGAATTTAACAAAATGAGTAAAGTATTGATTGAGAAATTGTTGCGTATTAATCACTCTATTTAATAGTATATCCTAATTTGACATTGGATATTCAAATCTCTAAATTCGGTAGACTACTACAATTGGTCCAGTATTAAATGATGAAATACAATTAATTTTGATGTGTCTTATCTTTATCTCACGAGTTAAAATACTATTCACCATTGTATATAAAAAAAAGGTTATTCGACTATGAATAAATTTCTTTTAAAGAATCAATTGATGACTTGGCCTGGTTAATATTATATTTAACTTACTAATATATCTTAAGCTGTAATATTAATGGTAGAAATATCTTCATACTTTGCGATAACTTAATCCTATCTCTCACTCTTTCTTTTTTTCATTCGATAGTTTCATATCCGCTTTATATCTTGAATTATAATAATTATGAAAAGATATTTATGTTAGAGTTTAAGTTTTGTGCACCGTCTGTGCATAAAAAATTCTACACTAACAGCTAACTTGACCTGCTATTGCAGGTTGCCCAATTATTTACATAAAAATTAAAAAAAATAAAAATTCGGTAACATCCAATAGCAAGTCAAGTTCACCTGATAGTGTAGAATATTTTCTACACTAACGGTGCACAAAACTTAAATTCTTTATGTTATGCGTATAACTAATAAATTCACATCTCCTTTTTTTTTTTAGCGGATGTTTCATATTTGTTTTAGGCCAAAGTCATCGACAGACACTCAAACTTGTTGCGAAAATTCACTTAGATCCCTCAACTATGGTCTGTTCCTATCAGACTCCTAAACCCCCCGAATTTTGTTCCAATTGGGCATTTTTTTCCCTATAGCAAAAAGCTCAAAGTGTGTGTTGTACACACGCGATGACGTGACAAAATGAGCTAATTAGAAGCTGACACATGGCATTGTAGGTCCAATAATTATTAAAAATTAATTATAATTTTTTTAAAAAAGTATATAAAAATGGCATTGAGGAAATTATTAGAAAATAATTCTAAAATTATTTCAAAAATAAAAATAAAAAACTAATTATTTTAAAAAAAATTTAAAATTTTTTAAAAATGAAATAAATTATTAAAAAATTATTTTTTAAAAAAAATAATTAGTGAAACAAATTATAATTTTTTTTAAAAAATGAAAACAAAAAATGGAATTTTGGATATAAATTATGAAAAAATAATTATAATATTATTATATAAATAAAAATAAAAAACTAATTATTTTAAAAAAATTATATTTTTTTTTAAAAAGAAATAACATATTAAAAAATTATTTAAAAAATAAAAAAATTAATTATTAAAAAAATTATAAAACTTTTAAAAATGAAAATAAAAATTGGCATTGAGGATCCAATTTATGGAAAAATAATTATAAATTATTTTGAAAATAGAAATAAAAAACTGATTATTTAAAAATAATTATAAAATTTTTAAAAAATAAAATAAATTATTAAACAATTATTTTTTTTAAAAAATAATTATTAAAAAAAATTATAAAAAATTTTAAAAAATAAAAATAAAAAATGGCATTGAGGATATACATTATGAAAAAATAATTATAAAATTTTTTGAAAAATAAAAATAAAAAACTAATTAATTAAAGAAAATTATAAAAAATTTAAAAGATGAAATAAATTATTAAATAATTATTTAAAAATAAAAAATTAATTATTAAAAAAAATTATAAAACTTTTTAAAATGAAAATAAAAATAGCATTGAGGATCCAAATTATGAAAAAATAATTATAAAATAATTTTAAAAATTAAAATAAAAAACTAATTATTAAAAAGAAATTATAAAATTTTATAAAAGATGAAAATAAAAAACAAAAATATTTTTAAATTCAGTTTTATTTTAAAAAAAAAATATTGGGGCCCTCTAATGCTTTTTGGGGCCCTTAGCGTTTAAAATAAATAAATTTTGTCATTAAAAAAATTTTTGGGCCCTCAATTCCACTTGGCCTCTTTTTATTCGTAAATTAGTAAAAAAAAAATGCTCCTCACGCGCCTCCCACGATGGCACTGCACGCGCAGTGCCACATAGGCAAAAAATGCCCATTTGGAACAAAATTCGGGGGGGTTTAGGGGTCTGATAGGAACAAGCCTTAGTTTAGGGGTCTATGTGAATTTTTGCAACAAGTTTGAGTGTCTATCGATGCCTTTGGCCTTTGTTTTATGTCTTAAGCTATTATAATAGTCCATGCCCTATCTCGATGGGTCTTTGATTTGCTCCTATCCTAGCTTTATAATCCACCAGTCTTTTCTAATTTTTGAAAGCCCTTCGGGGTCCTAGCCCTCTTTTCCCACCTGGGTGTGAAGTTCAATGACTTCCATCATTGACGAACAACTGGCTAATATATAAGACAAAGAAATGAAGAGCCTATGCGGCTATGCCACATATAGACTATAGGAGTAAATTCTCTGAATGATCACCCATGTTTGGGAAATTGCTTATAAATATCACTTTTGTTTTATTTAGGACAAAAATATCATCCAACTTTTCCTTTTTTCCCTTTAAATATACTTATCATCTCAAAATCTTTCTCTCTCCTACTTGGAATCATTAAATTTTTTTATTTTTTTTATAAATGTATAACTTATCAAACTTATATAATTAAAGTTTTATCCTAATTCTTTTTTTTTTAAATTACACATGATATATTAATCATTGAAGATTAATCTAATTACACCAAAAGCTTAGTATATTTTATTTGATATATAATCTTCAAAGTTTCTTTTATTTACTTATTTATTTCACCACTTAATAATAGTTTTAAAATACAAGTACTTATACGAATTGACACAATAATTTTTTTTGTCGTTTATTTTATATATTAAAATTCTTAAATATAATATAAATAGAACGATGGATTTCATATTTTAGACATTAAGTTTGTTATTTATATGAGAATAAAAGAATAAAATCTCCTTTTTTTGAAGGAAAGAAAAATTATGTAGTCTTGAAACAAATTAAACTTTTTAAAAAATATTAACAAAATGATATCTTCTTCAGTACTATTACAAATGAACTTTTAAAATATTACTCCATCAATTATTCTTTTCTTTTGATGGATTTAGAACGAAGTACGAATATAAATTAGTGTTTAATTGTATAATAAAATAAAATATAAATATAATGATCACAAAAAAGTGAAGAAAATAAATTAAAAATAATATATTTTTTAATAAATTTATGTCTTATCTTACGAATTTAATGATTTATTTATGGGCAATTCCTTGTAAAAAATTTGCAAAAAAAATCATCTTTTCGCTATATATTTACCAAAAATTATCTTGCATAAAAATTTCAAGTAATCTATGTCCAAATTAAACTTTTCAGGTAATAATACATATTAAAAGTTTTTTATTGAATTTTTTTTGGCAACAAAAAAATCGTAGGTTTGCCATCAATACTTTTAAATAACAAATTATATTATTTTATTCTCTATTACTCTATATTTGAAGGAAATGTAATATCTTTGGATTATATTAATCCAAAAATTCCTTTGTATAAATCTAAAAGTAGATTTTATTCTTTTATTCTCATGTAAATAACAAATTTAATGTCTAAAATATTAAATCCGTCGTTTTATTTCTTTTAGATTTTAAGAATCTTTAATATATAAAATAAATAATAAAAAAAATTAAGTGAGTACCAAATTTTATAAGTACTTGAGTTTTAAATATTATTAAGTGGTGAAATAAATAAGTTAATAAAAGAAACTTTGAGAAGTACATATCAAATAAAATAATTCAAGCTTTTGGTGTAATTAAATTAATCTTCAATGATTAGTATATCATGTGTATTTTTTTTAAAAAAGAATTAGGATAAAACTTTAGTTAAATAAGTTTGATAAGTTAAATAGATCTATTTATCAAAAAAAGAAAGAAATTTTAATGACATGGAATTTCTAGTAGGAGAGAGGAAGTTTTTGAGGTGTTAAATATATTTTAAGGAAAATAGAAAGAGTTGAGTGATATTCTTGTCCTAAATAAAACAAAAATGATATTTGTAGGCAATTTTCCAAACATGGGTGACCATCTAGGGAATTTACTCTAGACCATAGTGAACTACTTATAACATACTTGTCTTTTCCTATCTAGGCCATGGAAATCCACTTGCAACCTGTGCAGTTCCTTCTTCAATTCGAATGTACTTCGAAATTTTGGAAGATAATAATTTCAGAACACTATAATTTAAGACGAAGCATTGGAATCATGCCAAGAATAACCAAAATTCAAATAAATATCATATTCTATGCGATAAGGTTGGTACATTGTCGTTCTATTGTTCTTCTTTATCATTCGATAGCACTTACAAACTGAGCTATGACTCGACTAGTGATGACTATAAGATTGACAACACGTATAATGGTTGCAACCCACATAGTAAAACCCTTCAACATTGATAGCCATCCACGTGACATTCACAATCGTGTATGTTACTTATTATCTAGACTCTTCGATATTTCATCATGGAACATTTCATTGGATCATTATTGATATATATTGTATCTAAGTAATTTATAGTTTCATTTGATATATCAAATGATGTTTTACTAGAGAGAAGTGATATTTGGAGAAGAAAGAGACAGTCTTCGTACTTTTGGAGAAGAAAGAAACACGGATCTCAACGAATCTTTATTACTTATATTTGTATTGGTATTCATATTAAAATAGTAGTAAAATAATACTTATTAATAATGAAATATAATAGAAATAATAAAGTTAATATTAGTATGTCGGCAATATATCAAGGAAAATAGTAGGCCGATAGTTTTTGTTCAATAGTAAATTTTTAGTATATCTTTATAACTCTATTTTAAAATATTTGATAACCTTTTTTAGCGGAATCTCAGCAACCGTATCCATACTCGAATTTGCACCCTCGAATCTTAAAATTTAAATTTTGACGAATTCGACTCTCGAATCTGCACCCATCTCGAATACCCGCACCCGAGGCCGAGTAACTTAGGATTGACCACGCTAGTTATGGTTCCAACATATTCAATAAAACTCTTTCCCTAATTAAAGAGTGGTTCTTGGAGAAGAATCTTTCACCATCCTCGTGGCTTTCACAATAGTTTATGTGCTCATGACAAAATTGCATTTGTTCTTGGCGGATTAATAATGGTTGATTTCATTGGATCAGTAAGGATATTTTATCCTAAGTATTTTATGGTTTCATTAAACATATAAAATGAAGCGTATGGAGAGATACCATTAATTACCAGAGGGAATTTGTGATATTTCGAATTACATGAATCACCTGAACACGAATTCCTCCTAAGATCTGGTATTTCAGTATTAGAAAGAATGTTTTGTGTTTATTATACTTGTTGAAATTTGTGTTCCGGCTAATGAAAGAATATGATGTCAAAGGAGTCGTGGACTAAATTATTTACTCTACGAGAGATCAATCTTTATCCAGAGATACCGGTATATAGGTTTGCTTAGTGGCGGAGCCAGAATTTTCACTGAGGGGGTTCAGAAGTAAATATACGGACTAGTCGAAGGGGGTTCAACATCTACTATATATAGATAAAAATATTTTTGATCATATAAAAATAATATAATTTTCCGACGATGAACCCCCTTAAATGTATGTGGCTCTGCCACTGGGTTTGCTGATGTTCGTTTAGGACATCCAAAGGACCTTATGGAGTGTTACCTACGAGGGGCGTCACCACTCATCACCACTCAAGTAGTCTGTTATACGGAAAGCTTGATCTCTCCAAAATTAATTACTTGCTTAGTAGTATTTGCTTATGATCGGAGTATCCTCCTCATGCATGCTGCAACAATTTATTCTAATAAGTTATATTAACTTGTCAATGTTTGGTTTCGAAATTATGTCATTGCTTATTTCATGTCACAACATGCCCAGAGCCGTTAAAGCGTTATACACAGTTCATATCACTATCACAGATTGGGATAGCCAAATTTAGAAATATGAGGAAAGATCATTTGGCCATTGCCTTTGCAATAAGCTCCTCCTCATATCAAGTTTATGGTTTCTCATTAAACACATGATCATTAGGAATTAGGATCATTAGGAGGAGCTTATTATGATATTCTTATCTAATCACTAAGGTCGAGTTTCGTCCTTGCCTGATGGTGAATCTTGTAGTAAAGTTTATTTCTGCCTTTTCAATTCGAGGAGCGATCACCTTTTGGCCCCACTAAATCGAAGTGACCTTACAATTAGGTTTATTAAGGTCTCGAAACATTTGTGAGTCATATTCAATATGTTAAGGACATTTTTTTTACCCTTTTTCGTAATTAAAATTAACATGGAGTGATTAATTTTTTTTTTCAATCTAAGCTCGGATTTGAAGTTGTAATAATTAGGAATATCCAAATTCTTTATAGATTATGAATCTTTTTTCTATCTCAAAATAAAAAATTCAAGGAATTCTTATAATCTCAATACATTGAGCAAATTTCATCAGAAAAACAAAGATAAACATAATTATACTGCAATTGCATTAACCACCATATATACTTTTCAAAGAGGGTTTCAATTTCCCCAACATTTATAAATTATTCATTAAGAAGTAAATAGTTGATTTGACAATTTCTATAACAATATATATACTAACAACAAATCATAAATAACTTGTATCCTCCTATAGTTACTATATTTTTTTTCTAGACAATTTTTTTTTAATTGCTGGCAGTATCACATATATATTCTAAGATCATCAAAAATACTAAATTCACCCAACAAAAACCCATATTTATCCACAACTGGAACTCCCAATTTATGTGAATATTTCACTTCTTGATTTTCTGAAATTTTCACCCAAGTCCCCATCATTAATTCTTCATCACTTTCTTCAACCCTATTTGATGTATTCGTATTCTAATCAACACTCATTGACGATTTTTCTTCAAACTCATCAGTAACACAAGATTCTTGATAAGATTTTTTAGAAATCTGGCCATTTTTTGCACTTTTAGCCATGGCTAGTTCTTCGAATTCAAGCTTCTTAGACTCGTAATTTTTTGAAGCGTCTTCAGCCGTAACAAAAGTACCCAACCAAATCATTTTCTTGTTCAATGGGTGTTTAATTTCAGCACAAAATTTCCCATTTTTTCTCTTACGTACCCCAATAGGGTACAATCTGCACACAACTATTCTTTGATATTCTTTTGTAGGATTTCATGATCAAAGTTTTGAGAGGGAAAAAAGGGGCAATTTCTGTAAAGAGCAAAGTATAAAAAAAGGTTGGGATGTGAAGAATAAAAGAATAAATAGTGAACACATATATAAGAGTAATTAGAGAACCAATTAAGGAAACTTTTATTCTCTTTCTATTTGGAAAAGGATTTAACAAAACGAGTAAAGTATTGATTGAGAAATTGTTGCATATTATTAGTCACTGTATTTATTAGTATCCTAATTTGACACTGAATATTCAAATCTCTAAATTTGGTAGAATAACACATTTGAGAGTGCGGGGCCTAAAAGGTAAGTTTTTTGGGATAAGGTAAACTCACCATTTTATCTTATAAGGTAATCTCACCATTTTACCTTACATTCTAACATTTGCACTGACGACGTTAACTTCTTAATAGATAAGGTAAACACCTTGTCCCTTTTGGAATTTTATAGTATTGGGGTGCCCTTTTGAAATTTTGACTAAAAAACCTTGCCTTTTAGGCTCCGGACTCCCACATTTGGTCCAGTATTAAATGAAATACAATTAATTTTGACGAGTCTTATCTTTATCTCACGAGTTAAAATATTATTCACCATTGTATATAAAAAAAGGTTATTCGACTATGAATAAATTTCTTTTAAAGAATCAATTGATGACATGGCCTGGTTAATATTATATTTAACTTACTAATATATCTTAAGCTGTAATAATAATGGTGAAAATATCTTCATACTTTGCGATAATTTAATCCTTATCTCTATTTTTTTTATCATCTGATATTTCATATCCGCTTTATATCTTGAGTTATAATAATTATGAAAAGATTTTTACATTGTGTATAACTAATAAATTCATACCTCTTTTTTTTTTTTTTTCGGTGGATGTTTCATATTTGTTTTATATCTTAAGCTATTATAATTGTGGAAAGTACTTTATGTTATGTGAATAATTAATTTTTTTTCTCATTTTTTCACTCGATATTTCATATCATTTTGATGCCTCAACTAGTTTGTATTTAAGTCGTGTTTGATTATCTTTTCGTTATTTATATTTTAGGTTGAACTAAACTACTATAATTCATCTCTGCCTACAGATTAGTTGACAATGTTTACAAATCTTACAATCAGAAGTTCATATATTTATATTTATTGTATATTCGCTTAGAATGATTTTTAAAAAAGGAAATACTACTTATCGAGAATTGCAAAATCATAGAATAAAGAAATTAGTTGAGATTATATGCAAGCAAATTTGAATATCATAATTATAATAATAAAAAAATTATATTCTCATGAATCAAACTCATACCCCCACAATTTTTGCATATTATATTCTGTAAATTCCATATTTAGTATGATGAACCATATGTTTACCAAAAATACATGCACTAAATTATCAAAAAATTAGTAAATCTAGTATTACAATAATATATACATTTTGTCTGCCAATAAAACGATCTCAAATTGGTAATACTAGGAAAATTGTCATAATTGGTATTGCAAGTTGGAATTGTCATTAACTATTTATGCCAGGTGTATCATATTTTAATACATATATATAATTGCCACAAATAATGTTTGCGTGTAAAATAAAAACTTATTAATAGTTGAATCTATAATTAGAAGTGGCACCTAGCTATTTTTGGCTAGGGATTATTTTTCCCTTTCATTTCCAGTTTAATTTTGGAAATGACACCTCGGAAAATACTTATTCACATTCGGTGTTTACACAACGCTATCTATTTCGAGTACCAATTAATTTGAATTTATATCGAGAAATCCTACTTAAAAAATATGTTGCTTTAACTTAAAGACGACTTCATATGCAGGACTCGAAAAAAATGGCATCTATGCCTAGATATTAATCTTTGTTCTATTTTTGCACAATTGAAAATTTAAGGTTATAACTTATTATTTAACTTTAATATTTAAATAAAAATCAAATTACATTGAAATTGACTAATATTATATTTTGAATATACTATAAACTTCTATAATAATTAAATTAGTGTCCATAAATAAAGATCATGAGAAAGATTTTTTTTTTTTTTCAAACATAGCATTATGTGTAATTTTGGCAATAAATCCTGTCATATAAAATTTATGCCATTTTTGCTAAGTTTAGAATTTTGTTTGACCAATGCTCTGATTTCTAGAAGATTGTCCTTTCGAAAATCACTTTATTTCTTTTTTATTCATATAGTAGTACTATTTCTTTTAATTAATCTATTAAAAAATATATGGCATTTTTACATGATGATACAATTTAATTTTAAATTTTCTTTTACCCTTAATAACATGCTTTATAGTCACATAATTCTCATGACATGCTTAAATTCATAAGTTTCATGAGTCCTTTTATGTTCTTAAATTAATTTCTGAACTCAGTTAAATTATAACAATAACAATAAAAAAAATCTAGCTAGTGTGATCTCACAAATAAGGTCTGAATATAGATGAGTATACACAAATTTGATCCCTAATTTGAGGTAGAAAAATTAATTTCGATAAACTCTCACTAAAAAAAAATATTTGTAAACACATGTTTAGAAAACACTTGGAGCGAAAAAATCTCTAGTGAATATATAACAAAAAGAGAAAAAATGACAATATTAAGATAAGGAAAGAAAAAAAAAAGAATAGTAATAATATTAAAGGATTGGATAATTACAAAATAAAAATACTTAAAAGAAGAGTGAGCAAATAAGATACTCCAAGATAGAATCATGCTCTCCCACATAAAAGAGAATTATTTATTAATTTTTTATTCTAATTCTCAATCTTCGTGCTTTTCTATTTTAGATCATGTCTTTGGTGAGCTAAAGCCGTGTCACCTCACCCCAATTCTCTTTGGCTCTATCTCTACATCTCCTTAGGTCTATGATTACCAACCTCACACATTCTCACTAGGGTATTTATGTTTCTGCTATTTACGTGCTTGAGTAATTTGATCAGCTTCGCTCCTCTCATTCTGTTCACTATGAAGGTCACTTCCACCTTGCCTCGTATATCTTTATTTCTAATTTTATCTTTTCCTGGTTGGTTCGCTCATTCATCTAAGCATCATTATTTCCACTACTTTCACTTCTAAGCTTGTGAATTTTGACTGGTCAACATTCTATCCAATACAACATAAACAGTCTAATAACCACTTTGTAGATCTTATCTTTAAATTCTAGTGATACCTTTTATCACATAGGACACCAGATTCACGTCTCTGTTTTATCCACTTCACTTCAACACGATATATCATATCTTCGCCTATTACTCCCCCCCCTCCCCCACTTCCTTAAATTATTGACGCAAGATACTTAAAGCTACCTTTTTTTAGAATGACTTATGCGTTGATTCTCACTTTCATATCCACCTCATGTGTTGTCTCTGAATTTGCACTTCAAGTACTCTTTTTTAATCCTGCTCATGTTGAAATCTTTAAACTCTAGAATTAGTCTAACCCAACGTTAACCCGCGTACCTTATCAAACAAATACTTTCCATGATAATCGAAATTCCATCTAGAGGCTTTTCCATCTTCCTTTAGCTCAATATTGTATAAATCATTCCATCTACCCATGAGAAATTTTTTCCCGCTATCGCGAGTCATAGAACAACGGTAATAATTACCCATGAAATCCTTATCAAATGTAAGTGAATTGAAAATTTTAGAAACACATTTGAAACGGATCAATGACATAACAGGAAACCATAATTAGAATATTTCGATAATTAATTCTTGGGGAATTGTAGGAAACTTTTTCATAAGTTTTATCTTCGTGTCCTGTGTAGAGGAGAGGGGGGGGGGCACATTGAGTAATTGAGTTATTGATTAGCACTTAATTTTCACATGATACAAAGATGAAATCTATGAATAAATTTCCTACAATTTTCCAGGAATTAATTATCGAAATATTCTTATGGCTTTCTGTTATCTTACTAATCCGTTACAGATGTGCTTCTAAAATTTTCAATTCACTTACATCCATCTGATAAGGATTTCATGGATAATTATTACTTTTGTTTTATGACTCGCGATGACGGGACAAAATTTCTCGTGGATGGATGGAACGATTTATACGATATAGAGCTAAAGAAAGATGGAAAAGCCTCATCCGCATATAACAATATCGTAATACCTTTCCTTAATTATGTCGTGTCAAGGGAACACTTAAAAACACTTCTCACTCTTTATTTCTTTTATTTTTTTTTATGAATTTTGTTAAGAGTTCTTTTTCCTTCTTTTTTTTTTTTTCACTTTTGAAGGTTGTGATTTGAAAGGTGGCCTCATAGAGATAGATAGTAATTGAGAAAATTTCTGGACAATCAAATTGGGCCCATCTCACATTCACAATGACTAATCCACGGCATTTTTTGCTCTTATTCATAAAAAAATTCTGCTTTTGATCTTTATAATGTTAAGAGATAAGCATCCAATTACCCCTTGAATTATAGCCAAAATTATTACGACACACTCCAACTTCATAGGGTTTCTATTATCCTTCTGAACTCAATTTTAGCGTATTTTTATCTCTCTTTTATGCTAATGTGACACCTTTATTACATAAAATTAAGTCCATATCAAAGGTGTCATTTTAGCCAAAAAAATTAACAAAAGGTGTCGCATCAACTAAAAAGGATGACAAATATACGATAAATTTTGTTCTGGGGGTAATAGGTGTGACACCTCTTTTTCAACTCCAAAAAGATTATATCGTTTTAAGTTCGAAAGGATTTTTATTATTAAGTGACAAAAGAAAATGACTGTTTCGAAAAGGATTCATTATATTCAAAACTCAGAGTCACCACTTGGCATAAATCGGGTGTGCCAAGTCACCCGTGGATATCCTTTTTCAAAACGGTTTTGACTCTGTAACACTGATCCGTGAACAGAGATTCCGGTTAAGGAATTCTGTTGACCGAGGGGAAGGTGTTAGGCACCCCTTGATCCCGTGGTTCGACCACGATCGCTTGGCGGAGTATATCGGCTAATTTGACACTACGAATGTAGAAACCACACAAAACACATAAAATGATCAATCAAACAAACAAAACAAACGAATCCCAAAATATAGTATACAATCCAATTATTACAACCCAAAATGAAAAAGGTACTGAAAAGTAAACCTACGCTAACCTACACCAAACTACGCTCCAATGCCTTACCCAATGCTTTGGGCCTTCATCACGGGCATCCTCCGAGTACATGATACGTCGGGGCATTCCCCGGTGAATAAATACAATTTCTTCGTGGCATTCCCTGGCAAATGAATACAATGTCAATTTCATGCGATAAACCAGAAAAACATCCAACAAATATTCCAAACACTCCACCAATTTCACCAATTCTAAATTTGCCTACCCGAGCCTACTGTTTGCCTACCCGTTTGACGACATATAACGTTCAACATCAACAATGAATCACAATACCATAATATTCACTTTTATCAATTTTTGATTCCCGACCCAAATCCATTCTAAACATCAATAAAGTGTCATTTCAACACGCAGTCCATTATCACAAAATGAATCACAGAATCGTAACAACAACAATTCATATCATGTTCCGGATAGAATAAACGATGAAATAAAAAGACGAAGGAAGTAGAATTGGACCTCAATTTGACGATTTTATTTCGAACAACCAAGATGGATCGGAACTCACAAAGCCACGGAACCTCAACAAACCCACCTTCATGGTCAACTCGTCAAGTCTCGGCCTCCTCGGACTGTTTGAAGACGACAAGGGAACAACACAGTTTTTTTTATTTTTTTTTAATCAATTTTAGACGATGATTCGACCGGAGTGGCAAACTCCGATAGGCTTGAAACAGTGATGGGAAAAGAGGGTTTTGACAGATTGTTGAAATTTTCAATGAAATTGGACGGAAACAGACCGAATCTCGATGAATTTCGGACGGTTGATGATGTTCTCCGGCGAGAATCAGCCGGAACAACAACAACGATGACTAGCGGTGTTCTCCGATTGGTGATTCCGGCGAGAATTCTCCGGAATAACTGCTCCTCTCTGATTTTTCTCTTCTTTTTCAGCTCCCACATTTTACTCCCTCTCTCGCGCGCGTTTTCTCTCTTCTCTCATGCTCAAATCTCTCTCTATAAAGGGTTTTCTCTCCGTTCATGGTGGGTCTTTGTGTTTTTTGTGTGAATCAGTGTATTTTGTGTGTTTTATGGAAGAATCCCGTGTGGTCTGTGCATGTATGGAGTTTTTGTTGTGCCTCCGTGAAGAAGAAAGAGCTCCAAAATGGAAAAAAAGAAAAAAAAAACCTGTGCGTGAGAATGTCCCCCTTTTTCTTGTGTGATGGAAAATATATATTGTTCAAGAAAAGAAAAGAAAAATAGTCCCTCCTAGTTGTTGTGATCCCTTCCTGGAAGTTTCCTCAATGTATATATTTCCTTTGTGGCCAAGAAAAAGGAGGGGGTCACGTGGGGGTAGGGGTGAGGGTAGTTAGGTGAGGGGTGAAGTGTTGTTTTTTAATTGGGTGGGTTGTTGGAATATTAGAATGAGACAAAGTTTGTTATGACTTGTTATTTTGATAAAAACAAAACAAAAATAAATACATAAATAAGTAAAAGATGAGATGGTTATTTATTTTCTTAGGAAAAAATTATAAAAATGGGGTTAGATTGTGTAATATCGGAGTAAGAAATATTATCGACGGGACAAAATTACGTGTCTACATCATGCCCCCTTTGAATGTAAACACCATGTGTTTTCACACAAAGAAGTATTTAACGAGACAGAACTTGGTCCCGATCATTATTCAAAGAGAGAAATAGAAGAAAGAATGACAATCGAATCCTGACGGACATCCTATCTACCTGAGTCATGAGGAAGTCAAGTGACAGGTATCTCGAAGGATTGGAGAGAGATGAGATATGCCGAGTTGGAGAGCCGAGTGAGGTCCCATCGAGGTTCCAGCCCACAGCTCTATTATTACATCAAAAATGAAAATTACAAGTTAAAACATAAATGAAATTACAAAATCCTATCTATGCAGCTTTCCTTGACTCTTGACTCGCTACTTTATCACCCTATTCTTCAGGCGGGCTCCTGACTTGAAATTTCTTCACCCTGGTTCTTAACTTTTAACTTCTTCACCCTATTCTTCAGGCGGGCTTTTGACCTGCTATTTTTTAATTTCAATTTCCTCACCCTATTTTTCAGGCGGGCACTTGACTTACAATTTTCTCAACTTCCAATTTTATCACCCTATTCTTCAGGAAGGCTCCTGACTTATAATTTTCTCACCCCGTTCTTCAGGCGGGTTCCTGAACATGAAAGTAAAGTCCCATTTTTTAGGAGGGTCCTGAACAGAAAGTAAAATCCCATTTTTCAGGAGGGTCCTGAACAAAAAGTAAAATCTCATTTTTCAGGAGGGTCCTGAACAGAAAGTAAAATCTGAACAGAAAGTAAAATCTCATTTTTCAGGAGGGTCCTGAACAGAAAGTAAAATCCCATTTTTCAGGAGGGTCCTGAACAGAAAGTAAAATCCCATTTTTCAAGAGGGTCCTGAACAAAAGTAAAATCTCATTTTTCAGGAGGGTCCTGAACAGAAGTAAAATTCCATTTTTCAGGAGGGTCCTGAACAGAAAGTAAAATTCCATTTTTCAGGAGGGTCCTGAACAGAAAGTAAAATCCCATTTTTCAGGAGGGTCCTAAACATAAAGTAAAATCCCATTTTTCAGGAGGGTCCTGAACAGGAAGTAAAATCCCATAGATGTGTTTTTCCAATGGTAACTGAATTAAGTGAAGCGAATTTGCCCCAGTTTCAACAAAGAAAATTTATCAGTTAGAAACTTAGTGGTGACTTGCAGCATTTGGCTTCTCTGGCTTCTGCTCTAACAGTTGTTCCTTTCATCTTTGTTTCAGATCGCTGACGCTTGCCCCTGTCTTGTCGCATCATTTACCCAAACCAGATCAGGGGAAAAGACTTTGACTCAAATACCAAGTTTCTCTTTAAGTATGTCTCTGAGATGCCCCTTTTAAAAGCTGAATATTTCACGCACCTAAGAACCTGTCGGTTGATGAACTTTCTTTGCTATGTCTTGAATTATGATTATGTTTCTTTCATGTGCTGGTCCTTGGCTTTTCCTCATACAATTGGGGAGACTGGTAGCAAGTTTTGAAATCCTTTCTCGCTCATTTTGACACAGAATAGACTCAAAAATGTAAAGAAACAATGGTGAATTTTCTTTTGACAGAAGACATAAAAGGATAAAATATAAATGAGTAAATGAAAGAAAAGGGCAATGTCCCTCTTTTTAACAAAGAAGAAAACTTATCTGAAAAACGGCAACCCACTCCAATGACTATGACATGCATTTTGGATTAAGCTGCCTGATCTTCCTATCCAAACTTCCCATTTGTTGTCGTGCCTTTGCCTCTGCCGCTTCTTCAACTTATTGGACTCATATATCTCATTCAATTGACGACATCTTAGAAGATTTTCGTCAACAAACCTCTTTCCTTTTCACCTTTCTCTTGAACTCGCCATCACCTTACTGTGCCCATGAGGGTTTTGACCAATAAGACTCTCTCATTTTTATTTATCTCAAATCCTCATCGGCTTATGGTGCCCGTGAGGATTTTCACCAGTAATACTCTCTCATTTTTTGTTTCTCTTAACTTACCATCGCCTTATGGTACCCGCGAGGGTTTTCACCAATAAGACTCTCTCATTTTTATTTCTTTACTGATTTCTTATGCTGAGGAAGACGAGTAGTACCCCCAAGCTACATCATAGTATCCATTTCATGCTTAGCCTTAACATTATCAAAGATTGATCTGAAGGTCTTTCTTTGGTTGTAACTTGGTTTTTGGATAAGGTTAGAAAGAAAAAGATGTCAGGAGGCTCAAACAACACTTGAAGTGAGGGGTGGGATTTACAACTTTTGGAATTGACTCAACAACATATTAGCTCATGCCCTAGTTTTTGTCGACTGGGTGACTAAAAATTTTATTTGGTTGGACTGGGCCCGAAATAGGGCAGCCTATGTAGCTCACTCCCGAGAGAGGAGAATCAAGTCGCACGTAGTTCCATCATCTTATTCTTTGTTTTGATTTGATTTTTTTCTTCTCTTTTTTTTATTTTATTATTATTATTATATTTTTTTCATGCTTTTCTTTTATTCTTCTTTTCTTGATATTTTTTTTTTTACTCTATTTTGATTCCAAAAAGGGGGTATGAAAGAAAAATAAAATTAGGCTCAAACGGGGTAAACAAAGGATGACACAATGTTTGGATAACAAAATGAAATGCCTTCATCATATCAATATTCAAGAATGCAAGTACTAAACATGCAATAGAACCAAGAAAGGATAAAATATCATACATAATATCTTTTGACCGCATCAACATTGATAGCCATCTCTGCCATTTTGCCTTCAATATCTTTCAAATATAAGGCCCCATTGGACAACACTTTCTTCACACTAAAGGGACCTTGCCAATTTGGGGAGAACTTGCCTTTAGCTTCAACCTGATAAGGGAGGATACGCTTCAATACCAACTGACCAACTTCAAAATTCCTGGATCGTACCTTTTTGTTATACGCCCGAGCCATTCTCTTCTGATACAATTGGCCATGACATACCGATGTTAGCTTTTTTTTCTCAATCAAACTCAATTATTCCAGCCGGGTTTTGACCCACACGTCATCATCAATCTCTGCTTCCACAATGACTCGAAGAGAGGGAATTTCAACTTCTGCAGGAATGACTGCTTCTGTCCCATACACCAATAAATATGGAGTTGTCCCTGTTGAAGTGCGAACAGTAGTGCGATAACCTAGCAATGTAAACGGCAACTTCTCATGCCATTGTCTAGACCCTTGTACCATTTTCCGTAGTATCTTCTTGATATTCTTATTGGCGGCTTCCACGGCGCCATTTGCCTTCGTACTATATGGAGTGGAATTTCGATATGCGATCTTAAACTGTTGACACACTTCTTGAATCAAATGACTATTGATATTGGCAGCATTGTCTGTAATGATCATCTTAGGAATTCCAAACCTACAAATGATGTTGGCATGAACAAAATATACTACCTCCTTCTTTGTCACAGACTTGAAAGTTACTGCTTCTACCCACTTTGTGAAGTAATCGATGGCCACCAAAATAAACCTATGCCCATTCAACGTTTTTGGCTCAATCGGTCCAATCACGTCCATTCCCCAAGCTACGAAAGGCCATGGAGTAGACATGGCGTGCAATTCAGCGGGAGGAGAATGTATCAGATCACCGTGTACCTAACATTGATGACATTTCCAAACAAAATGAATAGAATCCCGCTCCATAGTAAGCCAATAATAACCTGCTCGAAGTATCTTCTTTGACAAGACATAACTGTTCATATGCGGCCCGCATACTCCAGAGTGTATTTCAACCATGATTGCCGAAGCTTCTTTTGCATCAACACACCTCAAAATTCCCAGATTCGGGGTTCTCTTATATAAGATTCCCCCACTTAAGAAAAATCCACTAGCCAAACGCCTAATAGTCCTCTTTTGATCATTAGTGGCATGTGTTGGGTATTCTCCTGACTGAATGTATTGCTTGATATCAAAGAACCAAGGTTCTCCATCGAGCTCTTCTTCAACCGTATTACAGTAAGCATGTTGATCACGACTCTGTATATGCACTGGATTAATGTAGGCTTTATCAGGATATTGGAGCATTGAAGACAAAGTGGTCAACGCATCAGCAATCTCATTGCAAATTCTTGGAATATGCCTAAACTTTACAGACATAAACTATTGACATAGATCTTTCAAGCATTGTCGATATGGTATTAGCTTTAAATCTCGCGTCTCCCAATCACCTTGAATCTGATGGACGAGCAAATATGAATCTCCCAAAACTAATAGTTCCTTGACTCCCATATCAACAGCTAGCCTCAAACCCAGAATTCGAGCTTCATATTCTGCCATGTTATTGGTACAATAAAATCAAAGTTATGCTGTAACCGAAAAATATTGCCCCACCTTAGAGATAAGAACTGCACCTACTCTGACTCCTTTCATGTTGACAGCTCCATCAAAGAACAACTTCCAACCTGGATCAACATCTATAATGACTTCATCGACACACAATACCTTTTCATCAGGAAAATATGTCTTTAATGGCTCATACTCTTCATCAATTGGATTCTCAGCAAGATGATCTGTTAAGGTTGGGCTTTCATGGTGGTTCGAGTCATATATACAATGTCGAACTCGGTAAGCAATATTTTCCACTTTGCCAATCGACCCGTTGGCATAGGCTTCTGAAAAATATACTTCAGCGGATCCATGCGGGAGATGAGATAAGTAGTATAGGATGAAAGATAATGCTTCAACTTATGTGCTACCCAAGTCAGGGCACAACACGTCCTTTCAAGAAGTGTGTACTTGGCTTCGTATATTGTGAACTTCTTGCTAAGGTAATAAATAGCTTGCTCCCTTTTGCCCGTGACATCATGCTGACCCAAGACACAACCGAAGGAATTATCCATAACTGATAAATATAAGATCAAAGGCCTACCAGGCTACGATGGTACCAGCACGGGCAGATTTGATAGATATCTTTTAATTTTATCAAACGCTTCCTAGCATTCTTCAGTCTACTCAACCGTAGCACTCTTCTTCAGCAACTTGAAAAGGGGCTCGCAAGTGGTTGTGAGTTGAGCAATGAACCTACCGATGTAGTTCAATCTACCCAGCAAACTCATCACCTCTGTCCTATTCTTAGGCGGAGGCAAATCCTGGATGGCTTTAATTTTCGAGGGATCCAATTCAATTCCCCGACGGCTGACTACAAACCCCAACAGCTTTCCAGACGGAACTCCAAATACACATTTTGCCGGTTTGAGCTTGAGATTATACTTGCGAAGCCTCCCAAAGAACTTTCTTAAATCTTTAACATGGTCAGCCTGACTCTTTGATTTAATAATCACATCATCTACATAGACCTCAATCTCCTTATGCATCATATCATGAACCATAGTGGTCATGGCTCTCATGTATGTTGCTCCAGTATTCTTCAAACCAAACGGCATCACTCGATAGCAATAAGTCCCCCATGGTGTTATAAAAGACGTCTTTTTCGCGTCTTCATCATCCATAATGATTTGGTGGTATCCGGCATAGCAATCCACAAAAGAGGCAACCTTGTGTTTAGCACAATTGTACAATAAAATATTGATGTTGGGCAACGGAAAATCATCCTTCGGACTTGCTCTGTTCAAATCACGGTAATCAACACATACTCAAATTTTTCCATCTTTCTTTGGGATAGGAACAACATTGGATAACCACGTAGGATAACGAGCCACTCAAATGACTTTGGCTTCAAGTTGTTTCATGATTTCTTCTTTGATTTTGATACTTACATCAGTTTTAAACTTCCTCAACTGTTTCACAGGGGGGAATGCAGGATCAGTTGGTAATTTATGGGCCACTAATTCGGTGCTTAGACCAGGCATATCATCATAAGACCATGCAAAAACATCCTTATAGTCAATTAATGCTTGAATCATTCCATATTTTAGCTGTGGCAAAGCATGTACACTGATTTTAGTTTCCCTAACATCTTCTTGATTCCCTAGATTAATTGGCTCAGTTTTATTCAAATTAGGATTCGGCTTGTCTTCAAAATGTTTCAACTCTTTGCTTATTTCCTCTAGTGCCTCTTCTTCATCATATTCCCCCTCTTGCTTCATTATATCTTGATTAGTTTGGATTTTAAGATCAGGCTGAAAATTTTGCATGCATGTCATGTCATTAGAATCAGTATAAAGAGAACTGTCTAAAGAAAAAAACAAAAACAAAATATATTAGACACAAAATAAGGGGACATTACATTTCATTAAAAGGGAAAGATAAAAGGGTTTAAACACAAATGACAACAGAATGTAAACAAGCTAAATTCCGAATTACAACCCTAGAATAACTCGGATAAATAGAAAGAATTACAAAATAAACTACTAAAACTCCCTCCTGACGGGGAGAGGAGTGACTTCTCAATTGTTGAGCTGGACCTCAGAACCCATGAACTGCACGTCTGCCTTACTGGTACCCTCTCCTACTTTAACCATGTCAACATCAATCAGCAGGTTTTGGAAGTCATCAACCAATTCAGCTTCAAATTCTACAGGTTTCGTGACATCGCTCTTGATAAATGATTCACTAAGTAACGGCATTGGGAGAGGGTGTGACCATGTTTCTTTTTTCCTTCCCTTGGCCTTCTTCAAATCTTTAGCTGTAGGTTCAAATCCCAGACCAAAAGTGCCCATGTTCTCTCTTGGACATATGGGACGAACGATACCGTGCAGAGACACTTCCAAACCCTTCCCTGGCACAAATCCATATTTCAAAAGCTCACTCACTATCATGATAGAAGTGGAAGACAATTGTAGTCCCGAAAAAACCTGTCCTTCAAGGATACGATCTACTGGCACTGTATCAAAAGTTTGATAGACAAATGTCTCCTCTTCATTATTTGCTTCAATTAGAGACAAGGGAGAATCTTCGTAGGAGGACAAATCCCCTTCAACGTGAATAACCACTTCTTGCTTGTCATGCTCAAACTTGATCATCTGGTGCAATGTAGACGCAACCGCCTTAGCCTTGTGAATCCATGGTCTTCCCAACAACAAATTGTAAGAGGATTCGATATTCAATACTTGAAACTCTAGGGCGAATTCAACAGGCCCTATAATCAATGTTAGTTCTATTTCTCTAATGGAGTTGGACTTTGCTCCATCGAAATCCCTGACACATACATTGTTGGGCCTGATCCTCTCCACACCAATGTTTAACTTTTGCAAGGTGGAGATAGGGAAAATATTTGTGCCAGAACCTCCATCAATCATGACATGAGTGACGTAGAAATCTTCACACTTCACGGTAATATAAAGCCCCCGATTATTCCCCATACCTTCAATTGACAATTCGTCATCAGAGAAGCTGATCCGATTGACCTCAAAGATTTTTCCGACCATTTTCTCAAGCTGATTTACTGTAACCTCCCTAGGAACATATGCTTCATTTAATACCTTCAATATAATATCATGATGTTCCTTGGAATGCAACAACAACGATAAGAGGGAAATCTGAGCAGGGGTCTTCTTCAACTTATCTATTATTGAATACTCCAGCAATTTCATCTTTTTCAAAAATTCTTCGGCTTCTTCTTCAGTGACAGGCTTTTTGATAGATGAAGGTCCACTCCCAATTGTCTTGGACTTTAAAGTACTCTACATCCTTTAGAAGGTCCATTATTGGTGGGACGTCTTGCACCCTACCCAACTGACGCATCACCCTTCTCGGACTGTAAGGCCTAGTGTAGTTAAGTCCTATAAAAACCAGAAGGAGTTGCATTTGAGATCCCATTAAGATTTTCTTAGGACGAAACCACATATAGGGCCAAAGAATGTTGTTCGAAGTTCTTGATTCGAGAAATTCGACCCAGACATTGACTCCCATAGGAAAAGAAAATTTATCAAAACTCATTCTCTCTTGCTTGGCTTGCACTCGATCATTCAGACAACGGTGGACCACATCTGCTTTAATCAAATAAGGCGTATGAAAATGCTCCATCATCCACAACCTCAATATCAGATTACTCCCCTCAAAAAATCGTACCCCTCCTGTTACTTCAGTTAAAGCCTTATATATTTCTATTAAGATCATTGGTACAATGGTGACCTCATCTTTTTTCTTGAATAAAGCTATCACCACTGATTTTAGACGAGTATTGATACATCTCTCATCTAACGGGAACTCTAAGATGCCCAAAAAAGCCAGACAGAAAACCTCAAGACGACGTTGTTCCCAGATTTTTTTGGTGGTACAGAATTCATCCCAAAAGCAGTCGAAACCCTCTAAGGACCCAAATCTAGCAAAAAAATAATCAAAGAAAATCCAAGATTGTTTGAGACATCCCATATACTTGTTATCTTTCAATCCAAAGAGTCAAAGAAATCTCTTACGAGTATGATTGTGGGCTAAAATCATCTGCTGACCCATATAAGTCAATTGAAACAAACAAGATATTTCTGCCAGGGTAGGTGTCAATTCACAACTTCCGAACCTAAACACCAAATTGTTTGGATCCCAAAAAGTCAACGTAGCTTCTATTAGGTCCGGACGGGGCGTGAGATCCATGAGTGCTACAAGATTGCCTAACACTTTCCTCACTTCGTGCTTTTCAGAGTAGTCAAATGTACCTCACCACTTGACCAACTTTTTGGGTACCTTGACAACCATAAGGACTCTAGACTTTGTGGATAGATATATCCTATAATAACACATAGGACATTAACTTAAACATTCGATAAGACAGGAAAAGATCCCTACCCATGGGATTGTGACGCAGACGTGTATCGAAGGGACAAACCATTTTATGAATCAAATTTGCCGAATAGTAGCAATGAATAAAATCAGCCTACTTGGCAAGAACCTGCTAACAACACTAAATTACGCAGAGAAAAACCTAGGCTATGACTAAGACAAAAGCCAAAAATAAAAATTATCGAACCCACCGAGGGTTGCCTACGTATCCCGCCCCGAGGGATAGGAATCAGGTGTGCGTAGTTGTAATATCCCGAGAAATTTTTTCTTTGAAATTTTGTGCGTAAACGTGTTGGGTTCTATCTTCTAGAATGAATTATAAATTTTCCGTGCGGAATGTCTTAGATTATGACCCACCATTCCGTACAGTATCGAATAAGATTTCCAATGATATGTGGATCATCCAAAACGGACACCCGAGCGACGAGTTATGAACATTCCGATCGATCCGTGAATAGTAGTGAACAGTAAAACGTGCAGGAAAAAAAAAGTACTGAGGCCTGGCGTATTTTTTCTCCAACTTTAAATGATCATAACTCCTTGTACATAATGATCTGGGTGATCTACTATATATCAATGGAAATCTCTTCGAGTCCTCTTTCCGATGAAATTAGTTTCATCCAATTTGACTATCGGAGCAAAAGGTTATGGTCGATCTACTTCAGCCTATCAAAAGTGAATTTTTGGGTCAAATTCAAATGATCATAACTCCTCGTACACAATGATCTGGGTGATATACTATGTATCAACGGAAAGATATGAGAGTCCTCTTTCTAATGAAATTAGTTTCATCCAATTTTGATATCGGAGTAAAACGTTATGGTTGATCTACTTCAGACTATCAAAACAGTCCACCAAAGGACAGATTCGAGAATTATTTGATTTTTAGGGGCGTTTTGGTCATTCCCCCTCAGACAAAATCCGTCCAAACCCTATATTAAAGCCTATTAGAAGAATTATATGTTATATTTCATCAAATTCTCTCAAAAAGAAAACCCTAAGCTCCTACATCCAACTTCAAGAACCTCCAAAGTTCACCATTAATTCTGCAAATTTATTCAAGATTCCAAGTTCCTAGTTCAAGAACTCCAAGAACCATCATTCAAAGGCACGATTAACATCTCAAAAATGAGTATCGATCTAAAGTTCATCATTCAAGGTATGTGGGGTTTTTCAACAAGAACAATCTTTCGTTCTTGTGCCCAAAAGTAATTTTCTTTACGAAGCTATGATTTTTATATGTTTATTATGATTTTGGAGCATGAACTTATATTCTATCTTGGTTATCTTGAGATTATGATGTTTATGACTTTGAAAAGTCGAATTTATATGAAATTATGACTTAAAGCATGATGCTTGAAAGAAATTTACTATGATTTTGATATTTGGGTCTTGAACCCCATTTGAAATTGTGTCTTTGAGAAAATGTGTGCTATATGCACGTTGATGTTGAATATTTGAGATGTTTTGAATGATTTGACCTTTTGGTCGTGAATGAGTTATTTTGAACTCGACTGTGAAAGAAATCCACGTTTTTATTGATTATGATAAAGGGGTAGCAAATTGGCTCCCGATGAAAATTGTTGAAGTGTTTATTGTGGATTTTCTTTAATGTGAACCTGAGGCTGATTTAAATTTCTGAGCTAAGTCCGGGAGTAATCTTTAGCACCGAGTGGGAGGTATAAAGTGACCTTACTTCCCTAGAACTACGTGCCCCCGTAGGATGTGAGCCTGAGGATGATTTATATAGTGATCACTAGTGTTTTTGGATTGATATTGGAAGTCCTACTCCGATGGAAAGGATAGGACGGCTCTCCCCAACGTGGGTTATACGTTGGACTCCATGTATCTCACATGGTTTATGTCGGTTATAGGATCTCCCAAGGTGTGTGTGTACTCTTCTATCTGAGATGAAAACATATTTGCTTAAAAGACTGAGTTTGAGAAAATCATTATTCTTAATAGATTTAAGGAATATATTCTAATGAGAATTGACATGAGATTTGATTGTTTTGATGATTTGAAATTGAGATGAAAGTGAATTGAGAACGTATTGTAATGACTCACTTGTTTTACTTTACATGTATTATTCATCCATGATTTTGATGATTTAATTCGAGCTAAGTGAGTCATATATATCAGCATGCATAATTTTATAAACTGTGATGATATTAAGATATTATTTTATATATGAATTGCACCCCCATATGCTCGGTATTTTTCCATGGTACTGACCCACATATTCGTATGTGGGCTACATTTTCTCGGAATGTAGGTACAAGTTATAGTTGCACCTTCGGATCCAATCAGTTCGTGGTATCCAGTCAGCAGGTGATG
Organism: Capsicum pubescens; assembly: GCA_030864215.1. Lineage (NCBI taxonomy): Eukaryota > Viridiplantae > Streptophyta > Magnoliopsida > Solanales > Solanaceae > Capsicum > Capsicum pubescens. Next base: position 414,391,500 of record CM061548.1, read on the forward strand.
AGTCCTTTTGATTCAAGGGCTTGGGTTAGTTATTCAGAGTTTATAGTGTTGTATTTTCTTTATTCAGTCGTATTGAGTTGGGGTAGTCGGGAGTCATGACCCGGCTACCTACAGTCAGTACTAGTAGAGGCTTCATAGACGGTCAGTAGAAGTTAATGTATTCTGTTTCAATTTTGGTTGTAAAGGCAAAATTGTAATCCTGTAAAATTCCATTTTTGTATCAATCAGATTCAGAAAAGAGTTAATTTCTTCTGATTTGTATGGATTTGTATTTTAATTCAGTTGCTTATGAGTTATGCCAGTAGAAGGGTTAGCTTGGGGTCACTTGTGACCCTAAGCACCGTGTGACATCTCGGGACCCGATTTAGGGGCGTTACAAACTTGGTATCAGAGCCCAGAGTTCAAGTGTCCTAGGGTGTCTATGAAGTCGTGTCTAGAAGATTCTTGCAGAACGGTACGGAGACGTCTGTACTTTTCTTCGATAGGCTACAGGGCATTTAGAAAATATTTCCCTTCTTTCAAGTCTAAGATCGTTCTATAAAAAGGTTCTCCAAGAAGCTTTTATAGATTCTCATCCTACTCTATTCTTGCCAACTCTGCCTCATTTTCAAGGTATCAGAAACAATTAAGCTTAATTCTCCGTAGAGAGTTATGGGATTGTAAGACAGCTAGAAAGTATCCTGTCAGTGCTTTTGAGTTCCAAAGATTGAAGTACTTTATTCATGTTCATAAAAGTTGTGAACTAAGCCTAGGTTAGATGTGCTTTCAGATTCCTCCTCAGAATCTACAATGTTAATCTATACTTCTCCCTCTATGTATTATTTTTGAGATAACATGATTCGCAAGCTCCAGTTCTTCCCCAGGTAATGCCTCTATATTTTCTAGAAGAAATTTCAAAAGTTACACAAAGGGCTTGAGAGGAGCTCTCTAGTGTGTTAAGTTCCTTAAGTTGAAAGTTATGCCCTCATTCTTATGAGTTATTTAATTAAGACAGAGTAAGGTGTATTCTTAGATAGTTGAATATTGTGTGTCAAGTTTCTATCTCTTGTATTGTGTAATCTTGTTATCATTATGTTTGTGAAAAATCAAAGTCTAGTGAAGCCGTGTGGGGCTCTTTCGATTCACTAGCATAGCTTCTTTGTTATTCATCTCATTTTCTTGTTCAAAATACAAACCAAAGTCTAGTGAAGCCGTGTGGGGCATATTTGGATTCACTAGCATAGTTACTTTGTTGTTCATATAACTTTCTTGATCAAAACACAAAACCAGAGTCTAGTGAAGCCGTGTGAGGCCTATTTCGATTCACTGGCAACTTGTTATTTATCTTGTTGTTCCTGTGTTAGTTGAAAGTGTGGGTTTAGAAGTGTAGTGACAAGAAAGGTGGTAAGGGCGATTTATTGAATATGTATATATGAATTTTTGCTTATGATTGAATTAGTAATGAAGTGATATACCCTTGTTTGTTAGTTTAGTGAAAGTTAGAGGAGGAGTTATTAGTTAAGGTGGATTGCTGTTTGCTTAGGGTAAGGAAAGAGTTATTGATGGTATTTGTGGTGTTAGAAAAGTATAGGTTATTGATGAAAGTACTTGGTGGGTAAGTGTTGTTAATCTAGGCGCTCTCCAGATTGCAAGAGGAAGTTAAGTTAAGACGTAGAGAGCTATGAACTATGTTAAGTTGTGTATGAAGGATAGATAGTAGTGACGGGTGAAAGAAGGATGTGTTAATGGATTGTGAATAAGATAGGCTACATGATTAGGACCAATTATTATTGTTATGAAGTTTAAGTAGGCTAGTGTTCATGGATGTGTTGTTTTATAATCTTCACGTGGGAGTTATGCGTGAGATGGAGTTGTAAATTATGTGAAGTGTGAGACCTTAAGTTTGAACGATTGGTGATCATGAAGCCGAATGTGAAGGTTTCCGGATTAATGGTATTAGTTGCCGGAAGTGACCTAATAGGCTTGAACAGTGTACACAAGAGTTTAAGTGTAGTTGACTTGTAATTAAGTTTAATATTATATTATGATGAGAAAGTTCACCCAAGATATTATGGGACTGCTTTAATTCCGAGGATTAATGTATGTGGTGCAGTGAGTCGTGTCATGGGATTGTTAGATGGATAAATACTAGTTAGATGATGGATGATGTTTTGATGGCTAAGTTAAGGCGAGGCGTATAATTGGAAATGTTGAACCTCTTAAGTGTGATTTTGATTCTTATGGGTTAGAAACAAAAGTTCATAGGCATGGTATTAGAGGGAGAAGACAGAAGTAGCATGGTCTATCAAAAGGTTAGAAAGTATTCAAGTTGAGCTAATAGAAATAAGAGTTGAAGCACTAGATGGTGTACATTCCGGCGATAGAGATGTTCGTGGAGATTCGAAATTAGTAAGCATTTGAGAATTTGAGTGGTGGCTTAAAGCTAGGGGGAGATGATAGAACAAGTAGTCAAGTCAAGCTTTTACATTTTAGTAGAAGTACCAGTAAGTTGTAAATTTGCTGTGAGAAAGATCGGTGCTTGACCCAATGTTATTTCAGTATTTTCAGTTGTCCCAAAACCTACTCATGCTTTACATTTCAGTTCCATGATCTTAATTCATGTTCATACATGTGATGGAGAATTACATACTCTTCCAAAAATGAGAAATTCCAGTTCTTCTAGCAGTTGGAATCACATTCCATAAGTTATGAGCTCTAAATTCAGGGCATGCCGCCCATGACTCATAGACTCAAGTTTTACAGTATGTTCAGTTCCAGTACTCAGTAAATACTCTTATTGATCAGTGAGATTCAGTTTCCGTTATGGGTGTCTTCAATTTTGATACCTTAATGAACCCAATGTATTTGATATTTTATTCCTAAGGCCTCAATAGAGAGAGTCAAGTTATTTACATTATCCCTTCATGTTTCAGGTTTTCATGTTTTAAAATTTTGTGACCTTTTCATTAAGTCAAGCTAATGGTGTTGAGCAGTTGTCTAGAAGGTAGAGAAGATACTATGATAGAAGGTGGTGTGCTCACGGCGGTGAAGTGAAGTTAGATTGAGGCTAAGTCCTTGATACGTGCCGTGGTTAGTTTAAGTTTTAAATGTTTATTTGGGAAAGATTGTTGTGCGTTGGTTTTATGCACTTCTATGAGGTTGTAGGAATAGTAATACAGAGTTTTTTGTGTATAGTTCAATTGGTTGAGAAAATGTTATGTGTGTCGTTTAAAGAATTGACCAGTATGTGTGAATGATGTAGTTGATGGAATCTTAGAGAAAGCGAGGAAGATGCTTTATGAGTGTTCGTTTAGAGGTGCATGTGCGAAGTGCGTATGTGGTTATGAGTATAGGCTTGAATGTTATGGTTGTATATCTAAAAGAATGCACCACAAGTTAGCGGATCCCTAGTATAAGATTGTATGTGGTTGTTGGAGTAGCAATAAGAGTTATGTTTGAAGTGAGGAGTTGTGAGGCTCAGTGTGTATTGAGGTTCATGATATAGATTAATATTATAGTGTTATGTGGCGTATCTCATGAGTACTTGGAGTTAGACTTGAACATAGTCGAGGGAGTAGTTGGGAAGTGTTGCTAAGTTTGGAAGCAAGGAGTTATGTTTCCCAAGACCTAGAAATTCCTATCTTAATTTGTGCCATATGGGTCCTTGTTCCCATACGATAGGATTGTATCAAATTATGGTTCATTTTCTCCCCGAACAATGTCATTTGAATCTTTTGGAGGGAGTGTTGAGGGATGTTTCATTTGGGCGCAAGTGGTCCTTCTTTTGATGAGATCCCCTTCGAGACCTTTGATTCTTAGTCTCTGAATAAACCAAAGATATCGATTCCTTAAAATCAGTCTCCTTTGTTTAAGATCCAACTATGAGACCATTCTCATTATGAATCGCATGTTCTATGAAGTATTCGAAAGTTTGGAGTGAAGTAAGTGGATTGATTTCGTTATCCCAGCCTTTTGTCCTCATTTCTACGGTATTATGTACTTATTCACCGACATTCGAGGATGAATGTTTCCAAGGGGGAGATGATGTAATACCCCGGGAAATTTTGTGCGTAAACGTGTTGGGTTCTATCTTCTAGAATGAATTATAAATTTTTCATTCGGAATGTCTTAGATTATGACCCACCATTGCGTAGAGTATCGAATAATCTTTCCAACTATATGTGGATCATCCAATACGGACACCCGAGCGACGAGTTATGAACATTCCGATCGAACCGTGAATAGTAGTGAACAGTAAAACGTGCAGGGAAAAAAAAGTACTGAGGCCTAGTATATTTTTTCTCCAACTTTAAATGATCATAACTCCTTGTACATAATGATCTGGGTGATCTACTATATATCAACGGAAAAATCTGCAAGTCCTCTTTCCGATGAAATTGGTTTCATCCAATTTCACTATCGGAGCAAAAAGTTATGGTCAATCTACTTCAGCCTATCAAAAGTGAATTTTTGGGTCAACTTCAAACGATCATAACTCCTCGTACACAATGATCTGGGTGATATACTATATATCAACAGAAATATATGAGAGTCCTCTTTCTAATGAAATTTGTTTCATCCAATTTGAATATCGGAGTAAAACGTTATGGTTGATCTACTTCAGACTATCAAAACAGTCCACCAAAGGACAGATTCGAGAATTATTTGATTTTTAGGGGCGTTTTGGTCATTCCCCCTCACCCAAAATCCGTCCATACCCTATATTAAAGCCTATTAGAAGCATTATATGTTATATTTCATCAAATTCCCTCAAAAAGAAAACCCTAAGCTCCTACATCCAACTTCAAGAACCTCCAAAGTTCACCATTAATTCTGCAAATTTATTCAAGATTCCAAGTTCCTAGTTCAAGAACTCCAAGAACCATCATTCAAAGGAACGATTAACATCTCAAAAATGAGTATCGATCTAAAGTTCATCATTCAAGGTATGTGGGGGTTTTCAACAAGAACAATCTTTCGTTCTTGTGCCCAAAAGTAATTTTCTTTACGAAGATATGATTTTTATATGTTTATTATGATTTTGGAGCATGAACTTATATTCTATCTTGGTTATCTTGAGATTATGATGTTTATGACTTTGAAAAGTCGAATTTATATGAAATTATGACTTAAAGCATGATGCTTGAAAGAAATTTACTATGATTTTGATATTTGGGTCTTGAACCCCATTTGAAATTGTGTCTTTGAGAAAATGTGTGCTATATACACGTTGATGTTGAATATTTGAGATGTTTTGAATGATTTGACCTTTTGGTCGTGAATGAGTTATTTTGAACTTGACTGTGAAAGAAATCCACGTTTTTATTTATTATGATAAAGGGGTAGCAAATTGGCTCCCGATGAAAATTGTTGAAGTGTTTATTGTGGATTTTCTTTAATGTGAGCCTGAGGCTGATTTAAATTTATGAGCTAAGTCCGGGAGTAATCTTTAGCACCGAGTGGGAGGTATAAAGTGACCTTACTTCCCTAGAACTACGTGCCCCCGTAGGATGTGATCCTGAAGATGATTTATATAGTGATCACTAGTGTTTTTGGATTGATATTGGAAGTCCTACTCAGATGGCAAGGATAGGACGGCTCTCCCCAACGTGGGTTGTAAGTTGGACTCCATGTAACTCACATGGTTTATGTCAGTTATAGGATCTCCCAATGTGTGTGTGTGTACTCTTCTATCTGAGATGAAAACATATTTGCTTAAAAGGCTGAGTTTGAGAAAGTCATTATTCTTAAAAGATTTAAGGAATATATTCTAATGAGAATTGACATGAGATTTGATTGTTTTGATGATTTGAAATTGAGATGAAAGTGAATTTAGAACGTATTGTAATGACTCACTTGTTTTACTTTACATGTATTATTCATCCATGATTTTGATGATTTAATTCGAGCTAAGTGAGTCATCTATATTAGCATGCATAATTTTATAAACTGTGATGATATTAAGATATTATTTTATATATGCATTGCACCCCCATATGCTCGGTATTTTTCCATGGTACTGACCCACATATTCGTATGTGGGCTACATTTTCTCGGAATGTAGGTACAAGGTATAGTTGCACCTTCGGATCCAGTCAGTTCGTGGTATCCAGTCAGCAGGTGATGAGTCCTTTTGATTCAAGGGATTGGGTTAGTTATGCAGAGTTTACAATGTTGTATTTTCTTTATTCAGTCGTATTGAGTTGGGGTAGTCGGGAGTCATGACCCGGCTACCTACAGTCAGTACTAGTAGAGGCTTCATAGATAGTCAGTAGAAGTTGATGTATTTTGTTTCAATTTTGGTTGTAAAGGCAGAATTGTAATCCTGTAAAATTCTATTTTTGTATCGATCAGATTCAGACTAGATTTAATTTCTGCTGATTTATATGGATTTGTATTTTATTCAGTTGCTTATGAGTTATGCCAGTAGAAGGGTTAGCTTGGGGTCACTTGTGACCCTAAGCACCGTGTGACGTCTCGGGACCCGATTTTGGGGCGTTACAGTAGTTCGTCCAGGTTGGACAATTAAGGATCAAACGAACCAAGACTTGACTTAAGAGATGCGATTGCAGACAAACGATGAAAATAAAATCTTTTTGGGTTTTCAATTAGACGCTTCACATAAAACTGACACCAACAATTATGAAAGAGAAAATTAATCTTTTTGGTATTTTCGTTATATGAGATGTACAAAACTCCTACCATCTTTTTTGCATTTTCTTTTATAAAAAAAAAACTACTTATTGTAAAAAAAATCTTTTTGAAGTTTTTGAATTATGAAAGTTTACAAAAGAAAAATGTTTTTGATGCTTTTGTTTTTTTACAAATGGGTATAAAAGGTAAACAAAATCTTTGAATTTTCGTTATTTTGAAAAAAAAAAAATGCAAAAGGTAAAAAAAATCTTTTTTTTTTTGAATTTTTGGGTTGCGAAGAACAAAAGCCATGAAGAACTCTAAAATAAACTACGAAGCTCTCTCTTTTTTTTTTCTCTTTGACTCACTTTCCTTTATCTCTCTTTTTTTTATCGCCCACACACTTTACTTCTAACACATGCTTTCCCCAATCAGTTCGTCAAATGACCACGTTACCCTCAGAGATGCAACATTTAGCACGCAGGGATGCTTTAAAGGTGAGTCTCCTACAAAGGATCGTGTGGGTCCCGCTAGGTCTCAATATGATGCACATAAGAATGACCTAAAGGCTGACCTACGTTGTGGTTTACTAACAAGGACGTTCAGGGAGCATATGATCGATAGTGGTTGCTTTGCTTTTCACCTACTCCATACATCCAACGGCTCTCCCCCTAAAATAAGGCTGACTCAACTAGAGTTCGTGCGCACGACGTGCACTCCGGGACTTGTTGCAGAAAGAATTGACTCGGGTTATGCCAATGATGCCAGATATAACACAGTAACACATAAAGAAAAACTGTAAACAAAGGGAACGGAAACGCATAACAGTGATAACAATAACACAAACAAGAATCACAAACAATGTTTATACACATATAATGCCAAACAAAGCCAATACGACTCCAAAAATAAGTTCGAATTCTGTAAAGATCCCCAGCAGAGTCACCAGAGCTGTCACACCCCTTTTTCAACTCCAAAAAGATTATATCATTTTAAGTTCGAAAGGGTTTTTATTATTAAGTGACAAAAGAAAATGACTGTTTCGAAAAGGATTCATTATATTCAAAACTCAGAGTCGCCACTTGGCATAAATCGGGTGTGTCAAGTCACCCGTGGATATCCTTTTTCAAAACGGTTTTGACTCTGTAACACTGATCTGCGAACAGAGATTCCGATTAAGGAACTTTGTTGACCGAGGGGAAGGTGTTAGGCACCCCTCGATCCCGTGGTTCGACCACGGTCGCTTGGCAGAGTATATCGGCTAATTTGACACTATGAATGTATAACCACATAAAACGATCAATCAAACAAACAAAATAAACGAATCCCAAAATATAGTATACAGTCCAATTATTACAACCCGAAATGAAAAAGGTACTGAAAAGTAAACCTATGCTAACCTACACCAAACTATGCTCCAACGCCTTACCCAATGCTTTGGGCCTTCATCACGGGCATCCTCCGAGTACATGATATGTCGGGGCATTCCCTGGTGAATAAATACAATTTCTTTGGGGCATTCCCTGGCAAATGAATACAATGTCAATTTCATGTGATAAACCAGAAAAACATCCAACAAATATTCCAAACACTCCACCAATTTCACCAATTCTAAATTTGCCTACCCGAGCCTACTGTTTGCCTACCCGCTCGACGACACATAATGTTCAACATCAACAATGAATCACAATACCATAATATTCACTTTTATCAATTTTCGATTCCCGGCCCAAATCCATTCTAAACATCAATAAAGTGTCATTTCAACACGCAGTCCATTATCACAAAATGAATCACAGAATCGTAACAACAACAATTCATATCATGTTCTGAATAGAATAAACGATGAAATAAAAAGACGAAGAAGTAGAATTGGACCTCAATTTGACAATTTTATTTCGAACAACCAAGATGGATCGAAACTCACAAAGCCACGAAACCTCAACAAATCCACCTTCACGGTCAACTCGTCAAGTCTCGGCCTCCTCGAACTGTTTGAAGACGACAAGGGAACAACACAATTTTTTTTCTTTTTTTTTGATCGATTTTAGACGATGATTCGACCGGAGTCGCAAACTCCGATAGGCTTGAAACAGTGACGGGAAAAGAGGGTTTTGACAGATTGTTGAAATTTCCAGTGAAATTGGACGGAAACAGACCGAATCTCGATGAATTTTGGACGGTTGATGATGATCTCCGGCGAGAATCGGCCGGAACAACAACAACGATGACTTGCGGTGTTCTCCGATTGGCGATTCCGGCGAGAATTCGCCGTAATAACTGTTCCTCTCCGATTTTTATCTTCTTTTTCAGCTCCCGCATTTTACTCCCTCTCTCGCGCGCATTTTCTCTCCTCTCTTATGCTCAAATCTCTCTCTCTGTAGGTTTTTCTCTCCGTTCATGGTGGGTCTTTGTGTTTTTTGTGTGAATCAGTGTATTTTGTGTGTTTTATGGAAGAATCCCGTGTGGTTTGTGCATGTATGGAGTTTTTGTTGTGCCTCCGTGAAGAAGAAAGAGCTCCAAAAATGGAAAAAAAGAAAAAAAAACTGTGTGTGAGAATGTCCCCCTTTTTCTTGTGTGATGGAAAATATATATTGTTCAAGAAAAGAAAATAAAAGTGGTCCCTCCTAGTTATTGTGATCCCTTCCTGGAAGTTTCCTCAATGTATATATTTCCTTTATGGCCAAGAAAAAGGAATATTAGTTAGGTGAGGGTAGTTAGGTGAGGGGTGAGGTGTTGTTTTTTAATTGGGTGGGTTGTTGGAATATTAGAATGAGACAAAGTTTGTTATGACTTGTTATTTGGATAAAAACAAAACAAAAATAAATACATAAATAAGTAAAAGATGAGGTGGTTATTTATTTTCTTGAATTTTTTTTTATAAAAATAGGGTTAGATTGTGTAATATTGGAGTAAGAAATATTATCGACGGGAAAAAATTACGTGTCTACAATAGGACCCTCGTAAAGTTGGAATGTGTCGTTGCAAATTTGGTCATAGTTCAGGGGATACTAGATGTTTTACTCTAATGTTAATTCAATATATTAGTTAACTTTTTAGACAGAATATAATGCTTTTAGTTTCTTTATATCGGAAGTATGTTATGTTTGGACTATTATCAAAATTATAACCCTCAAAACAAATTTAATAAAATATATATGAATAATTAACGAGTGTCACATTAATTTGGTAACTCAATCAATTTTGAAGAGTCACTAAAATAAATATTATTTGTGCACCACTCTAAATATTGAAAGTTTGATTTAAAGAGCTTAAGTAAATATTACCAGGATTAAAAATATAATTATCAATAATCAAGGGATCAAAATTATTATTATATCAAAGATAAACACAAAAAGAATTTAGTTTCAAAAAAGTTGAGTGTATTCAGAATGTGGATTAATTAGAGCCACATTTACTTGTAAACACATGGATTATATAGCTATGTCCCACCCAAAAAATGAAAAAAATAGTACTAATACTTTAGACATCAATGATTAATTGTTATAGAAGATGTCCAAATCAAATGAATGTTTTATTTTTTTTTTAAAAGTAATTATGTGGTCGTCCTCAAAACTGTAGAACTAAGTACTAGTCTAAATTAAAAATAAAAATTTAATGTAATCTTAGGCTGACTTTATCCCTATTGGCTAGATATCATTTTCAAGTCTGTTAACTTTGGTGAAAATAATAAAAAAAATTTATGAAAAATACTTTTTCAAAGATGTCTGCAAAGTAAAAATTAAGTAGGGCCAAATTTAGGGAAATTGATTGTCCTTTATTCCAACAACATTAATGTTGTCATGTTTCTTGGATACAATTTCTAAAGGAATCTATAGAGAATGGAAAAATTAAAAAATAGTCAAAAAAATTCTCGACTCGTTAAATTACATTGAATATGTTACCGTTATATAAAAGGAAAATAAGAACGCAAACCTTTTGTACTATATATCATTTGCTTTTTTGTGTTGTTTGTATACGTTGATGGTGTAATTTCTTTTTACATAATCATGTAAGTTATAAGTTAAGCTCATATAATTTTGTCTAATAGTACCTTTTTTTTTAGTTGGTGGTTGAATATTGGTGAACTAAACCTCTGGGCCATGGACCATACAAATACAAATCCATAAATGAATAAGACACAATGGTGTATAACAAATACAAAATTGTGTTTCCTAATATACATAATGATTGGAACATATTAATAGGCCCATTTAACTTTGGGCTGAATTTACTAGGGACCTCAAGTAAAACCAGTCCAGCCCATATCTTTGTACTTGGAAAAACTATTTTTCTCTAATTGTTGTAGCTTTCTTCTTTGATACTTGTTCCTCGATTTTGTATGTATATCGGCTAATGATGCGATGGAGGAAGTTAATCCATTTTCATTAATGTTGGCCCAGTTGAAGCTCGTCCATGTCCCATCCTGATAGGTCAGCGATTTGCCCCTAGCCTAACTTTGCAATCCACCTCTCTTCCCCAGTCTCTAAAGCCCTCCAGGGTCCTAGCCCTATTTTTTCACCTGAGTCTGAAGTTCAATGACTTTAATCATTGACGAGCACCTGGCTAATAAGACAATGAAGTGAGGAGCCTATGCCACATATAGTGAACTATTTATAACATACTTGTCTTTTCCTATCTAGGCCATGGAAATGCACTTGCCAAAGGATATCATTATGGAAATCCTCATGAGGCTACCTTTGCAGTCCATTCTTCGATTCAAATGTGCTTCGAGATCTTGGAAGATATTAATTTCAGAACCCTATACTTTGAGATAAAGCATTGGAATCATGCCAAGAATAGCCAAAATTCTAATAACTATCATATTCTATGCGATAAGGTTGACACGTTTTTGTTCTATTGTTCTTCTTTATCATTCGATAGCACTTACAGCTTGAGATATGACTAGACTAGTGATGACTATATAAGATTGACAACACTTAATAATGGTTGCAACCCACATAGTAAAACCCTTGCACTAACGAGTGATTCTTGGAGAAAAATTGATAGCCATCCACGTGGCATTCACAATCGTGTATGTTATAATCTAGACTCTTTGACATTTCAACATGACACATTTCATTGGATCACTATTGATATTGCATCTAAGTATTTTATAGTTTCAGTTAATATATAAAATGAGGTTTTGCCAGAGGGAAGTTGTGATACTTTGAGCATGAATATCCACCAAAATAGACATAGTGTATCAATATTAGAAGGGATGCTTTGTGGTAATTGTAACAAAGATTCTTATGATTGACCACATGAGTTATGGTTCCAACTTATTCAATAAAATTCTTGCACTAAATTGCATTTGTTCATGGAGGATTTCATTGGATCAGTCAGGATATTTTATTCATATATTTTATGGTTTCATTTAACATATATATCAAATGAGGCGTACAGAGAGATACCATTGTTAGAGAAAATTTGTGATATTTCGAATTACATGAATCACCTGAACATGAATCTCCTAAGACCTGGTGTTTCGAATTATTGTACTGGTTGAAATTTGGGCTTGAGAACTTTTAAGTTGTGGCTAATGAAAGAATATGGTGCCGAGGCGATACGAGGAAAACTACGAGAACAAGAATTTACTACGAAACTAAAGAACAATCGAAATAGAGATAGATTGACACAAGAAGATAGAAAGAAATAGGAACGATTGAATATATTAAATTTAAAAAACCCCTAAATCCTTTACCAACGAGCACCTAATCTCTACGTGGACCAAGAGGGAATCAACGCCCTCAAAACCCTCATTTTCTAAACAAGCATTCAGCACAAGCTCACCAATCACACTCTCGTTAGGTTCATTCAATATAATATTCAAAACAAGCTAATGAAAATGAAACCCTAATACTTCTATTTATAGTCCACTACAAGTCCCAAAAGTGACCCTTGAACAAAGAACAAAAATGACCCCAAGCATGGGTCTGCCTCCCCTTGACTGTCCGTCACCCGATCCATCACCATGAAGCCGTGTACGCCTCCGTTAGGCTTCCCTTGATGGATCAAGGGACGGTTGGTCAGGCTGGTGACGGTCAGTCGCCCTTCTCGACACCCCTAGGAGGCAGTGAGTGGTTTCTCCATTTTGAACTTCTAATTCAACCCTTAACACATAGACTCGTTTGGAGATGATCAACACTTTCTCTAACACCTCTCTCTTCAAGAACATAGCTTGAAAATCTTATGATTTACGAGCTTGGCTCCTAGTGAAAGGTCTCGAGGGAATTTGAATTGTATCACAAGGAGTCTTGGACTAAATTATTTACTCTGCGAGAGACCAATCTTTATCCAGAGATACCGGTGTATAGGTTTGCAGATGGTGAGGTACTACTCTACTACGACAGTCTGGGATGGAAGGTGGTATAAAGAATAGTGGGTTTAAGACATCCAAAGGACCATATGGAGGGTTATTTGCAATTACTTACGTCCCTCAGTTGTTTCTTTTATATATATACACATTACATGAAGTGGTAATTTTCTTCTCTCAGCTCCCCAAGAAATATACATTTGACCTTGAGCATTTAACTATTGTTAGATGTCTGTCTACAAAGATTCTTATGGTTGACCACGAGTTATGGTTCCAACATATTCAATACTCCCTCGGTTTCAAAAAGAATGACAAAATAAAAAAGACTTTTGAATTTTGTGGTCCTAAATTAAAGTTATGTCAAATCTATCAAAATACCCTTTAATCTTGTGGTATTAAACATATCATAAAATATTGCCTAAAAAATAAAGGGTCATTCTTTTTTAAACGGACTAAAAAAAGTAGGTCATTCTTTTTCAAGCAGAGGGAGTAAAATTCTTGCACTAAAAAGTGGTTCTTGGAGAAGAATCTTTCATCATCCTCGTGGCTTTCACAATAGTTTATGTTCTCATGGACAAAATTGCATTTGTTCATGGTAGAATTCATGGGATCAGTAAGGATATTTTATCCAAGTATTTTATGGTGAATTACTACTCTACTACGACAGGGATGAAAGATATAGTGATAGTTCGTTTAGGCCATCCAAATGACCATATGGGGTGTTACCTACGACTGGTGTCACAACTCAAGTATTCTGTTATACGGAAAGCTTGATCTCTCCAAAATTATGTAATTGCTTATTTCATGTCATTAAGTTTTATACACATTATTTGACGTGATATTTTTCTTTGTCTTAGCTCTCTCACCCTTTTAGCGTCGCAAAAGCTTTGCCTGTCTCGATTGGCTTTTAGCCTAAACGGAGACCGATCGTCCTACTTGTATCGTTTGGTGGCTACTACAGCAAGTGCCTAATCACTAAGGCCGAGTTTCGTCCTTGTCTGATGGTGAATCTTACAATAAAGTTCATTTCTGCCTTTGCATTCGACGGTTAATCTCCTCCCGGCCCCACTAAATCCAATTCGAACCCAAATGTCGTGGCTAAAGTGACCTTAAAACTAAGTTTATTAAGGTCTCGAGGCTAAGTCATATTCAATATGTTACTAACATTTATTTATTTATTTATTTATTTATTTTTACCTTTTTTCGTAATTAAATTAACATGGAGTGAGTAATTATTTTTTTTCAATCTAAGCTCGGATTTGAAGTTGTAATCATTAGGAATATCCAAATTCTTTATAGATTATGAATCTTTTTTCTATCTCAAAATAAAAAATTTAAGGAATTCTTATAATCTCAACACATTGAGCAAATTTCATCAGAAAAACAAAGATAAACGTAATTATACTGCAATTGCATTAAGCACCATATATACTTTTCAAAGAAGGTTTCAATTTCCCCAACATTTATAAATTATTCATTAAGAAGTAAATCGTTGATTTGACAATTTCTATAACAATACATATACTAACAACAAATCATAAAGAGTTTGTATCCTCCTATAGTTACAATATTTTTTTTCTAGACACTTTTTTTTTAATTGCTGGCAGTATCACATATATATTCTAAGATCATCCAAAACACTAAATTCACCCAACAAAAAACCCATAATTATCCACAATTGGAACTCCCAATTTATGTGAATATTTCACTTCTTGATTTTCTGAAATTTTCACCTAAGTCCTCATCATTAATTTTTCATCACTTTCTTCAACCCCATTTGATGTATTCGTATTCTCATCAACACACATTGACGATTTTTCTTCAAACTCATCAGTAACACAAGATTCTTGATCAGATTTTTCAGAAATCTGGCCATTTTTTACACTTTTAGCCATCACTAATTCTTCGAATTCAAGCTTCTTAGACTCGTAATTTTTCGAACCGTCTTCAGCCGTAACAAAAGTACCCAACCAAATCATTTTCTTGTTCAATGGGTGTTTAATTTCAGCACAAAATTTCCCATTTTTTCTCTTACGTACCCCAATAGGGTACAATCTGACACAAGTATTCTTTGATATTCTTTTGTAGGATTTCATGATCAAAGTTTTGAGAGGAAAAAAAGGGGCAATTTCTGTAAATAACAAAGTATAAAAAAAGGTTGGGATGTGAAGAAAAAAAGAATAAATAGTGAACACATATATAGGAGTAATTAAAGAACCAATTAAGCAAACTTTTATTCTCTTTCTATTTGGAAAAGAATTTAACAAAACGAGTAAAGTATTGATTGAGAAATTGTTGCATATTATTAGTCACGGTATTTATTAGTATCCTAATTTGACACTGAATATTCAAATCTCTAAATTTGGTAGAATACTACAATTGGTCCAGTATTAAATGATGAAACACAATTAATTTTGACGTGTCTTATCTTTATCTCACGAGTTTAAATATTATTCACCATTGTATATAAAAAAAAGGTTATTCGACTATGAATAAATTTCTTTTAAAGAATCAATTGATGATCTGGCCTGGTTAATATTATATTTAACTTACTAATATATCTTAAGCTGTAATAAAAATGGTGGAAATATCTTCGTACTTTGCGATAACTTAATCCTTATCTCTCAATCTTTTTTTTTTTCATTCGATAGTTTCAAATCCGCTTTATATCTTGAATTATAATAAGTGTAAACAACATAAATCTCTTAGACAATGAAAATAATTACACAAAATCTCTTCTTGTTTTCTCTCTCTTTTTTTTTGCAAACATACTCATACATTCGGTCACATATTATACATTAGTCGAATGTATGATGTAACAACTAATCATACATTTAAGGTAAGAGAATCTTTAATTATTTTACAGTTCCTTAATTAAAGGCAATAATTAGACAACATTAAGTCATTTATTGATAGAACATGTAACTGATATTTGAATTTTAAAAATTTTGTTGTACATAATTTTTTTCCCTATGATTCACGATCTGGAAAGCCAAAAAACAACCACTTTCTTCTACATCCATTCTCTAAAACTACTAAAATCTTCTTCTACATACGTTCTTCAATACTAGTAGAATCAATATGAATATCCCCATATTATTGCGACATTCTGGAATTTAGGAGTCAAAAATTAGTTATACGTCATACAAAAGTGCCGCAATAGTAATTTTGATAAATGCAGACGAATCGATCACACCCACAAGACTTGTGGTTTCTTTCCAAAGGAATCATGAAGAATATAATATGTTTTTCTATGTGCGGATACTTTGAATGGTTTTGATTGTATAAATATTTTTTATTAGATTTTTTTTTGAATGCTGGAGCAAGTAATTTATATTTTTTTATTGATTATAGATGTTAATTTCTTTAACCAATGATTTATATTAGTATAAAAATTTTAAGTTTTTTTCCTACATCATAGTTCGTAACCATATAACTTGAAGTTAGAACACTATTATAAAAGTACATTAACTATATAATTTAGTCTATATAGGAGTAAGTAATTGTTGAAACGCACGGTGTATTAAACTATTGTACATTAATAGTTAATGTGTAATAAATGTATGATATAGCATTATACGTTTTTAACATGTATGAGGTTAGAAATACAATAACTAAATTTAACTGAATTCCATTTT
This sequence comes from Capsicum pubescens, assembly GCA_030864215.1. Classification (NCBI taxonomy): domain Eukaryota; kingdom Viridiplantae; phylum Streptophyta; class Magnoliopsida; order Solanales; family Solanaceae; genus Capsicum; species Capsicum pubescens. Next base: position 414,408,066 of record CM061548.1, read on the forward strand.
GTTTTTAAAATTATACACAGTATCATTCCAGTAAATTTACGAATGTATAATATGTTTTTATACAGTCAAATCAATGTATAATAAATGTGTGCCTTTCCAGTAAACGTTTGAATGTATAATAAGTTGTTATACATTCAAAGCAACGTATAGTGATATTGTGTCATTCCAATAGACTTACGAATGTATAATATTTGATTATACATTTGTATCAATGTATGATATAGCATCATACATTATAAATGTGCATGGTATTAACAATTTCTGTAATTTTTTTACAAGTAATAAACGTTTTACAACATGTATGTTGTTATGTAATACGTACGTTTAAAACGTATTAGTCTTTAGTTCAATGTAAGATTCACTTATAAGAAAAGGTACATAACAGGAAACATACTATGTGTTCAAAATACAATGTGTTCAAAATACAATGTCAGATTAATTAGTAATATGTTGTTTTAATCATTAACAAAATAAGTGAAAGGAAAATTCAATAAGTACCATGAATCAGTTAGTAACATTGCAGTAGTGTCTCAGTGACTAAAAAGCATATTCTCATAAGATGAGGACATCCATAAATGTAAATTAACATCTAGAAAGTAATCTTTGAATTCGTTTAACATCAACCACAAAACTAAGATTTAGTTGATTCAATTTTGACTTTTATTAAACAATGCTACTCTAAAATAACAATTGCACTTTCATCAATTTCTTGGAGCACACTATTCCTTGGCCAAGGAGGATCGCCATTATCACTCGTGTACCCTTCATTTGCCTTTTCTACTCCGTAATGCCACAGTAATGAAGCATAGTGTAAACGTTGACTTCCAGCATCAAACACGCATGAATGCACTTGCTGTCCTTCACTTAATATTTTTGCATAAGCAGCAACAAAGACGCCACAGTCCCTGATTTAAAAAAAATTAAAAATTAAGTAACAGTAAGTACATTAATTTAAACATAGTTATACATTATAAAAAAATTGTAATTTACTTACAAACTTTCAGATGTTTGCTGGGGTATGTTTTGAACCTATTCAACATCAAATGCGTTTTGATTGACATGTATGATGGTAGCTTATACATTTGAAAAATGTAATATCGATATACTTATACATCTCTAATGTAATATCGAATAAACTTAAACTACAGACAGACATGTATGATGGTAGCTTATACATTTTAAAAAAATCTTTAATGAATAATGTCAACTTATACAATAATCTTTTTAACTGCCTCTTTTATGTGCATCTTCTTATTGTATAATATAATGGAATATAAAGCAGAAAACTAATACTATACATTAGTCTAAAAAATAAAGTAATGTATAATCAAATAATATAAATGTATAATATCAAATATGCCAGGAACAAAACCAACGAACATATTTTGTTCTTGAGCATCTAACTGACTAAGTCCTAAACTAAAGCTAGGAAGAGAATCCATTACCAAATTTATACTATATTGATTAAGCAATCGCAACTATAAACAAGAAATTCAAAGATCCGACTTGTATTATATGAAAAAAAAAACAGAAAAAATCAACTAACAAACTAGAATGAGATTGCAAAATAAGATAATTTCATAAAAATCAACGTGCAACCAAACAAGAATTCGAATAAGAACCAACAACTTTAAAACAAAAACAAAGATCTGACTTTTAATAAATGAAAAAAAATGATATTATCGAACTATCACACTGAAATGGATTTGCAAAAGCAATTAATTTCATAAAAATAAAAAAAGCAATAAAAAATCGACCCAGATTGTGATTTGGTAAAGTTGAAAAAAAAACTAAAAATTATTGAAAAAAATCAATATATGAATTCAATAAATGTTTGATAACTTACAAACTGGTAACCTTTAAGTATACGATTGCTTGAATTTGAGCGTGAAAAAAGGTATTCAATAATGGAGGAATAATCGGTTGTTTAATGGAAGAAAAAAATAGAGCAAATATGAAAAAGAGAGAGAAAGTAAATGGGAAAGAGAGAGAAAGTAAAAAATTGTTTAATGGGAGAAAAAAAAGAGAGTAAATATGGGAAAGAGAGATAAAGTAATGATAAAGATTTTTTTTTGATGTATAAGAGGAATGAGAGAGAAAGTAAAAAAATAGGGGATTTTAGTAATAAGTTTGAGATTTGTGTAATTAGTTTGTTAATATGGGATGTGTTTTAATAAGGTAAAGTTAGTTTGTGTATATATGTAATTTTTAGTTATAATAATTATGAAAAGATATTTATGTTAGAGTTTAAGTTCTGTGCACCGTCTGTGCATAAAAAATTCTACACTAACAGCTAACTTGACCTGCTATTACAGGTTGCCCAATTATTTACATAAAAATTAAAAAAGAAAAAATTAGGCAACCTCTAATAGCAAGTCAAATTCACCTGATAGTGTAGAATATTTTCTACACTAACGGTGCACAAAACTTAAATTCTTTATGTTATGCGTATAACTAATAAATTTGCATCTCCTTTTTTTTAGCGGATGTTTCATATTTGTTTTATGTCTTAAGCTATTATAATAGTCCATGCCCTATCCCGATGGGTCTTTGATTTGCTCCTATCCAAGCTTTATAATCCACCAGTCTTCTCTAGTTTTTGAAAACCCTTCAGGGGCCTAGCCCTCTTTTCCCACCTGGGTGTGAAGTTCAATGGCTTCCATCATTGACGAACACCTTATATAAGACAAAGAAATGAAGATCCTATGCCACATATAGACTATAGTGAACTACTTATAACATACTTGTCTTTTCCTATCTAGGCCATGGAAATCCACTTGCCACCTATACAGTCCCTTCTTCGATTTGAATGTGCTTCGAAATTTTGGAAGATAATAATTTCAGAACACTATAATTTAAGACAAAGCTTTGGAATCATGCCAAGAATAACCAAAATTCTAATAAATATCATATCTATGCGATAAGGTTGGTACATTATCGTTCTATTATTCTTCTTTATCATTCTATAGCACTTACAGACTGAGATATGACTCGACTAGTGATGAATATAAGATTGACAACACGTATAATGGTTGCAACCCACATAGTAAAACCCTTCGACATTGATAGCCATCCACATGACATTCACAATCGTGTATGTTACTTATTATCTAGACTCTTCGACATTTCATCATGGCACATTTCATTGGATCATTATAGATATTGTATCTAAGTATCTGGCAAGTGGGTCGGGCCGGTCCGGGATGAACAGTAAAAATTTCAAAAACCACCCTAACCAGGCCTACTTAACCCTACCCGATCAAACCCGGTTAAAAATCCGGTCAAATCCGGTCAAAAAAGAAAAAAAGAAAAACTTTTTTTCAATATACACAATATATACCCAGCTATATACATTTTAAATACGTTAAATTATATATATACACTACATATCTAGTATATACTACAATATAATTTTAAAAATATATACAAATATACACAATTACACATATATACACACCATTCAATAAATACGACTATACGTACTACTTTAAATAAAACATTGTACATCAACATATATGTACTACAATATATATAAGTATATATATATTATAGAGTTATATACTAATTTATAAAACATATACACTTGTATACATTAAATATACACATCTATTGAAGATATATACACAAATATACGCACCATTCAATATATATGTACTAGTTTAAGTAAAACATATACTACAATATATGTATATACTACAATATATATATAGTTATATACTAATTTATATAACATATACATATGTATACATTAAATATATACGTCTATAGAAGATATATACACATGTATCCTACAATATATAGAGTTATATACTAATTTATAAAACATATACACATGTATACGTTAAATATACACGTCAATAGAAGATATATACACAAATATACGCACAATTCAATATATATGTACTATTTTAAGTAAAACATATACTACAATATATGTATATACTACAATATATATATAGTTATATACTAATTTATAAAACATCTACACATGTATACGTTAAATATACACATCAATAGAAGATATATACACAAATATACGCACCATTCAATATATATGTTCTACTTTAAGTAAAACATATACTACAATTTATGTATATACTACAATATATATATAGTTATATACTAATTTATATAACATATACACATGTATACATTAAATATATACGTCTATAGAAGATATATACACATGTATACTACAATATATAGAGTTATATACTAATTTATAAAACATATACACATGTATACATTAAATATACACGTTAATAAAATATATATATACATAAATATACGCACCATTCAATATATATGTACTAGTTTAAGTAAAATATATACTACAATATATATATAGTTATTTACTAATTTACAAAACATATACACATGTATACATTAAATATACACGTATATTGAAGATATATAAACAAATATACGCACCATTCAATATATATGTACTAGTTTAATTAAAATATATACTACAATATATGTATTTACTACAATATATATATAGTTATATACTAATTTATATAACATATACACATGTATACATTAAATATATATACGTCTATAGAAGATATATACACATATATACTACAATATATATAGTTATATACTAATTTATAAAACATAAACACATATATACATTAAATATACACGTATATAGAAGATCTATACACAAATATACGCACCATTCAATATATATGTACTAGTTTAAGTAAAACATATACTACAATATATATCGAGTTATATACTAATTTATAAAATATATACACATATATACATTAAATATACACATCTATAGAAGATATATACACAAATATATAAAACATATGCTACTTAATATAATAAATTAATAATAATACTTGGTAGTAAATTAATGATATATTAGAAGTAAGTTCTAAATTTTAACTAGAAATTCAATTTAAATCATTAAATGAAAAAAATTATAAAGTAAGGACTAAGGAGGAGTGAATGAATGTTGAATTTTATTGATTGCGATTTGCGAAATGATACAAAATTTATAATTTACATGAATGAAAAATCTACAAATTATGCATCATTTTTTTCAACTCGTTCATGTTAATATTAACGGGAACTTGCATCGGATAGTCAAAGTCAACAGGTGTAAAATCATGCATTGAACTTGATTCTGCTGAGTTCTCCCGTGAAGACATAATTGCTTCACGTTTCAGCTCGTCGCTCGGCTCCGGTTCCATTCCTTAGTTTCTTCTTTCCGCTCTGATCCAATCTCTGAGGCAAACTAGAACATTCATTTCATTGTTTCCCAATAAGTGTCGGTTGTCTCCAAGCTGTTGTCGTCCCTAACTAAAGGCGCTCTCTGATGCAACGGTTGACATTGGAACATTCAAGATGTATCTAGCTAATCTTGAAAGCACGGGATATTGTGTTTCATTACTCCTCCACCAATCCAACGTGTTGATCCATCGTCTGCGATCCTCTGACGGCGATCGAAGATAATATTTCAGCTCTTCCCGATATGTTGAGGTGCAAGTTTTCTCATCAACATTGTTCCAACAAGGTAAATCATAAAAGGAATTCGAAAAATCACTATATCCCGGCCTTTTAGAAGATGATGACTCCTCAAGAGGATGAGGAGCGACAGTTGGAGTGATATTTGTAGGTACGACTAAGTCAAATAAATCATCATAGTGATTATATAATTTTTCTATGCATCCATTCGCATCACTCATAGTCGTCTACAAATCAGGTTCTACTTTTTCAAATTCAGAATCATTGTTAGTATTTATTTCTAAGTTAGCATAAATAATAGTACTAAAGTGGTACATAGTATTATATTTAATGCACGAATTTAACATAGCACCAACCAATTAAATAGGGGGAATCGGAAAAAAAAATTAATTTAGTAAACATGGCATCAACAGCTTCTTTATAACCATCTTTATTTTTATATTCTTTAAGCAAACCAGAAATATCAGCTATATATCCCAAAATATTACAAACAGTAGGATAATACGCACCAAAAAATTCAACCGTAGCTACATAAATTTTTTCTAAAAACTTAACAAGATCATTAATTACAACCCAATCAGAATCATGTAGCATGCAATCAGCAGAATCAGTAAATGAACCAAAATGTTGGTTAAAAGCTATTGTAATAGGAACTCTATATTTATAACAAGTTTTTAAAAAGTCATATGTAGAATTCCATCTAATATCAATTTCCTCAGGCATCAATATCGGTGCAAGTCCATTTTCTTGACATTTAATTTTAAATTCTCTAATTCTTTTTCTTCGATTATTTACTTGAATAAAACCAACAGCAAGACGAATTTTTTTCAATATAAAGCTCAAAAAATTCAAGACCATCTTTTACAATTAAATTATATATATGACATGCACACTTAATATGAAAAATTTCAGGCAACGGAGGAGATAGCATAGATTTTAATTTTTTTATAGCAGTCTTGTTGTTAGAAGCATCATCAAAAGCAATACATAAGATTTTATTTTCGATACCATAAAATTCGGCAACTTTAACAATAGAATCACCAATAAAATCTCCAGTATGTTTACGGTCTTCATCATATAAAAAAGAAAGAATACGTTTTTGCATCACAAAATTACTATCCATCCAGTGACAAGTAACGGTTAAATAATCATTTTTATTTACAGCACAACCAAGATCAGAAGTTAGGGACAATCTACATTGAATATTTTTTAACAATGTTGATAAATAAAAATAATATTGTGAATGAAGTCTAAAAATATAAGATCGACAAGTACTTCTAGGAACACCATTAAACATAGGATTATAAATAGCTTGAATATAATGAATAAAGGCATCAGAAGAAGGAAAACTAAAAGGCAAATAACCCACAGCTACCATTTTAGCTATTTCTTTCCGGTCCCTTAATTTATTATACTTCTTCGTTATCTGACCCGTTGCTGGGTCCATTCTAGTTTACGTTGGCCCATCAACATCCCCACCACCTCGTGCAATTTCTAACTCTCTTTTGTGAGCATCACCTATATGGCTAGTTTGGCCCAAAATCCCAATTATTTTTTTTAAAAAAAAAAAACTATTCCGGGTCGGGCCGGTTAACCAGCAGGCCTAGACCGGGCTTGGTCCGGGCAGGGTTGGCTGGGCCCAAATTAAAAAAAAAAAACATCCCGGATCACGGTACTCTAAAGCCCTTGGGCTTACCGGGCTGGTTCGGCCCGGCCCACTTGACACCCTTTTCTTTTGATATATCAAATGATGTTTTGCTAGAGAGAAGTGATATTTGGGGAAGAAAGAGACAGTCTTCGTACTTTTGGAGAAGAAAGAAACACAGATTTCAAGGAATCTTTATTACTTATATTTGTATTGGTATTCATATTAAAATAGTAGTAAAATAATACTTATTAATAATGAAATATAATAGAAATAATAAAGTTAATATTAGTATGTCGACAATATATCAAGGAAAATAGTATGCCGATAATTTTTGTTTAATGGTAAATTATTAGTATATCTTTATAACTCTATTTTATAATATTTGATAACCTTTTTTTAGCTGAATCCCAGCAATCGTATCCATACTCGCATTTGCACCCTCAAATTTTAAAATTTAAATTTTGACGAATTCGACTGTCAAATCTGCACCCATCTTGAATACCCGCACCCGAGGCCGAGCAACATAGGATTGACAACGCTAGTTATGGTTCCAACATATTCAATAAAACTCTTGCCCTAATTAAAGAGTGGTTCTTGGAGAAGAATCTTCCACCATCCTCGTGGCTTTCACAATAGTTTATGTGCTCATGACAAAATTGCATTTGTTCTTGGTGGATTTCACATGGTTGATTTCATTGGATCAGTAAGGATATTTTATCCTAAGTATTTTATGGTTTCATTTAACTTATAAAATGAAGCATATGGAGAGATACCATTAATTACCAGAGGGAATTTGTGATATTTCGAATTACATGAATCATCTGAACACGAATTCCTCCTAAGACCTGGTATTTCAGTATCAGAAGGAATGCTTTGTGCTTATTATACTTGTTGAAATTTGTGTTCCGGCTAATGAAAGAATATGAGGTCAAAGGAGTCGTGGACTAAATTATTTACTCTACGAGAGATCAATCTTTATCCAGAGATACCGGTATATAGGTTTGCTCAGTGGCGGAGCCAGAATTTTCACTGAAGGGGTTCAGAAGTAAAATATATGGACTAGTCGAAGGGGGTTCAACATCTACTATATATAGATAAAAATTTATTTGACCATATAAAAATAGTATAATTTTCCTACGATGAACCCCCTTAAATGTATGTGGCTCAGCCACTGGGTTTGCTGATGTTCGTTTAGGACATCCAAAGGACCATATCGAGTGTTACCTACGAGGGGCGTCACCACTCAAGTAGTTTGTTATACGAAAAACTTGATCTCTCCAAAATTAATTACTTGCTTTGTAGTATTTACTTATGATCAGAGTATCCTCCTCATGCATGTTGCAACAATTAATTCTTATAAGTTATATTAACTTTTCAATGTTTGGTTTCGAAATTATGTCATTGCTTATTTCATGTCACAACATGCCCAGAGCCGTTAAAGCGTTATACGCAGTTCATATCACTATCACAAATTGGGATAGCCAAATTTAGAAATATGAGGAAAGATCATTTGGCCATTGCCTTTGCAATAAGCTCCTCCTCATATCAAGTTTATGGTTTCTCATTAAACACAAGATCTTTAGGAATTAGGATCATAGGAGGAGCTTATTATGATATTCTTATCTAATCACTAAGGTCGAGTTTCGTCCTTGCCTGATGGTGAATCTTGTAGTAAAGTTTATTTCTGCCTATGCAATTCGAGGATCGATCTCCTTTTGGCCCTACTAAATCGAAATGACCTTACAATTAGGTTTATTAAGGTCTCAAAACATTTGTTAGTCATATTCAATATGTTAAGGACATTTTTTTACCCTTTTTCGTAATTAAAATTAATAGGGAGTGAGTAATTTTTTTTTCAATCTAAGCTCGGATTTGAAGTTGTAATCATTAGGAATATCCAAATTCTTTATAGATTATGAATCTTTTTTCTATCTCAAAATTAAAAAATTTAAGGAATTCTTATAATCTCAACACATTGAGCAAATTTCATCAGAAAAACAAAGATAAACATAATTATACTGCAATTGCATTAAGCACCATATATACTTTTCAAAGAGGGTTTCAATTTCCCCAACATTTATAAATTATTCATTTGACAATTTCTATAACAATACATATACTAACAACAAATCATAAAGAGCTTGTATCCTCCTATAGTTACAATATTTTTTTTCTAGACAATTTTTTTTTAATTGCTGGCAGTATCACATATATATTGTAAGATCTTCCAAAATACTAAATTCACCCAACAAAAATCCATAATTATCCACAATTGGAACTCCCAATTTATGTGAATATTTTACTTCTTGATTTTCTGAAATTTTCACCCAAGTCCCCATCATTAATTCTTCATCACTTTCTTCAACCCCATTTGATGTATTTGTATTCTCATCAACACTCATTGACGATTTTTCTTCAAACTCATCAGTAACACAAGATTCTTGATCAGATTTTTCAGAAATCTGGCCATTTTTTGCACTTTTAGCCATCACTAATTCTTCGAATTCAAGCTTCTTAGACTCGTAATTTTTCGAAGCGTCTTCAGCCGTAACAAAAGTACCCAACCAACTCATTTTCTTGTTCAATGGGTGTTTAATTTCAGCACAAAATTTCTCATTTTTTCTCTTACGTACCCCACGGACACAAGTATTCTTTGATATTCTTTTGTAGGATTTCATGATCAAAGTTTTGAGAGGGAAAAAAGGGGCAATTTCTGTAAATAACAAAGTATAAAAAAAGCTTGGGATGTGAAGAAAAAAAGAATAAATAGTGAACACATATATAGGAGTAATTAGAGAACCAATTAAGCAAACTTTTATTCTCTTTCTATTTGGAAAAGGATTTAACAAAACGATTAAAGTATTGATTGAGAAATTGTTGCATATTATTAGTCACTGTATTTATTAGTATCCTAATTTGACACTGAATATTCAAATCTCTAAATTTGGTAGAATACCACATTTGGGAGTGCGGAGCCTAAAAGGTAAGTTTTTTGGGATAAGGTAAACTCACCATTTTACCTTATAAGGTAAACTTACCATTTTACCTTATAAGGTAAACTCACCATTTTACCTTACATTCTAACATTTGCACTGACGACATTAACTTCTTAATAGACAAGGTAAACACTTGTGTTTACCTTGTCCCTTTTGGAATTTTATAGTATTGGTGTGCCCTTTTGAAATTTTGACTAAAAAAACCTGTCTTTTAGGCTTCGGACTCCCACATTGGTCCAGTATTAAATGAAATACAATCAATTTTGACGAGTCTTATCTTTATCTCATGAGTTAAAATATTATTCACCATTGTATATAAAAAAAAGGTTATTCGACTATGAATAAATTTCTTTTAAAGAATCAATTGACGACATGGCCTGGTTAATATTATATTTAACTTACTAATATATCTTAAGCTGTAATAATAATGGTGGAAATATCTTCATACTTTGCGATAATTTAATCCTTATCTCTATTTTTTTATCATCCGATATTTCATATCCGCTTTATATCTTGAGTTATAATAATTATGAAAAGATTTTTACACTGTGTATAACTAATAAATTCATACCTCTTTTTTTTTCAGTGGATGTTTCATATTTGTTTATATCTTAAGCTATTATAATTGTGGTAAGTACTTTATGTTATGTGAATAATTAAATTTTTTTCTCATTTTTTCACTCGATATTTCATATCATTTTGATGCCTCAACTAGTTTGTAATTAAGTCGTGTTTGATTATCTTTTCGTTATTTATATTTTAGGTTGAACTAAACTACTATTATTCATCCCTTCCTACAAATTAGTTGACAATGTTTACAAATCTTACAAACAGAAGTTAATATATTTATATTTATTGTATATTCGCTTAGAATGATTTTAAAAAAGGAAGTACTACTTATCGAGAATTGCAAAATCGTAGAATAAAGATCATTAAAAGAAAAAGTATCTTCTGAAGATTTTTTTCATTCTCAACGCTCGAACTCCGGCAATATAATATAAAAGTTTTCATAAGGAAATTAATTTAAGTTTCCATCGAGTGTATATGTTTTAGCTTTTATGTACGAACGAATTGAGATAAAATAAGATGGGAAGATCAATTAAAACATGGCCCTTCATAATTAAGTACTATAAATCATATTTTAAGAGAATTTTTCATGTTTTCTATTGCTTATTATGATATTAGTAAAACAATATCTTTGGAGCTTTAAATGTTTTTCAATATATGTATCCCAATTTTACAATCAATAAAAGTAGAAAAATATGAACTTTAATGTGAACCTCAAAATAATTATGGAGTTGTTCAAACACCAGAATTTTATAAATGAACATTAAGAAAATAATTAAATATTATTTTTTGCATTTCATTTGAATTTGTAAATCTTAAACAATTTTTGAATTTGGACCTTTTTATACTAAATTAGAATCTTGTCATATATTGAGAAAATCCAACAATTTATATAATAATATGTTCAAATTATTCCCTTAATAGCATGGTGGTAGGATGAAGAACCGTTGAATATTTTAACTTGATTTTAAAAACTTTTTTGGAGGAAGAACAATTGTATATAAAAGGAAAATTTTCGAGCAGAAATAATTTTATCAGCATATCAATCGTAAAATTAAAATTTTTACCAAAAATAATTTAATATATTAAGTTGACCACCCCTTATTCGTCATAATTATATCTTTGGCAGATCCAATATTAACCATCTTGAGATTGCATTAATGTAATTTTTAATTTTATTAAAAGTCCAAATTATCCAAATGGTTATAGAGCCAATAAATTAGCTTATTAGATCATTGATATTGTTGTTTTCTTTTAAAAGAAAAATAAAGAATTTCATCCTTGAAAAGGTTTCTAATCATTCCAGTGAAATATTTTATTTTATTTTTCAAAAAAGGTACTTTCTCAATTTATTTATTTTTTTGTTAAAAAAGGTACTTTGTCAATTTGTTAAAACGACAAAAATTAAGGAGAGGAAATATCAATGATTGGACATACAATAATGTGGTACAAATACGATATAAGTATATGGGATAAGAAGAGGGAAAAAAAAAACACCTACGACTTGGACATACAATAATGTGTCGATTGGTTTATAAACAAAGTTGTACATTAATTAGTAATATAATGATTGTAAAATAAGAATTACTACCATAGAAATTGAAATTCAGGAAATTAGTAATGTGTATTTATCATCAAACAATTGATGTATTAAAAACTAGTGAATTGGTTCGCAGAACTCTTATTTAATTATGACATAGTATTTTTTATTGAATATATAAATTAAAACTTTTTTAGTCCTCAAATTTAAACGGATTAGATTTTTATTACCAAAAGAAAAAAAACATTGCATCATATATAAACTCATTACTTTTCTATTTTCGATCATCAAAATAATTTGAGTTATTTTGAAAGAATGATTTCAAATGTATGACGAAGAACATTATTGCTCGTAGCTGGTTCGTGCTTATGCAAAGACTATTTATGCTTAAGCACTCTATTTATTTTTGAGACTTCTATTAGTCCGTAGGTTAGGATGAATAAAAAATTCAATAAAGCGAAAATTCTCAAAAAGAAGAATAGAAAAATGAGAAGTGTAAATATTAATAATACAGAAATTATGCACCATCTTATTGATTTCTGTATATATATATAATGTTTTTGAAAATATATCTACAAATTCAAGAAAAGGATTGCACTCTGAGTTAATTAATATTTCTAATGAATCTTTTTAGCACTACTAATATAAGTTAAAAGACATAATCCACTTCAATTCTATCTTCACGTTATACCAATTCTAAATAACTATGTGTTATTCGCACATTTAACTCTTTGTCATTTTAATAAAGTGCATAAATATTAATTTTTTATATGAAAAAAGCTTAACATATATCAAATATTATTAGTCATCACTCCTTTTTTTTTTTTGTTCTCATTCATCCCTCCTCTCCTCTTACTCACACCATCATAGCCATATTTTTTTTTTGAGGAATTTGTTGTATTGATCAATCCTCACAAAATGTCATATATAGTATTTCTAGTTTTTATTTTTTTCAATTAAATTAAATTTTCGATCATTTGCTCTGTAAATAACTATCACATTTGTTATAGATTGAATTAATCAAATAAATATTACATTTATTAAATATTGAATTCCTCTAGCAGGTTATAAGAAAACATAAATAGTAGGTTGGCTAATTAATGACTTTTGTTGTTCTTATTTTTCAACATTGTTAGGAAATTAAAGAAATGATTTTTTATTTTTTAAAGTTTTTCTAAGTACATATGGTACATAAAATAGAATTAACAGAGGCCATCACCAATCATTCTTTTTTTTATTTATTTCCCAAGGTATCCCCACAGCCGGCAGCCGTGAGACTAATCCTCCGTTCCTCTGTCAGCGCACTAAGCGGTAAGAAACTGGCCACAGAGTTTGCTCCATTCGCCAGAGGAGGGGATTGAACCCCCGACCTCTTGCTTAAGGGACATGACGCTGAACCACCATGCCAACTCTAGTGGTTAATCACCAATCATTCTTAGTATTTGTTGTGTGCATTTATTGCTATATTTATTTTTTGGCTTTTAGAGTACACTATGTAAAAATAAATTTAAAATATAAAAAAAGATAAATAGGAATGTTGATCATAAAGAGATGTCATATCATCTTATCTATATCAAACTTGATATGTATATATAAATTTATTACTATGCACTATATATGTCGATACAATAGATAAATGAAAAGTTTAATAAAATGAACAAGTAAATATTAAGAAAAATATAACTCCTTCATGTACAACACAATTTCTTTATGTGTATTTAACGGAGAAGTTAGACTTTCAATTATGTGTTCGACTATATCCAATAACTTTGATCCAGACCTTATTATCTTGAGAAATAAAATTTTGAACTCATAAACTTCAAATCTTGATTCTGTTTCTGCAATATCTCAGAAAATGACAGACATAATTACAATTGCAAAATGCCCATAAGTTATCATACGGAAGAAATAATGTATTCAATTGTTGGATCAATGCAATTGCAAATAAAAATGAAAAGCAGAAGAATAATAATAACATAAATGTTTATACCTTTCATTAATTTTCATTAGTTTCTTTCTTTTTCACAGAAAATAGAACCTTTTTTTGGGGGGTGGTGGGGGGTGGGTGGGAGGGAGGGGGCACCTTAGCCATCAACCTTACCATTGTGATTCTTACTAGTACTCTTTTGACACAATTTATAAGCAGGCAACACCACTCTTCTTCTTCATTAACTATAGAAAATGAAAAGAGAAGAGTTATAAGAAACTGTACAATTAAAAAATTAAAGTTTCTCATTTAATTGAGTAATTATCTAAGTAATTTTGAATTTATTTTTCAAATAAGATAAACAAAAGAAAAGAGAAGAAAAATTCAAATAAATAAGAAAAAAATAATATAGAAATGAAGACCATAGAGAGATGTCACACCACCTTCTCTATGTTTCTCCTTTATTATTATATACTAGTGAATAGGTTCGCGCTTTGCGCGATGTGTAAGACATTGTTGAATTTATATAAATTTTTTTTATAATAATAAAATTTTGATGAGCTATTTTATCGAATGAAGATAAATTATTGAGAAGAAAGATACTTAACACGTAAGAACTTCAACTTTTCATTCATACTTAAATATTTTTCATAAATATTACTCAAGTATTATAAATGATAATATTTATTAGAAATCATAATTGGAGGTAAATCATATACTTAATTCGAGCTTGTCTTACCTAATCTTATTTATTTGTTGTTTTATACCTAATGGGTTAATTATGTAAATAAGAATATTTATAGTTATTGTAGTGATAAGTAAACGTTATATATAATCAAAGATTTTTTTGTGTTACATAAGTCCTCTCATCTGCTATTAATTACAGAATTTATATAAGTCCTTTCATGTAATCCATTTTAATTTTATTGTTTTTCATCCATTTTTATTTTACATTTTGCTCCTTTTTTGCATTTTTTCCTACTCTATCCTATTAATTTATCTTATGTTAAATTAACTATTAAAAATCTAAAAACCTCTTAATTTCCTCCATAATCAATATATTAATATATATCTATAAAGGAGAAATAATATATATCTTAAAATATATATCTATATTTTAAGAAATAATATATATCTTAAAATAACGCTCAATCTACAGCTCTCGTTTGAGTGTAAAGCGGTCGTTAGCAAATATAGAACCCAACCTGGGTTGGGTGTCGATCCCACAGGGAATAGCTTGGCCAACAAGTAAGTAAAATTTACTAGACTTTTAGTGCAAGTCTCGTAAAAAGGGGGAGTCTTGTCGTGCAAGTAATGTAACCAAAATAAGATCTAAAAATGGCAATAGCAAAGTAAAAAGAGAAAGAATGTTTTAGTGAGATGTAAACAATGAGAATTGAGAAGTTGGGGTTATGTCCACCTTCTGAGGTATACGTCTCTATTGGCTATGAGCGTGTAGAATTCTGACATGCAACTGCTTATGGAGAATTGTATTCGATGGTAAATCCAAGCGTCTTTCGACCTAAACAAGGACTATTTCACTTTAACTCTCTCGAGCTTAAAGCGTATCTAACGGTACGAATTCTCCAAGAGGTTAGTCCAGTTACGGCACTAGCTTTTTAATAGGAAAGGGTGTCCTACTACCTTGACATTATCTCTTTTCCAGCCAAATAACTTTTCTCTCGAACAAGTTAAATGTTAGACTGGCGTATTCTTGCGTTTGCAACCGCAAAGAATGTAGATTAAGATGAAGAGAATAATGATATAAGCAATATACGTGCCTCGAACTCACAAACTCACAGCAATAGATAGTATCTCATACGGCTTCCATAACCCCAACAGAGAGGTTTAGTTACCCATGAATGCGAAGAAAACCACAATTGACATTGTTATTATACCACAATAATGATCAATTTCGTGTAGCACAAGAGTGGTAGGCGTTAGGTGTGATTTCTTGTAGAGTAACGTTTCTCTTGTTGCAGAATTTAAGAATATAAGAATAGACGAAAATAGAATTGATGGAAAGAGTAGAAGAGTTGTAGAATTGTTTGTAGTGTAGAATAAGAGAGGAGTAGAAGATGAGAGAAGATGAGAGAAGATGAGAGGGATGGAAGGAAGTATTGTGTTCTCCCTCCTTCCTCCCTCCTTGTTCTAAATCTCTAGCATGATAGGGTATTTATAATACCCATATCCTACTCCTACTAAGCTAATGAAATAAATAACCAAATCCTACTAGACTAATGAAATCCTTAACCCAAATGTACTAGGTTAAGGTAACATTATCATAATCCACATAAAATAATGAAATACATAACCTAATTGTACTAGGTTAATGTATCATTGTCAAAATCCAGCTTTGTGTCTGTAAGTCCCCAAAGTCTTCAGAATTGCTGTTTTAGCCCGGGACAGATTTTCCATGCAGCAGTTTTGGTCCCCCAAAGTCTTCAGAAATGCTGTTTTAGCCCGGGACAGATTTTCCATGCAGCAGTTTTGGTCCTTAGGCGTGTAAACTCCCTTCCCTTCCTTCGTGAGCTTTCTTTAGCGTCAAGTAAGCCATAAAATGCTGAATTATGCATCATTTATACCTGAAACTTTACTAATCATGTTCGTTAGCTCATTTACAGGAAAAAGGACTAAAAGTGCATGAAATATATAATTTGTTCTCAAAACTAGGCTAAAATATGGGCAAAATATATTGATCTAGGTGCGTAAATTCGCCTATCATCACTCCTTTTTTGCATTTTTTCCTACTCTATCCTATTAATTTATCTTATGTTAAATTAACTATTAAAAATCTAAAAACCTCTTAATTTCCTCCATAATCAATATATTAATATATATCTATAAAGGAGAAATAATACAAGGATGATGTGACACCTCTCTATGGCCACCATTCCTATTTATCCTTTTTCTCCTTTTTTTGAATTTTTCCACCATTTTTTGCTTTGATCAATTTGTTTAGTAAATAAAAAATTATTATATTTATTATATTCAATTATATCTCATGAGTTACAAAAAAACCTCCATCCATTTACATTCTCTATTTAAGTAACATATCCCTTCAACTTTCTTCTATCAAATTCTTATGACTTGAACAATCTATATATAGGCAATGGTTTACTCAGAAGACAACATTGAACTTTGTAGTCATGATACAAAAAAAAAATTAAAAATTGAATCCATCAAATATAAATTTTGAATCCACCTCTTCGTGGTAATGCACCATGTTCTTGAGGTCTTAGACTATGCAAGCTATCAAGAACATGTATATCACCTCCCTTAACTTCTAAACAACAAAACTTTACACTTGCTAACTGCATTTACTTTTTATTCAAATTGTAAATATCTCCTTTCACTGGATTTGGTTAAAAAGTAAAATCATAGAGCAATTATTTACACATTTTTCTGTGAAAATTCTTTTGTCACCTTATTGTTTTCATATGTCAATTGTGCTATATTTCAGTACTATCTTATTAAAGGGAAAAAAGTTTCATCTCACATCGTGTAGTTAGTTTTCAAATCTCTAAACATTATTTTTTTAATATGACAAATCTATATACATCTAATATATTTCAGATTTGGTCGAATCGACTCTCGTAGAACAAAAATGCATAAAATTTTGAGACGTAAAGAGAGAAAAAAAGGTCACACTACAAACATAAAAATTGTTCAGCTTTTTCAATTGGTTTTTCTTTCCAAAGAACAATAACTTTTCTGTCTTCTCTTCTGCCCAAAGAATACTTCTTGCTTCTTTGAACAATATTCTACTATTTGTTTAGATTCAGAAGGCTTGTTATATTCACTAAAATTATTTGCATACAATCTTGCGAAAAAGGTGGAGCAAACATCACAACCTTAAATCAGAGAATCACACGTCGAGTATCTTTACTTGGATGGATCATTTTGGACGAAGATGAAATTGGCAATGCCAATAGTACCAATGATTTCACCAAGAATAGCAGCGAGGCTAGTTAACAAACTCCATTTTCTGTGTGCCATCCTTTGATCTTCTTCTTTCAAAATTCTTTAATCTCAATATCGCCATATCATTTTCCTTTAAAACAGGTCCATTTGAACACGCTGAAGATGACACAAATATAAATTTTACTATCAAAGAATATCCATGAACACATGAATAAATATCACAAGATAAACTTAACTATAGATACAAAATAAGAAAATGAAAATATGAACTTCATTGAAGTTGAGTGCATGATTAGCAAATGATTATAAATGTGAAATATTCAGTAAAATTCAATCAATTCTAAATCATACAAAGTAAAATGTCCGATGTTCAAAACCACATATATTGAAAACTTACTAACTTTAATGTGAAATATTCTGTAAAGTTCAATCAATTCTAAATCATACAAAGTAAAGTGTTCAATGCTCAAAACCACATATATTGAAAACTTACTAACTTTAATTTTTTTCTTTTGCGTTCAACCATGACTACAAAGTTCAATGTTGTCTTCTAAGTAAATCATTGCCTATATATAGATTGTTCAAGTCATAAGAATTTGATAGAAGAAAGTTGAAGGGACATGTTACTTAAATAAGGAATGTAAATGGATGGAGTTTTTTTGTAACTCATGAGATATAATTGAATATGATAAATATAATAATTTTTTTATTTATTAAACAAATTGATCAATGCAAAAAATGATGGAAAAAAATCAAAAAAAGGAGAAAAAAGATAAATAGAAATGGTGGCCATAGAGAGGTGCCACATCATCCTTGTCTTATTTCTCCTTTATATATATATATATTGATTGATTAGTATACAATTTGTGCAGTACTTGAGCGTTAAGTTTTGTTCCTAATTCATATATTACAAATAGATGTATAATTTTAGTACACATGAAATGCTGCGTAGTTGGAACATGTATTATTAATATGAGTAAATTAATACAAGTAAACAAAAATTGTATTAATAATATAAGTTGAAACAAAGAAGAGCATAAAACCTTTCATTGATTTTTGAATATCGACATTAGAATAAGGGTATTAAGTGGGCCAGGCCGGGTCAATTCGGAACTGGCCCGTGATACTTAACTGGGTTGGTGGGCTGGGCCGGTTTGAGGTTAAGTGGGCCGGGCCGGTGCCGGGTTCAACAGTAAAAAATTTAAAAGCAACCCTAACCCGGCTCACTTAACCTAACCCGGTTAAACCCAGTCAAACCCGGTTAAAAAACTGGTCAAACCCATTTAAAAACAAAAAAAAAAAATCCGATATACACTATATACACTACAATTATATACACTATATACACTATATACACTATATACGCTCCAATATACACTATATATTTTTTAATAAATATATACACAATTACACATATACGTACCATTCAATACATACGATTATACGTACTACTTTACATAAAACATATACTACAAATGTACAATATATATATACACTACAATATATATATATATATATATATATATATATATATATATGTTATATAGTTATATACTAATTTATAAAACATATACACATTTATACGTTAAATATATACGTTTATGGAAGATATATACACATATATACGCACCATTCAATATATATGTACTACTTTAAATAAAACATATACTACAATATATATTTATAGTTATATACTAATTTATAAAACATATACACAAGTATACGTTAAATATATACTACTTTAGAAGATATATACATATATTTACGCACCATTCAATATATTATATATGTACTACTTTAAATAAAACATATACTACAATATATATATATATATATATATATATATATAGTTATAGTTATAAGCTAATTTATAAAACATATACACATTTATACGTTAAATATATACGTTTATAGAAGATATATACACATATATATGCATCATTCAATATATATGTCCTACTTTAAATAAAACATATACTACAATAAATATATATAGTTATATACTAATTTATAAAATATATACACATGTATACGTTAAATATATACTACTTTAGAAGATATATACACATATATAAGCACCATTCAATATATTATATATGTACTACTTTAAATAAAACATATACTACAATATATATATATAGTTATATACTAATTTATAAAACATATACACAAGTATACATTACATATATACGTCTATAGAAGATATATACACATATATACGCACCATTCAATATATATGTACTACTTTAAATAAAACATATACTACAATATATATACATATATATATATATATATATATAGTTATATACTAATTTATAAAACATATACACATGTATACGTTAAATATATACGTCTATAGAAGATATATACACATATATACGTACCATTCAATATATATGTACTACTTTAAATAAAACATATACTACAATATATATATATACTACTAGTCTACAATATATATATATATATAGTTATGTACTAATTTATCAAACATATACACATGTATACATTAAATATACACGTCTATAGAAGATATATACACAAATATACGCACCATTCAATATATATGTACTAGTTTAAGTAAAACATATACTACAATATATATATATATACTACAATATATATATATAGTTATATACTAATTTATATAACATATACACATGTATACATTAAATATATACGTCTATAGAAGATATATACACATATATACTACAATATATAGTTATATACTAATTTATAAAACATAAACATATGTATACATTAAATATACACATCTATAGAAGATATATACACAAATATACGCACCATTCAATATATATGTACAAGTTTAAGTAAAACATATACTACAATATATGTATATACTACAATATATATAGAGTTATATACTAATTTATAAAATATATACACATGTATACATTAAATATACACATCTATAGAAGATATATACACAAATATATAAAACATATGTTACTTAATATAATAAATTAATAATAATACTTGGTAGTAAATTAATAATATATTAGAAGTAAGTTTTAAATTTAAACTAGAAATTCAATTTAAATCATTAAATGAAAAAAATTATAAAGTAAGGACTAAGGAGGAGTGAATGAATGTTGAATTTTATTGATTGCGATTTGCGAAATGATCCAAATTTTATAATTTACATGAATGAAAAATCTACAAATTATGCATCATTTTTTTCAACTCATTCATGTTAGTATTAACGGGAACTTGCATAGGATAGTCAAAGTCAACAGGGGTAAAATCATGCATTGGACTTGATTCTGCTGAGTTCTCCCGTGAAGACATAATTTCTTCACGTTTCAGCTCGTCGCTCGGCTCCGGTTTCATTCCTTGGTTTCTTCTTTCCGCTCTAATCCAATCTCTGAGGTAAACTAGAAAATTCATTGCATTGCTTCCCAATAAGTGTCGGTTGTCTCCAAGTTGTTGTCGTCCCTGAGTAAAGGCGCTCTCTGATGCAACGGTTGACATTGGCACATTCAAAATGTCTCTAGCTAATCTTGAAATCACGGGATACTGTGTTTCATTACTCCTCCACCAATCCAACGTGTTGATCCATCGTCTGCGATCCTCTGGCGGGGACCGAAGATAATATTTCAGCTCTTCCCGATAAGTTGAGGTGTAAGTTCTCTCATCAACACTGTTCCAACAAGGTAAATCATAAAAAGAATCCGAAAAATCACTATGTGCCGGCCTTTTAGAAGATGATGGCTCCTCGGGAGGATGAGGAGCGACAGTTGGAGTGATATTAGTAGGTACGGCTAAGTCAAATAAATCAGCATAGTGATTATATAATTTTTCTATGTATCCATTCGCATCACTCATAGTCGTCCACATATCAGGTTCTACTTTTTCAGATTCAGAATCATTGTTAGTATTTATTTCTAAGTTAGCATAAATAATAGTACTAAAGTGGCACATAGTATTATATTTAATGCACGAATTTAACATAGCACCAACCAAGTAAATAGGGAGAATCGGGAAAAAATATTTTTAAAATTTAGTAAACATGACATCAACAACTTCTTTATAACCATCTTTATTTTTATATTCTTTAAGCAAACCAGAAATATCAGCTATATATCCCAAAATATTACAAACAGTAGGATAATACGCACCGGAAAATTCAACCGTAGCTACATAAAATTTTTCTAAAGACTTAACAAGTTCATTAGTTACAACCCAATCAGAATCATGTAGCATGCAATCAGTAAATGAACCGCAATGTTGGTTAAAAGCTAGTGTAATAGGAACTCTATATTTATAACAAGTTTTTAAAAAATCATATGTAGAATTCCATCTAATATCAATTTCCTCAGGCATCAATATCGGTGCAAGTCTATTTTCTTGATATTTAATTTTAAATTCTCTAATTCTTTTTCTCCGATTATTTTCTTGAATAAAACCAACAACAAGACAATTTTTTTCAAAATAAAGCTCAAAAAATTCAAGACCATCTTTTACAATTAAATTATATATTTGACATGCACACTTACTATGAAAAATTTCAGGCAACGACGAAGATGGCATAGATTTTAATTTTTTTATAGCAGTCTTGTTGTTAGAAGCATTATCAAAAGCAATACATAAGATTTTATTTTCGACACCATAAAATCCGGCAACTTTAACAATAGAATCAACAATAAATTCTCCAGTATGTTTACGGTCTTCATCATATAAAAAAACTAGAATACGTTTTTGCATCACAAAATTACTATCCATCCAGTGACAAGTAACAGTTAAATAATCATTTTTACTTACAGCACGACCACGATCAAAAGTTAGGGACAATATACATTGAATATTTTTTAACAATGTTGATAAATAAAAACAATATTGTGAATGAAGTCTAAAAATTTCAGATCAACAAGTACTTCTAGGAACACCATTAAACATAGGATTATAAATAGCTTGAATATAATGAATAAATGCATCAGAAGAAGGAAAACTAAAAGGCAAACAACCCACAACTACCATTTTAGTTATTTCTTCCCAGTCCCTCAATTTATTATACTTCTTCGTTACCTGACCGGTTGCTGGATCCATTCTAGTTTGCGTTGGCCCATCAACATCCCCACCACCTCGTGCAATTTCTAACTCTCTTTTGTGAGCATCACCTATATGTCTCATTAACGTACCCGTACCCCCTTGCTTGGCTCCGGTTTTATGCTTATATATTTGTTGACAAATATTGCATTGCACCTCAGTATCTGATATACGTTCAAAAAATTGTCATGCAATACTAGTTATTTTACGAGGTCTTGGGGCACGGGGAGGACGGGAAGGGAGATTAACCGATTCAGATCTAACGTTAGCATTTCCTACTGCGGGTGTCTCATCAATAATTTCATCATCTTCGTCTAAATTAACCGCATCTACTTCATTTTCTTCTTCTATACCGTAATTTTTCTGCGCTTCTACATAATCCATATCATGAGTACCTACACCTATTTCTTCCTCAAAAGGTGCACCAAGCAGTACCGGAGGCGAAGGCACACGGGTATATATACTACTTGAAGTACCTCTACCACTAGTAATTCACTTTTTACTACCACTACCGCTTCCGGGATAAAAAAATTTAACACCTTTAGTAGCGAGGTTTCTTAATTTATCCATAGTATAAATTAAATTAAACTAAGAAAATTCAAAATACACAAATATAATAAAATTAAATATTCAACAATTAATACAATAAATAAAAATTAAACGTAAGAGATGGAACGACAATACCAAATTTTGGAAGTATCCGAAGGTTGCGAATTTAGAAACTTTCACTCGTACTTTGTAGACGCAAAATTAAAAATTTAAAGTGAGCACTTTAGGAAATTAAATATATTGAATATTTGAGAATTGAGAATTGAGAGAGTGAAAAATTGTGTGAAAAATGATTTGAAGGTGTAGGGTATTTATAGATTTTTTTTTGGGATTAAAAAATTATTTTAAAAGTAAATTTCAAAAAAAATTCCAAACGGCTAGTTTGGCCCAAAATCCCAAATTTTCAAAAAAAAAAAAAAACTATTCCAGGCCGGGCCGGTTAACCAGCGGGCCTAGACTGGGCTTGGTCCGGGCCGGGTTAGCGGGGCCCAAACTAAAAAAAAAACGTCCTGAAACACGGTACTCTAAAGCCCTTGGGCTTACCGGGCCGGTTCGTCCCGGCCCACTTGACACCCTTTTCTTTTGATATATCAAATGATGTTTTGCTAGAGAGAAGTGATATTTGGGGAAGAAAGAGACAATCTTCGTTCTTTTGGAGAAGAAAGAAACACAGATTTCAAGGAATCTTTATTACTTATATTTGTATTGGTATTCATATTAAAATAGTAGTAAAATAATACTAATTAATAATGAAATATAATAGAAATAATAAAGTTAATATTAGTATGTCGGCAATATATCAAGGAAAATAGTAGGCCGATAATTTTTGTTTAATGGTAAATTATTATTATATCTTTATAACTCTATTTTATAATATTTGATAACCTTTTTTTAGCTGAATCCCAGCAATCGTATCCATACTCGAATTTGCACCCTCAAATCATAAAATTTAAATTTTGACGAATTCGACTCTCAAAGATGCACCCATCTTGAATACCCGCACCCGAGGCTGAGCAACTTAGGATTGACCATGCTAGTTATGGTTCCAACATATTCAATAAAACTCTTTCCCTAATTAAAGAGTGGTTCTTGGAGAAGAATCTTTCACCATCCTCGTGGCTTTCACAATAGTTTATGTGCTCATGACAAAATTGCATTTGTTCTTGGCGGATTTCATATGGTTGATTTCATTGGATCAGTAAGGATATTTTATCCTAAGTATTTTAGGGTTTCATTTAACATATAAAATGAAGCGTGTGGAGAGATACCATTAATTACCAGAGGGAATTTGTGATATTTCGAATTACATGAATCATCTGAACACGAATTCCTCCTAAGACCTGGTATTTCAGTATCAGAAGGAATGCTTTGTGCTTATTATACTTGTTGAAATTTGTGTTCCGGCTAATGAAAGAATATGATGTCAAAGGAGTCGTGGACTAAATTATTTACTCTACGAGAGATCAATCTTTATCCAGAGATACCGGTATATAGGTTTGCTCAGTGGCCGAGCCAAAATTTTCACTGAGGGGGTTCAGAAGTAAAATATACGGACTAGTCGAAGGGGGTTCAACATCTACTATATATAGATAAAAATATTTTTGACCATATAAAAATAGTATAATTTTCCGACGATGAACCCCTTAAATGTATGTAGCTCCGCCACTGGGTTTGCTGATGTTCGTTTAGGACATCCAAAGGACCATATGGAGTGTTACCTACGAGGGGCGTCACCACTCAAGTAGTTTGTTATACGGAAAGCTTGATCTCTCCAAATTAATTACTTGCTTAGTAGTATTTGCTTATGATCGGAGTATCCTCCTCATGCATGCTGCAACAATTTATTCTTATAAGTTATACTAACTTGTCAATGTTTGGTTTCGAAATTATGTCATTGCTTATTTCATGTCACAACATGCCTAGAGCCGTTAAAGCGTTATACGCAGTTCATATCACTATCACAGATTGGGATAGCCAAATTTAGAAATATGAGGAAAGATCATTTGGCCATTGCCTTTGCAATAAGCTCCTCCTCATATCAAGTTTATGGTTTCTCATTAAACACAAGTTCATTAGGAATTAGGATCATTAGGAAGAGCTTATTATGATATTCTTATCTAATTACTAAGGTTGAGTTTCGTCCTTGCCTGATGGTGAATCTTGTAGTAAAGTTTATTTCTGCCTTTGCAATTCGAGGATCGATCTCTTTTTGGCCCCACTAAATCGAAGTGATCTTGCAATTAGGTTTATTAAGGTCTCAAAACATTTGTGAGTCATTCAATATGTTAAGGACATTTTTTTTACCCTTTTTCGTAATTATAATTAACATGGAGTGAGTAATTTTTTTTTTTCAATCTAAGCTCGGATTTGAAGTTGTAATCATTAGGAATATCCAAATTCTTTATAGATTATGAATCTTTTTTCTATCTCAAAATAAAAAATTTAAGGAATTCTTATAATCTCAACACATTGAGCAAATTTCATCAGAAAAACAAAGATAAACATAATTATACTGCAATTGCATTAAGCACCATATATACTTTTCAAAGAGGGTTTCAATTTCTCCAACATTTATAAATTATTCATTTGACAATTTCTATAACAATACATACACTTACAACAAATCATAAAGAGCTTGTATCCTTCTATAGTTACAATTTTTTTTCTAGATAATTTTTTTTTTAATTGCTGGCAGTATCACATATATATTCTAAGATCATCCAAAATACTAAATTCACCCAACAAAAACCCATAATTATCCACAATTGGAACTCCCAATTTATGTGAATATTTCACTTCTTGATTTTCTGAAATTTTCACCCAAGTCCCCATCATTAATTCTTCATCACTTTCTTCAACCCCATTTGATGTATTTGTATTCTCATCAACACTCATTGATGATTTTTCTTCAAAGTCATCAATAACACAAGATTCTTGATCAGATTTTTCAGAAATCTGGCCATTTTTTGCACTTTTAGCCATCACTAATTCTTCGAATTCAAGCTTCTTAGACTCGTAATTTTTCGAAACGTCTTCAGCCGTAACAAAAGTACCCAACCAAATCATTTTCTTGTTCAATGGGTGTTTAATTTCAGCACAAAATTTCTCATTTTTTCTCTTACGCACCCCAATAGGGTACAATCTGACACAGGTATTCTTTGAAATTCTTTTGTAGGATTTCATGATCAAAGTTTTGAGAGGGGAAAAAAGTGCAATTTCTATAAATAACAAAGTATAAAAAAAGCTTGGGATGTGAAGAAAAAAACAATAAATAGTGAACACATATATAGGAGTAATTAGAGAACCAATTAAGCAAACTTTTATTCTCTTTCTATTTGGAAAAGGATTTAACAAAACGAGTAAATTATTGATTGAGAAATTGTTGCATATTATTAGTCACTGTATTTATTAGTATCCTAATTTGACACTGAATATTCAAATCTCTAAATTTGGTAGAATACCACATTTGAGAGTGCGAAGCCTAAAAGGTAAGTTTTTTGGGATAAGGTAAACTCACCATTTTACCTTACATTCTAACATTTGCACTGACGACGTTAACTTCTTAATAGACAAGGTAAACACCTGTGTTTACCTTGTTCCTTTTGGAATTTTATAGTATTAGGGTGCCCTTTTGAAATTTTGACTAAAAAAACTTGCCTTTTAGGCTCCAGACTCCCACATTTGGTCCAGTATTAAATGAAATACAATTAATTTTGATGAGTCTTATCTTTATCTCACGAGTTAAAATATTATTCACCATTGTCTATAAAAAAAAGGTTATTCGACTATGAATAAATTTCTTTTAAAGAATCAATTGATGACATGACCTGGTTAATATTATATTTAACTTACTAATATATCTTAAGCTGTAATAATAATGGTGAAAATATCTTTATACTTTGCGATAATTTAATCCTTATCTCTATTTTTTTATCATCCGATATTTCATATCCGCTTTATATCTTGAGTTATAATAATTATGAAAAAAAATTTATACTGTGTATAACTAATAAATTCATACCTCTTTTTTTTTCTTAGTGGATGTTTCATATTTGTTTTATATCTTAAGCTATTATAATTGTGGAAAGTACTTTATGTTATGTGAATAATTAAATTTTTTTCTCATTTTTTCACTCGATATTTCATTTCATTTTGATGCCTCAACTAGTTTGTATTTAAGTCGTGTCTGATTATCTTTTCGTTATTTATATTTTAGGTTGAACTAAACTACTATAATCCATCCCTGCCTACAAATTAGTTGACAATGTTTACAAATCTTACAAACAGAAGTTAATATATTTATATTTATTGTATATTCGCTTAGAATGATTTTTAAAAAAGGAAGTACTACTTATCGAGAATTGTAAAATCGTAGAATAAAGAAATTAGTTGAGATTATACGCAAGCAAATTTGAATATCATAATTATAATAATAAAAAAATTATATTCTCATGAATCAAACTCATACCCCCACAATTTTTGCATATTATATTCTGTAAATTCCATATTTAGTATGATGAACCATATGTTTACCAAAAATATATGCACTAAATTATCAAAAAAATAGTAAATCAAGTATTGCAGTAATATATACATTTTGTCTGCCAATAAAACGATCTCAAATTGGTAATACTAGGAAAATTGTCATAATTGGTATTGCAAGTTGGAATTGTCTTTAAATATTTATGCCAGGTGTATCATATTTTAATACATATATATAATTGCCACAAATAATGTTTGCGTGTAAAATAAAAACTTATTAATAGTTGAATCTATAATTAGAAGAGGCACCTAGCTATTTTTGGCTAGGGATTATTTTTCCCTTTCATTTCCAGTTTAATTTTTCAAATGACACCTCGGAAAATACTTATTCACACTCGGTGTTTACACAACGCTATCTATTTCGAGTACCAATTAATTTGAATTTATATTGAGAAATTCTACTTAAAAAATATGTTGCTTTAACTTAAAGACGACTTCATATGCAGGACTCGAAAAAAATGACATCTATGCCTAGATATTAATCTTTGTTCTATTTTTGCACAACTGAAAATTTAAGGTTATAACTTATTATTTAACTTTAATATTTAAATAAAAACCAAATTACATTGAAATTGACTAATATTATATTTTGAATATAGTATAAACTTCTATAATAATTAAATTAGTGTCCATCAATAAAGATCACGAGAAAGATTCTTTTTTTATTTTCAAACATAGCATTATGTGTAATTTTGGCAATAAATCCTGTCATATAAAATTTATGCCGTTTTTGCTAAGTTTAGAATTTTGTTTGACCAATACTCTGATTTCTAGAAGACTGTCCTTTCGAAAATCACTTTATTTCTTTTTTATTTATATAGTAGTACTATTTCTTTTAATTAATCTATTAAAAAATATATGGCATTTTTACATTATGATACAATTTAATTTTAAATTTTCTTTTACCCTTAATAACATGCTTTATAGTCACATAATTCTCATGGCATGCTTAAATTCATAAGTTTCACGAGTCCTTTTATGTTCTTAAGTTAATTTCTGAACTCAGTTAAATTATAACAATAACAATAAAAAAAAATCTAGCTAGTGTGATCTCACAAATAAGGTCTGAATATAGATGAGTATACACAAATTTGATCCCTAATTTGAGGTAGAAAAATTAATTTCGATAAACTCCCACTAAAAAAAAACATTTTTAAACACATGTTTAGAAAACACTTTGAGCGAAAAAATCTCTAGTGAATATATAACGAAAAGAGAAGAAATGACAATATTAAGATAAGGAAAGTAAAAAAAAAAAAGAATAGTAATAATATTAAAGGATTGGATAATTACAAAATAACAATACAAAATAGCAAATAAGATACTCCAAGATAGAATCATGCTCTCCCACATAAAAGATAATTATTTATTAATATTTTATTCTAATTCTTGATCTTTGTGCTTTTCTATTTTAGATCATGTCTTTGGTGAGCTAAAGCCGTGTCACCTCACCCCAATTCTCCTTGGTTCTATCTCTACATCTCCTTAGGTCTATGATTACCAACCTCACACATTCTCACTAGGGTATTTATGTTTCTACTATTTACGTGCTTGAGTCATTTGATCAGCTTTGCTCCTCTCTTCCTGTCCACTATGAAGGTCACTTCCACCTTGCCTCGTATATCTTTATTTCTAATTTTATCTTCTCCTGGTTGGTTCGCTCATTCATCTACGCATCATTATTTCCACTACTTTCACTTCTAAGCTTGTGAATTTTGACTGGTCAGCATTCTATCCAATACAACATAAACAGTCTAATAACCACTTTGTAGATCTTATCTTTAAATTCTAGTGATACGTTTTATCACATAGGACACCGGATTCATGTCTCTGTTTTATCCACTTCACTTCAACAAGATATATCATATCATCGCCTATCACTCCCCCCCCTTCCCCCCCTTCCTTAAATTATTGACGCAAGATACTTAAAGCTATCTTTTTTTAGAATGACTTATGCGTTGATTCTCACTTTCATATCCACCTCATGTGTTGTCTCTGAATTTTCACTTCAAGTACTCTGTTTTAATCCTACTCATGTTGAAAGCTATAAACTCTAGAATTAGTCTAACCCAACGTTAACCCACGTGCCTTATCAAACAAATACTTTCCATGATAATCGAAATTCCATCTAGAGGCTTTTCCATCTTCCTTTAGCTCTATATCATATAAATCATTCCATCTACCCACGAGAAATTTTGTCCCGCTATCGTGAGTCATAGAACAACGGTAATAATTACCCATGAAATCCTTATCAAATGTAAGTGAATTGAAAATTTTAGAAACACATTTGAAACGGATCAATGACATAACAGGGAGCCATAATTAGAATATTTCGATAATTAATTCTTTGGGAATTGTAGGAAACTTTTCATAGGTTTTATCTTTGTGTCCTGTGTAGAGGAGGGGGGGGGGGACATTAAGTAATTGAGTTATTGATTAGTACTTAATTTCCACATGATACAAAGATGAAATCTATGAATAAATTTCCTAAAATTTTCCAGGAATTAATTATCAAAATATTCTTATGGCTTTCTGTTATCTCACTGATCCGTTTCAGATGTGTTTCTAAAATTTTCAATTCACTTACATCTATCTGATAAGGATTTCATGGATAATTATTATCGTCGTTCTATGACTCGAGATGACGGGGCAAATTTTTTCGTGAATGAATGGAACGATTTATATTATATAGAGCTAAAGGAAGATAGAAAAGCCTCATCCACATATAACAATATCGTAATACCTTTCCTTGAATATGTCGTGTCAAGGGGACACTTAAAAACACTTCTCACTCTTTATTTCTTTTATTTTATTTTTATGAATTTTGTTAAGAGTTCTTTTTCCTTCTTTATTTATTTATTTTTTCACTTTTGAAGGTTGTGATTTGAAAGGTGGGCTCGAAGAGATAGATAGTAATTTCTGGACAATCAAATTGGGCCCATCTCACATTCACAATGACTAATCCACTACATTTTTTGCTCTTATTCATAAAAAAATTCTTCTTTTGATCTTTATAATGTCAAGAGATAAGCATCCAATTACCCTTGAATTATAGTCAAAATTATTACGACACACTCCAATTTCATAAGGTTTCTATTATCTTTCTAAACTCAATTTTAGCGTATTTTTATCACCCTTTTAAGCTGATGTGATACTTTTATTACATAAAATAAAGTTCATATCAAAGGTGTCACTTTAGCTAAAAAGATTAACAAAAGGTGTCGCATCAGATAAAAAGGATGACAAATAAATGATAAATTTAGTTCTGGAGGTAATAGGACCCTCGTGAAGTTGGAATGTATCGTTGCAAATTTAGTCATAGTTTAGGGGATACTAGATGTTTTACTCTAATGTTAATTTAATATATTAGTTAACTTTTTAGACAGAATATAATGCTTTTAGTTTCTTTATATCGGAAGTATGTTATGTTTGGACTATTATCAAAATTATAACCCTCAAAACAACTTTAATAAAATATATATGAATAATTAACGAGTGTCACATTAATTTGGTAACTCGATCAATTTTGAAGAATCACTAAAATAAATATTATTTGTGCACCACTCTAAATATTGAAAGTTTGATTTAAAGAGCTTAACTAAATATTACAAGGATTAAAAATATAATTATCAATAATCAAGGGATAAAAATTATTATTATATCAAAGATAAACACAAAAAGAATTTAGTTTCAAAAAAGTTGAGTGTATTCAGAATGTGGATTAATTTGAGCCACATTTACTTGTAAAAACATGGATTATATAGCTATGTACTTAAGACATCAATGGTTAATTGTTATAGAAGATGTCCAAATCAAATGAATGTTTTAATTTTTTTTTTTAAATATATGTACAATATATAGAAAGTGTATACAAATTACATAATTGGTGTATACAACGTGTAAAAAAAAGTATAGTTATTATATAAATTATGTATCAAAACTGTATAATTTCCGTATAGAATATTTATGTATAAGATTTATATAAAACCAGTATAAAAGTTGTGTAAAAACGATATAGAACCAGTCAGTAAATTAAAATGGCTAGAAAGTGGAATTTAAATTTCATGGCCATTTTCAAGAAAATAGTTTAATTTGAAGTGCAAATGTACATTTATTATATAAATTATGTATCAAAACTGTATAATTTCCGTATAGAATATTTCTGTATAAGATTTGTATAAAACCTGTATAAAAGTTGTGTAAAAACGGTATAGAACCAGTCAGTAAATTAAAATGGCTAAAAAGTGGAATTTAAATTCCATGGCCATTTTCAAGGAAATAGTTTAATTTGAAATGTCGTTTCTGTCCTTTCCCCCAAATACAAATCCATAAATGAATAAGACACAATGGTGTATAACAAATACAAACTTGTGTTTCCTAATATACATAATGATTGGAACATATTAATAGGCCCACTTAACTTTGGGCTGAATTTACTTGGGACCTCAAGTAAAACCAGTCCAGCCCATATCTTTGTACTTGAAAAATCTATTTTTCTCTAATTGTTGTAGCTTTCTTCTTTGATACTTGTTCCTCGATTTGGTATGTATATCGTCTAATGATGTGATGGAGGAAGTTAATCCATTTTCACTAATGTTGTCCCAGTTGATGCTCGTCCATGTCCCATCCTGATAGGTCTTCGATTTGCCCCTAGCCTAATTTTATAATCCACCTGTCTTCCCCAGTCTCTGAAGCCCTCCAGGGGCCTAGCCCTGTTTTTTCACTCGAGTCTGAAGTTCAATGACTTTCATCATTGACAATCACCTGGCTAATAAGACAATGAAGTGAAGAGCCCATGCACATATAGTGAACTATTTATAACATACTTGTCTTTTCCTATCTAGGCCATGAAAATGCACTTGCCAAAGGATCTCATTATGAAAATCCTCATGAGGCTACCTTTGCAGTCCATTCTTCGATTCAAATGTGCTTCGAGATCTTGGAAGATATTAATTTCAGAACCCTATACTTTGAGACAAAGCATTGGAATCATGCCAAAAATAACCAAAATTCTAATAACTACCATATTCTATGCGATAAGGTTGACACATTTTTGTTCTATTGTTCTTCTTTATCATTCGATAGCACTTACAGACTGAGATATGACTAGACTAGTGATGACTATAAGATTGACAACACTTAATAATGGTTGCAACCCACATAGTAAA
The DNA here is from genome assembly GCA_030864215.1 of Capsicum pubescens. Classification (NCBI taxonomy): domain Eukaryota; kingdom Viridiplantae; phylum Streptophyta; class Magnoliopsida; order Solanales; family Solanaceae; genus Capsicum; species Capsicum pubescens. The sequence continues at coordinate 414,441,478 of CM061548.1, forward strand.
ACCCTTGCACTAAAGAGGGATTCTTGGAGAAATATTGATAGCCATCCATGTGGCGTTCGCAATCGTGTATGGTATAATCTAGACTCTTCGACATTTCATCATGGCACATTTCATTGGATCATTATTGATATTGCATCTAAGTATTTTATAGCTTCATTTAATATATCAAATGAGGTTTTGCCAGAGGGAAGTTGTGATATTTTGAGCATGAATATCCACCAAAATAGGCATAGTGTATCAATATTAGAAGGGATGCTTTGTGGTAATTGTAACAAAGAATCTTATGATTGACCACGAGTTATGGTTCCAACTTATTCAATAAAATTCTTGCATTAAATTGTGTTTGTTCATGGAGGATTTCATTAGATCAGTAAGGATATTTTATCCAAGTATTTTATGGTTTCATTTAACATATATGTCAAATGAGGCGTATAGAGAGATACCATTGCCAGAGGGAATTTGTAATATTTCGAATTACATGAATCACCTGAACACGAATCTCCTAAGACCTGGTGTTTTGAATTATTGTACTGGTTGAAATTTGGGGTTGAAAACTTTTAAGTTGTGGCTAATGAAAGAATATGTTGCCGAGGTGATACCAGGAAAACTACGAGAACAAGAATTTACTACAAAAATAAAGAACAATCGAAATAGAGATAGAAGACAGATTGACACAAGAAGATAGAAAGAAATAGGAACTATTGAATATATTAAATTTTAAAAAACCCTAAATCCTTTACCAACGAGCACCTAATCTCTAAGTGGACCAAGAGGGAATCAACGCCCTCAAAACCCTCATTTCTAAACAAGCATTCAGCACAAGCTCACCAATCACACTCTCGTTAGGTTCATTCAATATAATATTCAAAACAAGCTAATGAAAATGAAACCCTAATACTTCTATTTATACTCCACTACAAGGCCCAAAAGTGACCCTTGAACAAAGAACAAAAATGAGCCCAACCATGGGTCTGCCTCCCCTTGACTGCCCGTCACCCGAGCCATCACCATGGAGCAGTGTACGCCTCCATTAGGCTTCTCTTGATGGCTCAAGGGACGGTTGGTCAGGATGGTGACGGCCAGTCGCCCTTCTCGACACCCCTAGGCGGTAGTGACTGGTTTCTCCATCTTGAGATCCTAATTCAACCCTTAACACATAGACTCGTTTGGAGATGATCAACACTTGCTTTAACACCTCTCTCTTCAAGAACATAGCTTGTAAATCTTATGATTTCCGAGCTTGGCTACTAGTGAAAGGTCTCGAGGGAATCTGAATCGTATCACAAGGAGTCTTGGACTAAATTATTTACTCTACGAGAGACCAATCTTTATCCAGAGATACCGGTGTATAGGTTTGCAAATGGTGAAGTACTACTCTACTCTACTACGATAGACCGGGATGGAAGTTGTTATAAAGAATAATGAGTTTAACTATTATGAGATGTTTGTCTACGAAGATTCTTATGATTGACCACGAGTTATGGTTCCAACATATTCAATACTCCCTCGGTTTCAAAAAGAATGAAAAATTAAAATAAAAAATACTTTTGAATTTTGTGGGTCCTAAATTAAAGTTATGTCAAATTTACCAAAATACCCTTTAATCTTGTGGTATTAAACATGCCAGAAAAAGAAAGGGTCATTCTTTTTTAAACGAACTAAAAAAAGTAGGTCATTCTTTTTCAAACAGAGGGGGTAAAATTCTTGCACTAAAGAGTGGTTCTTGGAGAAGAATCGATAACCATCCTCGTGGCTTTCACAATAGTTTATGTGTTTGGGACATAATTGCATTTGTTCATGGCGGATTTCATGGGATCGGTAAGGATATTTTATCCAAGTATTTTATGGTGAAGTACTACTCTACTACAACAGGGATGAAAGATATAGTGATAGTTCGTTTAGGACATCCAAATGACCATATGGGGTGTTACGACTTATGTCACAACTCAAGTATTCTGTTATACGGAAAGCTTGATCTCTCCAAAATTATGTAATTGATTATTTCATGTCATTAAGTTTTATACACATTATTTGACGTGATATTTTTCTTTGTCTTAGCTCTCTCACCCTTTTAGCGTCGCACAAAGCTTTCCCTGTCTCGATTGGCTTTTAGCCAAAACGGAGACCTATAATCCTACTTGTATCGTTTGGTGGCTGCTACTGCAAGTGCCTAATCACTAAGGCCGAGTTTCGTCCTTGTCTGATGGTGAATCTTATAGTAAAGTTCATTTCTGCCTTTGCATTCGACGGTCAATCTCTTCCCGACCCCACTAAATCCAATTTGGACCCAAATGTCGTGGCTAAAGTGACCTTACAACTAAGTTTATTAAGGTATCGAGGCTGAGTCATATTCAATATATTACTAACATTTTTTTTTACCTTTTTTCGTAATTAAATTATCATGGAGTGAGTATTTTTTTCAATCTCAGCGGGGATTTGAAGTTGTAATAATCAGGGGTATACAAATTCTTTATAGATTATGGATCGTTTTTCTCTCTCAAAATAAAAAATTTAAGGAATTCTTATAATCTCAACATATTGAGCAAATTTCATCAAAAAAATAAAGGCAAACATAATCAAAGAGGATTTCAATTCCCTCACCTTTATAAATTATTCATTTGACAATTTCTATAACAATACATATACTAACAATAAATCATAAAGAGCTTGTATCCTCCTATAGTTACAATAATTTTTTTCTAGACAATTTTTTTTTAATTGCTGGCAGTATCACATATATATACTAAGATCATCCAAAACACAAAATTCACCTAATAAAAACCCATAATTATCCACAATTGGAACTCCCAATTTATGTGAATATTTCACTTCTTGATTTTCTGAAATTTTCACCCAAGTCCCCATCATTAATTCTTCATCACTTTCTTCAACCCCATTTGATGTATTCGTATTCTCATCAACACTCATTGACGATTTTTCTTCAAAGTCATCAGTAACACAAGATTCTTGATCAGATTTTTCAGAAATCTGGCCATTTTTTGCTCTTTTAACCATCACTAATTCTTCGAATTCAAGCTTCTTAGACTCGTAATTTTTCGAAGCGTCTTCAACCGTGACAAAAGTACCCAACCAAATCATTTTCTTGTTCAATGGGTGTTTAATTTCAGCACAAAATTTCTCATTTTTTCTCTTACGTACCGCAATAGGGTACAATCTGACATAAGTATTCTTTGATATTCTTTTGTAGGATTTCATGATCAAAGTTTTGAGAGGGAACAAAGGGGAAATTTCGTTAAATAACAAAGTATAAAAAAAGTTTGGGATGTGAAGAAAAAAAGAATAAATAGTGAACACATATATAGGAGTAATTAGAGAACCAATTAAGGAAACTTTTATTCTCTTTCTATTTGGAAAGGGATTTAACAAAACGAGTAAAGTATTGATTGAGAAATTATTGCATATTAATAGTCACTGTATTTATTAGTATTCTAATTTGACACTGAATATTCAAATCTCTGAATTTGGTAGAATACTACAATTGGTCCAGTATTAAATGATGAAATACAATTAATTTTGACGTGTCTTATCTTTATCTCACGAGTTTAAATATTATTCACCATTGTATATAAAAAAAAGGTTATTCGACTATGAATAAATTTCTTTTAAAGAATCAATTGATGATCTGGCCTGGTTAATATTATATTTAACTTACTAATATATCTTAAGCTGTAATAATAATGGTGGAAATATCTTCATACTTTGCGATAACTTAATCCTTATCTCTCACTCTTTCTTTTTTTCATTCGATAGTTTCATATCCGCTTTATATCTTGAATTATAATAAGTGTAAACAACATAAATCTCCTTGACAATGAAAATAATTACACAAAATCTCTTCTTCTTTTCTCTCTCCCTTTTTTTGCAAACATACTCATACATTCGGTCACATATTATACATTAATCGAATGTATGATGTAACAGCTAATCCTATATTTAAGGTAAGAGAATCTTTAATTATTTTACAGTTCCTTAATTAAAGGCAATAATTAGCCAAGATTAAGTCATTTATGGATAGAACATGTAACTGATATTTGAATTTTAAAATTTTTGTTATACATAATTTTTTTTCCTATGATTCACGATCTGGAAAGCCAAAAAAAAACCACTTTCTTCTACATCCGTTCTCTAAAACTACTAAAATCTTCTTCTACATACGTTCTTCAATACTAGTAAAATCAATATGAATATCTCCATATTGTTGCGACATTCTGGAATTTAGGAGTCAGAAATTAGTTATACGTCATACAAAAGTGACGCAATAGTAATTTCGGTAAATGCGGACGAGTCGATAACACCCGCAGGACTTGCGGTTTCTTTCCAAAGGAATCATGAAGAATATAATATGGTTTTCTATGTGCGGATACGTTGAATGGTTCTGATTGTATAAATATTTTTTATTAATTTTTTTTTTAAATGTTGGAGCAAGTAATTTATATTTTTTTATTGATTATAGATGTTAATTTCTTTAACCAATGATTTATATTAGTATAAAAATTTTAAGCTTTTTTCCTATATCATAGTTCGTAACCATATAACTTGAAGTTAGGACACTATTATAAAAGCACATTAACTATGTAACTTACTCTCTATAGGAGTAAATAATTGTTGAAACGCACGGTGTATTAAACTGTTGTACATTAATAGTTAATGTATGATATAGCATTATACGTTTTTAACATGTATGACGTTAGAAATACAATAACGAAATTTAACTGAATTCAATTTTGTTTTTAAAATTATACACAGTATCATTCCAGTAAATTTACGAATGTATAATATGTTTTTATACGGTCAAATCAATGTATAATAAATGTGTGCCTTTCCAGTAAACATTTGAATGTATAATAAGTTGTTAACATTCAAAGCAACGTATAGTGATATTGTGCCATTCCAATAGACTTACAAATGTATAATATTTGATTATACATTCGTATCAATGTATGATATAACATCATACATTATAAATGTGCATGGTATTAACAATTTCTGTAATTTTTTACAAGTAATAAACATTTTACAACATGTATGTTGTTATGTAATACGTACGTTTAAAACATATTAGTCTTTAGTTCAATGTAAGATTCACTTATAAGCAAAGGTACATAACAGGAAACATACTATGTGTTCAAAATACAATGTCATATTAATTAGTAATATGTTGTTTTAATCATTAACAAAGTAAGTGAAAGGAAAATTTCATTAACAAAATAAGTGAAAGGAAAATTCAATAAGTACCATGAATCAGTTAGTAACATTGCAGTAGTGTCTCAGTGACTAAAAAGCATATTCTCATAAGATGAAGACATCCATAAATGTAAATTAACATCCAAAAAGTAATCTTTGAATTCGTTTAACATCAACCACAAAACGAAGATTTAGTTGATTCAATTTTGACTTTTATTAAACAATTCTACTCTAAAATAACAATTGCACTTTCATCAATTTCTTGGAGCACACTATTTCTTGGCCAAGGAGGATTGCCATTATCACTCGTGTACCTTTCATTTGCCTTTCCTACTCCATAATGCCACAGTAATGAAGCACAGTGTAAACATTGACTTCTAGCATCAAACACGCATGAATGCACTTGCTGCCCTTCACTTAATATTTCTGCATAAGCAGCAACAAAGATGCCACAGTCCCTGATTTAAAAAAAATAAAAATGAAGTAACAGTAAGTACATTAATTTAAACATAGTTATACATTATAAAAAAATTGTAATTTACTTACAAACTTTCAGATGCTTGCTGGGGTATGTTTTGAACCTATTCAACATCAAATGCATTTTGATTGACATGTATGATGGTAGCTTATACATTTAAAAAATGTAATATCGGATATACTTATACATCTCAAATGTAATATCGAATATACTTAAACTACAGACAGACATGTATGATGGTAACTTATACATTTTAAAAAAATCTTCTTTAATGAATAATGTCAACTTATACAATAATCTTTTTAACTGCCTCTTTTATGTACATCTTCTTATTATATAATATAATGGAATATAAAGAAGAAAACTAATATTATACATTAGTCTAAAAAATAAAGTAATGTATAATCAAATATGCCAGGAACAAAACCAACGAACATATTTTGTTCTTGAGCATCTAACTGACTAAGTCCTAAACTAAAGCTAGGACGAGAATCCATTACCAAATTTATACTATATTGATTAAGCAATCGCAACTATAAACAAGAAATTCAAAGATCTAACTTGTATTATATGAAAAAAACAGAAAAAATCAACTAACAAACTAGAATGAGATTGCAAAATAAGATAATTTCATAAAAATCAACGTGCAACCAAACAAGAATCCGAATAAGAACACACAACTTTAAAACAAAAATAAAGATCTGACTTTTAATAAATGGAAAAAAATGATATTATCGAACTATCACACTGAAATGGATTTGCAAAAGCAATTAATTTCATAAAAAACAAAAATGCAATAAAAAATCGGCCTAGATTGTGATTTGGTAAAGTTGAAAAAAAAACTAAAAATTATTGAAAAAAATCAATATATAAGTTCAATAAATGTTTGATAACTTACAAATTGGTAACCTTTAAGTATACGATTGCTTGAATTTGAGCGTGAAAAAAGGTATTGAATAATGGAGGAACAATCGGTTGTTTAATGAAAGAAAAAAATGGAGCAAATATGAAAAAGAGAGAGCAAGTAAAGAATTGTTTAATGGGAGAAAAAAAAAAGAGTAAATATGGGAAAGAGAGATAAAGTAATGATAAAGATTTTTTTTTTATGTATAAGAGAAATGAGAGAGAAAGTAAAAAAATAGGGGATTTTAGTAATAAGTTTGGGATTTGTGTAATTAGTTTATCAATATGGGATGTGTTTTAATAAGGTAAAGTTAGTTTGTGTATATATGTAATTTTTAGTTATAATAATTATGAAAAGATATTTATGTTAGAGTTTAAGTTCTGTGCACCGTCTGTGCATAAAAAATTCTACACTGACAGTTAACTTGACCTGCTATTGCAGGTTGCCCAATTATTTACATAAAAATTAAAAAAGAAAAAATTAGGTAACCTCTAATAGAAAGTCAAGTTCACCTGATAGTGTAGAATATTTTCTACACTAACGGTGCACAAAACTTAAATTCTTTATGTTATACGTATAACTAATAAATTCACATCTCCTTTTTTTTAGCGGATGTTTCATATTTGTTTTATGTCTTAAGCTATTATAATAGTCCATGCCCCATCCCGATGGGTCTTTGATTTGCTCCTATCCTAGCTTTATAATCCACCAGTCTTCTCTAGTTTTTGAAAACCCTTTGGGGGCCTAGCCCTCTTTTCCCACCTGGGTGTGAAGTTCAATGGCTTCCATCATTGACGAACACCTTATATAAGATAAAGAAATGAAGAGCCTATGCCACATATAGACTATAGTGAACTACTTATAACATACTTGTCTTTTCCTATCTAGGCTATACAAATCCACTTGCCACCTGTGCAGTCCCTTCTTCGATTCGAATGTGCTTCGAAATTTTGGAAGATAATAATTTCAGCACACTATAATTTAAGATAAAGCATTGGAATCATGCCAAGAATAACCAAAATTCTAATAAATATCATATTTTATGCGATAAGGTTGGTACATTGTCGTTCTATTGTTCTTCTTTATCATTCAATAGCACTTACAGACTGAGATATGACTCGACTAGTGATGACTATAAGATTGACAACACGTATAATGGTTGCAACCCACATAGTAAAACCCTTCGACATTTATAGCCATCCACGTGACATTCACAATCGTGTATGTTACGTATTATCTAGACTCTTCGACATTTCATCATGGCACATTTCATTGGATCATTATAGATATTGTATCTAAGTATCTGTCAAGTGGGTTGGGCCGGGCCAACCCGAAACCGGCCCTATAAAATTAACCGGGTTGTGGGCCGGGTCCGGTTGGGGTTAAGTTGGCCGGGCCGGGCTGAACAGTAAAAATTTCAAAAATCACCATAACCCGACCCACTTAACCCAACCCGGTCAACCCTGATTAGAAATTCGGTCAAATCCGGTCAAAAATTAAAAAAAAACTTTGTTTTCAATATACACAATATATACCCACCTATATACATTTTAAATACGTTAAGCAATACATATACACAATATATATAGTATATACTACATTAGAATTTAAAAAATATATACACATATACACAATTACTCATATATACGCACCATTCAATATATACGACTATACGTACTACTTTAAATAAAACATATACTTCAACATATATGTACTACAATATATATAAGTATATATATATATTATAAAGTTATATACTAATTTATAAAACATATACACGTGTATACATAAAATATACACGTCTATAGAAGATATATACACAAATATACGCACCATTCAATATATATGTACTAGTTTAATGAAAACATATACTACAATATATGTATATACTACAATATATATATAGTTATATACTAATTTATATAACATATACACATGTATACATTAAATATATACGTCTACAAAAGATATATAGACATATATACTACAATAGATATAGTTATATACTAATTTATAAGACATACACACATGTATACATTAAATATACACGTCTATGGAAGATATATACACAAATATACGCACCATTCAATATATATGTACTAGTTTAATGAAAACATATACTACAATATAAGTATATACTACAATATATATATAGTTATATACTAATTTATATAACATATACACATGTATACATTAAATATATACGTCTACAGAAGATATATAGACATATATACTACAATAGATATAGTTATATACTAATTTATAAGACATACACACATGTATACATTAAATATACACGTCTATGGAAGATATATACACAAATATACGCACCATTCAATATATATGTACTAGTTTAAGTAAAACATATACTACAATATATGTATATACTACAATATATATATATAGTTATATACTAATTTATATAACATATATACATGTATACGTTAAATATACATATCAATAGAAGATATATACACAAATATACGCATCATTTAATATATATGTACTACTTTAAGTAAAACATATACTACAATATATGTTTATACTACAATATATATATAGTTATATACTAATTTATATAACATATACACATGTATACATTAAATATATACGTCTATAGAAGATATATACACATGTATACTACAATATATATAGTCATATACTAATTTATAAAACATATACACATGTATACGTTAAATATACACGTCAATAGAAGATATATACACAAATATACGCACCATTCAATAAATATGTACTAGTTTAAGTAAAACATATACTACAATTTATTATATACTACAATATATATATAGTTATATACTATTTTACAAAACATATACACATGTATACATTAAATATACATGTCTATTGAAGATACATACACAAATATAAGCACCATTCAATATATATGTACTAGTTTAAGTAAAATATATACTACAATATATATATAGTTATATACTAATTTATTTAACATATACTACAATATATATATACATCTATAGAAGATATATACACACATATACTACAATATATATAGTTATATACTAATTTATAAAACATAAACACATGTATACATTAAATATACACGTCTATAGAAGATCTATACACAACAATACGCACCATTCGATATATATGTATTAGTTTAAGTAAAACATATACTACAATATATGTATATACTACAATATATACAGAGTTATATACTAATTTATAAAACATATACACTTGTATACATTAAATATACACATCTATAGAAGATGTATACACAAATATATAAAACATATGCTACTTAATATAATAAATTAATAATAATACTTGGTAGTAAATTAATAATATATTAGAAGTAAGTTTTAAATTTAAACTAGAAATTCAATTTAAATCATTAAATGAAAAAAATTATATAAAGTAAGGACTAAGAAGGAGTGAATGAATGTTGAATTTTATTGATTGCGATTTGCGAAATGGTCCAAAATTTATAATTTACATTAATAAAAAATCTACAAATTATGCATCATTTTTTTCAACTCATTCATGTTAATATTAACGGGAACTTGCATAGGATAGTCAAAGTCAACGGGGGTAAAATCATGCATTGGACTTGATTCTGCTGAGTTCTCCCGTGAAGACATAATTTCTTCACGTTTCAGCTCGTCGCTCGGCTCCGATTTCATTCCTTGGTTTCTTCTTTCCGCTCTGATCCAATATGTGAGGTAAACTAGAAAATTCATTGCATTGCTTCCCAATGAGTGTCGGTTGTCTCCAAGCTGTTGTCGTCCCTGACTAAAGGCGCTCTCTGATGCAACAGTTGACATTGGAACATTCAAGATGTCTCTAGCTAATCTTGAAAGCACGGGATATTGTGTTTCATTACTCCTCCACCAATCCAATGTGTTGATCCGTCGTCTGCGATCCTCTGGCGGCGATCGAAAATAATATTTCAACTCTTCCCGATAAGTTGAGGTGTAAGTTCTCTCATCAACACTGTTCCAACAAGGTAAATCATAAAAGAAATCTGGAAAATCACTATGTGCCAGCCTTTTAGAAGATGATGGCTCCTCGGGAGGATGAGGAGCGACAGTTGGAGTGATATTTGTAGGTACGACTAATTCAAATAAATGAGCATAGTGATTATATAATTTTTCTATGTATCCATTCGCATTACTCATAATCGTCCACAAATCAGGTTCGACTTTTTCAGATTCAGAATCATTGTTAGTATTTATTTCTAAGTTAGCATAAATAATAGTACCAAAGTGGCACATATTATTATATTTAATGCACGAATTTAATATAGCACCAACCAAGTAAATAGGGGAAATCGGAAAAAAATATTTTCTAAATTTAGTAAATATGACATCAACAGCTTCTTTCTAACCATCTTTATTTTTATATTCTTTAAGCAAACCGGAAATATCGGCTATATATCCCAAAATATTACAAACAGTAGGATAATACGCACCGAAAAATTCAACCGTAGCTACATAAAATTTTTCTAAAAACTTAACAAGATCATTAATTACAACCCAATCAGAATCATGTAGCATGCAATCAGCAGAATCAATAAATGAACCGCAATGTTGGTTAAAAGCTAGTGTAATAGGAACTCTATATTTATAACATGTTTTTAAAAAATCATATGTAGAATTCCATCTAATATCAATTTCCTCAAGCATCAATATCGGTGCAAGTCCATTTTCTTGACATTTAATTTTAAATTCTCTAATTCTTTTTCTCCGATTATTTGCTTGAATAAAGCCAACAGCAAGACGAATTTTTTCAATATAAAGCTCAAAAAATTCAAGACCATCTTTTACAATTAAAGTATATATATGACATGCACAATTACTATGAAAAATTTCAGGCAACGGCGGAGATAGCATAGATTTTAATTTTTTTATAGCAGTCTTGTTGTTAGAAGCATTATCAAAAGCAATACATAAGATTTTATTTTCGATACCATAAAATCTGGAAACTTTAACAATAGAATCAGCAATAAAATCTCCAGTATGTTTACGGTCTTCATCATATAAAAAAGCAAGAATACGTTTTTGCATCACAAAATTACTATTCATCCAGTGACAAGTAACAGTTAAATAATCATTTTTATTTACAACACGACCAAGATCAAAAGTTAGGGACAATCTACATTGAATATTTTTTAACAATGTTGATAAATAAAAATAATATTGTGAATGAAGTCTAAAAATATCAGATCGACAAGTACTTCTAGGAACACCATTAAACATAGGATTATAAATAGCTTGAATATAATGAATAAAGGCATCAGAAGAAGGAAAACTAAAAGGCAAACAACCCACAGCTACCATTTTAGCTATTTCTTTCCGGTCCCTCAATTTATTATACTTCTTCGTTACCTGACCGGTTGCTGGGTCCATTCTAGTTTGCGTTCGTCCATCAACATCCCCACCATCTCGTGCAATTTCTAACTCTCTTTTGTGAGCATCAACTATATGTCTCATTAACGTACCCGTACCCCCTTGCTTGCCTACGCTTTTATGTTTATTTATTTGTTGACAAATATTGCATTACACCTCAGTATCTGATATACGTTCAAAAAATTGTCATGCAATACTAGTTGTTTTACGAGGTCTTGGGACACGGGGAGGACGGGTAGGGAGATTAACTGATTCAGATCTAACGTTAGCATTTCCTATTGCGGGTGTCTCATCAATATTTTACACTGTGTATAACTAATAAATTCATACCTCTTTTTTTTTCAGTGGATGTTTCATATTTGTTTTATATCTTAAGCTATTATAATTGTGGAAAGTACTTTATGTTATGTGAATAATTATTTTTTTTTCTCATTTTTTCACTAGATATTTCATATCAATTTGATGCCTCAACTAGTTTGTATTTAAGTCGTGTCTGATTATCTTTTCGTTATTTATATTTTAGGTTGAACTAAACTACGTACTATAATTCATCCCTACCTACAAATTAGTTGACAATGTTTACAAATCTTACAAACAGAAGTTAATATATTTATATTTATTGTATATTCGCTTAGAATGATTTTAAAAAAGGAAGTACTACTTATCGAGAATTGCAAAATCATAGAATAAAGATCATTAAAAGAAAAAGCATCTTCTGAAGATTTTTTTCATTCTCAACGCTCGAACTCCGACAATATAATATAAAAAATTTCATAAGGAAATTAATTTAAGTTTCCATCGAGTGTATATGTTTTAGCTTTTACGTATGAACGAATTGAGATAAAATAAGATCTGAAGATTAATTAAAACATGGCCCTTCATAATTAAGTACTATAAATTATATTTTATGAGAATCTGTCATGTTTTCTATTAGTTATTATGATATTAGTAAAACAATATCTTTGGAGCTTTAAATGTTTTTCAATATATGTATCCCAATTTTCTAATCTATAAAAGTAGAAAAATATGAACTTTAATGTGAACCTAAAAATAATTATGGAGTTGTTCAAACACCAGAATTTTATAACTGAACATTAAGAAAATAATTAAATATTATTTTTTGCATTTCATTTGAATTTGTAAATCTTAAACAATTTTTGAATTCGGACCTTTTTATACTAAATTAGAATCTTGTCATATATTGAGAAAATCCAACAATTTATATAATAATATGTTCAAGTTATTCCCTTAATAGCATGGTGGTAGGATGAAAAACCGTTGAATATTTTAACTTGATTTTAAAAACTTTTTTGGAGGAAGAATAGTTGTATATAAAAGGGAAATTTTCGAGCAGAAATAATTTTATCAGCATATCAATCGTAAAATTAAAAATTTTACCAAAAATAATTTAATATATTAAGTTGACCACCCCTTATTCGTCATAATTATATCTTTGCCAGATCCAATATTAACCATCTTGAGATTGCATTTATGTAATTTTTACTTTTATTAAAAGTCCTAAATTATCCAAATGGTTATAGAGCCAATAAATTAGCTTATTATATCATTGATATTGTTGTCTTCTTTTAAAAGAAAAATAAAGAATTTCATCCTTGAAAAGGTTTCTAATCATTCCAATGAAATACTTTTTTTTTTTTTCAAAAAAGGTACTTTCTTTCTTTATTTATTTTTTGTTAAAAAAGGTACTTTGTCAATTTGTTAAAACGACAAAAATTAAGGAATTATTATTGCCACAACTATCAACCATTTGTACTATCAATTATTTGGTACAAATACGATATAAGTATATGGGATAAGAAGAGAAAAAAAAAACACCTAGGACTTGGACATACAATAATGTGTCGATTGGTTTATAAACAATGTTGTGCATTAATTAGTAATATAATGATTGTAATATAAGAACTAATAACATAGAAATTGAAATTCAGGAAATTAGTAATGTGTATTTATCATCAAACAATTGATGTATTAAAAACTAGTGATTGGTTCGCAGAACTCTTATTTAACTATGACATAGTATTTTTTATTGAATATATAAATTAAAACTTTTTTAGTCCTCAAATTTAAACGGATTAGATTTTTATTACCAAAAGGAAAAAAATATTGCATCATATATAAACTCATTACTTTTCTATTTTTGATCAGCAAAATAATTTGAGTTATTTTGAAAGAATGATTTCAAATGTATGACGAAGAACATTATTGCTCGTAGCTGGTTCGTGCTTATGCAAAGACTATTTATGCTTAAGCACTATATTTATTTTTGAGACTTCTATTAGTCCGTAGATTAGGATGAATAAAAAATTCAATAAAGCGAAAATTCTCAAAAAGAAGAATAGAAAAATGAGAAGTGTAAATATTAATAATACAGAAATTATGCACCATCTTATTGATTTCTGTATATATATAATGTTTTTGAAAATATATCTACAAATTCAAGAAAAGGATTGCACTCTGAGTTAATTAATATTTCTAATGAATCTTTTTAGCACTACAAATATAAGTTAAACGAGATAATCCACTTCAATTCTATCTTCACGTTATACCAATTCTAAATAACTATTTGTGTTATTCACACATTTAATTCTTCGTCATTTTAATAAAGTGCAAAAATATTAATTTTTTATATGAAGAAATCTTAACATATATCAAATATTATTAGTCATCGCTCCTTTTCTTTTTTTGTTCTCATTCATCCCTCCTCTCCTCTTACTCACACCATCATAGCCATATTTTTTTTTTTTGAGGAATTTGTTGTATTGATTAATCCTCGCTGAATGTCATATATAGTATTTCTACTTTTTATTTTTTTCAATTAAATTAAATTCTCGATCATTTGCTCTGTAAATAACTATCACATTTGTTATATATTGAATTAATCAAATAAATATTACATTTATTAAATATTGAATTCCTCTAGCAGGTTATAAGAAAACATAAATAGTAGGTTGGCTAATTAATGACTTTTGAAATTTTCAATGAAAATAGGTTGTTCTTATTTTTCAGCATTGTTAAGGAAATTAAAGAAATGATTTTTTATTTTTTAAAGTTTTTCTAAGTATATATGGCACACAAAATAGAATTAACAGAGGCAATCACCAATCATTCTTTTTTTTTTTTTTGGTTCCCCAAGGTATCCCCACAGCCGGCAGCCGTGAGACTAATTCTCCATTCCTCTATTAGCGCACTAAGCGGTAGGGAACTGACCACAAAGTTTGCTCCATTCGCCAGAGGCGGGGATCGAACCCCCGACCTCTTGCTTAAGGGACATGGCGTTAAACCACCATGCCAATTCTAGTGGTTAATCACCAATCAATCTTAGTATTTATTGTGTGCATTTATTGCTATATTTATTTTTTGGCTTTTAGAGTACACTATGTAAAAATGAATTTAAAATATAAATAATATAAAAAAAGATAAATAGGAATGTTGATCATAAAGAGATGTCATATCATCTTATCTATATCAAACTTGATATGTATAAATAAATTGATTACTATGCAATATATATGTCGATACAATAGATAAATGAAAAGTTTAATAAAATGAACAAGTAAATACTAAGAAAAATATAACTTCTTCATGCACAACACAATTTCTTCATGTGTATTTAAAGGGTTAGACTTTCAATTATGTGTTCGACTATATCCAATAACTTTGATCCAGACCTTATTATCTTGAGAAATAAAATTTTGAACTCGTAAACTTCAAATCTTGATTCTGTTTCTGCAATATTTTAGAAAATGACAGACATAATTGCAATTGCAAAATGCCCATAAGTTATCATACGGAAGAAATAATATATTCAATTGTTGGATCAATGCAATTGCAAATAAAAATGAAAGCAGAAGAAGAAGAAGAAGAAGAATAACATAAATGTTTATACCTTTCATTAATTTTCATTAGTTTCTTTCTTTTTTCACAGAAAATAGAACCTTTTTTTGGGGGGGTGGGGGTGGGGGGATGGGTGGGAGGGGGCACCTTAGCCATCAACCTTACTATTGTGATTCTTGCTGGTACTCTTTTGACACAATTTATAAGCAGGTAACACCACTCTTCTTCTTCATTAACTATAGAAAATGAAAAGAGAAGAGTTATAAGAAACTGTACAATTAAGAAATTAAAGTTTCTCATTTAATTGAGTAATTATCTAAGTAATTTTGAATTTATTTTTCAAATAAGATAAACAAAAGAAAAGAGAAGAAAAATTCAAATAAATAAGAAAAATAATATATACAAATGAAGACCATAGAGAGATGTCACACCACCTTCTCTATGTTTCTTCTTTATTATTATATACTAGTGAATAGGCTCGCGCTTTGCGCGATGTGTAAGACGTTGTTGAATTTGTATATATTTTTGTTATAATAATTAAACTTTGATGAGCTATTTTATCGAATGAAGATAAATTATTGAGAAGAAAGATACTTAACACGTAAGAACTTCAACTTTTCATTCATACTTAAATATTACTCAAGTATTATAAATGATAATATTTATTAGAAATCATAATTGGAGGTAAATCATATACTTAATTCGAGCTTGTCTTACCTAATCTTATTTATTTGTTGTTTTATACCTAATGGGTTAATTATGTAAATAAGAATATTTATAGTTATTGTAGCGATAAGTAAACGTTATATATAATCAAAGATTTTTTTGTGTTACATAAGTCCTCTCAACTGCTATTAATTAGAGAATTTACATAAGTCCTTTCATGTAATCCATTTTTATTTTATTCTTTTTCATCCATTTTTATTTTACAGTTTTCTCCTTTTTTTTGCATTTTTTCCTACTCTATCCTATTAATTTATCTTATGTTAAATTAAATATTAAAAATCTAAAAACCTCTTAATTTCCTCCATAATCAATATATTAATATATATGATAAATAAGACAAGGATGATGTGACACCTCTCTATGGCCACCATTCCTATTTATCCTTTTTCTCGTTATTTTGAATTTTTTTCACCATTTTTTGCATTGATCAATTTGTTTAATAAATAAAAAATTATTATATTTATTATATTCAATCATATCTCATGAGTTACAAAAAAATCACCATCCATTTACATTCTCTATTTAAGTAACATTCCAATTAGCAAATGATTATAAATGTGAAATATTCAGTAAAATTCAATCAATTCTAAATCATACAAAGTAAAATGTCCAATGTTCAAAACCACATATATTGAAAACTTACTAACTTTAATGTGAAATATTCTGTAAAATTCAATCAATTCTAAATCATACAAAGTAAAGTGTTCAATGCTCAAAACCACATATATTGAAAACTTACTAACTTTAATTTTCTTCTTTTGCGTTCAACCATGGCTACAAAGTTCAATGTTGTCTTCTAAGTAAACCATTGCCTATACATAGATTGTTCAAGTTATAAGAATTTGATAGAAGAAAGTTGAAGGGACATGTTACGTAAATAGAGAATGTAATGGATGGAGGTTTTTTGTAACTCATGAGATATAATTGAATATGATAAATATAATAATTTTTTTATTTATTAAACAAATTGATCAATGCAAAAAATGATGGAAAAAATTCAAAAAAGGAGAAAAAAGATAAATAGAAATGGTGGCCATAGAGAGGTGTCACATCATCCTTGTCTTGTTTCTCCTATTGATTGATTAGTATACAATTTGTGCAGTACTTGAGTGTTAAGTTTTGTTCCTAATTCATATATTACAAGTAGATGTATAATTTTAGTACACATGAAATGTTGCGTAATTGGTACATGTATTATTAATATGAGTAAATTTATACAAGTAAACAAAAATTGTATTAATAATATAAGTTGAAACAAAGAAGAGCATAAAACCTTTCATTGATTTTTGAAATTCGACATTAGAATAAGGGTGTTAAGTGGTCCGGGCCGGGTCAATCCGGAACCGGCCCGTGATACTTAACCAGGTTGGTGGGCCGGGCCGGTTTGAGGTTAAGTAGGCTGGGCCGGGGCCGGGTTCAACAGTAAAAAATTTAAAAACAACCCAAACCCGGCCCACTAAACCTAACCCGGTTAAACCCACCTAAACCCAGTCAAACCCGGTTAAAAAACCGGTCAAAACCGTTTAAAAAAAAAACTATATACACTATATACACTACAATTATATACACTATATACACTCCAATATACACTATATATTTTTTAATAAATATATACACAATTACACATATATACGTACCATTCAATACATACGACTATACGTACTACTTTATGTCACACCCCTTTTTTACGTACTCCAAAAGATTATGTTTAAGTGAGAAAGGGTTTTATTATTTAAGTGACAAGAAATGAAAATTTTGTTTCAAAAAAAAGGATTATTTACATTTTTACTCAGAGTCGCCACTTGGCATGATCCGGTGTGCCAAGTCACCATTAGAAAATCCTTTTCAAAACCATTTGACTCTTTAAATTGGTTTGCGAACAAAGATTCCGGCTAAGGAATTCTGTTGACCGAGGGGAAGGTGTTAGGCACCCCTCGATCCCGTGGTTCAACCACGATCGCTTGGTAGAGTGTATCAACTATTTTGGCATTACGAAATGTATAAACCACACAAAAGCACGAAAAATAATCAAACAATAAACAAAACAAAACAAAATGTAAAGTCCAGTCCAATTATTACAACCCGAAATAAAAAATACTGAAATAACTTACACTAGTCCTAAACTATGCTTTACCCGATGCCTCGGGCCTTGATCACGAGCATCCTTTGCGTACAAAATTCTTCGGGGCATTCCCCGGTGATTAAATACAAATTGCCTCGGGGCATTCCCCGGTTAAATAAATACACTTTGAATCGAATGCGATAAAGTAGAAAACATTCAACACTTACTCCACGTTCACATCCAACGAATCACTTATTCCTAAATTTCGCCTACCCGAACCTACGATTGCCTACCCACTCGACCTATCATGACACTATCCAATTCGACAATATTCAGTAATGAATCAAAACAAACAACCTTCAACTTATTCGATTATCAATTTTCGATCCCGACCCCCAAATCAACAAGTTTAATCCTCAAGTCATGGTTAACAAATTTTCCGATTATCAAACCACTTTTTAAAATCTAAAATCAACATCAAACATATACATCCAACGAAGATTCAAGCATTTAAGCACACCACTCCTACGTATCCACAACAACGATCAATATTTTACTAAAAATTCAACCAACCACAAAATCACGGCATTAACCAAAATCCGAGAAAATGAAAGAGTAGAGTTAAAGAGATGGACCGTAATAGAACTCGTTATCGTTGATAATAAAGATATCCGAAGCCCAAAATACTCGACCGGAGAACCTCAATCTGACCAAGAATCCAACTCAGTATGATAAATACAAATGGGACAAATTTAAAATCGGAACGGAAACCTTGGAAAGGAACCCCCAACACTCGGATTTCAAACCATCCGTGACCGACCCCATCGGAGTCGTAACCGGGTCGCCGCTTGCGATTCACCGGAGCTCCGATGGGCAGACAACGACAGAGACGATCGGAACAGTGGACGCCGACCAGATCTCGTCCAAGTATCAAAGGAAAATAAAAAAGTTTTTAGCGATTTTGAGATGGTATCGATCAAACAACGAGAAGATAAAAACCAACCGGTGAGCTTAAGGGCGATTCCGGCGTGTTGGATACCGATTCCGGTGACAATTCCGGTGAGGTTTTCACCGGAATAAACTCACCCTCGCCGTACCTCTCTCTCGATTCGTCTCACTCTCTCTATTATTTTTTCGTTTCTCGAATCTCTCTCCCTCCCGTAGATATCTCTCACTCACGATTTTCTCTATGTGTGTGTGCGTGATTTTTTTTTGTGAAGAAGAAAGGAAGGTTTTTGTTTTTGTGATTTTTTTTTGTGGAGAAGATCAAATGATGATGATAATGGGTCTTTTCTTCTTTCCTCTCCGGTTGCCTTTCACTATATCAACGAGTATGTCTATATTAGTGAGGGGAGGTTTCCAGTGGGGTCACGTGGGGTAGGGGGTAGGGTGTGAGGTGGGGTAGAGTTTGTTAGGATAAGGTAGGTAGGTGTTGTTTTTTAATTGGGTGGGTCGTTAGAATATTAGGATAAAACAAAATTAGTTAGGGGGTTGTTATTTTTGTCATTTTGTGGAGGGATTATCACACGGGTGAGGGTACACGGTAGGATAAGGTAAACAATAGGTAAAAACGATATCGGGGAGGGACAAAATTAGGTGTATACATCATGCCCCCTTTGAATGTTAACACGAAGTGTTTTCAGGCAAAGAAGTAGACAGCGAGACCAAATTTTGACCCGACCATTATTCAAAGAAAGAAACAGAAGGAAGAAGGACAACCGGGTCTTGACTTAAGACATCCTTCCTACCCAAGTTATGAGAGAATCAAGTCACGGGTATTTCAAAGGATTGGAAGAGAAGTGGACTATACCGAGTTGGAGAGTCGAGTGAGGTTCCATCGAGGTTCCGGTCTGCGGCTCTGTCATTACATCAAAAAATGAAAATTACAAGTTAAAACATAAACGAAACTACAAAAATCCTATCTATACAGCTTCTGTTGGCTCTTGACTCGACTTTTATCACCCTATTCTTCAGGCGGGCTCCTGACTTGCAATTTCTTTCGACTTGTTGCTTGGTTTTCAATTACTTCGCTTTGTTGCATGACTTTTCATTTCTTCACCCTATTCTCCAGGCGGGCTCCTGACTTGCTATTTCATCACTCTGTTCTTCAGGCAAGCTCCTGAAACCCATAATTAAAACTAGAACGAAAATTATTCCCAACAAGAATTATAATAAAGTAGTATTTCATTTTTGAAAGCGTTGTCCCATTTTCCAGGAGGGTCCTGAACAGCAAGTAAAGTCCCATTTTTCAGGAGGGTCCTGAATTGAAAGTAAATTCCCGTTTTTCAGGAGGGTCTAAAACATAAAGTCTAATCCCATTTTTCAGGAGGGTCCTGAACATAAAGTAAAATCCCATTTTTCAGGAGGGTCCTGAACAGAAAGTAAAATCCCATTTTTCAGGAGGGTCCTGAACAGAAAGTAAAATCCCATTTTTCAGGAGGGTCCTGAACAGAAAGTAAAGTCCCATTTTTCAGGAGGGTCCTGAACAGAAAGTAAAGTCCCATTTTTCAGGAGGGTCCTGAACAGAAAGTAAAATCCCATTCTTCAGGAGGGTCCTGGACTGAAAGTAAAATCCCATTTTTCAAGAGGGTCCTGGACTGAAAGTAAAATCCCATTTTCCAGGAGGGTCCTGAATTGAAAGTAAAATCCCATTTTTTCAGGAGGGTCCTGAACATAAAGTAAAATCCCATTTTTCAGGAGGGTCCTGAACATAAAGTAAAATCCCATTTTTTCAGGAGGGTCCTGAACATAAAGTAAAATCCCATTCTTCAGGAGGGTCCTGGACTGAAAGTAAAATCCCATTTTTCAGGAGGGTCCTGGACTGAAAGTAAAATCCCATTTTCCAGGAGGGTCCTGAACATGAAAGTAAATTCCCATTTTCCAGGAGGGTCCTGAACATAAAGTAAACTCCAATTTTTCAGGAGGGTCCTGAACATAAAGTAAAATCCCATTTTTTCAGGAGGGTCCTGAACATAAAGTAAAATCTCATTCTTCAGGAGGGTCCTGAACATAAAGTAAAATCCCATTCTTCAGGAGGGCCCTGAACATAAAGTAAAATCCCATTTTTCAGGAGGGTCCTGAACATGAAAGTAAATTCCCATTTTCTAGGAGGGTCCTGAACATAAAGTAAACTCCCATTTTTCAGGAGGGTCCTGAACATAAAGTAAAATCCCATTTTTCAGGAGGGTCCTGAATTGCAAGTAAATTCTCATGGATGTGCATTTCCAATGGTAGCTGAATTAAGTGAAGCGAATCTGCCCCTATTTCAACAAAGAAAATTTGTCAGTTAAAAACTTAGTGGTGGCTTGCAGCTCTTGGCTTCTCAGGTATCTGCCCCAGCACTCGTTCCTTTCATCTTTGTTCCAAATTGCTAACACTTGCCCTGTCTTGCCGCATCATTGACCCGAATCCAGATTGAGGGAAATGAGTTCTGACTCGAACAAATGGGTTTCTATTTTACCATGCCTCTGAGGTGCACCCTTTTCCCAAATCTGAATGCTTCCACGAATCCTATAGCCTGTCGGTTGATAGACTTCCTTTGCTTCGTGTTGAATTACAATCATATTTCTTTCATGTGCTGGTCCTTGGCTTTTCCTCATATAATTGGAAAGACTGGTAGTACATTTTGAAATCCTTTCTCGCTTGTGTTGACACAGACTTGACTTAAAATATAAATAAATGACGGTGACCTTTGTTTTGATAAATGATATAAGAAAAGACAAAAGGCATGAATATGTAAATGAAAGAAAAGGGCAATGTCCCATAAATAAAAACTTATCTGAATACGACGACCAACTCCAATGAGTATGATATGCATTTTGGATTTAGCTGCCTGATCTTCCTATCCAAACTCCTCATTTGTTGTTGAGTTCGTGCCTTTGCCGCTGAGCCGCTTCTTCAAATCCATTAGACTCATTCGTCACATTCGATTGACGACATCTTAAAAGACTTTCGCCAACAAATCTCTTTCTTTTCACTTTTCACTTTTCTCTTGAACTCTTCATCTCCTTACAGTGCCCGTGAGGGTTTTCACCAATAAGACTCTCTCATTTTTATTTCTCTCCACTCACCATCGCCTTATGGTGCCTGCAAGGGTTTTCACCAATAAGACTCTCTCATTTTCATTTCTCTCAACTCGTCATCGCCTTATGATGCCCGCGGGGGTTTTCACCAATAAGACTCTCTCATTTTTATTTCTCTCCACTTACCATCGTCTTATGGTGCCTGCAAGGGTTTTCACCAATAAGACTCTCTCATTTTTATTTCTCTCCTGATTTCTTATGCTGAGGGAGACAAGTGGTACCTCATAATGTATCATCATATCCATTGCATGCTTAGCCTTAACATTATCAAAAAATTGATCTGAAGGACTTTCTTTGGTTGTAACTTGGCTTTTGGATAAAGTTAGAAAAGGATGGCAAGGGGTTCAAACGACACTTTAAATGGGGGTGGGACTTACAACTTTTGGAATCGACTCAAACAACACATTAACTCATGCCCCAGTTTTGTTGACTGGGTGAATCTTAAATCTTTATTTGGTTGGACCGAGCCCAAAATAGGGCAGCCTACGTATCTCACTCCCGAGAGAGGAGAATCAGGTCGAACGTAGTTCTATCAGCTTTTTCTTTGTTTTGATTTGATTTTTTTTCTTTTATTTCTGAACTCTTTCTTTTATTCTTATTTTCTTGACATTTATCTTTGACTCTATTTTGATTTCAAAAGAGGGATTTGAAAGAAAAATAAAATGAAGCTCAAACGGGTAAACAAAGGATGACACAATGTTTGGATAGAAGAATAAAATGCCTTCATCATATCAATCTTCAAAAATGCAAGTACTAAACATGCAATAAAATCGACAAAGGATAAAATATCATACATAATATCTTTTGACCGCATCAGCATTGATAGCCATTTCTGCCATTTTGCCCTCAATATCTGTCAAATATAAAGCTCCATTGGGCAACACTTTCTTCACAACGAAGGGACCTTGCTAGTTCGGGGAGAACTTTCCTTTCGCTTCAACCTGGTGAGGAAGGATACGTCTCAATACCAACTGACCAACTTCAAAATTCCTGGGACGGACCTTTTTGTTATACGCTCGAGCCATCCTTCTCTGATACAACTGGCCATGACACACAGACGTTAGCCTTTTTTCCTCTATCAAACTCAAATGTTCCAGTCGGGTTTTTACCCATTCGTCATCATCAATCTCTGCTTCTACAATGACTCAAAAAGAGGGAATTTCAACTTCCGCGGGAATGACTGCTTCTGTCCCATACACCAATAAATATGGAGTTGCCCCTGTTGAAGTGGGAACAGTGGTACGATACCCTAGCAATGCAAACGATAACTTTTCATGCCACTGTCTAGACCCTTGTACCATTTTTCGCAGTATCTTTTTTATATTCTTATTGGCGGCTTCTACAGCACAATTGGCCTTTGGGAGATATGGAGTAGAATTTCGATGTGCAATCTTAAACTATTGACATACTTCTTGCATCAAATGACTATTGAGATTGGCAGCATTGTCTGTAATGATCATCTTTGGAATTCCAAATCTACAAATGATATTGGCATGAACAAAGTCTACCACAGCCTTCTTTGTCACTGACTTGAAAGTTACCGCTTCTACCCACTTTGTGAAGTAGTCAATGGCTACCAAAATGAATCTATGTCCATTTGATGCCTTTGGCTCAATCGGTCCAATCACATCCATTCCCCATGCCACGAACGGCCATGGAGCAACCATTGCATGCAACTCAACAGGAGGAGAACGTATCAGATCGCCGTGCACCTGACATTGATGACACTTTCGAACAAATTGAATAAAATACCTCTCCATAGTAAGCCAGTAATAACCTGCTCGAAGAATCTTCTTTGACAAGACATGACCGTTCATTTGCGACCCGCATACTCCAGAGTGTATTTCAACCATGATTGCCAAGGCTTCTCTTACATCTACACACCTCAAAAGTCCCAGATCTGGGGTTATCTTATATAAGATTCCCCCACTTAAGAAAAATCCACTAGCCAAACACCTAATAGTCCTCTTTTGATCGTTGGTGGCATATGCTGGGTATTCTCCTGACTGAATGTACCGCTTGATATCCAAGAACCAGGGTTCTCCATCAAGCTCTTCTTCAACCGCATTACAGTAATCATGTTGATCACGACTCTGTATATGCACTGGATCGATGTAGGCCTTATCAGGATGTTGGAGCATTGAAGACAGAGTGGCTAAAGCATCAGCAATTTCATTATGAATCCTTGGAATATGCCTAAATTTTACTAACACAAATCGTTGACATAGCTCCTGCAAGCATTGTCGATACGGGATGAGCTTTAAATCTCGCGTCTCCCAATCGCCTTGAATTTGATGGATGAGCAAATCCGAATCTCCCAACACCAATAATTCTTGGACTCCCATATCAACAGCTAACCTCAAACCAAGAATGCAAGCTTCATACTCCGCCATATTGTTAGTACAGTAGAATCGAAGTTGTGCTGTTACCGGGAAATGTTGTCCCGATTCAGAGATAAGAACCGCACCTATTCTGACTCCTTTCATATTGACCGCTCCATCGAAGAATAACCTCCAACCTGGATCAGTATCTATAACGACTTCATCGACACACGACACTTCTTCGTCAGGAAAATATGTCTTTAATGGCTCGTACTCTTCATCGATGAGATTCTCAGCAAGATGATCTGCCAAGTCTTGGGCTTTCATGGCGGTCCGAGTCACATATACAATGTCGAACTCGGTAAGTAATATTTGCCACTTTGCCAATCGACCTGTCGGCATAGGCTTCTGAAAGATATACTTCAAAGGATCCATGCGGGAGATGAGATAAGTAGTATAGGATGAGAGATAGTGCTTCAACTTCTATGCTACCCAAGTTAGGGCACAACATGTTCTTTCAAGAAGAGTAGACCTAGCCTCATATGCGGTGAACTTCTTGCTAAGATAATAAATGGCCTGCTCTTTTTTGCTCGTGACATCATGTTGACCCAGGACACAACCAAAAGAATTGTCCATGACTGATAAATATAAGATCAAAGGCCTACCAGGCTCCAGGGGTACCAGTACGGGCGGATTTGACAAATATCTCTTGATTTGATCAAACGCTTCCTGACATTCTTCGGTCCATTTTACCGCAGCACTCTTTTTCAGCAACTTGAATATGGGCTCACAAGTGGTTGTGAGTTGAGCAATAAACCTGCTAATATAGTTCAGTCTACCAAGCAAACTCATCACCTCCTTCCTATTCTTGGGTGGGGGCAAATCCTGAATGGCTTTGATTTTTGAGGGATCCAATTCAATCCCCCGACGGCTGACTACAAACCCCAACAGTTTTCCCGACGGAACTCCAAATACACATTTTTCCAGGTTGAGTTTGAGATTATACCTGCGAAGCCTTTCAAAGAACTTTCTTAAATCTTTAACATGGTCGGCCAGACTTTTTGACTTAATAATCACATCATCTACGTATACCTCAATCTTCTTATGCATCATATCATGAAACATAGTGGTCATGGCTCTCATGTATGTTGCTCCAGCATTCTTCAAACTGAACGGCATCACTCAATAACAATAAGTCCCCCATGGTGTGATAAAAGATGTCTTCTCCGCGTCTTCATCATTCATAATGATCTGGTGATATCTGGCATAGCAATCCACAAAAGAGGCAACCTCGTGTTTAGCACAGTTGTCTAACAAAATATGGATATTGGGCAGTTGAAAGTCATCTTTCGGACTTGCTCTATTTAAATCACGGTAATCAACACACACTCGAATTTTTTTGTCTTTCTTTGGTATGGGAACAACATTGGATAACCACATGGGATAACGAGCCACTCGAATTACTTTGGCTTCAAGTTGTTTCATGATTTCCTCTTTGATTTTAATACTTACATCAGTTTTAAACTTCCTCAACTTTTGTTTGACAGGAGGGAACACGGGATCAGTTGGCAATTTGTGAGCCACTAATTCAGTGCTCAAACCAGGCATATCATCATAAGACCATGCAAAAACATCCTTATAATCAATTAATGCTTGAATCATTCTATCTTTTAGTTGTGGCAAAGCATGTACACTGATTTTAGTTTCCCTAACATCTTCTTGATCCCCTAGATTTATTGGCTCAGTCTCATTCAAATTAGGATTCGGTTTGTCTTCAAACTGTTCCAAATCTTTGCTTATTTCTTCTAGTGTTTCTTCTTCATCATATTCCCCATCTTGCTTCATTACATCTCGATTAGTTTGGATTTTAAGCTCAGGATGAAAATTCCACATGCATGTCATGTCATTAGAATCAGCATAAAGAGAATTATGTAAGAAAAGAAAAACAAAATATATTAGACACGAAACAAAAGGGACATTGCATTTCATTAAATAAAAGATAGAAGGGTTTAAACATAGATACCAACATAACATAAACAAACTAAAATACGAATTACAACCCTGAAATAACTCGGATAAACAGAAAGAAAAACAAAATAAACTACCAAAACTCCCTCCTGACGGGGAGATGAGTGACTTCCCAATTATTGAGCCAAACAGCTGGACCTATTAATTGCACGTCTGCCATACTGGTACCTTCTACTGCTTCGACCATATCAACTTCAATAAAAAGGTTCTGGAAGTCATCAACAAATTCAACTTCAAATTCCACATGCTTCGTGACACCGCTCTTAACAAATGATTCACTGAGTAGTGGCATTGGGCGAGGGAGTGACCATGTTTTCTTTTTCCTTCCCATGGCTTTCTTCAGATCTTCAGCCGTAGGCTCAAATCCCAGACCAAACGTGCCCACGTTCTCACTCGGACATATGGGATGAACTATACCGTGCAGAGACGCTCCCAAACCCTTTCCTGGATCAAATCCGTATTTCCAAAGTTCACTCACCATCATGATAGAAGTGGAAGACAATTGTGGTCCCGGTATAACCTGTCATTCAAGAATACGATTCACTGGTACTGTGTCAAAAATTTGATAGACGAATGTCTCTTCTACGTTATTTGCTTCAATAAGAGACAAGGGAGAATCTTCGTAGGCGGACAAATCTCCTTCACCGTGAATAACCACTTCTTGCCTGTCATGCTCAAACTTAATCATTTGGTGCAGCGTAGATGCAACCGTCTTGGCCTTATGGATCCATGGCCTTCCCAACAACAGATTGTAAGAGGAGTCTATATTCAGTACTTGAAACTCTATAGCGAATTCAACAGGACCTATGGTCAACATTAGTTCTATTTCGCCAATGGAATTTGATTTTGCACCATCGAAAGCCCTGACACATACATTGTTAGGCCTGATCCTGTCAGCACCAATATTCAACTTTTGCAAAGTAGAAATAGGGCAAATATTTGTACCTGAACCTCCATCAATCATAACATGAGTGACGTAGAAATCTTCACACTTCACTGTAATGTAAAGGCCTCGGTTATGCCCTGTACCTTCAACAGGCAATTCATCGTCAGAAAAGCTGATCCGATTGACCTCAAAGATTTTTCCAACCAATTTCTCAAGCTGATTTAATGTACTCTCGCTAGGAACATATGACTCATTTAATACCTTCAGTAAAATATCACGATGCTCCTTAGAGTGCAAAAACAAAGATAAGAGGGAAATTTGAGTAGGGTTTTTCTTCAACTGGTCTATTATTGAATACTCTGGCAATTTCATCTTTTTCAAAAATTCTTCAGCTTTTTCTTCGGTGATAGGCTTTTTGATAGATGACGGTCCACTCACCATTGGCTTGGACTTTCTTAAGCCTTCAGGCACGAAACATCTTCCTGACCTAGTCAAACCCCCTACCTCATCTACATCTTCCACTACTTTTTTCCCGTGATAGGTCATTACGGTCCGCCCATAATTCCAGGGAACCCTTTTCATATCAACTATCGGAGATTGGGTTACCGGTTTGAGGACAATAGGCGCTTTCAGTGCTCCTTTCACCGTCAAGATGGGCTGACTCAGAGCTCCCACCACTGTCAACTTAGGTTTATCCTGACTTAAATCATCATACCTTCTGGCGCCTTGTACTGTGATCAGGGGTTTCTTTGTGATTTCTTGGGCTCTATCTTCTCTCATTCCTTCCTGGATAAATGACATTGCTTTCAAAGACTCTGCTACATTCACCAATTTCTTCTCAAGGGTCTATATCTTGACAATAGGCTTATAACACCTTAAAGACTTTTTTCCCTCATATATCAATTCTAACATATTGACTTCAGCATGGGTTGGCAGCGGATTCTGGTTAATGTTTGGACCCTTCGGGGCTTGGACCAGCATTTGATTTGTGTCAATCAAATCTTGGACAGCTCTCTTCAAATGATAGCATTTCTCGATATCATAGCCTGGCATGTCAGAACAGTACGCACACCTTAAAGAATAATTGAGATTCCTCGGCGGTGGATTTGAAAGCCTTCCTTGAATTGGGCTTAAGACCTTCAACTTTCTCAACCTGTCAAACAAGCTAGCATATGACTCCCCAAGAGGTGTGAATTGATTTTTGACCGCCTTCTATTTCTTATACTCGGGCCTAGGTTGAAAACTGGGTCTGGAGGGGTTTTGGTAATTTGGTGGAGCGAACGGGCGATTTTGTGGAGCTTGCGCACGCCACTGCGGGTAAGAAGGGGTTTGGGCATATGGCTGCGCGCTATATACTGGGTACGGGGGTGGTGGAATGGAATATAAAGGGTTTTGTGGAGGGTCGTAATGGTGGGGAGGAATATATGGAGCTTGGGCGTAGACTTGGGCTTGGGATTGGGGATAGGGGCGAGGTGGTCTTTTAGGATAGGAATGGGTTCCGGCTACGACATTCGCCACGTCCTCTTTCTTTTTTTACCTCCGAATGCGCCAGATCCACCTTGAATCGCTTGTGTGGTGGCTTTCAATGCGGCAAAACTCACTATTTGTCCGGTCTTAATTCCGTCCTCTATCATCTCCCCCATTTTGAGGACTTCAATAAAAGACTTTCCCATTGTCGGGAGTAAATGTTGAAAATAAGTATCATCCTGTGCCTGAATGAAAACTTCTACCAACTTACTTTCTTTCATTGGAGGCTTTACCCTGGCGTCCTGTTCACGCCACCTTATCGCGTATTCCCTAAAACCTTCAGTGCTCTTTTTCTTCATGTTGACCAAGGATTTTTCGTCCGGAATTAGGTCGATGTTATACTAAAAATATTGAACAAACTCAGAAGCTAAGTCGTCCCAGTTGTTCCACTTGTCGATATCTTGATCGATAAACCATTCTGAAGCCAGATCAGAAAGACTCTCGCCAAAGAAAGCCATGAGCAGCTCTTCTCTTCCTCCTGCAACCCTCAACTGGTTGCAATAGCATCTCAAGTGGGCCACGGGATCACCGTGTCCTGCATACCTCTCGAACTTAGGCATTTTAAAACCGAGGGGAAGGTTGATGTCTGGGAACATGCATAGATCTTTATAAGAAACACTCTTATAACCTCCAATTCCCTACAAATTTCTCATGGCTTGTTCTAAACTTTTCAACTTCCGCGCTATGACTTCCTGTTCCTCTGTTGCGACAGGTTTCTCCGTATCAAATGGAAATGCAGGCGGCTGAGTGTACCCATACGGTTCATTCATTCTCAAAGTCAGCTCCGGGGCATAATACTGACTATCTGGAACCTTCAATACTGGCTCACTGGCAGACCGAGGAAGCTCTATTGTCGAACGCACAGCATATGCGGGAGCTTCAGGTGGTGGCGGAGCCACGAATACCGGTGTGATCGGTGGCACCGGCTGAGCAGCGGGTCTTGATTGGGGAGATGCCAAGGGCACACCAGAATTGCCAGGATAATAATGTCGCGGAGTGAATCCTGGCGCGTGCTCAGGTGACTCAGTAGGAGCAGAGAATTGTGCTTGAGAGAGCGGTGGGCAATTAGAGATATTCCCAAGACCTTCAGGGAGCGGAGGAGGAGGCATTCCGCTGGCCCATGCCCGGTGCAAATCTATCAATTGTTGCCTGAGCCTTACTACCTCATCATTATGTTCTGAACTTTCTTCCCTGTGATCCTGATCCGGGTCAATGAGCGAATTTTCAATTTCCCTGCTAGCCATGGCGAGCTTTGCTTTGGATCTTGTGAAGTATGGGCGACTAGCCAGAGTGCTGCAAACCTACCACTGTTATCTGAAAAAACATGCTCATCAAAGACGACATCCGTTAGGATTAGGGCACACAACAAGCATGGGAATCACATTGGTAAAATTGTCCTAAATTCATGTTCATTGCTACCAGCTTTTGAGGGTAGCGAGGTCATTTCAATATCATCCCGATTTTTATCTACACTCTTTTTTTATTATTATTATTATTTTTTTTTTATTTTTTTTTTGTATCCATCTCTATTCTTTCTACTTCTCTCGTTATCTACCTTTATTTTATTATTCTTTATGGCTTTTGTTTTTTTCTTTAAAAGAGGAAAAATAATGAAAAACAACGAAACAAAATGATTAGATCGAACCCAAAAGTAGGTTGCCTACGTATCATGTTGTACATGAATTATATCTTGCGTAGTTCGGGCCGCTTATGCATAAACATCACACAATTGAAGGTTTTTTTTTCACGAGAAACGAAAACAAGTAAACAAAAGAATGACGTAACATCCTAACATTTCGATGAAAGACAGCAAAACATACAACGAATCTGGGACCACTTTAAAACTAAACAACATATACAAAACAACATTTTAAACCCCTAACGACATGCGTGCAATAAAGACCCGAACATAAAAAAAATAACTTGACTCCGACTTAACACAGACTCCACCCTACAATGACAGAAACATAAAAGACTCAAAACTACATAAATATAAGACATGTTCTTTCAAACTGATGCTCTGTGTGACATCCCCGGCTGAGATGAACCCATCTGTGAAGTCCCCACTTTTCCCCTCAGACTTTGCAACATATCCTGCAACGACGTTTTGATACCCGGGAACAAATTTCTCGCCCGTATCCCCGCCTCTTGGAGAGTACACCCGCAAAGGTTTCTCTGACACCCATCCACAGTTGTGATCAAACGTGACAACTGAACTCTCAAAAACTCCACCTTGGCACCCGGATCTTCCTTCTCATCATCCTCTACCATGATTGCTTCCCGTATTCGCCCTCTAAGTTGGGCTGGTAAGGGTCTACTAATGCCACGGGGCAGAGATTGTAGCCAGATTTCATAGTTTTGAGTGCATCCTGGATTTTCCTCGAGAGTATCGACACCTAGCTTTATCGCGTTATTCCAGAATTTTTCATATTTGCTTTCCCCCACAGCTTGGTATTTAAAGTACTCTACATCCTTTAGAAGGTCCATTATTGGAGGGACGTCTTGCATCCTGCCCAACTGACGCATCACCCTTCTTGGACTGTAAGGCCTAGTGCAGTTAAGTCCTATCAAAACTAGAAAGAGTTGCATTTGAGATCCAATCAATATTTTCTTAGGATGAAACCACATATAGCACCAAAGAATGTTGTTCGGAGTTCTTGATTCGAGAAATTCGATCCAAGAATTGACTCCTATAGGAAAAGAAAATTTGTCAAAACGCATTCTTTCTTGCATGGCTTGCACTCGATCATTCAGACAACGGTCGATCACATCTGCTCTAATCAAAGAAGGCGTATGCAAGTGCTCCATCATCCACAACTGCAATTTTTTATTACTCCCCTCAAAAAATTGTACCCCTCCTTTTACTTCAGTTAAAGCCATATATATTTTTGTTAAGATCATTGGTACAATGGTGACCTCATCTTTTTTTCTTGAATAAAGATATCACCACTGATTGTAGACGAGTATTGATACTCCTCTCATCTAACAGGAACACTAAGATACCCAACAAAGCCAGACAGAAAACCTCAAGACAACGTTGTTCCCAGATTTTTTTTGGTAGTACAGAATTCATCCCAAAAGCAGTCGAAACCCTCTAAGGACCCAAATCTAGCAAACAAATAGTCCAAGGAAATCCAAGATTGTTTGAGACATCCCAGATGCTTGTTATCTTTTAATCCACAGAGTCGAAGTATTTCTTACGAGTATGATTGCGGGCTAAAATCATCTGCTGACCCATGTAAGTCAACCGAAATAAACGAGATACTTCTGCTAGGGTAGGAGTCAATTCACAACTTCCGAACCTAAACACCAAATTATTTGGATCCCAGAAAGTCAACGTAACTTCTATTAGATCCGGACGAGGCGCGAGATCCATGAGTGTTACCAGATTGCCTAACACTTTCCTCACTTCGTGCTTTTCAGAGTAATTGAACGTGCACCACCATTTGATCAACTTTTTGGGTACTTTGACAACCATAAGGACTCTAGACTTTGTGGACAGATCCATCCTGTAGTAGCAGATAAGAAATTATCTCAAAAATTTGATAAGAGTAAAAGGGTCACAACCAATGGGAATTTGATGCGGACATACGTCGATGGGATAGACCGCTTCATGACTTCCAATCGCCGAACAGTAACGCTGAATAAAATCATCCTACTTGGCTAACAACTTTAGGTTATGGGGTAAAAGACCTAGCCTAATACTAAGACGAAGGCCAAAATAAAGGTTACCGGACCCACCGAGGGTTGCCTACGTATCCCGCCCCGAGGGACGGGAATCAGGTATGCATAGTTCGTCCAGATTGGACACTTAACGATTAACTAATAAATTGACCCTAACTTAAGAGACAACCAAAAACAAACGAATGAAAACTTTTTTTGGATTTTCAACTAGACATTTCAACTAAGACTGACACCACCAATTATAAAAAAAATCTTTTTGGTATTTTGTTTTTGACAAATAAGTAGAAAAGACAAACAAAACCCTCTCTTTTTTAATTTTTTTTGTTGAACTTACGGTACTTTGGGAAGATAAATGCAAAACGTAAAAAAAATCTTTTTGAGTTTTGGATCGTGAAGAACAAAAGTCATAAAGAACTCTAAAATAAACTACGACACTCCTTTTGATTCATTCTTTTTGACTCACTTTTTTTTTTCACACTTTACTTCTAACACATGTTTTCCCCAAATCGGTCCGTCAAATGACCACGTTACTCTCAAATATGCAACATTTAGCACGTAGGGATGCTTTAAAGGTGAGTCTCCTACAAAGGACCAAGTGGACCCCTCTAGGTCTCAATATAATGCACATAAGAATGACCTAAAGGCTAACCTACGTTGTGGTTTACTAACAAGGCCGTTCGGGGGAGCATATGGTCGATAGTGGCTGCTTTGATTTCCACCTACTCCATACATCCAACGGCTCCCCCCTAAAATAAAGGTGACTCAACTAGAGTTCGTGCGCACGACGTGCGCTCCGAGACTTGTTGCGGAAAGAATTGACTCGGGTTATGCAAATGATGCCAGATATAAAGCGGTAACACATAGGATAAATACTGTAAACAAAGAGCACGAAAACGCACAAAAGTGAAAACACAAACAAAAATCACAAACAATGCTTATACACTCGTAATGCCAAACAAAGCCGATACAACTCCAAAAAAAGCTCGGATTCTGAAATAGTCCCCAGCAGAGTCGCCAGAGCTGTCACACCCCTTTTTTACGTACTCCAAAAGATTATGTTTAAGTGCGAAAGAGTTTTATTATTTAAGTGACAAGAAATGAAAATTTTATTTCAAAAAAAAGGATTATTTACATTTTTACTCAGAGTCGCCACTTGGCATGATCCGGTGTGCCAAGTCACCATTAGAAAATCCTTTTCAAAACCATTTGACTCTTTAAACTGGTTTGCGAACAGAGATTCCGGCTAAGGAATTCTGTTGACCGAGGGGAAGGTGTTAGGCACCCCTCGATCCCGTGGTTCAACCACGGTCGCTTGGTAGAGTGTATCAACTATTTTGGCATTACGAAATGTATAAACCACACAAAAGCACGCAAAATAATCAAACAATAAACAAAACAAAACAAAATGTAAAGTCCAGTCCAATTATTACAACCCGAAATAAAAAATACTGAAATAACTTATACTAGTCCTAAACTATGCTTTACCCGATGCCTCGGGCCTTGATCACGAGCATCCTTTGCGTACAAAATTCTTTGGGGCATTCCCCGGTGAGTAAATACAAATTGCCTCGAGGCATTCCCCGGTTAAATAAATACACTTTGAATTGAATGCGATAAAGTAGAAAACATTCAACACTTACTCCACGTTCACATCCAACGAATCACTTATTCCTAAATTTCGCCTACCCGAACCTACGATTGCCTACCCACTCGACCTATCATGACACTATCCAATTTGACAATATTCAGTAATGAATCAAAACAAACAACCTTCAACTTATTCGATTATCAATTTTTGATCCCGACCCCCAAATCAATAAGTTTAATCCTCAAGCCATGGTTAACAAATTTTCCGATTATCAAACCACTTTTTAAAATCTAAAATCAACATCAAACATATACATCCAACGAAGATTCAAGAATTTAAGCACACCACTCCTACGTATCCAGATCAACGATCAATATTTTACTAAAAATTCAACCAACCACAAAATTACGGCATTAACCAAAATCCGAGAAAATGAAAGAGTAGAGTTAAAGAGATGGACCTTAATAGAACTCGTTATCGTTGATAATAAAGATATCCGAAGCCCAAAATACTCAACCGGAGAACCTCAATCTGACCAAGAATCCAACTCAGTATGATAAATACAAACGGGACAAATTTAAAATCAGAATGGAAACCTTGGAAAGGAACCCCCAAAACTCGAATTTCAAACCATCCGTGACCGACCCCATCGGAGTCGTAACCGGGTCGCCGCTTGTGATTCACCGAAGCTCCGATGGGCAGACAATGACAGAGACGACCGGAACAGTGGACATCGACCAGATCTCGTCCAAGTATCAAAGGAAAATAAAAAAGTTTTTAGCGATTTTGAGATGGTATCGATCAAACAACGAGAAGACAAAAACCAACCGTCGAGCTTAAGGGCGATTCCGGCGTGTTGGATACCGATTCCGGTGACAATTCCGGTGAGGTATTCACCGGAATAAACTCACCCTCGCCGTACCTCTCTCTCGATTCGTCTCACTCTCTCTATTATTTTTTCGTTTCTCGAATCTCTCTCCCTCCCGTAGATATCTCTCACTCACGATTTTCTCTATGTGTGTGTGCGTGATTTTTTTTTGTGAAGAAGAAAGGAAGGTTTTTGTTTTTGTGAATTTTTTTTTGTGGAGAAAATCAGATGATGATGATAATGGGTCCTTTCTTCTTTCCTCTCCGGTTCCCTTTCACTATATCAGCGAGTGTGTCTATATTAGTGGGGGAAGGTTTCCAGTGGGGTCACGTGGGGTAGGGGTAGGGTGTGAGGTGGGGTAGAGTTTGTTAGGATAGGGTAGGTAGGTGTTGTTTTTTAATTGGATGGGTTGTTAGAATATTAGGATAAAACAAAATTAGTTAGGGGGTTGTTATTTTTGTCATTTTGTGGAGGGATTATCACACGGGTGAGGGTACACGGTAGGATAAGGTAAACAATAGGTAAAAACGATATCGGGGAGGGACGAAATTAGGTGTCTACACTTTAAATAAAACATATACTACAATTGTACAATATATATATACACTACAATATATATATATATATATATACTAATTTATAAAACATATACACATGTATACGTTAAATATATACTACTTTAGAAGATATATACACATATATATGCACCATTCAATATATTATATGTGTACTACTTTAAATGAAACATATACTACAATATATATATATAGTTATATACTAATTTATAAAACATATACACATTTATACGTTAAATATATACGTTTATAGAAGATATATACACATATATTCGCATCATTCAATATATATGTACTACTTTAAATAAAACATATACTACAATATATATATATATATAGTTATATACACATTTATGCGTTAAATATATACGTTTATAGAAGATATATACACATATATACACATCATTCAATATATATGTACTACTTTAAATAAAACATATACTACAATATATATATGTAGTTATATATAATAATTTATAAAACATATACACATGTATACGTTAAATATATACAACTTTAGAAGATATATACACTTATATACGCACCATTCAATAAATTATATATGTACTACTTTAAATAAAACATATACTACAATATATATATATATAGTTATATACTAATTTGTAACACATATACACAAGTATACGTTAAATATATACGTCTATAGAAGATATATACACATATATACGCACCATTCAATAGATATGTACTACTTTAAATAAAACATATACTACAATATATATATATATATATATAGTTATAGTTATAGTTATAGTTATAGTTATATACTAATTTATAAAACATATACACATGTATACGTTAAATATATATGTCTGTAGAAGATATATACACATATATATGTACCATTAAATATATATGTACTACTTTAAATAAAACATATACTACAATATATATATATATATATATATATATACTACAAGTCTACAATATACATATATAGTTATGTACTAATTTATAAAACATATACACATGTATATGTTAAATATATACGTCTATAGAAGATATATACACATATATACGCACCATTCAATGTATATATACTAGTTTAAATATAAAATATACTACAATATATATACATTACAATATATAAATATATAGTTATATACTAATTTATACAACATATACACATGTATACGTTAAATATACACGTTTATAGAAGATATATACACAAATATACGCACCATTCAATATATATGTACTAGTTTAAGAAAAACATATACTACAACATATGTATATACTACAATATATATATAGTTATATACTAATTTATATAACATATACACATGTATACATTAAATATATACGTCTATAGAAGATATATACACATATATACTACAATATATATAGTTATATACTAATTTATAAAAGATAAACATATGTATACATTAAATATACACGTATATAGAAGATATATACACAAATATACGCACCATTCAATATATATGTACTAGTTTAAGTAAAACATATACTACAATATATGTATATACTACAATATATATCGAGTTATATACTAATTTATAAAACATATACACATGTATACATTAAATATACACATATATAAAAGATATATTAGAAGTAAGTTTTAAATTTAAACTAGAAATTCAATTTAAATCATTAAATGAAAAAAATTATAAAGTAAGGACTAAGGAGGAGTGAATGAATGTTGAATTTTATTGATTGCGATTTGCGAAATGATCCAAAATTTATAATTTACATGAATGAAAATCTACAAATTATGCATCATTTTTTTCAACTCATTCATGTTAATATTAATGGGAACTTGCATAGGATAGTCAAAGTCAACGGGGGTAAAATCATGCATTGGACTTGATTCTGCTGAGTTCTCCCGTGAAGGCATAATTTCTTCACGTTTCAGCTCGTCGCTCGGCTCCGGTTCCATTCCTTGATTTCTTCTTTCCGCTCTGATCCAATCTCTTAGGCAAATTAGAACATACATTGCATTGCTTCCCGATGATTGTTGGTTGTCTCCAAGCTGCTGTCGTCCCTGACTAAAGGTGCTCTCTGATGCAACGGTTGACAATGGAACATTCAAGATGTCTATAGCTAATATTGAAAGCACGAGATATTGTGTTTCATTACTCCTCCACCAATCCAATGTGTTGATCCGTCGTCTGCAATCCTCTGGCGGCGATCGAATATAATATTTCAGCTGTTCCCGATAAGTTGAGGTGTAAGTTATCTCATCAACACTATTCCAACAAGGTAAATCATAAAAGAAATCCGGAAAATCACTATGTGCCGGCCTTTTATAAGATGATGGCTTCTCGGGAGGATGAGGAGCGACAGTTGGAGTGATATTAGTAGGTACGGCTAAGTCAAATAAATCAGCATAATGATTATATAATTTTTCTATGTATCCATTCGCATCACTCATAGTCGTCCACAAATCAGGTTCGACTTTTTCAGATTCAGAATCATTGTTAGTATTTATTTCTAAGTTAGCATAAATAATAGTACTAAAGTGGCATATAGTATTATATTTAACGCACGAATTTAACATAGTACCAACCAAGTAAATAGGGGGAATCGAGAAAAAAATATTTTTAAATTTAGTAAACATGGCATCAACAGCTTCTTTATAACCATATTTATTTTTATATTCTTTAAGCAAACCAAAAATATCGACTATATATCCCAAAATATTACAAAGAGTAGGATAATACGCACCAAAAAATTCAACCGTAGCTACATAAAATTTTTCTAAAAACTTAACAAGATCATTAATTACAACCCAATCAGAATCATGTAGCATGCAATCAGCAGAATCAATAAATGAACCGCAATGTTGGTTAAAAGCTAGTGTAATAGGAACTCTATATTTATAACAAGTTTTTAAAAAATCATATGTAGAATTCCATCTAATATCAATTTCCTCAAGCATCAATATCGGTGCAAGTCCATTTTCTTGACATTTAATTTTAAATTCTCTAATTCTTTTTCTTCGACTATTTCCTTGAATAAAACCAACAGCAAGACGAATTTTTTCAATATAAAGCTCAAAAAATTCAAGACCATCTTTTACAATTAAATTATATATATGACACGCACACTTAATATGAAAAATTTCAGGCAACGACGGAGATAGCATAGATTTTAATTTTTTTTTATAGCAGTCTTGTTGTTAGAAGCATTATCAAAAGCAATACATAAGATTTTATTTTCGTTACCATAAAATCCGGCAACTTTAACAATAGAATCAGCAATAAAATCTTCAGTATGTTTACGGTTTTCATTATATTAAAAAGCAAGAATACATTTTTGCATCACACAATTACTGTCCATTCAGTGACAAGTAACGGTTAAATAATCATTTTTATTTACAGCACGACCAAGATCAGAAGTTAGGGACAATCTACATTGAATATTTTTTAACAATGTTGATAAATAAAAACAATATTGTGAATGAAGTCTAAAAATATCAGATCGACAAGTACTTCTAGGAACACCATTAAACATAGGATTATAAATAACTTGAATATAATGAATAAAGACATCAGAAGAAGGAAAACTAAAAGGCAAACAACCCACAGCTACCATTTTAGCTATTTGATACGGGTACGACCACGAGGATGCATGTTTATGAGATGTATTGAACCCGAGACTTGGAGTGTGAAAGTAAAGTGCAAATTAGGACTTAAAAAGGGTCCAAAACCTTCCATATAATGCTTTCCAAGGGAACCCACTTGAAGTCTTGAGACTAAGGGGTCATTTTGGACATTTCACACCTTGTTTGTAAACTACTATATAAGGAACCTTTTAGGTCATTTGTTAGGAAGACTTTGCTGAATATGGATGTTATATAACACTTAGAAACATTTCCTCTCTAAGGAGAGAAGGCCACAAATCTGAAACTTGTAACTAGGGAAATCAACTTAAGTGCGGAATCACTCGTGTTGGATTCAAGCTTGGAAACGTTGGATGCTTGGGAGATAGAGGTCACTCTTGTACCAACGTAAGAGATAGGTTTGTGGTGTGTGTAGTATTAAAGGTCCAAGAGTGTAACAAGTCTTGGGTTGTTAATATTATTCCCTCATTTGGTCTATCTACCTATCTTTATCTTATTGCACTTTGTAGATTCATAGTGGACTGTTTTTGTGACTTGTTGAATCCGAATTTTGTAACCATTGTGTTCATATTGTTCATCTTATATTGTGGCTGTTTTGGTGTTGAAAACACACCTATTTATCTTGTTATTGTGTTGTTGATAGCGAATCCGAGAGTGGTCTTCAAAAGGGTCCTCAAATCCTTAAGATTAGTGAACTGTTTTGGAGTTGTTTTGTGTTCTTTTTTTTTCGTATCATTTGGTATCAAAGCAAGGCTTGATCTTGTTCCTAAAAGATCAATCTTGGGCTTTCTTGTTAGAAAATTCAAAAAAAAAGTGTTAAAAACTGAAAATTCTAGAAAAAAATAGCAATCTGTCCGTGTTTGTGTTCTTGGCCAAAATTGTGTTCTTGTTATGTCTTGGCCGAGATTTGTTTGTTGTGTGACTAGATCTAGTAGTGTTCTTGTTTGTTTTGTTGTTTCTAGTGTTAGTTTTCTTGTCCACTAACACTTTGAGTCTAGATCTAAACTTGAGCTTGAACTTTGTTGAAGTTATAGTTGTCTTGGCCAAGTGTTGGAGATATTGTTATTGTGGATTGGAGTTGGCCGTTGGAATTGTTGTTGTTCTTAAAGATTGTTGTTATTGTTCTTGGTGTGGTTGTTGTTGTTCTTGAAGTTCTCCACCTTCCTTCATATATTGTTAGAACATAAAGTGAATGTTAGATCTTAAAAGGTGAAGGAAAAAAGTGTATGTACTTGTTAGTCTTGACAGACCCCAACCACCAAAAGACTTTATATCACTTCTTAACCACTTTTCCATGATTTAAGGACCCATGTTTTAAGGAGAAGTACAAGAAAAAGTCAAGTCTTTAAAATTGAAAAAGGCCCCAAGACTTATTTTCCCTCCTAAAACAAATTCCATCAACCAAATTAATTTTTGACCAAGACTTGAACATTTGAGAATAACCACTTGATAAAACCGAACCAATACGTGTCTGCCACATCATCACTGCTATTGTTCACGCAATATTTTTGAGCTCAAAATTTTAGATTTCTTAGTTTCATTTTATTGTCTCTTAGTTTGTTTGTTGGTTCGAACACTAATTGACAACCTAGTAATCTCCTACTAGCTTGTAAGTTAGTTTTGTGTCCGTTTGTTCTTGTTTACTTTTGTTGTGTACTTTTAACTTTTTGAATTCGTTGTTAGTTCTTGACTGAAGTCCTACAAGATTTCGTTTGAGTTTCAAACAAAAAATCTATTCCGAGACAAGAGTAGACTCGACACTCAATCACTCACGAAGTACAAGCCGGCTTTCAACACTTATGAAACCAAGTGCGAGGTAAAACCGAGAGTGAGAGTGTGGTGAGACATTTTTATCTAACAAGTTTGTTTATTTTCTTTGTTTGTTGTGTCTTTTTGTTAGGTACAATGGCTGCCCATAATTTCAATGCCACATGTGATCGTATCAATGACAATATTGAAGATATGAAATGGCACATTGAAATTATACGCCAATTGTTACCCAAACTTTACCCACAAAATCCAATTGTCCAAGCACCTTGCGTTGAGAGCTTCCCGGAGGAAGTTGCTGCCCAACTTGTGAGTAAAACTTGCCCACCACTTAAGGATATGTGTGATGTGATTAATGAATCTCAAGTGAGTGAAGGATTTAAAGATGTTGGCCAAGGAAAAAGGAGTGAACCTATGAGCCTATGTTGTTGTAAATATGCTAATGTTTGTTTGGATCATAGGGTTAATCATGTGCTTGACAT
The DNA here is from genome assembly GCA_030864215.1 of Capsicum pubescens. NCBI lineage: Eukaryota > Viridiplantae > Streptophyta > Magnoliopsida > Solanales > Solanaceae > Capsicum > Capsicum pubescens. The sequence goes on from CM061548.1 coordinate 414,483,513, forward strand.
ATCTTTGAAACATGATAATGATTCCTTAGAGAGTGAAAGTTCCAAATCTATCCGTGGGTTAGATCATTCACTCTTTAGGCACAATGTCTTGTTTGAAGATAGTTTATTTAATTCTAATGATCCTAGTGGTGCAAGTGATGTTGATGGCATGGCTTGTCTTGGAAGCTATAGCCTATATGCTAAGCCACTATGGTGTGACAACATTCCTCTTAAAGATGAAAATCTCTTCTTGGAAGATGAGAGTACTCTTATGGGCAAGGAATGTGTAGTCTTGGAAATGAGTACCCTTGGTAGTACTCTTGGTGTTCATGATGATCAATTTACTCTTAAAAGTAGTTCACTACTTGGGCATGTGAATAGTATGCTTAAAAATTCTCAAGTTAGTGAAGGTGTCTATAAAATTGATCTTGATAATGCACATGACTCTTTGAACATCTTTTGTGGTAAAAGCATTGCAATTAGTTTCATTCATAGAGATCACGTGTATAAAAATATTTTTGCGTGTGAATGTGGGAGTGACATTGTAGGGGAAGGAAGGTCTAGCCTCGGCTTAGGTCCTTGGCTAATTTTTCCATTTGATCCCAGCACCCTATTGGAATGTGGAAATCTCGACACTCTCCACTTAATGCTTGGTCAAGACGACAAGCATTGTTTGATTATGGGTGCTAAGAAAGGAAGACAAGGTTTTTCCTTATCTCTTTTTGTTGGTGGGGACCACTTTCTTTGTGCAATTTGTACTAAGTTTTTTATGTTCAACACAAAGGATCCATGGATGTACTTTAAGTTTGTTCCACCTCGGCATGGCATATTGATATGTTTATTTTGCTAACCCTAACCCTCACGTCATGAGGATGTGTGCTTTTTTGTCTTCTCTTGATTTTGCAAGGCATGGATTCAAGGTCGAATCCTTTTCAAGAAGGGGAGGATGATACGGGTACGACCACGAGGATGCATGTTTGTGAGATGTATTGAACCCGAGACTTGGAGTGTGAAAGTGAAGTTCAAATGAGGACTTAAAAAGGGTCCAAAACCGTCCATATAATGCTCTCCAAGGGCACCCACTTGAAGATTTGAGACTAAGGGGTCATTTTGGACATTTCACACCTTGTTTGTAAACTACTATATAAGGAACCTTTTAGGTCATTTGTTAGGCAGACTTTGATGAATATGGATGCTGTATAACACTTAGAAACATTTCCTCTCTAAGGAGAGAAGACCACAAATATGAAACTTGTAACTAGGGAAATCAACTTGAGTGTGGAATCACTCGTGTTGGATTCAAGCTTGGAAACGTTGGATGCTTGGGAGATCGAGGTCACTCTTGTACCAACGTAAGAGATAGGTTTGTGTTGTGTGTAGTATTAAAGGTCCAAGAGTGTAACAATTCTTGGGTTGTTAATATTATTCCCTCATTTGGTCTATCTACCTATCTTTATCTTATAGTACTTTGTAGATTCATAGTGGACAGTTTTTGTGACTTGTTGAATCCGAATTTTGCAACCACTGTGTTCATCTTGTTCATCTTATATTGTGGTTGTTTTGGTGTTGAAAATACACCTCTTTATCTTGTTATTGTGTTGTTGATAGCGAATCCTAGAGTGGTCTTCAAAAGGGTCCTCAAATCCTTAAGATTAGTGGACTGTTTTGGAGTTCTTTTGTGTTCTTTTTTTTTCCCGTATCACTATTTCTTCCCGGTCCCTCAATTTATTATACTTCTTCGTAACCTGATCGATTGTTGGGTCCATTCTAGTTTGCGTTCGTCCATCAACATCCCCACCACCTCGTGCAATTTCTAACTCTCTTTTGTGAGCATCACCTATATGTCTCATTAACGTACCCGTACTCCCTTGCTTGCCTCCTCTTTTATGTTTATAGATTTGTTGACAAATATTGCATTGCACCTCAGTAGCTGATATGCGTTCAAAAAATTGTCATGCAATACTAGTTGTTTTACGAGGTCTCGGGGCACGGGGAGGACGGGAAGGGATATTAACCGATTCAAATCTAACGTTAGCATTTTCTACTGCGGGTGTCTCATCAAGATTTTCATCATCTTCGTCTAAATTAACCGCATCTACTTCATTTTCTTCTTCTATACCGTAATTTTCCTGAGCTTCTATATAATCCATATCGTGAGTACCTACACCTATTTCTTCCTCAAAAGGTGTACCAAGCGGTACCGGAGGCGAAGGCACACGGGTATATATACTACTTGAAGTACCTCTACCACTAGTAATTCGCTTTTTACTACCACTACCGCTTTCGAGATAAAAAAAATTTAACATCTTTAGTAGCGAGGTTTCTTAACTTATCCATAGTATAAATTAAATTAAACTAAAAAAATTTAAAATACACAAATATAATAAAATTAAATATTCAACAATTAATACAATAAATAAAAATTAAATGTAAGAGATGAAACGACAATACAAAATTTTAAAAGTATCCGAAGGTTGCGAATTTAGAAACTTCCACTCGTACTTTGTAAACGCAAAATTAAAAATTTAAAGTGAGCACTTTAGGAAATTAAATATATTGAATATTTGATAATTGAGAATTGAGAGAGAATGAGATTTTGAGAGAGTGAAAAATTGTGTGAAAATGATTTGAAAGTGTAGGGTATTTATAGTTTTTTTTTGGGATTAAAAAATTATTTTAAAAGTACATTTTAAAAATTTTTCCAAACGGCTAGTTTGGCCCAAAATCCCGAATTTTCAAAAAAAAAAAAAAAACTATTCCGGGCCGGACCGGTTAACCAGCGGGCCTGGACCGGGCTTGGTTCGGGCCGGGTTAGCCGGGCCCAAATTAAAAAAAATGGCCCGGGACACGGTACTCTAAAGCCCTTGGGCTTACCGAGCCGACACTTGACACCGTTTTCTTTTGATATATCAAATGATGTTTTGCTAGAGAGAAATGATATTTAGGGAAGAAAGAGACAGTCTTCGTACTTTTGGAGAAGAAAGAAACACAGATTTCAAGGAATCTTTATTACTTATATTTGTATTGGTATTCATATTAAAATAGTAGTAAAATAATACTTATTAATAATGAAATATAATTTAAATAATAAAGCTAATATTAGTATGTCAGCAATATATCAAGGAAAATAGTAGGCCGATAATTTTTGTTTAATGGTAAATTTTTAGTATATCTTTATAACTCTATTTTATAATATTTGATTACCTTTTTTTAGCTGAATCCCAGCAATCGTATCCATACTCGAATTTGTACCCTCAAATCTTAAAATTTAAATTTTGACAAATTCGACTCTCAAATCTGCACCCATCTTGAATACCCGCACCCGAGGCCAAGCAACTTAGGATTGACCACGCTAGTTATGGTTCCAACATATTCAATAAAACTCTTGCCCTAATTAAAGAGTGGTTCTTGGAGAAGAATCTTTCACCATCCTCGTGGCTTTCACAATAGTTTATGTGCTCATGACAAAATTGCATTTGTTCTTGGCGGATTTCACATGGTTGATTTCATTGGATCAGTAAGGATATTTTATCCTAAGTATTTTATGGTTTCATTTAACATATAAAATGAAGCGTATGGAGATATACCAGTAATTACCAAAGGGAATTTGTGATATCTCGAATTAAATGAATCACCTGAACATGAATTCCTCCTAAGATCTGGTATTTCAGTATTAGAAGGAATGTTTTGTGCTTATTATACTTGTTGAAATTTGTGTTCCGGCTAATGAAATAATATGATGTCAAATGAGTCGTGGACTAAATTATTTACTTTACGAGAGATCAATCTTTATCCAGAGATACTGGTATATTGGTTTGCTCAGTGGCGGAGCCAGAATTTTCACTAAGGGGGTTCAGAAGTAAATGTACGGACTAGTCGAAGGGGGTTCAACATCTACTATATATAGATAAAAATATTTTTGACCATATAAAAATAATATAATTTTCCGACGATGAACCCCCTTAAATGTATGTGGCTTCGCCACTGGGTTTGCTGATGTTCGTTTAGGACATCCAATGGACCATATGGAGTGTTACCTACGAGGGGCGTCCCCACTCAAGTAGTTTGTTATACAGAAAGCTTGATCTCTCCAAAATTAATTACTTGCTTAGTAGTATTTGCTTATGATCGGAGTATCCTCCCCATGCATGCTGCAACAATTTATTCTTATAAGTTATATTAACTTGTCAATGTTTGGTTTCGAAATTATGTCATTGCTTATTTCATGTCACAACATTCCCAGAGCCGTTAAAGCGTTATACGCAGTTCATATCACTATCACAGATTGGGTTAACCAAATTTAGAAATATGAGGAAAGATCATTTGGCCATTGCCTTTGCAATAAGCTCCTCCTCATATCAAGTTTATGGTTTCTCATTAAACACATGATCATTAAGATAATTCGAGGATCGATCTCCTTTTGGCCCCACTAAATCAAAGTGACCTTACAATTAGGTTTATCAAGGTCTCGAAACATTTGTGAGTCATATTCAATATGTTAAGGACATTTTTTTTTACCCTTTTTCGTAATTAAAATTAACATGGAGTGAGTAATTTTTTTTTTCAATCTAAGCTTCGATTTGAAGTTGTAATCTTTAGGAATATCCAAATTCTTTATAGATTATGAATCTTTTTTCTATCTCAAAATAAAAAATTTAAGGAATTCTTATAATCTCAACACATTGAGCAAATTTCATCAGAAAAACAAAGATAAACATAATTACACTGCAATTGCATTAAGCACCATATATACTTTTCAAAGAGGGTTTCAATTTCCCCAACATTTATAAATTATTCATTAAGAAGTAAATCGTTGATTTGACAATTTCTATAACAATACATAGACTAACAACAAATCATAAAGAGCTTGTATCCTCCTATAGTTACAATATTTTTTTTAATTTCTGGCAGTATCACATATATATTCTAAGATCATCCAAAATACTAAATTCCCCCAACAAAAACCCATAATTAACCACAACTGGAACTCCCAATTTATGTGAATATTTCACTTCTTGATTTTCTGAAATTTTCACTTCTTCAACCCCATTTGATGTATTCGTATTCTCATCAACACTCATTGACGATTTTTCTTCAAACTCATCAGTAACACAAGATTCTTGATCAGATTTTTCATAAATCTGGCCATTTTTTGCTCTTTTAGCCATCACTAATTCTTCTAATTCAAACTTCTTAGACTCATAATTTTTCGAAGCGTCTTCAGTCGTAACAAAAGTACCCAACCAATTCATTTTCTTGTTCAATGGGTGTTTAATTTCAGCACAAAATTTCCCATTTTTTTCTCTTACGTACCCCAATAGGGTACAATCTGACACAACTATTCTTTGATATTCTTTTGTAGGACTTCATGATCAAAGTTTTGAGAGGGAAAAAAGGGGCAATTTCTGTAAATAACAAAGTATAAAAAAAGCTTGGGATGTGAAGAAAAAAAGAATAAATAGTGAACACATATATAGGAGTAATTAGAGAACCAATTAATCAAACTTTTATTCTCTTTCTATTTGGAAAAGGATTTAACAAAACGAGTAAAGTATTGATTGAGAAATTGTTGCATATTATTAGTCACTGTATTTATTGGTATCCTAATTTTACACTGAATATTCAAATCTCTAAATTTGGTAGAATACCACATTTGGGTGTGCGGAGCCTAAAAGGTAAGTTTTTTGGGATAAGGTAAACTCACCATTTTACCTTATAAGGTAAACTCACCATTTTACCTTACATTCTAACATTTGTACTGACGACGTTAACTTCTTAATAGACAAGGTAAACACTTGTGTTTACCTTATCCCTTTTGGAATTTTATAGTATTAGGGTGCCCTTTTGAAATTTTGATTAAAAAAACTTGCCTTTTAGGCTCCGGACTCCCACATTTGGCCCAGTATTAAATGAAATACAACTAATTTTGACCAATCTTATCTTTATCTCACGAGTTAAAATATTATTCACCATTATATATAAAAAAAAAGGTTATTCGACAATGAATAAATTTCTTTTAAAGAATCAATTGATGACATGGCCTGGTTAATATTATATTTAACTTACTAATACATCTTAAGCTGTAATAATAATGGTGGAAATATCTTCATACTTTGCGATAATTTAATCCTTATCTCTATTTTTTTATCATCCGATATTTCATGTCCGCTTTATATCTTAAGTTATAATAATTATGAAAAGATTTTAGATTTTTACATTGTGTATAACTAATAAATTCATACCTCTTTTTTTTTCAGTGGATGTTTCATATTTGTTTTATATCTTAAGCTATTATAATTGTGGAAAGTACTTTATGTTATGTGAATAATTAAATTTTTTTCTCATTTTTTGACTTGATATTTCATATCATTTTGATGCCTCAACTAGTTTGTATTTAAGTCGTGTCTGATTATCTTTTCGTTATTTATATTTTAGGTTGAACTAAACTACTATAATTCATCCCTGCCTACAAATTAGTTGACAATGTTTACAAATCTTACAAACAGAAGTTAATACATTTATATTTATTGTATATTCGCTTAGAATGATTTTTAAAAAAGGAAGTATTACTTATCGAGAATTGCAAAATCGTAGATAAAGATCATTAAAAGAAAAAGCATCTTCTGAAGATTTTTTTCATTCTCAACGTTCGAACTCCAGCAATATAATATAAAAGTTTTCATCAGGAAATTAATTTAAGTTTCCATCGAGTGTATATGTTTTAGGTTTTATGTATGAACGAATTGAGATAAAATAAGATGGGAAGATCAATTAAAACATGGCCCTTCATAATTAAGTACTATAAATTATATTTTCAAAGAATCTTTCAGGTTTTCTATTAGTTATTATGATATTAGTAAAAACATATCTTTGGAGTTTTAAATGTTTTTCAATATATGTATCCCAATTTTATAATCAATAAAAGTAGAAAAATATGAACTTTAATGTGAACCTCAAAATAATTATGGAGTTGTTCAAACACCAAAATTTTATAAATGAACATTAAAAAAATAATTATATATTATTTTTTGCATTTCATTTGAATTTGTAAATCTTAAACAATTTTTGAATTCGGACCTTTTTATACTAAATTAGAATCTTATCATATATTGAGAAAATCCAACAATTTATATAATAATATGTTCAAATTATTCCCTTAATAGCATGGTGGTAGGATGAAGAACCGTTGAATATTTTAACTTGATTTTAAAAACTTTTTTGGAGGAAGAATAGTTGTATATAAAAGGAAAATTTTCGAGCAGAAATAATTTTATCAGCATATCAAAAAATAATTTAATATATTAAGTTGACCACCCCTTATTCGTCATAATTATATATTTGGCAGATCCAATATTAACCATCTTGAGATTGCATTTATGTAATTTTTAATTTTATTAAAAGTCCAAAATTATCCAAATGGTTATAGAGCCAATAAATTAGCTTATTAGATCATTGATATTGTTGTCTTCTTTTAAAAGAAAAATAAAAAACTTCATCCTTGAAAAGGTTTCTAATCATTTCAATGAAATACTTTTTATTTTATTTTTCAAAAAAGGTACTTTCTCAATTTATTTATTTTTTGTTAAAAAAGGTACTTTGTCAATTTGTTAAAAGGACAAAAATTAAGGAATAATTATTGCCACAACTATCAACCATTTGTACTATCAATTATTTGGTACAAATACGATATAAGTATATGGGATAAGAAGAGAAAAAAAAAACATCTAGGACTTGGACATACAATAATTTATTGATTAGTTTATAAACAAAGTTGTGCATTTATTAGTAATATAATGATTGTAATATAAGAATTAATAACATAGAAATACGATATAAGTATATGGGATAAGAAGAGAAAAATAAAAACACCTAGGACTTGGACATACAATAATGTGTCGATTGGTTTATAAACAAAGTTGTGCATTAATTAGTAATATAATGATTGTAATATAAGAATTAATAACATAGAAATTGAAATTCAGGAAATTAGTAATGTGTATTTATCATCAAACAATTGATGTATTAAAAATTAGTGATTGGTTCGCAGAACTCTTATTTAATTGACATAGTATTTTTTATTGAATATATAAATTAAAACTTTTTTAGTCCTCAAATTTAAACGGATTAGATTTTTATTACCAAAATAAAAAAAATATTGCATCATATATAAACTCATTACTTTTCTATTTTTGATCAGCAAAATAATTTGAGTTATTTTGAAAGAATGATTTCAAATGTATGACGAAGAACATTACTGCTTGTAGCTGGTTCGTGCTTATGCAAAGACTATTTATGCTTAAGCATTATATTTATTTTTGAGACTTCTATTAGTCTGTAGATTAGGATGAATAAAAAATTCAATAAAGCGAAAATTCTCAAAAAGAAGAATAGAAAAATGAGAAGTGTAACTAATAATAATACAGAAATTATGCACCATCTTATTGATTTCTGTATATATATAATGTTTTTGAAAATATATCTACAAATTCAAGAAAAGAATTGCACTCTGAGTTAATTAATATTTCTAATGAATCTTTTTAGCACTACTAATATAAGTTAAACGACATAATCCACTTCAATTCTATCTTCACGTTATACCAATTCTAAATAACTATTTGTGTTATTCACACATTTAATTCTTCGTCATTTTAATAAAGTGCATAAATATTAAATTTTTATATGAAAAAAGCTTAACATATATCAAATATTATTAGTCATCACTCCTTTTCGTTTTTTGTTCTCATTCATCCCTCCGCTCCTCTTACTCACACCATCGTAGCCATTTTTATTTTTTTTGAGGAATTTGTTGTATTGATTAATCCTCACAGAATGTCATATATAGTATTTCTACTTTTTATTTTTTTTCAATTAAATTAGATTCTCGATCATTTGCTCTGTAAATAACTATCACATTTGTTATATATTGAATTAATCAAATAAATATTACATTTATTAAATATTGAATTCCTCTAGCAGGCTATAACAAAACATAAATAGTAGGTTGGCTAATTAATGAATTTTGAAATTTTCAATGAAAATAGGTTGTTCTTATTTTTCAGCATTGTTAAGGAAATTAAAGAAATGATTTTTTATTTTTTAAAGTTTTTCTAAGTACATATGGCACATAAAATAGAATTAATAGAGGCCATCACCAATCATTCTTTTTTTTTTTTTTGTTTCCCAAGGTATCCCCACAGCCGGCAGTCGTGAAACTAATCCTCCGTTCCTCTGTCAGCGCACTAAGCGGTAGGGAACTGGCCACAGAGTTTGCTCCATTCGCCAGAGGCGGAGATCAAACCCCCGACCTCTTGCTTAAGGGACATGGCGTTGAACCACCATGCCAACTCTAGTGGTTAATCACCAATCATTCTTAGTATTTGTTGTGTGCATTTATTGCTATATTTATTTTTTGGCTTTTAGAGTACACTATGTAAAAATGAATTTAAAATATAAATAATATAAAAATGGATAAATAGGAATGTTGATCATAAAGAGATGTCATATCATCTTATCTATATCAAACTTGATATGTATATATAAATTTATTACTATGCACTATATATGTCGATACAATAGATAAATGAAAAGTTTAATAAAATGAACAAGTAAATACTAAGAAAAATATAACTTCTTCTTGCACAACACAATTTCTTCATGTGTATTTAACGGCGAAGTTAGACTTTCAATTATGTGTTCGACTATATCCAATAACTTTGATCCAGACCTTATTATCTTGAGAAATAAAATTTTGAACTCGTAAACTTCAAATCTTGATTCTGTTTCTGCAATATCTCAGAAAATGACAGACATAATTGCAATTGCAAAATGCCCATAAGTTATCATACGGAAGAAATAATATATTCAATTGTTGGATCAATGCAATTGCAAATAAAAATGAAAAGCAAAAGAAGAAGAATAACATAAATGTTTATACCTTTCATTAATTTTCATTAGTTTCTTTCTTTTTCACAGAAAATAGAACCTTTTTTTGGGGGGTGGGGGGGTGGGTGGAGGGGGCACCTTAGCCATCAACCTTACTATTGTGATTATTGTTGGTACTCTTTTGACATAATTTATAAGCAGACAACACCACTCTTCTTCATCATTAACTATAGAAAATGAAAAGAGAAGAGTTATAAGAAATTGTACAATTAAGAAATTAAAGTTTCTCATTTAATTGAGTAATTATCTAAGTAATTTTGAATTTATTTTTCAAATAAGATAAACAAAAGAAAAGAGAAGAAAAATTCAAATAAATAAGAAAAAAATATATAGAAATGAAGACCATAGAGAGATGTCACACCGTCTTCTCTATGTTTCTCCTTTATTATTATATACTAGTGAATAGGTCGCACTTTGCGCGATGTGTAAGATGTTGTTGAATTTATATAATTTTTTTTTATAATAATAAAATTTTGATGAGCTATTTTATCGAATGAAGATAAATTATTGAGAAGAAAGATACTTTACACGTAAGAACTTCAACTTTTCATTCATACTTAAATATTTTTCATAAATATTACTCAAGTATTATAAATGATAATATTTATTAGAAATCATAATTGGAGGTAAACCATATACTTAATTCGAGCTTGTCTTACCTAATCTTATTTATTTGTTGTTTTATACCTAGTGGGTTAATTATGTAAATAAGAATATTTATAGTTATTGTAGTGATAAGTAAACGTTATATATAATCAAAGATTTTTTTGTGTTACATAAGTCCTCTCATCTGCTATTAATTAGAGAATTTACATAAGTCCTTTCATGTAATCCATTTTTATTTGATTGTTTTTCATCCATTTTTATTTTACACTTTTCTCCTTTTTTTGCATTTTTTCCTACTCTATCCTATTAATTTATCTTATGTTAAATTAAATATTAAAAATCTAAAAACCTCTTAATTTCCTCCATAATCAATATATTAATATATATCTATAAAGTAGAAATAAGACAAGGATGATGTGACACCTCTCTATGGCCACCATTTCTATTTATCCTTTTTCTCGTTTTTTTTAAATTTTTTCCATCATTTTTTGCATTGATCAATTTGTTTAATAAATAAAAAATTATTATATTTATTATATTCAATTATATCTCATGAGTTACAAAAAAACCTCCATCCATTTACATTCTCTATTTAAGTAACATATCCCTTCAACTTTCTTCTATCAAATTCTTATGACTTGAACAATCTATATATAGGCAATGGTTTACTAGAAGACAACATTGAACTTTGTAGTCATGATAAAAAAAAAACTAAAAATTGAATCCATCAAATATAAATTCTGAATCCACCTCTTCGTGGTAATGCACCGTGTTCTTGAGGTCTTAGACTATGCAAGTAATCAAGAACATGTATATCACCTCCCTTAACTTCTAAACAACAAAACTTTACACCTGCTAACTGCATTTGTTTTTTATTCAAATTATAAATATCTCCTTTCACTGGATTTGGTTAAAAAGTAAAATCATAGAGCAATTATGTACACATTTTTCTGTGGAAATTCTTTTGTCACCTTATTGTTTTCATATGTGAATTGTGCTATATTTCAGTACTATTTTGTTAAAGGGGAAAAAGTTCCATCTCATAGATCGTGTAGTTAGTTTTCAAATCTCTAAACATTATTTTTTTAAAATGACAAATCTATATACATCTAATGTATTTCAGTTTTGGTCGAATCGACTCTCGTAGAACAAAAATGCAATAAAATTTTGAGACGTAAAGAGAGAGAAAAAAAGGTTACACTACAAACATAAAAATTGTTCAGCTTGTTCAATTGGTTTTTCTTTCCAAAGAACAATAACTTTTTTGTCTTCTCTTCTGCCCAAAGAATACTTCTTGCTTCTCTGAACAATATTCTACTATTCGTTTAGATTCAGAAGGCTTGTTATATTCACTAAAATTATTTGCATACAATCTTGCGAAAAAGGTGGAGCAAACATCACAACCTTAAACCAGAGAATCACACATCTAGTATTTTTACTTGGATGGATCATTTTGGATGAAGATGAAATTGGCAATGACAATAGTACTGATGATTTCGCCAAGAATAGCAGCGAGGCTAGATAACAAACTCCATTTTCTGTGTGCCATCCTTTGATCTTCTTCTTTCAAAATTCTTTAATCTCAATATCGCCATATCATTTGCCCTTGAAACAGGTCCATTTGAAAACGCTGAAGATGACACAAATATAAATTTTACTATCAAAGAATATCCATGAACACATGAATAAATATCACAAGATAAACTTAACTATAGATACAAAATAAGAAAATGAAAATATGAACTTCATTGAACTTGAGTGCATGATTAGCAAATGATTATAAATGTGAAATATTCAGCAAAATTCAATCAATTCTAAATCATACAACGTAAAATGTCCAATGTTCAAAATCACATATATTGAAAACTTACTAACTTTAATGTGAAATATTCTGTAAAATTCAATCAATTCTAAATCATACAAAGTAAAGTGTTCAATGCTCAAACCCGCATATATTGAAAACTTACAGACTTTAATTTTTTTCTTTTGCGTTCAACCATGACTACAAAGTTCAATGTTGTCTTCTAAGTAAACCATTGCCTATATATAGATTGTTCAAGTCATAAGAATTTGATAGAAGAAAGCTGAAGGGACATGTTACTTAAATAGAGAATGTAAATGGATGAAGATTTTTTGTAACTCATGAGATATAATTGAATATGATAAATATAATAATTTTTTTTATTTATTAAACAAATTGATCAATGCAAAAAATGATGGAAAAAATTCAAAAAAGGAGAAAAAAGATAAATAGAAATGGTGGTCATAGAGAGGTGCCACATCATCCTTGTCTTGTTTCTCCTTTATATATATATATATATTGATTGATTAGTATACAATTTGTGCAGTACTTGAGCGTTAAGTTTTGTTCCTAATTCATATATTACAAGTAGATGTATAATTTTAGTACACATGAAATGCTGCGTAATTGGTACATGTATTATTAATATGAGTAAATTAATACAAGTAAACAAAAATTGTATTAATAATATAAGTTGAAACAAAGAAGAGCATAAAACCTTTCATTGATTTTTGAAATTCGACATTAGAACAAGGGTGTTAAGTGGGTCGGGCTGGGTCAATCCGGAACCGGCCCGTGATACTTAACCGGGTTGGTGGGCCGGGCCGGTTTAAGGTTAAGTGGGCCGGGTCGGGGTCGGGTTCAACAGTAAAAAGTTTAAAAACAACCCTAACCCGGCCCACTTAACCTAACCCGGTTAAACCCACCTAAACCCAGTCAAACCCGGTTAAAAAACTGATCAAACCCGTTTAAAAACAAAACAAAAAAATAAATCCAATATACACTATATACACTACAATTATATACACTATATACACTCCAATATACACTATATATTTTTTAATAAATATATACACAATTATACATATATACGTACCATTCAATACATACGACTATACGTACTACTTTAAATAAAACATATACTACAATAGTACAATATATATATACACTACAATATATATATATATATAGTTATATAGTAATTTATAAAACATATACACATTTATACATTAAATATATACGTTTATAGAAGATATATACACATATATACGCACCATTCAATATATATGTACTACTTTAAATAAAACATATACTACAATATATATATATATAGTTATATACTAATTTATAAAACATATACACATTTATACGTTAAATATATACTACTTTAGAAGATATACACATATATACGCACCATTCAATATATTATATATGTACTACTTTAAATAAAACATATACTACAATATATATATATATATATATATATATATATAGTTATATACTAATTTATAAAACATATACACATTTATACGTTAAATATGTACGTTTATAGAAGATATATACACATATATACGCATCATTCAATATATATGTACTACTTTAAATAAAACATATACTACAATATATATATATATAGTTATATACTAATTTATAAAATATATACACATGTATACGTTAAATATATACTACTTTAGAAGATATATACACATATATACGCACCATTCAATAAATTATATATGTATTACTTTAAATAAAACATATACTACAATATATATATATATAGTTATATACTAATTTATAAAACATATACACAAGTATACGTTAAATATATACGTCCATAGAAGATATATACACATACATACGCACTATTCAATATATATGTACTACTTTAAATAAAACATATACTACAATATATATATATATATATATATACTAATTTATAAAACATATACACATGTATACGTTAAATATATACGTCTATAGAAGATATATTCACATATATACGTACCATTCAATATATATGTACTACTTTAAATAAAACATATACTACAATATATATATACTACAAGTCTACAATATATATATATATATAGTTATGTACTAATTTATAAAACATATACAGATGTATATGTTAAATATATACGTCTATAGAAGATATATCCACATATATACGCACCATTCAATGTATATGTACTACTTTAAATATAAAATATACTACAATATATATACATTACAATATATATATATATATATATATATATATATATATATATATATTTATATAGTTATATACTAATTTATAAAACATATACACATGTATACGTTAAATATACACGGTTATAGAAGATATATACACAAATATAAGCACCATTCAATATATTTGTACTACTTTAAGTAAAACATATACTACAATATATGTATATACTAAAATATATATATAGTTATATACTAATTTTTAAAACATATAAATATGTATACATTAAATATATACGTCTATAGAAGATATATACGCACCATTTAATATATATGTACTACTTTAAAGAAAATATACTACAATATATATACACTACAATATACACACACACTATATATATAGTTATAAACTAATTTATAAAACATATACATACGTATACGTTAAATATATACTACTTTAGAAGATATATACACACATATACGTACCATTCAATATATGTACTAATTTAAATAAAATATACTACAATATATACACACACAATATATATAGTTATATAGTAATTTATAAAACATATACACATGTATACGTTAAATATATACGTCTATAAAAAATATACATACATATATACGTACCATTCAATATATATGTACTATTTTAAATAAAATATACTACAATATATATATATACTACAATATATAATTATATCTATAGTTATATATTAATTTATAAAACATATACACATGTATACGTTAAATATATACGTCTATAGAAGATATATATACACATATATAAATTAATAATACTTGATAGTAAATTAATAATACATTAAAACTAAGTTATAATTAAATCCATTTTAAAAAAAATAAAATAACCGGGCCGATTAACCGGCGGGCCCTAACCGGGCTTGGTCCGGGCCGGGTTAACCGGGCCTAAATCAATAATAAAAACCGGCCCGGTCCCCGGTACCCTAAAGTCCTAGGACTTATCGGGCCGGGTCAAATCGGGCCCATTTTTGTAAGTGGGCCGGGTTGGGTCAGCCCGACCCGTTTGACAGGCTTACATTAAAAAGTATTATCAAACGATCCATCGGGGACGACTAATCCTAATCTTTAAGGAAGAGTCGGGATTCAAAATTCTTTTAATTCAGTCATAAAGTCTTTTTTATCGGACGACGACTCGTAGGTGGTGAGAAGGTCCCCTTACTTGCAAAGGGATACAAGGTATGTCCAACTCATTTCTAGCTGTTAGCAAGAATTATTTTAGAAATGCAGGATAAAGTTGTGTATGATAGATTCTTATGGTCTGGCTCTTTTCGAATTTCATGCATAGCAGGTAAGCTACTTATCAGGTGGATCAAATAGATAATTGTACTTAGTGATTCGACTTATTGATTATTGATTTAAATATACCATTTCGCTAGCAAATCTTTAGATAACTGTTGGCTCAGTATGAGATTAGCATTTAGCGGACGATTAATAGGTGGTGTATCGGATAAATCTTAGATATAATGAAATATCGAGCGATTATCGATATGTCCTCCATTTCTTCACCGATTAAGTTGTTGATTTTTGTTCATACATCTCTTTAATATAACATAGAATAAAATAAGAACTTTCTTCTACACCTAAAATATACATAGAAACATTTTTAATTATTGAATCGACGGAGTTATCCAAACTTTTATATAATTTGAAATTTTTCAGTTTTATCAAACTTTGTGTGGAATACTTTTAGAGTTTGTTTCATTTTTGCTACGGTCCCTCGTATTATCAACAAATAATGTGTCTTTCGATTTTAGAATTAATTTTAGATTTCATTTACGTCTTAAAGAAACGATTAAACTTTATAGTTAGAAGTTAAAACAAGTGGCTCGTTATTTCTTAAGCTATGAAGTGAATAGAATAATGAACGAGGCTCTAGTTTTTAGGTTTACAAGAGATACTTTATATATCTTGGAATAAAAATATGAACATGGTAATTCTTAATGAAATAATGATTTACCCGATAATAAAGTTGAGTAATTCATTTCCGCACTGATAAGTCATTAATTATAATTTATTCATCTGTTCATCAATCGTTAACCGAATAACCTATAACCAATAAACAAATAAGCTAATTTTGTAATTGAATTATCAATTACGATTTGATTTTGAACTAGTTAATAAATAAACCCGAAAGTTTTAACGCACCAAACTACTTTTGTCATTCTCTTAGGCCTCAAGCTTTAGCCCTAATTGGGCTTTCCCCTTACAAATATAGGATTACCTAACTACTTTTATACCTCAAATACCCTATAAACAACAGTCTTACTGACAAAAAAATCACCCATCTTTTCACTTTCTTACAATGAAATCACCAGCCAAACAAGACTTTATTGAAGAAAATCAAGAAGAAGACTTTATCCAGAGGAAAATAAGAGTAAAAATTTTAGACCCAGATGCTACAGAATCATCATCAGATGATGATGAAACAAGAAAAAAGACCAAAGTACATTGTTCATGAAATTATTCAAGAAAAGGTAAAGATTCAATTTTTTTCAATAAATAATGGAACCCCTTTTGATTTTTATCAATTTTCTGGTAAATTGTCTCCTATGCTGAGAAAAAGAAAATGTGGAAAATTAGGTACAGAGGAAAAGTTGAAAGTGGCTATTTTTGCAAAATCTGAAAATGGGTCTTCTGGGGATCTTCCATTAATGGCTGATTCTCAGACCTCGGATTCACTCAAAAACAAAAAATTTACCACTGCGTCTGAGGAAAAGTTGAAGGTGGCTAAAAATGCAAAAGTAAAAGGGCTATTTCTGCAAAATCTGAAATAGGGTCTGTTATTTTCCACAATACGGGTATGTAGAATCTATTTAATAGAATAACAACTTCAACTCGAGTTCAAGTATGAACAAGAACACAGTGAAGTTGAACAAATACCCTCAACACAAGATCAAAATGATCTTTATAAGAGGTGTATTTTATATTTCAGAAATATAGATGAAACAAAAATTGTTAAGGCCAAGTCGTCCGAATTACAGACTTTTCTTAAGGAAATAATTTCCCTCACAGTACCCGAGGTTGCGGAATTTTCCCTCCCAGGATAAAATGGCCAACAATTCAAGTATAGAGGTACCTCAAATACTTGAATTCTTCAAACGCACTCTCGGTTTGATTGATCACAAAGAGTATTTAGAAGACAAGAAGATTTATGTGTAATCAGAAATTTTTCATGCTATAACCTGTGGAAGAAAACAGGTTATTTATAGCCATAACATGCCCCTCCGAAAAGGTGACATTGGTTCAATTTTAGAGGTGTGTCTTTTGCTGAAAATGCATGTTTGTTTATTTAAAACAGTGCAGTAATTTTCTGAAACAGTACACCTTTTCAAGAACAAGTGCACCAGTTCGAAACAGTGTATCACTTCGTTGAAGAGTTGCATCTGTTTGAACCAATGTATATACTATTTCGAAAATTTGCATCTGCTAACACTACAATATTTCGTTGCACCAGTGTTTCATGTCGAAATAGTGCAACTGTTCACTGCATGCATGCATAAATAAATGGAATGTTATTGCTTCGGATTGAATTTATTTGTTTCTGTCAAATAAAATTTGTCCAAAAGGATAGATCTCATCGATCGATCATTTGCCAAATCCAAATTCAAATCCGAGCCGAGCGAGCGACGACGACGGCGCGAGGCAACTCTATTTTCTTGCCTCCCTTACCATGTGAAGTAAGTGTTTCACTTTATAAACACTTTAAAGTTCTCTTCTTCCATCAATGTGGGAGAAGAGTAAACTTTCCAACTTAAAGAGTACACTTTCCAATTTGGGTGTCTCCTTTCCTTCATTTGATTGTTCCATTTTTCATTCAACACACATATATATATAGAACCCAACAATCCCCCACATGAATGGGGAATGACTATGTTTTTCGTAAAAGTTTTACGGACAAGTATGTGATCATCAAGCAAAGACTGATTGCATCTGGATAAGTGGGTTTCCCTTTGAACTTTTCATAGTGAACATGCATCGGATGCACTCGGTCAATCGGTAGATTTGATATCTTTGAACCGTCGAGCTTTAATGTACACCTAGACAACACATGTCACACAAACAGCCTTTTACCGTTTATGGTTCTTACGGTTTTGTTCTTTTCAGCCATGAACACGTCCCGGTTTTCATGAGAGCTTAGAGAATAGGCCTTTACTAACATTCTCTTTGAAGCGGCTTCCACTTTGCCCACACATAGGTGATTTCGAAATGTTCAATCCTGTAGATTAAACTATTTGGTCAAATCTTCCAAATTTAGATAATCATTAAAAGACTTTTCACCTTAAGTCTTATCCTTGTTTACTATACATTGTCTACATCATGAGAATGGGTTGGGTATTTGACAATGTTGAACCTGTCAGACACAACTTTGTTTGATCTCCTTGAACCTAGCTCTTGGGATCTCGTCTGCTAGGTAGAGTTACCGCCATGCTAACTTGTCCTAGGCCTTAAACCTATTCCCTTGGATGTCCTTTCTACTCCTTCTCTAGATAGGCCTTTTGTAAGTGGATCCGACACATTATCCTTTGACTTTACATAGTCTACAGTGATAATTCCACTAGAAAGAAGTTCTCTAACGGTATTATGTCTTTGTCTTATATGACAAGATTTACCATTATACATCATGCTCCCTGCCCTACCTATTTTCGCTTGGCTATCACAGTGTATACATACTGGTGCCACTGGCTTGGGTCAATACGAAATATCTTCCAAAAAATTCCGGAGCCATTTTGCTTCTTCACCGGCTTTATCTAATGCGATAAATTCAGATTCCATTGTAGAGCGAGTAATACACGTCTGTTTGGATGATTTCCAAGAGACTGCTCCTCCACCGATAGTAAATACATATCCACTTGTGAATTTTACTTCATTCGATCCGGTGATCCAATTTGCATCACTATATCCTTCAAGTACCGCAGGATATTTATTATAATGCAAAGCATAATTTTTGAGTGTATTTAAGATACCCCAAAACTCTTTTCATTGCCATCCAGTGAGTTTTGTTGGGATTACTCGTGTACCGACTCAATTTACTGATAGCGCATGCTATGTCTGGTCGTGTACAGTTCATTATATACATTAAACATCCCAATACTCTTGCATACTCCAATTGCGAGTCACTTTCACCTTCATTCTTTCGAAGTGCAAAGCTCGCATCCAATGGAGTCTTGGCAATACCGAATTCCATATACTTGAACTTGTCAAGTACCTTTTCGATATAATGAGACTGTGACAATGCCAACCCTTGTGGAGTTCGATGGATTCTTATACCTAAGATCACACCTGCAACTCCAAGGTCCTTCATATCAAACTTGCTCTCGAGCATTCGTTTTGTTGCATTTATGTCAGAAATGTCTGTACTGATGATCAACATATCATCCATATATAAACATACAATGACTTGGTGATTTGGAGTGTCTTTAATATAAACACATTTATCACATTCATTTATTTTGAATCCGTTTGCCAACATGGTTTGGTCAAACTTTGCATGTCATTGCTTAGGTGCTTGTTTTAGTCCATAAAGTGACTTAACAAGTTTGCACACCTTATTTTCTTTTCCTGGAACCACAAAGCTCTCAGGTTGTTCCATGTATATTTCTTCCTCCAAATCTCCATTTAGGAATACGGTCTTCACATCCATTTGATGGATTTGAAGATCATATACCGCCGCCAAGACAATTAACATTCGAATCGAGGTTATCCTTGTTACTGGCGAGTATGTATCAAAGTAATCAAGGCCTTCCTTCTGTTTGAAGCCTTTTACTACAAGTCTTGCCTTGTATTTATCAATAGTTCCATCCGCCTTTATTTTCCTTTTGAAGATCCATTTAGACCCTAAAGGTTTATTTCCGGGAGGAAGGTCAATCAATTCCCATGTATGGTTGCTTAAGATTGAATCTATCTCACTATTGATTGCCTCTTTCCAAAAGGATGAGTCTGACAAAGACATCGCTTCTTTAAATGTTTGAGGCTCATTTTCTTAGAGAAATGTTACAAAATCTGATCCAAACGAAGTTGACGTTTTTTGATGTGTACTACGTCTTGGATTTTCTTCATTATGTACATTCTCACTTGGTTCATCTCGAGTTCGTTTAGATCCTCCACTAGACTGTTCATGTCTAATTTTATACGGGTAAATGTTTTCAAAGAATTCAGCATTGTCTGATTCAATTACCATATTTTCACTAATATCCGAATGTTCGGATTTATGAACCAAAAATTGGCGTGCTTTACTACTCATAGCATATCCTATGAACACGCAGTCCACCGTTTTAGGTCCTATCTTAACCCTTTTCGGTATAGGAACTTGAACCTTCGCTAGACAACCCCACACTTTGAAATATTTCAAGTTAGGTTTCCTTCATTTCCATTTTTCGTAAGGAATTGATTGTGTCTTACTATGGGGAACTCTGTTGAGTATACGATTGGCCGTAAGGATAGCCTCCCCCCATAAGTTTTGCGGTAAACCAGAACTTATAAGTAAGACATTCATCATTTCCTTCAAAGTTCGTTTTTTCCTTTTCGCAATTCCATTAGATTGAGGTGAATACGGGGATGTAGTTTGATGGATTATTCCATTCTCTACACATATTTGCGCAAAGGGAGATTCATATTCCCCGCCCCTATCACTTCTTATCATTTTGATCTTTTTGTCTAACTGATTTTCAACTTCAGTCTTATATTGCCTAAACGCATCTATTGCTTCATCCTTACTATTTAGTAAGTAGACATAACAGTATCTAGTGCAATCGTCAATAAAAGTTATGAAATACTTTTTCCCACCACGAGATGGTGTTGACTTCATATCACAAATATCAGTGTGTATTAAGTCTAAGGGATTGGAATTCCTTTCAACGGACTTATAAGGATGCTTCGCATACTTCGATTCCACACACGTTTGACACTTTGATTTATTGCACTCAAAGTTTGGCAAAACTTCTAAGTTAATCAGTTTTCGTAACGTTTTGTAATTAACATGGCCCAAACGTTCATGCCATAAATCATAAGACTCAAGCAAATAAGACGAATTCAAACTTTTATTCATTTCAACAGTCATTACATTCATCTTATAAAGGCCCTCCGTGAGATAGCCTTTTCCTACATACATTTCTCCTTTGCTAACTACAATTTTTCCAGAAACAGTTACACATTTGAATCTGTTCTTATCTAGGAGTGAAACATAAATTAAGTTCCTACGTAACTCCGGAACATATAGCACATTGTTCAGTGTCAAGACCTTGCCGGAAGTCATCTTTAGGCAAATTTTTCCTGTTCCCTCCACCTTAGCAGTAGCGGAGTTGGCCATGTAAAGCATTTCTTCTGCTTGAGCTGGAGCAAATGACGAGAACAACTCTTTGTTTGCGCAAACATGGCGTGTGGCACCAGAATCCATCCACCATTCACGTGAATTCCCCACCAAGCTGCATTCCGTGAACATAGCACACAGATCGTCATAATCTTTGTTGGACTCAATCAGATTCGCTTGGTCCTTTTTCTTCCCTTTCTTCGGGGCTCGACAGTCTGTGGACTTGTGGCCAATTTTGCCACAATTGAAGCATTTTCCCTTGAACTTTTTCTTGGGTTGATTGCTTCCATGTTCAACTTTCTTTCTTTTCTTCGAGTTGTTTTGGCCATCTTCTACAATATGTGCTCCATTCATTGTAGAATTTACCCTTGACCTTCTTTCGGCAGCTTTATTGTCCTCTTCAATACGAAGTCGGACAATAAGATCTTCAACGGTCATCTCCTTGCGTTTATGCTTTAAGTAGTTTTTGAAGTCTTTCCAAAAAGGTGGTAGCTTCTCAACTATCGCTGCTACTTGGAAAGCATCATTCACAATTAAACCTACAAAATAGTTTATGTGAGTATTACGAATATTTTCAATTTGTTCAACTAAGGAATTATTCAAAGATTTACCTTCTGCTAAGAGATCGTGTATGATGACTTGCAACTCCTGTACTTGAGAGACAACAGATTTGCTATCAATCATTTTGAAGTCCAGGAACCGTGCAACAAGGAATTTCTTAATTCCCGCATCCTCCATTTTATATTTCCGTTCAAGTGCCCCCATAGTTCCTTTGATATCTTGGTTCCACTATAGACATTGTAGAAGTAGTATTGGAGACCACTCAGAATATAGTTCCTGCAAAGGAAATCCGAATGTTTCCAAGCTTCTACAATAACGAAGCGGTCTTTGTCCGAGGTTCCCTCGGGCACCTCAGGAGCGTCTTCGCTAGTGAACCGCTGTAGACATAGAGTGGTGAGGTAAAAGAACATCTTTTGTTGCCACCGCTTGAAGTCAATGCCAGAAAATTTTCTGGGCTTCTCCGCCGGTGCCATCGTTGGCGGAGCATTTGTGCGACTTGATGTGGCAATATTATGTGCCCCTACAGACGTTGTGGCATCCATCATTTGACTTGCAGTTGTCATTTTTCCTGTCACCACAAGACAGAAAACTTAGTATTTTTCAGAATATTATTTATAAAGTTAAATAACTTGAAACAATTCTTCTTGTTTCTAGTTAACGATGAAGTTTTTATTACTTCGAATCATCAACCGAATGAACCTTAACTTGTGATGAAGATTTTATGTCTTCTAATCACTAGTTAAATTCAAGCGGAGTAGAAAGCCTAAGCTTTAATCTCCAAAAACAAGCAACACAGATTCTGTAAAAAATTATTTCCTTAAGATTGTTATTTTCCACAATACGGGTACGTAGAATCTGTATAATAGAATAATAACTTCAACTCGAGTTCAAGTATGAACAAGAACACAGTGAAGTTGAACAAATACCCTCAACACAAGATCAAAATGATCTTTACAAGAGGTGTATTTTATATTTCAGAAATATAGATGAAACAAAAATTGTTAAGGCCAAGTCGTCCGAATTCACGGACTTTCCTTAAGGAAATAATTCCCTTCACTATACCCGAGGTTGCGGAATTTTCCCTCCCAGGATAAAATGACCAACAATTCAAGTATAGCGGTACCTCAAATACTTGAATTCTTCGAACGCACTCTCGGTTTGATTGATCACAAAGAGTATTTAGAAGACAAGAAGATTTATGTGTAATCAGAAATTTTTCATGCTATAACCTGTGGAAGAAAACAGGTTACCACAACATGCCCCTCCGAAAAGGTGGCATTGGTTCAATTTTAGAGATGTGTCTTTTGCTGAAAATGCATGTTTGTTTATTTAAAACAGTGCAGTAATTTTCTGAAACAGTACACCTTTTCAAGAAGTGCACCAGTTCGAAACAGTGCATCACTTCGTTGAAGAGTTGCATCTGTTTGAACCAATGTATATACTATTTCGAAAATCTGCATCTGCTCAGTCGAAACAATGCATTAATTCAAAAACACTACAGCATTTCGTCGCACCAGTTCGAATACAACACTGTTTCATGTCGAAATAGTGCAACTGTTCACTGCATTCATGCATAAATAAATGGAACGTTATTGCTTCGGATTGAATTTATTTGTTTCTGTCAAATAAAATTTGTCCAAAAGAATAGATCTCATCGATCGATTGCCAAATCCAAATTCAAATCCAAGTCGAGCGAGCGACGACGACGGCGCAAGGCAACTCTATTTCTTGCCTCACTTACCATATGAAGTAAGTGTTTCACTTTATAAACACTTTAAAGTTCTCTTCTTCCACCAATGTGGGAGAAGAGTAAACTTTCCAATTTGGGTGTCTCCTTTCCTTCACTTGATTGTTCCATTTTCCATTCAACACACACATATATATAAAACCCAACAGGGTCATCTTCATCAGAGGTAAAGATTCAATCTTTATCACTGATAAATAGAAAGTCTTTAAGTTTTGATCAAGTTTCTGGCAAATTACCACCTATGGTTAGGAAGAGAAAATCAGGGAAATTTGCTACTGAGATTAGAGACCCATTTAGCAAGAAAAGAATTTGGTTGGGTACTTTTAATACAGCTGAAGAAGCTTCTGAGGTTTATCAATCTAAGAAACTTGAGTTTCAAGAGAAGTTGAATAAGGCTAAAAATGCAAATAAAAAAAAGGCTATTTCTGCAAAATGTGAACTTGGGTTGTCTTCTAGTGATCCACCATTGATGGCGGATGCTCAAACCTCGGATTCATCGAATGAGTTAGGTGATCAATTCAATAAGGCTAAAAATGCAAAAGAGAAAAAGGCTATTTCTGCAAAACTTGGAGTTGGTTCTTCTAGTGATCCACCATTGATGGTGGATTCTCAAACCTCGGATACATTGAAAGAGTTTGTTGAGCAATTGAAGAAGGGTAAAAGTGCAAAAGGCTATTTCTGCAAAATTTGGACTTGGATGTTCTTCTAGTGATCCACCATTGATGGTGCATTCGCTGAACTCGGATACATTGAATTTGTTTGATGATCGATCGAAGAATACTGTAAATGCAAAAGAGGAAAAGGCTATTTCTGCAAAATTTGGACCTGAGTTCTGCTCTAGTGACTCTCAGACCTCGGATTCATCGAATGAGTTGGATGATCGATCGAAGAAGGCAGAAAATGCAATAGTGAAAAAGGCTATTTCTGCAAAATTTGGACTTGAGTTGTGTTCTAGTGATACTCAGACCTCGGATTCATCGAATGAGTTGGATGATCGATCGAAGAATGCTGAAAATGCAATAGTGAAAGAGGCTATTTCTGCAAAATTTGAACTTGGCAATTCTTCTAGTGATCCATCATCAACAGTGGATTCTCAAACCTCGGATTCATCGAATGATCAAGAAAGCGAAGAAGAGTTGTGGATACGGATTTCAGGTGATAAAGAAGTTAAATTTTCACAGAAATTGGGAGTTCCAGTTGTCGATAACTATGGTTTTTTGCTAGGTGAATTTAGCAAATTGGATGATCTTAGTATTTCTCTTTGAGATAACTATAGTTCCATAAATACTTTGCTCTTTTAAAACTTGAAGCAATTTTAGGTAACTAGGTCTATTTGTGAATATAACAGTAGCAGTTGCAAGCTATGTAAGTCGATATTTTTGAAGAGTCGAAGCAACATAGATTGCAAGTCAACGAATTGCTTGTGAATGAATGTGTGTTTATGAGAGTGAGGCAATTCTAAAAGAGGAAATTGCTTCTGATATGTTATGGAATTTGTTCTTATATGGTCAAAATTGTGATTGCAGCTCAAAATAGAAATTTGAGTTCTTGTACCTTTGTTTATGGATTATGTTATTGTTATGGTCTCTCATTGGTTTGATGAAATCTTTCATTTGCTCAACCCCTTCGTAGTTCGTACGAATTAAATGTATAGATACATGATATATGTTTGCTATGTTGCTTGGATTCTCCAAATTTATTGCCTTACCCGTATCAGAATCTCCAAAATGCACTGCTTTTGGTGTATTCGACACACACCATCCTATTGTCTTGGGGACTTGATGGATGATGTATCCGGGCTTTCTATCGGTGCTTGATGTAATCTGTGATTTGTGATTGTGCACGGAGTGTTGATGAGATGGAGTCTCGCTCTGTGTGTCGAGAAGAATCGATTTGATGCTACAAGTCTAAAGTTGGAAACCGAGGTATGCAACGGTAAACTCATCTTTTACTATTACGGCAAGAACTTCCTACCACGTGTTTCATCGATATGATTCTAATAGACTCCTAACATCACAAAACGACATGTGAGTTTTTTGAAGAGTACGAGCAACATAGTGCTTGTAGTTGGAGTCTCTGCTTAGCTCCGAAAGTTTTGTAGTTTCTTTCAATCCATGTGGTGGTATACACAGCTGCTGCCACACACATTCTGAAAATTGTTGCTACTGCACCCTTTCCCCTTGGCATTTGCATATGCCCCTATCAAGCTCTTCTTGTCATGTCATTACTTGTCTGTCAGTTTCGTGCCAGCGCAGGAGCCCATTCAAGATATCGCCAACATGGTCAATACTTACATTCTCCCTGCTGCTACATTTCACTATTTCATATCCGTTTTGGTGAGCCCGGATTGTTACAAATGATGCTATACAAAAGTGTAGCATGAGTACCAAAATATGTGGTACTCAGTAGGCATCATAGGCCGACTGACCTCAGAAGAATAGTATATACCATTCGACTTTCTTGAAAATGCGTATATACCATTCGACTTTCTTGAAAATGCCTCTAATGTGAGACACTGTGCATATTGATTAGATCACTTTCCCTACATAAGCCAACAGCTCATAGATGTTTGGTTGGCTTGGTTTGAGGCAGGGGCAGAGCTAAGTAGAGCCGAGGGTGTTTGTCCGAGCACCCTGGGCGAAAAATTACATTGTTTATACACGGTTTAAATTATTTTTTATGTATATAGTAAATGCTGAACCCTTTTGGCTTCTTCACATGTTTACTTTGTCGTATCTGAACCCTCAGTGAAAATCCTGGCTCCAACAAGCACGGGTTTAAGGTAGACTCCTAAGTTTACCAACTGTTGTTCTATGCCAACAGTGCCTTTTCTGGTATCTCCACTCCATCAAGTCCACAAGAATCTGTACCATTTCAAGATTAAGTAAATAGAGATATTGTTTTCGATAAACCCTCAAATTCAAGAAACATATTTCAAAGTTAAGACCCTCAAGTAAATAGAGATGTTATTTTTTTCTAAAAAGGAACAATGATATTTAAATTTATTTACTCATATCTTTATTATTAATAAAGTATCATTGATCTAACTCATAATTGATTGATCGTCACATGGAGAACAAAAATTGGATATAATCTTCAAAAAGAGGAAATTAAATTTCTGACATTCATAATCTATATTCATTGAGAACTACTCAGATCATTGATTTGACAAAATTGATATAGCAATACATATATAACAACCAATCAAAATACCTGAAGTCCCTTATAAAGTTTCTAAAAACAAATCTAGTACCTGCCAGTAGTTACAAAATTGCTAAAAAAAAAAATCAGTATTACATATATATACTAAGATCATCCAAAACACTAAATTTACCCAACAAAAACCCATAATTATCCACAATTGGAACTCCCAATTTATGTGAATATTTCACTTCTTGATTTTCTGAAATTTTCACCCAAGTCCCCATCATTAATTCTTCATCACTTTCTTCAATCCCATTTGATGTATTCGTATTCTCATCAACGCTCATTGACGATTTTTCTTCAAACTCATCAGTAACACAAGATTCTTGATTAGATTTTTCAGAAATCTGGCCATTTTTTGCTCTTTTAGCCATGGCTAATTCTTCGAATTCAAGCTTCTTAGACTCGTAATTTTTTGAAGCGTCTTCAGCTGTAACAAAAGTACCCAACCAAATCATTTTGTTGTTCAATGGGTGTTTAATTTCAGCACAAAATTTCTCATTTTTTCTCTTACGTACCCCAATAGGGTACAATCTGACATAAGTATTCTTTGATATTCTTTTGTAGGATTTCATGATCAAAGTTTTGAGAGGGAAAAAAGGGGTAATTTCTGTAAATAACAAAGTATAAAAAAAGCTTGGGATGTGAAGAAAAAAAGAATAAATAGTGAACACATATATAGGAGTAATTAGAGAACCAATTAAGGAAGCTTTTATTCTCTTTCTATTTGGAAAAGGATTTAACAAAACGAGTAAAGTATTGATTGAGAAATTGTTGCATATTATTAGTCACTGTATTTATTAGTATCCTAATTTGACACTGAATATTCAAATTTCTAAATTTGGTAGAATACTACAATTGGTCCAGTATTAAATGATAAAATACAATTAATTTTGACGTGTCTTATCTTTATCTCACGAGTTTAAATATTATTCACCATTGTATATAAAAAAAAGGTTATTCGACTATGAATAAATTTCTTTTAAAGAATCAATTGATGACTTGGCCTGGTTAATATTATATTTTACTTACTAATATATCTTAAGCTGTAATAATAATGGTGGAAATATCTTCATACTTTGCGATAACTTAATCCTTATCTCTCACTCTTTCTTTTTTTCATTCGATAGTTTCATATGCGCTTTATATCTTGAATTATAATAAGTGTAAACAACATAAATCTCCTAGACAATGAAAATAATTACACAAAATCCCTTCTTGTTTTCTCTCTCCCTTTTTTTTGCAAACATACTCATACATTCGGTCACATATTATGCATTGGTCGAATGTATGATGTAACAGTTAATCCTATATTTAAGGTAAGAGAATCTTTAATTATTTTACAGTTCCTTAATTAAAGACAATAATTAGCCAACATTAAGTCATTTATTGATAGAACATGTGACTGATATTTGAATTTTAAAAATTTTGTTATACATAATTTTTTTTCCCTATGATTCACGATCTGGAAAGCCATAAAACAATCACTTTCTTCTACATCCGTTCTCTAAAACTACTAAAATCTTCTTCTATATACATTCTTCAATACTAGTAAAATCAATATGAATATCCCCATATTGTTGCGACATTCTGGAATTTAGGAGTCAGAAATTAGTTATACGTCATACAAAAGTGATGCAATAGTAATTGCGGTAAATGCGGACGAGTCGATCACACCCGCAGGACTTGCGGTTTCTTTCCAAAGGAATCATGAAGAATATAATATGGTTTTCTATGTGGGGATACTTTGAATGGTTTTGATTGTATAAATATTTTTTATGAGATTTTTTTCTGAATACTGGAGCAAGTAATTTATATTTTTTTATTGATTATAAATGTTAATTTCCTTAACCAATGATTATATTAGGAGGATACAAGTAATTCATGGTTAGGGAGCTTAGAGTTATCATAGTATTCAAAAGAAAAATGCTTACTCGGTACTTTATTTACTCAAGACATTCAGCGAAATCAGCGGTATCTGATTCCATGCCAAATAGAACTACCTAGATGATCCATGTAGACTATGGATCGTCAACAATCTCATATGTACTATGTCACTCAATTATCTAAGGCTGAAAATTAGCTGGTCCAATCAATTACTTGATCACTTCTCCTACCAACACCTAATCCAATTTTAGAAGATTTAATAACAAATGTGTCAGTTGATAATTTCAGCTACCTGTCATCCTATCAACATAATCTGCATGGCAAAATTAAGTAAAGCACATTCCATAGTGTATGCATATCCATTGAGTGAGAAAACTAATTTCAAGTGTCTTTTCATTCATTGGTTTTAAGGTCAGGCTACCCCATTAATAATGAACCCTTCAAAATTCAAAGAGAGACTTATTTATTTTTTCCTTAGATCTGGCTTTTAGTATGTTCCATAATCCTCAGAAAAATCATATGATCCTAAAGTTCAACATTAACAATTCAAATTGAAAGTTGTGTGATTCATTGTGTATTCTAGGTTGCTCCACCGTCGAAGGAAAACAATGATGCTATGAATAGATTAATCAAAATAATGATATGTATCTGTCTCATGATTAACATTGTTACTACCATTGCCTTTTTTGGACTTCTCTTCATCATAGTTTTCTGATTCAAGCATGTCTTTCACTATCTCTTGTGAGTTCTTCAAAACTGATTTTGTACACCTTCAACAAATTTAAGGAAAAAATGATTATTGTCAATTTTCAATGATACTTTCAATGCTCGATGCTAATACACGTCCAAATTCTTTTGTATTTGATACAGTTTGAGTCGAAAGCTTTGATACAAAATTCTAGTTAAAGATTGCACCCATTGTTAAAGCCACAGGGAATTGAAATAGTAAATACTGAATGCTATTATAGAGTTCAGTAAAAAGGAAAACGAGGGGGAAAAAAATAAAAAAAATGCTATTTTAAGCGAACACAATACACAAATAAAATGTGTATAGAATGCCTAATCAGAATGGCAATTAGTTGCAGTAAATAAATAGCAATTTCTATAGTTATCCTCCTATAGTTACAATATTTTTTTTCTGGACAATTTCTTTTTTAATTGCTGGCAATATCACATATATATTCTAATATATTCTAAGATCATCCAAAATACTAAATTCATCCAACAAAAACCCATAATTATCCACAATTGGAACTCCCAATTTATGTGAATATTTCACTTCTGGATTTTCTGAAATTTTCACCCAAGTCCCCATCATTAATTCTTCATCACTTTCTTCAACCCCATTTGACGTATTCGTATTCTAATCAACACCCATTGACGATTTTTCTTCAAATTCATTAGTAACACAAGATTCTTGATCAGATTTTTCATAAACCTGGCCATTTTTTGCTCTTTTAGCCATGGCTAATTCTTCAAATTCAAGCTTCTTAAACTCGTAATTTTTTGAAGCGTCTTCAGCTGTAACAAAAGTACCCAACCAAATCATTTTCTTATTCAATGGGTGTTTTATTTCAGCACAAAATTTTCCATTTTTTCTCTTACGTACCCCAATAGGGTACAATTTGACACAAGTATTCTTTGATATTCTTTTTAGGACTTCATGATCAAAAGTTTGAGGGGAAAATAGGCTATTTCAGTGAAGAATAGAGTATTACAAAATTTGAGGGACAAAATTTGAGGGGAAAATAGGCTATTTCAGTAAAGAATAGAGTATTAAAAAAAGGGGGCAAAATGACCTTCTGGATCCCTGTACTATGTCGGTTTTGTAAGTTGGATACTTCTACGTACATGTTTGTCATCTGGACCCCTGAACCCACTAAAAAACAATATTTTAAACCCTTTTTTGGTGAGTGTAACACACTCTTCCCCACGTCAGTTGCCATGTCAGCTGCCACGCCTGACATGTCTGCCGCCTCATCTGCCACGTCATTTAAAAAAAATATTTCATTAAATTCCAAGTCATTTTTAAAATGCTACATAACAAATTAAATATTAAAATTAATTTAATTAAATAAGAAAAAATTATAAATTGTAGAAAATTTTTGAATAATCATGTTTTTATTTTTGCTCACAAATTAAACATCAAATCCATTCCAAATAATTAAAATTCTTCTCAAATTTTTAACTATAAATTCATATATACAAACATAATGAATTTTTTATTTTTAAATTTGAATATTTTTAACAAATTCACAAAAAGTTTAATCTTTTTCAAGCGAAATTCACTATTTTTTTTCAATATTCACTTTCACTCACTTTCAATTTAAATTTAAATTTTAATCCCCAAAAAAATAAAAAGATTTCAAATTTAAATTTTAATTAAAAAATGAAAAGAATTGAATTGAGAGGGAAAATTAAGATAAAAAATAAAAAGTGAACGTATGTGGGGGGTGGGGGTGGAAGAGTGTTAGGGTGGGGTGTGGGGGCTGGAAGGGGCTGGGGTGGGTATGGGGCTGGGAGGGGTATGGGGGTTGGGCGTAGGGGGAGGGGCTAGACGGGGCTGGGCTGGGGTGGAGAGGCTGGGGGTGGGATGGGATGGGGTTGGGTAGGGTGTGGGGGATGGGGACGGGCTGTTGTGGGGGTAGGGGTGGGGACGGGTTGTTGTGGGGGTGGGGGTGGGGAAGGGCTGGACGGGTGTTGGGGTGAGGTGGGGGGCTGGGGTGGGGTGGGACGGGGCTGGATGGGGTGTGGAGGTGGGGACGAGCTGGGGTGGGGAGGGAAAAAATATTTTTATTTTTTTAAAAATTTTTAAAAATATTTTTAAATTAAAAAAGATGGAGGGAAAAAAAGGACCCTTTTTTATTTTATTTTTAAATTTCTAAATTATTTTTATAATTTTAAAAATATTTTTAAATTATTTTTAAATTTTCAAAAATATTTTTAAATTTAAAAAGATGGAGGGAAAAAAGGACCCTTTTTTATTTTTTTTAAATTTTAATATTTTTTTATTATTTTTAAATTATTTTAATGTAAAATTGGCCAAAAATTGACCCCCACTCGCACCCCCAGGCGAGTGGCTACACTTTCTTTGTCCTAGTCACCATGACCTTGCCACATAGGCAAGGTCAACGGTTAAAGGGTGCAAAATATTGCTTTTTTATGGGTTCAAGGGTCCAGATGACAAACATGTAAGTAGAAATGTCTAACTTACAAAACCGACATACTACAGAGATCCAGAAGGTCATTTTGCCAAAAAAAAGGATGTGAAGAAGTGGAGGCTAATAGCCCGTTTGGGATTGCTATTACAAAACTGCTTATTTAAAAAACACTTTTATAAAATAGCTTTTCAGAAAAGTGCTTTTGAATAAAGCAATTTGTGTTTGGTAAATTCATTTCCAGAAGCAGAAAAACTGTTTCTGCTTCTTTTTAAAAGCACTTTTGCAAGTTTACCAAACACCATTCTTTTAAAAAAAAAAAAGTAATTTTTTTCAAAATAAGTGCTTTTCTTTGGAAAATAAGCAATCCCAAACAGACACTACATTGTGAATATATATAAGGCAATTTCCTATTCATATTAGGAAAAGGCTTTAACTTTATGCGTTTATATAAAAGAATAAGGAAACTTTTTATTTATCTATTTATATAAAAGAATAAGGAAATTATTTATTAATATCCTAATTTGACAATGTATATTAAAACCTCCCAATTTGGGGGCAAAGTTCAGAAATAGCATACTTATTCCCTTAATTATGAGTTTCGTAGCAACAGTTTCATAATTACATAATATAACAAGTTGTATTTTGTATTTTTGCAAACTGTTGCTACAAACATACAAATACATATGATTTTTACTGCCCTTATGATCGATATGTATTTTTGCAAACTGTTGCTACAAAAATACAAATACAAATGCTGCAAAATGTAATTTGATAAAAGTGTTGCTATTTTTTGTAATTTAATACTTAAATATACTACTTTATGTATTTTTTCCTATATAATATAACTTAACTATGTTTTGCCCTCGATATTTGATACCCTCTTTGAGGCCTCAATTATTTCATTCTCGCTCAACGTTTCATTATGTTTCAATTGGAAAATCAAAGTCTAGTTAATTTTCGTAGTTCACATGACTAAATTTACCACTAAGTTCTTTCGAACTAGTAGGTATTTTTCGAAACATGAGTGATTCAAAAAGATAATCTCCTAACGATGATAGTTATACGACTTTGTAAATATGGACAAAATCTAAATAATGATCGAAAAAAGAGTTCTTTGTGTAAATGAGCCCAAAGATGAAAGCCCAAGGGAACCCAATTGCCTTAGGCCCAAGAAGACTGATCAGCCCAGTATACATTTTTCTTCCGTAGCTAGGCTAGTAAGTGGCAGTGTGTTGTTTTGTTATTCGTCTATACTTGTAATCGTACTATTGTTTCTTTAGTTTCTTGTCCTTTGATTTCGGTTACTATATGTTGTTTCTTCTGCTTCGATTATTATATTACATTTTCGTAGTTGCTCTGTTACTATTTGGTTGTTTATTGTACTTCTGTTTCTTCTCTTTTAAACTGCTTTGAACTGTCTTTTCTTGCGCCGAAAGTCTATCAAATACAACATCTCTACCTCTATTAGGTTTCTTCTTGTTCCTTTGATTGTTCGGATAACAATAATGATCTCGTTGCAAAATGCGGAATATTTTATCTTAAGTTTGGTTATAAATATTAATTAGTTCGAACATTATTTATACTTACATTCACCATACAGGTGAATTCTAGTTTGTATTTTTCTAGCGGACAGTCATTTGTCTAAAGAGAATAGACGTATAACAGTTCTCCCTCGTAACAGAATGATACGAATGAAAGCAAGCAAGAACGAAATGAATACGACTATATTAGCTATTTCACATAGAAAGTGAAATATAACTAATCCCATAAAATACCACAACCATAAAATATTTTTATCGATTTATTCTATCCCATCAATCAAACTATATCCTATAGTCATATTATACAAGAAATAAAGAGGTAAAAAAAGTATACAACCATATCCAGCTCATTTTATGCTAATAATTATAGGGTAAAGTGTCATATCTGTTCAAGTAATTAAGTAGTAGGTGCAGCATTAATTCATAATATAAATATTAATAACATAGCACTTACTCCAGCTTTAAGGTGAGTTTGATAATCTGCTATGCAGTGACGGAATCAGAAATTTAACGAAAAATATGTAAATTAAATTTTATTTAAAATTAAATAAACATAAATAATATATACTAAGATCATCCAAAACACTAAATTCACCCAACAAAACTCCATAATTATCCACAATTGGAACTCCCAATTTATGTGAATATTTCACTTCTTGATTTTCTGAAATTTTCACCCAAGTCCCCATCATTAACTCTTCATCACTTTCTTCAACCCCATTTGATGTATTCGTATTCTCATCAACACTCATTGACGATTTTTCTTCAAACTCATCAGTGACACAAGATTCTTGATCAGATTTTTCAGAAATCTGGTCATTTTTTGCACTTTTAGCCATCACTAATTCTTCGAATTCAAGCTTCTTAGACTCGTAATTTTTCGAAGCGTCTTCAGCCGTAACAAAAGTACCCAACCAAATCATTTTCTTGTTCAATGGGTGTTTAATTTCAGCACAAAATTTCTCATTTTTTCTCTTACGTACCCCAATAGGGTACAATCTTACATAAGTATTCTTTGATATTCTTTTGTAGGATTTCATGATAAAAAAATTGAGAAGAAAAAACAAAAGGCTATTTCAGTAAAGAACAAAGTATAATAAATTTGAGACGTGAAGAAAAAGAGAATAAATAGTGAACACATATATAGCAGTAATTAGAGAACCAATTAAGGAAACTTTTTCTCCTATTTCTATTTGGAAAAGGATTTAACAAAACGAGTAAAGTATTGATTGAGAAATTGTTGCGTATTAATCACTCTATTTAATAGTATATCCTAATTTGACATTGGATATTCAAATCTCTAAATTCGGTAGAATACTACAATTGGTTCAGTATTAAATGATGAAACATAATTAATTTTGACGTGTAAAATATTATTCACCATTGTATATAAAAAAAGGTTATTCGACTATGAATAAATTTCTTTTAAAGAATCAATTGATGACTTGGCCTGGTTAATATTATATTTAACTTACTAATATATCTTAAGCTGTAATATTAATGGTGAAAATATCTTCATACTTTGCGATAACTTAATCCTTATCTCTCACTCTTTCTTTTTTTCATTCGATAGTTTCATATCCGCTTTATATCTTGAATTATAATAATTATGAAAAGATATTTATGTTAGAGTTTAAGTTCTGTGCACCGTCTGTGCATAAAAAAATTCTACACTAACAGCTAACTTGACCTGCTATTGCAAGTTGCCCAATTATTTACATAAATTTTAAAAAAGAAAAAATTAGGTAACCTCCAATAGCAAGTCAAGTTCACCTGATAGTGTAGAATATTTTCTACACTAATGGTGCACAAAACTTAAATTCTTTATGTTATGCGTATAACTAATAAATTCACATTTCCTTTTTTTTTTTCAGCGGATGTTTCATATTTGATTTAGGCCAAAGTCATCGACAGGCACTCAAACTTGTTGCGAAAATTCACTTAGATCCCTCAACTAAGGCTTGTTCCTATCAGACCCCTAAACCCCCCGAACTTTATTTCAATTGGGCATTTTTTTCCCTATCAGCAAAAAGCTCAAAGTGTGTGTTGCACACACGCGATGATGTGGCAAAACGAGCTAATAGGAAGCTGACGCGTGGCATTGTGGGTCCAATAATTATTAAAAATTAATTATAATTTTTTTTAAAAAAGTATGTAAAAATGGCATTGAGGAAATTATTAAAAAATAATTCTAAAATTATTTCAAAAATAAAAATTAAAAACTGATTATTTTAAAAAAATTATAAAAAAAAAATAAAATGAAATAAATTATTTTTAAAAAAATTAATTATTAAAAAAAATTATAAAATTTTTTTAAAAATGAAAATAAAAAATGGCATTGAGGATATAAATTATGAAAAAATAATTATAAAATTACATTTAAAATAAAAACAAAAAACTGATTATTTTAAAAAAATTATAAATTTTTTAAAAATGAAATAAATTATTAAAAAATTATTTAAAAAATAAAAAATTAATTATTAAAAAAATTATAAAACTTTTTAAAATGAAAATAAAAAATGGCATTGAGGATCCAATTTATGAAAAAATAATTATAAAATTATTTGAAAAATAAAAATAACAAACTGATTATTTAAAAAAAATGATAAAAAATAATTTAAAATGAAATAAATTATTAAAACAATATTTTAAAAAAAAATAATTATTAAAAAATATTATAAAAATATTTTAAAAATGAAAATAAAAATTGGCATTGAGGATATAAATTATGAAAAAATAATTATAAAATTATTTAAAAAAATAAAAATTGATCATTTAAAAAAAATTATAAAACTTTTTAAAATGAAAATAAAAAATGGCATTGAGGATCCAAATTATGAAAAAATAATTTTAAAAATTAAAATAAAAAACTAATTATTAAAAAGAAATTATAAATTTTTTTAAAAGATGAAAATAAAAAACAGAATTATTTTTAAATTCAGTTTCATTAAAAAAAAAATATTGGGGCCCTCTAATGCTTTTTGGGGCCTTTAGCGTTTAAAAAAAAAATTGTCATTAAAAAATTTTTGGGGCCCTCAATGCCACTTGGCATCTTTTTATTCGTAAATTAGTAAAAAAAAAATGCTCATCACGCGCCTCCCACGATGGCACTGCATGCGCAGTGCCACATAGGCAAAAAATGCTCAATTAGAACAAAATTTGGGGGGTTTAGGGGTCTGATAGGAACAGGCCTTAGTTTAGGGGTCTAAGTGAATTTTCGCAACAAGTTTGAGTGTCTATCGATGCCTTTGACCTTTGTTTTATGGCTTAAGTTATTATAATAGTTCGTGCCCTATCTCGATGGGTCTTTGATTTGCTCCTATCCTAGCTTTATAATCCACCAGTCTTTTCTAGTTTTTGAAAGCCCTTCGGGGGCCTAGCCCTCTTTTCCCACCTGGGTGTGAAGTTCAATGGCTTCCATCATTGACGAACACCTGGCTAATATATAAGACAAAGAAATGAAGAGCCTATGCGGCTATGCCACATATAGACTATAGGAGTAAATTCTCTGAATGATCACCTATGTTTGGGAAATTGCCTATAAATATCACTTTTGTTTTATTTAGGACAAAAATATCATTCAACTTTTCCTTTTTTTCCTTTAAATATACTTATCATTTCAAAATCTTTCTCT
Organism: Capsicum pubescens; assembly: GCA_030864215.1. Taxonomy (NCBI): domain Eukaryota; kingdom Viridiplantae; phylum Streptophyta; class Magnoliopsida; order Solanales; family Solanaceae; genus Capsicum; species Capsicum pubescens. The sequence continues at coordinate 414,521,120 of CM061548.1, forward strand.
CTCCTACTTGGAATCATTAAATTTTTTTTTTTTTTTTTATAAATGTATAACTTAACAAACTTATTTAATTAAAGTTTTATCCTAATTCTTTTTTAAAAATATTACACATGATATATTAATCATTGAAGATTAATCTAATTACACCAAAAGTTTATTTTATTTTATTTGATATGTAATCTTCAAAGTTTCTTTTATTTACTTATTTATTTCACCACTTAATAATAGTTTTAAAATACAAGTACTTATACGAATTGACACAATAATTTTTTTTGTCATTTATTTTATATACTAAAAATTCTTAAATATAAAAAAAATAAAACGATGGATTTCATATTTTAGACATTAAGTTTGTTATTTATATGTGAATAAAAGAATAAAATCTCCTTTTTTTGAAGGAAAATATAGTCTTGAAACAAATTAAACTTTTTTAAAAAATATTAACAAAATGATATCTTCTTCAGTGCTATTACAAATGAATTTTTAAAATATTACTCCAATTATTCTTTGCTTTTGATGGATTTAGAATGAAGTATGGATATAAATTAGTGTTTAATTGTATAATAAAATAAAATATAAATATAATGTTCACAAAAAAAGTGAAGAAACTAAATTAAAAATAATATATTTTTTAATAAATTTATGTCTTATCTTACGAATTTAATGATTTATTTATGGGCAATTCCTTGTAAAAAATTTGCAAAAAAAATCATCTTTTCACTATATATTTACCAAAAATTATCTTGCATAAAAATTGCAAGTAATCTATGTCCAAATTAAATTTTTCAGGCAATAATACATATTAAATTTTTTTTATTGAATTTTGTTTGGCAACAAAAAAATCGTAGGTTTGCCATCAATACTTTTAAATAACAAATTATATTATTTTATTCTCTATTACTCTATATTTGAAGGAAATGTAATATCTTTGGATTATATTAATCCAAAAATTCCTTTGTATAATTCCAAAAGTAGATTTTATTCTTTTATTCTCATGTAAATAAGAAATTTAATGTCTAAAATATGAAATCCGTCGTTTTATTTCTTTTAGATTTTAAGAATCTTTAATATATAAAATAAATAATAATAAAAATTAATTGAGTACAAAATTTTATAAGTACTTGAGTTTTAAATATTATTAAGTGGTGAAATAAATAAGTTAATAAAAGAAACTTTGAAAAGTACATATCAAATAAAATAATTCAAGCTTTTGGTGTAATTAAATTAATCTTCAATGATTAGTATATCATGTGTATTTTTTTTTTTTAAAAAGAATTAGGATAAAACTTTAGTTAAATAAGTTTGATAAGTTACATAGATCTATTTATCAAAAAAAGAAAGAAATTTTAATGACATGGAATTTCTAGTAGGAGAGAGGAAGTTTTTGAGGTGTTAAGTATATTTTAAGGAAAATAGAAAAAGTTGAGTAATATTCTTGTTCTAAATAAAACAAAAATGATATTTGTAGGCAATTTTCCAAACATGGGTAACCATCTAGGGAATTTACTCTAGACTATAGTGAACTACTTATAACATACTTGTCTTTTCCTATCTAGGCCATGGAAATCCACTTGCCACCTGTGCAGTTCCTTCTTCGATTCAAATGTGCTTCGAAATTTTGGAAGATAATAATTTCAGAACACTATAATTTAAGACGAAGCATTGGAATCATGCCAAGAATAACCAAAATTCAAATAAATATCATATTCTATGCGATAAGGTTGGTACATTGTTGTTCTATTGTTCTTCTTTATCATTTGATAGCACTTACTGATGATAGGCGAATTTACGCGCCTATATCAATATATTTTGCCCATATTTTAGCCTAGTTTTGAGAACAAATTATATATTTCATGCACTTTTAGTCCCTTTTCCTGTAAGTGAGCTAACGAACATGATTAGTAAAGTTTCAGGTATAAATGATGCATAATTCAGCATTTTATGGCTTACTTGACGCTAAAGAAAGCTCACGAAGGAAGGGAAGGGAGTTTACACGCCTAAGGACCAAAACTGCTGCATGGAAAATCTGTCCCGGACTAAAACAGCATTTCTGAAGACTTTGGGGGACCAAAACTGCTGCATGAAAAATCTGTCCCGGGCTAAAACAGTAATTCTGAAGACTTTGGGGACTTACAGACACAAAGCTGGATTTTGACAATGATACATTAACCTAGTACAATTAGGTTATGTATTTCATTATTTTAAGTGGATTATGATAATGTTACCTTAACCTAGTACATATGGGTTAAGGATTTCATTAGTCTAGTAGGATTTGGTTATTTATTTCATTAGCTTAGTAGGATTAGGATATGGGTATTATAAATACCCTATCATGCTAGAGATTTAGGGAGATCTGCTACTCCTCTCTTATTCTACAATACAAACAATTCTACAACTCTTCTACTCTTTCCATCAATTCTATTTTCGTCTATTCTTATATTCTTAAATTTCCGCAACAAGAGAAACGTTACTCTACAAGAAATCACACCTAACGCCTACCACTCTTGGGCTACACGAAATTGATCATTATTGTGGTATAATAACAATGTCAATTGTGGTTTTCTTCGCATTCATGGGTAACTAAACTTCTCTGTTGGGGTTATGGAAGCCGAATGAGTTACTATCTATTGCTGTGAGTTTGTGAGTTCGAGGCACGTATATTGCTTATATCATTATTCTCTTCATCTTAATCTACATTCTTTGCGGTTGCAAACGCAAGAATACGCCAGTCTAACATTTAACTTGTTCGAGAGAAAAGTTATTTGGCTGGAAAAGAGATAATGTCAAGGTAGTAGGACACCCTTTCCTATTAAAAAGCTAGTGCCGTAACTGGACTAACCTCTTGGAGAATTCGTACCGTTAGATACGCTTTAAGCTCGAGAGAGTTAAAGTGAAATAGTCCTTGTTTAGGTCGAAAGACGCTTGGATTTACCATCGAATACAATTCTCTATAAGCAGTTGCATGTCAGAATTCTACACGCTCATAGCCAATAGAGACGTATACCTCAGAAGGTGGACATAACCCCAACTTCTCAATTCTCATTGTTTACAACTTACGTAACAATCTTTCTCTTTTGCTTTGCTATTTTCAGCTTTTATTTAATTGTTTTGGTGACACATTACAATCCCCCCTTTTTACGAGACTTGCACTAAAAGTCTAGCAATCTTTACTTACTTGTTGACCAAGCTATTCCCTGTGGGATCGATACCCAACCCAGTTGGGTTCTATATTTGCTAACGACCGCTTTACACTCCTACGAGAGCTGTAGATTGAGCGTTATCAAAAATTGGCGTCGCTGCCGGGGAATACAAGTGTCAATTAAGTTCATGAAAATTACTAGACCCTTTGGTCAAAGATTCTCGTACTTTTACTTTTAGTTTTTGTTTTTGTTTACTGCAGGTTTTTTGTTCAGTACATCAATGGATGCACAACGTGAAATACCATTCGATGATGATGATGATGATCTTGATGGAGCCGGAGCCACTGGAGCTATAATTCCACCACCATTAGCGCCCGGAGCCAAGTTCAACATCACAAGCACCATGATTCAGTTATTGCAACTCAAGGGAATATTTGGTGGACTAGCAGGCGATGATCCGAATATGCATCTCATCAACTTTATTTCTACATGCAAGTCATTTGACAATCCTGGAGTTGGTCAGAATGCAATTCGGTTACGCTTATTTCCATTGTCTCTGTATGGGGAGGCAACTCTATGGTTGAATGGGCTGACTCCTGATTCTATTACAAATTGGAGGCAATTGAGAGACGCTTTCCTAGAAAGATTCTTTCCGCCATCCAAAAGAGCACAATTGAGAGATGAAATCAGCAACTTTCATCAGCTTCCCACTGAAGCTCTTCATGAAACATGGGAGAGGTTCAAGACAAAGCTAGCGAGATGCCCAAACCATCACATGACTAATGTTCACCTCATGGAGATATTGTATAGAGCCTTGAATTCAATAACTAAGCCAGTGGTGGATAACGCAGCTGGAGGATCTTTTATGGACCTCACCTTTGGTCAAGAAAGCAATATGCTAGATCGCATGACGAAACAAAGTAGAGCTTGGCATACCAGGGATTCCGAGGTAGCAAGCCCCACTTTATCTATAGGCATGACTGCAGACCAAAGAAGAAGACAAGAAGAACGTGATCAAGATATGGCGCACATGAAAAAACAGATGGATCTTCTGACAAAGCATTTATTATCAGAGAAGACCGAAAAAGTGAAAGTTGTGGCGCTAAAAGGAAGAGACGAATCTGATTCGGAAGAGGAGGCCAACTACTTGAACAATCAGGGGGGTTTCCGTGGGAATACCCAAGGAAACCAAGGTCGGAACTATTATGATAAATATGGAAGCAAAGACCAAGGTAGTTGGAATAAAAATAATGAAAAGAGTGGTTTGTACGTTCCCCCTGGTAGACGTGATACCACCACATCTAATTCTGAAAGTATGGAAGACATGATGGCTAAATTATTGAAAGGAGTGGAAGCAACGAGCGCGGGAGTTACTGAGGTAATTAATGATTTGTCCTCCATGAAACAACTAGTTGATTCTCATTCCACTTCAATCAAGCAAATAGAGCAGCAACTGAGCCAACTTTCAGCAGCACTCAATCAAAGAAAGGCTGGCACTTTACCTAGCGATACTGTGCAAAACCCAAGGAATGATGGGTCATGCATGGCCATCACTACCAGAAGTGGTAAGGTGCTGGAACCTTCAAAAAAAGGCAAGCAAGTGGTTGACGAAGTTGCAGACATGGATAATAACGTAAAAGGAGAAGATGTCGCAACAACCAGCCCTGACGTCAAGGATGTCACGCCCAGTGACGTGCAGCCTGAAAAAATGGAAAAACGGAAGCAAGAGGAGAAGAAAGACATGGAGAGAACACTTCCATACCCACCACCACCTTTTCCCCAAAGATTGAAGAAGGTGGCGGATGACACTAAGTTCAGCAAATTCATGACTATGTTAAAGCAGCTGACCATTAATGTTCCATTGGTGGAGGTACTTGAACAAATGCCTGGGTATGCGAAATTTATGAAGGATCTTTTGACAAAGAAGAGGGCAGTAAGCTATGAGCCGGCAGATAATATTCATCATTGCAGTGCAATTGCCACAAGGTCCTTAGTACAGAAGAAGGCAGACCCTGGTGCTTTCACTATTCCTTGCACGGTTGGATCTATGAATTTTGCTAAGGCATTGTGCGATCTGGGTGCTAGCATCAATTTGATGCCACTATCCGTCTACAAGAAGCTGGGGTTAGGCGATCCGACACCAACCAATATGAGGCTCGTGATGGCTGATAGGTCGGTAAAACGACCTGTGGGTATCTTGAATGATGTGTTGGTGAAGGTTTCTTCCTTCATCTTTCCTGCAGACTTTGTGATTTTGGATTGCGAGGTGGATTCGGAAGTTCCCATAATCTTGGGACGCCCCTTCCTCGCAACTGGAAGTGTGCTTATTGACATGAAAGATAATGAGCTTTTGTTTCGAATTAATGACGAAGTGGTACGCTTTGATATATGCAAAGCGATGAAGCAGCCAAAAGATATGGATGTGTTCTCTGTAGATGATGTTCATGGTGAAGATAAGAAAGCATTATCTGTAGAGAAACAGCTTACTGTTGAGCCATTGTCTGCTGCGCTGCTGAAGGTTGAGCATGAGGACGATGAAGATTATGAAGAACTTATGGGTGCTCTAACAGAAATAGAGTCCTATTCCCATACTCCTAAGCAACCGGACCGTGATCTTAAGAATCAACCGTCACCAACAGTGAAGATTTCCCTTGAAGAGCCACCAATGCTAGAATCGAAAGAGCTCCCCAATTATCTAAGGTATGTGTTCTTGGAAAGTATAAAGATACTTCCGGTGAGTGCGGATGATTTAAGTAAACAGCACGTAGACGCTCTCATCTCTACTCTGAAGAGATACATGAGAGCTATGGGTTGGACTATTGATGATATAATTGGTACCCCTCCTACAAGTAAGCCTCATTGTCGTCTAAATCCATTCAGAAAACGATCCACCATTTACCTCGACGAAGTCTGAGTAGTCGAGGTAACCATGTCGTGCCATGACAATAAATAAGGCGCTAGATGGGAGGCAACCCATCGTACTAATCGTTTTCATTTGTTTGAGAGAATATAGGTGCAAGAAGTAGTCAACGAGGAGATTGATTTCAATTGACGATTTGGACGCATTGTATGGTAAAGTTGGTAAGTTAGGAAGAGTGATGCATAAGGCTATGGATTGAGCCTTTCTCACGCCAAAGTAGGCTTCGAGGAAGGCTAGGCCTTGGTAAAACTAGGCCACGAACGATGCACAACCTATCCTATAGCCTAAGGTCTCAGAATCTAGTGTGCTATACACTATGCGCCGCCTATTCCTAGGTATGCTTTTGACTATGCGCCGCCTATGCTATGGCATTTGGTCTCAGTATCTCATATGCCATAGACTATGCGGCGTATATGTCTACAAATGCCATAGACTATGCGGCGCATATGTCCCATTATGCCATAGACAATGCGCCGCATATGTCATATCTATGCCAAGTATTATGCGCCGCATATGTGGGATTTTTGTCTCCAAAACCGATTGTAAATGGGTCATAACCCGACCCATTCTCTTCCTATATAAAGGGGACTTAGTTTTATAACACAACACATTGCAAAGTGACCTAAAGGTGCCGCATATTCATCCAAATCCTCTCAAAATTTTCTATTTTTGCTCCTCCAATTCACAAAACCACCTCCAAAAGCTTCAAGCAAGTAAGTACTCTCTTATTCTTCATTTATTTCTCATAAGTACTACGTTGCTATGTCTATTATAAATTGCTACATATTGAAAGATTGTTGGTGAAGTTCATGTGTTTGGAATGTTAATGCAAAATCATGTGAGTGAACGTATACGTTAGAATCATCTTGACTTGTTTCCGACTTGAATTTGGTTTTAATAGCATTGTCATACTAATTGCGGAATTGCTATAGTCTTGAACATTGCTTAAAATTGCTACTTGGATACTTACATGTTAGGCTATCCCGTTCATCGGGATAAGACTTATAGTGTCTGCCGACATAGAAGGTTGTGATTGTTGAAAGTAACTATATTATGTGGTAACCCCCATGTAGTAGTGTTGTTATATCTAACATCAAAGTAATGCAATGGCTGCAAGTAGTGATACATCACTGATTTTCTTGCCGGAATACAACTCCTAAAACGTATGTCGACGAAATCTGAGTAATCGACCACTTTCACTTCACTGATTTGTGTCAACAAAACTAAGTGTGGGGTGGTACCCCTACTGCTTGTGCATAAATTGTATCCATTGATATTGTGCTACCACTAACACTATTTCTAGTCTCAGGTACAATGGCACCTAAAGCGAGACAAGGCAAGGAGAAGGCTACCACCTCCTAAAAAGGGCAAAAAGAGAAGTCGCAAGGACCAAGGAGAACCCTCCTCGCTGCAAATACCTCGACTCACGCTTGGAATTAAGTGGGATACTTATGAGGAACTTCTGAGGATGACGACTCTGATGATGATTCCAATGAAAGGGGTATGACCCCAGACAGAGAGGAAAAGTCCGACCAACCAGGTTCCTCGTATTTATTTTCCACTGAGGACAGTGTCCCGACTAAGTGTGGGGTGGCGGTATCGTATGCTATACTTCTCTATCGCATCTATGTTTGCTTGCGTTGTTTTTGTTTCGTTTTTTTAGTAGAAAATTTTTTCTAGCTTCGCATGAAATTATTTTGATAGGCAGCATGAGATTATAACAAGAGTATGTGCTACAATTGTGACTATTGAGACGTTTAGGCTCTAGTTGTGACTCATTATGTGATATTGTGTGGTTCAATTCCTTCACTTGTTGGGTCAAGAGTCTATATTACCTCCAATAAAGTCGACCATGTGCCTTGTGTGTGTGAGATAATAGTATATTCTATGTGTGTGACTGATGCTAGAACTTGCCTGGTATGTATGCAAAGCGAAAATAAGGAGTGTAAGTTTAGGATATGATTTAGGCATTTCTTTGGCAACCTATACATGTTTACCTTCAGTTTTACCTACCCATGGACATCATCCTAGTTAACCATTTTGAGCCTTTAGCCTATTTCTTTGACAACCTTGTATGTAAGCCTAATCCATTTCTTTCAAGACCGTAATTTGATCCCAAAATCTCTAAGTGCTTTAAAGTGAAAAAGTCATGTGACAACATAAAAGGAAATTGGGTGAGTATAATGCTATAAATTGGAATGGTTCTTGAATGTGTTATGAAAAAGAAAAAAAAATGCTATCATAAGAGGTATGTTGTGAAAAGAAAAAGGAAAAGAAAGCTGAAAAGTGAGTTGTGCTTAAAATTGAAAAAAGAGGAGAACAAGGGTGGTAGAAAAAAGAAAGAAGAAAGGTTGAAAGAAAAAAAGTGTCAATGATACAAAGTGATGTATTAAAGCGCTTAGGAACTTAGTCACTATTCCTGGCCAAAATAGTCCTACCCGTCCCTTAGCCTACATTACAACCATCAAAAGACCTACTTGATCCTAATCTTAACATTCCAACATTTAGTAGAGTATTACATTAAGGGCAAGCCTATGGTCATCAGTTGCTACATATGAATTCTTTGTGAGAGTGAGAGCAAGGACATTTTAATACCTATGTTTGAAAAATATGCCATATTTTGTGAGTGATTATGGGTACTATATGGTGAGACACACATGGTTGATGAGTTTTGGATAGTTGTATATGATTCTATGCACTTTAACGTTTGCATGCGAGTTGATCACCATCACGAGTCTATACTTGAGGTTAAATTGTTTCTACTTATAATCGGAAAGATACTCTTGGTTGATAATCGTTGTGCTTGTCTTAATAAATGTTTTGTGCTGTTGCTGTAAAAACCTTAAGTTGATGCTTAGAAGGACATGATATGTTGTTCGAGGATGAACAAAGCTCTAAGTGTGGGGTGTTGATGATAGGCGAATTTACGCGCCTATATCAATATATTTTGCCCATATTTTAGCCTAGTTTTGAGAACAAATTATATATTTCATGCACTTTTAGTCCCTTTTCCTGTAAGTGAGCTAACGAACATGATTAGTAAAGTTTCAGGTATAAATGATGCATAATTCAGCATTTTATGGCTTACTTGACGCTAAAGAAAGCTCACGAAGGAAGGGAAAGGAGTTTACACGCCTAAGGACCAAAACTGCTGCATGGAAAATCTGTCCCGGGCTAAAACAGCATTTCTGAAGACTTTGGGGGACCAAAACTGCTGCATGAAAAATCTGTCCCGGGCTAAAACAGTAATTCTGAAGACTTTGGGGACTTACAGACACAAAGCTGGATTTTGACAATGATACATTAACCTAGTACAATTAGGTTATGTATTTCATTATTTTAAGTGGATTATGATAATGTTACCTTAACCTAGTACATATGGGTTAAGGATTTCATTAGTCTAGTAGGATTTGGTTATTTATTTCATTAGCTTAGTAGGATTAGGATATGGGTATTATAAATACCCTATCATGCTAGAGATTTAGGGAGATCTGCTACTCCTCTCTTATTCTACAATACAAACAATTCTACAACTCTTCTACTCTTTCCATCAATTCTATTTTCGTCTATTCTTATATTCTTAAATTTCCGCAACAAGAGAAACGTTACTCTACAAGAAATCACACCTAACGCCTACCACTCTTGGGCTACACGAAATTGATCATTATTGTGGTATAATAACAATGTCAATTGTGGTTTTCTTCGCATTCATGGGTAACTAAACTTCTCTGTTGGGGTTATGGAAGCCGAATGAGTTACTATCTATTGCTGTGAGTTTGTGAGTTCGAGGCACGTATATTGCTTATATCATTATTCTCTTCATCTTAATCTACATTCTTTGCGGTTGCAAACGCAAGAATACGCCAGTCTAACATTTAACTTGTTCGAGAGAAAAGTTATTTGGCTGGAAAAGAGATAATGTCAAGGTAGTAGGACACCCTTTCCTATTAAAAAGCTAGTGCCGTAACTGGACTAACCTCTTGGAGAATTCGTACCGTTAGATACGCTTTAAGCTCGAGAGAGTTAAAGTGAAATAGTCCTTGTTTAGGTCGAAAGACGCTTGGATTTACCATCGAATACAATTCTCTATAAGCAGTTGCATGTCAGAATTCTACACGCTCATAGCCAATAGAGACGTATACCTCAGAAGGTGGACATAACCCCAACTTCTCAATTCTCATTGTTTACAACTTACGTAACAATCTTTCTCTTTTGCTTTGCTATTTTCAGCTTTTATTTAATTGTTTTGGTGACACATTACAATCCCCCCTTTTTACGAGACTTGCACTAAAAGTCTAGCAATCTTTACTTACTTGTTGACCAAGCTATTCCCTGTGGGATCGATACCCAACCCAGTTGGGTTCTATATTTGCTAACGACCGCTTTACACTCCTACGAGAGCTGTAGATTGAGCGTTATCACTTACAGACTGAGATATGACTCAAATAGTGATGACTATAAGATTGACAACACGTATAATGGTTGCAACCCACATAGTAAAACCCTTCGACACTGATAGCCATCCACGTGATATTCACAATCGTGTATGTTATAATCTAGACTCTTCGACATTTCATCATGGCACATTTCATTGGATCATTATAGATATATATCGTATCTAAGTATTTTATAGTTTCATTTGATATATCAAATGATGTTTTGCTAGGGAGAAGTGATATTTGGGGAAGAAAGAGACAGTCTTCGTACTTTTGGAGAAGAAAGAAACACAGATCTTAAGGAATCTTTATTCTTTATTATTTATATTTGTATTGGTATTCATATTAAAATAGAGTAAAATAATACTTATTAATAATGAAATATAATAGAAATAATAAAGTTAATATTAGTATGTCGGCAATATATCAAAGAAAATAGTAGGCCGATAATTTTTGTTTAATGGTAAATTTTTAGTATATCTTTATAACTCTATTTTATAATATTTGATGACCTTTTTTTAGCTGAATTCCAGCAATAGTATCCATACTCGAATTTGTACCCTCAAATCTTAAAATTTAAATTTTGACGAATTCGACTCTCAAATCTGCACCCATCTTGAATACCCGTACCCTAGGCCGAGCAACTTAGGATTGACCACGCTAGTTATGGTTCCAACATATTCAATAAAACTCTTGCCCTAATTAAAGAGTGGTTCATGGAGAAGAATCTTTCACCATCCTCGTGGCTTTCACAATAGTTTATGTGCTCATGACAAAATTGCATTTGTTCTTGGCGGATTTCACATGGTTGATTTCATTGGATCAGTAAGGATATTTCATCCTAAGTATTTTATGGTTTCATTTAACATATAAAATGAAGCGTATGGAGAGGTACCATTAATTACCGGAGGAAATTTATGATATTTCAAATTACATGAATCACCTGAACACGAATTCCTCCTAAGACCTGGTATTTCAGTATTAGAAGGAATGCTTTGTGCTTATTATACTTGTTGAAATTTGTGTTCTAGCTAATGAAAGAATATGATGTCAAAGGAGTCGTGGACTAAATTGTTTACTCTACGAGAGATCAATATTTATCCAGAGTTACCGGTATATAGATTTTCTCAGTGGCGGAGCCAGAATTTTTAATGAGGGGGTTCAGAAGTAAAATATACGAACTAGTCGAAGGGGGTTCAACATCTACTATACATAGATAAAAAAATTTGACCATATAAAAATAGTATAATTTTCCGACGCTGAACTCCCTTAAATGTATATGGCTCCGCCACTGGGTTTTCTGATGTTCGATTAGGACATCCAAAGGACCATATGGAGTGTTACCTACGAGGGGTGTCACCACTCAAGTAGTTTGTTATACGGAAAGCTTGATCTCTCCAAAATTAATTACTTGCTTAGTAGTATTTGCTTATGATCGGAGTATCCTCCTCATGCATGCTGCAACAATTTATTCTTATTAGTTATATTAACTTGTCAATGTTTGGTTTCGAAATTATGTCATTGTTTATTTCATGTCACAACATGCCCAGAGCCGTTAAAGCGTTATACACATTTCATATCACTATCACAGATTGGGATAGCCAAATTTAGAAATATGAGGAAAGATCATTTGGTCATTGCCTTTGCAATAAACTCCTCCTCATATCAAGTTTATGGTTTCTCATTAAACACATGATCATTAGGATCATTAGGAGGAGCTTATTATGATATTCTTATCTAATCACTAAGGTCGAGTTTCGTCCTTGCCTGATGGTGAATCTTGTAGTAAAGTTTGTTTCTGCCTTTCCAATTCGAGGATCGATCTCCTTTTGGCCCCACTAAATCAAAGTGACCTTACAATTAGGTTTATTAAGGTCTCGAAACATTTGTGAGTCATATTCAATATGTTAAGGACATTCTTTTTTACCCTTTTTCGTAATTAAAATTAACATGGAGTGAGTAATTATTTTTTTTCAATCTAAGCTCGGATTTGAAGTTGTAATCATTAGGAATATCCAAATTCTTTATAGACTATGAATCTTTTTTCTATCTCAAAATAAAAAAATTAAGGAATTCTTATAATCTCAACACATTGAGCAAATTTCATCAGAAAAACAAAAATAAACATAATTATACTGCAATTGCATTAAGCACCATATATACTTTTCAAAGAGGGTTTCAATTTCCCCAACATTTATAAATTATTCATTAAGAAGTAAATCGTTGATTTGAAAATTTCTATAACAATACATATACTAACAACAAATCATAAAGAGCTTGTATCCTCCGATAGTTAGAATATTTTTTTTCTAGACAATTTTTTTTAATTGCTGGCAGTATCACATATATATTCTAAGATCATCCAAAATACTAAATTCACCCAAAAAATACCCATAATTATCCACAACTGGAACTCCCAATTTATGTGAATATTTCACTTCTTGATTTTCTGAATTTTTCACCCAAGTCCCCATCATTAATTCTTCATCACTTTCTTCAACCCCATTTGATGTATTCGTATTCTCATCAACACTCATTGACGATTTTTCTTCAAACTCATCAGTAACACAAGATTCTTGATCAGATTTTTCAGAAATCTGGCCATTTTTTGCTCTTTTAGCCATCACTAATTCTTCGAATTCAAGATTCTTAGACTCGTAATTTTTCGAAGCGTCTTCAGCCGTAACAAAAGTACCCAACCAAATCATTTTCTTGTTCAATGGGTGTTTAATTTTAGCACAAAATTTCTCATTTTTCTCTTACGTACCCCAATAGGGTACAATCTGACACAAGTATTCTTTGATATTCTTTTGTAGGATTTCATGATCAAAGTTTTTAGAGGGAAAAAAGGGGCAATTTCTGTAAATAACAAAGTATAAAAAAGCTTGGGATGTGAAGAAAAAAAGAATAAATAGTGAACACATATATAGGAGTAATTAGAGAACCAATTAAGGAAACTTTTATTCTCTTTCTATTTGGAAAAGGATTTAACAAAACGAGTAAAGTATTGATTGAGAAATTGTTGCATATTATTAGTCACTGTATTTATTAGTATCCTAATTTGACACTGAATATTCAAATCTCTAAATTTGGTAGAATACCACATTTGGGAGTGCGGAGCTTAAAAGGTAATTTTTTTGGGATAAGGTAAACTCACCATTTTACCTTATAAGGTAAACTCACCATTTTACCTTACATTCTAACATTTGCACTGACGACGTTAACTTCTTAATAGACAAGGTAAACACATGTGTTTACCTTGTCCCTTTTGGAATTTTATAGTATTGGGGTGCCCTTTTGAAATTTTGACTAAAAAAACTTGTCTTTTAGGCTCCGGACTTCCACATTTGGTCCAGCATTAAATGAAATACAATTAATTTTGACGAGTCTTATCTTTATCTCACGAGTTAAAATATTATTCACCATTGTATATAAAAAATAGTTTATTCGACTATGAATAGATTTCTTTTAAAGAATCAATTGATGACATGGTCTGGTTAATATTATATTTAACTTACTTATATATCTTAAGTTGTAATAATAATGGTGGAAATATCTTCATACTTTGCGATAATTTAATCCTTATCTCTATTTTTTTATCATCCGATATTTCATATCCGCTTTATATCTTGAGTTATAATAATTATGAAAAGATTTTTACACTGTGTATAACTAATAAATTCATACCTCTTTTTTTTTTCAATGGATGTTTCATATTTGTTTTATATCTTAAGCTATTATAATTGTGGAAAGTACTTTATGTTATGTGAATAATTAAATTTTTTTCTCATTTTTTCACTCGATATTTCATATCATTTTGATGCCTCAACTAGTTTGTATTTAATTCGTGTCTGATTATCTTTTCGTTATTTATATTTTAGGTTGAACTAAACTACTATAATTCATCCCTGCCTACAAAATAGTTGATAATGTTTACAAATCTTATAAACAGAAGTTAATATATTTATATTTATTGTGAATTCACTAAGAATGATTTAAAAAAAGGAAGTACTACTTATCTGAAGATTTTTTTCATTCTCGACGTTCGAACTCCGGCAATATAATATAAAAATTTTCATAAGGTAATTAATTTAAGTTTCCATCGAGTGTATATGTTTTAGCTTTTACGTATGAACGAATTGAGATAAAATAAGATGGGAAGATCAATTAAAACATGACCCTTCATAATTAAGTACTATAAATTATATTTTAAGAGAATCTTTCATGTTTTCTATTGGTTATTATGATATTAGTAAAACAATATTTTGGAGCTTTAAATGTTTTTCAATATATGTAGCCCAAGTTTATCTATATCTATAATCTATAATCTATAATCTATATCTATAATCTATAATATATTAAAAGTGTGAAGACCCATAGAAAAATGATTTGAACTTTTTGCTCTTCATTAAAAGTCTCCGTTGTAAATAAAATCGTCTTTTCACATCATTATTTTTTTATATAATTATATTTATAATATTAATTCCTAAAATATATAAAACTAATAATTCTTAAAATATATTAAAATACAATATAATATATGGCAATCCCTCCCCCCATTTTCACGTTATGATCATAAAAGGAAAATTAAAGCTACCGTAAATACTTTGGTTAGTTAAAACATAATATACTACCTTAAATAATTTAATAACATAATTGATTGTTACTTTTTTCAAAAGAAAAAAAAATTCCCTATTTAAAGAATCCTTTTCTTAGAAGAAAAGAATTTGAACTTCTATAAATTGATTATTATTCCTTTCACATCAACCTAGAGATATTATTCTCCCAATATTACAGTTTTTTTTATATCAGTCATATGTAGATTTAATTTATTACACATTATATTTTTATAATTTTCTTTGTTATCATCGTTTAAGATTTCTTTGTTTCTTGATGATATAACGAAAAATTAAATAATAAATATTTGTATTATTCTTCATCTTTCTCTATTTGTTTTCTATTTTGTGTTGTAGAAATATGCATTTCAACAGTTTATAATCAGGTATTTCAGTTATATTTTCTATAAATTTTGCACTGTTAGGCTATCAATTTATGATTTTTTTGTAATTTATAATTAAAGAATTCTAAAATATATGATGAATAAATTTCTCTTTTTTATTGTCATTAAAGTTTTTTTTGTTTCTTGTTGATGTAAATAAAAAATAAAGAATAAATATGTGTATTATTCTTCATCTTTCTCGATTTTTCTATTGATAATAAATATCTTTTTTTGTTTCTATTTGTGTTGCAGGAATATGCAACTTCTCAAAGGTTTATATCCAAATATTTTTTCATGTATATTTTCTATAAATTTTGTATTGTTAGACTATAACTTATGATTTTCTCTATGATTAATAATTAAAGAATCCTAAAATATATGATAGTAGAAAAATAATTACTTTAGCTCAAAAAAAATTATTATTTTAATAATTTATTTGTGCACGGAAAAGGGGTATTACTAATTCTATAACGTATATTTTCTATAAATTACTTTAGCTCAAAAAATTTTGTTATTTTAATAATTTATTTGTGCATGGAAAAGGGGTATTACTAATTCCATAACGTGTATTGTAAAATTAATTATAGTAAAACATACAAATAAAAAAAAAGTAACATAGAGAAAGTCTTAAATAGTAAAGAAAAATAAAATTTTGCATAGTTTGGTGACTTTCTTTGAAGTAAAAATTTTTGAATTTGAATTTTTATAAATTGAGAATCATTCCTTTTTGCGACAATATGACAGGAAACAAAAATAGGTTAAAGTGATTTTTGAGAAAAAAATGTGGCGATGAGTTATCATATTTTTCTTTAAGTATAGTTTTTATCTTAAAAGTTTTAAGACAACACGTAGTTCATTTACTGTTATTTAATTATTTTTAATAAAAATAAAATTGCACACAACAAAAAGGAAAAAAAGTTTTAATTATAGTATCCTATTACAAGTAGGAATCTTATTGAAATATCCCTATTTTAGAAGAATTCGTCAAAAGGAAAAAAGAATAATACAATCACTAGCAAACATTTAAGCTAAATATATTATTCCTTTTAAGAGGTACTTTTGTTAATTAATATTTTTGGCCTAATTTTATATTCCTCCAGTAAAAAGATTGAATTATATATAAATATTAAAAATAGTCCATATTTAATTCAGACAAGAAATCATAGTATTTAATACTTCTAAATTAATTAGAATTTTATCATATATAATTTTTTTTCTACAATTCTATTTAAGTAAATGAGCTTTGAAGGTGCGGTATATTACACTTTCATCAATTTCACGTCTATATTGTAGATGAATGACTGTTTGATCGCGCTTTAGGTTTAATCGAATTGTTTTGATATATATGAATAAGTGGATCCTAGATCAGATAAAGCAAAGGACAACTGGTAATATATCAAAATCATACCGATAACTATAGCATCCGAAGTCTAAGCCTCGAGTCTAGCAGGTACTGGATATAATTGACCTTACTCACTACTTGGTTGGGCACCTGACCGACCTTTTGTCCTACCTGCTTGAGAACTACCTCGAGTACACTAGGAACCACTCCTACAACTATGAGAATCGCGTCTAGCTGAAGGATGAACTGCTCTAATAAGGGGAACACTCTGAGTTTAATCAACAGTTGAACCACGACTAGGGCAGTCCCAAAAATAGTGACCAGGGAGTCCACAAGTAAAATAGGAAACATAAGTTGAACCAGAACAATCATATTCGGCTGATCCATAGTAATAATCACAAATAGAATAACCCAAAGATGAACCCCTAAAAGACTGACACATCCCTTTATAGGGTAAAGTTAGTTTGTGTATGTATGTAATTTTTAGTTATAATAATTATGAAAAGATATTTATGTTACAGTTTAAGTTCTGTGCACCGTCTGTGCATACAAAATTCTACACTAACAGCTAACTTGACCTGCTATTGCAGGTTGCCTAATTATTTACATAAAAATTAAAAAAGAAAAAATTAGGTAACCTCTAATAGCAAGTCAAGTTCACCTGATAGTGTAGAATATTTTCTACTCTAACGGTGCACAAAACTTAAATTCTTTATGTTATGCGTATAACTAATAAATTCACATCTCCTTTTTTTTAGCGGATGTTTCATATTTGTTTTATGTCTTAAGCTATTATAATAGTCCTTGCCCTATACCGATGGGTCTTTGATTTGCTCCTATCCTAGCTTTATAATCCACCAGTCTTCTCTAGTTTTTGAAAACCCTTCGGGGGCCTAGCCCTCTTTTCCCACCTGGGTGTGAAGTTCTATGGCTTCCATCATTGACGAACACCTTATATAAGGCAAAGAAATGAAGAGCCTATGCCACATATAGACTATAATGAACTACTTATAACATACTTGTCTTTTCCTATCTAGGCCATGGAAATCCACTTGTCACCTGTGCAGTCCCTTCTTCGATTCGAATGTGCTTCAAAATTTTGAAAGATAATAATTTCAGAACACTATAATTTAAGACGAAGCATTGGAATCATGCCAAGAATAACCAAAATTCTAATAAATATCATATTCTATGTGATAAGGTTGGTACATTGTCGTACTATTGTTCTTCTTTATCATTCGATAGCACTTACAGACTGAGATATGACTCGACTAGTGATGACTATAAGATTGCCAACACGTATAATGGTTGCAACCCACATAGTAAAATCCTTCGACATTGATAGCCATCCACGGGACATTCACAATCGTGTATGTTACTTATTATCTAGACTCTTCGACATTTCATCATGGCACATTTCATTGGATCATTATAGATATTGTATCTAAGTATCTGTCAAGTGGGTCGGGCCGGGCCAACCCGAAATCGGCCCTATAAAATGTAACGCCTCAATTTTTTGAACTGGAATGCTACATGGTGGTTATGACCCCGAGGGACCACAAGTTAACCCATGACTAATATTTGTACCTGTATACTGCAATTCATGACATAATAATGTGGAAAATATGCACAATAGGCCATAAGGTTCAACTGAAATAATATACCATCCATATGGGCAAAAATTTCCCAAAACAACTGAAAACTGAATCTGAAAGTTAAATCTGAGCGTAAATCCGAAAGCCTCTAAGTACTGTCTGAAATAGGGAGTTGAAGGAACATGTCTCTAACTAACTCCGTAAACTGATAACTGGCTAAAATAATAATGAATAAATCCAATCATATTGTCCTCGAATGAAGAGGACCCACTGAATCTCTGCGACTGGAAATGCTACGGCTACTGCCGATCTGGAGCTCGTGTCTCTGAACCTATGGTGTAACATGAAAAGAAAGCACCATAGCGCAAATGTGTCAGTACGAGGGGATGTACTGAGTATATGAGTGAGGTAGGCTAAATATAAACAGGGTTTGCATGCATGAACAATGCTAACTGACTGACTGATATGAACGTAAGAGTGCAAACATACATACATAGTAACTAAGATCGTGAGTACGTAATGGCTAAATCTGTACGCTAATACATGGATGGAACCGTAGTTATGATAACATGGATGACTGTATCTGACAGCCCTGAATCTGGTTGAACTCTCTGAGTTCCGTGCTATAACTGAATTAGCCCGTATCTAACAGTCCTGGTATACTGATATCTGAAGAATTGTCTGAGTTCTTTACTGAGACCGATACTGAAACTGTGGGAGGTAGTTGTTTAACCGACATGCCCCATGTATACCATTACGGCTAAGCTGGGGTCCAATCTCTGCCCTGACTGGAGGGGTGTCAATACCGCGCCACTGGTAAGGATAGTTGTGAGTGACCCTTATCTGGTAGGTACTCAAAGTGAGAACGGTAGGACCTTAAACTGACAGGTTAATCTACCTCATCAACCCTAATCTGACAGGCTAAGATGTCTCAACCTACGTTGGCTACGTAGTTCTGGAACACAAGGATGACTACTAAGGATCACACCCTAAAATTGGTAGGTGAGTCCCCATCCTTGGGTTCACTCGGTGCTAACTTCTACTCCCATCTGAAGAGACTAAACATGATTCAACTGACTGTACATGGACAGATTAACTGACTTTCGTTGACTGACGGAGTAGTACTACTATCAGAGAGTTAACTGAGATCATGAGATTTCTGAGGTTTCCTGAGTCACATGACTGACTGAGTTCTATAGCTTATATCTTCACTGAGATTATCGTGACAACATGACATAGCTCTAGACACACAACTATGTTTTTCGGGTACGAATACCCCCAGGACTTGATAGAAGGAAACTGACACACATGACATGACTTGATCACAAGATTTGAGTCCACAATTCATAATATCATAAGTAGAGGGTATCATATTTCATATAGTTATTCAACATCTTAAACATTGTAGGGAATGCATGGATATATTTCGTGTACATATTGCATATCTCCATTGTCTTGCATGCTTCATACCACCACAATAGCAACACATGAAAAGCATGGAATTCATATTGAAGTATATAGCTAATATGAACTTGTCATTTAGACATCATAGAACCATACAAACATGAATTTCTAGCATCCTAAGCATTTTATCAAATACCTTGCATGCATTCTTTAAGGCATAGGTGAGTTTCATACTTGCACCATATTAAACCACCTAAAGTTCATGGTTTTCAATTAACAAACATATATATTCCATGAAAACACCTTTAGACATCACATTGAAACTTAAACAACAATCGTCAACATGTACATACTTATATTACCACAAAAAGTTTACAAAATAATATTTAAAACATGGTTCTTGAGCTCTATGAATGGATTGGATCCATAGATGAACACTACGCATACCTTAGTGATTGAATCTTGAAAGAGATCTAATGTTTCTGAAGGTTCTTGAAGAATTCCTTAGCCTTGCTCTTGAGGAGATGATCTTGAGAGAAAACCCTAATCTTGTGGTTGAGAGTGTAAGAGAGGGTTTTTAAGATGCTTAACTGAAGAAAAATGAGAAAAATTACGCCTCTTTAGGGTTATAAGTCGTGGAAGGTGAAGGAAAAGACCAAAATACCCTTATGAAATAAATTCCCAGTTGCTGAAAATCATAGGTGACGATATTTGTGACAAGGCGTCAAAAGTGTGGTAAGCCGTCAAAAATGTCGTCACACAGGAGCTGGATTCTGCCTAAGGCTGACGACCTTCGTGGTAGGGCGTCACAAATGTGGTAAGCTACCACGAATGTCGTCACACAGGAGCTGGATTCTGCCTAAGGCTGACGACCTTCGTGGTAGGGCGTCACAAATGTGGTAAGCTACCACGAATATCGTCACACAGAAGCTGGATTCTGCCTAAGGCTTACGACCTTTGTGGTAGGGCGTCACAAATGTGGTAAGCTACCACGAATGTCGTCACACAGTTTCCAGCTTGACATGCTGGAGTAAAATAGGAATAACTCTTTGCTCCGATATCGGGTTTAGGCAAAATTGGTATCGTTGGAAATATAATTCAATTATCTATCTATTGATAGGTCATAAGCTCAAAAATTCCAAGTATAATGAGAGATATGCTCGTTTGAATCTGACTATGGCAATATCTTTCTCAAGAATTCGATCGGTGAGGAATGTTTTGATTCGTCTGATAGCTAGAAGTTATTTGAAGCCTTAATATACATCTAACCTACTCATAAAACTATAAAAGAACCATGATGTACTATGCATGAGCTTGGTACATGGCTCTAATATTGGTTTGGATTTTTCTGGGTATTACATAAAATTAGCCGGGTTGTTGACCGGGTCCGGGTTGGGGTTAAGTGGGCCGGTCCGGGCTGAACAGTAAAAATTTCATAAACCACCCTAACCCGGCCCACTTAACCCAACCCGATCAAACCCGGTCAAAAATTTAGAAAAAGAAAAAACTTTTTTTCAATATACACAATATATACCCACCTATATACATTTTAAATACGTTAAACAATATATATACACTATATATATAGTATATACTACATTAGAATTTACAAAATATATACACATATACACAATTACATATTTATACGCACCATTCAATATATACGACTATACATACTACTTTAAATAAAACATATACTTCAACATATATGTACTACAATATATATAAGTATATATATTATAGAGTTATATACTAATTTATAAAACATATACACATGTATACATTAAATATACACGTCTATAGAAGATATATACACAAATATACGCACCATTCAATATATATATGTACGAGTTTAATTTAAACATATACTACAATATATGTATATACTACAATATATATAGAGTTATAAACTAATTTATAAAACATATACACATGTATACATTAAATATACACATCTATAGAAGATATATACACAAATATATAAAACATATGCTACTTAATATAATAAATTAATAATAATACTTGGTAGTAAATTAATAATATATTAGAAGTAAGTTTTAAATTTAAACTAGAAATTCAATTTAAATCATTAAATGAAAAAAATTATAAAGTAAGGACTAAGGAGGAGTGAATGAATGATGAATTTTATTGATTGCGATTTGCGAAATGATCCAAAATTTATAATTTATATGAATGAAAATCTACAAACTATACATCATTATTTTCAACTCATTCATATTAATATTAACGGGAACTTGCATAGGATAGTCAAAGTCAACAGGGGTAAAATCATGCATTGGACTTGATTCTGCTGAGTTCTCCCGTGAAGACATAATTTCTTCACTTTTCAGCTCGTCGCTCGTCTCCGGTTCCATTCCTTGTTTTCTTCTTTCCGTTCTGATCCAATCTCTGAGGCAAACAAGAACATTCATTGCATTATTTCCCAATGAGTGTCGGTTGTCTCCAAGCTGTTGTCGTCCCTGACTAAAGGCGCTCTCTAATGCAACGGTTGACATTGGAACATTCAAGATGTCTCTAGCAAATCTTGAAAGCAAGGGATATTGTATTTCATTACTCCTCCACCAATCCAACGTGTTGATCCATCGTCTGCGATCCTCTGGCGGCGATCGAAGATAATATTTCAGCTCTTCCCGATAAGTTAAGGTGTAAGTTCTCTCATCAACATTGTTCCAACAAGGTAAATTATAAAAGGAATCTGGAAAATCACTATGTGCCGGCCTTTTAGAAGATGATGGCTCCTCGGGAGGATGAGGAGCGACAGTTGGAGTGATATTTGTAGGTACGCCTAAGTCAAATAAATCAGCATGGTGATTATATAATTTTTCTATGTATCCATTCGCATCACTCATAGTCGTCCACAAATCAAGTTCTACTTTTTCAGATTCAGAATCATTGTTAGTATTTATTTCGAAGTTAGCATAAATAATAGTACTAAAATGGCACATAGTATTATATTTAATGCACGAATTTAACATAGCACCAACCAAGTAAATAGGGGGAATCGAAAAAAAATATTTTTTAAATTTAGTAAACATGGCATCAACAGCTTCTTTATAACCATCTTTATTTTTATATTCTTTAAGCAAACCAGAAATATCGGCTATATATCCCAAAATATTACAAACAGTAGGATAATAAGCACCGAAAAATTCAACCGTAGCTACATAAATTTTTTCTAAAAACTTAACAAGATCATTAATTACAACCCAATCAGAATCATGTAGCATGCAATCAACAGAATCAGTAAATGAACCGCAATGTTGGTTAAAAGCTAGTGTAATAGGAATTCTATATTTATAACAAGTTTTTAAAAAATCATATGTAGAATTCCATCTAATATCAATTCCTCAGGCATCAATATCGGTGCAAGTCCATTTTCCTGACATTTAATTTTAAATTTTCTAATTCTTTTTCTCCGATTATTTTCTTGAATAAAACCAACAGCAAGACGAATTTTTTCACTATAAAGCTCAAAAAATTCAAGACCATCTTTTACAATTAAATTATATATATGACATGCACACTTAATATGAAAAATTTCAGTCAACGGCGGAGATAGCATAGATTTTAACTTTTTTATAGCAGTCTTGTTGTTAGAAGCATTATCAAAAGCAATACATAAGATTTTATTTTCGATACCATAAAATCCGGCAACTTTAACAATAGAATCAGCAATAAAATCTCCAGTATGTTTATGGTCTTCATCATATAAAAAAAGCAAGAATACGTTTTTGCATCACAAAATTACTATCCATCCAGTGACAAGTAACGGTTAAATAATCTTCCCTTTTCAGCTCATCGCTCGACTCCGATTCCATTCCTTGGTTTCTTCTTTCCGCTCTGATCCAATCTCTGAGGCAAACTAGAACATTCATTGCATTGCTTCCCAATGAGTGTCGGTTGTCTCCAAGCTGTTGTCGTCCCTGACTAAAGACGCTCTGTGATGCAACGGTTGATATTGGAACATTCAAGATGTCTCTAGCTAATCTTGAAAGCACGGGATATTGTGTTTCATTACTCCTCCACCAATCCAACGTGTTGATCCGTCGTTTGCGATCCTCTGGCGGCGATCGAAGATAATATTTCAGCTCTTCCCGATAAGTTGAGGTGTAAGTTCTCTCATCAACACTGTTCCAACAAGATTAATCATAAAAGGAATCCGGAAAATCACTATGTGTCGTCCTTTTAGAAGATGATGGCTCCTCAGGAGGATGAGGAGCGACAGTTGGAGTGATATTTGTAGGTACGCCTAAGTCAAATAAATCAGCATAGAAATTATATAATTTTTCTATGTATCCATTCGCATCACTCATAGTCGTCCACACATCAGGTTCTACTTTTTCAGATTCAGAATCATTGTTAGTATTTATTTCTAAGTTAGCATAAATAATAGTACTAAAGTGGCACATAGTATTATATTTAATGCACAAATTTAACATAGCACCAACCAAGTAAATAGGGGGAATCAGAAAAAAATATTTTTTAAATTTAGTAAGCATGACATCAACAGTTTCTTTATAACCATCTTTATTTTTATATTGTTTAAGCAAACCAGAAATATCGGCTATATATTACAAACAGTAGGATAATATGCACTGAAAAATTCAACCGTAGCTACATAAAATTTTTCTAAAAACTTAACAAGATCACTAATTACAACCCAATCAGAATCATGTAGCATGCAACCAGCAGAATCAGTAAATGAACCGCAATGTTGGTTAAAAGCTAGTGTAATAGGAACTCTATATTTATAACAAGTTTTTAAAGAATTATTTGTAGAATTTCCTCAGGCATCAATATCGGTGCAAGTCCATTTTCTCGACATTTAATTTTAAATTCTCTAATTCTTTTTCTCCGATTATTTTCTTGAATAAAACCAACAGCAAGACAAATTTTTTCAATATAAAGCTCAAAAAATTCAACACCATCTTTTACAATTAAATTATATATATGACATGCACACTTAGTATGAAAAATTTTAGGCAACGGCGGAGATAGCATAGATTTTAATTTTTTTATAGCAGTCTTGCTGTTAGAAGCATTATCAAAAGCAATACATAAGATTTGATTTTCGATACCATAAAATTCGACAACTTTAACAATAGAAACATCAATAAAATCTCCAATATGTTTACGGTCTTCATCAGATAAAAAAAGCAAGAATACGTTTTTGCATCACAAAATTATTATCCATCTAGGGATAAGTAACGGTTAAATAATCATTTTTATTTACAGCATGACCAAGATCAGAAGTTAGGGACAATCTACATTGAATATTTTTTAACAATGTTGATAAATAAAAACAATATTGTGAATGAAGTCTAAAAATATCAGATCGACAAGTACTTCTAGGAACACCATTAAACATAGGATTATAAATAGCTTGAATATAATGAATAAAGGCATCCGAAGAAGGAAAACTAAATGGCAAACAACCCACAGCTACCATTTTAGTTATTTCTTCCCGGTCCCTCAATTTATTATACTTCTTCGTTACCTGACCGGTTGTTGGGTCCATTCTAGTTTGCATTGGCCCATCAACATCCCCACCACCTCGTGCAATTTCGAACTCTCTTTTCTGAGCATCACCTATATGTCTCATTAACGTACCCGTACCCCCTTGTCTGTCTCTATTTTTATGTTTATATATTTGTTGACAAATATTGCATTGCACCTCAGTATCTGATATACGTTCAAAAAATTGTCATGCAATACTAGTTGTTTTACGAGGTCTTGGGGCACGGGGAGGACGGGATGGAAGATTAACCGATTCAGATCTAACGTTAGCATTTCCTACTGCGGGTGTCTCATCAATATTTTCATCATTTTTGTCTAAATTAACCGCATCTACTTCATTTTCTTCTTCTATACCGTAATTTTTCTGAGCTTCTACATAATCCATATCGTGAGTACCTACACCTATTTCTTCCTCAAAAGGTGTACCAAGCGGTACCAGAGGCGAAGGCACACGGGTATATCTACTACTTGAAGTACCTCTACCACTAGTAATTCTCTTTTTACTACCACTACAAAAATATTTAACACCTTTAGTAGCGAAGTTTCTTAATTTATCCATAGTATAAATTAAATTAAAGTAAAAAAATTCAAAATACACAAATATAATAAAATTACATATTCAACAATTAATACAATAAATAAAAATTAAACGTAAGAGATGGAACGACAATACCAAATTTTGGAAGTATCCGAAGGTTGCGAATTTAGAAACTTACACTCGTACTTTGTAAATGCAAAATTAAAAATTTAAAGGGAGCACTTTAGGAAATTAAATATATTGAATATTTGAGAATTGAGAATTGAGATTTGAGAGAGAGAGATTTTTAGAGAGTGAAAAATAATTTTTAGAGATTTTTTTCCTAATTAATGGGCCCAAACTAGCCGTTTGGACCCAAAAACGGCTATATAGCCGTTGGGCCAACGGCTAGTTTGACCCAAAATCCCAAATTTAAGAAGAAGAAAAATCTGGGTCGGGCCGGTTAACCGGCGGGCCTGAACCGGGCCGGATTAGCCGGGCCCAAATTAAAGAAAAACTGGCCCGGGACCCGGTACTCTAAAGCCCTTGGGTTTATCGGGCCGGTTCGGGCTGGGTCATCCCGACCCACTTGACACCCTTTTCTTTTGATATATCAAATGATGTTTTGCTAGAGAGAAGTGATATTTGGGGAAGAAAGAGACAGTCTTCGTACTTTTGGAGAAGAAAGAAACACAGATTTCAAGGAATCTTTATTACTTATATTTATATTGGTATTCATATTAAAATAGTAGTAAAATAATACTTATTAATAATGAAATATAATAGAAATAATAAAGTTAATATTAGTATGTCGGCAATATATCAAGGAAAATAGTAGGTCGATAATTTTTGTTTAATGGTAAATTTTTAGTATATCTTTATAACTCTATTTTATAATATTTGATATCCTTTTTTCAGCTGAATCCCAGCAATCGTATCCATACTCGAATTTGCACCCTCAAAATTTAAAATTTAAATTTTGACGAATTCGACTCTCAAATCTGCACGCATCTTGAATACCCGCACCCGAGGCCGAGCAACTTAGGATTGACCACGCTAGTTATGGTTCCAACATATTCAATAAAACTCTTGCCCTAATTAAAGAGTGGTTCTTGGAGAAGAATCTTTCACCATCCTCGTGGCTTTCACAATAGTTTATGTGCTCATGACAAAATTGCATTTGTTCTTGGCGGATTTCATTGGATCAGTAAGGATATTTTATCCTAAGTATTTTATGGTTCCAAGCAACTTAGGATTGACCACGCTAGTTATGGTTCCAACATATTCAATAAAACTCTTGCCCTAATTAAAGAGTGGTTCTTAGAGAAGAATCTTTCACCATCCTCGTGGCTTTCACAATAGTTTATGTGCTCATGACAAAATTGCATTTGTTCTTGGCGGATTTCATTGGATCAGTAAGGATATTTTATCCTAAGTATTTTATGGTTTCATTTAACATATAAAATGAAGCGTGTGGAGAGATACCATTAATTACCAGAGGGAATTTGTGATATTTCGAATTACATGAATCATCTGAAAACGAATTCCTCCTAAGACCTGGTATTTCAGTATCAGAAGGAATGCTTTGTGCTTATTATACTTGTTAAAATTTGTGTTCCGGCTAATGAAAGAATATGATTTCAAAGGAGTCGTGGACTAAATTATTTACTCTATGAGAGATCAATCTTTATCCAGAGATACCGGTATATAGGTTTGCTCATTGGCGGAGCCAGAATTTTCACTGAGCGGGTTCAGAAGTAAAATATACGGACTAGTCGAAGGGGGTTCAACATCTACTATATATAGATAAAAATATTTTTGACCATAAAAAATAGTATAATTTTCCAATGATGAACCCCCTTAAATGTATGTGGCTCCGCCACTGGGTTTGCTGATGTTTGTTTAGGACATCCAAAGGACCATATGGAGTGTTACCTACGAGGGACGTCACCACTCAAGTAGTTTGTTATACGAAAAGCTTGATCTCTCCAAAATTAATTACTTGCTTAGTAGTATTTGCTTATGATCGGAGTATCCTCTTCATGCTTGCTGCAACAATTTATTCTTATAAGTTATATTAACTTGTCAATGTTTGGTTTCGAAATTATGTCATTGCTTATTTCATGTCACAACATGCCCAGAGCCGTTAAAGCGTTATACGCAGTTCATATCACAATCACAGATTGGGATAGCCAAATTTAGAAATACGAGGAAAGATCATTTGTCCATTGCCTTTGCAATAAGCTCCTCCTCATATCAAGTTTATGGTTTCTCATTAAACACATGATCATTAGGATCATTAGGAGGAGCTTATTATGATATTCTTATCTAATCACTAATGTCGAGTTTCGTCCTTGCCTGTTGGTGAATCTTGTAGTAAAGTTTATTTCTGCCTTTCCAATTCGAGGATCGATCTCCTTTTTGCCCCACTAAATCAAAGTGACCTTACAATTAGGTTTATTAAGGTCTCGAAACATTTGTGAGTCATATTCAATATGTTAAGGACATTTTTTTTTTTACCCTTTTTCGTAGTTAAAATTAACATGGAGTGAGTAATTTTTTTTTTCAATCTAAGGTCAGATTTGAAGTTGTAATCATTAGGAATATCCAAATTCTTTGTAGATTATGAATCTTTTTTCTATCTCAAAATAAAAAATTTAAGGAATTCTTATAATGTCAAGACATTGAGCAAATTTCATCAGAAAAACAAAGATAAACATAATCATACTGCAATTGCATTAAGCACCATATATACTTTTCAAAGAGGGTTTCAATTTCCCCAACATTTATAAATTATTCATTTGACAATTTTTATAACAATACATATACTAACAACAAATCATAAAGATCTTGTATCCTCCTATAGTTACAATATTTTTTTTCTAGACAATTTTTTTTTAATCGCTGACAGTATCATATATATATTCTAAGATCATCCAAAATACTAAATTCACTCAACAAAAACCCATAATTATCCACAACTGGAACTCCCAATTTATGTGAATATTTCACTTCTTGATTTTCTGAAATTTTCACCCAAGTCCCCATCACTAATTCTTCCTCACTTTCTTCAACCCCATTTGATGTATTCGTATTCTCATCAACACTCATTGACGATTTTTCTTCAAACTCATCAGTAACACAAGATTCTTGATCATATTTTTCTGAAATCTGGCCATTTTTTGCTCTTTTAGCCATCACTAATTCTTCGAATTCAAGCTTCTTAGACTCGTAATTTTTGAAGCGTCTTCCGCCGTAACAAAAGCACCCAACCAAGTCATTTTCTTGTTCAATGGGTGTTTAATTTCAGCACAAAATTTCCCTTTTTTCTCTTGCGTACCCCAATAGGGTATAATCTGACACTAGTATTCTTTGATATTCTTTTGTAGGATTTCATGATCAAAGTTTTTAGAGTAAAAAAAGGGGCAATTTCTGTAAATAGCAAAGTATAAAAAAAGCTTGGGATGTGAAGAAAAAAAGAATAAATAGTGAATACATATATAGGAGTAATTAGAGAACCAATTAAGGAAACTTTTATTCTCTTTCTATTTGGAAAAGGATTTAACAAAACGAATAAAGTATTGATTGAGAAATTATTGCATATTATTAGCCACTGTATTTATTAGTATCCTAATTTGACACTGAATATTCAAATCTCTAAATTTGGTAGAATAGTACAATTGGTCCAGTATTAAATGATGAATACAATTAATTTTGACGTGTCTTATCTTTATCTCACGAGTTTAAATATTATTCACCATTGTATTTTAAAAAAAAGGTTATTCGACTATGAATAAATTTCTTTTAAAGAATCAATTGATGACATGGCCTGGTTAATATTATATTTAACTTACTAATATATCTTAAGCTGTAATAATAATGGTGAAAATATCTTCATACTTTGCGATAATTTAATCCTTATCTCTATTTTTTTATCATCCGATATTTCATATCCGCTTTATATCTTGAGTTATAATAATTATGAAAAGATTTTTACACTGTGTATAACTAATAAATTCATACCTCTTTTTTTTTTTTAGTGGATGTTTCATATTTGTTTTATATCTTAAGCTATTATAATTGTGGAAAGTAATTAAATTTTTTTCTCATTTTTTCACTTGATATTTCATATCATTTTGATGCCTCAACTAGTTTGTATTTAAGTCGTGTCTGATTATCTTTTCGTTATTTATATTTTAGGTTGAACTAAACTACTATAATTCATCTCTGCCTACAAATTAGTTGACAATGTTTACAAATCTTACAAACAGAAGTTAATATATTTATATTTATTGTATATTCGCTTAGAATGATTTTAAAAAAGGAAGTACTACTTATCGAGAATTGCAAAATCGTAGAATAAAGATCATTAAAAGAAAAAGCATCTTTTGAAGATTTTTTTCATTTTCAACGCTCGAACTCCGGCAATATAATATAAAAGTTTTCATAAGGAAATTAATTTAAGTTTCCATCGAGTGTATATGTTTTAGCTTTTATGTATGAACGAACTGAGATAAAATAAGATGGGAAGATCAATTAAAACATGGCCCTTCATAATTAAGTACTATAAATTATATTTTAAGAGAATCTTTCATGTTTTCTATTGGTTATTATGATATTAGTAAAACAATATCTTTGGAGCTTTAAATGTTTTTCAATATATGTATCCCAATTTTATCCATATCTATAATCTATAATCTATATCTATAATTTATAATATATTAAAAGTGTGAAGACCCTTAAAAAAATGATTTGAACTTTTTGCTCTTCATTAAAAGTCTCCGCTGTAAATAAAATCGTCTTTTCACATCATTATTTTATTATATAATTATATTTATAATATTAATTCCTAAAATATATAAAACTAATAATTCTTAAAATATATTAAAATATAATATAATATATGGAAATCCCTCCCCCCATTTTCACGTTATGATCCTAAAAGGAAAATTAAAGCTACCGTAAATACTTTGGTTAGTTAAAAACATAATATACTATCTTAAATAATTTAATAACATAATTGATTGTTACTTTTTTCAAAACACAAAAAAACAAATTTCCTTATTTAAAGAATCCTTTTCT
Source organism: Capsicum pubescens (assembly GCA_030864215.1). NCBI lineage: Eukaryota > Viridiplantae > Streptophyta > Magnoliopsida > Solanales > Solanaceae > Capsicum > Capsicum pubescens. The sequence goes on from CM061548.1 coordinate 414,552,090, forward strand.
TAGAAGAAAAGAATTTGAACTTCTATAAATTGATTATTATTCCTTTCACATCAATCTAGAGATATTATTCTCCCAATATTACAGTTTTTTTTATATCAGTCATATGTAGATTTAATTTTTACACATTATATTTTTATAATTTTCTTTGTTATCATCATTCAAGATTTCTTTGTTTCTTGATGATATAACGAAAAATTAAATAATAAATATTTGTATTATTCTTCATCTTTCTCTATTTATTTTTTCTATTTTGTGTTGTAGAAATATGCATTTCAACAGTTTATAATCAGATATTTCAGTTATATTTTCTATAAATTTTGCACTGTTAGGCTATCTTTTTATGATTTTTTTGTAATTTATAATTAAAGAATTCTAAAATATATGATGAATAAATTTCTCTTTTTTGTTGTCATTAAATTTTTTTTGTTTCTTGTTGATGTAAATAAAAATTAAATAATAAATATGTGTATTATTCTTCATCTTTCTTGATTTTTCTATTGCTAATAAATATTTTTTTTTTCTATTTGTGTTGCAGGAATATGCAGCTTCTCAAAGGCTTATATCCAAATATTTTTTCATGTATATTTTTTATAAATTTTGTATTGTTAGACTATGACTTTATGATTTTCTCTATGATTAATAATTAAAGAATCCTAAAATATATGATAGTAGAAAAATAATTACTTTAGCTCAAAAAAAAATATTATTTTAATAATTTATTTGTGCACGGAAAAGGGGTATTACTAATTCCATAACGTATATTTTCTATAAATTTTGTATTGTTAGACAATGACTTTATGATTTTCTCTATGATTAATAATTAAAGAATCCTAAAATATATGATAGTAGAAAAATAATTACTTTAGCTCAAAAAAAAATTGTTATTTTAATAATTTATTTGTGCACGGAAAAGGGGTATTACTAATTCCATAACGTGTATTGTAAAATTAATTATAGTAAAACATACAAATAAAAAAAAAAGTAACATAGAGAAAGTCTTAAATAGTAAAGAAAAATAAAATTTTGCATAGTTTGGTGACTTTCTTTGAAATAAGAATTTTTGAATTTGAATTTTTATAAATTGAGAATCATTCCTTTTTGCGACAATATGACAGGAAACAAAAATAGGTTAAAATATTTTTTGAGAAAAAATGTTGCGATGAGTTATCATATTTTTCTTTAAGTATAGTTTTTATCTTAAAAGTTTTAAGACAACACGTAGTTCATTTACTGTTATTTAATTATTTTTAATAAAAATAAAATTGCACACAACAAAAAGGAAAAAAAGTTTTAATTATAGTATCCTATTACAAGTAGGAATCTTATTGAAATATCCCTATTTTAGAAGAATTCGTCAAAAGGAAAAAAGAACAATACAATCACTAGCAAACATGTAAGCTAAATATACTATTCCATTTAAGAGGTACTTTTGTTAATTAATATTTTTTGCCTAATTTTATATTCCTCCAGTAAAAAGATTGAATTATATATAAACATTAAAAATAGTCCATATTTAATTCGGACAAGAAATCATAGTATTTAATACTTCTAAATTAATTAGAATTTTATCATATATAATTTTTTTTCTACAATTCTATCTAAGTAAATGAGCTTTGAAGGTGCGGTATATTACACTTTCATCAATTTCAAGTCTATATTGTAGATGAATGAGTGTTTGATCGCGCTTTTGGTTTAATCGTATTGTTTTGATATATTTAAAAAGAATGTTTGATTTGACTTTGAAGAATTATCTGAGTAAAAGGTTAGGTTTAATTGTATTGTTCCAATATCTCGATTAGTGTAGTTTATGTTCTATTAGTATCTGTTGTTTTTTCTACCTAATACAGGTGGTAGATGAACGTTCGGTCGAGTTTCGAGGAATTTTTATGTAAAACTTACGTTTAATCGCATTTTCATGATATGTCGATCATCGTATTATTTTGTTGTATCTTAAAGGTGGTATATGAATGTTGGAGCTTTGAATGATTTTTGTGTAAAGGTTAGGTTGATATCTAGATCATCGCATTATTTAGTTGTATTTTACAGATGGTAGATGAATGTTCGAGCTTTGAATGATTTTTGTGTAAATGTTAGGTTTAATCATATTATTTTGTTGTAGTTTTCAATATATTACTATCCATTGTTTTTGTTATTATTATCCGTTAAGTGACGCTGGAAAACAAGCTTTTATTTACGTGACTATCTTTAGTCTTTAAAGCCAATTGTTGTTTTTTAATAAATTATATATATATATATATATATATATATATATATATATATATATATATATATATATTATATCAATGGCTCGACGTGAAGTACACGTGCAATGCACGTACACTTGACCAGTAATCAATAAAAGTAGAAAGATATGAACTTTAATGTGAACCTCAAAATAATTATGGAGTTGTTCAAACACCAGAATTTTATAAATGAACATTAAGAAAATAATTAAATATTATTTTTTGCTTTTCATTTGAATTTGTAAATCTTAAACAATTTTTGAATTCGGACCTTTTTATACTAAATTAGAATCTTGTCACATATTGAGAAAATCCAACAATTTATATAATAATATGTTCAAATTATTCCCTTAATAGCATGGTGGTAGGATGAAGAACCGTTGAATATTTTAACTTGATTTTAAAAACTTTTTTGGAGGAAGAATAGTTGTATATAAAAGGAAAATTTTCGCGCAGAAATAATTTTATCAGCATATATCAATCTTAAAATTAAAAATTTTACCAAAAATAATTTAATATATTAAGTTGACCACCCTTTATTCGTCATAATTATATCTTTGTCAGATCCAATATTAACCATCTTGAGATTGCATTTATGTAATTTTTAATTTTATTAAAAGTCCAAAATTATCCAAATGGTTATAGAGCCAATAAATTAGCTTATTAGATCATTGATATTGTTGTCTTCTTTTAAAAGAAAAATAAAAAAATTCATCCTTGAAAAGGTTTCTAATCATTCCAATGAAATACATTTTTTTTTCAAAAAAGGTACTTTCTCAATTTATTTATTTATTGTTAAAAAAGGTACTTTGTCAATTTGTTAAAACGACAAAAATTAAGGAATAATTATTGCCACAACTATCAATTATTTGGTACAAATACGATATAAGTATATGGGATAAGAAGAGAAAAAAAAACACCTAGGACTTGGACTTACAATAATGTGTCGATTGGTTTATAAACAAAGTTGTGCATTAATTAGTAATATAATGATTGTAATATAAGAATTAATAACATAGAAATTGAAATTCAGGAAATTAGTAATGTGTATTTATCATCAAACAATTGATGTATTAAAAACTAGTGAATTGGTTCGCAGAACTCTTATTTAATTATGATATAGTATTTTTTATTGAATATATAAATTAAAACTTTTTTAGTCCTCAAATTTAAACGGATTAGATTTTTATTACCAAAAGAAAAAAAATATTGCATCATATATAAACTCATTACTTTTCTATTTTTGATCAGCAGAATAATTTGAGTTATTTTGAAAGAATGATTTCAAATGTATGACGAAGAACATTATTGCTCGTAGCTGGTTCGTGCTTATGCAAAGACTATTTATGCTTAAGCACTCTATTTATTTTTGAGACTTCTATTAGTCCGTAGGTTAGGATGAATAAAAAATTCAATAAAGCGAAAATTCTCAAAAAAAAGAATAGAAAAATGAGAAGTGTAAATATTAATAATACAGAAATTATGCACCATCTTATTGATTTATGTATATATATAATGTTTTTGAAAATATATCTACAAATTCAAGAAAAGGATTGCACTCTGAGTTAATTAATATTTCTAATGAATCTTTTTAGCACTACTAATATAAGTTAAACGACATAATCCACTTCAATTCTATCTTCACGTTATACCAATTCTAAATAACTATTTGTGTTATTCACACATTTAATTCTTCGTCATTTTAATAAAGTGCATAAATATTAATTTTTTATATGAAAAAAGCTTAACATATATCAAATATTATTAGTCATCGCTCTTCTTTTTTGGTTCTCATTCATCCCTCCTCTCCTCTTACTCACACCATCATAGCCATATTTTTTTTTTGAGGAATTTGTTGTATTGATTAATCCTCACAGAATGTCATATATAGTATTTCTACTTTTTATTTTTTTCAATTAAATTAAATTCTCGATCATTTACTCTGTAAATAACTATCACATTTGTTATATATTGAATTAATCAAATAAATATTACATTTATTAAATATTTAATTCCTCTAGCAGGTTATAAGAAAACATAAATAGTAGGTTGGCTAATTAATGACTTTTGAAATTTTCAATGAAAATAGATTGTTCTTATTTTTCAGCATTGTTAAGGAAATTAAAGAAATGATTTTTTATTTTTTAAAGTTTTTCTAAGTACATATGACACATAAAATAGAATTAACAGAGATCATCACCAATCATTTTTTTATTTTTATTTTTGTTTCCCAAGGTATCCCCACAGCCGGCAGCCGTGAGACTAATCATCCGTTCCTCTGTCAGCGCACTAAGCGGTAGGGAACTGGCCACAGAGTTTGCTCCATTCGCCAGAGGCGGGGATCGAATCCCCGACCTCTTGCTTAAGGGACATGGCGCTGAACCACCATGCCAACTCTAGTGGTTAATCACCAATCATTCTTAGTATTTGTTGTGTGCATTTATTGCTATATTTATTTTTTGGCTTTTAGAGTACACTATGTGGCAACAAATTAATTTTGAACATGATAGACAATTAAATAAATAAAAAAAATTTACTTCCAATATGTAGTTATAGTTAATTAATATAAATTAATAAAATATATTAAATATTTAAATTATTATGATAAAATAATAAAATTATTATATATTGGAGCATGGTATGTAATTATGTGGAAGTAATTGGGTTTTTTGGTAATTGGAAGAGGTGGTTTTAATAGAATATATTAAATATTTAAATCATTATGATGAAACAATGAAATTATTATATATTGGGGAATGATATGTAATTAAGTGGGAGTAGAGGGTTTTTTTGGTAAGAGTCAATAAAATTTTTATATGTCTTTTAAATATTTTAAGTTATTAATTATTGTGATTTGTGGCAACCAATTAATTTTGAACATGATAGACAATTAAATAAATAAATAAAATTTACTTCCAATATGTAGTTATAGTTGATTAATATAAATTAATAAAATATATTAAATATTTAAATCATTATGATAAAATAATAAAATTATTATATATTGGGGCATGGTATGTAATTATGTGGAAGTAATTGATTTTTTTTGGTAATTGAAAGAGGTGGTTTTAATAGAATATACTAAATATTTAAATCATTATGATGAAACAATGAAACTATTATATATTGGGGCATGGTATGTAATTAAGTGGGAGTAGAGGAGTTTTTTGGTAAGAGTTAATAAAATTTCTATATGTCTTTTAAATATTTTAAGTTATTAATTAATGTGATTTGTGGCAACAAATTAATTTTGAACTTGATAGACAATTAAAAAAATTAAAAAAATTTACTTCCAATATGTAGTTATAGTTAATTAATATAAATTAATAAAATATATTAAATATTTAAATCATTATGATAAAATAATAAAATTATTATATATTGAGGCATGGTATGTAATTATGTGGAAGTAATTGGGTTTTTTTTGGTAATTGGAAGAGGTGGTTTTAATAGAATATATTAAATATTTAAATCATTATGATAAAACAATAGAATTATTATATATTAGGGCATGGTATGTAATTAAGTGGGAGTAGAGGGTTTTTTTGGTAAGAGTCAATAAAATTTCTATATGTCTTTTAAATATTTTAAGTTATTAATTATTGTGATTTGTGCCAACAAATTAATTTTGAACATGATAGATAATTAAATAAAAAAAAAATTACTTTCAATATGTAGTTATAACTAATTAATATAAATTAATAGAATATATTAAATATTTAAACTACTATGATAAAATAATGGAATTATTATATATTGGAATATGGTATGTAATTAAGTGGAAGTAATTGAGTTTTTTTGGTAATTGGATGAGGTGGTCGAAACCACCTCTTCTATATAATAGAAATATACGTCTATAGAAGGTATATACACATATATACGCACCATTCAATGTATATGTACTACTTTAAATATAAAATATACTACAATAAATATACATTACAATATATATATATATATATATATATATATAGTCATATACTAATTTATACAACATATAAACATGTATAAGTTAAATATACACATTTATAGAAGATATATACGCAAATATACACACAATTCAATATATATGTACTACTTTAAGTAAAACATATACTACAATATCTATATATACTACAATATATATATAGTTATATATTAATTTATATAACATATACAAATGTATACATTAAATATATACGTCTATAGATGATATATACACATATATACTACAATATATATAGTTATATACTAATTTATAAAACATATACACATGTATACATTAAATATACACGTCTATAGAAGATATATACACAAATATAAACACCATTCAATATATTTGTATTACTTTAAGTAAAACATATACTACAATATATATATAGTTATCGAGAGGGGATAGAAACTCGAGACTTCAAACAGTTTATTTCCATAATTTCGCCCGATTTGATGGAATTAGCATTCTTAGGTATTATGCTGATGATATGCAACTGAAACAGGTTCTTGCTAATGGTAAAAAGGGGGGGTTGATATACTAATTTATAAAACATATACACATGTATACATTAAATATATACGTCTATAGAAGATATATACACATATATACTGCAATATATATAGTTATATACTAATTTATAAAACATATACACATGTATACATTAAATATACACGTCTATAGAAGATATATACACAAATATACGCATCATTCGATATATGTGTATTACTTTAAGTAAAACATATACTACAATATATATATATATAGTTATATACTAATTTATATAACATATACACATGTATACATTAAATATATACGTCTATAGAAAATATATTCACATATATACTACAATATATATAGTTATATACTAATTTATAAAGCATATACACATGTATACATTAAATATACACGTCTATAAAAGATATATACACAAATATACGCACCATTCAATATATATGTACTACTTTAAGTAAAACATATACTACAATATATTTTTATATACTACAGTATATATAGTTATATATTAATTTATAAAATATATACACATGTATACATTAAATATACACGTCTATAGAAGATATATACACATATATACTACAATATATATAGTTATATACTGATTTATAAAGCATATACACATGTATACATTAAATATACACGTCTATAAAAGATATATACACAAATATACGCACCATTCAATATATATGTCCTACTTTAAGTAAAACATATACTACAATATATATATATATATATATATATATATATATATGAGTTCTTCCTTTCGTGAAATTAGGAAAATAAAATGAATTTCTTCTTGTCTTAGGTATATAATTTGAAATTAAAATATAGATAATAGAGTTTTGTATCTTTCTCTATCTCCCTAAAAACCATTTTAGCTAAAAATTCATGTTGGATCGGATTCGAACGAATCTTTCGATAATCTCTTTATCTATTTTTAGAAAATTAGAAGACAAGAACAAAAGACAAAGAAGTGAAGAAAAATAATAAAGTTTATTATGATACATATCTTTCTCATGTAAGAGATGAGTAAGTCCATTTATTTAGTTCTACATTCTTTGCACTTATTCTTATTATACGTACAGAAAGTGACCGAAGCAGAGTCAATTCATATTAAAACAAGAGGAGAGAATTCATAGGTGTGTGGGAAGGGACCCATAAAAGACCTAATAGGTAAGGCACCCTAAGCCCGGAATAAAGAGACTTCTCACTCCTGTTAGTGAGAGAGTGGTTGAGTTGATATTTAAAAGAAGGAGTTCGTCCGAATTTTTTCTTGTTGCTTGAATATTAACTATTCAATTAAAATGAAATATTACAACTATAACAGGCATTTTTGTTTTCAAATTAAAATTCGTTTCGACTCCTTCTTTATATATGTGACCTCACTCACGAAACCTTATTTCATTTCGATGTGAACGAAATAAACCATCTCGTTCCTGAAAGGGAAAGGACGATCATTCTTCGCATGACTTTCCTCGGTAACCTCACATAGCCCGATTGAAGGAGAGGAGCGAAAGCAAGCGAGCAACAAGTGGATTGGGAGTGCCTCCATTCATGGCTTCCTCCTTCGATTTTGACTTTTCTTTGTCTACCTAAACCAGGAATCCCGTGCAATAAAGGAGAAAGGCTATCAAGACGGAAAAGCCTCACTACAGCTAATGAGTGCTTTTAGCAGGGTTGTCACAGATGTGGATTGAATCGCTTTCAGCTTAACCGATTGATTAGTTTGTTGGTCAGTTTACTGAGAGCGAAACCGCTCTGAAATAGCTAATGACTTTGACGATTTATGTACAGGGCATACAATCATCGTTAAAAAAAACAGCCCTTCCTCACAGCCTAACCCTTAGGCAACTGCGTGAGGAATGCGAGCTCTATAATGAGGCGGGCAATGGAATGAAACCGTCGGATGCTAATCCTAGGTTCACGAATCCGAAGAAATCAAACTGACTTACTGTCCTCGGAGACATTTCAGAGGTCTTTGATAGAGTTCAATCAGCCCTTTTCCACAGTTAGAGGAGTGGCCAAAGGACGAGAATCAAGCATGTCTGCACGAGGCAAGAGATCTAGGGCATATTTCTACTGACGAAGGATAAGAGTGCGCCCCTGCCGATACACTTCCATACCAAGAAAGTCGTGGAGAAGGCCCGACGTCTTTCATATTTTCATGCTAAAACATATACACATGTATACGTTAAATATATACGTCTATAGAAGATATATACACATATATACGCACCATTCAATATATATGTACTACTTTAAATAAAATATACTACAATATATATATATATAGTTATATACTAATTTATAAAATATATACACATGTATACGTTAAATATATACGTCTATAGAAGATATATACACATATATACACACCATTCAATATATATGTACTACTTTAAAGAAAATATACTACAATATATGTACACTACAATATATACACACACACTATATATAGTTATATACTAATTTATAAAACATATACACACGTATACGTTAAATATTTACTACTTTAGTAGATATATACACACATATACGTACCATTCAATATATATACTACTTTAAATAAAATATACTACAATATATACACACACTATATATATAGTTATATACTAATTTATAAAACATATACACATGTATACGTTAAATATATACGTCTATAGAAAATATATACACATATATACGTACCATTCAATATATATGTACTATTTTAAATAAAATATACTACAATATATATATACTACAATATATAATTATATATTAATTTATAAAACATATATACATGTATACGTTAAATATATACGTCTATATATAGAAAATATATATACACATATATAAATTAATAATACTTGATAGTAAATTAATAATATATTAAAACTAAGTTATAATTAAATCCATTTAAAAAAAAAAAAAAATTAACCGGGCCGATTAACCTGCGGGCCCTAACCGGGCTTGGTTCGGGCCGGGTTAACCGGGCCCAAATCAATAAAAAACTCGGCCCGGGACCCTAAAGCCCTAGGGCTTACCGGGCCGGGTCAAACTGGGCCAATTTTTATAGCCCGGCTTGTTTGACAGGCTTACATTAAAAAGTATTATCAGACGATCCATCGGGGACGACTAATCCTAATCTTTAAGGAAGAGTCGGGATCCAAAATTCTTTTAATTCATTCATAAAGTCTTTTTTATCGGACGACGACTCGTAGGTGGTGAGGAGGTCCCTTACTTGCAAAGGAATACAAGGTATGTCCAACTCATTTCTAGCTGTTAGCAAGAATTATCTCAGAAATGCAGGATAAAGTTGTGTATGATAGATTCTTATGATCTAACTCTTTTCGAATTTTATGCATAGCAGGTAAGCTACTTATCAGGTGGATCAAATAGATAATTGTACTTAGCGATTCGACTTATTAATTATTGATTTAAATATATCATTTCGCTAGCAAATCCATAGATAACTGTTGGCTCGGTATGAGATTAGCATTTAGCGGACGATTAATGGGTGGTGTATCGGATAAATCTAAGATATAATAAAATATCGAGCGATTATCGAGATGTCCTCCATTTCTTCACCGATTAAGTTGTTGATTTTTGTTCATACATCTCGTTAATATAACATAGAATAAAGTAAGAACTTTCTTCTACACCTAAAATATACATAGAAATATTTTTAATTATTGAATCGACGGAGTTATCCAAACTTTTATATGATTTGAAAATTTTCAGTTTTATCAAACTTTGTGCGGAATACTTTAAGAGTTCGTTTCATTTTTGCTACGGTCCCTCGTATTATCAACAAATAATGTGTCTTTCGATTTTAGAATTAATTTTAGATTTTATTTACGTCTTAAAGAGACGATTAAACTTTATAGTTAGAAGTTAAAACAAGTGGCTCGTTATTTCCTAAGCTATGAAGTGAATAGAATAATGAACGAGACTCTAGTTTTTAGGTTTACAAGAGATACTTTATATATCTAGGAATAAAAATATGAACATGGTAATTCTTAGTGAAATAATGATTTACCCGATAATAAAGTTGAGTAATTCATTTCCGCACTGATAAGTCATTAATTATAATTATTCATCTGTTCATTAATCGTTAACCGAATAACCTATAACCAATAAATAAAGAAGCTAATTTTGTAATTAAATTATCAATTACGATTTGATTTTGAACTACGTTAATAAATAAATTCGAAAGCTTTAACGCACCGAACTACTTTTGGCATCCTCTTAGGCCTCAAGCTTTAGCCCTAATTGGGCTTTCCCCTTACAAATATAGGATTACCTAACTACTTTTATACCTCAAATACCCTAAAAACAACAGTCTTACTGACAAAAAAATCACCCATCTTTTCACTTTCTGACAATGAAACAGCAGCCAAACAAGACTTAATTGAAGAAAATCAAGAAGAAGACTTTATCAGAGGAAAATAAGAGTACAGAGGAAAAGTTGAAAGTGGCTATTTTTGCAAAATCTGAAAATGGGTCTTCTGGGGATCTTCCATAAATGGCTGATTCTCAGACCTCGGATTCACCCAAAAACAGAAAATTTACCACTGAGTATGAGGAAAAGTTGAAGGTGGCTAAAAATGCAAAAGTAAAAGGGCTATTTCTGCAAAATCTGAAATTGGGTCATCTTCATCAGAGGTAAAGATTCAATCTTTATCACTGATAAACAGGAAGTCTTTAAGTTTTGATCAAGTTTCTGGCAAATTACCACCTATGGTTAGGAAGAGAAAATCAGGGAAATTTGCTACTGAGATTAGAGACCCATTTAGCAAGAAAAGAATTTGGTTGGGTACTTTTAATACAGCTGAAGAAGCTTCTGAGGTTTATCAATCTAAGAAACTTGAGTTTCAAGAGAAGTTGAACAAGGCTAAAAATGCAAATAAGAAAAGGCTATTTCTGCAAAATGTGAACTTGGGTTGTCTTCTAGTGATCCACCATTGATGGCGGATGCTCAGACCTCGGATTCATCGAATGAGTTAGGTGATCAATTCAATAAGGCTAAAAATGCAAAAGAGAAAAGGCTATTTCTGCAAAACTTGGACTTGGTTCTTCTAGTGATCCACCATTGATGGTGGATTCTCAAACCTCGGATACATTGAAAGAGTTTGTTGAGCAATTGAAGAAGGCTAAAAGTGCAAAAGGCTATTTCTGCAAAATTTGGACTTGGATGTTCTTCTAGTGATCCACCATTGATGGTGCATTCGCTGAACTCGGATACATCGAATTTGTTTGATGATCGATCGAAGAATACTGTAAATGCAAAAGAGGAAAAGGCTATTTCTGCAAAATTTGGACTTGAGTTCTGTTCTAGTGACTCTCAGACCTCGGATTCATCGAATGAGTTGGATGATCGATCGAAGAAGGCTGAAAATGCAATAGTGAAAAAGGCTATTTCTGCAAAATTTGGACTTGAGTTCTGTTCTAGTGACTCTCAGACCTCGGATTCATCGAATGAGTTAGATGATCGATCGAAGAATGCCGAAAATGCAATAGTGAAAGAGGCTATTTCTGCAAAATTTGAACTTGGGAATTCTTCTAGTGATCCATCATCAACAGTGGATTCTCAAACCTCGGATTCATCGAATGACCAAGAATGCGAAGAAGAGCTGTGGATGGGGCAGTGGATACGGATTTCAGGTGATAAAGAAGTTAAATTTTCAAAGAAATTGGGAGTTCCAGTTGTCGATAACTATGGTTTTTTGCTAGGTGAATTTAGCAAATTGGATGATCTTAGTATTTCTCTTTGAGATAACTATAGTTCCATAAATACTTTGCTCTTTTAAAACTTGAAGCAATTTTAGGTAACTAGGTCTATTTGTGAATATAACAGTTGCAGTTGCAAGCTATGCAAGTCGATATTTTTGAAGAGTCGAAGCAACATAGATTGCAAGTCAACGAATTGCTTGTGAATGAATGTGTGTTTATGAGAGTGAGGCAATTCTAAAAGAGGAAATTGCTTCTGATATGTTATGGAATTTGTTCTTATATGGTCAAAATTGTGATTGCAGCTCAAAATAGAAATTTGAGTTCTTGTACCTTTGTTTATGGATTATGTTATTGTTATGGTCTCTCATTGGTTTGATGAAATCTTTCATTTGCTCAACCCCTTCGTAGTTCGTACGAATTAAATGTATAGATACATGATATATGTTTGCTATGTTGCTTGGATTCTCCAAATTTGCTGCCTTACCCGTATCAGAATCTCCAAAATGCACTGCTTTTGGTGTATTCGACACACACCATCCTGTTGTCTTGGGGACTTGATGGATGATGTATCCGGGCTTTCTGTCGGTGCTTGATGTAATCTGTGATTGTGCACGGAGTGTTGATGAGATGGAGTCTCGCTCTGTGTGTCGAGAAGAATCGATTTGATGCTACAAGTCTAAAGTTGGAAACCGAGGTATGCAACGGTAAACTCATCTTTTACTATTACGGCATGACTTCCTACCACGTGTTTCATCGATATGAGTCTAATAGACTCCTAACATCACAAAACGACATGTGAGTTTTTTGAAGAGTACGAGCAACATAGTGCTTGTAGTTGGAGTCTCTGCTTAGCTCCGAAAGTTTTGTAGTTTCTTTCAATCCATGTGGTGGTATACACAGCTGCTGCCACACACATTCTGAAAATTGTTGCTACTGCACCCTTTCCCCTTGGCATTTGCATATGCCCCTATCAAGCTCTTCTTGTCATGTCATTACTTGTCTGTCAGTTTCGTGCCAGCGCAGGAGCCCATTCAAGATATCGCCAACATGGTCAATACTTACATTCTCCCTGCTGCTACATTTCACTATTTCATATCCGTTTTGGTGAGCCCGGATTGTTACAAATGATGCTATACAGAAGTGTAGCATGAGTACCAAAATATGTGGTACTCAGTAGGCATCATAGGCCGACTGACCTCAGAAGAATAGTATATACCATTCGACTTTCTTGAAAATGCGTATATACCATTCGACTTTCTTGAAAATGCCTCTAATGTGAGACACTGTGCATATTGATTAGATCACTTTCCCTACATAAGCCAAGAGCTCATAGATGTTTGGTTGGCTTGGTTTGAGGCAGGGGCAGAGCTAAGTAGAGCCGAGGGTGTTTGTCCGAGCACCCTGGGCGGAAAATTACATTGTTTATACACGGTTTAAATTATTTTTTATGTATATAGTAAATGCTGAACCCTTTTGGCTTCTTCACATGTTTACTTTGTCGTATCTGAACCCTCAGTGAAAATCCTGGCTCCAACAAGCACGGGTTTAAGGTAGACTCCTAAGTTTACCAACTGTTGTTCTATGCCAACAGTGCCTTTTCTGGTATCTCCACTCCATCAAGTCCACAAGAATCTGTACCATTTCAAGATTAAGTAAATAGAGATGTTGTTTTCGATAAACCCTCAAATTCAAAAAACACATTTCAAAGTTAAGACCCTCAAGTAAATAGAGATGTTATTTTTTTCTAAAAAGGAACAATGATATTTAAATTTATTTACTCATATCTAACTCATAATTGATTGATCGTCACATGGAGAACAAAAATTGGATATAATCTTCAAAAAAAGGAAATTAAATTTCTGACATTCATAATCTATATTCATTGAGAACTACTCAGATCATTGATTTGACAAAATTGATATAGCAATACATATATAACAACCAATCAAAATACCTGAAGTCCCTTATAAAGTTTCTAAAAACAAATCTAGTACCTGCCAGTAGTTACAAAATTGCTAATTTTTATTTTCAGTATTACATATATATACTAAGATCATCCAAAACACTAAATTTACCCAACAAAAACCCATAATTATCCACAATTGGAACTCCCAATTTATGTGAATATTTCACTTCTTGATTTTCTGAAATTTTTACCCAAGTCCCCATCATTAATTCTTCATCACTTTCTTCAACCCCATTTGATGTATTCGTATTCTCATCAACACTCATTGACGATTTTTCTTCAAACTCATCAGTAACACAAGATTCTTGATCAGATTTTTCAAAAATCTGGCCATTTTTTGCTCTTTTAGTCATGGCTAATTCTTCGAATTCAAGCTTCTTAGTCTCGTAATTTTTTGAAGCGTCTTCAGCCGTAACAAAAGTACCCAACCAAATCATTTTCTTGTTCAATGGGTGTTTAATTTCAGCACAAAATTTCCCATTTTTTCTCTTACGTACCCCAATAGGGTACAATCTGACACAAGTATTCTTTGATATTCTTTTGTAGGATTTCATGATCAAAGTTTTGAGAGGGAAAAAAGGGGCAATTTCTGTAAATAACAAAGTATAAAAAAAGCTTGTGATGTGAAGAAAAAAAGAATAAATAGTGAACATATATATAGGAGTAATTAGAGAACCAATTAAGGAAGCTTTTATTCTCTTTCTATTTGGAAAAGGATTTAACAAAACGAGTAAAGTATTGATTGAGAAATTGTTGCATATTATTAGTCACCGTATTTATTAGTATCCTAATTTGACACTGCATATTCAAATCTCTAAATTTGGTAGAATAGTACAATTGGTCCAGTATTAAATGATGAAATACATTTAATTTTGACGTGTCTTATCTTTATCTCACGAGTTTAAATATTATTCACCATTGTATATAAAAAGAAGGTTATTCGACTATGAATAAATTTCTTTTAAAGAATCAATTGATGACATGGCCTGGTTAATATTATATTTAACTTACTAATATATCTTAAGCTGTAATAATAATGGTGGAAATATCTTCATACTTTGCGATAATTTAATCCTTATCTCTATTTTTTTATCATCCTATATTTCATATCCGCTTTATATCTTGAGTTATAATAATTATGAAAAGATTTCTGCACTGTGTATAATTAATAAATTCATACCTCTTTTTTTTTTCAGTGGATGTTTCATATTTGTTTGATATCTTAAGCTATTATAATTGTGGAAAGTACTTTATGTTATGTGAATAATTAAATTTTTTTCTTATTTTTTCACTCGATATTTCATATCATTTTGATGCCTCAACTAGTTTGTATTTAAGTCGTGTCTGATTATCTTTTCGTTATTTATATTTTAGGTTGAACTAAACTACTATAATTCATCCCTGCCTACAAATTAGTTTACAACGTTTACAAATCTTACAAACAGAAAGTTCATATATTTATATTTATTGTATATTCACTTAGAATGATTTTAAAAAAAGGAAGTACTACTTATCGAGAATTGCAAAATCGTAGAATAAAGAAATTAGTTGAGATTATACGCAAGAAAATTTGAATATCACAATTATAATAATAAAAAAATTATATTCTCATGAATCAAACTCATACCCCCACAATTTTTGCATATTATATTCTGTAAATTCCATATTTAGTATGATGAACCATATGTTTACCAAAAATATATGCACTAAATTATCAAAAAATTAGTAAATCTAGTATTACAATAATATATACATTTTGTCTGCCAATAAAACGATCTCAAATTGGTAATACTAGGAAAATTGTCATAATTGGTATTGCAAGTTGGAATTGTCTTTAAATATTTATGCCAGGTGTATCATATTTTAATACATATATATAATTGCCACAAATAATGTTTGCGTGTAAAATAAAAACTTATTAATAGTTGAATCTATAATTAGAAGTGGCACCTAGCTATTTTTGGCTAAGGATTATTTTTCCCTTTCATTTCCAGTTTAATTTTTGAAATGACACCTCGGAAAATACTTATCCACACTCGGTGTTTACACAACGCTATCTATTTCGAGTACCAATTAATTTGAATTTATATCGAAAAATCCTACTTAAAAAATATGTTGCTTTAACTTAAAGACGACTTCATATGCAGGACTCGAAAAAAATGACATCTATGCCTAGATATTAATCTTTGTTCTATTTTTGCACAACTGAAAATTTAAGGTTATAACTTATTATTTAACTTTAATATTTAAATAAAACCAAAATACATTGAAATTGACTATTATTATATTTTGAATATACTATAAACTTCTATAATAATTAAATTAGTGTCCATCAATAAAGATCACGAGAAAAATTCTTTTTTTTTTTTTCAAACATAGCATTATGTGTAATTTTGGCAATAAATCCTGTCATATAAAATTTATGCCATTTTTGCTAAGTTTAGAATTTTGTTTGAGCAATACTCTGATTTCTAGAAGACTGTCCTTTCGAAAATCACTTTATTTCTTTTTATTTATATAGTAGTACTATTTCTTTTCATTAATCTTTTAAAATATATATGACATTTTTACATTATGATACAATTTAATTTTAAATTTTCTTTTACCCTTAATAACATGCTTTATAGTCACATAATTCTCATGACATGCTTAAATTCATAAGTTTCACGAGTCCTTTTAAGTTCTTAAATTAATTTCTGAACTTAGTTAAATTATAACAATAACAATAAAAAAAATCTAGCTAGTGTGATCTCACAAATAAGGTCTGAATATAGATGAGTATACACAAATTAGATCCCTAATTTAAGGTAGAAAAATTAATTTCGATAAACTCTCACTAAAAAATAATATTTTTAAACACATGTTTAGAAAACACTTTGAGCGAAAAAATCTCTAGTGAATATATAATGAAAAGAGAAGAAATGACAATATTAAGATAACGAAAGTAAAAAAAAAAAGAATAGTAATAATATTAAAGGATTGGATAATTACAAGATAACAATACTTAAAAGAAGAGTGAGCAAATAAGATACTCCAAGATAGAATCATGCTCTCCCACATAAAAGAGAATTATTTATTAATTTTTTATTTTAATTCTCGATCTTCGTGCTTTTCTATTTTAGATCATGTCTTTGGTGAGTTAAAGACGTGTCACCTCACCCCAATTCTCCTTGGCTCTGTCTCTACATCTCCTTAGGTCTATGATTACCAACCTCACACATTCTCACTAGGGTATTTATGTTTCTGCTATTTACGTGCTTGAGTCATTTGATCAGCTTCGCTCCTCTCATCCTGTCCACTATGAAGGTCACTTCCACCTTGCCTCGTATATCTTTATTTCTAATTTTATCTTCTCCTGGTTGGTTCGCTCATTATCTAAGCATCATTATTTCCACTACTTTCACTTCTAAGCTTGTGAATTTTGACTGGTCAGCATTCTATCCAATACAACATAAACAGTCTAATAACCACTTTGTAGATCTTATCTTTAAATTCTAGTGATACGTTTTATCACATAGGACACCGGATTCACGTCTCTGTTTTATTCACTTCACTTCAACACGATATATCATATCATCACCTGTCACCCCCCCCCCCCCCTCCCCCACTTCCTTAAATTATTGATGCAAGATACTTAAAGCTACCTTTTTTTAGAATGACTTATGCGTTGATTCTCACTTTCATATCCACCTCATGTGTTGTCTCTGAATTTGCACTTCAAGTACTCTGTTTTAATCCTGCTCATGTTGAAAGGTTTAAACTCTAGAATTAGTCTAACCCAACGTTAACCTGCGTACCTTATCAAACAAATACTTTCCATGATAATCGAAATTCCATCTAGAGGTTTTTCCATCTTCCTTTTGCTCTATATCGTATAAATCATTCATCTACCCACGAGAAATTTTGTCCCACCATCAAGAGTCATAGAGCAACGGTAATAATTACCCATGAAATCCTTATCAAATGTAAGTGAATTGAAAAGTTTAGAAACACATTTAAAACGGATCAATGACATAACAGGAAGCCATAATTAGAATATTTCGATAATTAATTCTTGGGGAATTGTAGGAAACTTTTTCATAGGTTTTATCTTCGTGTCCTGTGTAGAAGGGGAGGGGGGGGGGGGGGGGAGGGGGACATTAAGTAATTGAGTTATTGATTAGTACTTAATTTCCACATGATACAAAGATGAAATCTATGAATAAATTTCGTACAATTTTCCAGGAATTAATTATCGAAATATTGTTATGGCTTTCTGTTATCTCACTGATTCATTTCAGATGTGTTTCTAAAATTTTCAATTCACTTACATCTATCTGATAAGGATTTCATGGATAATTATTATCGTTGTTCTATGACTCGAGATGACGGGACAAAATTTTTCGTGAATGAATTGAACGATTTATATTATATAGAGCTAAAGGAAGATGGAAAAGCCTCATCCGCATATAACAATATCGTAATACCTTTCCTTGAATTTGTCGTGTCAAGGGGACACTTAAAAACACTTCTCACTCTTTATTTCTTTCATTTTTTTTATGAATTTTGTTAAGAGTTCTTTTTCCTTCTTTATTTATTTATTTATTTTAACTTTTGAAGGTTGTGATTTGAAAGGTGGCCTCGTAGAGATAGCTGGTAATTTCTGGACAATCAAATTGGGCCCATCTGACATTCACAATGACTAATCTACTTCATTTTTTGCTCTTATTCATAGAAAAATTCTGCTTTTGATCTTTATAATGTTAAGATATAAGCATCCAATTACCCCTTGAATTATAGCCAAAATTATTACGACGCACTCCAACTTTACAAATTTTTTATTACTCTCTTAAACTCAATTTTAGTGTATTTTTATCACCCTTTTATGTGACACCTTTATTACATAAAATGAAGTCCATATCAAAGGTGTCACTTTAGCTAAAAAGATTAACAAAAGATGTCGCATCAGCTAAAAAGGATGACAAATATACGATAAATTTAGTTCTGGGGGTAATAGGACCCTCGTGAAGTTGGAATGTGTAGCAGCAAATTTGGTCATAGTTCAGGAATACTAGATGCTTTACTCTAATGTTAATTCAATATATTAGTTAACTTTTTAAACAAAATATAATGTTTTTAGTTTCTTTATGTCGGAAATAAGTTATGTTTGGACTATTATCGGAAGTATAATCTTCAAACATTGAGTAATAAAACAAATTTAATAAAATATATATGAATAATTAACGAGTCACATTAATTTGGTAACTCGATCAATTTTGAAGAGTCACTAAAACAAATATTATTTGTGCACCACTCTAAATATTGAAAGTTTGATTTAAAGAGCTTAACTAAATATTACAAGGACTAAAAATATAATTATCAATAATCAAGGGATCGAAATAGCTATTATACCAAAGAAAAACACAAAATGAATTTAGTTTCAAAAAAGGTAAACATAATCAGAATGTGGATTAATTAGAGCCACATTTACTAGTAAACACATGGATTAAATAGCTATGTCCCATCCAAAAAGTGAAAAAAATAAATAGTACTACTAATACTTTAGACACCAATGATTAATTGTTATAGAAGATGTCCAAATCAAATGAATGTTTTAATTTATTTTTTTAAAGTAATTATGTGTTCGTCCTCAACTATAGAAATAAGTACAAGTCTAAATTTAAAATAAAAATTTAATGTAATCTTAGGTTGATTTTACTATCTATAATAAGTGGGAATAAGTAGGCACGTCTTCGATATGACTGTTTGTGCTGTCTGCTTCAGCTGCTTCAATCATAATTTTATTATATTACCCATAATTAATTATTATAGGCTATTTAAGTATTAAAATTTATAATATTTAATAAAAAATATAGAATAGACATAAAATAATAAATTGATACTTGACTTTTTAAACTAATTTGATGTCTTATATGGGGTCCATTTTTGCCTTTTTCACAAGTATTTTTTTTAGTAATTTTATTAGATCACTTTTAATTAGTTGTTATAGGTCATTTAAGATATGTCTTCTTCGCTGCTTCAATCGTGATTTTATTATATCAACCCTAATTAATTACTACAGGTTATTTAAGTATTAAAAATTTATAATAGTTGATAAAAAATATAAAATAGACATAAAATAATAAATTAATATTTAATTTTTAAAATTAACTTGATGTCTTATATGAAGCTCATTTATGCTTTTTTCCACAAGTAATTTTATTATATCACTTCTAATTAATTGTTATAAGTTATTCAAGACATGTCTCTTCGCCTCTTCAATCGTGATTTTATTATATGACCCCTAATTAATTATTATGATCGCATTAGAAAATTAATAATATTTTATAAATGGACACAAAATGATATGTCAACATAAAACATTTGATTGACTGTCAAATAATTATATTAGTGCCACATAAGTTCACTTTCGAAATTATATCAGTGTCACTTAAATTGGAATAGAAAAAAAAGTATTATAAATCAGAATAAAATATTTGATTGACTATCGAATTCATATAGTGCCATATAGGTTGACTTTCAAAATTATATCAGTGTCTAAAAATCATAATACAACATTTGATTGACTATCGAAATTATATTAGTGCCACATAGGTTGGCTTTCCAAATTATATCAATGTCACTTAAATTGGAATAGAAGAAAAAATATTATAAATCACAATAATTAAAAATTAAAATTATTTTAATAATTGATTATCTAAATTATATTTGTGTCACATAAATTAAGACAAAAAATAACATATATTGGATCCGTGCTAAGCACAACCTTTGATGGCTAATATAGAAATAAGTACTAGTCTAAACTTAAAATAAAAATTTAATGTAATCTTAGGTTGACTTTATCCCTATTGGCTAGATATCATTTTCAAGTCTGTTAACTTTGGAGAAAATAAAATAAATAAATTATGAAAAATACTTTTTCAAAGATGTCTGCAAAGTAAAAATTAAGTAGGGCCAAATTTAGGGCAATTGATTGTCCTTTATTCCAACAACATTAATGTTGTCATGTTTCTTGGATACAATTTCTAAAGGAATCTATAGAGAATGGGAAAATTAAAAAATAGTTAAAAAAATTCTCGACTCGTAAAATTACATTGAATATGTTACCATTATATAAAAGGAAAATAAGAACGCAAACCTTTTGTAATATATATCATTTGCTTTTTTGTGTTGTTTGTTTAAGTTAAGTTAAGCTCATATAAGTTATAAGTTAAGCTCATATAATTTTCTCTAATAGTACCTTTTTTTTTTTTAGTTGGTGGTTGAATATTGGTGAACTAAACCTCTGGGCCATGGACCATACAAATACAAATCCATAAATGAATAAGACACAATGGTGTATAACAAATACAAAATTGTGTTTCCTAATATACATAATGATTGGAACATATTAATAGGCCCATTTAACTTTGGGCTGAATTTACTAGGGACCTCAAGTAAAACCAGTCCAGCCCATATCCTTGTACTTGAAAAATCTATTTTTCTCTAATTGTTGTAGCTTTCTTCTTTGATACTTGTTCCTCGATTTTGTATGTATATCGGCTAATGATGCGATGGAAGAAGTTAATCCATTTTCATTAATGCTGGCCCAGTTGAAGCTCGTCCATGTCCCATCCTGATAGGTCTTCGATTTCCCCCTAGCCTAACTTTACAATCCACCTGTCTTCCCCAGTCTCTGAAGCCCTCCAGGGGCCTAGCCCTATTTTTTCACCCGAGTTTGAAGTTCAATGACTTTCATCATTGACGAGCACCTGGATAATAAGACAATGAAGTGAAAAGCCTATGCCACATATAGTGAACTATTTATAACATACTATTCTTTTCCTATCTAGGCCATGGAAATGCACTTGCCAAAGGATATCATTATGGAAATCCTCAAGAGGCTACCTTTGCAGTCCATTCTTCGATTCAAATGTGCTTCGAGATCTTGGAAGATATTAATTTCAGAACCCTATACTTTGAGACAAAGCATTGGAATCATGCCAAGAATAGCCAAAATTCTAATAACTATCATATTCTATGAAATAAGGTTGACACGTTTTTGTTCTATTGTTCTTCTTTATCATTCGATAGTACTTACAGCCTGAGATATGACTAGACTAGTGATGACTATATAAGATTGACAACACTTAATAATGGTTGCAACCCACATAGTAAAACCCTTGCACTAAAGAGTGATTCTTGGAGAAAAATTGATAGCCATCCACGTGGCGTTCGCAATCGTTTATGTTATAATCTAGACTCTTCGACATTTTATCATGGCACATTTCATTGGATCATTATTGATATTGCATCTAACTATTTTATAGTTTCATTTAATATATCAAATGAGGTTTTGCCAGAGGGAAGTTGTGATATTTTGAGCATGAATATCCACCAAAATAGACATGGTGTATCTATATTAGAAGGGATGCTTTGTGGTAATTGTAACAAAGATTCTTATGATTGACCACGAGTTATGGTTCCAACTTATTCAATAAAATTCTTGCACTAAATTGCATTTGTTCATGGAGGATTTCATTGGATCAGTAAGGATATTTTATCCATGTATTTTATGGTTTCATTTAACATATATATCAAATGAGGCGTACATAGAGATACCATTGCCAGAGGGAATTTGTAATATTTCGAATTACATGAATCACGTGAACACGAATCTCCTAAGACCTGGTGTTTCAAATTATTGTACTGGTTGAAATTTGGGTTGAGAACTTTTAAGTTGTGGCTAATGAAAGAATATGTGTCGAGGTGATACGAGGAAATTAAACTAAGAGAAGAAGAATTTACTACGAAACTAAAGAACAATCGAAATAGAGATAGAAGACAGATTGACACAAGAAGATAGAAAGAAATAAGAACTATTGAATATATTAAATTCAAAAACTCCCCTAAATCCTTTACCAACGAGCACCTAATCTCTACGTGGACCAAGAGGGAATCAACGACCCTCAAAACCCTCGTTTCTAAGTAAGTATTCAACACAAGCTCACCAATCACACTCTCTTTAAGTCCACTCAATATTCAAAACAAGCTAATGAAAATGAAACCCTAATACTTCTATTTATAGTCCACTACAAGGCCCAAAAGTGACCCTTGAACAAAGAACAAAAATGACCCCAAGCATGTGTCTGCCTCCCCTTGACTGCCCGTCACCCGAGCCATCACCATGAAGCAGTGTACGCCTCCGTTAGGCTTCCCCTGATGGCTCAAGGGACGGTTGGTCAGGCAGGTGACGGCCAGTCGCCCTTCTCGACACCCCTAGGCGGCAGTGAGTGGTTTCTCTATTTTGAGCTACTAATTCAACCCTTAACACAAAGACTCATTTGAAGATGATCAACACTTGCTCTAACACCTCTCTCTTCAAGAACATAGCTTGCAAATCTTATGATTTCCGAGCTTGGATCCTAGTGAAAGGTCTAGAGTGAATTTGAATCGTATCACAAGGAGTCTTGGACTAAATTATTTACTCTGCTAGAGACAATCTTTATCCAAAGATACCGGTGTATAGGTTTGCAGATGGTGAAGTACTACTCTACTACGACAGGACGAGATGGTAGGTGGTACAAAGAATAGTGGGTTTAAGGCATCCAAAGGACCATATGGAGGGTTATTTGCAATTACTTACGTCCCTCAATTGTTTCTTTTATATATATACACATTACATGAAGTGATAATTTTCTTCTCTCAGCTCCCCAAGAAATATGCATTTGACCTTGAGCATTTAACTATTTTTAGATGTTTGTCTACAAAGATTCTTATGATTGACCACGAGTTATGGTTCCAACATATTCAATACTCCCTCGGTTTCAAAAAGAATGACAAAATAAAAAAGACTTTTGAATTTTGTGGTCCTAAATTAAAGTTATGTCAAATTTACCAAAATACTCTTTAATCTTGTGGTATTAAACATGCCAGAAAAAGAAAGGGTCATTCTTTTTTAAACGGACTAAAAAAAGTAGGTCATTCTTTTTCAAGCAGAGGGAGTAAAATTCTTGCACTAAAGAGTGGTTCTTGGAGAAGAATCGATAACCATCGTCGTGGCTTTCACAATAGTTTATGTGCTCATGGACAAAATTGCATTTGTTCATGGCAGATTTCATGGGATCAGTAAGGATATTTTATCCAAGTATTTTATGGTGAAGTACTACTCTACTATGAAAGGGATGAAAGATATAGTGATAGTTCGTTTAGGACATCCAAATGACCATATGGGGTGTTACCTACGACTGGTGTCACCACTCAAGTATTCTATTATACGGAAAGCTTGATCTCTCCAAAATTATTTAATTGCTTATTTCATGTCATTAAGTTTTATACACATTATTTGACGTGATATTTTTCTTTGTCTTAGCTCTCTCACCCTTTTAGCACCGCAAAATCTTTCCCTGTCTCGGTTGGCTTTTAGCCAAAACGGAGACCTATCATCCTACTTGTATCGTTTGGGGTCTACTACGGCAAGTGCCTAATCACTAAGGCCGAGTTCGTCCTTGTCTGATGGTGAATCTTACAGTAAAGTTCATTTCTGCCTTTGCATTCGACGGTCAATCTCCTCCCGGCCCCACTAAATCCAATTCGGACCCAAATGTCGTGGCTAAAGTGACCTTAAAACTAAGTTTATTAAGGTCTCGAGGCTGAGTCATATTCAATATGTTGCTAACATTTATTTTTACCTTTTTTCGTAATTAAATTAACATGGAGTGAGCATTTTTTTCAATCTCAACTAGGATTTCAAGTTATAATCATTAGGGGTATACAAATTCTTTATAGATTATGAATCGTTTTTCTCTCTCAAAATAAAAAATTTAAGGAATTCTTATAATCTCAACATATTGAGCAAATTTCATCAGAAAAATAAAGAAAAACATAATCAAAGAGGATTTCAATTCCCTCACATTTATAAATTATTCATTTGACAATTTCTATAACAATACATATACTAACAACAAATCATAAAGAGCTTGTATCCTCCTATAGTTACAATATTTTTTTTCTACACAATTTTTTTTTTAATTGCTGGCAGAATCACATATATATTCTAAGATCATCCAAAACACTAAATTCACCCAACAAAAACCCATAATTATCCACAATTGGAACTCCCAATTTATGTGAATATTTCACTTCTTGATTTTCTGAAATTTTCACCCAAGTCCCCATCATTAATTCTTCATCACTTTCTTCAACCCCATTTGATGTATTCGTATTCTCATCAACACTCATTGACAATTTTTCTTCAAACTCATCAGTAACACAAGATTCTTGATCAGATTTTTCAGAAATCTGGCCATTTTTTGCAGTTTTAGCCATCACTAATTCTTCGAATTCAAGCTTCTTAGACTTGTAATTTTTCGAAGCGTCTTCAGCCGTAGCAAAAGTACCCAACCAAATCTTTTTCTTGTTCAATGGGTGTTTAATTTCAGCACAAAATTTCCCATTTTTTCTCTTACGTACCCCAATAGGGTACAATCTGACACAACTATTCTTTGATATTCTTTTGTAGGACTTCATGATAAAAAATTTGAGAAGAAAAAAAAAGGCTATTTCAGTAAAGAACAAAGTATAATAAATTTGAGACGTGAAGAAAAAGAGAATAAATAGTGAACACATATATAGCAGTAATTAGAGAACCAATTAAGGAAACTTTTATTCTTATTTCTATTTGGAAAAGGATTTAACAAAACGAGTAAAGTATTGATTGAGAAATTGTTGCATATTAGTTACTCTATTTATTAGTATCCTAATTTGATACTGAATATTCAAATCTCTAAATCCGGTAAAATACTACAGTTGGTCCAGTATTAAATGATGAAATACAATTAATTTTGACGTGTCTTATCTTTATCTCACGAGTTTAAATATTATTCACCATTGTATATAAAAAAAAGGTTATTCGACTATGAATAATTTCTTTTAGAGAATCAATTGATGACCTGGCCTGGTTATTAACTAATATATCTTAAGCTGTAATAATAATGGTGGAAATATCTTCATACTTTACGATAACTTAATCCTTATCTCTCACTTTTTCTTTTTTTTCATTCAATAGTTTCATATCCGCTTTATATCTTGAATTATAATAAGTGTAAACAACATAAATCTCCTAGACAATGAAAATAATTACACAAAATCCCTTCTTGTTTTCTCTCTCCCTTTTTTTGCAAACATACTCATACATTCGGACACATATTATACATTGGTCGAATGTATGATGTAACAGTTAATCCTATATTTAAGGTAAGAGAATCTTTAATTATTTTACAGTTCTTTAATTAAAGACAATAATTAGCCAACATTAAGTCATTTATTGATAGAACATGTAACTAATGTTTGAATTTTAAATTTTTTGTTATACATAATTTTTTTCCCTATGATTCACGATCTGGAAAGCCAAAAAACAACCACTTTCTTCTACATCCATTCTCTAAAACTACTAAAATCTTCTTGTATATACGTTCTTCAATACTAGTAAAATCAATATGAATATCCCATATTGTTGCGACATTCTGGAATTTAGGAGTCAGAAATTAGTTATACGTCATACAAAAGTGACGCAATAGTAATTTCGATAAATGCGGACGAGTCGATCACACTCGCAGGACTTGCGGTTTCTTTCCAAAGGAATCATGAAGAATATAATATGGTTTTCTATGTACGGATACTTTGAATGGTTTTGATTGTATACATATTTTTTATTAGAATATTTTTTGAATGCTGGAACAAGTAATTTATATTTTTTTATTGATTATAGATGTTAATTTCTTTAACCAATGATTTATATTAGTATAAAAATTTTAAGCTTTTTTCCTATATCATAGTTCGTAACCATATAACTTGAAGTTAGAACACTATTATAAAAGCACATTAACTATGTAACTTACTCTCTATAGGAGTAAGTAATTGTTGAAACACACGGTGTATTAAACTATTGTACATTAATAGTTAATGTGTAATAAATGTATGATATAACATTATACGTTTTTAACATGTATGAGGTTAGAAATACAATAACGAAATTTAATTGAATTCAATTTTGTTTTTAAAATTATACACAGTATCATTCCAGTAAATTTACGAATGTATAATATGTTTTTATACAGTCAAATCAATGTATAATAAATGTGTGCCTTTCCAGTAAACGTTTGAATGTCTAATAAGTTGTTGTACATTCAAAGCAACGTATAGTGATATTGTGCCATTCCAATAGACTTACGAATATATAATATTTGATTATACATTCGTATCAATGTATGATATAACATCATACATTATAAATGTGCATGGTATTAACAATTTCTGTAATTTTTTACAAGTAATAAACGTTTTACAATATGTATGCTGTTATGTAATACGTACGTTTAAAACGTATTAGTCTTTAGTTCAATGTAAGATTTACTTATAAGCAAAGGTACATAACAGGAAACATACTATGTGTTCAAAATACAATGTCAGATTAATTAGTAATATGTTTTTTTAATCATTAACAAAATAAGTGAAAGGAAAATTCAATAAGTACCATGAATCAGTTAGTAACATTGCAGTAGTGTCTCAATGACTAAAAAGCATATTCTCATAAGATGAAGACATCCATAAATGTAAATTAACATCCGAAAAGTAATCTTTGAATTCGTTTAACGTCAACCACAAAACTAAGATTTAGTTGATTCAATTTCGACTTTTATTAAACAATGCTACTCCAAAATAACAATTGCACTTTCATCAATTTCTTGGAGCACACTATTCCTTGGCCAAGGAGGATCGCCACTATCACTCGTGTACCCTTCATTTGGCTTTTCTACTCCGTGATGCCACAGTAATGAAGCATAGTGTAAACGTTGACTTCCAGCATCAAACACGCATGAATGCACTTGCTGCCCTTCACTTAATATTTCTGCAGAAGCAGCAACAATGACGCCACAGTCCCTGCTTTAAAAAAAAATAAAAATGAAGTAACAGTAAGTACATTAATTTAAACATAGTTATACATTATAAAAAAATTGTAATTTACTTACAAACTTTCAGATGCTTGCTGGGGTATGTTTTGAACCTATTCAAATCAAATGCGTTTTGATTGACATGTCTAATGGTAGCTTATACATTTAAAAAATGTAATATCGGATATACTTATACATCTTAAATGTAATATCGAATATACTTAAACTACAGACAGACATGTATGATGGTAGCTTATACATTTTAAAAAAATCTTCTTTAATGAATAATGTCAACTTATACAATAATCTTTTTAACAACCTCTTTTATGTACATCATCTTATTGTATAATATAATGGAATATAAAGCAGAAAACTAATATTATACATTAGTCTAAAAAATAAAGTAATGTATAATCAAATAATATAAACGTATAATATCAAATATGCCAGGAACAAAACCAACGAACATATTTTGTTCTTGAGCATCTAACTGACTAAGTCCTAAACTAAAGCTAGGAAAAGAATCCATTACCAAATTTATACTATATTGATTAAGCAATCGCAACTATAAACAAGAAATTCAAAGATCTGACTTGTATTATATGAAAAAAAAACAGAAAAAATCAACTAACAAACTAGAATGAGATTGCAAAATAAGATAATTTCATAAAAATCAACGTGCAACCAAACAAGAATCCGAATAAGAACCAACAACTTTAAAACAAAAATAAAGATCAGAATTTTAATAAATGAAAAAAAAATGATATTATCGAACTATCACTTTGAAATGGATTTGCAAAAGCAATTAATTTCATAAAAAATAAAAATTCAATAAAAAATCGACCCATATTGTGATTTGGTAAAGTTGAAAAAAAACTAAAAAATATTGAAAAAATAATATATAAGTTCAATAAATGTTTGATAACTTACAAATTGGTAACCTTTAAGTATACGATTGCTAGAATTTGAGCGTGAAAAAAAGTATTCAATAATGGAGGAACAATCGGTTGTTTAATGGAAGAAAAAAATGGAGCAAATATGAAAAAGAGAGAGAAAGTAAAGAATTGTTTAATGAAAGAAAAAAAGACAATAAATATGGGAAAGAGAGATAAAGTAATGATAAAGATTTTTTTTTTTGATGTATAAGAGGAATGAGAGAGAAAGTAAAAAAATAGGGGATTTTAGTAATAAGTTTCGGATTTGTGTAATTAGTTTGTTAATATGGGATGTGTTTTAATAAGGTAAAATTAGTTTGTGTATATATGTAATTTTTAGTTATAATAATTATGAAAAGATATTTATGTTAGAGTTTAAGTTCTGTGCACCGTCTGTGCATAAAGAATCTACACTAACAGCTAACTTGACCTGCTATTGCAGGTTGCCCAATTATTTACATAAAAATTAAAAAAGAAAAAATTAGGTAACATCCAATAGTAAGTCAAGTTACTTAAATTCTTTATGTTATGCGTATAACTAATAAATTCACATCTTCTTTTTTTTTTTTAGCGGATGTTTCATATTTGTTTTATCTCTTAAGCTATTATAATAGTCCATGCCCTATCCCGATGGGTCTTTCGGGGCCTAGCCCTCTTTTCCCACCTGGGTGTGAAGTTCAATGGCTTCCATCATTGACGAACACCTTATATAAGACAAAGAAATAAAGAGCCTATGCCACATATAGACTATAGTGAACTACTTATACATACTTGTCTTTTCCTATCTAGGCCATGGAAATCCACTTGCCACCTGTGCAGTCCCTTCTTCGATTCGAATGTGCTTCGAAATTTTGGAAGATAATAATTTCAGAACACTATAATTTAAGACGAAGCATTGGAATCATGCCAAGAATAAACAAAATTCTAATAAATATCTTATTCTATGCGATAAGGTTGGTACATTGTCGTTCTATTGTTCTTCTTTATCATTCGATAACACTTACAGACTGAGATATGACTCGACTAGTGATGACTATAATATTAACAACACGTATAATGGTTGCAACCCACATAGTAAAACCCTTCGATATTGATTGTCATCCACGTGACATTCACAATCGTGTATGTTACTTATTATCTAGACTTTTCGACATTTCATCATGGCATATTTCATTGGATCATTATAGATATTGTATCTAAGTATCTATCAAGTGGGTCGGGCCGGGCCAACCCGGAACCGACCCTATAAAATTAACCGGGTTGTGGGCCAGATCCGGTATGGGGTTAAGTGGGCCGGGACGGTCCGGGCTCAATAGTAAAAATTTCAAAAACCACCCTAACACGGTCCACTTAACCCAACCCGGTCAAACCCGATTAAAAATCCGGTCAAACCCGATCAAAAATTAAAAAAAAAATCTTTTTTTCAATATACACAATATATACCCACCTATATACATTTTAAATACATTAAAAAATATATATACACTATATATATAGTATATACTACATAAGAATTTAAAAAATATATACACATATACACAATTACACATATATACGCACCATTCAATATATACGACTATACGTACTACTTTAAATAAAACATACACTTCAAAATATATGTACTACAATATATATAAGTATATATATATTATAGAGTTATATACTAATTTATAAAACATATACACATGTATACATTAAATATACACGTCTATAGAAGATATATACACAAATATACGCACCATTCAATATATATGTACTAGTTTATGTAAAGAATATACTACAATATATGTATATACTACAATATATATATATATATATATATATATATATATATAGTTATATACTAATTTATATAACATATACACATGTATACAATAAATATATACGTCTATAGAAGATATATACACATATATACTACAATATATATAGTTATATACTAATTTATAAAACATACACACATGTAAACATTAAATATACACTTCAATAGAAGATATATACACAAATATACGCACCATTCAATATATATGTAATACTTTAAGTAAAACATATACTACAATATATGTATATACTACAATATATATATAGTTATATACTAATTTATATAACATATACACATTTATACATTAAATATATACGTCTATAGAAGATATATACACATGTATACTAAAATATATAGAATTACATACTAATTTATAAAACATATACACATGTATACATTAAATATACACGTCAATATAAGATATATACACAAATATACGCACCATTAAATATATATGTACTAGTTTAAGTTAAACATATACTACAATTTATGTATATACTACAATATATATATAGTTATATACTAATTTACAAAACATATACATAAGTATACTTTAAATATACACGTCTATAGAAGATATATACACAAATATACGCACCATTCAATATATATGTACTAGTTTAAGTAAAACATATACTACAATATATGTATATACTACAATATATATATAGTTATATACTAATTTATATAACATATACACATGTATACATTAAATATATACGTCTATAGAAGATATATACACATATATACTACAATATATATATAGTTATATACTAATATATAAAACATAAACACATGTATACATTAAATATACACATTTATAGAAGATATATACACAAATATACGCACCATTCAATATATATGTACTAGTTTAAGTAAAATATATACTGCAATATATGTATATACTACAATATATATAGATTTATATACTAATTTATAAAACATATACACATGTATACATTAAATATACACATCTATAGAAGATATATACACAAATATATAAAACATATGCTACTTAATATAATAAATTAATAATAATACTTGGTAGAAAATTAATAATTTATTAGAAGTAAGTTTTAAATTTAAACTAAAAATTCAATTTAAATCATTAAATAAAAAGAATTATAAATTAAGGACTAAGGAGGAGTGAATGAATGTTGAATTTTATTGATTGCGATTTACGAAATGATCTAAAATTTATAATTTACATGAATGAAAAATCTACAAATTATGCATCATTTTTTCAACTCATTCATGTTAATATTAACGGGAACTTGCATAGGATAGTCAAAGTCAACGGGGTTAAAATCATGCATTGAACTTGATTCTGCTGAGTTCTCCCGTGAAGACATAATTTCTTCACGTTTCAGCTCGTCGCTCGGCTCCAGTTCCATTCCTTGGTTTCTTCTTTCCGCTCTGATCCAATCTCTGAGGCAAACTAGAACATTCATTGCATTGCTTCCCAATGAGTGTCAGTTGTCTCCAAGCTGTTGTCGTCCCTGACTAAAGGCGCTCTCTGATGCAGCGTTTGACATTGGAACATTCAAGATGTCTCTAGCTAATCTTGAAAGCATGGGATACTGTGTTTCACTCCAACGTGTTGATCCGTCGTCTGCGATCCTCTGGTGGCGATCGAAGAAATATTTCAGCTCTTCCCGATAAGTTGAGGTGTAAGTTCTCTCATCAATACTGTTCCAACAAGGTAAATCATAAAAGGAATCCGGAAAATTACTATGTGTTGGCCTTTTAGAAGATGATGACTCTTCGGGAGGATGAGGAGCGACATTTTGAGTGATATTAGTAGGTACGACTAAGTCAAATAAATCAGCATAGTGATTATATAATTTTTCTATGTATCCATTCGCATCATTCATAGTCGTCCACAAATCAGGTTCTACTTTTTCAGATTCAGAATCATTGTTAGTATTTATTTCTAAGTTAGCATAAATAATAGTACTAAAGTGACACATAGTATTATATTTAATGCACGAATTTAACATAGCACCAACCAAGTAAATAGGGGGAATCAGGAAAAAATATTTTTTAAATTTAGTAAACATGACATCAACAACTTCTTTATAACCATCTTTATTTTTATATTCTTTAAACAAACTAGAAATATCGGCTATATATCCCAAAATATTCAAAACAATAGGATAATACGCACCGGAAAATTCAACCGTAGCTACATAAATTTTTTCTAAAAACTTAACAAGATCATTAATTACAACCCAATCAGAATTGGAGGTAAATCATATACTTAATTCGAGCTTGTCTTACCTAATCTTATTTATTTGTTGTTTTATACCTAATGAGTTAATTATGTAAATAAGAATATTTATAGTTATTGTAGTGATAAGTAAACGTTATATATAATCAAAGATTTTTTTGTGTTACATAAGTCCTCTCATCTGCTATTAATTAGAGAATTTACATAAGTCCTTTCATGTAATCCATTTTTATTTTACATTTTTTGCCTTTTTTGCATTTTTTCCTACTCTATCCTATTAATTTATCTTATGTTAAATTAAATATTAAAACCTCTTAATTTTCTCCATAATCAATATATTAATATATATCTATAAAGGAGAAATAAGACAAGGATGATGTGACACCTCTCTATGGCCACCATTCCTATTTATCCTTTTTCTCCTTTTTTTGAATTTTTTCCACCATTTTTTGCATTGATCAATTTGTTTGATAAATAAAAAATTATTATATTTATTATATTCAATTATATCTCATGAGTTACAAAAAAACCTCCATCCATTTACATTCTCTATTTAAGTAACATATCCCTTCAACTTTCTTCTATCAAATTCTTATGACTTGAACAATCTATATATAGGCAATGGTTTACTCAGAAGACAACATTGAACTTTGTAGTCATGATAAAAAAAAAACTAAAAATTGAATCCATCAAATATAAATTCTGAATCCACCTCTTCGTGGTAATGCACCATGTTCTTGAGGTCTTAGACTATGCAAGTAATCAAGAACATGTATATCACCTCCCTTAGCTTCTAAACAACAAAACTTTACACGCATTTGTTTTTTATTCAAATTGTAAATATCTCCTTTCACTGGATTTGATTAAAAAGTAAAATCATAGAGCAATTATGTACACATTTTTCTGTGAAAATTCTTTTGTCACCTTATTGTTTTCATATGTGAATTGTGCTATATTTCAGTACTATTTTATTAAAGGGAAAAAAGTTCCATCTCACAGACCGTGTAGTTAGTTTTCAAATCTCTAAACATTATTTTTTTAAAATGACAAATCTATATACATCTAATGTATTTCAGATTTGGTCGAATCAACTCTCGTAGAACAAAAATGCAATAAAATTTTGAGACGTAAAGAGAGAGAAAAAAAGGTTACACTGCAAACATAAAAATTGTTCAGCTTGTTCAATTGTTTTTTCTTTCCAAAGAACAATAACTTTTCTGTCTTCTCTTCTGCCCAAAGAATACTTCTTGCTTCTATGAACAATATTCTACTATTTGTTTAGATTTAGAAGGCTTGATATATTCACTAAAATTATTTGCATACAATCTTGCGAAAAAGGTGGAGCAAACATCACAACCTTAAACCAGAGAATCACACATCTAGTATTTTTACTTGGATGGAGATGAAATTGGCAATGACAATAGTACCGATGATTTCACCAAGAATAGCAGCGAGGCTAGTTACAAACTCTATTTTCTGTGTGCCATCCTTTGATCTTCTTCTTTCAAAATTCTTTAATCTCAATATCGCCATATCATTTGCCCTTGAAATAGGTCCATTTGAAAACGCTGAAGATGACACAAATATAAATTTTACTATCAATGAATATCCATGAACACATGAATAAATATCACAAGATAAACTTAACTATAGATACAAAATAAGAAAATGAAAATATGAACTTCATTGAACTTGAGTGCATGATTAGCAAATGATTATAAATGTGATATATTCAGTAAAATTCAATCAATTCTAAATCATACAAAGTAAAATGTCCAATGTTCAAAACCACATATATTGAAAACTTACTAACTTTAATGTGAAATATTTTGTAAAATTCAATCAATTCTAAATCATACAAAGTAAAGTGTTCAATGCTCAAAACCACATATATTGAAAACTTACTAACTTTAATTTTTTTCTTTTGCGTTCAACCATGGCTACAAAATTCAATGTTGTCTTCTAAGTAAACCATTGCCTATATATAGATTGTTCAAGTCATAAGAATTTGATAAAAGAAAGTTGAAGGGACATGTTACTTAAATAGAGAATGTAAATGGATGGAGGTTTTTTGTAACTTATGAGATATAATTGAATATGATAAATATAATAATTTTTTTATTTATTAAACAAATTGATCAATGCAAAAAATGATGAAAAGAATTTAAAAAAAGGAGAAAAAAGATAAATAGAAATGGTGGTCATAGAGAGGTGCCACATCATCCTTGTCTTGTTTCTCCTTTATATATATATATATATATATATATATTGATTGATTAGTATACAATTTGTGCAGTACTTGAGCGTTAAGTTTTGTTCCTAATTCATATATTACAAGTAGATGTATAATTTTAGTACACATGAAATGCTGCGTAATTGGTACATGTATTGTTAATATGAGTAAATTAATACAAGTAAACAAAAATTGTATTAATAATATAAGTTGAAACAAAGAAGAGCATAAAACCTTTCATTGATTTTTGAAATTCGACATTAGGATAAGGGTGTTAAGTGGGTCGGGCCGGGTCAATCCGGAATCGGCCCGTGATACTTAACTAGGTTGGTGGGCCAGGCCGGTTTGAGATTAAGCGGGCCGGACTGGGGCCGGGTTCAATAGTAAAAATTTAAAAACAACCCTAACCCGGCCCACTTAACCTAACCCGGTTAAACCCACCTAAACCAAGTCAAACCCGGTTAAAAAACCGGTCAAACCCGTTTAAAAACAAAACAAAACAAAAAAATCCAATATACACTATATACACTACAATTATAGACACTATATACACTACAATATACACTATATATTTTTTAATAAATATATACACAA
Organism: Capsicum pubescens; assembly: GCA_030864215.1. Taxonomy (NCBI): domain Eukaryota; kingdom Viridiplantae; phylum Streptophyta; class Magnoliopsida; order Solanales; family Solanaceae; genus Capsicum; species Capsicum pubescens. The sequence continues at coordinate 414,588,245 of CM061548.1, forward strand.
TTACACATATATACGTACCATTCAATACATACGACTATACGTACTACTTTAAATAAAACATATACTACAATTGTACAATATATATTGTCACGCCCCAAAATCCCATCGGGCCGGACTGGCACCCGAAGCCGAGAAGGCCCGGGAGAACCCGTTCAAATACCTGTACTTTCCCTTACATTCACCAAAAATTTGGGCAGCACTTCGTTACATACAGAAGGGTCTAATTCCCTGTATCAGCACAACACGCACAAATATATATATATAATATAATACTTGGCCGTCGGGGCCACCACATATACAAATATAACATCACTATATAAACTCCCATGACTTGACCCTTCCTTATGTCTACAAAGCCTCTAGGATATACATGACATAACTAGGGTCGGGACAAACCCCCGCCCACACATGACTCCTGTACAATAACAAAACATAAGGAACCGACTCGGAAAGCTCCGAAGCAAACTAGAGCTCACCAACAATAGCTGTATGATCTGGCTCCTATCTATGCTGCGAATGACCTGAAGCACCTGTGCCTGCAGCATGAAATGCAGGTCCCCCGTGAGGGACGTCAGTACGAAATATGTACTGAGTATGTAAAGCTGTAAATAATCATATGTAATATAGGGGATCAGAAAAATCAGACGCAAGTGAATAAATCATAATAGAAGTGAACCACACTTCATAAACACTTTTAGAATCATGTACATTATCATTAATCTGAATTGGGTTCGTGAATTCGAACACATTTGTGGAACGGTATACATTCATTCATTTCATTCTTTACAATTATGATTCGCCATTACCTCCTCCTCCCGAACCTCCAACCACCTAACAATAATCAATATTGTACCGTACCGTGACCATTAGGCTGCCTCCAGTACATATCAACTGGGATCGACCCATGCTAGGCTTATGCCCCTGGGATACCACCCATAAACACATAAATAGGGATCGACCCATGCTAGGCTTATGCCCCTGGGATACCACCCACACGTATATCAAGTAACACACATAAGAGATCTTTCCAACAACTTAGTTCAAAAGCTTTTGAGATTATTACATTAGTGTTCATGCCAATATAGTACCTTTGGAACAATGATACATCAATAGGAATCAAGTAATAGACCTTCTATACAATAACGATGTTATAAAGACTCATTGGTACATCAACAATGTGTTTCAGAATCATCAATATCACAACAATGAAATAGGAGCCTTTTGGTATATCAATGAAACATTTTTACACTTTATAGAATGGAAACAACTTCGTTGGTAATGTAGAACAATACATGTTTTTGGACAACCTTGGAATCTTACTTGATGGAACATTGGTGTTTTCATGCCAAAGAACATTGTTAGAGTATGCTTTACATACCTCGTTGTAGATTCGGATACCAATTCAATACAACTTCCCGCCTTTACAAATCACTTATCTACAATGAAATATTTGGCATCTAGTATTAGCAACCCAACACCACAATTCTCTTCCATAATTCCATACAACCACTATTTGCAAAACATTCCAAAAACCAACTTGAACAATAGGTTTATGTGTATATATATATATATATATATATATAATCATCATTTCAATACCACATCATCCCTTCACAATTCAACATAATCCAACATCATTTCCCAATCATCTTTCAACAACAATCAAATAGCATACTTCTTATGCTCACATGCATATATATATATATATATATATATATATATATATATATATATATATATATATATATATATATATATATATACATATTCATATAAATAACACCAACATAATTTACATTCTTACCATAAAATGGCCCTTTTGATTTCGAAGTCCTGTTGGAACAAATAAGGGATGCTTCTCGAAGCCCTCGAGACGATGAACACAACTACGGAATCAATTTGGACTTTCCACGGTTGAATCACAAGATAATTGGAGTTGAAATTAGGCTAGGGTTTCCTTATTCTCAATAATATGATGATAATTGATGGATATAAGACCAATTATATCTATATAATGACCAATTTTCGTCCAAGAGATGATGGAAAATGACCATATTGCCCTTAAAAATTTAAGTAAATCCGAATCTGTCCATGGTGGACTGTTTTGACAGGCTAAAGTAAATCGGCCATAACTCTTTGCTCCGATATGGGATTTGGGTGAAATTGGTATCTTTGGATAGATAATTCAAAGGGATTTCATTTCATATAAAGTAGGCCACCCAGTTCATCGTTTACAAGGAGTTATGATCGTTTGAAGTTGACCCTAAAAAACTGTTTTGAGAGGCTGAAGTAAAACGAGTATAACTCCTTACTCAGATGTTGGATTTGGATTAAACCAATTGCATTGGAAAGAAGACTCAAAGATATTTCTTTTGATATTTCTCAGCCCTCCCAGTTCATTATATTGAGAGAGTTACGATCGTTCAAAGTCGACCCAAAAAAATTGGCAGGCCTCAGTAGTTTGAATTTCCTGCACATTTACTGTTCACAATTATCCCGGCCGCCGTTTTATAGTTTCGAACGTGCTCGATTATATCCGAAACTTATCCGTTTTTGGAAATCTTTATATCGTTGGAAAGTTTATTCAATAAACTTCGTATGAAAACATCGACGGGCAAATTCCGATATAAATACAGTCGATTCCTATACACATATAATCAAACTATACACTTGAAACCATCTCAAAATAATCAATACTCATACTCCAACACATATAACCATGGCTAATGCACGTAATTAAGTATGGGGTGTTACATCCTTCCCCCCTTAAGGACATTCGTCCTCGAATGTAAATGTAGTTATTTAGCCGAAACAAGTTCGAATTCATAATTGATATTCACGTCATCATATAGATATTATGCATATGTAAAAACTCACTTGTTAGTGTTCCAGTTGCCCTCCTTGCACTTCTTTTTCACCTTTAAACAAATAAGGGTATTTCGATTTCATTGCTTCCTCCGCTTCCCATGTGATCTCTTCCCTTTGTTGATTTCTCCAAAGTACTTTCACCGATGCTACTTCTTTATTTATCATCTTCTTAACTTGACGATCTAATATAGCAATAGGCATCTCCTCATAGGTAAGATCTTCTGTTACTTTCACATCTTCAGTAGAAGTAATAAGGGACGGATCTCCGATGCACTTTCGAAGCATCGATACATGAAATACTGGATGCACTGATGAGAGTTCCTGAGGTAGCTCTAATTCATAAGCAACTTGCCCACATCTTCGAATAATCTTATACGGGCCTATATGTCGTGGACACAACTTTCCTTTCTTGCCAAATCTCATCACCCCTTTCATTGGCGATACCTTCAAAAATACCCAATCGCCTAACGAAAATTCTAGCTCTCTTCTTCTACTATCCGCATATGACTTGTGCCGACTTTGGGCTGTTTTCAACCGTTGCTGAATCACCTTGACTTTTTCTATGGCTTGATACACAAGGTCCGGTCCGAACATAAGAGTTTCACCCGCTTCGAACCATCCTATTGGTGATCTACACTTTCTCCCATATAAAGCTTCATATGGTGCCATTTTGATACTTGAATGATAGCTATTATTGTAGGCAAACTCAATAAGAGGTAAATGATCATCCCAGCTGCCTTTAAAATCTATAACACATGCTCGTAGCATATCTTCAAGTGTTTGAATGGTGCGCTCTGCTTGTCCATCCGTCTGAGGGTGAAAAGCTGTACTCAGATTCACTTGTGTTCCCAAACACCGTTGGAAAGACTTCCAAAAGTTTGCAGTAAATTGAGTTCCCCGATCCGATATAATAGAAGTTGGCACTCCATGTAATCGGACTATTTCTTTAACATACAGCTTCGAATATTCTTCAACTGTGTAAGTGGTCTTAACGGGTAAGAAATGTGCGGATTTAGTAAGCCTATCCACAATCACCCATATAGAATCAAATTTCCGAGCTGTATGAGGCAAACCTGTAACAAAATCCATGTTGATCATGTCCCACTTCCAAATTGGAAGATCTATGCATTGCATATAGCCTCCGGGCTTTTGATGTTCCACTTTAACTCGTTGGCAATTTGGACATTCAGCTACAAATTCTGCAATGCTCTTCTTCATGTCATTCCACCAATACATATCTTTCAAATCTTGATACATTTTGGTTGATCCTGGATGAATGGAATACCTTGAAAAATGTGCCTTTGTCATAATCTTCTTTCTTAGCCCGTCTACATCCGGCACACACAATCGGTTTTGGCACTGAAGTACTCCTTCTCGCGTAAGCTCAAATGCCTTGGTCGCACCACTCTGAACGTTCTCCTTAAGTTGTAATAAAATAGGATCTGCATATTGCTTCTCTTTCACTTCAGCTACTAATAAAGATTCCGCAGCATTATGTACGATAAGCTCTTTATTCAGAGTTTCAAGAAGGCGAACTCCCAAACTAGCTAACTGGTGAAGATCTTTAACCATCCCTTGCCTTTCTATAGGCTCCATCATAGCCTTACGACTTAACGCATCAGCTACCACATTTGCTTTCCCTGGATGATACAAGATATCAACATCATAGTCCTTTAATAGTTCAAGCCATCTCCGATGCCTTAAATTTAGATCCTTCTGATTAAAAATATATTGCAAGCTCTTATGGTCAGTATATATATCAACATGAACCCCATATAAGTAGTGGCGCCATATCTTTAAAGCAAAAATAACTGCTGCCAGCTCAAGATCGTGTGTAGGATAATTTTTCTCATGTGGCCGCAATTGTCTAGAAGCATATGCTATTACCTTAACATGCTGCATCAATACACATCCTAAACCAATTCTGGAAGCATCACAATACACTGTATACCCTTCTGTACCTTCTGGAAGTACCAATACGGGTGTAGAAGTCAACTTATTCTTCAATTCTTGGAAACTCTCCTCACACGCATCATTCCATTGGAATTTGGATGCTTTATGGGTTAGCTTGGTTAAGGGTGCTGAAATGGAAGAAAAGTCTTTAACAAACCTCCTATAATAACCGGCCAACCCGAGAAAACTACGAATCTCCGTAGGCGTTGTGGGCCTTGGCCAGTTCTTCACAGCTTCTATCTTTTGCGCATCAACTTTTATCCCTTCACTAGATACAATATGACCCAAAAATGCCACCGAATTTAACCAAAACTCACATTTAGAGAACTTTGCATAAAGCTTACAATCACGAAGAGTCTGCAATGTCTGTTGTAAGTGATTGGCATGGTCCTCTTCTGATCTAGAATAAACTAGAATATCATTTATAAAAACTATCACAAATACATCCAGGAATGGCTTAAACACCCTATTCATCAAATCCATAAAAGCTGCAGGTGCATTTGTTAGCCCAAATGACATAACTAGAAACTCATAATGACCATACCTTGTTCGGAAAGCTGTTTTGGGTATATCTTTTTCTTTGACCCTCACTTGGTGGTAACCTGACCTCAAATCAATCTTAGAAAAACACTTGGCGCCCTGTAACTGATCAAATAAATCATCAATTCTTGGGAGAGGATATTTATTCTTAATAGTCACCTTATTTAATTGCCGATAATCAATACACATCCTCAGCGAGCCATCCTTTTTGCGCACAAATAACACTGGTGCTCCCCAGGGGGACATACTAGGCCTTATGAATCCCTTCTCTAGCAAATCTTTCAATTGCTCTTTCAATTCTCGTAATTCTGCTGGGGCCATTCTATACGGAGGAATGGAGATTGGTTGGGTGCCTGGTATTACATCAATACCAAACTCTACTTCTCGTTCAGGAGGCAAACCTGGAAGATCTTCAGGGAATACATCAGGATATTCATTTACCACTGGTACCGTGTGAAGATCTGATGATTCCGATTCCGTATCCTTTACTCTAACTAAATGACATATGTAGCCCTTGGAAATCATTTTTCTCGCTTTGAAATAAGAAATAAATCTACCTCTTGGTGCGCCAATCTTACCTTGCCATTCAATAACTGCTTCATCAGGAAAATGTAAATACATCTTTTTCGTACAACAGTCAATTTTGGCATAACAAGACACCAACCAATCCATACCCATTATAACATCAAAATCTACCATTTCTAGTTCCACAAGATTGGCCATCGTGTCTCGACCACACACAGGTACTACACAATCTTTATAAACTCTTCTAGCAATAATAGATTCCCCAACCGGGGTAGACACTTCCAACGGTTTATCTAACAATTCGGGGGTCCTTTTGAACTTTCCAGCAACCAAAGGAGTAACATATGATAATGTAGAACCGGGATCAATTAGAGCATATACATCAAATGAAAATATGGACAACGTACCCGTAACCACATCTGGGGAAGCCTCTAGATTCTGTCGATCCGCTAAAGCATAAGTACGATTCTGAGTCCCGCTGGAACTAGCGATTCTTTTTTCATTACTAGCGTGACCCGCAGGTCGTGCACCCCTACCAGAATAAGATACCGGTGACGATGATGCAACAGCTGATCCTGAAGGTCGTGCTATGCCACCTGCGCCCCTTCGTGGGCATTCTCTCATCATATGCCCCATCATACCGCACCAATAACAAACATTTGTTCCCATTCGACATACGCCCATATGATGCCTTCCACATTTATTGCATGGCTCTCGGGCAGGTCTCGATTGGCTCATATTCCCTTGCCCATGATAACCCACAGATCGCGAACTATGACCCTCACTTCTTTGCCCAAATTGATTGCCTCTGAACCCCTGATGCTGTGGTGGAGCACTAGCTGCAGAATAAGAAAATAATGGCCTAGGTGGTCTAGCAGAAAACTGAGGTCTAAAACCTCCCTGTGGCGCCATAAACTGCCCTGTAGATCTGGCCCTCTTCGAAGATCCGCTTTCAAATTCCTGTGTTCTTCTTCTTTGCCTCTGATCTTCCATTTTCTGTGCAAATGCTTGGATCCTAGCTATATCCATGTCTTTATTCAGTGCAGCAATAGTACAATCCCTAACCAAATACGAATCCAATCCATTCACATACCGATGAACTCTGTCATCCATAGTAGCTATAACATTAAGAGCATATCTGGACAAGGAATTAAATCGAAGACTATACTCCCTCACACTTGTATTACCCTACCGAAGATTTAAGAACTGATCCACACGAGCCTGACGAGTCTCATATGGAAGATAATGATCAATAAATGCCTCTTTGAACTCTTTCCAAGTAGCTGGGGGTGCATCAATGCCCCTTGACCGTTTCCAGTCTTCATACCAATATATAGCCTCACCTTTGAATCTATACGCGGCTAACTCCACTGTCGCTCTGCCCGATACGTGCATCACCTCTAGGGCCCTTTGGATCTGATCAATAAAGTCCTGCGGATCTTCGTTAAGATCGGATCCGGTAAAAGTAGGCGGATCCATCTTAAGAAAATCTTGCGTCCGAAGACTAGCCGCCCTATCAGTACCGCTAGAACCCGCGGCAGGAATAGCTTGCCCTTGGACTTGCCCAGCAACTATACGAGTCAAAAGTTGCACTGCATTTCTAAGATCTTGATCAACAACATTAATAGGTGGCTCTGGGGATATAGTTCTCATCCCCCTTATTTCTTCCGGACTGGGGGAAGTTTCTGATGCATGCTCAGCTGGAGCCTCACTTTGATTAGCTGGTATAGTGGGTGACTTACTAGTCCCCTCTCCGGCAGCCACATCTACTTGCTTACCGGTATTTTTGCTTCTGGTAACCGGCATCATTACTATAATAAGAGGAACAAACTGATTCAGTGGTCAACTATGACTTCATATACAATATAAGCTCTATCGCACGATCTAAGACATGAAGAAAAGAAACAATTCTTAAATGTCCATAGCCTCCTGTTTATAGATGTGGTGCACAACACACCGATAAACAAGACTCTACGTAGACACGGCTTTGTAGACTCACTAGGACGAACCGCTCTGATACCACTTTTGTCACGCCCCAAAATTCCATCGGGCCGGACTGGCACCCGAAGCCGAGAAGGCCCGGGAGAACCCGTTCAAATACCTGTACTTTCCCTTACATTCACCAAAAATTTGGGCAGCACTTCGTTACATACAGAAGGGTCTAATTCCCTGTATCATCACAACACGCACGAATATATATATATAATATAATACTTGGCCGTCGGGGCCACCACATATACAAATATAACATCACTATATAAACTCCCATGACTTGACCCTTCCTTATGTCTACAAAGCCTCTAGGATATACATGACATAAATAGGGTCGGGACAAACCCCCGCCCACACATGACTCCTGTACAATAACAAAACATAAGGAACCGACTCGGAAAGCTCCGAAGCAAACTGGAGCTCACTAACAATAGCTGTATGATCTGGCTCCTATCTATGCTGCGAATGACCTGAAGCACCTGTGCCTGCAGCATGAAATGCAGGTCCCCCGTGAGGGACGTCAGTACGAAATATGTACTGAGTATGTAAAGCTGTAAATAATCATATGTAATATAGGGGATCAGGAAAATCAGACGCAAGTGAATAAATCATAATAGAAGTGAACCACACTTCATAAACACTTTTAGGATCATGTACATTATCATTAATCTGAATTGGGTTCGTGAATTCGAACACATTTGTGGAACGGTATACATTCGTTCATTTCATTCTTTACAATTATGATTCGCCATTACCTCCTCCTCCCGAACCTCCAACCACCTAACAATAATCAATATTGTACCGTACCGTGACCATTAGGCTGCCTCCAGTACATATCAACTGGGATCGACCCATGCTAGGCTTATGCCCCTGGGATACCACCCATAAACACATAAATAGGGATCGACCCATGCTAGGCTTATGCCCCTGGGATACCACCCACACGTATATCAAGTAACACGCATAAGAGATCTTTCCAACAACTTAGTTCAAAAGCTTTTGAGATTATTACATTAGTGTTCATGCCAATATAGTACCTTTGGAACAATGATACATCAATAGGAATCAAGTAATAGACCTTCTATACAATAACGATGTTATAAAGACTCATTGGTACATCAACAATGTGTTTCAGAATCATCAATATCACAACAATGAAATAGGAGCCTTTTGGTATATCAATGAAACATTTTTACACTTTATAGAATGGAAACAACTTCGTTGGTAATGTAGAACAATACATGTTTTTGGACAACCTTGGAATCTTACTTGATGGAACATTGGTGTTTTCATGCCAAAGAACATTGTTAGAGTATGCTTTACATACCTCGTTGTAGATTCGGATACCAATTCAATACAACTTCCCGCCTTTACAAATCACTTATCTACAATGAAATATTTGGCATCTAGTATTAGCAACCCAACACCACAATTCTCTTCCATAATTCCATACAACCACTATTTGCAAAACATTCCAAAAACCAACTTGAACAATAGGTTTATGTGTATATATATATATATATATAATCATCATTTCAATACCACATCATCCCTTCACAATTCAACATAATCCAACATCATTTCCCAATCATCTTTCAACAACAATCAAATAGCATACTTCTTATGCTCACATGCATATATATATATATATATATATATATATATATATATATATATATATATATATATATATATATATATATATACATATTCATATAAATAACACCAACATAATTTACATTCTTACCATAAAATGGCCCTTTTGATTTCGAAGTCCTGTTGGAACAAATAAGGGATGTTTCTCGAAGCCCTCGAGACGATGAACACAACTACGGAATCAATTTGGACTTTCCACGGTTGAATCACAAGATAATTGGAGTTGAAATTAGGCTAGGGTTTCCTTATTCTCAATAATATGATGATAATTGATGGATATAAGACCAATTATATCTATATAATGACCAATTTTCGTCCAAGAGATGATGGAAAATGACCATATTGCCCTTAAAAATTTAAGTAAATCCGAATCTGTCCATGGTGGACTGTTTTGACAGGCTAAAGTAAATCGGCCATAACTCTTTGCTCCGATATGGGATTTGGGTGAAATTGGTATCTTTGGATAGATAATTCAAAGGGATTTCATTTAATATAAAGTAGGCCACCCAGTTCATCCTTTACAAGGAGTTATGATCGTTTGAAGTTGACCCTAAAAAACTGTTTTGAGAGGCTGAAGTAAAACGAGTATAACTCCTTACTCAGATGTTGGATTTGGATGAAACCAATTGCATTGGAAAGAAGACTCAAAGATATTTCTTTTGATAGTTCGCAGCCCTCCCAGTTCATTATATTGAGAGAGTTACGATCGTTCAAAGTCGACCCAAAAAAACTGGCAGGCCTCAGTAGTTTGAATTTCCTGCACATTTACTGTTCACAATTATCCCGGCCGCCGTTTTATAGTTTCGAACGTGCTCGATTATATCCGAAACTTATCCGTTTTTGGAAATCTTTATATCGTTGGAAAGCTTATTCAATAAACTTCGTATGAAAACATCGACGGGCAAATTCCGATATAAATACAGTCGATTCCTATACACATATAATCAAACTATACACTTGAAACCATCTCAAAATAATCAATACTCATACTCCAACACATATAACCATGGCTAATGCACGTAATTAAGTATGGGGTGTTACATATATATACACTACAATATATATATATATATATATATATATATATAGTTATATACTAATTTATAAAACATATACACATTTATACGTTAAATATATACGTTTATAGAAGATATATACACATATATACGCACCATTCAATATATATGTACTAAAACATATACTATATACGAATTTATAAAATATATACACATGTATACGTTAAATATATACTACTTTAGAAGATATATACACATATATACGCGCCATTCAATGTATTATATATGTACTACTTTAAATAAAACATATACTACAATATATATATAGTTATATACTAATTTATAAAACATATATACATTTATACGTTAAATATATACGTTTATAGAAGATATATACACATATATACGCATCATTAAATATATATGTACTACTTTAAATAAAACATATACTACAATATATATATATATATAGTTATATAGTAATTTATAAAGAATATACACATGTATACGTTAAATATATACTACTTTAGAAGATATATACGCACCATTCAATATATTATATATGTACTACTTTAAATAAAACATATACTACAATATATATATATATAGTTATATACTAATTTATAAAATATATACACAAGTATATGTTAAATATATACGTCTATAGAAGATATATACACATATATACGCATCATTAAATATATATGTACTACTTTAAATAAAACATATACTACAATATATATATATATATATATATATATATATAGTTATATACTAATTTATAAAGAATATACACATGTATACGTTAAATATATACTACTTTAGAAGATATATACACATATATACGCACCATTCAATATATTATATATGTACTACTTTAAATAAAACATATACTACAATATATATATATATATATATATATAGTTATATACTAATTTATAAAATATATACACAAGTATACATTAAATATATACGTCTATAGAAGATATATACACATATATACGTACCATTCAATATATATGTACTACTTTAAATAAAAAATATATTATAATATATATATATATATATGTATATATATATATATATAGTTATATACTAATTTATAAAACATATACACATGTATACGTTAAATATATACGTCTATAGAAGATATATACACATATATACGTACCATTCAATATATATGTACTACTTTAAATAAAACATATACTACAATATATATTTACTACAAGTCTACAATATATATATATATATAGTTATGTACTAATTTATAAAACATATACACATGTATATGTTAAATATATACGTCCATAGAAGATATATACACATATATACGCACCATTCAATGTATATGTACTACTTTAAATATAAAATATACTACAATATATATACATTACAATATATATATATATATATATATATATATAGTTATATACTAATTTATACAACATATACACATTTATATGTTAAATATACACGTTTATAGAAGATATATACACAAATATACGCACCATTCAATATATATGTACTACTTTAAGTAAAACATATACTACAATATATATATATACTACAATATAAACATAGTTATATACTAATTTATATAACATATACTAATGTGTACATTAAATATATACGTCTATAGAAGATATATACACATATATACTACAATATATATAGTTATATACTAATTTATAAAACATATACACATGTATACATTAAATATACACGGTTATAGAAGATATATACACAAATATAAGCACCATTCAATATATTTGTACTACTTTAAGTAAAACATATACTACAATATATGTATATACTACAATATATATATAGTTATATACTAATTTATATAACATATACACATGTATACATTAAATATATATGTCTATAGAAGATATATACACATATATACTACAATATATTTAGTTATATACTAATTTATAAAACATAAACATTTGTATACATTAAATATACACGTCTATAGAAGATATATACACAAATATACGCACTATTCAATATATATGCATTAGTTTAAGTAAAACATATACTACAATATATGTATATACTACAATATATATCGACTTATATACTAATTTATAAAACATATACACATGTATACATTAAATATACACATCTATAGAAGATATATACACATATGCTACTTAATATAATAAATTAATAATAATGCTTGGTAGTAAATTAAAAATATATTAGAAGTAAGTTTTAAATTTAAACTAGAAATTCAATTTAAATCATTAAATGAAAAAAATTATAAAGTAAGGACTAAGGAGGAGTGAATGAATGTTGAATTTTATTGATTACGATTTGCGAAATGATCCAAAATTTATAATTTACATGAATGAAAAATCTACAAATTTTGCATCATTTTTTTCAACTCATTCATGTTAATATTAACGGGAACTTGCATAGGATAGTCAAAGTCAACGGGGTTAAAATTATGCATTAGACTTGATTCTGCTGAGTTCTCCCGTGAAGACATAATTTCTTCACGTTTTAGCTCGTCGCTCGGCTCCAGTTCCATTCCTTGGTTTCTTCTTTCCGCTCTTATCCAATCTCTGAGGCAAACTAGAACATTCATTGTATTGCTTCCCAATGAGTGTCGGTTGTCTCCAAGCTGTTGTCGTCCCTGACTAAAGGCGCTCTCTGATGCAACGGTTGACATTGGAACATTCAAGATGTCTCTAGCTAATCTTGAAAGCACGGGATATTGTGTTTCAATCTAACGTGTTGATCCGTCGTCTGCGATCCTCTGGCGGCGACCGAAGATAATATTTCAGTTCTTCCCGATAAGTTGAGGTGTAAGTTCTCTCATCAACACTGTTCCAACATGGTAAATCATAAAAGGAATCCGGAAAATCACTATGTGCCGGCCTTTTAGAAGGTGATGGCTCCTCGAGAGGATGAGGAGCGACAGTTGGAGTGATATTAGTAGGTACGGCTAAATCAAATAAATCAGCATAGTGATTATATAATTTTTCTACGTATCCATTCGTATCACTCATAGTCGTCTACAAATCAGGTTCTACTTTTTTCAGATTCAGAATCATTGTTAGTATTTATTTCTAAGTTAGCATAAATAATAGTACTAAAGTGACACATAGTATTATATTTAATGCACGAATTTAACATAGCACCAACCAAGTAAATAGGGGGAATCGGGAAAAAATATTTTTTAAATTTAGTAAACATGACATCAACAACTTCTTTATAACCATCTTTATTTTTATATTCTTTAAGCAAACCAGAAATATCGGCTATATATCCAAAATATTACAAACAGTAGGATAATACGCACCGGAAAATTCAACCGTAGCTACATAAATTTTTTCTAAAAACTTAACAAGATCATTAATTACAACCCAATTAGAATCATGTAGCATGCAATCAGGGATGAAATATCATTGGACCAGCTGTCCTAATTAGTACAAGATAGCACCTGCAAGTTTGTTACCCAAGAGGATAAAACTATGAAGACAACGCGTGCCAGTTGTATTATTCCTTTCACATCCAGGGACCTGGTCCCTTATAGTTTAGTTGCTCGCCATCAAAACTACATATAGCAATCATGCAATTCTACAAGTTATGGGTGCATTACACAAATCAAAAAAATTCTCTTAAATGCGAACGCCCCATATAAACAAGTGAAAGTGGTATTTTCTTAATCCTTGGGAGAAACATAAATCTAACTATAACCCATCCATCAAGAAAATAATACCAATCTCTTCCCATAAGTTGGTCTAACATCTGATTCAAGAAAGACAGAGAAAAGTTATCTTTCTAAGTCCAAGAGTTCAGCTTCCCATGCACATACGCCAACCCCTGACCAGCCTCATCAAAATAAGTTCATTCTTCTTATCTGGAACCACTGTGATTCCTTCCTTATTTGGTACACATTGGACCAAGCTTACCAACTTTCTATCCGAAATTAGATAAACTACACTGGTATCCAACCACTTGATGATTTCTTTTCTCATTAACCTCTTTTATAGGAAGATTCAACCTCCGTTGATGCTCAATACTAGGCATACAATCTGACTTAAATTGGATATTGTGTGTGCAAATTCTAGGTAGAATCGCAATGATGTCAGCAATGAACCATCCAATGGTCCTCTTATACCTCTTCAACATAAAAATTAGAGCCTCAACTTTCTAATCTACCAAATCGACTGCAATAATAACTGAAAAAGTGTTGTTGACTCCTAAGAATTCATAACAAAGATGGCATGGAAGAGCTTTGAGCTCTAAAACTGAAGGCTCCTTAATAGAAGGCCAAGCTAGTGGGTCTATATATCCTTGAAATTATGATCTAACTTTTTTGGTGCACAATTATCTGAATCTCTACCTTAAAGTTCACTAAACATCTCATCATGGTAATTAATGTCACCACCCTTAAAATTCATGAGTTTTGTTGCGATGACCTTGATACCAAGTCTCTCCTCAATAGAAGCTACCAAGTCATCCTTATCAACTAAATCTATCACAAAGATCACTCACATATCCTTTGACTGATTCTGCTTCATAGACTGGCACATATTAAATGTAAATTGTTCATTATTTAGTTTAAACTTTATCTACTCAGTATCCATATCCATCAATGTATGCCCAATCGTAAGAATGGTCTTTCTAAGATAATAGTAACCTCAAAATCAACCTTGCAGTAGAGGATGGTAAAATTAGCTTGAAAGATGAAGGGGGCAACACTTACTAAAACATTACATAAGATTCCCACTAGATTTTCCGTAATGGCGATCCACCATGAGAAGTCTTATTAAAGTGGTTTTGGGTACCCCCAACTCTAACTGTCAACAAAATTCTAGCAACATCAAGTTAATTCTAGAACCCAAGTCACATAAAGACTTTGAAAAGTCAAATAACCAAATAGTGCATGGGATCATGAAGGCTCCATGGTCTTCCTTCTTCTCAACCAAAGATCTAGAGGCTATTGCACTATAATAGTGCACATTATCAACAGGCTCATAAATCACCATCCTTTTCTTAGTAACCAAATCCTTCATAAACTTTGTGTAACTTGGAATTTGTTCAAATGCCTCAACTAAAGGGATATTTACTGTCAACTCCATCAGCATAGAGATAAACTTTTAGTACTTTTCCTCTTCAGATTTCTTTTTTAGTCTTTATGGAACCTCCTCGTGCTTCCTCTTTCTTTCCTTGGCCTCATGATCATCAACTTGAGACTTTTCAGGTGCATTCTTATATACCACCACTTCTTCAGGGTTAACAACTTGTTCATCTTCTTCAATCACTGATTCTATCACATCATTAATAGTCATGGGCATATGAGGATCAATAGTCATCCTACGACTCTAAGTGGTAATAACTAAGCAATGCCCATCATTCTTTGGATTTTGGATGGTGTGTTTTGGAATTGTGCCTTGTTGACACTGATTCAATGAAACAGAAATTTGATCAAATTGTTGCTCAACTATTTGATAGCGGTAACATATGATTCAACTTTCTGATTCATACCCAAAATATCTGCCCTGATCTTCTTAAGACAGACTTCTATTTTCTCTACCCTTTTTACAACCTTTGTAAGCATGTATTCCATCCTTGAATTGCTCGAACACGCATCACGTTTCCCATATGGATTGTAAAAGTTACTCTTATCCTTGTAGTCATCCTTTCTCCTTTAGTCACCATCACGATCCCTACTCCTATCTATATACCCAGACTTATTATAATTATTGTCTCTATAGTAGTTCTGACCTTGATCCCCTTGTCAAGAGTTCTAATTATCATTGTTAGACCCTTGGCCCCTAGCTTGTAAAGTTGTTACCTCTATATCCAGATACTTTTCCTCTTCTTCAAAATTCAAATCTTCATACCTAGGTGCTTTATCTTGTGAACCAACTACATTCATGTTTCCCTTTCGCTGAAATAAATTATTTAGTAAGCAATCCAATTTCAGTCCTCAGCTATTCAACCCTTTGAGATATTATCTTATCTAATGTTCTATGCTCTATGGATGCTCCAACTGCATAAGTGTCTGCGAGACTTTTCATATCTCGAATGTCCCACCCTCAATTTGTACTTATGATTTGATCCAGGATCTGAAAAACGTGCTCCCAACGCAAATTTATGAATACTCCACTAGTGATAGTGTCTGCTACATTCGTGGTGTTTGAGTTCAAGTCCCAATAGAAGATCGCAAACAAATTTCTACCAGTCATCCTGTGATTTTGAACATTCTACAACTTTCTTTTGAACCTCAAAAAAGTCTCATATAGTGCCTCCTAATACAAATGTCTAAAATTATAAATCGCGTTTTTTAGCTACAGTGTTCTGAAAAGTGGGAAGAATCGGTCCAAAAATTGAGTATTCAACTCATTCCAAATAATAATAGATCCACATAGTAATTCATCTAACTATAATGTATCCTCTCTCATTAAAGAGAAAGAAAACAGCCTCAGCCTAATCGGCTCTTGACTTACTCTAGGAAGATTATAGGAAATGCAAATCCCCACAATGTTCATCACATGCATATTATCATCATTAGTAGGTAGGATCATAAATACCCTCTTCAAGTTCAGTAAATAGATCATGCCACTAGTAATGTGATGTTGGGTGTATTTATGCACTTTAGTGTTGTATCTTATCTTATTTAGCCTTGTTTTGAGGATAATTTGTGTGATTTATATGTTGATGTTAATATAAATAAACATCTACATGTCCATGTATGTTATTACAATGTTTAAAGTTGTTTTTAAACATGTTTGGGTTCAAATGGATCATTTAGGGTCTACACGTTTAGTAAAATCTGTATTTTTGACAAGAACTTCAAACACATGTTTAATCTAAATTATGAAGCAGTCCTGAAGGGTCCGGCCCTCCTCAGTATCACCTAATAAGAGGCCGTTGATTGGACTAGAAAATTTAGGAAGAATTAGGTTCGAATAAATTTCCTGGGCCGCAATGTTGGTTAAAAGCTAGTGTAATAGGAACTCTATATTTATAACAAGTTTTTAAAAAATCATATGTAGAATTCCATCTAATATCAATTTCCTCAGGCATCAATATCGGTGCAAGTCCATTTTCTTGACATTTAATTTTAAATTCTCTAATTCTTTTTCTCCGATTATTTTCTTGAATAAAACCAACAGCAAGACGAATTTTTTCAATATAAAGCTCAAAAAATTCAAGACCATCTTTTACAATTAAATTATATAAATGACATACATACTTAATATGAAAAATTTCAGGCAACGACGGAGATAACATAGATTTTAATTTTTTTTATAGCAGTCTTGTTGTTAGAAGCATTATCAAAAGCAATACATAAGATTTTATTTTCGATACCATAAAATCCGGCAACTTTAACAATAGAATTAGCAATAAAATCTCCAGTATGTTTACGGTCTTCATCATATAAAAAAGCAAGAATACGTTTTTGCATCACAAAATTACTATCCATCCAGTAACAAGTAACGGTTAAATAATTATTTTTATTTACAGCACGATCAAGATCAGAAGTTAGGGACAATCTACATTGAATATTTTTTAACAGTGTTGATAAATAAAAATAATATTGTGAATGAAGTCTAAAAAATATCAGATCGACAAGTACTTCTAGGAACACCATTAAACATAGGATTCTAAATAGCTTGAATATAATGAATAAAGGCATCAGAAGAAGGAAAACTAAAAGGCAAACAACCCACAACTACCATTTTAGCTATTTCTTCCCGGTCCCTCAATTTATTATACTTCTTCGTTACCTGACCGGTTGCTGGGTCCATTCTAGTTTGCGTTGGCCCATCAACATCCACACTACCTCGTGCAATTTCTAACTCTCTTTTGTGAGCATGACCTATATGTCTCATTAACGTACCCGTACCCCCTTGCTTGCCTCCACTTTTATGTTTATATATTTGTTGACAAATATTGCATTGCACCTCAGTATCTGATATACGTTCAAAAAATTGCCATGCAATACTAGTTGTTTTACGAGGTCTTGGGGCACGGGGAGGACGGGAAGGGAGATTAACCGATTCAGATCTAACGTTAGCATTTCCTACTACGGGTGTCTCTTCAATATTTTCATCATCTTCGTCTAAATTAATCGCATCTATTTCATTTTCTTCTTCTATACCGTAATTTTCTTGCGCTTCTACATAATCCATATCATGAGTACCTACACCTATTTCTTCCTCAAAAGGTGTACCAAGCGGTACTGGAGGCGAAGGCACACGGGTATATATACAGCTTGAAGTACCTCTACCACTAGTAATTCGCTTTTTACTACCACTACCGCTTTCGGGACAAAATTTTTTAACACCTTTAGTAGCGAGGTTTCTTAATTTATCCATAGTATAAATTAAATTAAACTAAAAAAAAAAATACACAAATATAATAAAATTAAATATTCAACAATTAATACAATAAATAAAAATTAAACGTAAGAGATGGAACGACAATACCAAATTTTGAAAGTATCCGAAGGTTGCGAATTTAGAAACTTCCACTCGTACTTTGTAAGCGCAAAATTAAAAATTTAAAGTGAGCACTTTAGAAAATTAAATATATTGAATATTTGAGAATTGAGAATTGAGATTTGAGAGAGAATGAGATTTTGAGAAAGTTAAAAATTGTGTGAAAAATGATTTGAAGGTGTAGAGTATTTATAGAATTGTTTTTGGGATTAAAAAATTATTTTAAAAGTAAATTTTAAAATTTTTTCCAAACGGCTAGTTTGGCCCAAAATCCCAAATTTTCAAAAAAAAAAAAAAAACTATTCCGGGCTGGTTAACCAGCGGGCCTGAACCGGGCTTGGTTCGGGCCGGGTTAGCCGGGACAAATTAAAAAAAATCGGCCCAGGACACGGTACTCTAAAGCCCTTGGGCTTACCGGGCCGGGTTAGTCCGGCCCACTTGACACCCTTCTCTTTTGATATATCAAATGATGTTTTGCTAGAAAGAAGTGATATTTGGGGAAGAAAGAGACAGTCTTCGTACTTTTGGAGAAGAAAGAAACACAGATTTCAAGGAATCTTTATTACTTATATTTGTATTGGTAATCATATTAAAATAGTAGTAAAATAATACTTATTAATAATGAAATATAATAGAAATAATAAAGTTAATATTAGTATGTCGGCAATATATCAAGGAAAATAGTAGGCCGATAATTTTTGTTTAATGGTAAATTTTTAGTATATCTTTATAACTCTATTTAATAATATTTGATAACCTTTTTTTTAGATGAATCCCAACAATCGTATCCATACTCGAATTTGCACCCTCAAATCTTAAAATTTAAATTTTGACGAATTCGACTCTCAAATTTGCACCCATCTTGAATACCCGCTCCCGAGGCCGAGCAACTTAGGATTGACCACGCTAGTTATGGTTCCAACATATTCAATAAAACTCTTGCCCTAATTAAAGAGTGGTTCTTGGAGAAGAATCTTTCACCATCCTCGTGGCTTTCACAATAGTTTATGTGCTCATGACAAAATTGCATTTGTTCTTGGCGGATTTCAATAGTTTATGTGCTTATAAAGAGATGTCATATCATCTTATCTATATCAAACTTGATATGTATATATAAATTTATTACTATGCACTATATATGTCGATACAATAGATAAATGAAAAGTTTAATAAAATGAACAAGTAAATACTAAGAAAAATATAACTTCTTCATGCACAACACAATTTCTTTATGTGTATTTAACGTCCAAGTTAGACTTTCAATTATGTCTTTGACTATATCCAATAACTTTGATCCATACCTTATTATCTTGAGAAATAAAATTTTGAACTCGTAAACTTCAAATCTTGTTTTTGTTTCTGCAATATCTCAGAAAATGACAGACATAATTGCGATTGCAAAATGCCCATAAGTTATCATACGGAAGAAATAATATATTCAATTGTTGGATCAATGCAATTGCAAATAAAAATGAAAAGCAGAAGAATAATAATAACATAAATACTTATACCTTTCATTAATTTTCATTAGTTTCTTTCTTTTTTTCATAGAAAATAGAACCTTTCTTTTTTTTGGGGTGGGTGGGTGGGAGGGGGCACCTTAGCCATCAACCTTACCATTGTGATTCTTATTGGTACTCTTTTGACACAATTTATAAGAAGGCAACACCGCTCTTCTTCTTCATTAACTATAGAAAATGAAAAGAGAAGTGTTATAAGAAACTGTACAATTAAAAAATTAAAGTTTCTCATTTAATTGAGTAATTATCTAAGTAATTTTGAATTTATTTTTCAAATAAGATAAACAAAAGAAAAGAGAAGAAAAATTCAAATAAATAAGAAAAAAAATATATAGAAATGAAGACCATAGAGAGATGTCACACCACCTTCTCTATGTTTCTCCTTTATTATTATATACTTGTGAATAGGTTCGCACTTTGCGCGATGTGTAAGATGTTGTTGAATTTATATAATTTTTTTTATAATAATAAAATTTTTATGAGCTATTTTATCGAATGAAGATAAATTATTGAGAAGAAAGATACTTAACACGTAAGAACTTCAACTTTTCATTCATACTTAAATATTTTTCATAAATATTACTTAAGTATTATAAATGATACTATTTATTAGAAATCATAATTGGAGGTAAATTATATACTTAATTCGAGCTTGTCTTACCTAATCTTATTTATTTGTTGTTTTATACCTAATGGGTTAATTATGTAAATAAGAATATTTATAATTATTGTAGTGATAAGTAAACGTTATATATAATCTAAGATTTTTTTGTGTTACATAAGTCCTCTCATCTGCTATTAATTAGAGAATTTACATAAGTCCTTTCATGTAATCCATTTTTATTTTATTGTTTTTCATCCATTTTTATTTTACATTTTTCTCCTTTTTTTGCATTTTTTCCTACTCTATCCTATTAACATATTTGTTTTCTGAAATTTTCACCCAAGTCCCCATCATTAACTCTTCATCACTTTCTTCAACCCCATTTGATGTATTCGTATTCTCATCAACACTCATTGACGATTTTTCTTCAAACTCATCAGTAACACAAAATTCTTGTTCAGATTTTTCAGAAATCTGGCCATTTTTTGCACTTTTAGCCATCACTAATTCTTTGAATTCAAGCTTCTTAGACTTGTAATTTTTTGAAGCGTCTTCAGCCGTAACAAAAGTACCCAACCAAATCATTTTCTTGTTCAATGAGTGTTTAATTTCAACACAAAATTTCCCATTTTTTCTCTTACGTACCCCAATAGGGTACAATCTTACATAAGTATTGTTTGATATTCTTTTGTAGGACTTCATGATAAAAAATTTGAGAAGAAAAAAAAAGGCTATTTCAGTAAAGAACAAAGTATAATAAATTTGAGACGTGAAGAAAAAGAGAATAAATAGTGAACACATATATAACAGTAATTAGAGAACCAATTAAGGAAACTTTTTCTCCTATTTCTATTTGGAAAAGGATTTAACAAAACGAGTAAAGTATTGATTGAGAAATTGTTGCGTATTAAACACTCTATTTAATAGTATATCCTAATTTGACATTGGATATTCAAATCTCTAAATTCGGTAGAATACTACAATTGGTCCAGTATTAAATGATGAAATACAATTAATTTTGATGTGTCTTATCTTTATCTCACGAGTTAAAATATTATTCACCATTGTATATAAAAAAAAGGTTATTCGACTATGAATAAATTTCTTTCAAAGAATCAATTGATGACCTGTCCTGGTTAATATTATATTTAACTTACTAATATATCCTAAGCTGTAATATTAATGGTGAAAATATCTTCATACTTTGCGATAACTTAATCCTTATCTCTCACTCTTTCTTTTTTTCATTCGATAGTTTCATATCCGCTTTATATCTTGAATTATAATAATTATGAAAAGATGTTTATGTTAGAGTTTAAGTTTTGTGCACCGTCTTTGCATAAAAAATTCTACACTAACAGTTAACTTGACTTGCTATTGCAGGTTGCCCAATTATTTACATAAAAATTAAAAAAGAAAAAATTAGGTAACCTCTAATAGCAAGTCAAGTTCACCTGATAGTGTAGAATATTTTATACACTAATGGTGCACAAAACTTAAATTCTTTATGTTATGCGTATAACTAATAAATTCACATCTCCTTTTTTTTTTTAGCGGATGTTTAATATTTGTTTTAGGCCAAAGTCATCGACTGACACTCAAACTTGTTGCGAAAATTCACTTACATCCCTCAACTAAGGCCTGTTCCTATCAGACTCCTAAACCCCCTGAATTTTGTTCCAATTGGGGACTTTTTTCCCTATAGCTAAAAGATCAAAGTGTGTGTTGCACACACGCGATGACGTGGCAAAACGAGCTAATTGGAAGCTGACACGTGGCATTGTGGGTCCAATAATTATTAAAAATTAATTATAATTTTTTTAAAAAAAGTATATAAAAATGGCATTGAGGAAATTATTAAAAAATAATTCTAAAATTATTTCAAAAATAAAAATAAAAAACTGATTATTTTAAAAAACATTTTAAAAATGAAATAAATTATTAAAAAATTATTTTTTTAAAAAAATTAATTCGTAAAAAAAATTATAATTTTTTTTTTAAAAATGAAAATAAAAAATGGTATTGTGGATATAAATTATGAAAAAATAATTATAAAATTATTTTAAAAATAAAAATAAAAAACTGATTATTTAAAAAAAATTATAATTTTTTTTTAAAAAAGAAATAAATTATTAAAAAATTATTTAAAAAATTTAAAAATTAATTATTAAAAAAATTATAAAACTTTTAAAATGAAAATAAAAATTGGCATTGAGGATCCAATTTATGAAAAAATAATTATAAATTATTTGGAAAATAAAAATAAAAAACTGATTATTTAAAAAAATTATAAAATTTTTTAAAAAATGAAAATAAAAAATGGCATTGAGGATATAAATTATGAAAAAATAATTATAAAATTATTTAAAAAAAAAAAAAACTGATTATTTAAAGAAAATTATAATTTTTTTTTAAAAATGAAATAAATTATTAAAAAATTATTTAAAAAATAAAAAAATAATTATTAAAAAAAATTATAAAACTTTTTAAAATGAAAATAAAAATTTCATTGAGGATCCAAATTATGAAAAAATAATTATAAAATAATTTTAAAAATTAAAATAAAAAGCTAATTACTAAAAAGAAATTATAATTTTTTTAAAAGATGAAAATAAAAAACAAAATTATTTTTAAATTCAGTTTTATTAAAAAAAAATAAAATATTGGGGCCCTCTAATGCTTTTTGGGGCCTTTATCGTTTTAAAAAAAAAATTGTCATTAAAATTTTTTTGGGGCCCTCAATGCCACTTGACATCTTTTTATTCATAAATTAGTAAAAATAAATGCTCCTCACGCGCCTCCCGCGATGGCACTGCACACGCAGTGCCACATAGGCAAAAGATGCCCAATTGGAACAAAATTCGGGGGATTTAGGGGTCTGATAGGAACGGGCCTTAGTTTAGGGGTCTAAGTGAATTTTCGCAACAAGTTTGAGTGTCTATCGATGCCTTTGGCCTTTGTTTTATGTCTTAAGCTATTATAATAGTCCATGCCCTATCTCGATGGGTCTTTGATTTGCTCCTATCCTAGCTTTATAATCCACTAGTCTTTTCTAGTTTTTGAAAGCCCTTCGGGGGCCTAGCCCTCTTTTCCCACCTGGGTGTGAAGTTCAACGGCTTCCATCATTGACGAACACCTGGCTAATATATAAGACAAAGAAATGAAGAGCCTATGCGGCTATGCCACATATAGACTATAGGAGTAAATTCTCTGAATGATCACCCATGTTTGGAAAATTGCCTATAAATATCACTTTTATTTTATTTAGGACAAGAATATCATCCAATTTTTCCTTTTTTTCCTTTAAATATACTTATCATCTCAAAATCTTTCTCTCTCCTACTTGGAATCATTAATTTTTTTTTTTTTTTTATAAATGTATAACTTATCAAACTTATTTAATTAAAGTTTTATCCTAATTTTTTTTAAAAAAAAATTACACATGATATATTAATCATTGAAGATTAATCTAATTATACCAAAAGCTTAGTTTATTTTATTTGATATGTAATCTTCAAAGTTTCTTTTATTTACTTATTTATTTCACCACTTAATAATAGTTTTAAAATACAAGTACTTATACGAATTGACACAATAATTTTTTTTGTCGTTTATTTTATATATTAAAATTCTTAAATATAAAAGAAATAAAACGATGGATTTCATATTTTAGACATTAAGTTTGTTATTTATATGAGAATAAAAGAATAAAATCTCCTTTTTTTGAAGGAAAGAAAAATTATATAGTCTTGAAACAAATTAAACTTTTTAAAAAAATATTAACAAAATGATATCTTCTTCAGTACTATTACAAATGAATTTTTAAAATATTACTCCATCAATTATTCTTTGCTTTTGATGGATTTAGAACGAAGTACGGATATAAATTAGTGTTTAATTGTATAATAAAATAAAATATAAATATAATGATCACAAAAAAAGTGAAGAAAATAAATTAAAAATAATATATTTTTTAATAAATTTATGTATTATCTTACGAATTTAATGATTTATTTATGGGCAATTCCTTGTAAAAAAATTGTAAAAAAATCATCTTTTCACTATATATTTACCAAAAATTATCTTGCATAAAAATTGCAAGTAATCTATGTCCAAATTAAAATTTTCAGGTAATAATACATATTAAATTTTTTTTATTGAATTTTGTTTGGCAACAAAAAAATCGTAGGTTTGCCATCAATACTTTTAAATAACAAATTATATTATTTTATTCTCTATTACTCTATATTTGAAGGAAATGTAATATCTTTGGATTATATTAATCCAAAAATTCCTTTGTATAATTCCAAAAGTAGATTTTATTCTTTTATTCTCACGTAAATAACAAATTTAATGTCTAAAAAATTAAATCCGTCGTTTTATTTCTTTTAGATTTTAAGAATCTTTAATATATAAAATAAATAATAAAAAAAATTAAATGAGTACCAAATTTTATAAGCACTTGAGTTTTAAATATTATTAAGTGGTGAAATAAATAAGTTAATAAAAGAAACTTTGAAAAGTACATATCAAATAAAATAATTCAAGCTTTTGGTGTAATTAAATTAATCTTCAATGATTAGTATATCATGTATATTTTTTTTAAAAAAGAATTAGGATAAAACTTTAGTTAAATAAGTTTGATAAGTTAAATAGATCTATTTATCAAAAAAAGAAAGAAATTTTAATGACATGGAATTTCTAGTAGGAGAGAGGAAGTTTTTGAGGTGTTAAGTATATTTTAAGGAAAATAGAAAGAGTTGAGTGATATTCTTGTCCTAAATAAAATAAAAATGATATTTGTAGGCAATTTTTCAAACATGGGTGACCATCTAGGGAATTTACTCTAGACTATAGTGAACTACTTATAACATACTTGTCTTTTCCTATCTAGGCCATGGAAATCAACTTGCCACCTGTGCAGTTCCTTCTTCGATTCGAATGTACTTCAAAATTTTGGAAGATAATAATTTCAGAACACTATAATTTAAGACGAAGCATTGGAATCATGCCAAGAATAACCAAAATTCAAATAAATATCATATTCTATGCGATAAGGTTGGTACATTGTCGTTCTATTGTTCTTCTTTATCATTCGATAGCACTTACAAACTGAGATATGACTCGACTAGTAATGACTATAAGATTGACAACACGTATATTGGTTGCAACCCACATAGTAAAACCCTTCGACATTGATAGCCATCCACGTGACATTCACAATTGTGTATGTTACTTATTATCTAGACTCTTCGATATTTCATCATGGCACATTTCATTGGATCATTATTGATATATATTGTATCTAAGTATTTTATAGTTTCATTTGATATATCAAATGATGTTTTACTAGAGAGAAGTGATATTTGGAGAAGAAAGAGACAGTTTTCGTACTTTTGGAGAAGAAAGAAACACGGATCTCAAGGAATCTTTATTACTTATATTTGTATTGGTATTCATATTAAAATAGTAGTAAAACAATACTTATTAATAATGAAATATAATAGAAATAATAAAGTTAATATTAGTATGTCGGCAATATATCAAGGAAAATAGTAGGCCGATAGTTTTTGTTCAATAGTAAATTTTTAGTATATCTTTATAACTCTATTTTAAAATATTTGATAACCTTTTTTTAGCTGAATCTCAGCAACCGTATCCATACTCGAATTTGCACCCTCGAATCTTAAAATTTAAATTTTGACGAATTCGACTCTCGAATCTGCACCCATCTCGAATACCCGCACCCGAGGCCGAGCAACTTAGGATTGGCCACGCTAGTTATGGTTCCAACATATTCAATAAAACACTTGCCCTAATTAAAGAGTGGTTCTTGGAGAAGAATCTTTCACCATCCTCGTGGCTTTCACAATAGTTTATGTGCTCATGACAAAATTGCATTTGTTCTTGGCGGATTTCACATGGTTGATTTCATTGGATCAGTAATGATATTTTATCCTAAGTATTTTATGGTTTCATTTAACATATAAAATGAAGCGTATAGAGAGATACCATTAATTACCAGAGGGAATTTGTGATATTTCGAATTACATGAATCACCTGAGCACGAATTCCTCCTAAGATCTGGTATTTCGGTATTAGAAGGAATGTTTTGTGTTTATTATACTTGTTGAAATTTGTGTTCCGGCTAATGAAAGAATATGATGTCAAAGGTGTCGTGGACTTAATTATTTACTCTATGAGAGATCAATCTTTATCCAGAGATACCGGTATATAGGTTTTCTCAGTGGTGGAGCCAGAATTTTCACTGAGGGAGTTCAGAAGTAAATATACGGATTAGTCGAAGGGGGGTTCAACATCTACTATATATAGATAAAAATATTTTTGATCATATAAAAATAATATAATTTTCCGACGATGAACCCCCTTAAATGTATGTGGCTCCGCCACTGGGTTTGCTGATGTTCGTTTAGGACATCCAAAGGACCATATGGAGTGTTACCTACGAGGGGCGTCACCACTCATCACCACTCAAGTAGTCTGTTATACGGAAAGCTTGATCTCTCCAAAATTAATTACTTGCTTAGTAGTATTTGCTTATGATCGGAGTATCCTCCTCATGCATGCTGCAATAATTTATTCTTATAAGTTATATTAACTTGTCAATGTTTGGTTTCGAAAATATGTCATTGCTTATTTCATGTCACAACATGCCCAAAGTCGTTAAAGCGTTATACGCAGTTCATATCACTATCACAGATTGGGATAGCCAAATTTAGAAATATGAGGAAAGATCATTTGGCCATTGCCTTTGCAATAAGCTCCTCCTCATATCAAGTTTATGGTTTCTCATTAAACACATGATCATTAGGAGGAGCTTATTATGATATTCTTATCTAATCACTAAGGTCGAGTTTCGTCCTTGCCTGATGGTGAATCTTGTAGTAAAGTTTATTTCTGCCTTTGCAATTTGAGGATCGATCACCTTTTGGTCCCACTAAATCGAAGTGACCTTACAATTAGATTTATTAAGGTCTCGAAACATTTGTGAGTCATATTCAATATGTTAAGGACATTTTTTTTCACCCTTTTTCGTAATTAAAATTAACATGGAGTGAGTAATTTTTTTTTTTCAATCTAAGCTCGGATTTGAAGTTGTAATCATTAGGAATATCCAAATTCTTTATAGATTATGAATCTTTTTTCTATCTCAAAATAAAAAATTTAAGGAATTCTTATAATCTCAATACATTGAGCAAATTTCATCAGAAAAACAAAGATAAATATAATTATACTGCAATTGCATTAAGCACCATATATACTTTTCAAAGAGGGTTTCAATTTCCCCAACATTTATAAATTATTCATTAAGAAGTAAATCGTTAATTTGGCAATTTCTATAACAATACATGTACTAACAACAAATCATAAAGAGCTTGTATCCTCCTATAGTTACAATATTTTTTTTCTAGACAATTTTTTTTTAATTGCTGGCAGTAGAACATATATATTCTAAGATCATCCAAAATATTAAATTCACCCAACAAAAATCCATAATTATCCACAACTGGAACTCCCAATTTATGTGAATATTTCACTTCTAGATTTTCTGAAATTTTCACCCAAGTCCCCATCATTAATTCTTCATCACTTTCTTCAACCCCATTTGATGTATTCATATTCTCATCAACACTCATTGACGATTTTTCTTCAAACTCATCAGTAACAAAAGATTCTTGATAAGATTTTTCAGAAATCTGGCCATTTTTTGCACTTTTAACCATGGCTAGTTCTTCGAATTCAAGCTTCTTAGACTCGTAATTTTTTGAAGCGTCTTCAGCCGTAACAAAAGTACCCAACCAAATCATTTTCTTTTTCAAAGGGTGGTTAATTTCAGCACACAATTTCCCATTTTTTCTCTTACGTACCCCAATAGTGTACAATCTGACACAACTATTCTTTGATATTCTTTTGTAGGATTTCATGATCAAAGTTTTGAGAGGGAAAAAGGGGGCAATTTCTGTAAAGAACAAAGTATAAAAAAGCTTGGAATGTGAAGAAAAAAAGAATAAATGGTGAAGACATATATAGGAGTAATTAGAGAACCAATTAAGCAAACTTTTATTCTCTTTCTATTTGGAAAAGGATTTAACAAAACGAGTAAAGTATTGATTGAGAAATTGTTGCATATTATTAGTCACTGTATTTATTAGTATCCTAATTTGACACTGAATATTCAAGTCTCTAAATTTGGTAGAATAACACATTTGGGAGTGCGGAGCCTAAAAAGTAAGTTTTTTGGGATAAGGTAAACTCACCATTTTACCTTAAATTCTAACATTTGCACTGACGACGTTAACTTCTTAATAGTATTGGGGTGCCCTTTTGAAATTTTGACTAAAAAAACTTTCCTTTTAGGCTCCGGACTCCCACATTTGGTCCAGTATTAAATGAAATTCAATTAATTTTGACGAGTCTTATCTTTATCTCACGAGTTAAAATATTATTCACCATTGTATATAAATAAAGGTTATTCGACTATGAATAAATTTCTTTTAAATAATCAATTGATATCATGGCATGGTTAATATTATATTTAACTTACTAATATATCTTAAGCTGTAATAATAATGATGAAAATATCTTCATACTTTGCAATAATTTAATCCTTATCTCTATTTTTTTATCATCCGATATTTCATATCCGTTTTATATCTTGAGTTATAATAATTATGAAAAGATTTTTACACTGTGTATAACACATACTCGAATTTTGCCATCTTTCTTTGGGACAGGAACAACATTGGATAACCACGTAGGATAACGAGCCACTCGAATGACTTTGGCTTCAAGTTGTTTCATGATTTCTTCTTTGATTTTGATACTTACATCAGTTTTAAACTTCCTCAAATGTTTCACAGGGGGGAATGCAGGATCAGTTGGCAATTTATGGGCCACTAATTCGGTGCTTAGACCAGGCATATCATCATAAAACCATGCAAAAACATCCTTATAATCAATTAATGCTTGAATAATTCCATCTTTTAGCTGTGGCAAAACATGTACACTGATTTTAGTTTCCCTAACATCTTCTTGATTCCCTAGATTAATTGGCTCAGTTTCATTCAAATTAGGATTCGGCTTGTCTTCAAACTGTTTCAACTCTTTGCTTATTTCCTGTAGTGCCTCTTCTTCATCATATTCCCCTTCTTGCTTCATTATATCTTGATTAGTTTGTATTTTAAGATCAGGTTGAAAATTTTGCATGCATGTCATGTCATTAGAATCAACATAAAGAGAACTGTATAAAGAAAAAGACAAAAACAAAATATATTAAACATAAAATAAGGGGACATTACATTTTATTAAAAGGGAAAGATAAGAGGGTTTAAACACAAATGACAACAGAATGTAAACAAGCTAAATTTTGAATTACAACCCTGGAATAACTCGGATAAATAGAAAGAAATACAAAATAAACTACCCAAACTCCCTCCTGACGGGGAGAGGAGTGACTTCTCAATTGTTGAGCTGGACCTCAGGACCCATGAACTACACGTCTTCCTTACTGGTACCCTCTCCTACTTCAACCATGTCAACATCAATCAGCAGGTTCTGGAAGTTATCAACCAATTCAGCTTCAAATTCTACAGGTTTCGTGACATCGCTCTAGACAAATGATTCACTGAGTAGCGGCATTGGGCGAGGGAGTACCCATGTTTCTTTTTTCCTTCCCTTGTCCTTCTTCAAATCTTCAGCCGTAGGTTCAAATCCCAGACCAAAAGTGCCCATGTTCTCTCTCGAACATATGGGACAAACGATACCATGCAAACACACTTCCAAACCCTTCCCTGGCACAAATCCATATTTCAAAAGCTCACTCACTATCATGATAGAAGCGGAAGACAATTGTAGTCCCGAAAAAACCTGTCCTTCAAGGATACGATCTACTGGAACTGTATCAAAAGTTTGATAGACAAATGTCTCCTCTTCATTATTTTCTTCAATTAGAGACAAGGGAGAATCTTCGTAGGCGGATAAATCCCCTTCACCGTGAATAACCACTTCTTGCCTGTCATGCTCAAACTTGATCATCTGGTGCAATGTAGACGCAACCGCCTTGGCCTTGTGGATCCATGGTCTTCCCAACAACAGATTGTAAGAGGAGTCGATATTCAATACTTGAAACTCTAGGGAAAATTCAACAGGCCCTATAATCAATATTATTTCTATTTCGCCAATGGAGTTGGACTTTGCTCCATCGAAAGCCCTGACACATACATTGTTGGGCCTGATCCTCTCAACACCAATGTTCAACTTTTGTAAGGTGGAAATAGGGCAAATATTTGCGCCAGAACCTCCGTCAATCATGACATGAGTAACGTAGAAATCTTCACACTTCACGGTAATATAAAGCTCCCGATTATGCCCTGTACCTTCAATTGGCAATTCGTCATCAGAGAAGCTGATCCGATTGACCTCAAAGATTTTTCTGACCATTTTCTCAAGCTGATTTACTGTAACCTCCCTAGGAACATATGCTTCATTTAATACCTTCAATATAATATCACGATGTTCCTTGGAATGCAACAACAACGATAAGAGGGAAATCTGAGCAGGGGTCTTCTTCAACTTGTCTATTATTAAATACTCCGGCAATTTCATCCTTTTCAAAAATTCTTCGGCTTCTTTTTCAGTGACAGGATTTTTGATAGATGAAGGTCCACTCCCAATTGGCTTGGACTTTAAAGTACTCTACATCCTTTAGAAGATCCATTATTGGTGGGACGTCTTGCACCCTACCCAACTGACGCATCACCCTTCTCGCACTGTAAGGCCTAGTGCAGTTAAGTCCTATCAAAACCAGAAGGAGTTGCATTTGAGATCCCATCAATATTTTCTTAGGACGAAGCCACATATAGGACCAAAGAATGTTGTCTGGAGTTCTTGATTCGAGAAATTCGACCCAGGCATTGACTCCCATAGGAAAAGAAAATTTATCAAAATGCATTCTCTCTTGCATGGCTTACACTCGATCATTCAGACAACGGTCGACCACATCTTCTTTAATCAAAGAAGGCGTATGAAAATGCTCCATCATCCACAACTGCAATATCAGATTACTCCCCTCAAAAAATCGTACCCCTCCTTTTACTTCAGTTAAAGCCTTATATATTTCTATTAAGATCATTGGTACAGTGGTGACCTCATCTTTTTTCTTGAATAAAGCTATCACCTCTGATTGTAGACGAGTATTGATACATCTCTCATCTAATGGGAACACTAAGATGCCCAACAAAACCAGACAGAAAACCTCAAGACGACGTTGTTCCCAGATTTTTTTGGTGGTACAGAATTCATCCCAAAAGCAGTCAAAACCCTTTAAGGACCCAAATCTAGCAAACAAAAAATCAAAGAAAATCCAAGATTGTTTGAGACATCCCAGATGCTTGTTATCTTTCAATCCACAGAGTCGAGGAAATCTCTTACGAGTATGCTTGCGGGCTAAAATCATCTGCTGACCCATATAAGTCAATTGAAACAAACGAGATATTTCTGCCAGGGTAGGAGTCAATTCACAACTTCCGAACCTAAATACCAAATTGTTTGGATCCCAAAAAGTCAACGCAACTTCTATTAGGTCCGGACGGGGCGTGAGATCCATGAGTGCTACAAGATTGCCTAACACTTTCCTCACTTCGTGCTTTTCAGAGTAGTCGAATGTGCCCCACCACTTGACCAACTTTTTGGGTGCCTTGAAAACCATAAGGACTCTAGACTTTGTGGACAGATCCATCCTGTAATAACACATAGGACATTAACTTAAACATTCGATAAGACAGGGAAAGATCCCCACCCATGGGATTGTGACGCAGACGTGTGTCGAAAGGACAGACCATTTTATGACTCAAATTTTCCGAACAGTAGCACTAAATAAAATCAGCCTACTTGGCAAGAACCCGCTAACAACACTAAATTATGCAGAGAAAAACCTAGGCTATGACTAAGACAAAAGCCAAAAAATAAAGATTATCGAACCCACCGAGGGTTGCCTACGTATCCCACCCCGAGGGATGGGAATCAGGTATGCGTAGTTCATCCAGGTTGGACAATTAAGGATCAAACGAACCAAGACTTGACTTAAGAGACGCGATTGCAGACAAACGATGAAAATAAAATCTTTTTGGGTTTTCAATTAGACGCTTCACACAAAACTGACACCAACAACTATGAAAGAGAAAAGAAATCTTTTTGGTATTTTCGTTTTATGAGATGTACAAAACTCCTACCATCTTTTTTGCATTTTCTTTTATAAAAAAAAAACTACTTATTGTAAAAAAAATCTTTTTGAAGTTTTTGAATTATGAAAGTTTACAAAAGAAAAATGTTTTTGATTCTTTTGTTTTTTGACAAATGGGTATAAAAGGTAAACAAAATCTTTGAATTTTCGTTATTTTGAAAAAAATAAAATGCAAAAGGTAAAAAAAATCTTTTTTTTTTGAATTTTTGGGTTTCGAAGAACAAAAGCCATAAAGAACTCTAAAATAAACTACGGAGCTCTCTCTTTTTTTCTCTTTGACTCACTTTCCTTTATCTTTTTTTTTAATCGTCCACACACTTTACTTCTAACAGATGCTTTCTCCAAATCAGTTCGTCAAATGACCACGTTACCCTCAGAGATGCAACATTTAGCACGCAGGGATGCTTTAAAGGTGAGTCTCCTACAAAGGACCGTGTGGGCCCCGCTAGATTTCAATATGATGCACATAAGAATGACCTAAAGGCTGACCTACGTTGTGGTTTACTAACAAGGTCGTTCGGGGGAGCATATGGTCGATAGTGGTTGCTTTGCTTTCCACCTACTCCATACATCCAACGGCTCCCCCCCTAAAATAAGGGTGACTCAACTAGAGTTCGTGCGCACGACGTGCACTTCGGGACTTGTTGCAGAAAGAATTGACTTGGGTTATGCCAATGATGTCAGATATAAAGCGGTAACACATAAAGAAAAACTGTAAACAAAGAGCACGGAAACGCATAACAGTGATAACAATAACACAAACAATAATCACAAACAATGTTTATACACCCATAATGCCAAACAAAGCCAATACGACTCCAAAAATAAGCTCGAATTCTGAAAAGATCCCCAGCAGAGTCGCTAGAGCTGTCACACCCCTTTTTCAACTCCAAAAAGATTATATCGTTTTAAGTTCGAAAGGATTTTTATTAGTAAGTGACAAAAGAAAATGACTGTTTCAAAAAGGATTCATTATATTCAAAAATCAGAGTCGCCACTTGGCATAAATCGGGTGTGCCAAGTCACCCGTGGATATTCTTTTTCAAAATGATTTTGACTCTGTAACACTGATCCGCGAACAGAGATTCTGGTTAAGGAATTCTGTTGACCGAGGGGAAGGTGTTAGGCACCCCTCGATCCTGTGGTTCGACCACGGTCGCTTGGAGGAGTATATCGGCTAATTTGACACTATGAATGTATAAACCACATAAAACACATAAAATGATCAATCAAACAAACAAAATAAACGAATCCCAAAATATAGTATACAGTCCAATTATTACAACCCGAAATGAAAAAGGTACTGAAAAGTAAACCTACACTAACCTACACCAAACTAAGCTCCAATGCCTTACCCAATGCTTTGGTCCTTCATCACGGGCATCCTCCGAGTACATGATACGTCGGGGCATTCCCCGGTGAATAAATACAATTCTTTTGGGGCATTCCCCGACAAATGTATACAATGTCAATTTCATGCGATAAACCAGAAAAACATCCAACAAATATTCCAAACACTCCAACAATTTCACCAATTCTAAATTTGCCTACCCGAGCCTACTATTTGCCTACCCGCTCAACGACATATAACGTTCAACATCAACAATGAATCAAAATACCATAATATTCACTTTTATCAATTTTTGATTCTCGACCCAAATCCATTCTAAACATCCATAAAGTGTCATTTCAACACGCAGTCCATTATCACAAAATGAATCACAGAATCGTAACAACAACAATTCATATCATGTTCCTAATAGAATAAACGATGAAATAAAAATACGAAGGAAGTAGAATTGGACCTCAATTTGATGATTTTATTTCGAACAACCAAGGTGGATCGGAACTCACAAAGCCACGGAACCTCAACAAATCCACCTTCACGGTCAACTCGTCAAGTCTCGGCCTCCTCGGACTGTTTGAAGACAACAAGGGAACAACACAATTTTTTTTTCTTTTTATCAATTTTAGACGATGATTCGACCGGAGTGGCAAACTCCGATAGGCTTGAAACAGTGACGGGAAAAGAGGGTTTTGACAGATTGTTGAAATTTCTAGTGAAATTGGACGGAAACAGACCGAATCTCGATGAATTTCGGACGGTTGATGATGTTCTCCGGCGAGAATTGGCCGGAACAACAACAACGATGACTAGCGGTGTTCTCCGATTGGGGATTCCGGCGAGAATTCGCCGGATTAACTGTTCCTCTCCAATTTTTCTCTTCTTTTTCAGCTCCCGCGTTTTACTCCCTCTCTCGCACGTGTTTTCTCTCCTCTCTCACGCTCAAATATCTCTCTCTATTGGGTTTTCTCTCCGTTCATGGTGGGTCTTTGTGTTTTTTGTGTGAATCAGTGTATTTTGTGTGTTTTACTGAAGAATCCCGTGTGGTCTGTGCGTGTATGGAGTTTTTTTTTTTGTGCCTCCGTGAAGAAGAAAGAGCTCCAAAAATGGAAAAAAAGAAAAAAGAAAAACCTGTGCGTGAGAATGTCCCCCTTTTTCTTGTGTGATGGAAAATATATATTGTTCAAGAAAAGAAAATAAAAGTGGTCCCTCCTAGTTGTTGTGATCCCTTCCTGAAAGTTGCCTCAATGTATATATTTCCTTTGTGGCCAAGAAAAAGGAGGGGGTGACGTGGGGGGTAAGGGTGAGGGTAGTTAGGCGAGGGGTGAGGTGTTGTTTTTTAATTGGGTGGATTGTTGGAATATTAGAATGAAACAAAGTTTGTTATGACTTGTTATTTGGATAAAAACAAAACAAACATAAATACATAAATAAGTAAAAGATGAGGTGGTTATTTATTTTCTTGGGAAAAAATTATAAAAATGGGGTTAGATTGTGTAATATCGGAGTAAGAAATATTATCGACGAGACAAAATTACGTGCTACAATAGAACCCTCGTGAAGTTGGAATGTGTCGTTGCAAATTTGGTCATAGTTCAGGGGATACTAGATGCTTTACTCTAATGTTAATTCAATATATTAGTTAACTTTTTAGACAGAATATAATGCTTTTAGTTTCTTTATATCGGAAGTATGTTATGTTTGGACTATTATCAAAATTATAACCCTCAAAACAAATTTAATAAAATATATATGAATAATTAACGAGTGTCACATTAGTTTGGTAACTCAATCAATTTTGAAGAGTCACTAAAATAAATATTATTTGCGCACCACTCTAAATATTGAAAGTTTGATTTAAAGAGCTTAACTAAATATTACCAGGATTAAAAATATAATTATCAATAATCAAGGGATTAAAATTATTATTATATCAAAGATAAACACAAAAAGAATTTAGTTTCAAAAAAGTTGAGTGTATTCAGAATGTGGATTAATTAGAGCCACATTTACTTGTAAACACATGGATTATATAGCTATGTCCCACCCAAAAAATGAAAAAAATAGTACTAATACTTTAGACATCAATGATTAATTGTTATAGAAGATGTCCAAATCAAATGAATGTTTTAATTTTTTTTTTTTAAAGTAATTATGTGGTCGTCCTCAAAACTGTAGAACTAAGTACTAGTCTAAATTAAAAATAAAAAATTAATGTAATCTTAGGCTGACTTTATCCCTATTTACTAGATATCATTTTTAAGTCTGTTAACTTTGGAGAAAATAAAAAAATAAATTATGAAAAATACTTTTTCAAAAATGTCTGCAAAGTAAAAATTAAGTAGGGCCAAATTTAGGGCAATTGATTGTCCTTTATTCCAACAACATTAATGTTGTCATGTTTCTTGGATACAATTTCTAAAGGAATCTATAGAGAATGGAAAAATTTAAAAATAGTCAAAAAATTTCTCGACTCGTAAAATTACATTGAATATGTTACCGTTATATAAAAGGAAAATAAGAACGCAAACCTTTTGTACTATAGATCATTTTCTTTTTTGTGTTGTTTGTATATGTCGATGGTGTAATTTCTTTTTACATAATCATGTAAGTTATAAGTTAAGCTCATATAATTTTGTCTAATAGCACCTTTTTTTTTAGTTGGTGGTTGAATATTGATGAACTAAACCTCTGGGCCATGGACCATACAAATACAAATCCATAAATGAATAAGACACAATGGTGTATAACAAATACAAAATTGTGTTTCCTAATATACATAATGATTGGAACATATTAATAGGCCCATTTAGCTTTGGTCTGAATTTACTAGGGACCTCAAGTAAAACCAGTCCAACCCATATCTTTGTACTTGAAAAATCTATTTTTCTCTAATTGTTGTAGCTTTCTTCTTTGATACTTGTTCCTCGATTTTGTATGTATATCGGCTAATGATGCGATGGAGGAAGTTAATCCATTTTCATTAATGCTGGCCCAGTTGAAGCTCGTCCATGTCCCATTCTGATAGGTCTTCGATTTTCCCCTAGCCTAACTTTACAATCCACCTGTCTTCCCCAGTCTCTAAAGCCCTCCAGGGTCTTAGCCCTGTTTTTTCACCCGAGTCTGAAGTTCAATGACTTTCATCATTGACGAGCACCTGGCTAATAAGACAATGAAGTGAAGAGCCTATGCCACATATAGTGAACTATTTATAACATACTTGTCTTTTCCTATCTAGGCCATGGAAATGCACTTGCCAAAGGATATCATTATGGAAATCCTCATGAGGCTACCTTTGCAGTCCATTCTTCGATTCAAATGTGCTTCGAGATCTTGGAAGATATTAATTTCAGAACCCTATACTTTGAGATAAAGCATTGGAATCATGCCAAGAATAGCTAAAATTCTAATAACTATCATATTCTATGTGATAAGGTTGACACATTTTTGTTCTATTGTTCTTCTTTATCATTCGATAGCACTTACAACCTGAGATATGACTAGACTAGTGATGACTATATAAGATTGACAACACTTAATAATTGTTGCAACCCACATAGTAAAACCCTTTCACTAAAGAGTGATTCTTGGAGAAAAATTGATAGCCATCCACATGGCATTCACAATCGTGTATGTTATAATCTAGACTCTTCGACATTTCATCATGACACATTTCATTGGATCACTATTGATATTGCATCTAAGTATTTTATAGTTTCATTTAATATATCAAATGAGGTTTTGCCAGAGGGGAGTTGTGATATTTTGAGCATGAATATCCACCAAAATAGACATGGTGTATCAATATTAGAAGGGATGTTTTGTGGTAATTGTAACAAAGATTCTTATGATTGACCACATGAGTTATGGTTCCAACTTATTCAATAAAATTCTTGCACTAAATTGCATTTGTTCATGGAGGATTTCATTGGATCAGTCAGGATATTTTATTCATGTATTTTATGGTTTCATTTAACATATATATCAAATGAAGCGTACAGAGAGATACCATTTTCAGAGAAAATTTATGATATTTCGAATTACATGAATCACCTGAACACGAATCTCCTAAGACCTGGTGTTTCGAATTATTGTACTGGTTGAAATTTGGGGTTGAGAACTTTTAAGTTGTGGCTAATGAAAGAATATGGTGCCAAGGCGATACGAGGAAAACTAAGAGAACAAGAATTTACTACGAAACTAAAGAACAATCGAAATAGAGATAGAAGATAGATTGACACAAGAAGATAGAAAGCAATAGGAACTATTGAATATATTAAATTTAAAAAACCCCTAAATCCTTTACCAACGAGCACCTAATCTCTACGTGGACCAAGAGGGAATCAACGCCCTCAAAACCCTCATTTCTAAACAAGCATTCAAAACAAGCTCACCAATCACACTCTCGTTAGGTTCATTCAATATAATATTCAAAACAAGCTAATGAAAATGAAAACCTAATACTTCTATTTATAGTCCACTAAAGGCCCAAAAGTGACCCTTGAACAAAGAACAAAAATGACCCCAAGCATGGGTTTGCCTCCCATTGACTGCCCGTCACCCGAGACATCACCATGAAGCAGTGTACGCCTCCGTTAGGCTTCCCTTGATGGCTCAAGGGACGGTTGGTCAGGATGGTGACGGCCAGTCGCCCTTCTCGACACCCCTAGGCGGCAGTGAGTGGTTTCTCCATTTTGAGCTCCTAATTCAACCCTTAACACATAGACTCGTTTGGAGATGATCAACACTTTCTCTAACACCTCTCTCTTCAAGAACATAGCTTGCAAATCTTATGATTTCCGAGCTTGGCTCCTAGTGAAAGGTCTCGAGGGAATTTGAATCGTATCACAAGGAGTCTTGGACTAAATTATTTACTCTGCGAGAGACCAATCTTTATCCAGAGATACCGGTGTATAGGTTTGCAGATGGTGAAGTAATACTCTACTACGACAGTCCGGGATGGAAGGTGGTATAAAGAATAGTGGGTTTAAGACATCCAAAGGACCATATGGAGGGTTATTTGCAATTACTTACGTCCCTCAATTGTTTCTTTTATATATATATATATATACATTACATGAAGTGGTAATTTTCTTCTCTAAGCTCCCCAAGAAATATGCATTTGACCTTGAGCATTTAACTATTTTTAGATGTCTGTCTACAAAGATTCTTATGGTTGACCACGAGTTATGGTTCCAACATATTCAATACTCCCCCGGTTTCAAAAAGAATGACAAAATAAAAAAGACTTTTGAATTTTGTGGTCCTAAATTAAAGTTATGTCAAATTTATCAAAATACCCTTTAATTTTGTGGTATTAAACATGTCATAAAATATTGCCAAAAAAAAAAGGGGTCATTGTTTTTTAAACGGACTAAAAAAAGTAGGTCATTCTTTTTCAAGCAGAGGGGGTAAAATTCTTGCACTAAAGAGTGGTTCTTGGAGAAGAATCTTTTACCATCCTCGTGGCTTTCACAATAGTTTATGTTCTCATGGACAAAATTGCATTTGTTCATGGCAGATTTCATGGGATCAGTAAGGATATTTTATCCAAGTATTTTATGGTGAAGTACTACTCTACTATGATAGGGATGAAAGATATAGTGATAGTTCATTTAGGACATCCAAATAACCATATGGGGTGTAGCCTACGACTGGTGTCACAACTCAAGTATTCTGTTATACGGAAAGCTTGATCTCTCCAAAATTATGTAATTGCTTATTTCATGTCATTAAGTCTTATACACATTATTTGACGTGATATTTTTCTTTGTCTTAGCTCTCTCACCCTTTTAGCGTCACAAAAGCTTTCCCTGTCTCGGTTGGCTTTTAGCCTAAACAGAGACCGATCGTCCTACTTGTATCGTTTGGTGGCTGCCACTGCAAGTGCCTAATCACTAAGGCCGAGTTTCGTCCTTGTCTGATGGTGAATCTTACAGTAAAGTTCATTTCTGCCTTTGCATTCGACGATCAATCTCCTCCCGGCCCTACTAAATCCAATTCGGATCCAAATGTCGTGGATAAAGTGACCTTACAACTAAGTTTATTAAGGTCTCGAGGCTAGGTCATATTCAATATGTTACTAACATTTATTTATTTTTACCTTTTTTCGTAATTAAATTAACATGGAGTGAGTAATTTTTTTTTTTCAATCTAAGCTTGGGTTTGAAGTTGTAATCATTAGAAATATCCAAATTCTTTATAGATTATGAATCTTTTTTCTATCTCAAAATAAAAAATTTAAGGAATTCTTATAATCTCAACACATTGAGCAAATTTCATCAGAAAAACAAAGATAAACATAATTATACTGCAATTGCATTAAGCACCATATATACTTTTCAAAGAGGGTTTCAATTTCCCCAACATTTATAAATTATTCATTAAGAAGTAAATCGTTGATTTGACAATTTCTATAACAATACATATACTAACAACAAATCATAAAGAGCTTGAATCCTCCTATAGTTACAATATTTTTTTTCTAGACAATTTTTTTTTTAATTGCTGGCAGTATCACATATATATTCTAAGATCATCCAAAACACTAAATTCACCCAACAAAAACCCATAATTATCCACAATTGGAAGTCCCAATTTATGCGAATATTTCACTTCTTGATTTTCTGAAATTTTCACCCAAGTCCCCATCATTAATTCTTCATCACTTTCTTCAACCCCATTTGATGTATTCGTATTCTCATCAACACTCATAGACGATTTTTCTTCAAACTCATCAGTAACACAAGATTCTTGATCAGATTTTTCAGAAATCTGGCCATTTTTTGCACTTTTAGCCGTCACTAATTCTTCGAATTCAAACTTCTTAGACTCGTAATTCTTTGAAGCGTCTTCAGCCGTAACAAAAGTACCCAACCAAATCATTTTCTTGTTCAATGGGTGTTTAATTTCAGCACAAAATTTCCCATTTTTTCTCTTACATACCCCAATAGGGTACAATCTGACACAAGTATTCTTTGATATTCTTTTGTAGGATTTCATGATCAAAGTTTTGAGAGGGAAAAAATGGGCAATTTCTGTAAATGACAAAGTATAAAAAATACTTGGGATGTGAAGAAAAAAAGAATAAATAGTGAACACATATATAGGGGTAATTAGAGAACCAATTAAGCAAACTTTTATTCTCTTTCTATTTGGAAAAGGATTTAAGAAAACGAGTAAAGTATTGATTGAGAAATTATTGCATATTATTAGTCACTGTATTTATTAGTATCCTAATTTGACACTGAATATTCAAATCTCTAAATTTGGTAGAATACTACAATTGGCCCAGTATTAAATGATGAAATACAATTAATTTTGATGTGTCTTATCT
Organism: Capsicum pubescens; assembly: GCA_030864215.1. NCBI lineage: Eukaryota > Viridiplantae > Streptophyta > Magnoliopsida > Solanales > Solanaceae > Capsicum > Capsicum pubescens. The sequence continues at coordinate 414,630,333 of CM061548.1, forward strand.
TTATCTCACGAGTTTAAATATTATTCACCATTGTATATTAAAAAAAAGGTTATTCAACTATGAATAAATTTCTTTTAAAGAATCAATTGATGACCTGGCCTGGTTAATATTATATTTAACTTACTAATATATCTTAAGCTGTAATAATAATGGTGGAAATATCTTCATACTTTGCGATAACTTAATCCTTATCTCTCAATCTTTCTTTTTTTCATTCGATAGTTTCATATCCGCTTTATATCTTGAATTATAATAAGTGTAAACAACATAAATCTCCTAGACAATGAAAATAATTACACAAAATCTCTTCTTGTTTTCTCTCTCCCTTTTTTTGCAAACATACTCATACATTCGGTCACATATTATACATTAATCGAATGTATGATGTAACAACTAATCCTATATTTAAGGTAAGAGAATCTTTAATTATTTTACAGTTCCTTAATTAAAGGAAATAATTAACCAACATTAAGACATTTATGGATAGAACATGTAACTGATATTTGAATTTTAAAAATTTTGTTATACATAATTTTTTTTCCCTATGATTCACGATCTGGAAAGCCAAAAAACAACCACTTTCTTCTACATCCGCTCTCTAAAACTACTAAAATCTTCTTCCACATACGTTCTTCAATACTAGTAAAATCAATATGAATATCCCCATATTGTGGCGACATTCTGGAATTTAGGAGTTAGAAATTAGTTATACGTCATACAAAAGTGACACAATAGTAATTTCGGTAAATGCGGACGAGTCGATCACACCCGCAGGACTTACGGTTTCTTTCCAAAGGAATCATGAAGAATATAATATGGTTTTCTATGTGCGGATACGTTGAATGGTTTTGATTGTATAAATATTTTTTATTAGATTTTTTTATGAATGCTGGAGCAAGTAATTTATATTTTTTTTATTGATTATAGATGTTAATTTCCTTAACCAATGATTTATATTAGTATAAAAATTTTAATCTTTTTTCCTATATCATAGTTCGTAACCATATAACTTGAAGTTAGAACACTATTATAAAAGCACATTAACTATGTAACTTACTCTCTATAGGAGTAAGTAATTAATGAAACACACGGTGTATTAAACTATTGTATATTAATAGTTAATGTGTAATAAATGTATGATATAGCATTATACGTTTTTAACATGTATGAGGTTAGAAATACAATAACGAAATTTAACTGAATTCAATTTTGTTTTTTAAATTATACACAGTATCATTCTAGTAAATTTACGAATGTATAATATATTTTTATACAGTCAAATCAATGTATAATAAATGTGTATCTTTCCAGTAAACGTTTGAATGTATAATAAGTTGTTAACATTCAAAGCAACGTATAGTGATATTGTGCCATTCCAATAGACTTACGAATGTATAATATTTGATTATACATTCGTATCAATGTATGATATAGCATTATACATTATAAATGTGCATGGTATTAACAATTTCTGTAATTTTTTACAAGTAATAAATGTTTTACAACGTGTATGTTGTTATGTAATACGTCCGTTTAAAACGTATTAGTCTTTAGTTCAATGTAAGATTCACTTATAAGCAAAGGTACATAACAGGAAACATACTATGTGTTCAAAATACAATGTCAGATTAATTAGTAATATGTTGTTTTAATCATTAACAAAATAAGTGAAAGAAAAAATCAATAAGTACCATGAATCAGTTAGTAACATGCAGTAGTGTCTCAGTGACTAAAAAGCATATTCTCATAAGATGAAGACATCCATAAATGTAAATTAACATCCAGAAAGTAATCTTTGAATTCGTTTAACATCAACCACAAAACTAAGATTTAGTTGATTCAATTTCGACTTTTATTAAACAATGCTACTCTAAAATAACAATTGCACTTTCATCAATTTCTTGGAGCACACTATTCGTTGGCCAAGGAGGATCGTCATTATTACTCGTGTACCCTTCATTTGCCTTTTCTACTCCGTAATGCCACAGTAATGAAGCATAGTGTAAACGTTGACTTCCAGCATCAAACACGCATGAATGCACTTGCTGCCCTTCACTTAATATTTCTGCATAAGCAGCAACAAAGACGCCACAGTCCCTGATTTAAAAAAAATAAAAATGAAGTAACAGTAAGTACATTAATTTAAACATAGTTATACATTATCAAAAAATTGTAATTTACTTACAAACTTTCAAATGCTTGCTGGGGTATGTTTTGAACCTATTCAACATCAAATGTGTTTTGATTGACATGTATGATGGTAGCTTATACATTTAAAAAATGTAATATCGGATATACTTATACATCTCAAATGTAATATCGAATATACTTAAACTACAGACATACATGTATGATGGTAGCTTATACATTTTAAAAAAATCTTCTTAAATGAATAATGTCAACTTATACAATAATCTTTTAAACTGCCTCTTTTATGTACATCTTCTTATTGTATAATATAATGGAATATAAAGAAGAAAACTAATATTATACATTAGTCTAAAAAATAAAGTAATGTATAATCAAATAATATAAACGTATAATATCAAATATGCCAGGAACAAAACCAACGAACATATTTTGTTCTTGAGCATCTAACTGACTAAGTCCTAAACTAAAGCTAGGATGAATCCATTACCAAATCTATACTATATTGATTAAGCAATCACAACTATAAACAAGAAATTCAAAGATCTGACTTGTACTATATGAAAAAAAAACAGAAAAAATCAACTAACAAACTAGAATGAGATTTCTAAATAAGATAATTTCATAAAAATCAACGTGCAACCAAACAAGAATCCTAATAAGAACCAACAACTTTAAAACAAAAACAAAGATCTGATTTTTAATAAATGAAAAAAATGATATTATCGAACTATCACACTGAAATGGATTTGCAAAAGTAATTAATTTCATAAAAAACAAAAATACAATAAAAAAAATCGACCCAGATTGTGATTTGGTAAAGTTGAAAAAAAATATATTGAAAAAAATTAATATATAAGTTCAATAAATGTTTGATAACTTACAAATTAGTAACCTTTAAGTATACGATTGCTTGAATTTGAGCGTGAAAAAGGTATTCAATAATGGAGGAACAATCGGTTGTTTAATGAAAGAAAAAAATGGAGCAAATATGAAAAAGAGAGAAAGTAAAGAATTGTTTAATGGGAGAAAAAAGAGAGAGTAAATATGGGAAAGAGAGATAAAGTAATCATAAAGATTTTTTTTTATGTATAAGAGGAATGAGAGAGAAAGTAAAAAAAATAGGGGATTTTAGTAATAAGTTTGGGATTTCTGTAATTAGTTTATTGACATGGGATGTGTTTTAATAAGGTAAAGTTAGTTTGTGTATATATGTAATTTTTAGTTAGAATAATTATGAGAAGATATTCATATTAGAGTTTAAGTTCTGTGCACCGTCTGTGCATAAAAAATTCTACACTAACAGCTAACTTGACCTGCTATTGCAGGTTGCCCAACTATTTACATAAAAATTACAAAAGAAAAAATTAGGTAACCTCTAATAGCAAGTCAAGTTCACCTGATAGTGTAGAATATTTTCTACACTAACGGTGCACAAAACTTAAATTCTTTATGTTATGCGTATAACTAATAAATTCACATCTCTTTTTTTTAGCGGATGTTTCATATTTGTTTTATGTCTTAAACTATTATAATAGTCCATGCCCTATCCCGATGGGTCTTTGATTTGCTCCTATCCTAGCGTTATAATCCACCAGTCTTCTCTAGTTTTTGAAAACCCTTCGGGGGCCTAGCCCTCTTTTTCCACATGGGTGTGAAATTCAATGGCTTCCATCATTGACGAACACCTTATATAAGACAAAGAAATGAAGAGCCTATGCCACATATAGACTATAGTGAACTACTTATAACATACTTGTCTTTTCCTATCTAGGCCATGGAAATCCACTTGCCACCTGTGCAGTCCCTTCTTCGATTAGAATGTGCTTCGAAATTTTGGAAGATAATAATTTCAGCACACTATAATTTAAGACGGAGCATTGGAATCATGCCAAGAATAACCAAAATTCAAATAAATATCATATTCTATGCGATAAGGTTGGTACATTGTCGTTCTATTGTTCTTCTTTATCATTCGATAGCACTTACAGACTGAGATATGACTCGACTAGTGATGACTATAAGATTGACAACACGTATAATGGTTGCAACCCACATAGTAAAACCCTTAGACATTGACAGCCATCCACGTAACATTCACAATCGTGTATGTTACTTATAATCTAGACTCTTCAACATTTCATCATGGCACATTTCATTGGATCATTATAGATATTGTATCTAAGTATTTGTCAAGTGGGTCGGGTCGGGCCATCCGAAATCGGCCCTATAAAATTAACCGGGTTGTGGGCCGGGTCTGGGTTGGGGTTGAGTGGGTCGGGGCGGGCTGAACAGCAAAAATTTCAAAAACCACCCTAACCCGGCCCACTTAACCCATCCCGGTTAAAAATTCGGTCAAAAATTAAAAAGAAAAAACTTTTTTTCAATATACACAATATATACCCACCTATATACATTTTAAATACGTTAAACAATATATATACACTATATATATAGTATATACTACATTAGAATTTAAAAAATATATACACATATACACAATTACACATATATACGCACCATTCAATATATACGACTATACGTACTACTTTAAATAAAACATATACTTCAACATATATGTACTACAATATATATAAGTATATATATATATATATATATATATATATATATATTATAGAGTTATATACTAATTTATAAAACATATACACATGTATACATTAAATATACACGTCTATAGAAGATATATACACAAATATACGCACCATTCAATATATATGTACTAGTTTAAGTAAAACATATACTACAATATATGTATATACTACAATATATATATATATAGTTATATACTAATTTATATAACATATACACATGTATACATTAAATATATACATCTATAGAAGATATATACACATATATACTACAATATATATAGTTATATACTAATTTATATAACATACACACATGTATACATTAAATATACATATCTATGGAAGATATATACACAGATATACGCACCATTCAATATATATGTACGAGTTTAAGTAAAACATATTGAACAATATATGTATATACTACTATATATATATAGTTATATACTAACTTATAAAACATATACACATGTATACATTAAATATATACGTTTATAGAAGATATATACACATGTATACTACAATATATAGAGTTATATACTAATTTATAAAACATATACACATGTATACGTTAAATATACACGTCAATAGAAGATATATACACAAATATACGCACCATTCAATATATATGTACTAGTTTAAGTAAAACATATACTACAATATATATATATATATATATATATATATATATATATACTACAATATATATATAGTTATATACTAATTTATAAAATATATACACATGTATACGTTAAATATACACATCAATAGAAGATATATACACAAATATTCGCACCATTCAATATATATGTACTACTTTAAGTAAAACATATACTACAATATATGTATATACTACAATATATATAGTTATATACTAATTTATATAACATATACACATGTATACATTAAATATATACGTCTATAGAAGATATATACACATGTATACTACAATATATAGAGTTATATACTAATTTATAAAACACATACACATGTATACATTAAATATACACGTCAATAGAAGATATATACACAAATATACGCACCATTCAATATATATTTACTAGTTTAAGTAAAACATATACTACAATTTATATATATACTACAATATATATATAATTATATACTAATTTACAAAACATATACACATGTATACATTTAATATACACGTATATAGAAGATATATACACAAATATACGCATCATTCATATATATGTACTAGTTTAAGTAAAACATATACTACAATATATGTATCTACTACAATATATATATAGTTATATACTAATTTATATAACATATACACATGTATATATTAAATATATACGTCTATAGAAGATATATACACATATTTACTACAATATATATAGTTATATACTAATTTATAAAACATAAAAACATGTATACATTAAATATACATATCTATAGAAGATCTATACACAAATATACACACCATTCGATATATATGTACTAGTTTAAGTAAAACATATACTACAATATTTGTATATACTACAATATATATAGAGTTATACACTAATTTATAAAACATATACACATGTATACATTAAATATACACATCTATAGAAGATATATACACAAATATATAAAACATATGCTACTTAATATAATAAATTAATAATAATACTTGGTAGTAAATTAAAAATATATTAGAAGTAAGTTTTAAATTTGAACTAGAAATTCAATTTAAATCATTAAATGAAAAAAATTATAAAGTAAGGACTAAGGAGGAGTGAATGAATGTTGAATTTTATTGATTGCGATTTGCGAAATGATCCAAAATTTATAATTTACATGAATGAAAAATCTACAAATTATGCAACATTTTTTTCAACTCATTCGTGTTAATATTAACGGGAACTGGCATAAGATAGTCAAAGTCAACGGGTGTAAAATCATGCATTGGACTTGATTCTGCTGAGTTCTCCCGTGAAGACATAATTTCTTCACATTTCATCTCGTCGCTCGGCTCCGGTTCCATTCCTTGGTTACTTCTTTCCGCTCTGATCCAATCTCTGATGCAAATTAGAACATTCATTGCATTGCTTCCCAATGAGTGTCGGTTGTCTCCAAGCTGTTGTCGTCCCTGACTAAAGGCGCTCTCTGATGCAACGGTTGACATTGGAATATTCAAAATGTCTCTAGCTAATCTTGAAAGCACGGGATATTGTGTTTTATTACTCCTCCACCAATCCAACGTGTTGATCCGTCATCTGCGATCCTCTAGCAGCGAAAGAAGATAATATTTCAGCTCTTCCTGATAAGTTGAGGTGTAAGTTCTCTCATCAACACTGTTTCAACAAGGTAAATCATAAAAGGAATCCGGAAAATCACCATGTGCCGGCCTTTTAGAAGATGATGGCTCCTCAAGAGGATGAGGAGCGACAGTTGGAGTGATATTTGTAGGTACGACTAAGTCAAATAAATCAGCATAGTGATTATATAATTTTTCTATGTATACATTCGCATCATTCTTAGTCGTCCACAAACAGGTTCTACTTTTTCAGATTCAGAATCATTGTTAGTATTTATTTCTAAGTTAGCATAAATAATAGTACTAAAGTGGCACATAGTATTATATTTAATGCACGAATTTAACATAACACCAACCAAGTAAATAGGGGGAATCGAAAAAAATTATTTTTTAAATTTAGTAAACATGGCATCAACGGCTTCTTTATAACCATCTTTATTTTTATATTCTTTAAGCAAACCGGAAATATCGGCTATATATCCCAAAATATTACAAATAGTAGGATAATACGCACCGAAAAATTCAACCGTAGCTACATAAAATTTTTCTAAAAACTTAACAAGATCATTAATTACAACCCAATCAGAATCATATAGCATGCAATCAACATAATCAGTAAATGAACCACAATGTTGGTTAAAAACTAGTGTAATAGGAACTCTATATTTATAACAAGTTTTTAAAAAATCATATGTTGAATTCCATCTAATATCAATTTCCTCAAGCATCAATATCGGTGCAAGTCCATTTTCTTGACATTTAATTTTAAATTCTCTAATTCTTTTTCTCCAATTATTTCCTTGAATAAAACCAACAGCAAGGCGATTTTTTTTAATATAAAGCTCAAAAAATTCAAGACCATCTTTTACAATTAAATTATATATATGACATGCACACTTAATATGAAAAATTTCAGGCAACGGCGGAGATAGCATAGATTTTTTTTTTTATAGAAGTCTTGTTGTTAGAAGCATTATCAAAAGCAATACATAAGATTTTATTTTCGATACCATAAAATTCGGCAACTTTAACAATAGAATCAGCAATAAAATCTCCAGTATGTTTACGGTCTTCATCATATAAAAAGCAAGAATACTTTTTTGCATCACAAAATTACTATCCATCCAGTGACAAGTAACGGTTAAATAATCATTTTTATTTACAGCACGACCAAGATCAGAAGTTAGGGACAATCTACATTGAATATTTTTTAACAATGTTGATAAATAAAAATAATATTGTGAATGAAGTCTAAAAATATCAGATCGACAAGTACTTCTAGGAACACCATTAAACATAGGATTATAAATAGCTTGAATATAATGAATAAAGGCATCAGAAGAAGGAAAACTAAAAGGCAAATAACCCACAACTACCATTTTAGCTATGTCTTCCAGTCCCTCAATTTATTATACTTCTTCATTACCTGATCGGTTGCTGGGTCCATTCTAGTTTGCGTTGGCCCATCAACATCCCCACCACCTCGTGCAATTTCTAACTCTCTTTTGTGAGCATCACCTATATGTCTCATTAACGTACCCGTACCCTCTTGCTTGCCTCCGCTTTTATGTTTATATGTTTGTTGACAAATATTGCATTGCACCTCAGTATCTGATATGTGTTCAAAAAATTGCCATGCAATATTAGTTGTTTTACGAGGTCTTGGGGCACGAGGAGGACGGGAAGGGAGATTAACCGATTCATATCTAACGTTAGCATTTCCTACTGCGGGTGTCTCATCAATATTTTCATCCTCTTCGTCTAAATTAACCGCAGCTACTTCATTTTCTTTTTCTATACCGTAATTTTTTTGAGCTTTTACATAATCCATATCGTGAGTACCTATACCTATTTCTTCCTCAAAAGGTGTACCAAGCGGTACTGGAGGCGAAGAAACACGAGTATATCTACTACTTGAAGTACCTCTACCACTAGTAATTCGCTTTTTACTACCACTACCGCTTCCGGAACAAATTTTTTTAACACCTTTAGTAGCAAGGTTTCTTAATTTATCCATAGTATAAATTTAATTAAACTAAAAAAATTCAAAATACACAAATATAATAAAATTACATATTCAACAATTAATACAATAAATAAAAATTAAACGTAAGAGATGGAACGACAATACCGAATTTTGGAAGTATCCGAAGGTTGCGAATTTAGAAACTTCCACTCGTACTTTGTAAACGCAAAATTAAAATTTAAAGTGAGCACTTTAGGAAATTAAATATATTGAATATTTGAGAATTGAGAATTGAGAATTGAGAATTGAGAGAGAATGAGATTTTGAGAGAGTGAAAAATGATTTGAAGGTGTAGGGTATTTATAGAATTTTTTTTGGGATTAAAAAATTATTTTAAAGTATTTTTTTTCAATTAATGGGCTCAAACTAGCCGTTTGGACCCAAAAACGGCTATATAGTCGTTAGACCAACGGCTAGTTTGACCCAAAATCCCAAATTTTCAAAAAAAAAAAAAAAACAAACTATTCCGGGCCGGTTAACCGGCGGGCCTGGACTGGGCTTGGTCAAGGCCGGGTTAGTCGGGCCCAAATTAAAAAAAATGGCTCGGGACCCGGTACTCTAAAGCCCTTGGGCTTATCGGGTCGGGTCAGCTCGACCCACTTGACACCCTTTTCTTTTGATATATCAAATGATGTTTTGCTAGAGAGAAGTGATATTTAGGGAAGAAAGAGACATTCTTCGTACTTTTGGAGAAGAAAGAAACACAGATTTCAAGGAATCTTTATTACTTATATTTGTATTGGTATTCATATTAAAATACTAGTAAAATAATACTTATTAATAATGAAATATAATAGAAATAATAAAGTTAATATTAGTATGTCGGCAATATATCAAGGAAACTAGTAGGCCGATAATTTGTTTAATGGTAAATTTTTAGCATATCTTTATAACTCTATTTTATAATATTTGATAACCTTTTTTAGATGAATCCCAGCAATCGTATCCATACTCGAATTTGCACCCTCAAATTTTAAAATTTAAATTTTGACGAATTCGACTCTCAAATTTGCACCCATCTTGAATACCCGCACCCGAGGCCGAGCAACTTAGGATTGACCACACTAGTTATGGTTCCAACATCTTCAATAAAACTCTTGCCCTAATTAAAGAGTGGTTCTTGGAGAAGAATCTTTCACCATTCTCGTGGCTTTCACAATAGTTTATATGCTCATGACAAAATTGCATTTGTTCTTGGCGGATTTCACATGGTTGATTTCATTGGATCAGTAAGGATATTTTATCCTAAGTATTTTATGGTTTCATTTAACATATAAAATGAAGCATATGGAGAGATACCATTAATTACCAGAGGGAATTTGTGATATTTCGAATTACATGAATCATCTGAACACGAATTCCTCCTAAGACCTGGTATTTCAGTATCAGAAGGAATGCTTTGTGCTTATTATACTTGTTGAAATTTGTGTTCCGGCTAATGAAAGAATATGATGTCAAAGGAGTTGTGGACTAAATTATTTACTCTACAAGAGATCAATCTTTATCTAGAGATACCAATATATAGGTTTGCTCAGTGGTGGAGTCAGAATTTTCACTAAGGGGGTTCAGAAGTAAAATATACGGACTAGTCGAAGGGAGTTCAACATCTACTATATATAGATAAAAATATTTTTGACCATATAAAATGTAACACCCCATATTCAAGTACATGTATTGGCGTATTCAAGTACGTGTATTGGTCTTATTTATATGGAATTAATTTTTTTATTTTATTTATACCGGAATTTTCCCGTCGATGGTTCCATGCGAAGGTTATTGAATAAGCTTTCCAACGATATAAAGATTTCCAAAAACGGATAGGTTTCGGATATAATCGAGCACGTTCGAAACTAGAAAACGGTGGCCGGGATATTTGGAAATAGTAAATGTGCAGGAAAATTTCCTGCACACAAACTACTGAGGCTAGCCAAATTTTTGGGTCAACTTCGAATGATCATAACTCCCTTAATATAATTAACTGGGAGATCTGTGACCTATGAAAAGAAAGATCTTTGAGTCTTCTTTCCAATGCAATTAGTTTCATTCAAATCCAACGTCTGAGTAAGGAGTTATACTCGTTTTACTTCAGCCTATCAAAACAGATTTTTAGGGTCAACTTCAAACGACCATAACTCCTTGTACAGGACGAACTGGATGGCCTACTTTATATGAAATGAAATCCCTTTGAGTTATATTTCCAACGATGCCAATTTCACCCAAATCCGATATCGGAGCAAAGAGTTATGGTCGATCTACTTTAGCTTATCAAAACAGTCCACCAAAGGACAGATTTGACATTATTTAAATTTTAAAGGCATTTTGGTCATTCCCTATTATATTATGGACGGGAATATGTGTATATATACATGTATATGAGTTCAAAAACTCATTTTCATCATCAATCATTGAGAAAGAACAAACCCTAGCCAAATTTGACCTTTAAATTACTTTTGATTCAACCGTAGAAATTCCAAAGTAATCCGATAACTGCGTTTGTCATCTCGAGAGCTTCGAACGGCACCTATTATTTGTGCAAACAGGATTGCATAATCAAGAGGTGAATTCTAAGGTATGAATATTGTTTGCCTTTGTTCTCTTCCATATGTATATGTGTGATAGAGGATTATATGTATTGGTTGTTATTGAAAGGTGATGAAAATAGGGTTATGGACTATTTTGCATGGTTTGGTTGTATTAAATTGTGGAAGGTGGATATGGTAATTGAGTTATGGAAGGTGGATATGGTGATATACTATTGAATTGATGATTATTTATGTCTATGGCTCAATTTGGTTTAATGGATTGGTTGGAAGGATAAATGAATCCAAACTTGATATTGGAGGATGTTGTATGAATATGCATGGCATATGAATGTAATTGGAGTATAAGAGGGTTAAAGTGACACCCTTTATGGTGTAATTAAGGCTTACTACTTAACCACTAGTTTGGTGAATTCAAATAATTGAATTGTGATGTTTGGTCGCTAATACTAGACTACTATATATGTTCATTGTAGATAAGTAATCCGAAAAGACGAGAAGTCCATTTGGGACTAGTATTGAAGGTTGACAGTCAGGTATGTAAAGCATACTCTATACCATATCTTTGGCATGAAAGTGAACAATTGTTCTACTAAGAAAGTTTCCAAAGTTATTCAATAACATGTGATCCATAATGGTTTTGTATGATGTCCTACGTTACCAATGAACTTGTTCCACCCTACAAGATGTCAAGACATTCCAATACTTACTTGTTTTCCAAATCTTACATGTTTATTGCACTAATGAATGTCAGAAGGTATCCGGTTACTCAAACAAGATCCATGTTCTATTAATGACTCCAAAACGTTTCATTGATATACCAATAAGTTCCTACTTCATTGTTATGACATTGATGACTCCAAAACACTTCATTGATGTGACAATGAGTTCTTACTTCATTGTTATTGCATTGATGGTCTATTTATATGTCTCTTATTGAAGTTAGAGGGGCTTTCCGTGTCATATCCAGTCACTTTTGGTATTGTATAGAAGTTAGTTATATGGCGGGGTGTGTCCCGACCTTAGTTAAACTCTGTGTATTGTTTAGAGGCTTTGTAGACCTAATGTACAGTCAAGGTGGTGTTTTGTTAGTAGACGTGATGGCTCCAACGGCCAAGTATTGTATATACATATATATGTGTGCTCGAGCTTATACAGGTGATTATTTTCTTTTATATGCGACATGATGCTGTCCGAATTTCGGGTTGTCATAGAAGTATGCATGGGAAGTATAAGGTTATGAGCTGGTTCTCCCGGGCCTCCTCGGTTACGGGTGCCAGTCCGCCCCAATAGGATTTGAGGCGTGACAAAAGTGGTATCATAGAAGTTCGTCCTAGTGAGTCTACAAAGACGTGTCTACGTATAGTCTTGTTTATCGGTGTGTCGTGCACCGCATCTATAAACAGGAGGCTATGGACATTTAGGAATTGTTTCTTTTCTTCATGTCTTAGATCGTGCGATAGAGCCTATATTGTATATGAAGTCATAGTTGACCACTGAATCTGTTTGTTTCTCTTATTATAGAAATGATGTCGGTTACCAGAAGCAAGAATACCGGTAAGCAAGTAGATGTGGCTACCGGAGAGGGGACTAGTAAGTCACCCACTGTACCAGCTAATCAAAGTGAGGCTCCAGCTGAGCATGCATCAGAAACTTCTTCCACTCCGGAGGAAATAAGGGGGAGGAGAACTATATCCCCAGATCCACCTATTAATGTTGTTGATCAAGATCTTAGAAATGCAGTGCAACTTTTGACTCATATAGTTGCTGGGCAAGCCATTCCTACCACGGGTCCTAGTGGTACAGATAGGGCGGCTAGCCTTCGAACACAGGATTTTCTTAAGATGGATCCTCCCACTTTTACTGGATCAGATCTTAACGAGGACCCACAGGACTTTATTGATCAAATTCAAAGGGCCTTAGATGTTATGCATGTAACGGGTAGAGAGACAGTGGAGTTAGCGGCGTATAGATTTAAAAGGGAGGCTATATATTGGTACGAGGACTGGAAAAGATCTAGGGGTATTGATGCACCCCCAGCTACTTGGAAAGAGTTCAAAGAGGCATTTCTTGATCATTATCTTCCATTCGAGATTCGTCAGGCCCGTGCAGATCAGTTTTTAAATCTTCGTCAGGGGAATATGAGCGTGAGGGAGTACAGTCTCCGATTTAATTCCTTGTCGAGATATGCTCCTAATATTGTAGCTACTATGGATGACAGAGTTCATCAATATGTGGATAGGCTGGATCCATATCTGGTTAGAGATTGTACTATTGCCGCTTTGAACAAAGATATAGACATAGCGAGGATCCAAGCTTTTGCACAGAAAATGGAAGATCAGAGGCAGAGGAGAAGAACACAGGAATTAGAAAGAGGATATTCCAAGAGGTCCAGATCTACAGGGCAGTTCATGGCATCCCAAGGAGGGTTCAGACCACAGTTTTCTGCTAGACCACCTAGGCCATTATCTTCTTATTCTGCAGCTAGTGCCCCACCACAGTTCTAAGGGTCCAGAGGAAATCAATTTGGGCACAGAAGTGAGAGTCAGAGTTCGCGGACAGTGGGGTACCAAGGGCAAGGGAATATGAGCCAATCGAGACCTCCTCGAGAGCCATGCAATAAATGTGGAAGGTATCATTTAGGCACATATCGGCTGGGGACCAATGTTTGCTTTTGGTGCGGTATGTCGGGGCATATGATGAGAGAATACCCACGAAGGGGCATAGGGGTATGGCACAACCTACGGGGTCATTGTAGACACCTAATTTCGTCCCTCCGCAATATCGTTTTTACCCATTTTTTACCTTATCCTACCGTGTACCCTCAATCATGTAATTATCCCTCCACAAATGACAAAAATCAAAACCAACTCTAAACAAATCTTATCCCAAAATCCCCACATAATCCCAATTGATAACAAATTAACAACCTTCCCAATTAAAAGTGGACACCTAACCCTTATCCCTCCAATTAAAAAACAACACCTACCTACCCTACTCTAACAAACCCTATCCCTACCCCTACCCCTACCTCACTACCCTACCCCACTACCCCATCCTAATATATACACACACATACACACAAATAGGGATAGAGAGAATAGACACAACAAAGAAAAAAAAAAGAGGAGAAAGGAACAAAAAAACAGAAAAAAAAGAAAACCATGAGATTTCTTGGCTGGCTCTCTCTCTCTAAAACTCACATTCTCTCTCTCGTTGATCCTCTCTCCGATCTCTGATCTCGATCTCTCCTTGACTCTCTCTCAGACAGCAGTCCCGGCAACTCCGGCAGCGTCGATCGACCCCTCCCCTCTTTCTCACCGGCGACAGCAGTGACAGCAGCTCCGGCAGCGTCGATCGACCCCTCCCCTCTTTCTCGCCGGCGACAGCAGCGACAGCAGCTCCGGCAGCATCGATCGACCCCTCCCCTCTTTCTCGCCGGCGACAACAGCTACAGCAGCTCCGGCGGCGTCGTTCGATACATTCCCTTTTTCTCGCCGGCGACAGCAGCGACAGCAGCTCCGGCAGCGTCGCTTCGATCCTTTCCCTCTTTCTCGCCGGCGACAGCAGCGACAGCAGCTCCGGCAGCGTCGCTTCAATCCCTTCCCTCTTTCTCGCCGTTGACAGCGGCACTCAATTCTCAGCAGCGATATTTTCTCTCCTCTCGACTACGAAATTGTTTGGGAGATCAATTAGAGTTAAGTTCTGTGGTATCGCAATATCAATAGTGATGAAGTATGCTGACAATATTGTGAAGATGGTAAAAAGGATGCATACCGGAGCTGGAGGTTTGAGTTGAGGTTCCGAATCAAGATTCTTCAGCACGCGGATTCTTGTTCTTGATCGACTGATATTTGGAATAAAATCATCACCGAGGTCCATTTCTTAACCCGCTCTCTTTTTATTTATCTTGGTGTGTCGAATTGGTTGCGATTGTAAGTGGTGATTATGGTTTTGTTGGATTTTTGTTATGTTGATGTTATGATTGTGATGCTTGGTTGTTTTGGTAGATTAAGGCATAAACTTGATCATGTTCCAACGGATGGATAGAAAGAAATTCGGGGGATGAAATTGAAAAATTGACAAAAGGATAGACTCGGTTTAATTTGATTTATTGTTGGTACGAATCATGATAGAATTATGTCTTTATTCAAGAACGCATAGGCAAACGTAGGCCGGGTAGGCAAAATTTAGGATTCGTGGCTTCGGTTGAATGTTGGAAATTCTGTGGAGTGTTTGAAATTTTGTTGAATAGTTTTATTTTTTCCGCACTAAGAAATGTATTCATTTGACCGGGGAATGCCCCGAAGCACTTGTATTATTTTATTCGGGGAATGCCCCGAGGTATCTTGTACTCGGAGGATGCTCGTTATCAAGGCCCGAGGCATCGGGTAAAGCTTTGGAGCGTAGTTTAGGATTAATATAGGTTAGTGTAGGTTTATATTTTTGCATTTTTCTATTTCGGGACTGTATAATTGGACTGGACACTAATTTTGGATTTGTTTTGTTTCATGTGTTTGGATGGATTGTTTTATGTGTTTTTGTGTGGTTTATACATTTGTAATGCCAAATTAGTCGATACCCTCCACCAGGCGACTGTGGTCAAACCACGGGATCGAGGGGTGCCTAACACCTTCCCCTTGGTCAACAGAATTCCTTAACCGGAATCTTTGTTCGCAAAACCAGTTTAAGAGTCAAACGGTTTCGAAAAGGATTTTCTAAAGGTGACTTGGCACACCGGATTATGCCAAGTGGCGACTCTGAATAAAAAATGCAAATAATCCTTTTTCTGAAACAAATTTTCATTTCTTGTCACTTAAATAATAAAACCCTTTCGAACTTTAAAAATGTATTCCAATGTTTTGGAGTACGCATTAAAAAAAAGGGGTGTGACAGCTCTGGCGACTCTGCTGGGGATCGAACCCAGAATTCGAGCTTATTTTTTGAGTCGTATCGGCTTTGTTTGGCATTACGAGTGTATAAGCATTGTTTGTGATTATTGTTTTGTTATTGTTTTCACCTTTGTGCGTTTTCGTGCTCTTTGTTTATAGTATTTATCCTATGTGTTACCGCTTTATATCTGTCATCATGAGTCCATCCCCCCGTCCTTCTTTCTGCAACAAATCTCGGAGCGCACGTCGTGCGCACGAAATCTAGTTGAGTCACCTTTATTTTAGGGGGAAGCCGTTGGATGTATGGAGTAGGTGGAAAGCAAAGCAGCCACTATCGACCATATGCTCCCCCGAACGGCCTTGTTAGTGAACCACAACGTAGGTCAGCCTTTAGGTCATTCTTATGTGCATCTTATTGAGACCTAGCGGGGCCTACACGGTCCTTTGTAGGAGACTCGCCTTTAAAGCATCCCTACGTGCTAACTGTTGCATATTTGAGGGTAACGTGGTCATTTGACGGACCAATTTGGGGAAAACATGTGTTAGAAGTAAGGTGTGAAAAAAAAGAAAAAGAAAAAAAAAGGGAAAAAAAAAGTGAGTCGAAAAGAATGAATCAAAAGGAGTGTCGAAGTTTATTTTAGAGTTCTTTATGGCTTTTGTTCTTCACGATCCCAAAACTCTAAAAGTTTTTTTTTTTTTTTTACGTTTTTGCATTTATCTTCTCAAAGTACCGTAAGTTCAAAAAAAATGAATGAAAAAAAAGAGGGTTTTATTTGCTTTATCTACTTATCTGTCAAAAACAAAATACCAAAAAGATTTTTTTTTATAATTGGTGGTGTCAGTCTTAGTTGAAATGTCTAGTTGAAAATCCAAAATGTTTTCACTCGTTTGTTTTGGTTGTCTTTTAAGTTAGGGTCAATTTATTAGTTAATCGTTAAGTGTCCAATCTGGACGAACTACGCATACCTGATTTCCGTCCCTCCGGGCGGGATACGTAGGCAACCCTTGGTGGGTCCGGTAACCTTTATTTTGGTCTTCGTCTTAGTCTTAGGCTAGGTCTTTTACTCCGTAACCTAGAATTGTTAGCCAAGTAGGCTGATTTTATTCAGCATTACTGTTCGGCGATTTGGAGTCATGAAGCGGTCTGTCCCATCGACGTATGTCCGCGTCAAATTACCGTTGGTTGGGAACCTTTTGCTCTTATCAAATTTTGAGACAATTTCTTATCTGCTACTACAGGATGGACCTGTCCACAAAGTCTAGAGTCCTTATGGTTGTCAAGGTACCCAAAAAGTTGATCAAGTGGTGGGGCACGTTCAATTACTCCGAAAAACACGAAGTGAGGAAAGTGTTAGGCAATCTTGTAACACTCATGGATCTCACGCCTCGTCCGGATTTAATAGAAGCTGCGTTGACTTTTTGGGATCCAAATAATTTGGTGTTTAGGTTCGGAAGTTGCGAATTGACTCCTACCCTGGCAGAAATATCTTGTCTGTTTCGGTTGACTTACATGGACCAGCAGATGATTTTAGCCCGCAATCATACTCGTAAGAAATTCCTTCGACTCTGTGGATTAAAAGATAACAAGCATCTGGGATGTCTCAAACAATCTTGGATTTCCTTGGACTATTTGTTTGCTAGATTTGGGTCTTTAGAGGGTTTCGACTGTTTTTGGGATGAATTCTGTACTACCAAAAAAATCTGGGAACAACGTCGTATGGAGGTTTTCTGTCTGGCTTTGTTGGGTATCTTAGTGTTTCCGTTAGATGAGAGGTGTATCAATACTCGTCTACAATCAGTGGTGATAGCTTTATTCAAGAAAAAAGATGAGGTCACCATTGTACCAATGATCCTAACAGAAATATATAAGGCTTTAACTGAAGTAAAAGGAGGGGTACGATTTTTTGAGGGGAGTAATCTGATATTGCAGTTGTGGATGATGGAGCACTTGCATACGCCTTCTTTGATTAGAGCAGATGTGATCGACCGTTGTCTGAATGATCAAGTGCAAGCCATGCAAGAAAGAATGCGTTTTGACAAATTTTCTTTTCCTATTGGAGTCGATTCTTGGATCGAATTTCTCGGATCAAGAACTCCAAACAACATTCTTTGGTTCTATATGTGGTTTTGTCCTAAGAAAATCTTGATTGGATCTCAAATGCAACTCTTTCTAGTTTTGATAGGACTTAACTGCACTAGGCCTTACAGTCCAAGAAGGGTGATGCGTCAGTTGGGTAGAATGCAAGACGTCCCCCCAATAATTGACCTTCTAAAGGATGTAGAGTACTTTAAAGACCAAGCCGTAGGGGAAAGCAAATATGAGCAATTCTGGAATAACGCGATAAAGTTGGGTGTCGATACTTTCGAGGAAAATCCAGGATGCACTCAAAACTATGAAATCTGGCTACAATCTATGCCCCGTGGCATTAGTAGACCCTTACCAGCCCAACTTAGAGGGCGAATACGGGAAGCAATCATGGTAGAAGATGATGAGCAGGAAGATCCGGGTGTCAAGGTAGAGTTTTTGAGAGTTCAGTTGTCGCGTTTGATCACAACTATGGATGGGTGTCAGAGAAACCTTTGCGGGTGTACTCTCCAAGAGGTGGGGATACGGGCAAGAAATTTGTTTCCGGGTATCAAAACGTTGTTGCAGGACATGTTGCAAAGTCTAAGTGGAAAAATGGGGACTTCACAGATGGGTTCATCTCAGCCGGTGACATCACACAGAGCACCAGTTTGAAAGAACTTGTCTTATCTTTATGTAGTTTGAGTCTTTTATGTTTCTGTCATTGTAGGTTGGTGTCTGTGTTAAGTCGGAGTTAAGTTGTTTTTGATATTCGGGTATCTATTGCACGCATATCGTTAGGGGTTTAAAGTGTTTTTTTTGTATTTGTTGTTTAGTTTTAAAGTGGTCCTAAATTCGTTGTATGTTTTGCTATCTTTCATCGAAATGTTAGGATGTTACGTCTTTCTTTTGTTTACTTGTTTTCCGTGTTTCGTGAAAAAAAAAAAAAAAAACCTTCAATTGTGTAATGTTTATGCATAAGCCGCCCGAACTACGCAAGATCTGATTCATGTACAATATGATACGTAGGCAGCCTACTTTTGGGTTCGATCTAATCATTTTGTTTCGTTGTTTTTCATTATTTTTCCTCTTTTAAGGAAAACAAAAGCCATAAAGAATGATAAAATAAAGGTATATAACATGAGGAAAAGAGCGGATATTGATAAAAAAATAGTAATAGGTGTAGATAAAAAAAAAGTGTGTAAATAAAAATCGGGATGATGTTGAAATGACCTCGCTACCCTCAAAAGCTGGTAGAAATGAACATGAATTTAGGGCAATTTTACCAATGTGATTCCCATGCTTTTGGTATACCCTAATCCTAACGGATGTCGTCTTTGATGAGCATGTTCTTTCAGATAAAAGTGGTAGGTTTGCAGCACTCTGGCTAGTCACCCATACTTCACTAGATCCAAAGCAAAGCTCGCAATGGCTAGCAGGGAGATTGAAAATTCGCTCATTGACCCGGATCAGGATCACAGGGAAGAAAGTTCAGAACACAATGATGAGGTAGTAAGGCTCAGGCAACAATTGATAGATTTGCACCGGGCATGGGCCAGCGGAATGCCTCCTTCTCCGCTCCCTGAAGGTCTTGGGAATATCTCTAATTGCCCACCGCTCTCTCAAGCACAATTCTCTGCTCCTACTGAATCACCTGAGCACGCGCCAGGATTCACTCCGCGACATTATTATCCGGGCAATTCTGGTGTGCCCTTGGCAGCTCCCCAATCAAGACCAACTGCTCAGCCAGCGCCACCGATCACACCGGTATTCGTGGCCCCGCCACCACATGAAACTCCCATATATGTTGTGCGTCCCACAATGAGGCTTCCTCGGTCTTCCAGTGAGCCAGTACTGAAGGTTTCAGATGGTCAGTATTATGCTACGGAGCCTACTTTGCAATTGAATGAACCGTATGGGTACACTCAGCCGCCTGCATTTCCATTTGATACGGAGAAACCTGTCGCAACAGAGGAACAGGAAGTCATAGCGCGGAAGTTGAAAAGTTTGGAACAAGCTATGAGGAATTTGCAAGGAATCGGAGATTATAGAAGTGTTTCCTATAAAGACCTGTGCATGTTCCCTGACATCAACCTGCCTCCCGGTTTTAAGATGCCTAAGTTCGAGAAGTACGCAGGACACGGTGATCCTGTTGCACACTTGAGACGTTATTGCAACCAGTTGAGGGCTGCAGGAGGAAAGGAAGAACTACTCATGGCCTTCTTTGGCGAGAGTCTTTCAGATCTGGCTTCAGAATGGTTCATCGATCGGGATATAGATAAATGGAACAGTTGGGATGATTTGGCTTCTGAATTTGTTCAACATTTTCAGTACAACATCGATTTGATTCCGGACGAAAAATCCTTGGTCAACATGAAGAAAAAGAGCACTGAAGGTTTTAGGGAATACGCTATAAGATGGCGTGAACAGGCCGCTAGGGTAAAGCCTCCAATGAAGGAAAGTAAGTTGGTAGAAGTTTTCATTCAGACGCAGGATGAAACCTATTTTCAACATTTACTTCCGGCAATGGGAAAGTCTTTTATGGAAGTCCTCAAAATGGGGGAGATGATAGAGGGCGGGATTAAGACCGGTCGAATAGTGAGTTTTTCTGCATTAAAAGCTACCACACAAGCGATTCAAGGTGGATCTAGCGCATTTGGAGGAAAAAAGAAGAAAGAGGATGTTGCGACTGTCGTAGCCGGAACCCATACTTATCCTAAAAGGCCACCTCGCCCCTATCCCCAATCCCAAGCCCAAGTCTACGCCCAAGCTCCATATATTCCTCCCCACCATTACTACCCTCCACAAAATCCTTTATATTCCATTCCACCACCCCCTTACCCAGTATATAGTGCGCAACCATATGCCCAAACCCCTTCTTACCCGCAGTGGCGTGCGCAAACTTCACAAAATTTCCCATTCGCTCCACCAAATTACCAAAACCCCCCCAGACCCAGTTTTCAGCCTAGGCCCGAGTATAAGCAGGAGAAAACGGTCAAAAATCAATTCACACCTCTTGGGGAGTCATATGCTAGCTTGTTTGATAGGTTGAGGAAGTTGAAGGTTTTAAGCCCAATTCAAGGAAGGCTTTCAAATCCACCACCAAGGAATCTCGATTATTCTTTAAGGTGTGAGTACTGTTCTGATATGCCAGGCCATGATATTGAGAAATGCTGGCATTTAAAGAGAGCTGTCCAAGACTTGATTGACACAAATCAGATGTTGGTCCAAGCCCCAGAGGGTCCAAACATTAACCAGAATCCGTTGCCAACCCATGCTGAAGCCAATATGTTAGAATTGATATATGATGGGAAAGAGTCTTCGAGGGGTTATAAGCCTATTGTCAAGATACACACCACTGAGGAGAAATCGGTGAATGTAGCGGAGTCTTTGAAAGCAATGTCATTGAGCCAGGAAGGAATGAGGGAGGATAAATCCCGAGAAAGCACAAAGAAGCCCCTGATCACAGTACAAGGCGCCAGAAGGTATGGTGATTCAAGTCAGGATAAACCTAAGTTGACAGTGGTGGGAGCTTTGAGTCAGCCTATCTTGACGGTGAAAGGAGCACTGGAAGCGCCTATTGTCCTCAAACCGGTGACCCAACCTCCGATAGTTGATATGAAAAGGATTCCCTGGAATTATGGGCGGACTGTGATGACCTATCACGGGAAAGAAGTTGTGGAAGATATAGATGAGGTAGGAGGTTTGACCAGGTCAGGAAGATGCTTCGTGCCTGAAAGCTTAAGAAAGTCTAAGCCAACGGTGAGTGAACCGTCGTCTATCAAAAAGCCTATCACTGAGGAGAAAGCCGAAGATTTTTTGAAAAAGATGAAATTGCCAGAGTATTCAGTATTAGACCAGCTGAAGAAAACCCCTGCTCAAATTTCGCTTTTATCTTTGCTGTTGCACTCCGAGGAGCATCGTGATGTTTTGTTGAAGGTATTGAATGAAGCATATGTTCCAAGGGAGATTACAATCAACCAGGTTGAGAAAATGGTGGGAAAAATCTTTGAGGTCAATTGGATCAGCTTTTCTGATGATGAATTGCCTGTTGAAGGTACAGGGCATAATTGGGGTCTTTACATTACAGTGAAGTGTGAGGATTTCTACGTCACTCATGTTATGATTGATGGAGGTTCAGGTGCAAATATTTGCCCTATTTCTACTTTGGAAAAGCTGAATGTTGGTGCTGATAGGATCAAGCCCAACAATGTATGTGTTAGGGCTTTCGATGGTGCAAAGTCAAATTCCATTGGCGAAATAGAACTAATGTTGACCATAGGGCCTGTTGAGTTTTCCATAGAGTTTCAGGTATTGAACGTAGAATCCTCTTACAATCTGTTGTTGGGAAGGCCCTGGATCCACAAGGCCAAGGCGGTTGCATCCACGCTGCACCAAATGATTAAGTTTGAGCATGACAGGCAAGAAGTAGTTATTCATGGTGAAGGAGATTTATCAGCCTACGAAGATTCTCCCTTGTCCTTTATTGAAGCAAATAACGTAGAGGAGACATTCGTCTATCAAATTTTTGATACAGTGCCAGTGAGTCGTATCCCTGAGTGGCAAGCTATACCGGGACCGCAATTGTCTTCTGCTTCTATCATGATGGTGAGTGAACTTTGGAAATACGGATTTGAACCAGGAAAAGGTTTGGGAGCATCTCTGCATGGTATAGTTCATCCCATATGTCCGAGTGAGAACGTGGGCACGTTTGGTCTGGGATTTGAGCCTACAGCTGAAGATCTGAAGAAAATCAGGGGAAGGAAGAAGGAAATATGGTCACTCCCTCGCCCAATGCCACTACTCAGTGAGTCATTCGTTAAGAGCGATGTCGCGAAGCATGTGGGATCTGAAGTTGAATTGGTGGGTGACCTCCAGAATTTTTTTATTGAAGTTGATATGGTTGAAGCAGGAGAAGGTACCAGTATGGCAGATGTGCAATTCATAGGTCCAGCTGTCCGGCTCAATAATTGGGAAGTCACTCCTCTCCCCGTCAGGAGGGAGTTTTGGTAGTTTATTTTGTTTTCCTTTCTGTTTATCCGAGTTATTTCAGGGTTGTAATTCGGATTTTAGTTTGTTTATGTTATATTGGTGTCTGTGTTTAAACCCTTCTATCTTTTATTTAATGAAATGCAATGTCCCTTTTGTTTTGTGTCTAATATAGTTTGTTTTTCTTTTTACACAGTTCTCTTTATGCTGATTCTAATGACATGACATGCATGCGGAATTTTCAGCCTGGTCTTAAAATCCAAAATGATCCAGATGTAATGGAGCAGGATGAGGAATATGATGAAAAAAAGCATTAGAAGAAATAAGCAAAGGGTTGGAACAATTTGAAGACAAACCAAATCCTAATTTGAATGAGACTAAGCCAATAAATCTAGGGGATCAAGAAGATGTTAGGGAAACTAAAATCAGTGTACATGTTTTGCCCCATCTAAAGGATGAAATGATTCAAACGTTAATGGATTATAAGGATGTTTTTGCATGGTCTTATGATGATATGCCTGGTTTAAGCACTGAGTTAGTGTCTCACAAATTGCCAACGGATCCCGCATTCCCTCCTGTCAAACAGAAGTTGAGGAAGTTTAAAACAGATGTAAGTATTAAAATCAAAGAGGAAATCATGAAACAACTTGAAGCCAAAGTAATTCGAGTGGCTCGTCATCCCATGTGGTTATCCAATGTTGTTCCCGTACCAAAGAAAGATGACAAAATTCGAGTGTGTGTTGATTACCGCGATTTGAACAGGGCAAGTCCAAAAGATGATTTTCCACTGCCCAACATCCATATTTTGCTAGACAATTGTGCTAAACACGAGGTTGCCTCTTTTGTGGATTGCTATGCCGGATATCACCAGATCATTATGGATGATAAAGACGCGGAGAAGACATCTTTTATCACACCATGGGGAACTTATTGTTATCGGGTGATGCTGTTCGGTTTGAAGAATGCTGGAGCAACATACATGAGAGCCATGACCACTATGTTTCATGACATGATGCATAAGGAGATTGAGGTTTACGTGGATGATGTGATTATTAAGTCAAAAAGTCAGGCCGACCATGTAAAAGACTTGAGAAAGTTCTTTGAAAGACTTCGCAGGTATAACCTCAAACTCAACCCGGCAAAATGTGTATTTGGAGTTCCATCTGGAAAGCTGTTGGGGTTTGTAGTCAGCCGTTGGGGAATTGAATTAGATCCCTCGAAAATCAAAGCCATTCAGGATTTGCCCCCGCCCAAGAATAAAACGGAGGTAATGAGTTTGCTTGGTAGACTGAACTACATTAGCAGGTTTATTGCTCAACTCACAACCACTTGTGAGCCCATATTCAAGTTGCTGAAAAAGAGTGCTGTGGTAAAATGGACTGAAGAATGTCAGGAAGCGTTTGAGCAAATCAAAAGATATTTGTCAAATCCGCCCGTGTTGGTACCCCCGGAGCCTGGTAGGCCTTTGATCTTATACTTGTCAGTCATGGACAATTCTTTCGGATGTGTCCTGGGGCAACATGATGTCACAGGCAAAAAAGAGCAGGCTATTTACTATCTTAGCAAGAAGTTCACCACTTATGAGGCCAGGTATACTCTTCTTGAAAGGACGTGTTGTGCCCTAACTTAGATAGAACAAAAGTTGAAGCACTATCTCTCATCCTATACTACTTATCTCATCTCCCGCATGGATCCTTTGAAGTATATCTTTCAGAAGCCTATGCCGACAGGTCGATTGGCAAAGTGGCAAATTTTGCTTACCGAGTTCGACATCGTATATGTGACTCGAACCGCCATGAAAGCCCAAGCCTTGGCAGATCATCTTGCTGAGAATCCCATCGATGAAGAGCACGAGCTATTAAAGACATATTTTCCTGACGAAGAAGTGTCGTGTGTCGATGAAGTCGTTATAGATGTTGATCCAGGTTGGAGGTTATTCTTCGATGGAGCTGTCAATATGAAAGGAGTCGGAATAGGTGCGGTTCTTGTCTCTGAATCGGGACAACATTTCCCGGTAACAGCACAACTTCGATTCTACTGTACTAACAATATGGCAGAGTATGAAGCCTGCATCCTTGGTTTGAGGTTAGCTGTTGATATGGGAGTCCAAGAATTATTGGTGTTGGGAGATTCGGATTTACTCGTCCATCAAATTCAAGGCGATTGGGAGACGCGAGATTTAAAGCTCATCCCGTATCGACAATGCTTGCAGGAGCTATGCCGACGATTTGTGTTAGTAAAATTTAGGCACATTCCAAGGATTCGTAATGAAATTGCTGATGCTTTGGCCACTTTGTCTTCAATGCTCCAACATCCTGACAAAGCCTACATCGATCCAGTGCATGTACAGAGTCGTGATCAGCATGCTTACTGCAATGTGGTTGAAGAAGAGCTCGATGGAGAACCTTGGTTCTTGGATATCAAGCGGTACATTCAATCAGGAGAATACCCAACATATGCCACCAACGATCAAAAGAGGACTCTTAGGCGTTTGGCTAGTGGATTTTTCTCGAGCGGGGGAATCTTGTATAAGAGGACCCCAGATCTGGGACTTCTAAGGTGTGTAGATGCAAAAAAAGCCTCAACAATCATGGTTGAAATACACTCTGGAGTATGCGGGTCGCATATGAACGGTCACGTCTTGTCAAAGAAGATTCTCCGAGTAGGTTATTACTGGCTTACTATGGAGAGGGATTCTATTCAGTTTGTTCGAAAGTGTCATCAATGTCAGGTGCACGGCAATCTGATACGTTCTCCTCCTGTTGAGTTGCATGCAATGGCCGCTCCATGTCCGTTCGTAGCTTGGGGAATGAATGTGATTGGACCGATTGAGCCGAAGGCATCAAATGGACATAGATTCATTTTGGTAGCCATTGACTACTTCACAAAGTGGGTGGAAGCAGTAACTTTCAAGTCGGTGACAAAGAAGGTTGTGGTAGATTTTGTTCATGCCAGTATCATTTGTAGATTTGGAATTCCTAAGATGATTATTACAGACAATGCTGCCAATCTCAATAGTCATTTGATGCAAGAAGTGTGTCAACAGTTTAAGATCGCACATCGAAATTCTACTCCATATCGCCCAAAGGCCAATGGTGCTGTAGAAGCCGCCAATAAAAATATAAAAAAGATACTGCGAAAAATGGTACAAGGTTCTAGACAGTGGCATGAAAAGTTGCCGTTTGCATTGCTAGGTTATCGAATCACTGTTCGCACTTCAACAGGGGCAACTCCATATTTATTAGTGTATGGGACAGAAGCAGTCATCCCTGCAGAAGTTGAAATTCCTTCTCTTCGGGTCATTGTAGAAGCAGAGATCGATGACGACGAATGGGTAAAAGCCCGACTGGAACATTTGAGTTTGATCGAGGAAAAAAGGCTAACGTCCGTGTGTCATGGCCAGTTGTATCAAAGGAGGATGGCTCGTGCGTATAACAAAAAGGTCCGTCCCAGGAATTTTGAAGTTGGTCAGTTGGTATTAAGACGTATCCTTCCTCACCAGGTTGAAGCGAAGGGCAAGTTCTCGCCTAACTGGCAAGGTCCCTTCGTTGTGAAGAAAGTGTTACCCAATGGAGCCTTATATTTGACAGATACTGAAGGCAAAATGGCAGAAATGGCTATCAATGCTGATGCGGTCAAAAGATACTATGTATGATATTTGATCCTTTGTTTGAGTTTATTGCATGTTTAGTACTTGCATTTTTTAAGATTGATATGATGAAGGCATTTTATTCTTCTATCCAAACATTGTGTCACCCTTTGTTTACCCGTTTGAGCCTCATTTATTTTTCTTTCATATCCCTCTTTTGGAATCAAAATAGAGTCAAAGATAAATGTCAAGAAAATAAGAATAAAAGAAAGAGTTCGAAAAATAAAAATAAAAATAAATCAAAGCAAAGCAAAGGACAAGCAGATGGAACTACGTGCGACCTGATTCTCCTCTCTCGGGAGTGAGATACGTAGGCTGCCCTATTTCGGGCTCGGTCCAACCAAATAAAGATTTAAGATTCACCCAGTCAACAAAACTGGGGCATGAGTTAATGCATTGTTTGAGTCGATTCCAAAAGTTGTAAGTCCCACCCCCACTTCAAGTATCGTTTGAGCCTCTTACCATCTTTTCTAACCTTGACCAAAAGCCAAGTTACAACCAAAGAAAGTCCTTCAGATCAATTTTTGATAGTGTTAAGGCTAAGCATGCAATGGATATGACGATACATTGCGAAGTACCGCTTATCTCCCTCAGCATAAGAAATCATGAAAGAAATACAAAAATGAGAGAGTCTTATTGGTGAAAACCTTTGCAGGCACCATAAGGCGATGGTGAGTTGTGAGAAAATGAAAATGAGAGAGTCTTATTGGTGAAAACCTTTGCAGGCACCATAAGGCGATGGTGAGTTGAGAGAAATACAAAAATGAGAGAGTCTTGTTGGTGAAAACCCTCACGGGCACCGTAAGGCGAGGGAGAGTTCAAGAGAAAAGTGAAAAGTGAAAAGAAAGAGATTTGTTGGCGAATGTCTTTTTAGATGTCGTCAGTCGAATGTGATGTATGAGTCCAATAGATTTGAAGAAGCGGCTCAACGGCAAAGGCACAAACTCGACAACAAATGGGGAGTTTTGGATAGGAAGATCAGGCAGCTCAATCCTAAATGCATGTCATACTCATTGGAGTTGGTTGTCGTATTCAGATAAGTTTTCTTCTTGAATATGGGACATTTCCCTCTTTCTTTCATTTACATATTCATGTTTTTGTCTTTTCTTATGTTATTTATCAAAACAAGAGTCACCATCATTTCTTTACATTTTTTAAGTCAAATCTGTGTCAAAACAAGCGAGAAAGGATTTCGAAATTTACTACCAGTCTTTTCAATTATATGAGGAAAAGCCAAGGAACAACACAAGAAAGAAATATGATCGTAATTCAACGCGAAGCAAAGGAAGTCTATCAAACGACAGGCTATTAGATTTGTGGAAGCATTCAGATTTGGGAAAAGAGTGCATCTCAGAGGCATGGTAAAATGGAAGCCCATTGTTCGAGTCAGAACTCACCTCCCTCAATCTGGATCCGGGTCAATGATGCGGTAAGACAGGGCAAGTGTTAGCAATTTGGGACAAAGATGAAAGGAACGAGTACTGGGGCAGATACCTGAGAAGCCAAGAGCTGCAAGCCACCACTAAGTTTTTAACTGACAAATTTTTCTTCGAATGAAACAGGGGAAAATTTGTTTCACTTGATTCAGCTACCATTGGAAATGCACATCCATAGGATTTTACTTTATGTTCAGGACCCTCCTGAAAAATGGGACTTTACTTTATGATCAGGACCCTCCTGAAAAATGGGACTTTACTTTATGTTCAGGACCCTCCTGAAAAATGGGATTTTACTTTCTGTTCAGGACCCTCCTGAAAAATGGGATTTTACTTTCTGCTCAGGACCCTCCTGAAAAATGGGACTTTACTTTCTGTTCAGGACCCTCCTGAAAAATGGGATTTTACTTTCTGTTCAGGACCCTCCTGAAAAATGGGATTTTACTTTCTGCTCAGGACCCTCCTGAAAAATGGGATTTTACTTTCTGCTCAGGACCCTCCTGAAAAATGGGATTTTACTTTCTGTTCAGGACCTTCCTGAAAAATGGGATTTTACTTTCTGTTCAGGACCCTCCTGAAAAATGGGATTTTACTTTCTGTTCAGGACACTCCTGAAAAATGGGACTTTACTTTCTGTTCAGGACCCTCCTGAAAAATGGGATTTTACTTTCTGTTCAGGACCCTCCTGAAAAATGGGACTTTACTTTCTGTTCAGGACCCTCCTGAAAAATGGGATTTTACTTTCTGTTCAGGACCCTCCTGAAAAATGGGACTTTACTTTCTGTTCAGGACCCTCCTGAAAAATGGGATTTTACTTTCTGCTCAGGACCCTCCTGAAAAATGGGATTTTACTTTCTGTTCAGGACCCTCCTGAAAAATGGGACTTTACTTTCTGTTCAGGACCCTCCTGAAAAATGGGATTTTACTTTCTGTTCAGGACCCTCCTGAAAAATGGGACTTTACTTTCTGTTCAGGACCCTCCTGAAAAATAGGATTTTACTTTCTGCTCAGGACCCTCCTGAAAAATGGGATTTTACTTTCTGTTCAGGACCCTCCTGAAAAATGGGATTTTACTTTCTGCTCAGGACCCTCCTGAAAAATGGGATTTTACTTTCTGCTCAGGACCCTCCTGAAAAATGGGATTTTACTTTCTGTTCAGGACCCTCCTGAAAAATGGGACTTTACTTTCTGTTCAGGACCCTCCTGAAAAATGGGATTTTACTTTCTGCTCAGGACCCTCCTGAAAAATGGGATTTTACTTTCTGCTCAGGACCCTCCTGAAAAATGGGATTTTACTTTCTGTTCAGGACCCTCCTGAAAAATGGGATTTTACTTTCTGTTCAGGACCCTCCTGAAAAATGGGACTTTACTTTCTGTTCAGGACCCTCCTGAAAAATGGGAATTTACTTTCTGTTCAGGACCCTCCTGGAAAATGGGACAATGCTTTCAAAAAATGAAATACTAATTATTTATAATTCTTGTTTGGGATAATTTTCTTTCTAGTTTTAATTTTGAGTTTCAAGAGCCCGCCTGAAGAACAGGGTGATGAAATAGCAAGGCAGGAGCCCGCCTGAAGAACAGGGTGATGAAATAGCAAGTTCGGAGCCCACCGGGAGAACAGAGTGAAGAAAATGAAAAGTCAAGCAACAAAGGGAATGAAATTGCAAGTCAGGAGCCCACCTGGAGAACAGGGTGATGAAAGTCGAGTCAAGAACCAACAGAAGCTGTATAGATAGGATTTTCGTAATTTCACTTATGTTTTTACTTGTAATTTTCATTTTGATGTAATAACAGAGCCGCGGACCGGAACCTCGACGGAGCCTCACTCGACTCTCCAACTCGGTATAGTCCATCTCCGTCCAATCCTTGGAGATACTTATCACTTGATCCCTTCATAACTTGGGTGGGTAGGCTTTCCTAATTCAAGACCCGGTAGTCCTTCGTTCTCCTGTTTCTTTCTTTGAATAATGGTCGGGACAAAATTCTATCTCGCTGTCTACTTTTTTGCCTGAAAACACTTCATGTTTACATTCAAAGGGGGCATGATATAGACACCTAATTTCGTCCCTCCGCAATATCGTTTTTACCCATTTTTTACCTTATCCTACCGTGTACCCTCAATCATGTAATTATCCCTCCACAAATGACAAAAATCAAAACCAACTCTAAACAAATCTTATCCCAAAATCCCCACATAATCTCAATTGATAACAAATTAACAACCTTCCCAATTAAAAGTGGACACCTAACCCTTATCCCTCCAATTAAAAAACAACACCTACCTACCCTACTCTAACAAACCCTATCCCTACCCCTACCCCTACCTCACTACCCTACCCCACTACCCCATCCTAATATATACACACACATACACACAAATAGGGATAGAGAGAATAGACACAGCAAAGAAAAAAAAAGAGGAGAAAGGAACAAAAAATCAGAAAAAGAAGAAAACCATGAGATTTTCTTGGCTGGCTCTCTCTCTCTAAAACTCACATTCTCTCTCTCGTTGACCCTCTCTCCGATCTCCGATCTCGATCTCTCCTTGACTCTCTCTCAGACAACAGTTCCGGCAGCTCCGGCAGCGTCGATCGACACCTCCCCTCTTTCTCGCCGGCGACAGCAGTGACAGCAGCTCCGGCAGCGTCGATCGACCCCTCCCCTCTTTCTCGCCGGCGACAGCAGCGACAGCAGCTCCGGCAGCGTCGATCGACCCCTCCCTTCTTTCTCGCCGGCGACAGCAGCTACAGCAGCTCCGGCGGCGTCGTTCGATACATTCCCTTTTTCTCGCCGGCGACAGCAGCTCCGGCAGCGTCTCTTCGATCCCTTCCCTCTTTCTCACCGGCGACAGCAGCTCCGGCAGCGTCACTTCGATCCCTTCCCTCTTTCTCGCCGTTGACAGCGGCACTCAATTTTCAGCAGCGATATTTTCTCTCCTCTCGACTACGAAATTGTTTGGGAGATCAATTAGAGTTAAGTTCTGTGGTATCGCAATATCAATAGTGATGAAGTATGCTGACAATATTGTGAAGATGGTAAAAGGGATGCATACCGGAGCTGGAGGTTTGAGTTGAGGTTCCGAATCAAGATTCTTCAGCACGCGGATTCTTGTTCTTGATCGACTGATATTTGGAATAAAATCATCATCGAGGTCCATTTCTTAACCCGCTCTCTTTTTATTTATCTTGGTGTGTCGAATTGGTTGCGATTGTAAGTGGTGATTATGGTTTTGTTGGATTTTTGTTATGTTGATGTTATGATTGTGATGCTTGGTTGTTTTGGTAGATTAAGGCATAAACTTGATCATGTTCCAACGGATGGATAGAAAGAAAGTCGGGGGATGAAATTGAAAAATTGACAAAAGGATAGACTCGGTTTAATTTGATTTATTGTTGGTACGAATCATGATAGAATTATGTCTTTATTCGAGAACGCATAGGCAAACGTAGGCCGGGTAGGCAAAATTTAGGATTCGTGGCTTCGGTTGAATGTTGGAAATTCTGTGGAGTGTTTGAAATTTTGTTGAATAGTTTTATTTTTTCCGCACTAAGAAATGTATTCATTTGACCGGGGAATGCCCCGAAGCACTTGTATTATTTTATTCGGGGAATGCCCCGAGGTATCTTGTACTCGGAGGACGCTCGTTATCAAGGCCCGAGGCATCGGGTAAAGCTTTGGAGCATAGTTTAGGATTAATATAGGTTAGTGTAGGTTTATATTTTTGCATTTTTCTATTTCGGGACTGTATAATTGGACTGGACACTAATTTTGGATTTGTTTTGTTTCATGTGTTTGGATGGATTGTTTTATGTGTTTTTGTGTGGTTTATACATTTGTAATGCCAAATTAGTCGATACCCTCCACCAGGCGACTGTGGTCAAACCACGGGATCGAGGGGTGCCTAACACCTTCCCCTTGGTCAACAGAATTCCTTAACCGGAATCTTTATTCGCAAAACCAGTTTAAGAGTCAAACGGTTTCGAAAAGGATTTTCTAAAGGTGACTTGGCACACCGGATTATGCCAAGTGGCGACTCTGAATAAAAAATGCAAATAATCCTTTTTCCAAAACAAATTTTCATTTCTTGTCACTTAAATAATAAAACCCTTTCGAACTTTAAAAATGTATTCCAATGTTTTGGAGTACGTGTTAAAAAAAAGGGGTGTGACAGTCATTTGTAGTATCATCATCAGCAATGCCTTATTCAGGAAGGGGTGCACAACCAATGGGTCGTGTTAGAGGTGATAGAGGATCCACGAGTTCTAGCGGGGCTCAAAATCGTACGTATGCTCTAGCGGATCGACAAAATTTAGAGGCTTCCCCAGATGTGGTTACGGGTACGTTGTCTATCTTTTCATTCGATTTATATGCCTTAATTGATCCCGGTTCTACATTATCTTATGTTACTCTATTAGTTGCTGGAAAGTTCGAAAGAATACCCAAACTATTAGTTAAGCCATTTGAAGTGTCCACACCGGTTGGGGAATCTATTATAGCTAGAAGGGTTTATCAAAACTGCATAGTAATTGTTTGTGGTCGTGATACGATGACTGATCTTGTGGATTTAGAAATGGTAGATTTTGATGTTATAATGGGTATGGACTGGTTGGCGTCTTGTTATGCCACAATTGATTGCTGCACGAAAAAGGTATATTTCCATTTTCCAAATGAATCAGTCCTTGAATGGAAAGGTGAAATTAGCGCGCCAAGAGGTAGATTTATTTCTTATTTTAAGGAGAGAAGAATGATTTCCAAGGGATACATATATCATTTAGTTAGAGTAAGGGATACAGAAGCGGAGCCACCAACTCTTCACGTTGTTCCAGTGGTAAATGAATTTTCTGATGTATTTCCTGAAGATCTTCCAGGTTTGCCTCCTGAACGAGAAGTAGAGTTTGGTATTGATGTAATACTAGGCACCCAACCAATCTCCATTCCTCCGTATAGAATGGCCCCAGCAGAATTACGAGAATTGAAAGATTTGCTAGAGAAGGGATTCATAAGGCCTAGTATGTCCCCCTGGGGAGCACCAGTGTTATTTTTGCGCAAAAAAAATGGCTCGCTGAGGATGTGTATTGATTATCGGCAATTGAATAAGGTGTCTATTAAGAATAAATATCCTCTCCCAAGAATTGATGATTTATTTGATCAGTTACAGGGTGCCAAGCGCTTTTCTAAGATTGATTTGAGGTCAAGTTACCACCAAGTGAGGGTCAAAGAGAAGGATATACCCAAGACAGCTTTCTGAACATGGTATGGTCATTATGAGTTTCTAGTTATGTCATTTGGGATAACAAATGCACCTGCAGCTTTTATGGATTTGATGAATAAAGTGTTTAAGCCATTCCTGGATGTATTTGTGATAGTTTTTATAGATGATATTCTAGTTTATTCTAGATCAGAAGAGGACCATGCCAATCACTTACGACAGGTATTACAGACTCTTCGTGATTGTAAGCTTTATGCAAAGTTCTCTAAATGTGAGTTTTGGTTAAAGTCGGTGGCATTTTTGGGTCATATTGTATCTAGTGAAGGGATAAAGGTTGATGCTCAAAAGATAGAAGCTGTGAAGAACTGGCCAAGGCCCACAACGCCTACGGAGATTCATAATTTTCTCGGGTTGGCCGGTTATTATAGAAGGTTTGTTAAAGGCTTTTCTTCCATTTCAGAACCCTTAACCAAGCTAACCCATAAAGCATCCAAATTCCAATGGAATGATGCCTGTGAGAAGAGTTTTCAAGATTTAAAGAACAAGTTGATTTCTACACCCGTGTTGGTACTTCTAGAAGGCACCGAAAGGTATACAGTGTATTGTGATACTTCCAGAATTGGTTTAGGATGTGTATTGATGCAGCATGGTAAGGTAATAGCATATGTTTCTAGACAATTGCGGCCACATGAGAAAAATTATCCTACACACGATCTTGAGCTGGCAATAGTTATTTTTTCTTTAAAGATATGGCGCCACTACTTATATGGGGTTCATGTTGATATATACACTGACCATAAGAGCTTGCAATATATTTTTAATCAGAAGGATCTAAATTTAAGCCAGCGGAGATGGCTTGAACTATTAAAGGACTACGATGTTGATATCTTGTACCATCCAGGGAAAGCAAATGTGGTAGCTGATGCGTTAAGTCGTAAGGCTATGATGGCACCTATAGAAATGCAAGGTATGATTAAAGATCTTCACCAGTTAGCTAGTTTGGGAGTTCGCCTTCTTGAAACTCCGAATAAAGAGCTTATCGTACATAATGCTGCGGAATCTTCATTAGTAGCTGAAGTGAAAGAGAAGCAATATGCAAATCCTATTTTATTACAGCTTAAGGAGAACGTTCAGAGTGGTGCGACCAAGGCATTTGAGCTTACGCGAGAAGGAGTACTTCAGTGCCAAAACCGATTGTGTGTGCCGGATGTAGACGGGCTAAGAAAGAAGATTATGACAGAGGAACATTTTTCAAGGTATTCCATTCATCTAGGATCAACCAAAATGTATCAAGATTTGAAAGATATGTATTGGTGGAATGACATGAAGAAGAGCATTGCAGAATTTGTAGCTGAATGTCCAAATTGTCAAAGAGTTAAAGTTGAGCACCAAAAACCCAGAGGTTATATGCAATGCATTGATCTTCCAAGCTGGAAGTGGGACATGATCAACATGGATTTCGTTATTGGTTTGCCTCGTACATCCCGGAAGTTTGATTCTATATGGGTGATTGTTGATAGGCTTACCAAATCCGCACATTTCCTACCAATTAGGACCACTTACACAGTTAAAGAGTATGCGAAGCTGTACATTAAAGAGATAGTCTGATTACATGGAGTGCCAATCTCTATTATATCAGATCGGGGAACCCAATTTACCGCAAACTTTTGGAAGTCTTTTCAGAGGTGTTTGGGAACACAAATGAAGTTGAGTACAACTTTTCACCCTCAAACAGATGGACAAGCAGAACGTACCATCCAAACACTTGAAGATATGCTACGAGCTTGTGTAATAGATTTTAAGGGCAACTGGGATGATCATTTACCTCTTATTGAGTTTGCCTACAATAATAGCTATCATTCAAGTATCAAAATGGCACCATATGAAGATTTATATGGAAGGAAGTGTAGATCACCAATAGGATAGTTCGAAGTGGGTGAAACTCTTTTGCTTGGACCGGATCTTGTTTATCAAGCCATAGAGAAGGTTAAAGTAATTCAGCAACGACTAAAAATAGCCCAAAGTCGACATAAGTCATATGCGGATAGTAGAAGGAGAGGACTAGAGTTTTCTATAGGTGATTGGGTATTTTTGAAGGTATCGCCAATAAAAGGGGTAATGAGATTTGGCCAGAAAGGGAAGTTGAGTCCACGTTATATAGGCCCGTATAAGATCACTTGAAGGTTTGGACAAGTTGCATATGAATTAGAGCTACCCCAAGAGCTCTCATCAGTACATCCGGTATTTCATGTGTCAATGCTTCGAAAGTGCATCGGAGATCCATCACATATCACTTCTACTGAGGATGTGCAAGTTGCAGAAGATCTTACCTATGAGGAAGTGCCTATCTCTATTCTAGATCGCCAAGTTAAGAAGATGAGAAATAAAGAGATAGCATCGGTGAAAGTACGTTGGAGAAATCATCAAAGGGAAGAGATTACATGGGAAGCTGAGGAAGCAATGAAATCTAAGTACCCTCATTTGTTCAAAGATGAAGAGGAAGTACAAGAAACGGAGTTAGAACATTAACAAGTTTTTTTTTATATATATGCATAGTATTTATGTGATGATGTGAATGTTAATGATGGACTTGAACTTGTTTCGGTTGAATAACTACGCTAACATTCGAGGACGAATGTCCTAAAGGGGGGAAGGATGTAACACCCCATATTCAAGTACATGTATTGGTGTATTCAAGTACGTGTATTGGTCTTATTTATATGGAATTAATTTTTTTATTTTATTTATACCGGAATTTGCCCGTCGATGGTTCCATACGAAGGTTATTGAATAATCTTTCCAATGATATAAAGATTTCCAAAAACGGATAGGTTTCGGATATAATCGAGCACGTTCGAAACTAGAAAATGGTGGCCGGGATATTTGGAAATAGTAAATGTGTAGGAAAATTTCCTGCACACAAACTACTAAGGCTTGCCAAATTTTTGGGTCAACTTCGAATGATCATAACTCCCTTAATATAATGAACTGGGAGATCTGCGACCTATGAAAAGAAATATCTTTGATTCTTATTTCCAATTCAATTGGTTTCATCCAAATCCAACGTCTGAGTAAGGAGTTATACTCGTTTTACTTCAGCCTATCAAAACAGATTTTTAGGGTCAACTTCAAACGACCATAACTCCTTGTACAGGACGAACTGGGTGGCCTACTTTATATGAAATGAAAACCCTTTGAGTTATATTTCCAACGATACCAATTTCACCCAAATCAGATATCGTAGAAAAGATTTATGGTCGATCTACTTTAGCTTATCAAAACAGTCCACCAAAGGACAGATTTGACATTATTTAAATTTTAAAGGCATTTTGGTCATTCCCTATTATATTATGGACGGGAATATGTGTATATATACATGTATATGAGTTCAAAAACTCATTTTCATCATCAATCATTGAGAAAGAACAAACCCTAGCCAAATTTGACCTTTAAATTACTTTTGATTCAACCGTAGAAATTCCAAAGTAATCCGATAACTACGTTTGTCATCTCGAGAGCTTCGAACGACACCTATTATTTGTGCAAACAGGATTGCATAATCAAGAGGTGAATTCTAAGGTATGAATATTGTTTGCCTTTTTTCTCTTCCATATGTATATGTGTGATAGAGGATTATATGTATTGGTTGTTATTGAAAGGTGATGAAAATAGGGTTATGGACTATTTTGCATGGTTTGGTTGTATTGAATTGTGGAAGGTGGATATGGTAATTGAGTTATGGAAGGTGGATATGGTGATATACTATTGAATTGATGATTATTTATGTCTATGGCTCAATTTGGTTTAATGGATTGGTTGGAAGGATAAATGAATCCAAACTTGATATTGGAGGACGTTGTATGAATATGCATGGAATGTGAATGTAATTGGAGTATAAGAGGGTTAAAGTGACACCCTTTATGGTGTAATTAAGGCTTACTACTTAACCACTAGTTTGGTGAATTCAAATAATTGAATTGTGACGTTTGGTCGCTAATACTAGACTGCTATATATGTTCATTATAGATAAGTAATCTGAAAAGACGAGAAGTCCATTTGGGACTAGTATTGAAGGTTGACAGTCAGGTATGTAAAGCATACTCTATACCATATCTTTGGCATGAAAGTGAACAATTGTTCTACTAAGAAAGTTTCCAAAGTTATTCAATAACATGTGATCCATAATGGTTTTGTATGATGTCCTACGTTACCAATGAACTTGTTCCACCCTACAAGATTTCAAGACATTCCAATACTTACTTGTTTTCCAAATCTTACATGTTTATTGCACTAATGAATGTCAGAAGGTATCCGGTTACTCAAACAAGATCCATGTGCTATTACTGACTCCAAAACGTTTCATTGATATACCAATAAGTTCCTACTTCATTGTTATGGAATTGATGACTCCAAAACACTTCATTGATGTGCCAATGAGTTCTTACTTCATTGTTATTGCATTGATGGTCTATTTATATGTCTCTTATTGATGTATCATTGCTTCAAAGTATCAAAAATGCGGTGGCAACCAAAATAACAATCTCAAAGATTAATTGAACTAAGTGATGGAAGTTCTCTCTTATCGGGTGGTATCCCAGGGGCATAAGCCTATCATGGGTCGATCCCTATTTATGTGTTTATGGGTGGTATCCCAGGGGCATAAGCCTATCATGGGTCGATCCCAGTTGATATGTACTGGAGGCAGCCTAATGGTCACAGTACAGTACAATAATGATTACAAAGATGATAAGAACGAAGGTAAAGTGATTGAATAAATACAATGTACAGGTTGTCACAAGTTCTAGTAAGTGTGATCCACTCCTATTACGATTTATTCACTTGTTTCTGATTTCTATTGAGCTCCTATATCATATGTGATTATCTACAGCTTTACATATTCAGTACATATTTCATACTGACATCCCCCACGGGGGACCTGCATTTCATGCTGCAGGCACAGGTACCTCAGCTCATACACCGCACAAGTAGGCGCCAGGATATCCAACTGCTTTTGGTGAGCTCCAGTTTGCTTCGGGGCTTTCCGTGTCATATCCAATCACTTTTGGTATTGTATAGAAGTTAGTTATATGGTGGGGTGTGTCCCGACCTTAGTTAAACTCTGTGTATTATTTAGAGGCTTTGTAGACCTAATGTACAGTCAAGGTGGTGTTTTGTTAGTAGACGTGATGGCTCCAACGGCCAAGTATTGTATATACATATATATGTGTGCTCGAGCTTATACAGGTGATTATTTCCTTTTATATGCGACATGATGCTGTCCGAATTTCGGGTTGTCATAGAGGTATGCATGGGAAGTATAAGGTTATGAGCTGGTTCTCCCGGGCCTCCTCGGTTATGGGTGCCAGTCCACCCCAATAGGATTTGAGGCGTGACATAAAAATAATATAATTTTCCGACGATGAACCCCCTTAAATGTATGTGGCTCCGCCACTGGGTTTGCTGATGTTCGTTTAGGACATCCAAAGGACCATATGGAGTGTTACCTACGAGAGGCATCACCACTCAAGTAGTTTGTTATACGGAAAGCTTGATCTCTCCAAAACTAATTACTTGCTTAGTAGTATTTGCTTATGATCGGAGTATCCTCCTCATGCTTGCTGCAACAATTTATTCTTATAAGTTTTATTAACTTGTCAATGTTTGGTTTTGAAATTATGTCATTGCTTATTTCATTTCATAACATTCCCAGAGCCGTTAAAGCGTTATACGCAGTTCATATCACAATCACAGATTGGGATAGCCAAATTTAGAAATATGAGGAAAGATCATTTGGCCATTGCCTTTGCAAAAAGCTCCTC
Organism: Capsicum pubescens; assembly: GCA_030864215.1. Taxonomy (NCBI): domain Eukaryota; kingdom Viridiplantae; phylum Streptophyta; class Magnoliopsida; order Solanales; family Solanaceae; genus Capsicum; species Capsicum pubescens. The sequence goes on from CM061548.1 coordinate 414,669,981, forward strand.
CTCATATCAAGTTTGTGGTTTCTCATTAAACACATGAGCATTAGGAATTTGGATCATTAGGAAGAGCTTATTATGATATTCTTATCTAATCACTAAGGCCGAGTTTCGTCCTTGCCTGATGGTGAATCTTGTAGTAAAGTTTATTTCTGCCTTTGCAATTCGAGGATCGATCTCCTTTTGGCCCCACTAAATCGAAGTGACCTTACAATTAGGTTTATTAAGGTCTCGAAACATTTGTGAGTCATATTCAATATGTTAAGGACATTTTTTTTACCCTATTTCGTAATTAAAATTAACATGGAGTGAGTACTTTTTTTTTTCAATCTAAGCTCGGATTTGAAGTTGTAATCTTTAGGAATAGTCAAATTCTTTATAGATTATGAATCTTTTTTCTATCTCAAAATAAAAAATTTAAGGAATTCTTATAATCTCAACACATTGAGCAAATCTCATCAGAAAAACAAAGATAAACATAATTATACTGCAATTGCATTAAGCACTATATATACTTTTCAAAGAGTGTTTCAATTTCCCCAACATTTATAAATTATTCATTTGACAATTTCTATTACAATACATATAATAAAAACAAATCATAAAGAGCTTGTATCCTCTTATAGTTACAATATTTTTTTTCTAGACAATTTTTTTTTTACTTGTTGGCAGTATCACATATATATTCTAAGATCATCCAAAATACTAAATTCACCCAACAAAAACCCATAATTATCCACAACTTGAACTCCCAATTTATGTGAATATTTCACTTCTTGATTTTCTGAAATTTTCACCCAAGTCCCCATCATTAATTCTTCGTCACTTTCTTCAACCCCATTTGATGTATTCGTATTCTCTTCTACACTCATTGATGATTTTACTTCAAACTCATCAGTAACACGAGATTCTTGATCAGATTTTTCAAAAATCTGGCCATTTTTTGCTCTTTTAGCCATCACTAATTCTTCGAATTCAAGCTTCTTAGACTCGTAATTTTTCGAAGCGTCTTCAGCCGTAACAAAAGTACCCAACCAAATTATTTTCTTGTTCAATGGGTGTTTTATTTCAGCACAAAAATTCCCATTTTTTCTCTTACGTACCCCAATAGGGTACAATCTGACACAACTATTCTTTGATATTCTTTTGTAGGATTTCATGATCAAAGTTTTGAGAGGGAGAAAATGGGCAATTTCTGTAAATAACAAAGTATAAAAAAAGCTTGGGATGTGAAGAAAAAAAGAATAAATAGTGAACACATATATACGATTAATTAGAGAACCAATTAAGCAAACTTTTATTCTCTTTCTATTTGGAAAAGGATTTAACAAAACGAGTAAAGTATTGATTGGGAAATTGTTGCATATTATTAGTCACTGTATTTATTAGTATCCTAATTTGACACTGAATATTCAAATCTCTAAATTTGGTAGAATACTGCAATTGGTCCAGTATTAAATTATGAAATACAATTAATTTTGACGTGTCTTATCTTTATCTCACGAGTTTAAATATTATTCACCACTGTATATAAAAAAAAGGTTATTCGACTATGAATAAATTTCTTTTAAAGAATCAATTGGTGACATGGCCTGGTTAATATTATATTTAACTTACTAATATATCTTAAGCTGTAATAATAATGGTGGAAATATCTTCATACTTTGCGATAATTTAATCCTTATCTCTATTTTTTTATCATCCGATATTTCATATCCGCTTTATATCTTGAGTTATAATAATTATGAAAAGATTTTTACATTGTGTATAACTAATAAATTCATACCTCTTTTTTTTTTTCAGTGGATGTTTCATATTTGTTTTATATCTTAAGCTATTATAATTGTGGAAAGTACTTTATGTTATGTGAATAATTAATTTTTTTTCTCATTTTTTCACTCGATATTTCATATCATTTTGATGCCTCAACTAGTTTGTATTTAAGTCATGTCTGATTATCTTTTCGTTATTTATATTTTAGGTTGAACTAAACTACGTACTATAATTCATCCCTACCTACAAATTAGTTGACAATGTTTACAAATCTTACAAACAGAAGTTAATATATTTATATTTATTGTATATTCGCTTAGAATGATTTTAAAAAAGGAAGTACTACTAATTGAGAATTGCAAAATCGTAGAATAAAGATGATTAAAAGAAAAAGCATCTTCTGGAGATTTTTTTCATTCTCAACGCTTGAACTCCGGCAATATAATATAAAAGTTTTCATAAGGAAATTAATTTAAGTTTCCATCGAGTGTATTTGTTTTAGCTTTTATGTATGAACGAATTGAGATAAAATAAGATGGGAAGATTAATTAAAACATGGCCCTTCATAATTAAGTACTATAAATTATATTTTAAGAGAATCTGTCATGTTTTCTATTGGTTATTATGATATTAGTAAAACAATATCTTTGGAGCTTTAAATGTTTTTCAATTTATGTATCCCAATTTTATAATCTATAAAAGTAGAAAAATATGAACTTTAATGTGAACCTCAAAATAATTATGGAGTTGTTCAAACACCAGAATTTTATAAATGAACATTAAGAAAATAATTAAATATTATTTTTTACATTTCATTTGAATTTGTAAATTTTAAACAATTTTTGAATTCGGACCTTTTTATACTAAATTAGAATCTTGTCATATATTGAGAAAATCCAACAATTTATATAATAATATGTTCAAGTTATTCCCTTAATAGCATGGTGGTAGGGTGAAGAACCGTTGAATATTTTAACTTGATTTTAAAAACTTTTTTGGAGGAAGAATAGTTGTATATAAAAGGGAAATTTTTTAGCAGAAATAATTTTATCAGCATATCAATCGTAAAATTAAAAATTTTACCAAAAATAATTTAATATATTAAGTTGACCACCCCTTATTCGTCATAATTATATCTTTGGCAGATCCAATATTAACCATTTGAGATTGCATTTATGTAATTTTTAATTTTATTAAAAGTCCAAAATTATCCAAATGGTTATAGAGCCAATAAATTAGCTTATTAGATCATTGATATTGTTGTCTTCTTTTAAAAGAAAAATAAAGAATTTCATCCGTGAAAAGGTTCCTAATCATTCCAATGAAATCCCTTTTTTTTCAAAAAAGGTACTTTCTCAATTTATTTATTTTTTGTAAAAAAGTTGCTTTGTCAATTTGTTAAAACGACAAAAATTAAGGAATAATTATTGCCACAACTATCAACCATTTGTACTATCAATTATTTGGAACAAATACGATATAAGTATATGGGATAAGAAGAGAAAAAAAGACACCTAGGACTTGGACATACAATAATGTGTCGATTGGTTTATAAACAATGTTGTGCATTAATTAGTAATATAATGATTGTAATATAAGAATTAATAACATAGAAATTGAAATTCAGGAAATTAGTAATGTGTATTTATCATCAAACAATTGATGTATTAAAAACTAGTGATTGGTTCGCAGAACTCTTATTTAATTATGACATAGTATTTTTTATTGAATATATAAATTAAAACTTTTTTAGTCCTCAAATTTAAACGGATTAGATTTTTATTACCAAAAGAAAAAAAATATTGCATAATATATAAACTCATTACTTTTCTATTTTTGATCAGCAAAATAATTTGAGTTATTTTGAAAGAATTATTTCAAATGTATGACGAAGAACGTTATTGCTCGTAGCTGGTTCGTGCTTATGCAAAGATTATTTATGCTTAAGCACTATATTTATTTTTGAGACTTCTATTAGTCCGTAGATTAGGATGAATAAAAAATTCAATAAAGCGAAAATTTTCAAAAAGAAGAATAGAAAAATGAGAAGTGTAAATATTAACAATACAAAAATTATGCACTATCTTATTGATTTATGTATATATATAATGTTTTTGAAAATATATCTACAAATTCAAGAAAAGGATTGCACTCTGAGTTAATTAATATTTCGAATGAATCTTTTTAGCACTACTAATATAAGTTAAACGATATAATCCACTTCAATTCTATCTTCACGTTATACCAATTCTAAATAACTATTTGTGTTATTCACACATTTAATTCTTCGTCATTTTAATAAAGTGCATAAATATAAATTTTTTATATGAAAAAAGCTTAACATATATCAAATATTATTAGTCATCACTCCTTTTCTTTTTTTGTTCTCATTCATCCCTCCTCTCCTCTTACTCACACCATCATAGCCATATTTTTTTTTTGGGGGGGGGAGGGGGATTTGTTGTATTGATTAATCCTCACAGAATGTCATATATAGTATTTCTACTTTTTATTTTCTTATATTAAATTAAATTCTCGATCATTTGCTCTGTAAATAACTATCACATTTAATCAAATAAATATTACATTTATAAAATATTGAATTCCTCTAGCAGGTTATAAGAAAACATAAATAGTAGGTTGGCTAATTAATGACTTTTGAAATTTTCAATGAAAATAGGTTGTTCTTATTTTTCAGCATTGTTAAGGAAGTTAAAGAAATTATTTTTTATTTTTTAAAGTTTTTCTAAGTACATATGACACATAAAATAGAATTAACAGAGGCCATCACCAATCATTCTTTTTTTTTTTTTTGGTTTCCCAAGGTATCCCCACAGTCGGCAGTCGTGAGACTAATCCTCTGTTCCTTTGTCAGCGCACTAAGAGGTAGGAAACTGGCCACAGAGTTTGCTCCATTCGCCAGAGGCGGGGATCGAACCCCAGACCTCTTGCTTAAGGAACATGGCACTGAACCACCATGCCAACTCTAGTGGTTAATCACCAATCATTCTTAGTATTTGTTGTGTGCATTTATTGCTATATTTATTTTTTGGCTTTTAGAGTACACTATGTAAAAATGAATTTAAAATATAAATAATATAAATAAAGATAAATAGGAATGTTGATCATAAAGAGATGACATATCATCTTATCTATATCAAACTTGATATGTATATATAAATTTATTACTACACATTATATATGTAGATACAATAGATAAATGAAAAGTTTAATAAAATGCACAAGTAAATACTAAGAAAAATATAACTTCTTCATGCACAACACAATTTCTTCATGTGTATTTAATGGCGAAGTTAGACTTTCAATTATGTGTTCGACTATATCCAATAATTTTGATCCAGACCTTATTATCTTGAGAAATAAAATTTTGAACTCATAAACTTCAAATCTTGATTCTGTTTCTGCAATATTTTAGAAAATGATAGACATAATTGCAATTGCAAAATGCCCATAAGTTATCATACGGACGAAATAATATATTCAATTGTTGGATCAATGCAATTGCAAATAAAAATGAAAAGCAGAAGAATAATAATAACATAAATGTTTATACCTTTCATTAATTTTCATTAGTTTCTCTTTTTTTTTCACAGAAAATAGAACCTTTTTTTTGGGGGGTGGGGGGAGGGGACACCTTAGCCATCAACCTTACTATTGTGATTCTTGCTGGTACTCTTTTGACACAATTTATAAGCAGGCAATACCACTCTTCTTCTTCATTAACTATAGAAAATGAAAAGAGAAGAGTAATTAGAAACTGTACAATTAAGAAATTAAAGTTTCTCATTTAATTGAGTAATTATCTAAGTAATTTTGAATTTATTTTTCAAATAAGATAAACAAAATAAAAGAGAAGAAAAATTCAAATAAATAAGAAAAAAAATATATAGAAATGAAGACCATAGAGAGATGTCACACCACCTTCTCTATGTTTCTCCTTTATTATTATATACTAGTGAATAGGTTCGCGCTTTGCGCGATGTGTAAGACGTTGTTGAATTTATATAATTTTTTTTTATAATAATAAAATTTTGATGAGTTATTTTATCGAATGAAGATAAATTATTGAGAAGAAAGATACTTAACACGTAAGAACTTCAACTTTTCATTCATACTTAAATATTTTTCATAAATATTACTCAAGTATTATAAATGATAATATTTAGTAGAAATCATAATTGGAGGTAAATCATATACTTAATTCGAACTTGTCTTACCTAATCTTATTTATTTGTTGTTTTATACCTAATGGGTTAATTATATAAGTAAGAATATTTATAGATATTGTCGTGATAAGTAAACGTTATATATAATCAAAGATTTTTTTGTGTTACATAAGTCCTCTCATCTGCTATTAATTCGAGAATTTACATAAGTCCTTTCATGCAATCCATTTTTATTTTATTGTTTTTTATCCATTTTTATTTTACATTTTTCTCCTTTTTTTGCATTTTTTCCTACTCTATCCTATTAATTTATCTTATGTTAAATTAAATATTAAAAATCTAAAAACCTCTTAATTTCCTCCATAATCAATATATTAATATATATCTATAAAGGAGAAATAAGACAAAGATGATGTGACACCTCTCTATGACCACCATTCCTATTTATCCTTTTTCTCATTTTTTTGAATTTTTTCCGCCATTTTTTGAATTGATCAATTTGTTTAATATATAAAAAATTATTATATTTATTATATTCAATTATATCTCATGAGTTATGTAGACACCTAATTTTGTACCTCCCGAAGTCTAATTTTATTCATTTTTCGTTCACCTTACCATGTGTCCAACCCCATGTAATTATATCCCACAAAAATACAAAAATAAACAAAAAAAATACCTCTAACTAATTTATCTTATCCTAACAACCTACTCAATCAAAAGCTTCCACCTACCCTAACTACCCATATGATCCCCCCTCCTTTTTCTTGTCCACAAAGAAAGAATATATGGGGGACCCACCAAAATTCCCACATCATAACAAATTCATGCTCATTATAAAAGAAAAATTCTAAGAAGAAAAAGGGGGCTCATTCTTTGATCATCATCTTCTCCACAATAACAAGAATCACCAAATAATCTTCCTCACAAGAACAAGAACAACAACGAAAAAAAAAAAGTAACCGGTGAACAGTACCGATGAACAGTGACCGGTGAACAGTGACGGCGTGAAAAGTGACGGTGAACGGGTCATTATTTGTCGAGTTGGATTGTTGGTGTTAAGGTTCGGCTCGAGGTTTCCGGGTGCGGACTCTCTTTATTCGAATAACATTGAGTTTGAAAGCTTCAAATTTAAGGTCCAATTCTTTCTTCTCTTTTATTTAATTCTTATGTGATTGTGATTGCGTGTGATTCGATACCGTGGTTTGTTTGTTGATGTGAACTGTTAGTGACATTTGGATGTGTGATTTGCTAAGCATGATTAGTGATTTTCCGTTATTCTCGATTGGTGGATTGTGTATTGAAATGGGTTAATCACGTGGTTAAAATGAATTAAGGTGGGGATTAAAAATGGAGGAAAATGAATATTGATTAATTTTGATGTATTGATAATGTTAAACATGATAGAATTGTGATATGTTGAACTTGGTAGGCAAACGTAGGCCGGTTAGGCAAATTTAGGAATAACGATTTATTGGAGTATGTGCGTGAATGGTACTTTCTACTTTATTGCACGAAAAGTTTAAATTGTACTCATTTGGCCGGGGAATGCCCCGAAGGATTTGTATTGATTTATCCGAGGAATGCCCTGAAGTAGCATGTACGCAAAGGAGGCTCGTGATCAAGCCCCAGAACGTCGGGTGGAGTTTACTTTAGGATTAGTTTACAATAGAATAGGTTTTATATTTCAGCACCTCTTTTATTTTGGATTGTATAATTTGGACTGAACATTATTTTTGTTTGTTTTGAATTTTGTGTGATTTATTTGTTTGCTTGTTTTGTGTGTTTATGTGGTTTGTACATTTGTAATGTCAAATTAGACGATACGCTCCACCAAGCGACCGTGGTCGAACCACGGGATCGAGGGGTGCCTAACACCTTCCCCTCGGTCAACAGAATTCCTTAGCCGGAATCTCTGTTCGTAAACCGGTTTAAAGAGTCAAATGGTTTCGAAAAGAATTTTCCAATGGTGACTTGGCACACCAGATTATGCCAAGTGGCGACTCTGATTTTGAATGTAAAAATAGTCCTTTTTCGAAACAAATTTTCATCCTTGTCACTTTAATAATAAAAACCTTTTTATATAAATCGTTTGGAATACGTAAAAAAAAAAGGGTGTGACAGCTCTGGCGACTCTGCTGGGGACTATTTCAGAATCCGAGCCTTTTTTGGAGTCGTATAGGCTTTGTTTGGAATTACGAGTGTATAAGCATTATTTGTGATTTTTGTTTGTGTTTTCACTTTTGTGCATTTTCGTGCTCTTTGTTTATAGTATTTATCTTATGTGTTACCGCTTTATATCTGGCATCATTTGCATAACCCGAGTCAATTCTTTCCGCAACAAGTCTCGGAGCGCACGTCGTGCGCACGAACTCTAGTTGAGTCACCTTTATTTTAGGGGGAGAGCCGTTGGATGTATGGAGTAGGTGGAAAGCTAAGCAGCCACTATCGACCATATGCTCCCCCGAACAGCCTTGTTAGTGAACCCCAACGTAGGTCAGCCTTTAGGTCATTCTTATGTGCATCATATTGAGCCCTAGCGGGGCCCACACGGTCCTTTGTAGGAGACTCACCTTTAAAGCATCCCTACGTGCTAAATGTTGCATCTTTGAGAGTAACGTGGTCATTTGACGGGCCGATTTGGGGAAAACATGTGTTAGAAGTAAAGTGTGAAAAAAAAAAGTGAGTCGAAAAGAATGAATCAAAAGGAGTGTCGTAGTTTATTTTAGAGTTCTTTATGGCTTTTGTTCTTCACGATCCAAAACTCAAAAAGATTTTTTTTACGTTTTGCATTTATCTTCTCAAAGTACCGTAAGTTCAACAAAAAAAAAAGAGGGTTTTGTTTGCCTTTTCTATTTATTTGTCAAAAACAAAATACCAAAAAGATTTTTTTTTATAATTGGTGGTGTCAGTCTTAGTTGAAATGTCTAGTTGAAAATCCAAAAAGTTTTCATTCGTTTGTTTTTGGTTGTCTCTAAAGTTAGGGTCAATTTATTAGTTAATCGTTAAGTGTCCAATCTGGACGAACTACGCACCCCTGATTCTCTTCTCTCGGGAGTGAGATACGTAGGCAACCTATTTTAGGTTCGGGGATCTTATTTCAAAAATTCAAAAAAGATTTTCTTCACTCTTCATTTAGAGTAGGTGTCTCATGTACATCTTTAAAAGAAAGCAAAAAAATATATTTTCCTTTAATAGGTTCAAGTTTTATTTTCGTATGAAATTTAAAATCGAAAATCCAAAAATATTTTCTTCGGTAACCATAGATTTCATGTTGTACAGGAATCTGAAAAATTCAAAAAGATTTTCTTCACTCTTCACTTAGAGTAGGTGTTTCATATACATCTCTAAAAGAAAACTACAAAAAGATTTTTCTTTAATAGTTTCAAGTTTCATTTTCCTATGAAATTCTAAATCGAAAACCCAAAAAGATTCTTCTTTGGTAATCATAGATTCCATTTTGTATAGGGAGTTTAAACCTAAAAAATGCAAAAAGATTTTCGTCAATTCTTTTGATAATTTGTTATTTTCTTTTCTTTTTAAAGTTTCAAGAAAAAGAAAAAAAAAATTTAATTGGCCATTTTGATAAAACTTCACGAACTACGCACACCTGATTCTCCCCTTTCGGGGGTGAGATATGTAGGCGCCCTTCTAGGGTTCGGTGATTTTTCTTCAAGAAAAAAAGAAGAAGAGGTTTTGAAGAAAAATAAATGTTGAACTCTAACATATTTGTTACCTCTTGTTCAGTTAGTTTAAGGTGGTTGGTTTGTGGTTTCCTGGCTGGTCCTCCATATCACACCAAATCCAAGGAAGGGTTAGTTGTGCCCAACAAGGATATAGAGAGTGGCATCATGGATGAAACAAAGAGTCGGGAAATTGAGAGTTTAAAGGAAGAGAATTTGAGACTGAGACAACAAATGATGGGAATGTACCGAGCTTGGGCCAGTGGGCTGCCTCCACCTCCGTTCCCCACTTTTGACCCTGCAAATACCTTGAGTCTTCCACCAAAATCACAAAGTCAGTTTCCTACTATTGTTGATGCACCACAACATGCCTCAGAATCTATTCCACGTCAAATGCACCTCAATACTTCCACTACTCTTTCTTTATCTCCTCAGTATAAGTTTACCACATTCACAACACCACATACCGTATGTGCTTTTATTGCTCAACCTTCTACTAAGGCTTCCACTTTGTCTATCAATCCAACGATTGTGATTTCCCAGTCCACTAGTGACTCCACGTTCAATATTGTTGATGATCATTGGTATACTCTTGAGCCTACAGTTAAGTTAAGTGAACCACCAAAATTTCTTACTAAGAAGCCTAGCATGCCAAAAGAGCCAGAGAAAATGGTTGGGAAAGTGAAGAGTGTAGAAAATGATATGAAAAATTCCCCTGGACTTATGGGCTATGAAGATGTTTCATATAAAAACTGGGGCATGTCTTCAATTGTTAACCTTCCTCCCAGCTTTGAGACATCAAAATTTGGGGAGCCTGATGGACAGAAGGATTCTGTGATATATTCGGGACGACATTGCAATCAACCAAGGGAAATTGAAGGAAAGAAGAAGGAAAATGCACCTATTGTCATGACAGGGCCAAAGCAGAGTTTGAGAGGTTCAACCCACCAATACTGTCAGCCTCAATACCGAGCTTACATATCAGATCCACATAACCACTTGCAATAAGGTTTCTTTCTCCGAAATCCAAAAAATCCCATTCCACTTCCTCGATATCCTGTGAACAATGCACAATTGTATGCTCATCCATCTTTTTATCCACAATGGCATGCCCCTGTCCCTCAACATCGTCCTCGACCCCCACAAATTTACCAAGGGACCTCTAAATCCAAATTTCATCCGAGGCCAGAGTTCGCAAAGAGGAGGAAGGAAAAAGATAATTTCACTCCTATTGGGGAATCCTATGCCAGTTTATTCTAGAGATTGGTACAGCAGGGCATGATCACTTCTCTCCTTGGGTATACTCCTGACCCGCATTCAAGAAGCTTTGATCCTAATGTGCGATGTGCATATCATTCTGATGTTCAGGGTCATAGTACTGAAGATTGTCGCACTTTGAAAAGAGAAATAGAAAAGATAATTCAAGATAGATTGATTGTGGTGCAAAACATTAGCCCTTCGACCATCCCATAGAGTTCTTCACCAGCACACGGTACTGCACAATCTGTGGGAGGCAATGAGTTAAGCATGGGGATCCAGAGCTTATTTGTTGAAGGAAATGTGTCAGACAGTAGTGAAAGCTCCAGTCATGTTGATATGCAAGTCAGTGGCTAAGATGTCAGGCTGAGCAATGGAGAAGTCACCCCTCTCCTTACCAGGAAGGGGTTTGGTAGTTTGTTTTGTTTTATTTTCTGTTCTCCGAATTATTTCAAGGTTGTAGTTCGGGATTTATCTTGTTTTGTCCCTTTGTCGTTTATGTTCAAACCCTTCTATCTTTCATTTTTATTAAATGGAGTGTCCCCTTTTTCTTTGTGTTTTAAATATGTTTTTTTTACATAGTACATTTTATGTTGACTCTAGTGATATAATATGCTAGTGAAATTTACAGCTAGATCTTAACATCCAGTTTAAGAATGAACATTGAATCAGAGGGTTAAAGTTAGAAAAAGAGAGCATCTGAGGAAATAGATAGAGTGCTGGGGCATTTGGTGATCAAGTTGAAACCTTCTTTGAAAATTAAGGCTATTATTTTGAAAATCGTGAGAATAACTTGGTCATCAATTGAAAGACATGTCTTAATTAGGTCAAACAGTGTCTACGTGATCCTATCAAGAGGAACAGGAAGAAAATTAGCTCCACGAAGTCATGAGTCCTTCAGCATGAGGAATGTACAACAAAGTGGAGTTGTATGCTGGGCAAGTGTAGAAAAGAGGTGGCACATATGCTCGGGGCAAGTTAGTGTTGTAAAATATTTCATAAGTGATCTTGATCGTGCACTTTCATATTGCATGATATGTACTTGCATTTTCAAAGATTGATATGACGAAGACATTTCATTCTGCCATCCAAACATCGTGTCATCTTTTGTTTACCCCATTTGAGCTTTAGTCTTATTTTCTTTCATACACCTCTTTTGGAATCAATATAGTCAGCAAAGCTCGAAAGAACAATGTCGAGCAAAACAATAGTCAGAAAAGTTCAAAAAAAAAAAAAAGAGAAAAATATGTCAAAAAAAAAAAGAAAAAGAGTGTGAAGAAAAATAGAGTCAAAAAAATCCCCAAAAGAAAAAAAAAGAAATCAGAATCAAGCAAAATAAGCTGCCAGAACTACGCATGACCTGATTCTCCTCTCTCAAGGGTGAGATACGTAGGTTGCCCTACTTAGGGCTCGGTCCAACCAAATAAACAATTTAGTGTCACCCAGTCAAAAGAAATTGGGGCATGAGTTAATCCTCATTGTTTGAGTCGATTCCAAAAGTTATAAGTCATACCCCACTTCAAGTGTCGTTTGGGCCCCATGCCATCCTTTCTTTCTAACCTTATCCAAAAGCCAAGTTACAACCAAAGAAAGACCTTCAGATCAATCTTTGAGGATGTTAAGGCGGAGCATCCAAGGAATATGATGATGCATTTGGGAACTATTTGTCTTCCTCAGCATAGGGAATCAAGAGAGAAATAAAAATGAGAGAGTCTTATTGGTGAAAACACTTACGGGCACCATAAGGCGATGGTAAGTTGAGAGAAATAAAAATAAGAGAGTCTTATTGGTGAAAACCCTCATGGGCACCATAAGGCAATAGTGAGCCGAGAGAAAATGAAAGAAGCTTGTTGGCTAAAACCCTTCAAGGCGCCACTAGCCGATGGGGTCTTAAATGCAATTGACCTAAGAAAGTGACTCAGTTTCAAGGCCATTAACTCAACAACAATGGGTAGAAAGTTTGGATGAAAGGATCAAGCTGCTTAATCCAAAATGCATGGCATAATCATTAGTGCTGACTGTCATTTTTAGATGATTTTTTTCGTTTCTTTGTTTTAAAAGGGGACATTCATTGTCTTTTTTTTCTTCTCTTTATTTTAATTTTATCTTTCTTGAGTCAGTTATCAAAACAAAAATTGTCATTCTTTTTTTTGTTTCTTGTCTTTGAGTCAAGTCCGTGTCAAAACAAGTGAGAAAAGATTTCAAAAATGGCTACCAGCTTCTTTAATTGCACAAAGTAAGACAAAAGCTAGCACATGAAAGAGACATTATTGTGAACCCAAAAAGGGCATGCAGGAAGTTTTGTCAACAGAGAAGTCGGGGAACTCATGGAAATACCAAGGTTCAAAGGGTTTATTTGAGAAACACGACAAAGCAGAAATACTGTGTTTGTTTCAGAGTCACTCTTAATAAGCTGAGTTTGAGTCAATGATACAACAAGTCAATGACATATGCTAATGGTTGGAAGCAAAGCTAAATGTGATGGGGGAAGGAGCAATTGCCTCAAAAGCCAAAGCCACAAACTAGCCACCATGTTTTTAAACTCACAAGTTTTCTTTGTATGTAATAGGAATACATGTTGCATTCAGATCAAGGATTTCAGAGCCTAAACATCAAAGGCCGTAATTTCTCACCTCAACAAATGCAAGAGGCAAGGTTGCTTCACAGATTTGGTAATCAAAACCATGGTAAAATTCATAATTCAAGATCTCTAGGAGACGTATTTCCTTGTTTTGGTAATTCAAGCAGCTTTGGTAAGGAGACACACTTCATTGTTTTGATAATTCAAACAACATTGATAAGGAAACGAACTTCCTTGATTGGGTAATTCGAATTTTGCTTCTTAGGTAATGCACTTCCTAACTTAAGTCTTGATTCCTAGAAGACGTACCTTTTAGTCGAGTCAGCCCTTTTGACCCCTAGAAGACGTACCTTTTAGTCGAGCCATTTTCTTTGATTCCTATAAGACATACCTTTTAGTCGAGTCATTTCCTTTGATTCCTATAAGACGTACCTTTTAGTCGAGTCACTCCCTTTGATTCCTATAAGACGTACCTTTTAGTCAAGTCATCCCCTTTGATTCCTATAAGACGTACCTTTTAGTCGAGTCATTTCCTTTGATTCCTAGAAGACGTAACTTTTAGTCGAGTCATTTCCCTTGATTCCTATAAGACGTACCTTTTAGTCGAGTCATCTCCTTTGATTCCTATAAGACGTACCTTTTAGTCAAGTCATCCCCTTTGATTCCTATAAGACGTACCTTTTAGCCGAGTCATCCCCTTTGATTCCTATAAGACGTACCTTTTAGTCGAGTCATTTCCCTTGATTCCTATAAGACGTACCTTTTAGTCGAGTCATCCCCTTTGATTCCTATAAGACGTACCTTTTAGTCGAGTCATCCCCTTTGATTCCTATAAGACGTACCTTTTAGTCGAGTCATCCCCTTTGACCCCTAGAAGACGTACCTTTTAGTCATTTCCTTTGATTCCTATAATACGTACCTTTTAGTCGAGTTATTTCCTTTGATTCCTATAAGACGTACCTTTTAGTCGAGTCATCCCCTTTGATTCCTATAAGACGTACCTTTTAGTCGAGTCATCCCCTTTGATTCCTATAAGACGTACCTTTTAGTTGAGTCATCCCCTTTGACCCCTAGAAGACGTACCTTTTAGTCATTTCCTTTGATTCCTATAAGACGTACCTTTTAGTCGAGTCATCCCCTTTGATTCCTATAAGACGTACCTTTTAGTCGAGTCATCCCCCTGGATTCCTATAAAACGTACCTTTTAGTCGAGTCATTCCAATTAACTCATAGAAATTGCATTTCTTTATTTGGGATAATTTTCTTTTCAGTTTTGATGTGATTTCAGGAGCATGCCCGAAGCACAGGGCAAATAAATGGAAAACCAAGCAACAAGGTGAAGAAATTGAAAGTTAAACAGATTGAAAAATAGCAAGTCAGGAGCCCGCCTGCAGAACAGGGTGCAGAAGTTGAAAGCATGGCAACAAGTTGATGAAATAGCAAGTCAGGAACCCGCCTGGAGAACAGGGTGAAGAAATTGAAAGGCAAGCAACAAGTTAAAGAAATAGCAAGTCAGGAGCCCGCCTGAAGAATAGGGTGATGAAAGTCGAGTCAAGAACCAATAGAAGCTGTATAGATAGGATTTTTGTAATTTCATTTATGTTTTAACTTGTAATTTTCATTTTTTTTTATGTAATGACGGAGCCGCGGACCGAAACCTCGATGGAACCTCACTCAACTCTCCAACTCGGTATAGTCCATATCCCTCCAAAAGTTGAGATACTTGTCACTCGATCCTCTCATAATGTGAGTAGGTGGGATGTCTTAAGTCAAGACCCGGTTGTCCTTCTTCCTTCTGTTTCTTTCTTTGAATAAAGGTCGGGTCAAAATTTGGTCTCGCTGTCTACTTCTTTGTCTGAAAACACTTTGTGTTTACATTCAAAGGGGGCATGATGTATACACCTAATTTTGTACCCCCCGAAGTCTAATTTTATTCATTTTTAGTTCACCTTACCATGTGTCCAACCCCATGTAATTATATCCCACAAAAATACAAAAATAAACAAAAAAAATACCTCTAACTAATTTATCTTATCCTAACAACCTACCCAATCAAAAACTTCCACCTACCCTAACTACCCATATGATCCCCCCCTCCTTTTTCTTGTCCACAAAGAAAGAATATATGGGGGACCCACCAAAATTCCCACATCATAACAAATCCATGCTCATTATAAAAGAAAAATTTTAAGAAGAAAAAGGGGGCTCATTCTTTGATCATCATCTTCTCCATAATAACAAGAATCACCAAATAATCTTCCTCACAAGAACAAGAACAAGAACAACAATGAAAAAAAAAAAAAAAGTAACCGATGAACAGTAACCGGTGAACAGTGAACGGTGAATAGTACCGATGAACAGTGACCGGTGAACAGTGACGACGTGAAAAGTGACGGTGAACGGGTCATTATTTGTCGAGTTGGATTGTTGGTGTTAAGGTTCGGCTCAAGGTTTCCGGGTGCGGACTCTCTTTATTCGAATAACATTGAGTTTGAAAGCTTCAAATTTAAGGTCCAATTCTTTCTTCTCTTTTATTTAATTCTTATGTGATTGTGATTGCGTGTGATTCGATACCGTGGTTTGTTTGTTGATGTGAACTGTTAGTGACATTTGGGTGTGTGATGTGCTAAGCATGATTGGTGAATTTTCGTTATTCTCGATTGGTGGATTGTGTATTGAAATGGGTTAATCACGTGGTTAAAAATGAATTAAGGTGGGGATTAAAAATGGAGGAAAATGAATATTGATTAATTTTGATGAATTGATAATGTTAAACATGATAGAATTGTGATATGTTGAACTTGGTAGGCAAACGTAGGCCGGTTAGGCAAATTTAGGAATAACGATTTATTGGAGTGTTTGAATATGTGCGTGAATGGTACTTTCTACTTTATTGCACGAAAAGTTTAAATTGTACTCATTTGGCCGGGGAATGCCCCGAAGGATTTGTATTGATTTATCCGGGGAATGTCCTGAAGTAGCATGTACGCAAAGGAGGCTCGTGATCAAGGCCCGGAACGTCGGGTGGAGTTTACTTTAGGATTAGTTTACAATAGAATAGGTTTTATATTTCAGCACCTCTTTTATTTTGGATTGTATAATTTGGACTGAACATTATTTTTGTTTGTTTTGAATTTTGTGTGATTTATTTGTTTGCTTGTTTTGTGTGTTTATGTGGTTTGTACATTTGTAATGTCAAATTAGCCGATACGCTCCACCAAGCGACCGTGGTCGAACCACGGGATCGAGGGGTGCCTAACACCTTCCCCTCGGTCAACAGAATTCCTTAGCTGGAATCTCTGTTCGTAAATCGGTTTAAAGAGTCAAATGGTTTCGAAAAGGATTTTCCAATGGTGACTTGGCACACCAGATTATGCCAAGTGGCGAATCTGATTTTGAATGTAAAAATAGTCCTTTTTCGAAACAAATTTTCATCCTTGTCACTTTAATAATAAAAACCCTTTTATATAAATCGTTTGGAATACGTAAAAAAAAAAAGGGGGTGTGACAAGTTACAAAAAAAACCTCCATCCATTTACATTCTCTATTTAAGTAACATATCCCTTCAACTTTCTTCTATCAAATTCTTATGACTTGAACAATCTATATATAAGCAATGGTTTACTTAGAAGACAACACTGAACTTTGTAGTCATGATAAAAAAACAAACTAAAAATTGAATCCATCAAATATAAATTCTGAATCCACCTCTTCGTGGTAATGCACCATATTCTTGAGGTCTTAGACTATGTAAGTAATCAAGAACATGTATATCACCTCCCTTAGCTTCTAAACAAAAAAACTTTACACCTGCTAACTGCATTTGTTTTTTATTCAAATTGTAAATATCTTCTTTCACTGGATTTGGTTAAAAAGTAAAATCATAGAGCTATTATGTACACATTTTTCTGTGGAAATTCTTTTGTCACCTTATTATTTTCATATGTGAATTGTGCTATATTTCAGTACTATTTTGTTAAAGGGAAAAAAGCTCTATCTCACAGATCGTGTAGTTAGTTTTCAAATCTCTAAACATAATTTTTTTAAAATGACAAATCTATATACATCTAATGTATTTCAGATTTGGTCGAATCGACTCTCGTAGAATAAAAATGCAATAAAATTTTGAGACGTAAAGAGAGAGAAAAAAAGGTTACACTACAAACATAAAAATTGTTCAGCTTGTTCAATTGGTTTTTCTTTCCAAAGAACAATAACTTTTCTGTCTTCTCTTTTGCCCAAAGAATACTTCTTGCTTCTCTGAACAATATTCTACTATTTGTTTAGATTCAGAAGGCTTGTTATATTCACTAAAATTATTTGCATACAATCTTGCGAAAAAGGTGGAGCAAACATCACAACCTTAAACCAGAGAATCACACAACTAGTATTTTTACTTGGATGGATCATTTTGGACGAAGATGAAATTGGCAATGACAATAGTACCGACTATTTCGCCAAGAATAGCAGCGAGGCTAGTTAACAAACTCCATTTTCTGTGTGCCATCCTTTGATCTTCTTCTTTCAAAATTCTTTAATCTCAATATCGCCATATCATTTGCCCTTGAAATAGGTCCATTTGAACACGCTGAAGATGACACAAATATAAATTTTACTATCAAAGAATATCCATGAACCCATGAATAAATATCACAAGATAAACTTAACTATAGATACAAAATAAGAAAATGAAAATATGAACTTCATTGAACTTGAGTGCATGATTAGCAAATGATTATAAATGTGAAATATTCAGTAAAATTCAATCAATTCTAAATCATACAAAGTAAAATGCCCAATGTTCAAAACCACATATATTGAAAACTTACTAACTTTAATGTGAAATATTCCGTAAAATTCAATCAATTCTAAATCATACAAAGCAAAGTGTTCAATGCTCAAGACCACATATATTGAAAACTTACTAACTTTAATTTTCTTTCTTTGCGTTCAACCATGGATACAAAGTTCAGTGTTGTCTTCTAAGTAAACCATTGCCTATATATAGATTGTTCAAGTCATAAGAATATAGAAGAAAGTTGAAGGGACATGTTACTTAAATAGAGAATGTAATGGATGGAGGTTTTTTGTAACTCATGAGATATAATTGAATATGATAAATATAATAATTTTTTTATTTATTAAACAAATTGATCAATGCAAAAAATGATAGAAAAAAATCAAAAAAAGGAGAAAAAAGATAAATATAAATGGTGGCCATAGAGAGGTGTCACTTCATCCTTGTCTTGTTTCTCCTTTATATATATGTATATATTGATTGATTAATATAAAATTTGTGCAGTACTTGAGCGTTAAGTTTTGTTCCTAATTCATATATTACAAGTAGATGTATAATTTTAGTACACATGAAATGTTGCGTAATTGATACATGTATTATTAATATGAGTAAATTAATACAAGTAAACAAAAATTGTATTAATAATATAAGTTGAAACAAAGAAGAGCATAAAACCTTTCATTGATTTTTGTAATTCGACATTAGAATAAGGGTGTTAAGTGGGCCGGGCCGGGTCAATTCGGAATCGGCCCGTGATACTTAACCAGGTTGGAGGGCCGGGCCGGTTTGAGGTTAAGTGGGCCGGGCCGGGGCCGGGTTCAACAGTAAAAAAATTAAAAACAACCCTAACCCGATTAAACCCACCTAAACCCAGTCAAACCCGGTTAAAAAATCGGTCAAAATTATTTAAAAACAAAAAAATAAAAAAAATCCAATATACACTATATACACTACAATTATATACACTATATATTTTTTAATAAATATATACACAATTACACATATATACATACCATTCAATACATACGACTATATGTACTACTTTAAATAAAACATATACTACAATTGTACAATATATTTATACACTACAATATATATATATATATATATATATATATATATAGTTATATACTAATTTATAAAGCATATACACATTTATACGTTAAATATATACGTTTATAGAAGATATATACACATATATACGCACCACTCAATATATATGTACTACTTAAAATAAAACATATACTACAATATATATATATATATATAGTTATATACTAATTTATAAAACATATACACATGTATACGTTAAATATATACTACTTTAGAAGATATATACACATATATACGCACCATTCAATATATTATATATGTACTACTTTAAAGGAAACATCTACTACAATATATATATATATAGTTATATACTACTTTATAAAACATATACACATTTATACGTTAAATATATACGTTTATAGAAGATATATACACATATATACGCATCATTCAATATATATGTACTACTTTAAATAAAACATATACTACAATATATATATATAGTTTTATACTAATTTATAAAACATATACACATGTATACGTTAAATATATACTACTTTAGAAGATATATACACTTATATACGAACCATTCAATATATTATATATGTACTACTTTAAATAAAACATATACTACAATATATATATATATATATAGTTATATACTAATTTATAAAACATATACACAAGTATACGTTAAAGAAAATACGTCGATAGAATATATATACACATATATACACACCATTCAATATATATGTACTACTTTAAATAAAACATATACTACAATATATATATATATATATATATATAGAGAGAGAGAGAGAGAGAGAGAGAGATACTAGTTTATAAAACATATACACATGTATACGTTAAATATATACGTCTATAGAAGATATATACACATATATACGTACCATTCAATATATATGTACTACTTTAAATAAAACATATACTACAATATATATATACTACAAGTCTACAATATATATATATAGTTATGTACTAATTTATAAAACATATACACATGTATATGTTAAATATATACGTCTATAGAAGATATATACACGTATATATGCACCATTCAATGTATATGTACTACTTTAAATATAAAATATACTACAATATACATACATTACAATATATATATATATATATATATATATAGTTATACACTAATTCATACAACATATACATATGTATACGTTAAATATACACGTTTATAGAAGATATATACACAAATATACGCACCATTCAATATGTATGTACTACTTTAAGTAAAACATATACTACAATATATATATATATATATATACTACAATATATATATATATATATATACTACAATATATATATATATATATATATATATATGTTATATACTAATTTATATAACATATACAAATGTGTACATTAAATATATATGTCTATAGAAGATATATACACATATATACTACAATATATATAGTTATACACTAATTTATAAAACATATACACATGTATACATTAAATATACACGGTTATAGAAGATATATACACAAATATAAGCACCATTCAATATATTTATACTACTTTAAGTAAAACATATACTACAATATATGTATATACTACAATATATATATATAGTTATATACTAATTTATAAAACATATACATATATATACATTAAATATATACGTCTATAGAAGATATATACACATATATACTACAATATATAAAGTTATATACTAATATATATAGATATATATTTATATATATATATATATAGTTATATATATAGTTATATACTACTTTATACAACATATACATATGTATACTTTAAATATACACGTTTATAGAAGATATATACACAAATATACGCACCATTCAATATGCATGTACTACTTTAAGTAAAACATATACTACAATATATATATATATATATATATATATATATATATATGTTATATACTAATTTATATAACATATACAAATGTGTACATTAAATATATATGTCTATAGAAGATATATACACATATATACTACAGTATATGTATATACTACAATATATATATAGTTATTTACTAATTTATAAAACATATACATATGTATACATTAAATATATACGTCTATAGAAGATATATACACATATATACTACAATATATAAAGTTATATATTAATTTATAAAACATATACACATGTATACATTAAATATACACGTCTATAGAAGATATATACACAAATATACGCATCATTCAATATATGTGTACTACTTTAAGTAAAACATATACTACAATATATATATAGTTATATACTAATTTATATAACATATACACATGTATACATTAAATATATACGTCTATAGAAGATATATACACATATATACTACAATATATATAGTTATATACTAATTTATAAAGCATATACACATGTATACATTAAATATATACGTCTATAAATGATATATACACAAATATGTGCACCATTCAATATATATATACTACTTTAAGTAAAACATATACTACAATATATATATATATATATATACTACAATATATATAGTTATATACTAATTTATAAAACATATACACATGTATACATTAAATATACACGTCTATAGAAGATATATACACATATATACTACAATATATATAGTTATACACTAATTTATAAAGCATATACACATGTATACATTAAATATACACGTCTATAAAAGATACCTACAAAAATATACGCACCATTCAATATATATGTCCTACTTTAAGTAAACCATATACTACAATATATAGATATACTATAATATATATATATATATATAGTTATATACTAATTTATGAAGCATATACACATGTATACGTTAAATATATACGTCTATAGAAGATATATACACATATATACGCACCATTCAATACATATGTACTACCTTAAATAAAATATACTACTATATATATATATATATATAGTTATATATACTAATTTATAAAATATATACACATGTATACGTTAAATATATACGTCTATAGAAGATATATACACATATATACGCACCATTTAATATATATGTACTACTTTAAAGAAAATATACTGCAATATATATACACATACTATATATATAGTTATATACTAATTTATAAAACATAGACACACGTATACGTTAAATATATACTACTTTAGAAGATATATACACATATATACGTACCATTCAATATATGTACTACTTTAAATAAAATATACTACAATATATATATACACTACAATATTTACACACTATATATATAGTTATATATTAATTTATAAAACATATACACATGTATACGTTAAATATATACGTCTATAAAAAATATATACACATATATACGTACCATTCAATATATATGTACTATTTTAAATAAAATATACTACAATATATATGTACTACAATATATAATTATATATATAGTTATATATTAATTTATAAAACATATACACATGTATACGTTAAATATATACGTCTATAGAAGATATATATATACATATATAAATTAATAATACTTGATAGTAAATTAATAATATATTAAAACTAATTTATAATTAAATCCATTTTAAATAAAAATAAAAAAAATTAACCGGGCTGATTAACCGGCGGGCTCTAACCAGGTTTGGTCCGGGCCGGATTAACCGGGCCCAAATCAATTAAAAACCCGGCCCGGTACCAGGTACCCTAAAGCCCTAGGGCTTATCGGGTCGGGTCAAATTGGGCCCATTTTTGTAAGTGGGCCGGGCCGGGCTGGGTCAGCCTGTCCCGTTTGACAGGCTTACATTAAAAAGTATTATCAGACGATCCATCGGGGACGACTAATCCTAATCTTTAAGGAAGAGTCGGGATCCAAAATTCTTTTAATTCATTCATAAAGTCTTTTTTATCGGACGACGACTCGTAGGTGGTGAGAAGGTCCCCTTACTTGCAAAGGGATACAAGGCATGTCCAACTCATTTCTAGTTGTTAGCAAGAATTATCTCAGAAATGCAGGATAAAGTTGTGTATGATAGATTCTTATGGTCTGACTCTTTTCGAATTTCATGTATAGCAGGTAAGCTACTTATCAGGTGGATCAAATAGATAATTGTACTTAGCGATTCGACTTATTGATTATTGATTTAAATGTACCATTTCGCTAGCAAATCTTTAGATAACTGTTGTCTCAGTATGAGATTAGCATTTAGCGGACGATTAATTGGTGGTGTATCGGATAAATCTAAGATATAATGAAATATCGAGCGATTATCGAGATGTCCTCTATTTCTTTACCGATTAAGTTGTTGATTTTTGTTCATACATCTCTTTAATATAACATAGAATAAAATAAGAACTTTCTTCTACAACTAAAATATACATAGAAACATTTTTAATTATTGAATCGACGGAGTTATCCAAACTTTTATATGATTTAAAAAATTTCAGTTTTATCAAACTTTGTGCGGAATACTTTAAGAGTTTGTTTCATTTTTGCTACGTACCCTCGTATTATCAACAAATAATGTGTCTTTCAATTTTAGAATTAATTTTAGATTTCATTTACGGCTTAAAGAGACGATTAAACTTTATAGTTAGAAGTTAAAACAAGTGGCTCGTTATTTCTTAAGCTATGAAGTGAATAGAATAATGAACGGGGATCGAGTTTTTAGGTTTACAAGAGATACTTTATATATCTTGGAATAAAAATATGAGCATGTTAATTCTTAATGAAATAATGATTTACCCGATAATAAAGTTGAGTAATTCATTTCCGCACTTATAAGTCATTAATTATAATTATTCATCTGTTCATCAATAGTTAACCGAATAACCTATAACCAATAAACAAATAAGCTAATTTTGTAATTGAATTATCAATTACGATTTGATTTTGAACTACGTTAATAAATAAACCCGAAAGCTTTAACGCACCGAACTACTTTTGTCATCCTCTTAGGCCTCAAGCTTTAGCCCTAATTGGGCTTTCCCCTAACAAATATGTATAAACAACATAAATTCCCTAGCTTAATAAAGTAATTACACAAAATCCCCTTTTATTTTCTCTCTCCCGAATTTTGGCAAATATACTCATACAATCGTCAACGCATTATACATTGGTGGAATGTATAATGAAACTGTTATTCCTAAATTTAAGGAAATTGATATCCTTAATTATATCATTGTTCCTTAATTAACGGCAATAATTAGATATTTTTAACGCATATATGGATAAAACTAGTAACTGAAATTTGAATTTCAAAAATAAATAAATTATACAAGTCAAATTTTATTTTCTGATTTATTTGATTGAAGATCTAGAAATGAAAAAAGTTCTATTGCTGCAAAAAAATTCTTCAAAAAAAATCCCATAAAGCAACCAAATACTTCTACATACGTTCTTCAAAAATTCAAAAAACATCATGAATATCCCAATATTGTTGCGGCATTCTGGAATTTGGGAGTCAGAAACAAGTTATAAGTCATACAAAAGTGACGCAATAATTATTTCGGAAAGTATTACTTTCTTGATATTGATTTCTACTATCGTCATGGAGTTGGATATAGACGAAGTGCGTAAAAAAATTGAAGTGAAATATGTGGTTGAAGGAAACTCTTCTCCAATTGTAATAAGAAACGACAATGGAGTGAGGGTTTACGTTGAGTTAAAGAAAGAACTTGCTGGTTTGGTTAATTTTTCGCTTTGTATTTCAAGTTGCGATAAAGCCAATAGTGAAATAGAGTTTGATAAAGCCACTGGTTCTGTAATGTGTATCGAGGGTAGTGAATATGATTCAGTTGCGTTAACAGTTGTTGAAACGGATAATCAGTATGCTCTATATGTGCCTGAAATGGAAGTTAAAAAGTTCATTACTGATTGCAAGAATACTGAAATAATGGTGAGTCAGATATACAAGGATAAGGAAACTCTTGTTTCAGTAATGTCAAGACACACAATAGCGAATGGATTCAACACAAAAGCGAAACGATCCGACAAAAAAAGGTATGATATCATTTGTATCTTCTGATGTTATAACATATTGATTTTTTTATGTTAAGAAATTTATGTTGTGTATTTTTTTGAACTGTTGATATGTAATGCTATCATACGAATGTATAATGTGATTTTTTATGTATTGGTTAATGTATAATTAAATCGTGCCAGGTGAAGAAATGTATGATGCATTGGTTTAATAGATTGTGAACTCGTTTGTCTGTTATTACTGATTTTTTAATTAAAAATTTTGAATGTATAATTTAAATTATACATTCAGATATATGTATAATATAACTGTGGCATTGAAAGTTATTGTTTTTTTGTTATTAATATGTTATGTTTTAATATTTCTGTTTTATACATTGATTAAGTTTTTATGAGTTGTTACAGATATGTACTGATAACATGGATACATACTTTATGAAATTTAATTCTTTGATTAATGTGTTGTATTATTTGTTTTTTGTTATTTAAAAAATAAATGTATAATTTATATTATACATTCAGAGATATGTATAATATTACTGGACAGTTGCTGGAATATATTTATTTTCTTTCTATTCGCTAGATTAATACTTTTAGTTAATACAATGACTAAGTTTTTATATTTTGATGAAGCTATGTACTCATTTGTCATAACGAAGATTGCCAGTGGATCATGAAGGCCTTTTGTATGAATGAATAAGAATTGTTTGTGATTAAAATATTTGTTTCGGAGCATAGTTGCAGTCTTAGGGACCGAGTGCTGAATAATGTGGTTGCGACAAGTAATTTTGTGAGTGAATTTACTGCTCCAAAATTAATTAATCAATCACAAAAGAATGCACACCCCCGCGGACATTATAGAAGAGATGAAAGTTGTTTACGGAGTCGACATTAACTACATGAAAGCATGGCGCGCAAAAGAGAAGGCGATTGCGATGCTTAGAGGTGGACCAGCAGATGGATATAGAAAAATTCCCCGTTATATATATATGTTGAACCAAGTGTATCCCCAATCGCACATTCGGATGCATAAGGCAGTAGATAACGAGTTTAAATACTTGTTTATTGCATTGCGTCCGATGATTAGGGGTTTTGAATTTTGTAGACCTGTTGTTTTTGTTGACGGGGCACATTTAAGTGGTTCATATGAAGGAACATTTGTATCGGCAAGAACATTAGATGGTGCAGGTATTGTGCGTTTAATTTTTTTTTGTGTTGTGTTTTTTTTTTGTTTTGTTATTTACTATATATTATTTTATCTTATACATTGTTAAATTTTTGTGCAGGTAAATTCTTGTGCAGGTAAAATTTTGTTATTTACTATATATTTTTTTAAATGATTGACTTTTTTAATTTATATGTAGGTTGTATTCTGTCATTAGCTTACGGTGTTGTTGATTCGGAGAATGACAGCACGTGGATTTGGTTTTTTCAAAAGCTTAGAGAGACATTTGGTGAAAGAGACAACATGTGTGTTGTTTCAGAAAGAAATGAAAGTATCATAAAAGGTGTAAGCATTGTTTATCCTAATATCCCTCATCTAGCATGTATATGACATTTATGGAAAAATGTTTGCACCCATTTTAGGAAAAGCAAAGATAGACTTAGTGACCTTTATTATTCCATGACTAAATCTTATAAAAAAGAAGATTTTGAATATATTATGTCAAAGGTTGCTAAGGTTGATCAAAGAGTTAAGGAATATCTGGAGGAAGCTGGGTATGAAAAATGGGCTAGGTGTCACTCACCAGTAAATAGAGGTAGAATGATGACTTCAAATATAGCCGAATGTATTAATGGTTGTTTGGTTGAGGCTAGAAAACTTCCTATTCTAGGTTTCCTAGAAGAAGTTAGAATCTTATTTGCTGCATGGAATTGTAAGAACAACGAAATTGCATCGTACACAAATACAACTCTTGGCAGAAGATTTGAAGAAATTCTAACTCATAATGGTGTTAAAGCTTTGCGGATGATGGTATATGTTAAAATAATTAGGGAACATAAACTTTGTTTTACATTAAGTGTATATTAATATTTTTGCATCTGAAACATGTTATGCCTTTTGGTAACAGGTTAAACCAGCAGGGAGTTATCTTTATTGTGTTTATGATTCGGGACGGAGGTACATTGTAGATATTGAGCGTGGCACGTGCAATTGTGGTCGATATCAAATTGATAAAATACCTTGTCCACATGGAATTGCCGTATTAAAAAGTAAAAATGTGGATGTAAAGGATTATGGTTGTTATTGTGCTGAATTGTACAGGACACAAACCATAGTGAAGACATATGAACTCCCGATAGTTCCAATGCTAGACAAGAAGGATTGGAATGTTTCATGTTTTGTTGATGATGAAGAAGTTTTGCCGCCCAAATATCGAAGACCTCCTGGAAGGCCAAAAAAAGGAAGGCATCTGAAATCTAGTGAATCATTGTCTTCAAATTCAAACCGCTACGGTAAATGCGGAAGAGCCGGTCACAATCGTAGGACTTGTGGTTTCTTTCCAAGGGAATCATGATGAAGATAATATTTTTTCTACCTGTTGATGGTTTGTTTGTTTTTAGTAGTATAATCAGTTTAATTAGATTTCTTTGGAATGCTGGAACAATTAATTTTAAGTTTTTTGGTTGCTATTTGAGTTTCACTTGTTCATTTAATATTTAATAGTATTTGAACAGATTGTGTAATTTTTTGTTTATCATATTTCATAACCATATCACTGTAATTTCCAACTGATTAGTATATGTGTTATGTTGACTGGGAAATATAACATTCGCTTAAAAAATATTTGAAACATAATTTGTATGAACTGTTATACGTTAGTATTTACTGAGTAAGAAATGTATGATTTAGCGTTATACGTTGTATTGGTGTATTATCTTTCATAGGAAAAAATGTCATTCTATTCAATATTAATTGTTACACGTTATACGTTTATATAAAGAATGTTTTTTTTTCATTTAAGAATGTATAAATTAGATTATACATTTGTATCATTGTATGAAATTGTGTAATAATTTATAAAAGTGATTCCGGTAAACTATGTTTGTTTTGATTAAGAAAATATAAAGTGTGACAACAGGATACTATATGTAATGTGTAACATATATTTAACGTATTAATAATTAGTGTAATGTAGTTTTACTTGAAAAGAAAATTTACGTTATAGTAAAAATATTATGTGTTCAAATGCAATGGCAATATATTTTTATTTTTTGTTTGTACACGTCGTAAAAAATATATATAAGGCAAACTCAATTTCGACTAAGAAAAACTTTGTATCATAACAATATTGTGTAAGAAACTGCTAATCAATTGTTTCAAAAAAAAAAAAAAGACATACATAAAATATTCATTAACCATAAGAAAGTATTACTGGAAATGTGTAACATTAAACACCAAAAATAAGAAATAGTTCTATCAATGCCAACAATTAGAAAACATTGCCACTCTAAAGTAACAATTGCATTTGCTTCAATTTCTTCGATAACACTTTTCCTTGGTCGAGGCGGATCTCCATTATCACTCGTGTACCCTTCATTTGCCTTTTCCACTCCGTAATGCCACAATAAGGAAGCATAGCGTGCAAGTTGACATGCAGAATCAAACCCACATGAATGAACTTGTAGTCCTTCACTTAATATTTCTGCATAGGCACACACAAATACGCCACAGTCCCTGAATTCAAAAAAATAAAATAATAATAATAATAATAATAATAATCAGTAAATCAATTCTAACATTATTATACATGAAAAATAAACTGTAATTTACTTATAAACTATCAGACGCTTGTTGTGAGATATTTTGCACATAGTCAACATCAAATGGTATTTCATTTACAAGACCAGTTTGTTGAGTAATCTTCCCTTTGTAAGTTTCAAGTGATGTTCAGTCAGTTCGCTCGGTCTTATCATAAAATCCATTGTCTGACAAGTAAGTTGGAAGCATAACTGCAAGCTTTTGTATTTCAATTGGAGGTTCTTTTTTCCTTTTACTTGAAAGTGAGTCATACACACGTATTAATCTTTCCTTCAAAACAATCACCGCCAATACCCAATGAAATTCTTTACCGCAGTTAATTAGAACATATACCTCATCAACCATATACCATGGTAATCCAGCAGGCATACAGAATCCCTGAATTATATTAGCAATAGCATCTTCATTCTTAGCCACCACAATTGATTCTGCATAGTCTTGTTGCGTGGATAGGTCAACTGTCGGTTCCACTGGATAATAGCGAGTATGTGTCTTCTCAACATATGTTTTAAAGAAGCAGCTTGTCGTTGTATATCTATAATTATCACTCAACTGAATCTTTGATTTCTTTCTCAAGTGGTAGAAGATCACATCTAAATCCTACAAGTGAAAGCAGGGTAAAATAGTAATAACGAATCAAAGAAATCAGTAGCTTCGACCTTAATTTTTTAGTAGATGTATGATATACAGCTATTATACATGACATGTTGGTTAAAGTTGAAGAAATGATAATGGAAAATACTGCATGTATGATATGTTATCATACAATGGTTAACATGTATAATATGTTATTATACATATGTTTTAATGTATGCTATGTTATGCTACTGTTGAATATTAAGTATCAGCAAAAGAACTTATGATATGGATAATAGTTAGAATAAGTTAACTCATCGTTCCAGCATGTCTTGCGTTCGGACATCAAGTAAAACTAATTTTTTGACTGTGGGTATGCAACGATAAAGTCCAATTGTCTAAAACCTAACCCAGAAGCATTTACTCGATAGTGGTTGTCCGTCTCTTTCCTGTAAGATAATCATTGATTACACATGACAATAACCGTTTAGATTAAGATGGCAAAGTATTGTTAGGCAAAAATATAATACCAAATTTCTTACTTGGCAGAATGAGTTTTCAGCAATCCTACGGCAATCCACTGGGAGTAATCAATCATCAATTTGTTAGGCAAATCTTGGTTGATGTTGTACCCATCAAAAGCATACTTCTGCTTCTCCTCTTTATCGATATCAACCGCATCCTTGGAGCCAGAACCATACTTTGAAATGTATGGTGACCTTAAAACCCTGGACTTCTTTTTTTCTCGTTTGGCAGGTGCTTTTTCTTTTGATGCTGAAGCTCCCGAACCTGAGCATCAGGGAAGTCAGGTGGAATCTGACTGTTTGGAAGGTCCCAGTGTCTTTCGGTCATTTTATTTGAAGCACCAACATCCAATGACTTTGTAGTCGAAGGTGTTGACATACCAAATAAAATTGTATCTACAGCTGATTGTATTGAATCAATTATTGTCCCACCAACTTCATCCTACGTGAACACATAAAGATTTGTAATGTATACATATAGTATCTGAATGTGTAAATATAATAATGCTTACAACATTTATGTTAGAAATCATGAAAGCATCAATATCAGGAAAAACATGATATGTAGTAGAGAAAAAAATTAATACATTCCAGTTGGTTCAAATTCACAGAAAAATTTGATATGCACCAGAGAATTAACATTAAGTCCCAATACGTACTTTTACAAGGTCGAACACGTAGAACGATATTTTTGTGTAAAAAAAAGAAGTGTTAAGCAAAAAAAAATACCTGGACATCTGTCACATCAGTAGATTTCTGATTTTTCAAATTCACTTCAGTAACATCTTCTTTAGCGGTTAGATTCACATCCTAAATTAAATAACAATTATCGTGTATTAACATTTATTCAAAGTATAATGTAAATTTTTTTTGATGAAGTTTAACACCCGTGATAAGAAATTTCTATATGTAATGGGTGCATTTGAATATATAAATATATCAGTAGTAACATACGATGTAATATTTGATGCACAAATAATTTTATGGCAATAAAAAAATAAATATGTATGATGTTAATCATGAACTACAACCTTTATGTTAATGAAAAAGTTTGTATGTTGGATGTATGACTGTTGTTGATACATTCAATTGAATGTTTTATGTACATTTAACTGTCCTAGTAGGAAGAATTTAGAAGAAACTAAATGTGTATAGAAACTTATAGTAGTAATAAAACGATATTAGGGACATAAGAATACCGACAAATCTTCTACATCTGAAATGTTCTTTTTTCCCAACTCTTCATCGCTACATTCTTCTTCATATGCCATAATCTCATCCTATTATTTATGTGTTAATTATCATTATCGAAGTTGCATGCAGATAAAAATTTATATTTATTAAGACAACTGTTAAACAATGTGCAAAATACTGAAAGCGTCTAGATCACTAAACTGTTAGTCATGTATGATGGATGTTTATATATTGACATAATTACATAACAGTTACTGATTGTATGATGTTCATTTATACTTTCATAAATATAAATCAAATCAACATTAAACAATTGTTAGTTATGAATGAGGGTAAATTATAACTGTGTAAGGATATTATCTACACTGACATATATGAAATGGAATAAAGATGGACCAAGCTACTTATGAATGTAACCACAATTAACATCACTACGGTCGGGCTATCGAACACGGGGTCACTTAACAAATGTATAAGGTTAACTTATACATCTGAAATTTAATATAATATGTTAAACAGTTGTGATGGTTCGTTATTAAACAACAGTTAGTCATGTATGAGGGTTGTTTAAATGTATAAATATTGATACCTCCAAAGCTTGCAAATCAGAACAGTCCTCATTTTCAAAATTATCCTCACGACCTGCGTCTTTATCGGCCGCATTCACATCCTAAATTAAATTACAAGTCGCTTTAATTAATAGTTCTTCACAAAATTATTTTTGGTGATTCTTGAATGATGTTGTTTAAGTAAGTGTAAATGACATTATTATTAAATAATAAATTCATAAATAACATGTGTTTTGCTAAAGGAAAATGTAGAAAGTTTAATGTATAACTGATCATTATACATTCAAGTTAATGTATGATGAATAGTTAAACTACACAAGTTTAGTACGTAACAAGTATTCAAGAAAAAAATACCAGCAATTGTTGCTCTTAAAGAAGGTTCTGCTTATTAGATTCTTCATCACGAGACACTTCCATATCGTTTAGTGATCCTTTATCATAATCTTCATGCTATTTTAAAAACAAACAACATTTGTTTTTGATAAGGTAAGTATGTTGATTTATAGTAAAAGAAAAACATAAGTGAGAAAAAGTACCTGCATATCAGATTTATGTTGTCGCTCCTGTTTGTTGGATCCATCTTCTTGACTTTGTTGTTGTTCATCAATTTTGTCCTCCTGTATAACAACAAAAATCTGAATGTATGAAGATTTCAACAACTTTATGCAAAATATAATGAAATTAACTTGTTATACCTGTGATTGCTTATTTTGTTCATTCTTCAATGCTTTGACAACCTCAGCAGGTATTTTTGATATTAGTGTAACTAGTTCGGCCATCGTTTCAGCAAACTTATCACGTAAAAAAAAAGCTAGTAGAAACAAATCATGCAATTCTGATAAAATGTACGATGAAGAAACTAAACTTACACATTTGTTGATGTAATTCTTTATTTCATCTCCATCTAAACTTGATTTAGAAGTCCCTTCAGGCTGTGTGGATGATGAAGGAACAGACTTGTACTGGTGACTCTGCGGAGAAACACCAATTTCTACATGATGATGATGTTGAATTTTAGACATACCAATTTCTCCCTTGTCTGCTGCATCCTTATGCGTTTCACGATACAAAGCAGATCCATGATGTACTGCATGACCAGATCAAGATGTATCACCATCCATCACCGCTTGCTTTTCTTGCTCAAACATGACAGTCTTTCTTTTCTTCAAAGGTTGGTCAGGCGATACAGGCGATTCAAAACCAGCCTTTATGAGGGTTTCCCGTGGCGGTATAGTGTTGAAATCACCAAATTCTTCAGCAATGGTACCAACACGCTATTAAATTTCAACTGCTGTCATTTTCAACTTTCCAGAATCAGATGTCGAAGCATAAGTTGTTGGATCACATATCTCAAAATCTTTTGAAAAGGACAAATCCAATCTCCTAACTTCATCGGTTGTAGGTTGTATATTCTTGTAAGAATGTTGGAAAGAATAATAAAAAAATAAAATATTTGCGCATAAATGAAACGACGTTAATAAACAAAATAAGTACAAAGTTAAAGAATTACCTTAGTGAACATGCCAGACATAAAAGATTCATACTTAGGCCTTATACACTACACCGACCAATTTAGTATTCTGGGAATAGCGTTTCTCCGACGGACAACAATTTTTTATTCTACTTCGGAGCAACACTCAAACATCCAAACATTTAGAATGTGCGACATTCCACCCAATGAATATAACTGTTTCACAGTATTAAAATTCTGCTGCCAGGAACTCATTAACTTTTCAAATGTGAGCTTCCCCCATGGAAAGTGAATGTACCGACCGTCCTCAACAATTTGAAAGTGCGCAACACTGATTGGTGCTTCCTTATGCTGAGAAAACATGAATGTATGAACAAAGAACAATATCGTCAGGTTCAGAGCATCTTCAGCGTTATCAAAGTTTCCATTCTACACTTGTGTTATCAGTTTTGAACGAGTTATTGCTCCTTTATTGTCGGGAAAATACCTCGACATCAACGCTGATTTAGATGATGAAGTATACATATAATCATCAATATTACCGAAACACTTCAGACCGCTTATAATGGCGAATTCAAGCATTGTGAAAATGAGGATTTCCCCTTGTACCCAAACATGAAGCTCGTCTTTGTTATCCTGCTGAATTTCAAGCATGAATAGGCATTTTGAAATCTGTCCTATCCAGTTGCACCTTGGAAAATCCAGAAATATGCCAAAAATCGTATTTCTAAATGTTCCCAGTACATTCTCTCCAAAATATTCCTTTATCTCTTCTCCGAAAACACATTTACATAAGCTCCCCATATGCAATGGGTGTGGTGGGACTATCAATTCGGTATTTCATGCCCTGGGAAAAAAACATAACATAATTAGCTAATAGTTACTGATTGTATGATGTTCATTTATACTTTCATAACATAAATCAGACCAACATTAAACAATTGTTAGTCATGTATGATGGGTAACTTATAACTGTATAAGGTTAAAATATATAATACACTAACACATGTATAATGTTAACTTATACATCTGAAAAATAATATAATCAGTAAAACATGTGTGATGGTTACTTATTAAAGAACAGTTAGTCATGTATGAGGGTTATTTATACATTGACAATTAAATTGTTAGTCATGTATGAGGGTTAATTATACATTGACAATTAAACAGTTAGTCATGTATGAGGGTTATTTATACATTGACATAATTAGCTAACAGTTACTGATTGTATGATGTTCATTTATACTTTCATAACATAAATCAAACCAACATTAAACAATTATTAGTCATGTATGAGGTTTATTTATACATTGAAAATTAAACTGTTTAAATGTATAAAAATTTCAGTCCAACATATACACTACAGTTATAAATGTATGTTGTTATCTTATACGTCTAACATTTAACAAATTATAACAAACCAAAACATAAACAGAAAATACATTTATAAAAAATTTTAGTCCAACATATACACTACATGTATGATGGTTATGTATACATCTAACAAATTATGACAGACCAAAACATAAACATAAAATACACATGTATGAGGTAACTTATACATTTCAAAAAATAATATCAGCTTTATTAGAATGTATAACCTTTACAATAATGTTTCAGAGCAACTATATTATACATTCCTTTGATGAAACACTAATGTATGGTGTAATATTATACATGTCTCAAATTACACATACAGTCATAGTAAATACCTTCGGCAAACGTGGTCGGCCGGAATCATCAAATTTTTTTTACTTGCTTTTGAAGTAGACTTCTTCAATTTAGAAGTAGCCTTATCCGTCAATTTCTTCATTATAACAGGGTCGTTTCTGTGCTTTGATCGATTCTCTGCCCAATCAGGATCCTGTTCATCAAATGTAGCAGGAACAAATCCAAGTGGAATATCTTGTACAGTTGCATCTAACTGAGTAATTCCTAAACTAAAACTTGGAGGATTATCCATTACCAAATAACACTATTTTAAGTTAATAGTATTGAAAATCGAACTAAAAATAAGAAAATCTCAGATCTAACATGTACCATATGAAAAATAACGAAAAGACGAACTACTTAACTTGAATAAGCTTGAACAATACTATAATTTAAACATGCAAAAAAATAAAAAACGGAAAACCCTTGATTTGGAAAAGTTGAACAAAAAAAAAATCAAAAAAATTAATGAAGTACAATATTAAAAACAATTAACTGTTGAATAACTTACAATTTGATAACCACAAGTAGATTTTACTTCAAGTATGCCGTAAAAAGAGGGGTTTCAAAAATGGAATAAATAACGGCTTAATAATGGAAGCATAAGGGAGTAAAAGACGGAAGGATGAAACCGATTGTTACATGTATAATGTTGATGAGAGAGAAAATACCCAATAAAGGAATTTTTGTAATTATTATGAAATTTATGTAATTACTTTATCAATCGGGGATTTTTTTGTAATTATTTAACTTAAATTTGTGTATATATATGTAATTCTTAGTACAAATATAGGATTACCTAACTACTTTTATACCTCAAATACCCTAAAAACAAGTCTGACAAAAAAATCACCATCTTTTCACTTTCTTACAATGAAATCACCAGCCAAACAAGACTTTATTGAAGAAAATCAAGAAGAAGACTTTATCCAGAGGAAAATAAGAGTAAAAATTTTAGACCCAGATGCTACAGAATCATCATCAGATGATGATGAACAACAAGAAAAAAGACCAAAGTACATTGTTCATGAAATTATTCAAGAAAAGGTAAAGATTCAATTTTTTTCAATAAATAATGGAACCCCTTTTGATTTTTATCAATTTTTTGGTAAATTGTCTCCTATGGTGAGAAAAAGAAAATGTGGAAAATTAGGTACAGAGGAAAAGTTGAAAGTGGCTATTTTTGCAAAATCTGAAAATGGGTCTTCTGGGGATCTTCCATTAATGGCTGATTCTCAGACCTCGGATTCACTCAAAAACAAAAAATTTACCACTGAGTCTGAGGAAAAGTTGAAGGTGGCTAAAAATGCAAAAGTAAAAGGGCTATTTCTGCAAAATCTGAAATTGGGTCATCTTCATCAGAGGTAAAGATTCAATCTTTATCACTGATAAACAGAAAGTCTTCAAGTTTTGATCAAGTTTCTGGCAAATTGCCACCTATGGTTAGGAAGAGAAAATCAGGGAAATTTGCTACTGAGATTAGAGACCCATTTAGCAAGAAAAGAATTTGGTTGGGTACTTTTAATACAGCTGAAGAAGCTTCTGAGGTTTATCAATCTAAGTAACTTGAGTTTCAAGAGAAGTTGAATAAGGCTAAAAATGCAAATAAGAAAAAGGCTATTTCTGCAAAATGTGAACTTGGGTTGTCTTCTAGTGATCCACCATTGATGGCGGATGCTCAGACCTCGGATTCATCGAATGAGTTAGGCGATCAATTCAATAAGGCTAAAAATGCAAAAGAGAAAAAGGCTATTTCTGCAAAACTTGGACTTGGTTCTTCTAGTGATCCACCATTGATGGTGGATTCTCAAACCTCGGATACATTGAAAGAGTTTGTTGAGCAATTGAAGAAGGCTAAAAGTGTAAAAGGCTATTTCTGCAAAATTTGGACTTGGATGTTCTTCTAGTGATCCACCATTGATGGTGCATTCGCTGAACTCGGATACATCGAATTTGTTTGATGATCGATCGAAGAATATTGGACTTGAGTTCTGTTCTAGTGAGTCTCAGACCTGGATTCATCGAATGAGTTGGATGATCGATCGAAGAAGGCTGAAAATGCAATAGTGGAAAAGGCTATTTCTGCAAAATTTGGACTTGAGTTTTGTTCTAGTGATACTCAGACGTCGGATTCATCGAATGAGTTGGATGATCGATCAAAGAATGCCGAAAATGCAATAGTGAAAGAGGCTATTTCTGCAAAATTTGAACTTGGGAATTCTTCTAGTGATCCATCATCAACAGTGGATTCTCAAACCTCGGATTCATCGAATGATCAAGAAAGCGAAGAAGAGCTGTGGATGGGGCAGTGGATACGGATTTCAGGTGATAAGCAAGTTAAATTTTCACAGAAATTGGTAGTTCCAGTTGTCGATAACTATGGTTTTTTGCTAGGTGAATTTAGCAAATTGGACGATCTTAGTATTTCTCTTTGAGATAACTATAGTTCCATAAATACTTGAAGCAATTTTAGGTAACTAGGTCTATTTGTGAATATAACAGTTGCAGTTGCAAGCTATGCAAGTCGATATTTTTGAAGAGTCGAAGCAACATAGATTGCAAGTCAACGAATTGCTTGTGAATGAAAGTGTGTTTATGAGAGTGAAGCAATTCTAAAAGAGGAAATTGCTTCTGATATGTTATGGAATTTGTTCTTATATGGTCAAAATTGTGATTGCAGCTCAAAATAGAAATTTGAGTTCTTGTACCTTTGTTTATGGATTATGTTATTGTTATGGTCTCTCATTGGTTTGATGAAATCTTTCATTTGCTCAACCCCTTCGTAGTTCGTACGAATTAAATGTATAGATACATGATATATGTTTGCTATGTTGCTTGGATTCTCCAAATTTGCTGCCTTACCCGTATCAGAATCTCCAAAATGCACTGCTTTTGGTGTATTCGACACACACCATCCTGTTGTCTTGGGGACTTGATGGATGATGTATCCGGGCTTTCTGTCGGTGCTTGATGTAATCTGTGATTGTGCACGGAGTGTTGATGAGATGGAGTCTCGCTTTGTGTGTTGAGAAGAATCGATTTGATGCTACAAGTCTAAAGTTGGAAACCGAGGTATGTAACGGTAAACTCATCTTTTACTATTACGGCATGACTTCCTACCACGTGTTTCATCGATATGAGTCTAATAAACTCCTAACATCACAAAACGTCATGTAACTTTTTTGAAGAGTACGAGCAACATAGTGCTTGTAGTTGGAGTCTCTGCTTAGCTCCGAAAGTTTTGTAGTTTCTTTCAATCCATGTGGTGGTATACACAGCTGCTGCCACACACATTCTGAAAATTGTTGCTACTGCACCCTTTCCCCTTCGCATTTGCATATGCCCCTATCAAGCTCTTCTTGTCATGTCATTACTTGTCTGTCAGTTTCGTGCCAGCGCAGGAGCCCATTCAAGATATCGCCAACATGGTCAATACTTACATTCTCCCTGCTGCTACATTTCACTATTTCATATCCGTTTTGGTGAGCCCGGATTGTTAAAAATGATGCTATACAGAAGTGTAGCATGAGTACCAAAATATGTGGTACTCAGTAGGCATCATAGGCCGACTGACCTCAGAAGAATAGTATATACCATTCGACTTATATCAAAATGCCTCTAATGTGAGACACTGTGCATATTGATTAGATCACTTTCCCTATATAAGCCAACAGCTCATAGATGTTTGGTTGGCTTGGTTTGAGGCAGGGGCAGAGCTAAGTAGAGCCGAGGGTGTTTGTCCGAGCACCCTTGGGCGGAAAATTACATTGTTTATACATGGTTTAAATTATTTTTTATGTATATAGTAAATGTTGAACCCTTTTGGCTTCTTCACGTGTTTACTTTGTCGTATTTGAACCCTCAGTGAAAATCATGGCTCCAACAAGCACGGTTTAAGATAGACTCCTAAGTTTACCAACTGCTTTTCTATGCCAACAGTGCCTTTTTTGGTATCTCCACTCCATCAAGTCCACAAGAATCTGTACCATTTCAAGATTAAGTAAATAGAGATGTTGTTTTCGATAAACCCTCGACTTCAAAAAACACATTTCAAAGTTAAGACCCTTAAATACCATTGTTATTTTTTTCTAAAAAAGAACAATGATATTTAAATTTATTTACTCATATCTTGATTATTAATAAAGTATCATTGATCTAACTCATAATTGATTGATCGTCACATGGAGAACAAAAATTGGATATAATCTTCAAAAAGAGGAAATTAAATTTCTGACATTCATAATCTATATTCATTGAGAACTACTCAGATCATTGATTTGACAAAATTGATATAGCAATACATATATAACAACCAATCAAAATACCTGAAGTCCCTTATAAAGTTTCTAAAAACAAATCTAGTACCTTCCAGTAGTTACAAAATTGCTAATTTTTTTTCCAGTATTACATATATATACTAAGATCATCCAAAACACCAAATTCACCCAACAAAAACCCATAATTATCCACAATTGGAACTCCCAATTTATGTGAATATTTCACTTCTTATCTTCTGAAATTTTCACCCAAGTCCCCATCATCAATTCTTCATCACTTTCTTCAACCCCATTTGATGAATTCGTATTCTCATCAACACTCATTGACAAATTTTCTTCAAATTCATCCGTAACACAAGATTCTTGATCAGATTTTTCAGAAATCTGGCCATTTTTTGCACTTTTAGCCATCACTAATTCTTCAAATTCAAGCTTCTTAGACTCGTAATTTTTCGAAGCGTCTCCAGTCTTGTTCAATGGGTGTTTAATTTCAGCACAAAATTTCCCATTTTTTCTCTTACGTACCCCAATAGGGTACAATTTGACACAACTATTCTTTGATATTCTTTTGTAGAACTTCATGATCAAAAAATTGAGGGGAATAGGCTATTTCAGTAAAGAATAGAGTATTAAAAAATTTGAGGGGAAATAGGTTATTTCAGTAAAGAATAGGGTATTAAAATATTTGAGGGGAATAGGCTATTTCAGTAAAGAATAGAGTATTAAAAAATTTGAGGGGAAATAGGCTATTTCAGTAAAGAATAGAGTGTTAAAAGAAGGGATGTAAAGAAGTGGAGGCTAAATTGTGAATATATACAAGGCAATTTCCTATTCATTTTAGGAAAAGGCTTTAACTTTATGCGTTTATATAAAAGAATAAGGAAACTTTTTATTTATCTATTCATATAAAAGAATAAGGAAATTATTTATTAATATCCTAATTTGACAATGTATATTAGAACCTCCCAATTTGGTAGAATTAAGTATCAAATGGCACTGTTAATTCGCACGTGTCCATCTTTATCTCATGAGTGTTTATTCATTGTTTGTGTGAAAAGAAATTTATACAATGAATTATAAGAAAACTATAAATAAATTTCTATAATAAGTATCAATTTGTGATCTTAGTAAACATGATATTTAACTTACTATCATAGATTAAAGTAATGAAATTGTGAATTATTTTTTTTATCTTTACACTATGGCATATATAATATAACTTAACTATGTTTTGCCCTCGATATTTGATACCCTCTTTGAGGCCTCAATTATTTCATTCTCACTCAACGTTTCATTATGTTTCAATTGGAAAATCAACATCTAGTTAATTTTCGTAGCTCACATGACTAAATTTACCACTAAGCTCTTTCGAACTAGTAGGTATTTTCCGAAACATGAGTGATTCAAAAAGATAATCTCCTAACGATGATAGTTATACGACTTTGTAAATATGGACAAAATCTAAATAAAGATCGAAAAAAGAGTTCTTTGTGTAAATGAGCCCAAAAGATGAAAGCCCAAGGGAACCCAATTGCCTTAGGCCCAAGAAGACTGATCAGCCCAGTATACATTTTTCTTCCGTAGCTAGGCTAGTAGGTAGCAGTGTGTTGTTTTGTTATTCGTCTATACTTGTAATCGTACTATTGTTTCTTTAGTTTCTTGTCCTTTGATTTCGGTTACTATATGTTGTTTCTTCTGCTTCGATTATTGTATTACATTGTTGTAGTTGCTTTGTTACTATTTGGTTGTTTCTTGTATTTCTGTTGCTTCTCTTTTAAACTGCTTTGAACTGTCTTTTCTTACGCCGAAAGTCTATCAAATACAACATCTCTACCTCTATTAGGTTTCTTCTCGTTCCTTTGATTGTTCGGATAACAATAATGATCTCGTTACAAAATGCGGAATATTTTATCCTAAGTTTGGTTATAAATATTAATTAGTTCGAACATTATTTATACTTACATTTACCATACAGGTGAATCCTACTTTGTGTTTTTCTAGCGGACAATCATTTGTCTAAAGAGAATAGACGTATAACAGTTCTCCCTCGTAACAGAATGAAAGCAAGCAAGAACGAAATGAATACGAGAATATTAGCTATTTCACATAGAAAGTGAAATATAACTAATCCCATAAAATACCACAACCATAAAATATTTTTATCGATTTATTCCATCCCATCAATCAAACTATATCCTATAGTCATATTATACAAGAAATAAAGAGGTAAAAGAAGTATACAACCATATCCAGCTCATTTTATGCTAATAATTATAGGGTAAAGTGTCATATCTGTTCAAGTAATTAGGTAGTAGGTGCAGCATTAATTCATAATATAAATATTAATAACATCGTACGTACTCCAGCTTTAAGGTGAGTCTGACAATCTGCTATGCACGGAATCAGAAATTTAACGAAAAATATGTAAATTAAATTTTATTTAAAATTAATTTAAATAAACATAAATAATATATACTAAGATCATCCAAAACACTAAATTCACCCAACAAAACTCCATAATTATCCACAATTGGAACTCCCAATTTATGTGAATATTTCACTTCTTGATTTTCTGAAATTTTCACCCAAGTCCCCATCATTAACTCTTCATCACTTTCTTCAACCCCATTTGATGTATTCGTATTCTCATCAACACTCATTGACGACTTTTCTTCAAACTCATCAGTCACACAAGATTCTTGATCAGATTTTTCAGAAATCTGGCCATTTTTGCACTTTTAGCCATCACTAATTCTTCGAATTCAAGTTTTTTAGACTCGAATTTTTCGAAGCGTCTTCAGCCGTAACAAAAGTACCCAACCAAATCATTTTCTTGTTCAATGGGTGTTTAATTTTAGCACAAAATTTTTCATTTTTTCTCTTACGTACCCCAATAGGGTACAATCTTACATAAGTATTCTTT
This sequence comes from Capsicum pubescens, assembly GCA_030864215.1. Lineage (NCBI taxonomy): Eukaryota > Viridiplantae > Streptophyta > Magnoliopsida > Solanales > Solanaceae > Capsicum > Capsicum pubescens. The sequence continues at coordinate 414,712,262 of CM061548.1, forward strand.
GATATTCTTTTGTAGGATTTCATGATAAAAAAATTGAGAAGAAAAAACAAAAGGCTATTTCAGTAAAGAACAAAGTATAATAAATTTGAAACGTGAAGAAAAAGAGAATAAATAGTGAACACATATATAGCAATAATTAGAGAACCAATTAAGGAAACTTTTTCTCCTATTTCTATTTGGAAAAGGATTTAACAAAACGAGTAAAGTATTGATTGAGAAATTGTTGCGTATTAATCACCCTATTTAATAGTATATCCTAATTTGACATTGGATATTCAAATCTCTAAATTCGGTAGAATACTACAATTGGTTTAGTATTAAATGATGAAATATAATTAATTTTGACGTGTCTTATCTTTATCTCACGAGTTAAAATATTATTCACCATTGTAAATAAAAAAAAGGTTATTCGACTATGAATAAATTTCTTTTAAAGAATCAATTGATGACCTGGCCTAGTTAATATTATATTTAACTTACTAATATATCTTAAGCTGTAATATTAATGGTGAAAATATCTTCATATTTTGCGATAACTTAATCCTTATCTCTCACTCTTTTTTTTTTTTTTTTCATTCGATAGTTTCATATCCGCTTTATATCTTGAATTATAATAATTATGAAAAGATATTTATGTTAGAGTTTAAGTTCTGTGCACCGTCTGTGCATAAAAAATTCTACACTAACAGCTAACTTGACCTGTTATTGCAGGTTGCCCAATTATTTACATAAAATTTAAAAAAGAAAAAATTAGGTAACCTCTAATAGCAAGTCAAGTTCACCTGATAGTGTAGAATATTTTCTACACTAACGGTGCACAAAACTTAAATTCTTTATGTTATGCGTATAACTAATAAATTCACATCTCCTTTTTTTTTCCAGCGGATGTTTCATATTTGCTTTAGGCCAAAGTCATCGACAGACACTCAAACTTGTTGCAAAAATTCACTTAGATCCCTCAACTAAGGCCTGTTCCTATCAGACCCCTAACCCCCCCGAATTTTGTTTCAATTGGACACTTTTTTCCCTATCAGCAAAAAGCTCAAAGTGTGTGTTGCACACACGTGATGACGTGGCAAAACAAGCTAATAGGAAGCTGACACGTGGCATTGTGGGTCCAATAATTATTAAAAATTTATTATAATTTTTTTAAAAAAAGTATATAAAAATGGCATTGAGTAAATTATTAAAAAATAATTCTTAAATTATTTCAAAATTTAAAAAAAAAAACTGATTATTTAAAAAAAATTATGATTTTTTTTTTTAAAATGAAATAAATTATTAAAAAATTATTTTTAAAAAAATTAATTATTAAAAAAAATTATAATTTTTTTTAAGAAATGAAAATAAAAAATGGCATTGAGGATATAAATTATGAAAAAATAATTATAAAAATAAAAAACTGATTATTTAAAAAAAATTATAAATTTTTTAAAAAAATGAAAAATAAATTATTAAAAAATTATTTAAAAAATAAAAAATTAATTATTAAAAAAAATTATAAAAAATTTTAAAATGAAAATAAAAAATGGCATTGAGGATCCAATTTATGAAAAAATAATTATAAAATTATTTGAAAAATAAAAATAAAAAACTGATTATTTGAAAAAAATGATAATTTTTTTTTAAAAATGAAATAAATTATTAAAAAATTATTTTTTAAAAAAGATAATTATTAAAAAAAATTATAAAATTTTTTAAAAAATGAAAATAAAAAATGGCATTGAGGATATAAATTATAAAAAAATAATTATAAAATTATTAAAAAAATAAAAAAATAATTATTTAAAAAAAATTATAAAATTTTTTAAAAAATGAAATAAATTATTAAAAAATTAGTTAAAAAATAAAAAAAATTATTAAAAAAAATTATAAAACTTTTTAAAATGAAAATAAAAAATGGCATTGAGGATCCAAATTATGAAAAAATAATTATAAAATAATTTTAAAAATTAAAATAAAAAACTAATTATTAAAAAGAAATTATAAAATTTTTTAAAAGATGAAAATAAAAAACAGAATTATTTTTAAATTCAGTTTTATTAAAAAAAAATATATATTGGGGCCCTCTAATGATTTTTGGGGCCTTTAGTGTTTAAAAAAAAATATTTGTCATTAAAATTTTTTTGGGGCCCTCAATGCCACTTGACTTCTTTTTATTCGTAAATTAGTAAAAAAAAATGCTTCTCACGCGCCTCCCACGATGGCACTGCATGCGCAGTGCCACATAGGCGAAAAATGCCCAATTGGAACAAAATTCGGGGGGTTTAGGGGTCTGCTAGGAACAGGCCTTAGTTTAGGGGTCTAAGTGAATTTTCGCAACAAGTTTGAGTGCCTATCGATGCCTTTGGTCTTAGTTTTATGTCTTAAGCTATTATAATTGTCCATGCCCTATCTCGATGGGTCTTTGATTTGCTCCTATACTAGCTTTATAATCCACCAGTCTTTTCTAGTTTTTGAAAGCCCCTCAGCGGCCTAGCCCTCTTTTCCCACCTGGGTGTGAAGTTAACACCTGGCTAATATATAAGACAAAGAAATGAAGAGCCTATGCGGCTATGCCACATATAGACTATAGGAGTAAATTCTCTGAATGATCACCCATGTTTGGGAAATTATTTATAAATATCACTTTTATTTTATTTAGGACAAAAATATCATTCAACTTTTTCTTTTTTTTCTTTAAATATACTTATCATCTCAAAATCTCTCTCTCCTACTTGGAATCATTAATTTTTTTTTTCCTTTTATAAATGTATAATTTATCAAACTTATTTAATTAAAGTTTTATCCTAATTCTTTTTTTAAAAAAATTACACATGATATATTAATCATTGAAGATTAATCTAATTACACCAAAAGTTTATTTTATTTTATTTGATATGTAATCTTCAAAGTTTCTTTTATTTACTTATTTATTTCACCACTTAATAATAGTTTTAAAATACAAGTACTTATACGAATTGACACAATAATTTTTTTTGTCGTTTATTTTATATACTAAAAATTCTTAAATATAAAAGAAATAAAACGATGGATTTCATATTTTAGACATTAAGTATGTTATTTATATGAGAATAAAAGAATAAAATCTCCTTTTTTTGAAGGAAAGAAAAATTCTATAGTCTTGAAACAAATTAAACTTTTTAAAAAAATATTAACAAAATGATATCTTCTTCAGTACTATTACAAATGAATTTTTAAAATATTACTCCATCAATTATTCTTTGCTTTTGATGGATTTAGAATGAAGTACGGATATAAATTAGTGTTTAATTGTCTAATAAAATAAAATATAAATATAATGATCACAAAAAAAGTGAATAAACTAAATTAAAAATAATATATTTTTTTAATAAATTTATGTCTTATCTTACGAATTTGATGATTTATTTATGGGCAATTCCATGTAAAATATTTATAAAAAAATCATCTTTTCACTATATATTTACCAAAAATTATCTTGCATAAAAATTGCAAGTAATCTATGTCCAAATTAAATTTTTCAGGTAATAATACATATTAATTTTTTTTTATTGAATTTTGTTTGGCAACAAAAAAATCGTGGGTTTGCCATCAATACTTTTAAATAACAAATTATATTATTTTATTCTCTATTACTCTATATTTGAAGGAAATGTAATATCTTTGGATTATATTAATCCAAAAATTCCTTTGTATAATTCCAAAAGTAGATTTTATTCTTTTATTCTCATGTAAATAACAAATTTAATGTCTAAAATATGCAATCCGTCATTTTATTTCTTTTAGATTTTAAGAATCTTTAATAAATAAAATAAATAATAAAAAAAATTAAATGAGTACCAAATTTTATAAGTACTTGAGTTTTAAATATTATTAAGGGGTGAAATAAATAAGTTAATAAAAGAAACTTTGAAAAGTACATATCAAATAAAATAATTCAAGCTTTTGGTGTAATTAAATTAATCTTCAATGATTAGTATATCATGTGTATTTTTTTTTAAAAAGAATTAGGATAAAACTTTAGTTAAATAAGTTTGATAAGTTACATAGATCTATTTATCAAAAAAAGAAAGAAATTTTAATGACATGGAATTTCTAGTAGGAGAGAGGAAGTTTTTGAGGTGTTAAGTATATTTTTAGGAAAATAGAAAGAGTTGAGTGATATTCTTGTTCTAAATAAAACAAAAATGATATTTGTAGGCAATTTCCCAAACATGGGTGACCATCTAGGGAATTTACTCTAGACTATAGTGAACTACTTATAACATACTTGTCTTTTCCTATCTAGGCCATGGAAATCCACTTGCCACCTGTGCAATTCCTTCTTCGATTCGAATGTGCTTCGAAATTTTGGAAGATAATAATTTCAGAACACTTTAATTTAAGACGAAGCATTGGAATCATGCCAAGAATAACCAAAATTCAAATAAATATCATATTCTATGTGATAAGGTTGGTACATTGTTGTTCTATTGTTCTTCTTTATCATTCGATAGCACTTACAGACTGAGATATGACTCAAATAGTGATGACTATAAGATTGACAACACGTATAATGGTTGCAACCCACATAGTAAAACCCTTCGACACTGATAGCCATCCACGTGATATTCACAATCGTGTATGTTATAATTTAGACTCTTCGACATTTCATCATGGCACATTTCATTGGATCATTATAGATATATATTGTATCTAAGTATTTTATAGTTTCATTTGATATATCAAATGATGTTTTGCTAGGGAGAAGTGATATTTGGGGAAGAAAGAGACAGTCTTCGTACTTTTGGAGAAGAAAGAAACACAGATCTCAAGGAATCTTTATTATTTATTATTTATAGTTGTATTGGTATTCATATTAAAATAGAGTAAAATAATACTTATTAATAATGAAATATAATAGAAATAATAAAGTTAATATTAGTATGTCGGCAATATATCAAAGAAAATAGTAGGCCGATAATTTTTGTTTAATGGTAAATTTTTAGTATATCTTTATAACTCTATTTTATAATATTTGATAACCTTTTTTTAGCTGAATCCCAGCAATCGTATCCATACTCGAATTTGTACCCTCAAATCTTAAAATTTAAATTTTGACGAATTCGACTCTCAAATCTGCACCCATCTTGAATACCTGTACCCGAGGCCGAGCAACTTAGGATTGACCACGCTAGTTATGGTTCCAACATATTCAATAAAACTCTTGCCCTAATTAAAGAGTGGTTCTTGGAGAAGAATCTTTCACCATCCTCGTGGCTTCACAATAGTTTATGTGCTCATGACAAAATTGCATTTGTTCTTGGCGGATTTCACATGGTTGATTTCATTGGATCAGTAAGGATATTTTATCCTAAGTATTTTATGGTTTCATTTAACTTATAAAATGAAGCGTATGGAGAGATACCATTAATTACCAGAGGGAATTTGTGATATTTCGAATTACATGAATCAACTGAACAAGAATTCCTCCTAAGACCTGGTATTTCAGTATCAGAAGGAATGCTTTGTGCTTATTATACTTGTTGAAATTTGTGTTCCGGCTAATGAAAGAATATGATGTCAAAGGAGTCGTGGACTAAATTATTTACTCTACGAGAGATCAATCTTTATCCAGAGATACCGGTATATAGGTTTGCTCAGTGGTGGCGCCAGAATTTTCACTGAGGGGGTTCAGAAGTAAAATATACGGACTAGTCGAAGGGGGTTCAACATCTACTATATATAGATAAAAATATTTTTGACCATATACAAATAGTATAATTTTCCGATGATGAACCCCCTTAAATGTATGTGGCTCCGCCACTGGGTTTGCTGATGTTCGTTTAGGACATCCAAAGGACCATATGGAGTGTTACCTACGAGGGGCATCACCACTCAAGTAGTTTGTTATACGGAAAGCTTGATCTCTCCAAAATTAATTACTTGCTTAGTAGTATTTTCTTATGATCGGAGTATCCTCCTCATGCATGCTGCAACAATTTATTCTTATAAGTTATATTAACTTGTCAATGTTTGGTTTCAAAATTATGTCATTGCTTATTTCATGTCATTACATGCCCAAAGCCGTTAAAGCGTTATACGCAGTTCATATCACTATCACAGATTGGGATAGCCAAATTTAGAAATATGAGGAAAGATCATTTGGGCATTGCCTTTGCAATAAGCTCCTCCTCATATCAAGTTTATGGTTTCTCATTAAACACAAGATCATTAGGAATTAGGATCATTAGGAGGAGCTTATTATGATATTCTTATCTAATCACTAAGGTCGAATTTCGTCCTTGCCTGATGGTGAATCTTGTAGTAAAGTTTATTTCTGCCTTTGCAATTCGAGGATCGATCTCCTTTTGGCCCCACTAAATCGAAGTGACCTTACAATTAGGTTTATTAAGGTCTCGAAACATTTGTGAGTCATATTCAATATGTTAAGGACATTTTTTTTTACCCTTTTTCGTAATTAAAATTAACATGGAGTAAGTAATTTTTTTTTTCAATCTAAGCTCGGATTTGAAGTTATAATCATTAGGAATATCCAAATTCTTTATAGATTATGACTCTTTTTTCTATCTCAAAATAAAAAATTTAAGGAATTCTTATAATCTCAACACATTGAGCGAATTTCATAAAAAAAAAACAAAGATAAACATAATTATACTGCAATTGCATTAAGCACCATATATACTTTTCAAAGAGGGTTTCAATTTCCCCAACATTTATAAATTATTCATTAAGAAGTAAATCGTTGATTTGACAATTTCTATAACAATACATATACTAACAACAAATCATAAAGAGCTTGTATCCTCCTATAGTTACAATATTTTTTCTAGACAATTTTTTTTAATAGCAGGCAGTATCACATATATATTCTAAGATCATCCAAAATACTAAATTTACCCAATAAATACCCATAATTATCCACAACTGGAACTCTCAATTTATGTGAATATTTCACTTCTTGATTTTCTGAAATTTTCACCCAAGTCCCCATCATTAATTCTTCATCACTTTCTTCAACCCCATTTGATGTATTCGTATTCTCATCAACACTCATTGACGATTTTTCTTCAAACTCATCAGTAACACAAGATTCTTGATCAGATTTTTCAGAAATCTGGCCATTTTTTGCTCTTTTAGCCATCACTAATTCTTCGAATTCAAGTTTCTTAGACTCGTAATTTTTCGAAGCGTGTTCAGCCGTAACAAAAGTACCCAACCGAATCATTTTCTTGTTCAATGGGTGTTTAATTTCAGCACAAAATTTCCCATTTTTTCTCTTACGTACCCCAATAGGGTACAAGCTGACACAAGTATTCTTTGATATTCTTTTGTAGGACTTCATAATAAAAAATTTGAGAAGAAAAAAAAAGGTTATTTCAGTAAAGAACAAAGTATAAAAAAAGCTTGGGATGTGAAGAAAAAAAGAATAAATAATGGACACATATATAGGAGTAATTAGAGAACCAATAAAGGAAACTTTTATTCTCTTTCAATTTGGAAAAGGATTTAACAAAACGAGTAAAGTATTGATTGAGAAATTGTTGCATATTATTAGTCACTGTATTTATTAGTATCCTAATTTGACACTGAATATTTAAATCTCTAAATTTGGTAGTGTTGACACCTAATTTTTGCCCTCCACAAACCGAGTTTACTTTCGAGCTTCTTCGGTTGTTAATAAAATCAAAATATTTATTTCGTCTGAATAGAAACTTTTCAAAAAATATTCATCTGTGCAAATTTTGTCATTCTTGAGTAACGATTATACATTATCGTATTCAGTTATACGAAATTATGTAATTTTGTTACTTAAATAATTATTTTACGGAATATCAAATTTTAATCAAGGATTATTTTTGAAAATAAGTTCAAACAGTTGAAATCTTGATTTAAATATAATTTATTCTCAAAAATAACTTATCTGGGTAAATATCTGTTTAATTTTATTGAATCAAGAAGCTCAAGATTAAACAGAGTGTTAATTCGTATCGAAATTCGATTTGATTTGGTCAATTTATTAAATTTTACCATAATTTGGAATCAATTTGTCCTTAATTGTGATACAATTGACCAATTGGTATTCGGTTTGGCTAAAATTTAAATTTAATTACCTAAATTATAATCCGAATCCCTAATCTACCCGAAATAATCCGACATCATATTAGTTTTAGCCCACACCAATCCCTCCTTTTTATCTTTTCCTCGCAGCCCAAAAAGAAAACCAAGACCAATTGGCCCAATTTCAAGACCAACCCATGGCCCACTCTTTTGTTACCAGCCCCCAAATTGGCCCAATACTCTCACGAACCCGGCCCAAACCCGCTTTATCTTCTAAACAACACCCACTTTCAAACCCTTAGCTACAAACGATCTCAACCAAACGACCCATTCCCCAACAACGGTGAAACCCGATCCCTTCAGCTCCAAATACCCGATTATCCTTCAGCCCTTCTCTTCACAATACGCTCAAACAACGGCGAGCAACATCGAATATCAGAGAATAACAACAACAATCGCAAAATCGACCCCAAATCCATCGACCCAAGTTTGACTCGTTTTCAACCCAAAAAAAAACCCAAATACATCCTTTCACCATTAGTTCGTACGGATTGCGTGACCCCCACATGAATGCGTACGTCAAGGAATTTCAAACCTTCTAGAACAGTGTTGAGGTGTCCTCCAACGTTCAATTCCGTGAATTTCGGGATAGGGGTACGAATCTGGTACATATTTGGGTGTTTTTTAGTGGTTGGAAGGGGGGATTCGTTTTTTCCAATAGTGATTGGTCCACCTATTTGGGAATCATCTAAGAATTTGGTACAAAGGGGTACAATCTGTTAGGGGTAGCCTGATCCGAGTGAAATTTTGAATTACTCCCCTTTCGAAATACCTAGATTCCCCTCGAATTTGGAGCCCTATATAAAGACCGATCAGGTCACTGTGAGGGGAAGTTTTTTTGGTCTTGACTCTAGGGTTCTAAGAGGGGAAGAATTGAAGGGTCTAGAAATTGTGTTTAGAAAAAGCTTTGGGAACTCGAATTCTGTTTCGAAATTTAGGTCGAAAATCGTAGTTGAAAATCTGGGGGGTCTCTTTCTTTACTTCAAAGAGGATTCTGAGGGAGTTTTGTTCTCACTTCTTTCGTCTTGGTGTTCGAAATATTGAGGGCTGATCTCTGGTGGTAGAGACGCTGCTGATAGCTCGTTTGTTCCCGTTTTGCTGCTCCCTGAACAGGTAACGTTCTTTCCATTCAGTTCTTAAATGTTTCAGCTTTATCTCACTATTATATGGTGACAATTGACGTTTTGGTATGCTGAGATGTTCACTGTTTTCTTTGCAATTTTCTAAACACATTCATTTCTTGTTGGTTGTAAGTTGCTATAGCTAAAAGAAAATGCATTCCCTTTGCATGTTCAAGTTAATTTTCCTCCCTAGTGTAGGTACTGTTAGAGTATGAGGCATTAAATTATTTTTCCGTCATCTTACATGTGTCATGATTGGTTTGATGATGGACGTTAAGTTTGTGCTTTGATGAACGTTGCGCAAATTTGCCCAGAATTTGCTCTATTCAAAGTTATTTGACCCTCTCAGGAGATGCTATTATTCATACTCTGTTGATACTTAATTGCTCAGAATGGTTATTATAGAATGATGTAAATCTTATATCTCTTGGTTATTACGGAATGATGTAAATTTTATGTCTTTTTCGAGTGATATTTTGCAAAAGATGTTTCGAGTTCTACGCACATTTTAGCATCGTTTGTCTCGTCGTTTCTTGGTTAAAAGAGGACTCTTCACTTTGTTTTCCCTGACTTACAATGTCAAGAAGAAAACACTGGGATTTACCTTTCAGGTGTCAAATCCTTACTTTTTGTCTTTAATGTCTGCAAGTATCATGTTATGAAAATGCTCTTATCTTTCTTTTGATACAAATAATACAAGATCTTAGTTTCCATAAAGCTGACTGTTCCCATCGTTGATTAGCTTTCTTTTTTTGGGTCCCAACTTAAGGCAGTGAATTGATTTGCCTCATATATTCGTTGAATAATCTGGTTTAACTCTTTTCTGAAAATTTTATGATTATATTGGTACCATACGTGATCAAAAGTAGCGGAGACTTGGTCAATTAAGCTCCTTAACATTTCTTTGAAATAATGTGGAGATTGTAGTGTGTGGATTTATTTGTGTGAGTGTTATGATTGACACATTCTTTAACTAATTGACTCGATTGCAAGCCATACTTTGCATAATCTTGAGATTGATGTATTTAGACATTTTTTACAGTCCACATGTTTATAGGTAGCAAGTGAATCACTGTTTTCCTTTCCCTAAAATGTTGTATTTTTTGTTGAATAATTTATCTATAAATGTAAGGACTCTTGAGAACATACATTAATTCATTCACCTTTTTCTTTGCATGAACCCGCTTGGGAGTCCCATTGGACTCTCACATTATGAATTGGGCCATTGAGGCCCACCCCTTTTAGAAGACTTTGAACGCTGATTATAAAGAACAAGTAAGAGGAGTTGAAAGAAGAAGGAGGGGTCGAAATCCCACATTCGAAGCGGCTAAGAGACAAAAGTCTCATTTGTTATTTTATTTTATTTTAGTTAATCATTGTTGTCCTTGTTTATTTTTATTCGCTTATTTATTCATTCATTCATTTTGGCCTCGAAGACAAAGTTGTATTTAATACAAGTGGAGCAGATTTGAGCCACAAAGGCTTGAAAATTAGACTAGGACAGGTGAAATGGGTCAAAAACCCAATTAGACTAGGACAGGTCTTATTGGTTTGGGCTCAATGGCCTAAATCCCTCACTTAATCCCCTTTCCCCTCTCCTTTATACTTGTTTTGCTTGTCTCTTTGCGAACCTAGTTAAATCCCTAACTAAGTCGCTAAAAACTGATTTTCGCGAAAACCTTTTCCTTAATCAATTTCTTTTCAACAAACTGATTTTCCAAAGTTAATCAAAAAAAATATTTTCAAACAGATCGGATAACCGCAAGTTAGCGGACGTTTTAGGTGCCTAACACCTTCCTAAAACGTTAATAGGAACCGCTTATCTAGAATCTCTAACTTAAAACGATTTTCCTGTTTTGAATCGTTTTAAGTAACTCTATAAAGGTTTCTTAATTCCTTTTCAAAATTAAGTGGCGACTCTTCTTTCAAAAAGTTAAAATTTCTCCGCAAAACAGAAATGGCGACTCTGCTGGGGATCTAACTAGGTTCTAACCAAATGTTTTATTTCGTCTTTGATTAACTGTTTATGTGTTTATGTGTTTCGATTATGTAAAGTTTAATTATCGCATCTCATGGCATTTCCTGCATCTTATAAACTGTTTTGGGGTTTCGTGGATGTCCCGACCCTTGTTGTTCAATTCCAAAATGTGTTGGAAATACGAACAGCTTATCAGCACGTGAGTCATCTGACGCTGTTCGTATTTTCAAACTCAAGTTGTCCGCTTGAGAACCAGTGTCCAAGCCCACTCTAGACACCGAGGATAGAACGAAACCAAAACCCTATTTTAGGCATATGCCTAGGACGACCCAATATCCGAGCGGGTCATTGGGCCCATTAGAAAACCTGCCCTGCATCTATTGACCCCGAGTAAATTACAGACGAATCATATTTATGTGTTGAAGAAATACATGCTTATCTAAATTCAATCCATTATCCTTTGGGGTCGGGGGAAGGCTTATCTTTGTCTGCTTTCATGTAGGATATGGTTCAACTACATTCTCGTGAAAAGTTCAAGATGGTTACCAAACCTGATGGTTTCTTGAAACTATGGTGGGACGACATGAGCGCAGAAGAGAGAGATTATTAGAACACACATTGGGCATCTTTTTTCTTTGATTGAGAAGGACGCTTGGCCCGAAATGATCCATGCACTAACAACTTTTTGGGATGATCAGAACATGGTATTTCGCTTCGGGGATGTTGAATTGACCTCCACCATTGAAGAGGTATTGATTTGTTATGAGAGTACGGAAATGTGTTTTAAGAGAAGGGAGACACCAGATAAGAATATTTTAGTCCCGGATGTGTGGGATCGTCAAAAGATCAAGGAGGTATTTTTAACTGACGATGACACCTGGCTAGGAGAACATGATGGAGCAAATATCACTTTTCGTGAGTTGTACCGTCGGTTCGGAAGATTCTACTCTTTTCATAAATTTGGGCATAAATTGGAATCGGAAGCAAAATGGAAGGAAACGAGAGCTTTTGCATTTGCGGTAGGCCTACTTGGAACCATGGTGTTCCCGCAGGGTGAAAATGACACAATTCATTCGAGGGTTGTCACAGTGACCCATGCACTCTTCTTTGGAATGGAATACAATTCTAAAAAAGTATTCCACAACTTAGCCCCCATGATTGTCGCCGACATATATCGCGCTTTGGGAAGATGTCAAGTCGAGAATCGTTTCTTTTAAGGCTGCAACCTTATATTACAATGGTGGATGATGATGCATTTGGTGAAAAATCCTAGAACGGCACAACCTGATCATAAAACAAGGAGAAATCTGCTAGAATTGCACGACATGTGGTTATTTTTACACAAGTTCAAAAGGGAAGCATCCCACGAATTTTGGTTTAAGACTCTTGGAGAATTAAGAGATGGCGATGTCCAATGGTCCCTTAACTATCTTCGTTCAGGGAAATACATTATTCGAGGGGGCGAATGGCCCTTTTTAGTGCTCCCAGGTCTCAGGGGAACCCGCCCCTACAATCCTGGTAGAGTTCTTAGGCAATTCGAGATCAAGCAGGAGACTCCTCAAATTGATTCTATGCTCAGATTCTTCACCGAATATGATGAAAGTAAGCCCTCGCTCAAATACTACATGATAAATGGATGGAGAAGGAAAAAGTGGGTAGAAGTCTCTTTTCGTATAGGGTATGAACCTGAAGTCAGCGACACTTACAAGGAGTGGTTGAAAAAGAGCCTCGCCGGAGCATTGAATCCGAGACCAAATGTGCCCACTTGGGTTGTGGATGTAGAATTCGAGCATCAAATTCGGTTTCACAGGCTACAAGATGAGTTCCAGAAAAGTGAAATTGCGCACCGGCAGATGCACATGGAAGTCGCTTTGACCATACACACATTGAGGGAAGAGTTGAAAAGAGCTAGGCATGACGCTGATGATGCCAGGCAATGCCTAATCGATTTGGACGATAGCATGGCCTCCCAACTCGACAACATAGGAGAAATGACTTACGACTGCAAGGCACAATTATGCGGGAGTCACCTTATCATCAATAGGTATTAAATAGCACATGATCTAAACAAGGCAAAGAAGGTGAAAGCAGATGAAGAAGCCTCCAGTAGCTAGCTTTTCTATTCTCCCCTGCGCGGGAACTTATCTTCTTTCATGTTATTTCCCCTTTTCCCTAAAAATTGTATCCCTGTTTCGTTATCTTTTGTAGGCATTTATGCCCTTTTTATGTCTATATGAGTTAGGGGTTAATGGATTGACTTTGAGGAAGCATATATTTTCTTCAAAAAATCATTAGGCCTGAACCTTTGGCTCAAAAAGGGTCACCCCAATTAGGATACACGTTATTTTAATGTCTTGTGTGATATAACTGTTTTATGTGCTTATATGTGTTTGTTGAGATCAAAGGCAAGTTTATCCACTATGACCTACAGATGAATTTGGCTATGACTCGAACAACTCTGTGTGATTATTTTCTGTCAAATATTTTGCATTACTTATCACATACGGAAACTAACACATTTGCCTTTGAGTTGTTTTACTTTGCAGATAACAGAAATTACTCCATGTTGATAAACTGGAAGAATATCCCTACTTCACCCGATCGAAAGTACAGAAAATCCCATCCTCGGACCATCATTCAAAAATGACAGGAAATGACGAAGAAAACGCACTGGATATCCGGGATAATGTGATAGCGGAACAGAATTTGATGATTGCGGAACTTGCAAGAAAATTAGAATTGCTTCAGGAGGAAATAAATCACACTCGAGAATTGGCTAACTTGGCCATCACCGTCAATGCCCCTGCTCCGGGGGGACACAAGACTCCACTCCAATTCCCTCCCCTCAGTACCCCTATTCTCGGGGACCAACCAACTAATGTATCATCCGGCTCCGCTCCTCCATTTGTCCAAAACACTAATCGTGAAAATAATCCAGACGCCTACCATCCAAAAAATCCATCTGCAACCCCACAGAACCCGTCTTCGAATCCATTCCCAAATCCTCAAAACACATTCTCAAATCAACAAAATGCATTCCCAAATCTGTAAGATTTACTCCCAAATCCACAAAATACGGCAAACCTACCTTCGAATCCACCAAATTCATTTCCAAATCCGCAAAATCCCTCTCATATTCTGCCAAACTACTTACAAAGCCCACATAACCTTCCCAATTTCCAAAACGTTCTCCCCACTTACCAACCAAATTCCCTCCATCTACAAAATCAAGCCTTCCTTCCAAATCCCCCTCAAGCCATCATATCCCCTGATATTTATGAACCCCTTCCTAACCCCGAGATGGACCATTATGAGGAGAAGGAGAAGGAATGGAGGGCCTAGCATGAAAGGAATTTACTAGCCATGTGATAACGCTCAATCTACAGCTCTCGTAGGAGTGTAAAGCGGTCGTTAGCAAATATAGAACCCAACTGGGTTGGGTTTCGATCCCACAGGGAATAGCTTGGTCAACAAGTAAGTAAAGATTACTAGACTTTTAGTGCAAGTCTCGTAAGAAGGGGGGATTCTTGTCTTGCAAGTAATGTAAACAAAAGCTGAAAATAATAAAGTAAAAAGAGAGAGATTGTTACGTTGGTTGTAAACAATGAGAATTGAAGCGTTGGGGTTATGTCCACCTTCTGAGGTATACGTCTCTATTGGCTATGAGTGTGTAGAATTCTGACATGCAATTGCTTATAGAGGATTGTAGTCGATGGTAAATCCAAGCGTCTCTCGACCTAAACAAGGACTATTTCACTTTAACTCTCTCGAGCTTAAAGCGTGTCTAACGGTACAAATTCTCCAAGAGGTTAGTCCAGTTACGGCACTAGCTTTTTAATAGGAAAGGGTGTCCTACTACCTTGACATTATCTCTTTTCCAGACAAATAACTTTTCTCTCGAACAAGTTAAATGTTAGACTGGCGTATTCTTGCGTTTGCAACCGCAAAGAATGTAGATTAAGATGAAGAGAATAATGATATAAGCAATATACGTGCCTCGAACTCACAAACTCACAGCAATAGATAGTAACTCATTCGGCTTCCATAACCCCAACAGAGAAGTTTAGTTACCCATAAATGCGAAGGAGATCACGATTGACATTGTTGTTATACCACAAGATTGAGTAATTTCGTGTAGCTTAGGTGGTAGGCGTGAGGCGTGAATTCCTAGGCAAAGTAACGATTCTCTTGTTGTGGAATTTAAGAATAGAAGAGTAGAAGAAGAAAAATAGAATTGAATTGTGAGATGTTAAGAAGATGTTAGAAGATGTAAAAAGATGATAGAAGATGTAAGAAGATGAGAGGGATGGAAGGAAGTATTGTGTTCCCCCTCCTTCCTCCCTCCTTCTTCTAAATCTCTAGCATGATAGGGTATTTATAATACCCATATCCTACTCCTACTAAGCTAATGAAATAAATAACCAAATCCTACTAGACTAATGAAATCCTTAACCCAAATGTACTAGGTTAAGGTAACATTATCATAATCCACATAAAATAATGAAATACATAACCTAATTGTACTAGGTTAATGTATCATTGTCAAAATCCAGCTTTGTGTCTGTAAGTCCCCAAAGTCTTCAGAATTGTTGTTTTAGCCCGGGACAGATTTTCCATGCAGCAGTTTTGGTCCCCCAAAGTCTTCAGAAATGCTGTTTTAGCCCGGGACACATTTTCCATGCAGCAGTTTTGGTCCTTAGGCGTGTAAACTCCCTTCCCTTCCTTCGTGAGCTTTCTTTAGCGTCAAGTAAGCCATAAAATGCTGAATTATGCATCATTTATACCTGAAACTTTACTAATCATGTTCGTTAGCTCATTTACAGGAAAAAGGACTAAAAGTGCATGAAATATATAATTTGTTCTCAAAACTAGGCTAAAATATGGGCAAAATATATTGATATAGGTGCGTAAATTCGCCTATCATCAACACCCCACACTTAGAGCTTTGTTCGTCCTCGAACAAACTATCATGTCCTTCTAAACGTCAACTTAGGGTTTTACAGCAACAACACAAAATATTCGTCAAGACAAGCACAACAATTATCAACAAAGAGTAGCTTTCCGATTATAAGTAGAAACAATTTTAACCTCAAGTATAGACTCGTGATGGTGATCAACTCGCATGCAAACGTTAAAGTGCATAGAATCATATATAACTACCCAAAACTCATCAACCATGTGTGTCTCACACTATAGTACCCATAATCACTCACAAGTATAGCATATTTTTCAAACATGGGTATCAAAATATCCTTGCTCTCGCTCTCACAAAGAATTCATATGAAGCAACTGATGACCATAGGCTTGCCCTTAATGTAATACTCTACTAAATGTCAGAATGCTAAGCTTAGGATCAAGTAGGTCTTTTGATGGTTGTAATGTAGGCTAAGGGACGGATAGGACTATTTTGGCCAGGAATAGTGACTAAGTTCCTAAGCGCTTTAATACATCACTTTGTATCATTGACACTTTTTTCTTTCAACCTTTCTTCTTTCTTTTGTTATACCACCCTTGTTCTCCTCTTTTGTTTTTCAATTTTAAGCACAACTCGCTTTTCAGCTTTCTTTTCCTTTTTCTTTTCACAACATACCTCTTATGATAGCACTTTTTTTTTTCATAACACATTCAAGCACCACTACAATTTATAGCATCATACTCACCCAATTTCCTCTTATGTTGTCACATGACTTTTTCACTTTAAAGCACTTAGGAATTTGGATCAAATTATCGTCTTGAAAAAAATGGATTAGGCTTACATACAAGGTTGTCAAAGAAATAGGCTAAAGGCTCAAAAGGGTTAACTAGGATGATGTCCATGGGTAGGTAAAACTGAAGGTAAACATGTATAGGTTGCCAAAAAAATGCCTAAATCATATCCTAAACTTACACTCCTTATTTTCGCTTTGCATACATACCAGGCAAGTTCTAGCATCAGCCACACACATAGAATATACGATTATCTCACACACACAAGGCACATGGTCGACTTGCTTGGAAGTAATATAGACTCTCGACCCAACAAGTGAAGGAATTGAATCACACAATAGCACGTATTGAGTCACAACTAGAGCCTAAACGTTTCAATAGTCACAATTGTAGCACATACTCTTGTTATAATCTCATGCTGCCTATCAAAATAATTTCATGCGAAGCTAAAAAAAATTTTAACTACTAAAAAAAAACAAAACGAAACAAAAGCAAACAAACATAGATGCGAATAGAGAAGTATAGCATGCAATACCACCACCCCACACTTAGTCGGGACACTGTCCTCAGTGGAAAATAAATACGAGAAACCTGGTTGGTCGGACTTATCCTCTATGTCTGGGGTCATACCCCTTGCATTGGAATCATCATCAGAGTCGTCATCCTCAGAAGTTCCTCATAAGTATCCTACTTAATTCCAAGCGTGAGTCGAGGTATTTGCAGCGAGGAGGGTTCTCCTTGCTCCTTGCGGCCTCTTTTCTTGCTCTTTTGGGAAGTGGTAGCCTTTTCTTTGCCTTGTCTTTCTTTGGGTGCCATTGTACCTGAGACTTGAAATAGTGTTAGTGGTAGCACAATATCAATGGATACAATCTATGCACAAGCAGTAGGGGTACCACCCCACACTTAGTTTGTTGCTACAAATTAGTGAAGTGAAAGTGGTCGATTACTTAGACTTCATCGACATGCATTTTAGGAGCTATATTCCAATGAGAAAATCAGAGATATATCACTTCTTGCAACCTTTGCAATACTTTCATGTTAGGTATAACAAGACTACTACATAGGGATTACATCATGGTATCGTTTCTATCAATAAATTCAACCTCCTATGTCGGTAGGCAGTTATAAGTCTTATTCCGATGAACGGGATATTCTAACATGTAAGTATTCAAGTGACAAGATTATGCAATGTTCATTACTATAGCAATTCTGCAAGTAGTATAACAATGCATCAAAATCAAATTCAAGTCGGACATAAGTTAAGAGCATCCTAACGTACATGTTCACTCACTTGATTTTGTATCAACAATTCAAACACGTTCACATCACCAATACTTTTTCAAGATTTAGCAATTCATAATAGGTGTAGTAAAGTAGTACTTACAAAATATAAATGAAGAACAAAGTAGTACTTACTTGGTTGAAGCCTTTGGATGATGTTCTTGTGATGAAAAAGAGCAAAAGGAAACTTTTTGATAGGTTTTGGAGACTATAGGTGGTACATAAGCTAGGTTTCCAATGTGTTTTTGGTTCAAGACTAAGTCTCATATTTATAAGAAAAGGTTGGGTTGAGTTTTGGCCCATTAAAATCGGATTTGGAGACCAAAAGTGACCATAGGTGGTGCCTAATGCTTTGCCTAGTTGAGCAGAATGCCATAGCATATGCCAAGCATTTATTTAAGAATGCCATAGCATATGCCATGCATTTATTTAAGAATGCCATACACTATGCGGCACATTGTCTATGGCATAATGGGACATATGCACCGCATAGTCTATGGCATATGAGATACTGAGACCAAATGCCATAGCATAGGCGGCGCATAGTAAAAAGCATACCTAGGAATAGGCGGCGCATAGTGTATAGCACACTAGATTCCGATACCTTAGGCTATAGGATAGGTTGTGCATCGTTCTTGGCCTAGTTTTACCAAGACCTAGCCTTCCTCGAAGCCTATTTTGGCGTGAGAAAGGCTCAATCCATAGCCTTATGCATCACCCTTCCTAACTTACCAACTTTACCATACAATGCGTCCAAATCGTCAATTGAAATCAATCTCCTCGTTGACTACTTCTTGCACCTATATTCACTCAAACAAATGAAAACGATTAGTACGATGGGTTGCCTCCCACCAAGCGCCTTAGTTTTGGTCGTGGCACGGCTCTTATTTTTGGATTTTCATTAATTAAAAACAAATCAAGTACTAGAATGAAAGAAAATGATAAACGATAAATGAAAAACGATAAACGATGGGTTGCCTCCCATCTAGCGCCTTATTTATTATCGTGGCATGACATGGTTACCTCGAGTACTCAGACTTCGTCGAGGTAAATGGTGGATCGTTTTCTGAAAGGATTTAGACGACAATGAGGCTTACCTGTAGGCATGCGATCTTCTTCACCAATTATATCATCAATAGTCCAACCCATAGCTCTCTTGTATCTCTTCAGAGCAGAGATGAGAGCTTCTACGTGCTGTTCACTTAAATCATTTTCACTCTCCGGAAGTATATTTCTACTTTCCAAGAACACATACCTTAGATAATCGGGGAGCTCTTGCGATTCTAGCATTGGTGTCTCGTCAATGGGAGTCTTCACTGTTGGTTGATTCTTGAGATCACAATCCGGTTGCTTAGGAGTATAAGACTCTATTTCTGTTAGAGCACCCATAAGTTCTTCATAATCTTCATTATCCTCATGCTCAACTTTCAGTGGCGCAGCAGACAATGGCTCAACAGTAAGCTGTTTCTCTACAGATAATGCTTTCTTATCTTCATAATGAACATCATCTACAGAGAACACATCCATATCTTTTGGCTGCTTCATCGCTTTGCACAAATCAAAACGAATCACTTCGTCATTCATTCGAAATAAAAGCTCATTATCTCTCATGTCAATAAGCACACTTCCTGTTGCAAGGAAAGGGCGTCCCAAGATTATGGGAACCTCTGAGTCCGCTTCACAATCCATAATAACAAAGTCTGATGGAAAGATGAATGAAGAAACCTTTACCAAGACATCACATAGGATACCAACAGGTCGTTTTACCGACCTATCCGCCATGACGAGCCTCATATTAGTTGGTGTAGGATCTCCTAACCCCAACTTCTTGTAGATCGATGGTGGCATCAAATTGATGCTAGCACCCAGATCGCACAATGCCTTAGCAAAATTCATAGATCCAACCGTGCAAGGAATAGTGAAAGCACCAGGGTCTGCCTTCTTCTGTACTAAGGACCTTGTGGCAATTGCACTGCAATGATGAATATTATCTGCCGGCTCATATCTTACTGCCCGCTTCTTTGTCAACAGGTCCTTCATGAATTTAGCGTACCCAGGCATCTTTTCTAGCGCCTCGACCAACGGAACATTAATGGTCAGCTGCTTCAACATGGTCATGAATTTGCTGAACTTTGTATCATCCGCCACCTTCTTCAATCTTTGAGGAAAAGGTGGTGGTGGGTATGGAATTGTTCTCTCCATGGCTTTCTTCTCCTCTTGCTTCTGTTTTTCAGATTTTCCAGGCTGCACGTTGTGAGGAGTGATGTTAAGGACGTTAGGATCGGCTGCTGCGGCATCTTCCCCTTTCGCCTTATCATCAATTTCCGCTTCTTCGTCAACCACTTGCTTGCCTTTTTCTGAAGTTTCCAGCACCTTACCACTTCGGGTAGTGATGGCCATGCATGACCCATCATTCCTTGGGTTTTGCACAGTATCGCTAGGTAAAGTGCCAGCCTTTCTTTGATTGAGTGCTGCTGAAAGTTGGCTCAGTTGCTGCTCTATTTGCTTGATTGAAGTGGAATGAGAATCAACTAGTTGTTTCATGGAGGACAAATCATTAATTACCTCAGTAACTCCCGCACTCGTTGCTTCCACTCCTTTCAATAATTTAGCCATCATGTCTTCCATACTTCTAGAATTAGATGTGGTGGTATCACGTCTACCAGGGGGAACATATACACCACTCTTTTCATTGTTTTTTCTCCAACTACCTTGGTCCTTGTTTCCAGAATTATCATAATAGTTCCGACCTTGGTTTCCTTGGGTATTCCCACGAAAACCCCCCTGATTGTTCAAGTAGTTGGCCTCTTCTTCCGAATCAGATTCGTCTCTTCCTTTTAGCGCCACAGCTTTCACTTTTTCGGTCTTCCCTGATAATAAATGCTTTGTCAGAAGATCCACTTGCGTTTTCATGTGCGCTAAATCTTGATCACGTTCTTCTTGTCTTCTTCTTTGGTCTGCAGTCATGCCTATAGATAAAGTGGGGCTTGCTACCTCAGAATCCCTGGTATGCCAAGCTCTACTTTGTTTCGTCATGCGATCTAGCATATTGCTTGCTTGACCAAAGGTGAGGTCCATAAAAGATCCTCCAGCTGCGTTATCCACCACTGGCTTAGTTATTGAATTCAAGGCTCTATACAATATCTCCATGAGGTGAACATTAGTCATGTGATGGTTTGGGCATCTCGCTAGCTTTGTCTTGAACCTCTCCCATGTTTCATGAAGAGCTTCAGTTGGAAGCTGACGAAAGTTGCTGATTTCATCTCTCAATTGTGCCCTTTTGGAAGGCGAAAAGAATCTTTCTAGGAAAGCGTCTCTCAATTGCCTCCAATTTGTAATTGAATCAGGAGTCAGCCCATTCAACCATAGTGTTGCCTCCCCAGACAGAGACAATGGAAATAGACGTAATCGAATTGCATTCTGACCAACACCAGGATTGTCAAAAGACTTGCATGTAGAAATAAAGTTGATGAGATGCATATTCGGATCATCGCCTGCTAGTCCACCAAACAATCCCTTGAGTTGCAATAACTGAATCATGGTGCTTGTGATGTTGAACTTGGCTCCGGGCGCTAATGGTGGTGGAATTATAGCTCCAGTGGCTCCGGCACCATCAAGATCATCATCATCATCATCGAATGGTATTTCACGTTGTGCATCCATTGATGTACTGAACAAAAAACCTGCAGTAAACAAAAACGAAAACTAAAAGTAAAAGTACGAGAGTCTTTGACCAAAGGGTCTAGTAATTATTACGAACTTAATTGACACTTGTATTCCCCGGCAGCGGCGCCAATTTTTGATAACGCTCAATCTACAGCTCTCGTAGGAGTGTAAAGCGGTCGTTATCAAATATAGAACCCAACTGGGTTGGGTATCGATCCCACAGGGAATAGCTTGGTCAACAAGTAAGTAAAGATTACTAGACTTTTAGTGCAAGTCTCGTAAGAAGGGGGGATTCTTGTCTTGCAAGTAATGTAAACAAAAGCTGAAAATAATAAAGTAAAAAGAGAGAGATTGTTACGTTGGTTGTAAACAATGAGAATTGAAGCGTTGGGGTTATGTCCACCTTCTGAGGTATACGTCTCTATTGGCTATGAGTGTGTAGAATTCTGACATGCAATTGCTTATAGAGGATTGTAGTCGATGGTAAATCCAAGCGTCTCTCGACCTAAACAAGGACTATTTCACTTTAACTCTCTCGAGCTTAAAGCGTGTCTAACGGTACAAATTCTCCAAGAGGTTAGTCCAGTTACGGCACTAGCTTTTTAATAGGAAAGGGTGTCCTACTACCTTGACATTATCTCTTTTCCAGACAAATAACTTTTCTCTCGAACAAGTTAAATGTTAGACTGGCGTATTCTTGCGTTTGCAACCGCAAAGAATGTAGATTAAGATGAAGAGAATAATGATATAAGCAATATACGTGCCTCGAACTCACAAACTCACAGCAATAGATAGTAACTCATTCGGCTTCCATAACCCCAACAGAGAAGTTTAGTTACCCATAAATGCGAAGGAGATCACGATTGACATTGTTGTTATACCACAAGATTGAGTAATTTCGTGTAGCTTAGGTGGTAGGCGTGAGGCGTGAATTCCTAGGCAAAGTAACGATTCTCTTGTTGTGGAATTTAAGAATAGAAGAGTAGAAGAAGAAAAATAGAATTGAATTGTGAGATGTTAAGAAGATGTTAGAAGATGTAAAAAGATGATAGAAGATGTAAGAAGATGAGAGGGATGGAAGGAAGTATTGTGTTCCCCCTCCTTCCTCCCTCCTTCTTCTAAATCTCTAGCATGATAGGGTATTTATAATACCCATATCCTACTCCTACTAAGCTAATGAAATAAATAACCAAATCCTACTAGACTAATGAAATCCTTAACCCAAATGTACTAGGTTAAGGTAACATTATCATAATCCACATAAAATAATGAAATACATAACCTAATTGTACTAGGTTAATGTATCATTGTCAAAATCCAGCTTTGTGTCTGTAAGTCCCCAAAGTCTTCAGAATTGTTGTTTTAGCCCGGGACAGATTTTCCATGCAGCAGTTTTGGTCCCCCAAAGTCTTCAGAAATGCTGTTTTAGCCCGGGACACATTTTCCATGCAGCAGTTTTGGTCCTTAGGCGTGTAAACTCCCTTCCCTTCCTTCGTGAGCTTTCTTTAGCGTCAAGTAAGCCATAAAATGCTGAATTATGCATCATTTATACCTGAAACTTTACTAATCATGTTCGTTAGCTCATTTACAGGAAAAAGGACTAAAAGTGCATGAAATATATAATTTGTTCTCAAAACTAGGCTAAAATATGGGCAAAATATATTGATATAGGTGCGTAAATTCGCCTATCATCACCATGCAAGAAGAGATCATGAGGATCAAAGAGTCACACGGGGCCAAGGACCACGATGGTTTGGGGTATGACGATTTGTGCGTTCACCCAGGAGTAGACCTACCAAAAGGATACAAGGTCCCTAAGTTTGAGATGTTTGACGGTACCAGAAATCCAATGGCCTATCTAAGAAGGTACTGCGAGCAACTAGTAGGGATAGGGAAAAACGAGGCGTTATTAATGCGTCTATTCAGTCGAAGTTTGAATGGTGAAGCCTTGGAGTGGTTCATGTCTCAGGAGCCGAAAAGGTGGACTGGTTGGAAGACATTGGCAAAGAGTTTCCTTGACCGGTTCGCATTCAACATTGAAATAGTGCCTGATCGGTATTGTCACGCCTCAAATCCTATTGGGGCGGACTGGCACCCATAACCGAGGAGGCCCGAGAGAACCAACTCATAACCTTATACTTTCCATGCATACCTCTATGACAACCCAAAATTCGAACAACATCATGTTGCATATAAAAGGAAATAATCACCTGTACAAGCTCGAGCACACATATATATGTATATACAATACTTGGTCGTTGGAGCCATCACGTCTACTAACAAAACACCACCTTGACTGTACATTAGGTCTACAAAGCCTCTAAATAATACACAGAGTTTAACTAAGGTCGGGACACACCCCGCCATATAACTAACTTCTATACAATACCAAAAGTGACTGGATATGACACGGAAAGCCCCGAAGCAAACTGGAGCTCACCAAAAACAGTTGGATATCCTGGCTCCTATTTGTACGGTGTATGAGCTGAGGTACCTGTGCCTGCAGCATGAAATGCAGGTCCCCCGTGGGGGACGTCAGTACGAAATATGTACTGAGTATGTAAAGCTGTAGATAATCACATATGATATAGGAGCTCAATAGAAATCAGAAACAAGTGAATAAATCGTAATAGGAGTGGACCACACTTACTAGAACTTGTGACAACGTGTACATTGTATTTATTCAATCACTTTACCTTCGTTCTTATCATCTTTGTAATCATTACTGTACTGTACTGTGACCAATAGGCTGCCTCTAGTACATATCAATTGGGATCGACCCATGATAGGCTTATGCCCCTGGGATACCACCCATAAACACATAAATAGGGATCGACCCATGATAGGCTTATGCCCCTGGGATACCACCCGATAAGAGAGAACTTCCATCACTTAGTTCAATTAATCTTTGATATTATTATTTCGGTTGCCACCACATTTTTGATACTTTAAAACAATGATACATCAATAAGAGACATATAAATAGACCATCAATGCAATAAAAATGAAGTAAGAACTCATTGGCACATCAATGAAGTGTTTTGGAGTCATCAATGCCATAACAATGAAGTAGGAACTTATTGGTATATCAATGAAATGTTTTGGAGTCATTAATAGCACATGGATCTTGTTTGAGTAACCGGATACCTTCTGACATACATTAGTGCAATAAACATGTAATATTTGGAAAACAAGTAAGTATTGGAATGTCTTGACATCTTGTAGGGTGGAAATAAGTTCATTGGTAACGTAGGACATCATACAAAACCATTATGGATCACATGTTACTGAATAACTTTGGAAACTTTCTTAATAGAACAATTGTTCACTTTCATGCCAAAGATATGGTATAGAGTATGCTTTACATACCTGTCATTCAACCTTCAATACTAGTCCCAAATGGACTTCTCGTCTTTTCGGATTACTTATCTACAATGAACATATATAGCAATCTAGTATTAGCGACCAAACGTCACAATTCAATTATTTGAATTCACCAAACTAGTGGTTAAGTAGTAATCCTTAATTACACCATAAAGGGTGTCACTTTAACACTCTTATACTCCAATTACATTCACATGCCATGCATATTCATACAACATTCTCCAATATCAAGTTTGGATTCATTTATCCTTCCAACCAATCCATTAAACCAAATTGAGCCATAGACATAAATAATCATCAATTCAATAGTATATCACCATATCCACCTTCCATAACTCA
This sequence comes from Capsicum pubescens, assembly GCA_030864215.1. Lineage (NCBI taxonomy): Eukaryota > Viridiplantae > Streptophyta > Magnoliopsida > Solanales > Solanaceae > Capsicum > Capsicum pubescens. The sequence continues at coordinate 414,737,840 of CM061548.1, forward strand.
ATTACCATATCCACCTTCCACAATTCAATACAACCAAACCATGCAAAATAGTCCATAACCCTATTTTCATCACCTTTCAATAACAACCAATACATATAATCCTCTATCACACATATACATATGGAAGAGAACAAAGGCAAACAATATTCATACCTTAGAATTCACCTCTTGATTATGCAATCCTGTTTGCACAAATAATAGGTGCCGTTCGAAGCTCTCGAGATGACGATCGCAGTTATCGGATTACTTTGGAATTTTTACGGTTGAATCAAAAGTAATTTAAAGGTCAAATTTGGCTAGGGTTTGTTCTTTCTCAATGATTGATGATGAAAATGAGTTTTTGAACTCATATTCATGTAAATATACACATATTCCCGTCCATAATATAATAGGGAATGACCAAAATGCCTTTAAAATTTAAATAATGTCAAATCTGTCCTTTGGTGGACTGTTTGATAAGCTAAAGTAGATCGACCATAACTCTTTTCTCCGATATTGGATTTGGGTGAAATTGGTATCGTTGGAAAGATAACTCAAATTTCTTTCATTTAATATAAAGTAGGCCACCCATTTCGTCCTGTACAAGGAGTTATGGTCATTTGAAGTTGACCCTAAGAATCTGTTTTGATAGGCTGAAGTAAAACGAATATAACTCCTTAGTCAGACGTTGGATTTGGATGAAACCAATTTCATTGGAAAGAAGACTCAAAGATATTTCTTTTCATAATTCGAAGATCTCTCATTTCATTATATTAAGGGAGTTATGATCATTCGAAGTTGACCCAAAAAATTGGCTAGCCTCAGTAGTTTGTGTGCAGGAAATTTTCCTGCACATTTACTATTCCCAAATATCCCGGCCACCGCTTTATATTTTCGAATGTGCTCGATTATATCCGAAACCTATCCGTTTTTGGAAATCTTTATATCGTTGGAAAGCTTATTCAATAACCTTCGCATGAAACCATCGACGGGAAAATTCCGGTATAAATAAAATAAAAAAATTAATTCCATATAAATAAGACCAATACACGTACTTGAATACGCCAATACATGTACTTGAATATGGGGTGTTACATCCTTCCCCCCTTTAGGACATTCGTCCTCAAATGTTAGCGTAGTTATTCAACCGAAACAAGTTTAAGTCCATCATTAACATTCACATCATCACATAAATACTATGCATATATAAAAAAAAAACTTACTTGTTAATGTTCTAACTCCGTTTCTTCTACTTCCTCTTCATCTTTGAACAAATGAGGGTACTTAGATTTCACTGCTTCCTCATCTTCCCATGTAATCTCTTCCCTTTGACGATTTCTCCAACGTACTTTCACCGATGCTATCTCTTTATTTCTCATCTTCTTAACTTGGCGATCTAGAATAGCAATAGGCACTTCCTCATAGGTAAGATCTTCCGCAACTTGCACATCCTCAGTAGAAGTGATATGTGATGGATCTCCGATGCACTTTCGAAGCATTGACACATGAAATACCGGATGTACTGATGAGAGCTCTTGGGGTAGCTCTAATTCATATGAAACTTGTCCAAACCTTCAAGTGATCTTATACGGGCCTATATAACGTGGACTCAACTTCCCTTTCTTTCCAAATCTCATTACCCCTTTTATTGGTGATACCTTCAAAAATACCCAATCACCTATAGAAAACTCTAGTCCTCTCCTTCTACTATCCGCATATGACTTGTGTCGACTTTGGGCTGTTTTCAGTCGTTGCTGAATTACTTTAACCTTCTCTATGGCTTGATAAACAAGATCCGGTCCGAACAAAAGAGTTTCACTCACTTCGAACCATCCTATTGGTGATCTACACTTCCTTCCATATAAAGCTTCATATGGTGCCATTTTGATACTTGAGTGATAGCTATTATTGTAGGCAAACTCAATAAGAGGTAAATGATCATCCCAGTTTCCCTTAAAATCTATTACACAAGCTCGTAGCATATCTTCAAGTGTTTGGATGGTACGTTCTGCTTGTCCATCTGTTTGAGGGTGAAAAGCTGTACTCAACTTCATTTGTGTTCCCAAACACCTCTGAAAAGACTTCCAAAAGTTTACGGTAAATTGGGTTCCCCGATCTGATATAATAGAGATTGGCACTCCATGTAATCAGACTATCTCTTTATTGTACAGCTTCACATACTCTTCAACTGTGTAAGTGGTCCTAACTGGTAGGAAATGTGCGGATTTGGTAAGCCTATCAACAATCACCCATATAGAATCAAACTTCCGGGATGTACGAGGCAAACCAATAACGAAATCCATGTTGATCATGTCCCACTTCCAGCTTGGAAGATCAATGCATTGCATATAACCTCCGGGTTTTTGGTGCTCAACTTTAACTCTGACAATTTGGACATTCAGCTACAAATTCTGCAATGCTCTTCTTCATGTCATTCCACCAATACATATCTTTCAAATCTTGATACATTTTGGTTGATCCTGGATGAATGGAATACCTTGAAAAATGTGCCTCTGTCATAATCTTCTTTCTTAGCCCATCTACATCCGGCACACACAATCGGTTTTGGTACTGAAGTACTCCTTCTCGCGTAAGCTTAAATGCCTTGGTCGCACCACTCTGAACGTTCTCCTTAAGCTGTAATAAAATAGGATCTGCATATTTCTTCTCTTTCACTTCAGCTACTAATGAAGATTCCACAACATTATGTATGATAAGCTCTTTATTCGGGGTTTCAAGAAGGCGAACTCCCAAACTAGCTAACTGGTGAAGATCTTTAATCATCCCTTGACTTTATATAGGTTCCATCATATCCTTACGACTTAACGCATCAGCTACCACATTTTCTTTCCCTGGATGGTACAAGATATCAACATCGTAGTCCTTTAATAGTTCAAGCCATCTCCGCTGCCTTAAATTTAGATCCTTCTGATTAAAAATATATTGCAAGCTCTTATGGTCAGTGTATATATCAACATGAACCCCATATAAGTAGTGGCGCCATATCTTTAAAGAAAAAATAACTGCTGCCAGCTCAAGATCGTGTGTAGGATAATTTTTCTCATGTGGCCGCAATTGTCTAGAAGCATATGCTATTACCTTACCATGCTGCATCAATACACATCCTAAACCAATTCTGGAAGCATCACAATACACTGTATACCCTTCGGTGCCTTCTGGAAGTACCAACACGGGTGTAGAAATCAACTTGTTCTTTAAATCTTGAAAACTCTTCTCACAGGCATCATTCCATTGGAATTTGGATGCTTTATGGGTTAGCTTGGTTAAGGGTGCTGAAATGGAAGAAAAGCCTTTAACAAACCTTCTATAATAATCGGCCATCCCGAGAAAACTACGAATCTCTGTAGGCGTTGTGGGCCTTGGCCAGTTCTTCACAACTTCTATCTTTTGAGTATCAACCTTTATCCCTTCACTAGATACAATATGACCCAAAAATGCCACCGACTTTAACCAAAATTCACATTTAGAGAACTTTGCATAAAGCTTACAATCACGAAGAGTCTGCAATGCCTGTCGTAAGTGATTGGCATGGTCCTCTTCTGATCTAGAATAAACTAGAATATCATCTATAAAAACTATCACAAATACATCCAGGAATGGCTTAAACACCCTATTCATCAAATCCATAAAAGTTGTGGGTGCATTTGTTAGCCCAAATGACATAACTAGAAACTCATAATGACCATACCGTGTTCGGAAAGCTGTCTTGGGTATATCCTTCTCTTTGACCCTCACTTGGTGGTAACCTGACCTCAAATCAATCTTAGAAAAGCGCTTGGCGCCCTGTAACTGATCAAATAAATCATCAATTCTTGGGAGAGGATATTTATTCTTAATAGTCACCTTATTCAATTGCCGATAATCAATACACATCCTTAGCGAGCCATCCTTTTTGCGCACAAATAACACTGGTGCTCCCCTGGGGGACATACTAGGCCTTATGAATCCCTTCTCTAGCAAATCTTTCAATTGCTCTTTCAATTCTCGTAATTCTGCTGGGACCATTCTATACGGAGGAATGGATATTGGTTGGGTGCCTGGTATTACATCAATACCAAACTCTACTTCTCGTTCAGGAGGCAAACCTGGAAGATCTTCAGGAAATACAACAGAAAATTCATTTACCACCGGAACAACATGAAGAGTTGGTGGCTCCGCTTCTGTATCCCTTACTCTAACTAAATGATATAAGTATCCCTTGGAGATCATTCTTCTCGCCTTAAAATAAGAAATAAATCTACCTCTTGGAGCGCTAATTTCACCTTTCCATTCAAGGACTGATTCATTTGGAAAATGGAAATATACCTTTTTCGTGCAGCAATCAATTGTGGCATAACAAGACACCAACCAGTCCATACCCATTATAACATCAAAATCTACCATTTCTAACTCCACAAGATCAGCCATCGTATCACGACCACAAACAGTTACTATGCAGTTTCGATAAACCCTTCTAGCTATAATAGATTCCCCAACCGGTGTGGACACTTCAAATGGCTTAACTAACAGTTCGGGTATTCTTTCGAACTTTCCAGCAACCAATGGAGTAACATAAGATAATGTAGAACCGGGATCAATTAAGGCATATAAATCGAATGAAAATATAGACAACGTACCCGTAACCACATCTGGGGAAGCCTCTAAATTTTGTCGATCCGCTAGAGCATACGTACAATTTTGAGCCCCGCTAGAACTCGTGGCTCCTCTATCACCTCTAACATGACCCATTGGTTGTGCACCCCTTCCTGAATAAGGCATTGATGATGATGATGCAACAAATGACCCCATAGGTCATGCCATACCCCCTATGCCCCTTCGTGGGCATTCTCTCATCATATGCCCCGACATACCGCACCAAAAGCAAACATTGGTCCCCAGCTGACATGCGCCCAAATGATACCTTCCACATTTATTGCATGGCTCTTGAGGAGGTCTCGATTGGCTCATATTCCCTTGCCCTTGGTACCCCACTGTCCGCAAACTCTGACTCTCACTTTTGTGCCCAAATTGATTTCCTCTGGACCTTTGGAACTGTGGTGGGGCACTAGCTGCAGAATAAGAAGATAATGGCCTAGGTGGTCTAGCAGAAAACTATGGTCTGAACCCTCCTTGGGATGCCATGAACTTCCCTGTAGATCTGGCCCTCTTGGAATATCCTCTTTCTAATTCTTGTGTTCTTCTCCTCTGCCTCTGATCTTCCATTTTCTGTGCAAAATCTTGGATCCTCGCTATGTCCATATCTTTGTTCAAAGCGGCAATAGTACAATCTCTAACCAGATATGGATCTAGCCTATCCACATATTGATGAACTCTGTCATCCATAGTAGCTACAACATTAGGAGCATATCTCGACAAGGAATTAAATCGGAGACTGTACTCCCTCACGCTCATATTCCCCTGACGAAGATTTAAAAACTGATCTGCATGGGCCTGACGAATCTCGAATGGAAGATAATGATCAAGAAATACCTCTTTGAACGCTTTCCAAGTAGATGGGGGTGCATCAATACCCCTAGATCATTTCCAGTCCCCGTACCAATATATAGCCTCCCCTTTAAATCTATACACCGCTAACTCCACTGTCTCTCTACCCATTACATGCATAACATCTAAGGACCTTTGAATTTGATCAATAAAGTCCTGTGGGTCCTCGTTAAGATCTGATCCAGTAAAAGTGGGAGGATCCATCTTAAGAAAATCATGTGTTCAAAGGCTAGCCGCCCTATCTGTACCACTAGGACCCGTGGTAGGAATGGCTTGCCCAGCAACTATACGAGTCAAAAGTTGCACTGCATTTCTAAGATCTTGATCAACAACATTAATAGGTGGCTCCGGGGATATAGTTCCCATCCCCCTTATTTCTTCCGGAGTGGAAGAAGTTTCTGATGCATGCTCAGCTGGAGCCTCACTTTGATTAGCTGGTATAGTGGGTGACTTACTAGTCCCCTCTCCGGCAGCCACATCTACTTGCTTACTGGTATTCTTTCTTCTGGTAACACGGCATCATTTCGCACGATCTAAGACATGAAGAAAAGAAACAATTCCTAAATGTCCATAGCCTCCTGTTTATAGATGCGGTGCATAACACACCGATAAACAAGACTCTACGTAGACACGGCTTTGTAGACTCACTAGGACGAACTTCTCTGATACCACTTTTGTCACGCCTCAAATCCTATTGGGGCGGACTGGCACCCGTAACTGAGGAAGCCCGGGAGAACATCTCATAACCTTATACTTCCCATGCATACCTCTATGACAACCCAAAATTCGGACAGCATCATGTCGCATATAAAAGGAAATAATCACCTGTATAAGCTCGAGCACACATATATATGTATATATAATACTTGGCCGTTGGAGCCATCACGTCCACTAACAAAACACCACCTTGACTGTACATTAGGTCTACAAAGCCTCTAAACAATACACAGAGTTTAACTAAGGTCGGGACACACCCCGCCATATAACTAACTTCTATACAATACCAAAAGTGACTGGATATGACACGGAAAACCCCGAAGCAAACTGGAGCTCACCAAAAGCAGCTGGATATCCTGGCTCCTACTTGTGCGGTGTATGAGCTGAGGTACCTGTGCCTACAGCAAGAAATGCAGGTCCCCCGTGGGGGACATCAGTACGAAATATGTACTGAGTATGTAAAGCTGTAGATAATCACATATGATATAGGAGCTCAATAGAAATCAGAAAAAAGTGAATAAATCGTAATAGGAGTGGACCACACTTACTAGAACTTTTGACAACCTGTACATTGTATTTATTCAATCACTTTACCTTTGTTCTTATCATCTTTGTAATCATTACTGTACTGTACTGTACTGTGACCATTAGGCTGTCTCCAGTACATATCAATTAGGATCGACTCATGATAGGCTTATGCCCCTGGGATACCACCCATAAACACATAAATAGGGATCGACCCATGATAGGCTTATGCCCCTGGGATACCACCCGATAAGAGAGAACTTCCATCACTTAGTTCAATTAATCTTTGAGATTGTTATTTCGGTTGCCACCGCATTTTTGATACTTTGAAACAATGATACATCAATAAGAGACATATAAATAGACCATCAATGCAATAAAAATGAAGTAAGAACTCATTGGCACATCAATGAAGTGTTTTGGAGTCATCAGCGCCATAACAATGAAGTAGGAACTTATTGGTATATCAATGAAACGTTTTGGAGTCATTAATAGCACATGGATCTTGTTTGAGTAACCGGATACCTTTTGACATACATTAGTGCAATAAACATGTAATATTTGGAAAACAAGTAAGTATTGGAATGTCTTGACATCTTGTAGGGTGGAAATAAGTTCATTGGTAACGTAGGACATCATACAAAACCATTATGGATCACATGTTACTGAATAACTTTGGAAACTTTCTTAATAGAACAATTGTTCACTTTCATGCCAAAGATATGGTATAGAGTATGCTTTACATACCTGTCATTCAACCTTCAATACTAGTCCCAAATGGACTTCTCGTCTTTTCGGATTACTTATCTACAATGAACATATATAGCAATCTAGTATTAGCGACCAAACGTCACAATTCAATTATTTGAATTCACCAAACTAGTGGTTAAGTAGTAAGCCTTAATTACACCTTAAAGGGTGTCACTTTAACCCTCTTATACTCCAATTACATTCACATGCCATGCATATTCATACAACATTCTCCAATATCAAGTTTGGATTCATTTATCCTTCCAACCAATCCATTAAACCAAATTGAGCCATAGACATAAATAATCATCAATTCAATAGTATATCACCATATCCACCTTACATAACTCAATTAACATATCCACCTTCCACAATTCAATACAACCAAACCATGCAAAATAGTCCATAACCCTATTTTCATCACCTTTCAATAACAACCAATACATATAATCCTCTATCACACATATACATATGGAAGAGAACAAAGGCAAACAATATTCATACCTTAGAATTCACCTCTTGATTATGCAATCCTATTTGCACAAATAATAGGTGTCGTTCGAAGCTCTCGAGATGACAAACGCAGTTATCGAATTACTTTGGAATTTCTACGGTTGAATCAAAAGTAATTTAAAGGTCAAATTTGGCTAGGGTTTGTTCTTTCTCAATGATTGATGATGAAAATGAGTTTTTGAACTCATATACATGTATATATACACATATTCCCGTCCATAATATAATAGGGAATGACCAAAATGCCTTTAAAATTTAAATAATGTCAAATCTGTCCTTTGGTGGACTGTTTTGATAAGCTAAAGTAGATCGACCATAACTCTTTTATATGCTATTATATTTGGATTAAATTGATATCATTGGAAATATAACTCAAAGGGATTTCATTTCATATAAAATAGGCCACCCAGTTCATCCTGTACAAGGAGTTATGGTTGTTTGAAGTTGACCCTAAACATCTGTTTTGATAGGCTGAAGTAAAACGAGTATAAATCCTTACCCAGACGTTGGATTTGGATGAAACCAATTGCATTGGAAATAAGACTCAAAGATATTTCTTTTCATTGGTCGCAGCTCTCCCAGTTCATTATATTAAGGGAGTTATGATCATTCGAAGTTGACCCAAAAATTTGGTTAGCCTCAGTAGTTTGTGTGCAGAAAATTTTCCTGCACATTTACTATTCCCAAATATCCCGGCCACCGTTTTATAGTTTCGAACGTGCTCGATTATATCCGAAACCTATCTGTTTTTGGAAATCTTTATATTGTTGGAAAGCTTATTCAATAACCTTCGCATGGAACCATCGACGGGCAAATTCCGGTATAAATAAAATAAAAAAATTAATTCCATATAAATAAGACCAATACACGTACTTGAATACGCCAATACATGTACTTGAATATGGGGTGTTACAGGTATTCACTAGACCGGATTAAACAAAAGAGCGTTGAGAGTTTTTGAGATTATGCTTTTCGTTGGAGGAAAGAAGCTGCCAAAGTGCAGCCCCCCATGTCCGAGGAGGAAATGGTATCTGTGTTCTCTCGCGCTCAAGAAGGAGAATATTATACCAGGATGGTGTCCGCTGTCAGAGCGACCTTTTCAAATTTGGTAAAAATAGGAGAATCATTAGAGAAAGGTATTCGGATAGGAAAAATTGCCAAAACCCCGACATCATCTGGAACTGCCATGTTTTCTAAGAAGAAGAAGGAAGAGGTAGGTGGGGTTTCTGCCAATTCTGTTACAAAATCGAAACAACGGTTCAACTCTAGAAACGTTTTATCTTCCCCGCCATCACATAACCTTCCGCACGCATTCTACGTCCACCCTCAATACCAAACTCCACTCCCAAACATCCCACCATCATACCAAGCTCCACAGCCAAATATCTTTCCCCAATACCCAGTTCCACCTCCAAATTATCAGTCTCATTTCTAAACTACTCCCCCAAATAGCCGAACAAATTTCCAAACACCTCCAAATTACCACCAAGTACCCCCTCCTACAAACCTAAGCCCGTATAACCCCCAGCGTCCAAACCACGAAAAGAAACCTCCCCGAAACTTCACTCTACTAGCTGAAAGTCGCACCCAATTTTTTGAAAGATTGAAGAATGCTGGTCATTTGCAACCAGTACAGTCAAAGCCTGTCAATACTAGCTCCCGGTTTTATCACCCTGATCAAAATTGTGCCTATCATTCAGGGGCAGCATGGCATAGTACTGAGGACTGTCTTATCTTGAAACACAGAATCCAAGATCTGATTGATCAAAATGTCATCATGCTCCAGGCACCTACTCCAAATGTTAGCAGTAATCCACTGCCCAACCATGGGGGATCTATAGTTAACATGATTGAAATAGAAGGCGAATGGGCATCTGGCAAGACCATTACCCAGGTGAACTCCGAAAAGCGCAAAAGGGCGGAAGAGGTAGGAAATATAGAGAAAGTTGTGGCTGCCTTAAGTATCTGCGAGAAAGCCCCATTTATAGTGATGACTGCACCGACTCAAGTGTACGCTCCCCCTCCAAAGAAGGAATTTATTGTGCAAACCGCCGCTGCCCAGGGGATGACGCGATCAGGACGATGCTACATCCCTGAGGAATTGACCAACAAGAAAGATTCACAGAAAAGGCCAATCACTGAAGGAGAGGCTGAGGAATTTTGGAGGCATATGCAACCAAAGGATTACTCAATTGTCAAACACTTGGAGAAAATGCCAGCCCAAATCTCTGTCTTGGCACTATTATTGAGCTCGCAACACCACCGACAGGCTCTGTCGAATGTCTTGGAGGAAGAGTATGTTCCCGCAGAAACGAGCGTTGAGAATTTGGCTGCGTTGATAGGGAACGTTGTGGGGAACCATCGCATATCATTCAGTGACGAAGAGTTGCCGTTTGAAGGAGCAATGCACAATAAATCCATGCATGTCACCGTCATTTGTCGAGATTATGCAATTAATCAGGTATTAATAGATGACGGATCTGGAGTGAATATTTGTCCCCTCTCCACGTTGATCCAAATGGGCTATGATCTAGGGAAAATTCGTCAAAACCACGTAAATGTGAGAGCATTCGATGGAGGGTAGAGAGATACCATAGGAGAGATTGATTTGCACATCCAAATGGGGCCTGCTGAGTTTAAGACTAAGTTTCATGTTATGGATATCCATCCTAGCTACAACCTGCTTTTAGGAAGACCATGGATACACGGGGCAAAGGCAATTTCATCACCCTTTCATCAATTATTGAAGTTCATTTGGAAAGATCATGAAGTAGTCATCCAAGGAGAAGGAAGTCGAGCGGACCGTCCCAATGGTTATGTGCCGGTGATTGAAGATGTTCCAAAAGGTAGCAGTTTCTATACAGTGGAAATTGTAAACGCTGCGGAAAGAGATTCGACACCCAAAATATCAATGCCTTCTGTCTACAAAATGATTGCAACTGTGATGTTAAGAAATGGGTTCGAACCTGGTCGAGGCTTGGGCAAGAATTTACAAGGAATTATCGAGCCTATTGTGATCCCAGAGAGAAGCTCTAAGCACGAGTTAGGGTATCAGCCTACTAGAAAAGATAGGGTTGAGGATGAGCCAGAAAAAAGTCTGTTTAGGCCCTTGACACTCCTGTTCCAGTCATTTCCCGTACGAGAGATGTCAGATGATGATGGTCTTGGGGATGGTATAGGATATTTGTTTGAAGGATGCAATGTTGTACCAGAAGATCTCCCAGAGTCCAGCGGGGTGAAGCAGATTGCGCCAGGGGAGGCTTTGCAAAATTGGACCTCCACTTCACTCATAACCCGTCGCCCGTCGTGGTAGATGAAAGGGCAATTACTAATAGTTTTGAAATCGGTGATGATCCGGAGAAGGCCCCGCGATCCACCTTTTATATCTCAAAACTTTATTTTCGTATCTTACTGCTTTCAAAAAAGGCGCGGGCTTGTATTTGTGCAAGTCACAAGCCATGGTTTTGTAATTATTTCTCAAATTTCAATGAAAAGGCCTTCATTTATTTGGAAAACTATATTAGTTCTAAAACGCCCCTAGTCATATGTTTTGTTATTTTCTTATCATCTAACTTAGTTTGTTTGTCAATTAAAGTAACAATAGCTTAAAACCTGCCAATGTTGTGTCATGTCAAAGCCTGAACGAATAAAATGAAGGGGACGATGATGGTTGGAAGGACGATGACGAGGAACGGTTAGTTGAAGATATGGAGGAATTTGAGAATCGCAAAAAACCCAATCTGGAAGAAACTAAAACAGTCAACTTGGGAGATCACGATAAAATCAAAGAGACCAGTATCAGTGTCCCCCTCACGGCGCCACAAAGGGAAGAGCTCATCCACCTGTTGCGGGAGTATATCAATGTGTTTGCTTGGTCTTATGATGATTTGCCAGGGTTGAGCACCAACATTGTGTCATATAAATTGCCGATAAATTCTGAGTTTGATCTAGTCAAGCAAAAAATAAGAAAATTCAAGCCAGATTTAAGTTTAAAGATCAAGGAAGAAGTGACAAAACAAATCCAGTCTAAGGTTGTCGAGGTCACAAAATATCCGACATGGTTGGCCAACATCGTCCCTGTGCCAAAGAAGGATGGCAAGATTTGAATTTGTGTTGACTATAGAGACTTGAACAAAGCCAGTCCTAAAGATAATTTTCCGTTACCCAACATCCACATTCTCATCGATAACTGTGCGAAGCAGAAATACAGTCATTCGTTGATTGTTTTGCCGGCTATCATCAGATACTGATGGATGAGGAAGATGCAGAAAAAATGACTTTTATTACGCCCTGGGGTGTTTATCATTACAGGGTAATGCTGTTTGGTCTCAAGAACGCAGGTGCGACTTATATGAGGGCCATGACGACGATTTTCCATGATATGATCCATAAGGAGATTGAGGTGTACGTGGATGATGTAATTATCAAATCCTGCGAGAGTTCGAATCATCTAACTCATCTGGAGAAATTCTTCAACAGATTAAGAAGGTACAGTTTGAAGTTAAATCCTGCTAAGTGTGCTTTTGGTGTGCCATCAGGAAAGTTGCTGGGGTTCATAGTCAGCAGAAGAGGGATCGAGCTAGACCCATCCAAAATCAAGACAATTCAAGACTTGTCACCGCCGAGGACCAAGAAAGAAGTTATGAGTTTCCTGGGTTGTCTGAATTACATTAGCAGATTCATCGCTCAATCAACAGTCATATGCGAGCCAATTCTCAAGATGTTGAAGAAAAATGCACTGAATAAGTGGACAGAAGAATGTCAGAGAACTTTTGATCGCATCAAGGAATACTTGTCTGCACCATCGGTTTTGGTCCCACCGAGAGAAGGAATTCCATTATTGCTTTACCTGTCAGTCTCAGAAAATGCTTTCGGATGCGTCCTTGGGAAACATGATGAGACCGGCAGGAAAGAGAAAACCATTTACTACTTGAGTAAAAAGTTCACACCATATGAAGACCGTTACACTCTTATAGAAAGGACATGTTGTGCTTTGACTTGGATGGCACAAAAGTTGAGGCATTATCTGTCGTCCTACACAACTTACCTCATCTAGAGAATGGATCCATTAAAGTATATATTCCAGAAGACCATGCCTATAGGAAAGCTAGCCAAGTGGAAAATGTTGCTAAGTGAGTTTGACATTGTGTATGTAACCCAAAAAGCAATCAAGGGGCAAGCCTTAGCAGATCATTTGGCTGAAAACCCAGTTAATGAGGAATACGAGCCACTTCGAACATACGTTCCAGACGAGGAAGTTTTGTTCGTAGGAGAAAATATCACGAAAATCTACCCCGGATGGAGGCTATTTTTTGATGGGGCGGTCAACTTCAAAGGTTCAGGAATTGGAGCAGTTTTGGTGTCAGAAATGGGCCAGCATTATCCGGTAACTGCTAAGTTATGTTTTTCATGCACCAACAACATGGCTGAATATGAAGCTTGCATCCTGGGGCTCAAATTGGCACTTGATATGGGTGTTCGTGAATTGCTAGCCATCGGAGATTCAGATTTGCTGATTCACCAGGTACGGGGAGAATAGGCGATAAAAAACTCCAAGATTACTCCTTATGTGGAGCTGGTGCAAGAATTATGCGGAAGATTCAAGGATGTTGATTTCAGACATATCCCATGGACACAAAACAAGTTTGCTGACGCTTTGGCCATGATATCTTCCATGATTCAGCACCCGGATCAGAGTTACATTGATCCTTTGGAAATAAGCCTGAAGGAGCAACCCGCGCATTGCATACACGTGGAAGAGGATCCTGATGGAAGGCCTTGGTACTATGACATTAAGAGGTATTTGGTATCTGGAATATATCCTGAAGAGACTAGTAACAACCAAAAGAAGACAATCCGGTGTTTGGCAAGGAATTACTTTCCAAGTGGAGAAATTCTTTTTAGGAGGACTCCTGATTTGGGATTCCTAAGATGCGTTGATGCGGCGGAAGCCAATAAGTTGATAAACGAGGTACACGCTGGAGTTTGTGGGCCCCACATGAATGGGTTTGTCCTTGCTAGAAAGATCCTGAGAACCGGTTACTTCTGTATGACTATGGAAAATGATTGTAGTAAGTTTGTGCAGAGATGTCCAAAATGTCAAATACACGGAGATCTGATTCGAATGCCTCCACACGAGCTTCACTCAATGAATTCTCCTTGGCCTTTCGTATCTTGGGGCATGGATGTCATCGTACCAATAGAGCCATTAGCATCGAATGGGCATAGATTTATTTTGGTTGCCATTGATTATTTCACTAAGTGGGTCGAAGTTGCTTCGTACAGAGCCGTCACTAAGAAAGTGGTTGCATATTTCGTCAGGAATAACTTGATTTATCGATTCGGAGTGCCAGAATCAATTATTACTGATAATGGGGCAAACCTGAACAGTTACTTGATGAAAGAAATTTATGATCAGTTCAAGATTGTGCATCGCAACTCGACAGTGTACCGTCCCTAAATGAATGGAGCCGTAGAAGCTGCTAACAAGAATATCAAGAAGATCTTGAGAAAGATAGTCGAAAATGATAGATCATGGCATGAGATGTTACCTTACGCCTTGCTAGGGTATCGAACAACAGTTCGAACCTCCACTGGAGCAACTCCCTATTTACTAGTTTACGGAAATGAAGCTGTGATACCCGCTGAGGTCGAAATACCTTCCCTAAGGATTATTCAGGAAGCTGGACTGAGTAACGAAGAATGGGTCCGTGCTCGCTATGAACAATTCATGTTAATTGATGAAAAGAGAATAGCCGTTGTATGCCATGGTCAGCTGTATCAACACAGGATGGTTCGTGCCTTTAACAAGAAGGTAAGAACTCGAGCATTTGAAGTAGGGCAACTGGTTCTCAAACGAATATTCCCTCACCAAGAGGAGTACAAGGGCAAGTTCGCTCCAAACTGGCAAGGGCCATACATAGTTCGCAAGGTGCTATCTGGAGGAGCTCTGATTTTGTCTGAGATGGATGGCACAGAGTGGACCAAACCAATCAATTCTGATGCGGTAAAGAGATATTATGTTTGAATGACATTCTAGTTTTTGTGTTTTCTTAGTTTGTTTGTAATCACCTTTGTAATAATGTTGTTTCCTAGTGTGTAACTGCCTAGAATCCTTTCCCTTTATGTACAAACTACGTTTGACCTGAATTCCCAAGAAAGGGATACGTAGGCGGCCTATGTCGGCTTCGGTCAACCCCTTAGAAAAATTTATCCTTTCCCCCCTATGTATGAACTACGTGATGACCTGAATTCCCAATAAAAGGGATACGTAGGCGGCCTATGTCGGCTTCGGTCAACCCATTAATTTCTTTGGTATATCCTTAGCGTAGCCTGAACTACATTTGACCTGATTCCTACTTCAACGGGATACGTAGGCGCCCCAACGGCTCGTTCATATAACCCTAGGAAATGGAAACTGGGGCAGAATTTTTGAGAAGGAATCTCGAAAATTCACAAGAGAAGATCAACATCCAACAAAGAGAATGAAGATTAGCAAAGACTTCAGATCCACTCAGATTGGTATTATCTCAAACAAGTTTAAACTGGGGCAGAAATTTTGAGGAAGACCTCAAAATTTCCACCAAATTCCGGAACATATTCCAAATTCCCCAGCACCAGAGGTTAAAGCTTTGGAAACCACCAACTGTAACAAAGTCTGGGTAGACTCAATTTTTGGCTATGATAGAACTACTTAAAGAAACCCTCCAACAATAATCATGAGTTTTGGAAACCATCCATCGGATATAGTCAGAACTGCAAGGAAGACGTTCATTGAGCTAGTACATGACATGACTGGCAGAAATTTTCTAAAATTTTACAGAAGTTTTCAAAATTATTTTCAAAAATGTAAGACTATTTTCAAAAATCTTACGACTCACTTACTTAGTACTTGCCTAGACATCATTTGGGATAGAGTGTCAGGGTGGAAGTCTCAATATGGTGGAATGCCCAAGAGATGGCAAGGAGAAAATCAAGGATCGAAGAAGGTTAACATGGAGTAATTTCATTCAACTAATCATTTTTCTGTGGATGCAGGGATCAATACGCAAAATGAGAGTCTCTTTCCAAAATCTCCAAGCAAATTGGGAGCCACAACGGATCATTAATGCCCAAGAACGGTATTTTAGGGCAACCCTAAAAATAGGTTTAATGCCCATTTATTCAGGACCTTTTGATTTGTCCATCTCATTTCTTGAGATCGTAGGCGACAAACAAAAGCACTTTGTCTTCTTTACACGTATCGTATTTAGAAGTTTCCTAAAAATAGTCGCTAGTAAAAGCGACTTTGTGTCTACTAATCATCTACCTTGAGTACAGGTACATGTAGAAAACAGGACACTGACAAATGAAGCCAGGTAAAATTATTTTATCACTGCCACAATGGCCATTGCATATCATTGCCGCAAAGGCCATTACATATCATTTCCGCAAAGGCCATTACACATCTGTTGACGCGCTAGATACAATGTTGGCGTCGAGGATATCATCAGCACTCAATATCTGTTGACGCGCTAAACACAATGCTGCCGTCGAGGATATCATCAACATTTAATAGCTGTTGATGCGCTAGACACAACGCTGGCATCGAGGATATCATCAGCATTCAATATCTGTCGACACGCTAGACACAACGCTGGCGTAGAGGATATCATCAGCATCCAATATATCTGTCGACATGCTAGACACAATGCTGGCATCGAGGATATCATCAGCATCCAATATATCTGTCGACACGCTAGACACAATGCTGGCGTAGAGGATATCATCAGCATCCAATATATCTGTCGACATGCTAGACACAACATTGGCGTCGAGGATATCATCAGCATTCAATATATCTGTCGACACGCTAGACACAACGCTGGCGTCGAGGATATCATCAGCATTCAATATATCTGTTGACACGCAAAACACAATGCTGGCGTCGAGGATATCATCATCTTTTCATGAATCAACTTCTGAATACATTAAGAGCACACGATTTAGAGGGACGCCTTCAGGTCGCTATCTAAGGATGAATGATATATAAGATTTCCTAGCAATTGACAATTTGAAGGTCATCTATAAGTCATATTATTTTAAATAGGATAGTGTGCAAGATCACCTATGAGTTGATAGCCTTTAGGTCATCCGTAAGCCACAATAACATCCTAACCGGATAGTGTGCAAGATCGCCCAAAAGTTGATAGCTCAAAGGTTATCCGTAAGTCGCAACTAAATCCTTACCGGAGCTCAAAGGTTATCCGTAAGTCGCAACTAAATCCTTACCGGAGGATATGCAAGATTGTCAAATTGATACGTCCAAGGGTTATTTATAAGCCGCATCATATCCAAGATCGATTATGTGCAGGATTACCTAAAGACGATCAATTTGAGGGATTATCTATAAGTCATATTGTATCCAAGGCCGGATGATGTGCAGGAACACCTGAAAGCTAGCGATTGGAGGGATATCTGTAAGTCATCTCTTATCCAAAGTCGAATGATGTGTAGGATTACCTAAAAGCTAGAAATTTAAAGGATATCTGTAAGTCGCCTCGTATCCAACATCAAATAATGCGCAAGATTATCTGAAGATTGACAATTTAAGGAAAATTTATAAATCGATCATCGGCTACAACCGAAGAGGTTATCATGCCGCATACAACAAGTGATATAGGTAACCAAAAGGGCCACCCCACTTTGAAAACATATTCGCTCAACAGATGAGCTAATTATAAAACAACCAAGGAGGTTGTTGTGTCTGTTATTGCGAGTTATTTCCCATCAAACAGGTACAATAAAGGATGACTTTACTTTTCAGGCCACAACTCACGTGGAGATATGGTAAAAGATTACTTACCTCTTTCGTGAATTATGTTTAACACTAACACTTTTTGCCTGAAGCATTGTCGAGAGCATCCGAGAGGATGGAAATCTCAAATCAAAACTACAGGTGCGGACGACTCCAAAAAGGATGCAGCACAACGTGGAACTCTTTCTCAGCAGCAAAACGGGACATAGTCTGGAGAGGGATGCCAAACTCTCTAGACGCGAGCTAAATGATGATCACCACCACCATTTAACCACGCCTCTATTAGAAGGCATGTGGGTATTTTTTGGATATTCTGGTCTCACCTTTACCTCTGGGATGTTTGTTAACTCATACTGAGGGGAACTTTCTTTTTCTTTCAAATTCGGGTGGCAACACACTTAGAGTTTTGGAAATTATGCTTACGTAAGTTCTTACCTATGGATGTGAAGAGATCCACGTTCATGGTTAAGAGGTTACAAGCCTCTTTTCCGCAACTCGATTAACTTGTCACTCATCCCAAGCTAAAGATCATCTAAAATAAAAGACTATCTTTTCTACCGATTGAGTCGAACTACAAGCAGTCTGATTCCCTGAGTTTCGGGGATATGTAGGTTGAGCTTTATGTAGAAAACTCGACTGCATTCCAATTTCCCCCCAAATCCCTGTATTCCCCAGCTTCTCGGTTTAACCAAAACACTCTAAAACCATGATAGTGGGTGAATTTTCTTGAAGATCGTGCTCAAAATCAAACTTTATGAACTACAAGTGACCTAAATTCTCATGGAACCTGAGATATGTAGGATTCCTGATACCGAGGTCCAGCCATGACTCTACGAAACTCGTGAGAAAAACCAACCTCTTTCAGATTTGAATTTGTGGTCGGACAAAATTAGGAGCGTCAACCTCCCTTTGCCCAGGGTTACTTGCATCCACCCTACCCAAAGGGAGGGGGCAGTTGTTGACACCCAATTTTTGCCCTCCACAAACCGAGTTTACTTTCGAGCTTCTTCGGTTGTTGATAAAATCAAAATATTTATTTCGTCTGAATAGAAACTTTTCAAAAAATATTCATCTGTGCAAATTTTGTCATTCTTGAGTAACGATGATACATTATCGTATTCAGTTATACGAAATTATGTAATTTTGTTACTTGAATAATTATTTTACGGAATATCAAATTTTAATCAAGGATTATTTTTGAAAATAAGTTCAAACAGTTGAAATCTTGATTTAAATATAATTTATTCTCAAAAATAACTTATTTGGGTAAATATCTGTTTAATTTTATTGAATCAAGAAGCTCAAGATTAAACAGGGTGTTAATTCATATCGAAATTCAATTTGATTTGGTCAATTTATTAAATTTTACCATAATTTGGAATCAATTTGGCCTTAATTGTGATACAATTAACCAATTGGTATTCGGTTTGGCTAAAATTTAAATTTAATTACCTAAACTGTAATCTGAATCCCTAATCTACCCAAAATAATCCGACATCATATTAGTTTTAGCCCACACCAATCCCTCATATTTATCTTTTCCCCGCAGCCCAAAAAGAAAACCAAGACCAATTGGCCCAATTTCAAGACCAACCCGTGACCCACTCTTTTGTTACCAACCCCCAAATTGGCCCAATACTCTCAAGAACCCGGACCAAACCCCCCTTATCTTCTCAACATCACCCACTTTCAAACCCTTAGCCACAAACGATCTCAACCAAACGACCCATTCCCCAACAACGGTGAAACCCGATCCCTTTAGCTCTAAATACCCGATTATCCTTCAGCCCTTCTCTTCACAATACGCTCAAACAACGGTGAGCAACATTGAATATCAGAGAACAACAGCAACAATCACAAAATCGACCCCAAATCCATCGACCCATTTTCAAGCCAAAAAAAACCCAAATACATCCTTTCACTATTAGTTCGTATGGATTGCGTGACCCCCACGTGAATGCGTACGTCGAGGAATTTTGAACCTTCTAGAATAGTGTTGAGGTGTCCTCCAACGTTCAATTCCATGAATTTTAGGATAGGGCTACGAATCTGGTACACATTTGGGTATTTTTTAGTGGTTGGAAGGGGGGATTCATTTTTTCCAATGGTGATTGGTCCACCTATTTGGGAATCATCCAAGAATTTGATACAAAGGGGTATAATATGTTAGGGGTAGCCTGATCTGAGTGAAATTTTGAATTACTCCCCTTTCGAAACACCTAGATTCCCCCCGAATTTGGAGCCCTATATAAAGACCGATCAGGTCACTATGAGGGGGAGTTTTTTTGGTCTTGACTCTAGGGTTCCAAGAGAGGAAGAATTGGAGGGTCTAGAAATTGTGTTTAGAAAAAGCTTTGGGAACTAGAATTCTGTTTCGAAATTTAGGTCGAAAATCGTAGTTAAAAATATGGGGGGTCTCTTTCTTTTCTTCAAAGAGGATTTTGAGGGAGTTTTGTTCTCACTTATTTCGTCTTGGTGTTCGAAAGATTGAGGGATGATCTCTGGTGGTTAAGACGCTACTAATAGCTCGCTTGTTCCCGTTTTGCTGCTCCCCGAACAGGTAACGTTCTTTCCATTCAGTTCTTAAATGTTTCAGCTTTATCTCGCTATTATATGGTGACAATTGACATTTTGGTATGCTGAGATGTTCACTATTTTCTTTGCAATTTTCTAAACACATTCATTTCTTGTTGGTTGTAAGTTGCTATAGCTAAAAGAAAATGCATTCCCTTTGCATGTTCAAGTTAATTTTCCTCCCTAGTGTAGGTACTGTTAGAGTATGAGGCATTAAATTGTTTTTCCGTCATCTTACCTATGTCATGATTGGTTTGATGATGGACGTTAAGTTTGTGCTTTGATGAACGTTGCGCAAATTTTCCCGGAATTTGCTCTATTCAAAGTTATTTGACCCTCTCTGGAGATGCTATTATTCATACTCTGTTGATACTTAATTGCTCAGAATGGTTATTATAGAATGATGTAAATCTTATATCTCTTGGTTATTACGGAATGATGTAAATTTTATGTCTTTTTCAAGTGATATTTTGCAAAAGATGTTTTGAGTCCTACGCACATTTTAGCATCGTTCGTCTCGTCGTTTCTTGGTTAAAAGAGGACTCTTCACTTTGTTTTCCTGACTTACAATGTCAATAAGAAAACACTGGGATTCACCTTTCAGGTGTCAAATCCTTACTTTTATTCTTTAATGTCTGCAAGTATCATGTTATGAAAATGCTCTTATCTTTCTTTTGATACAAATAATACATGAACTTAGTTTCCATAAAGCTGACTGTTCCCATCATTGATTAGCTTTCTTTTTTTGGGTCCCAACTTAAGGCAGTGAATTGATTTGCCTCATATATTCGTTGAATAATCTGGTTTAACTCTTTTCTGAAAATTTTATGATTATATCGGTACCATACGTGATCAAAAGTAGCGGAGACTTGGTCAATTAAGCTCCTTAACATTGCTTTGAAATAATGTGGAGATTGTAGTGTGTGGATCTATTTGTGTGAGTGTTATGATTGACACATTGTTTAACTAATTGATTCGATTGCAAGCCATACTTTTCATAATCTTGAGATTGATGTATTTAGACATTTTTTACAGTCCACATGTTTATAGGTAGCAAGTGAATCACTGTTTTCCTTAGCCTAAAATGTTGTATTTTTTGTTGAATAATTTATCTATAAATGTAAGGACTCTTGAGAACATACATTAATTCATTCACCTTTTTCTTTGCATGAACCCGCTTAGGAGTCCCATTGGACTCTCACATTATGAAATGGGCCATTGAGGCCCACCCCCTTTAGAAGACTTTGAATGCTGATTATAAAGAACAAGTAAGAGGAGTCGAAAGAAGAAGGAGGGGTCGAAATCCCACATTCGAAGCGGCTAAGAGACAAAAGTCTCATTTGTTATTTTATTTTATTTTAGTTAATCATTGTTGTCCTTGTTTATTTTTATTTGCTTATTTATTCATTTATTCATTCATTCATTTCGGCCTCGAAGCCAAAGTTGTATTTAATACAGGTGGAGCAGATTTGAGCCACAAAGGCTTGAAAATTAGACTAGGACAGGTAAAATGGGCGAAAAACCCAATTAGACTAGGACAAGTCTTATTAGTTTGGGCTCAATGGCCTAAATCCCTAACTTACTCCCCTTTCCCCTCTCCTTTATACTTGTTTTGCTTGTCTCTTTGCGAACCTAGTTAAATCCCTAACTAAGTCGCTAAAAACTGATTTTCGCGAAAACCTTTTCCTTAATCAATTTCTTTTCAACAAACCGATTTTCCAAAGTTAATCAAAAAAAATATTTTCAAACAGATCGGATAACCGCAAGTTAGCGGACGTTTTAGGTGTCGAACACCTTCCTAAAATGTTAATAGGAACCGCTTATCTAGAATCTCTAACTTAAAACGATTTTTCTGTTTTGAATCATTTTAAGTAACTCTATAAAGGTTTCTTATTCCTTTTCAAAATTAAGTGGCGACTCTTATATCAAAAAGTTAAAATTTCTCCGCAAAACAGGTAGAATACCACATTTGGGAGTGCGAAGCCTAAAAGGTAAGTTTTTTTGGATAAGGTAAACTCACTATTTTACCTTACATTCTAACATTTGCACTGACGACGTTAACTTCTTAATAGACAAGGTAAACACCTATGTTTACCTTGTCCCTTTTGGAATTTTATAGTATTGGGGTGCCCTTTTAAAATTTTGACTAAAAAAACTTGCCTTTTAGGCTCCGGACTCCCACATTTGGTCCAGTATTAAATGAAATACAATTAATTTTGATGAGTCTTATCTTTATCTCACGAGTTAAAATATTATTCACCATTGTATATAAAAAAAAGGTTATTCGACTATGAATAATGTCACACCCCCTTTTTAACTCCCAAAAGATTTTGTTTTAAGGTTGAAAGGGTTTTTCATAATTAAAGTGACAAAAGTTATAAAATTTGTTTCGAAAAAGGACTATTTACATTTTTTATTCAGAGTTGTCACTTGGCATAATCCGATGTGCCAAGTCACCTTTGGAAAATCCTTTTCAAAACTGTTTTGACTCTTTTAAAACTGGTTTGCGAACAGAGATTCTGGCTAAGGAATTCTGTTGACCTAGGGGAAGGTGTTAGGCACCCCTCGATCCCGTGGTTCGACCACGGTCGCTTGGTGGAGCATATCGGCTAAATTTGAGACTAAAGATGTATAAACCACTTAAACACACGACAATCAAGCAAATGAACACAAACCAAAACAAACCCCAAAAATATAATGTTCAGTCCAATTATACAGTCCAAAAATAAAAAATGCGTAAATAAATCCTATCTAACCTATACTAATCCTAACTACGCTCCTATGATTTACCCGATACCTCGGGCCTTCATCACGGACGTCCTCCGAGTACAAAATACTTTGGGGCATTCCCCGGTGAATAAATACAATGTGTCTCGAGGCATTCCCCGGCTAAATGAATACATTTTGAATTAAATATGACAAAACTAGAAAGAAATATTCACACGCACATTTAAACATTCAACCGAAACACAAGTTCTAAAATTTGCCTACTCGAACCTATATTACCCTATTCGTTTCAAAGTAGCATGATAATATCGCGTTTCATATCGACAGTAAATCAAAATTAAAACTAATCTATCATTTTTGTCAATTTTTTCATTTCTCACCCCCCCAATCAATTTTTAACCACATTATTAAACTACTCGACTATCAAGTCACTTTTCAAAATCTGAAATCAACAACACATACCCCAATGAAGATTCAAACATTTAAGCATACCGATCATTCATATCCACATCAACAATTAACATTTGATCAAAATATTCAAACACCCACAAAATCACGACATCAACCAAAATCCGAGATAATGAAAGAGTAAAGTTAAAGATGGACCTTCAAAGAATCGATTTCGTTGATAATATAGAATTAAGGAAATCCAAATTCGAGAGCCCGAATAGAAACCTCGACGCCGAACCAACTTGACACAAAAGGAAAACCAAACTCGAAGTCCGATTCGAATACCAAATCTGCAAAACGACTGAGAGTACTCAACACATACATTGCGACACGAAACATACGGGGTCCACCTACGACTTTTCCATCGGAGTTAATTCAAATCTTACCGGGATTGACCCTAACAGACGAAGCTGACCTGAATGGACCAAAACCTAATCCAAACACATCGAAACTAACCCGAACGACCCGAAGTCTAAACCAAATAGTCTGAAATCTGACCCAAACCAGCCAGAATCAACCCATTCAGGCAGATTTCAGAATGATTTCATTGTTCAATCTTGGTTCTCAGCCGTGGATATGATTTAAATTGTGTTTCCAACAGGTTTCAGAGTTAAACCAGAGCTGGTGAAGTTATTTTCGATGAAGAGTGGCCGGAATAACTCGATCTCCGGACGATTTCTTCTCTCTCGAAGTCTCTCACGTCATTTTGCTCCTTCTATGTATGTGTGCGATTTTGGGTGAGACTGTGTGTGTCGATATTGCGAGAGAGTTGTGAGGGGGTTAATGGTGTCTGTGTATGTATATATTTTCTAGGAAGAAGACCCGTTCGTTGTTTCCTTTTTCTTCTTTCCCAAAAGTTCCCCCTCTGTATGTATTAGTGTAGGTATATAAATAAAAAGGGAAACTTTCCCATCTCCCCCCAATTACGTGGGCCCCTTTATTATATATAATGGAAAAAAAATAAGTACTTCCCTTCCAGGAAGGTTTCTCTTATTTTTGTTTTTTAGTCTATGTTTCTTTCTTTGTGGACAAGAAAAAGAAAAGGGGGTGGGGGGTCACGTGGAGGGTATGGTAGGTGAGGGTAGGGGTATGGGGTAAGGTAGGTTGTTAGGATGAGGTGTAAAGTTAGTTAGGGGTTTGTTTAAAGTTGTTATTTTTTGTATTTTGTGAGGGTGTAATAACATGGATGAGGGTACACGGTAGGATAAGGTAAAATTGGGTAAAAAATGTTATCGGGGAGGGACGAAATTAGGTGTCTACATCATGCCCCCTTTGAATGTAAACATGAAGTGTTTTCAGACAAAGAAGTAGACAACAAGACAGAATTTTGTCCCAATCATTATTCAAAGGAAGAAACAGAAAGAAGAAGGACAATCGAGTCTTGACTTAGGACATCCTACCTACCCAAATTATGGAGGTATTAAATGACCTGTATCTCAAAAGATTTGAAAGAAAGGTACAATACCGAGTTGGAGAGTCGAGTGAGGTTCCATCGAGGTTCCGATATGCGGCTCTGTCATTACATCAAAATGAAAATTACAAGTTAAAACATAAATGAAATTACAAAAATCTTATCTATGCAGTTTCTTTTGGACTCTTGACTTGAGTTTCATCACCCTATTCTTCAGGCGGGCTCCTGAGTTGTAATTTCTTCGCCTTGTTGCTTGACTTTCAACTTCTTCACCTTGTTGTTTGACTTTCAACTTCTTCACCTTGTTGCTTGACTTTCAATCTCTTAACTTTGTTACTTGACTTTCAATTTCATCACCCCATTCTTCAGGCGGGCTCCTGACTTGGCATTTTTATCACCCTGTTCTTCAGGCGGGTTCCTGACTTTCAATTTCATCACCCTATTCTTCAGGCGGGCTCCTGAAACCAAAATCAAAACTAAAACGAAAATTATCCCAAACAAAGATTATGATAAAGAAAGATTTCATTCATTCATTTTTTTTGAAAGTAATGTCCCATTTTCCAGGAGAGTCCTGAACATAAAGTAAATTACCTAAAAATTCAATTTAAATCATTAAATGAAAAAAAATTACAAAGTAAGGACTAAGGAGAGAATGAATTTGAGAAATTTTATTGATTGCGAAATGGTCCAAAATTTATAATTTACATGAATGAAAAATCTACAAATTATGCATCATTTTTTCCAACTCATTCATGTTAATATTAACGGGAACTTGCACAGGATAGTCGAAGTCAACGGGGGCAAAACCATGCATTGGACTTGATTCTGCTGAGATCTCCCGTGAAGACATAATTTCTTCAAGTTTCAGCTCGTCGTTTGGCTCCGATTCCATTCCTTGGTTTCTTCTTTCCGCTCTAATCCAATCTCTGAGGCAAATTAGAACATTCATTGCATTGCTTCCCAATGAGTGTCGGTTGTCTCCAAGCTGTTGTCGTCCCTGACTAAAGGCGCTCTCTGATGCAACGGTTGATATTGGAACATTCAAGATATCTCTAGCTAATCTTAAAAGCACAGGATATTGTGTTTCATTACTCCTCCACCAATTCAATGTGTTGATATGTCGTCTGCGATCCTCTGGCGGCGACCGGATAATATTTCACTTCTTTTCGATAAGTTGATGTGTAAGCTCTCTCATCAACACTGTTCCAACAAGGTAAATCATAAAAGGAATCAGGAAAACCACTATGTGCCGTCCTTTTAGAAGATGATGGCTCCTTGGGAGGATGAGGAGCGACAGTTGAAGTGATATTTGTAGGTACGGCTAAATCAAATAAATCAGCATAGTGATTGTATAAATTTTCTATGTATTCATTCGCATCACTCATAGCCATCCACAAATCAGGTTGTACTTGTTTAGAATCATTGTTAGTATTTATTTCTAAGTTAGCATAAATAATAGTACTCAAGTGGCACATAGTATTATATTTCATGCACGGATTTAGCATAGCACCAACCAAGTAAATAGGAGGAATCGGGAAAAAATGTTTTTAAAATTTAGTAAACATGGCACCAACAACTTCTTTATAACCTTCTTTATTTTTATATTCTTTGAGCAAACCAGAAATATCGGCTATATATCCCAAAATATTACAAACAGTAGGATAATAAGCACTGAAAAATTCAACCGTAGCTACATAAAATTTTTCTAAAAACTTAACAAGATCATTAATTACAACCCAATCAAAATCATGTAGCATGCAATCAGCAGAATCAACAAATGAACCGCCATGTTGGTTAAAGGCTAGTGTAATAAAAACTCTATATTTATAACAAGTTTTTAAAAAATCATACGTAGAATTCCATCTAATACCAATTTCCTCAGGCATCAATATCGGTGTAAGTCCATTTTCTTGACATTTAACTTTAAATTATCTAATTCTCGATCTACGATTATTTTCTTGAATAAAACCAACAACAAGACAATTTTTTTCAATATAAAGCTCAAAAAATTCAAGACCATCATTTACAATTAAATTATATATATGACATGGACACTTAATATGAAAATTTCAGGCAAAGGCGGAGATAGCTTAGATTTTAATTTTTTTATAGAAGTCTTGTTGTTAGAAGCATTATCAAAAGCAATACATAAGATTTTATTTTCGATACCATAAAATCTGACAACTTTAACGATAGAATCAACAATAAAATCTCCAGTATATTTACGATCTTCATCATATAAAAAAACAAGAATACGTTTTTGCATCACAAAATTACTATCCATCCAGTGACAAGTAACGGTTAAATAATCATTTTTATTTACAGCACGATCAAGATCAGAAGTTAGGGACAATCTACATTGAATATTTTTTAATAATATTGATAAATAAAAATAATATTGTGAATGAAGTCTAAAAATATCGGCCCTACAAGTACTTCTAGGAATACCATTAAACATAGGATTATAATTTTCTTGAATATAATGAATAAAGACATCAGAAGAAGGAAAACTAAAAGGCAAACTAGCCATTTGGACCCAAAAATGGCTATATAGCCATTGGGCCAACGGCTAGTTTGGCCCAAAATCCCAATCTATATATATTAATCCGGGACGGGCCGGGCCGGTTAACCGGCGAGCCTGAATCGGGCTTGGTCCGGGCCGGGTTAACCCGGCCCAAATTAAAAAAATGGCCCGATACTCGGTACCCTAAAGCCCTTGGGCTTACTGGGCTGGGTCAAATCGGGCCGGTTTCTTTAGGTGGGACGGTTCGAGCCGGGTCAGCTCGGCCCACTTGACACCCTTAGTTTCATTTGATATATCAAATGATGTTTTGCTAGAGAGAAGTGATATTTGGAGAAGAAAGAGACGGTCTTCGTACTTTTGGAGAAGAAAGAAACACAGATCTCAAGGAATCTTTATTATTTATTATTTATATTTGTATTGGTATTCATATTAAAATAGATTAAAATAATACTTATTAATAATGAAATATAATAGAAATAATAAAGTTAATATTAGTATATCGGCAATATATCAAGGAAAATAGTAGGCGGATAGTTTTTGTTCAATAGTAAATTTTTAGTATATCCTTATAACTCTATTTTATTATAGTATTTGATAACCTTTTTTTAGCTGAATCCCAGCAACCGTATCCATACTCGAATTTGCACCCTCGAATTTTAAAATTTAAATTTTGACGAATTCGACTCTCGAATCTGCATCCATCTCGAATACCCACACCCGAGGCCGAGCAACTTAGGATTGACCACTCTAGTTATGGTTCGATATTCAATAAAATTCATGCACTAAAGAGTGGTTCTTGAGAAGAATCTTTCACCATCCTCGTTGCTGTCACAATAGTTTATGTGCTCATGACAAAATTGCATTTGTTCTTGGCGTATTTCACATGGTTGATTTCATTGGATCAGTAAGGATATTTTATCCTAAGTATTTTATGGCATCATTTAACATATAAAATGAAGTGTATGGACAGATACCATTAATTACCAGAGGGAATTTGTGATATTTCGAATTACATGAATCACCTGAACACGAATTCCTCATAAGACCTGGTATTTCAGTATTAGAAGGAATGCTTTGTGCTTATTATACTTGTTGAAATTTGTGTTTTGGCTAATGAAAGAATATGATGTCAAAGGAGTCGTGGACTAAATTATATACTCTACGAGAGATCAATCTTTATCCAGAGATATCGGTATATAGGTTTGCTCAGTGGCGGAGACAGAATTTTCACTGAGGGGGTTCAGAAGTAAATATACGGACTAGTCGAAGGGGGTCAACATCTACTATATATAGATAAAAATATTTTTGACCATATAAAAATAGTATAATTTTCCGACGATGAACCCCCTTAAATGTATGTGGCTCCGCCACTGGGTTTGCTGATGTTCGTTTAGGACATCCAAAGGACCATATGGAGTGTTACCTACAAGGGGCGTCACCACTCAAGTAGTTTGTTATACAGAAAGCTTGATCTCTCCAAAATTAATTACTTGCTTAGTAGTATTTGCTTATGATCGGAGTATCCTCCTCATGCATGCTGCAACAATTTATTCTTATAAGTTATATTAACTTGTCAATGTTTGGTTTCGAAATTATATCATTGCTTATTTCATGTCACAACATGCACAGATCCGTTAAAGCGTTATACGCAGTTCATATCACTATCACAGATTGGGATAGCCAAATTTAAAAATATGAGAAAAGATCATTTGGCCATTGCCTTTGCAATAAGCTCCTCCCATATCAAGTTTATGGTTTCTCATTAAACACATGATCATTAGGAATTAGGATCATTAGGAGGAGCTTATTATGATATTCTTATCTAATCACTAAGGTCGAGTTTCGTCCTTGCCTGATGGTGAATCTTGTAGTAAAGTTTATTTCTGCCTTTGCAATTCGAGGATCGATCTCCTTTTGGCCACACTAAATCGAAGTGACCTTACAATTAGGTTTATTAAGGTCTCGAAACATTTGTGAGTCATATTCAATATGTTAAGGACATTTTTTTTTACCCTTTTTCGTAATTAAAATTAACATGGAGTGAGTAATTATTTTTTTTCAATCTAAGCTCGGATTTGAAGTTGTAATCATTAGGAATATCCAAATTCATTATAGATTATGAATCTTTTTTCTATCTCAAAATAAAAAATTTAAGGAATTCTTATAATCTCAACACATTGAGCAAATTTTATCAGAAAAACAAAGATAAACATAATTATACTGCAATTGCATTAAGCACCATATATACTTTCAAAGAGGGTTTCAATTTCCCCAACATTTATAAATTATTCATTAAGAAGTAAATCGTTGATTTAACAATTTCTATAACAATACATATACTAACAACAAATCATAAAGAGCTTGTATCCTCTGATAGTTACAATATTTTTTTTCTAGACAATTTTTTTTTAATTGCTGGAAGTATCACATATATATTCTAAGATCATCCAAAATACTAAATTTTACCCAACAAAAACCCATAATTATCCACAATTGGAACTCCCGATTTATGTGAATATTTCACTTCTTGATTTTCTGAAATTTTCACCCAAATCCCCATCATTAATTCTTCATCACTTTCTTCAACACCATTTGATGTATTCGTATTCTCATAAACACTCATTGACAATTTTTCTTCAAACTCATCAGTAACACAAGATTCTTGATCAGATTTTTTAGAAATCTGGCCATTTTTCGCACTTTAAGCCATGGCTATTTCTTCGAATTCAAGCTTCTTGGACTCGTAATTTTTCAAAGCGTCTTCAGTCGTAACAAAAGTACCCAATAAAATCATTTTCTTGTTCAATGAGTGTTTAATTTCAGCATAAAATTTCCATTTTTTCTCTTACGTACCCCAATAGGGTACAATCTAACACAAGTATTCTTTGATATTCTTTTGTAGGATTTCATGATCAAAGTTTTGAGAGGGAAAAAGGGTCAATTTCGATAAATAACAAAGTATAAAAAAAGCTTGGGATGTAAAGAAAAAAAGAATAAATAGTGAACACATATATAGGAGTAATTAGAGAACCAATTAAGGAAACTTTTATTCTCTTTCTATTTGGAAAAGGATTTAACAAAACGAGTAAAGTATTGATTGAGAAATTGTTGCATATTATTAGTCACTGTATTTATTAGTATCCTAATTTGACACTGAATATTCAAATCTCTAAATTTGGTAGAATACTACAATTGGTCAAATATAAATGATGAAATACAATTAATTTTGACGTGTCTTATCTTTATCTCACGAGTTAAAATATTATTCACCTTTGTATATAAAAAAAAGGTTATTCGACTATGAATAAATTTCTTTTAAAGAATCAATTGATGACCTGGCCTGGTTAATATTATATTTAACTTACTAATATATCTTAAGTTGTAATAATAATGGTGGAAATATCTTCATACTTTGCGATAACTTAATCCTTATCTCTCACTCTTTCTTTTTTTCATTCGATAGTTCATTACTGCTTTATATCTTGAATTATAATAAGTGTAAACAACATAAATCTCCAAGACAATGAAAATTATTACACAAAATCTTTTCTTGTTTTCTCTCTCCCTTTTTTTACAAACATACTCATACATTCGATCACATATTATACATTAGTCGAATGTATGATGTAACAGCTAATCCTATATTTAAGGTAAGAGAATCTTTAATTATTTTACAGTTCCTTAATTAAAGGCAATAATTAGCCAACATTAAGTCATTTATTGATAGAACATGTAACTGATATTTGACTTTTAAAATTTTTGTTATACATAATTTTTTTTCCTATGATTCACGATCTGGAAAGCCAAAAAACAACCACTTTCTTCTACATCCATTCTCTAAAACTACTAAAATCTTCTTCTACATACGTTCTTCACTACTAGTAAAATCAATATGAATATCTCCATATTGTTGCGACATTCTGGAATTTAGGAGTCAGAAATTAGTTATACGTCATACAAAAGTAACGCAATAGTAATTTCGGTAAATGCGGACGAGTCGATCACACCCGCAGGACTTGCGGTTTCTTTTCAAAGGAATCATGAAGAATATAATATGGTTTTCTATGTGCGGATACTTTGAATGGTTTTGATTGTATAAATATTTTTTATTAGATTTTTTTTTGAATGTTGGAGCAAGTAATTTATATTTTTGTATTGATTATAGATGTTAATTTCTTTAACCAATGATTTATATTAGTATAAAAAATTTAAACTTTTTTCCTACCTCATAGTTCGTAACCATATAACTTGAAGTTAGAACACTATTATAAAAGCACATTAACTATGTACCTTACTCTCTATAGGAGTAAGTAATTGTTGAAACGCACGGTGTATTAAACTGTTGTACATTAATAGTTAATGTGTAATAAATGTATGATATAGCATTATACGTTTTTAACATGTATGAGGTTAGAAATGCAATAACGAATTTAACTGAATTCAATTTTGTTTTTTAAATTATACACAGTATCATTCCAGTAAATTTACGAATGTATAATATGTTTTTATACAGTCAAATCAATGTATAATAAATGTGTGCCTTTCCAGTAAACGTTTGAATGTATAATAAGTTGTTATACATTCAAAGCAACGTATAGTGATATTGTGCCATTCCAATAGACTTACGAATGTATAATATTTGATTATACATTCGTATCAATGTATGATATAGCAAAATACATTATAAATGTGCATGGTATTAACAATTTCTGTAATTTTTTTACAAGTAATAAACGTTTTACAACATGTATCTGTTATGTAATACGTACGTTTAAAATGTATTAGTCTTTAGTTCAATGTAAGATTCACTTATAAGCAAAGGTACATAACAGGAAACATACTATGTGTTCAAAATACAATGTCATATTAATTAGTAATATGTTGTTTTAATCATTAACAAAATAAGTGAAAGGAAAATTCAATAAGTACCATGAATCAGTTAGTAACATCGCAGTAGTGTGTAAGTGACTAAAAAGCATATTCTCATAAGATGAAGACATCCATAAATGTAAATTAACATCCAAAAAGTAATCTTTGAATTCGTTTAACATCAACCACAAAACTAAGATTTAGTTGATTCAATTTCGACTTTTATTAAACAATGCTACTCTAAAATAACAATTGCACTTTCATCAATTTCTTGGAGCACACTATTCCTTGGCCAAGGAGGATCGTCATTATCATTCGTGTACCCTTCATTTGCCTTTTCTACTCCGTAATGCCACAGTAATGAAGCATAGTGTAAACGTTGACTTCCAACATCAAACACGCATGAATGCACTTGCTGCCCTTCACTTAATATTTCTGCATCAGCAGCAACAAAGACACCACAGTCCCTGATTTTAAAACAATAAAAATGAAGTAACAGTAAGTACATTAATTTAAACATAGTTATACATTATTTTACTTACAAACTTTCAAATGCTTGCTGGGGTATGTTTTGAACCTATTCAACATCAAATGCGTTTTGATTGACATGTATGATGGTAGCTTATACATTTAAAAAATATAATATCAGATATACTTATACATCTCAAATGTAATATCGAATATATTTAAACTACAGACAGACATGTATGATGGTAACTTATACATTTTAAAAAAATCTTCTTTAATGAATAATGTCAACTTATACAATAATCTTTTTAACTGCCTCTTTTATGTACATCTTCTTATTGTAGAATATAATGAAATATAAAGCAGAAAACTAATATTATACATTAGTCTAAAAAATAAAGTAATGTATAATCAAATAATATAAACGTATAATATCAAATATGCCAGGAACAAAACCAACGAACATATTTTGTTCTTGAGCATCTAACTAACTAAGTCCTAAACTAAAGCTAGGACGAGAATCCATTACCAAATTTATACTATATTGATTAAGCAATCGCAACTATAAACAAGAAATTCAAAGATCTGACTTGTATTATATGGGAAAAAACAGAAAAAATCAACTAACAAACTAGAATGAGCTTGCAAAATAAGATAATTTCATAAAAATCAACGTGCAACCAAACAAGAATCCGAATAAGAACCAACAACTTTAAAACAAAAACAAAGACCTGACTTTTAATAAATGGAAAAAAAATGATATTATCAAACTATCACACTGAAATGGATTTGCAAAAGCAATTAATTTCATAAAAAACAAAAATGCAATAAAAAATCGACCCAGATTGTGATTTGGTAAAGTTGAAAAAAAAACTAAAAATTATTGAAAAAAATTAATATATAAGTTCAATAAATATTTGATAACTTACAAATTGGTAACCTTTAAGTATACGATTGCTTGAATTTTAGCGTGAAAAAAGGCATTCAATAATGGAGGAACAATCGGTTGTTTAATGGAAGAAAAAAATGGAGCAAATATGAAAAAGAGAGAGAAAGTAAATGGGAAAGAGAGAGAAAGTAAAGAATTGTTTAATGGGAGAAAAAAAAAGAGTAAATATGGGAAAGAGAGATAAAGTAATGATAAAGATTTTTTTTGATGTATAAGATGAATGAGAGAGAAAGTAAAAAAATAGGGGATTTTAGTAATAAGTTTGGGATTTGTGTAATTAGTTTGTTAATATGAGATGTGTTTTAATAAGGTAAAGTTAGTTTGTGTATGTATGTAATTTTTAGTTATAATAATTATGAAAAGATATTTATGTTACAGTTTAAGTTCTGTGCACCGTCTGTGCATAAAAAATTCTACACTAACAGCTAACTTGACCTGCTATTGCAGGTTGCCCAATTATTGACATAAAAATTAAAGAAGAAAAAATTAGGTAACCTCTAATAGCAAGTCAAGTTCACCTGATAGTGTAGAATATTTTCTACACTAACGGTGCACAAAACTTAAATTCTTTATGTTATGCGTATAACTAATAAATTCACATCTCCTTTTTTTTAGCGGATGAGGGTCTTTGATTTGCTCCTATCCTAGCTTTATAATCCACCAGTCTTCTCTAGTTTTTGAAAACACTTCGGGGGCCTAGCCCTCTTTTCCCACCTGGGTGTGAAGTTCTATGGCTTCCATCATTGACGAACACCTTATATAAGACAAAGAAATGAAGAGCCTATGCCACATATAGACTATAGTGAACTACTTATAACATACTTGTCTTTTCCTATCTAGGCCATGGAAATCCACTTGTCACCTATGCAGTCCCTTCTTCGATTCGAATGTTCTTCAAAATTTTGAAAGATAATAATTTCAGAACACTATAATTTAAGACGAAGCATTGGAATCATGCCAAGAATAACCAAAATTTTAATAAATATCATATTCTATGCGATAAGGTTGGTACATTGTCTTTCTATTGTTCTTCTTTATCATTCGATAGCACTTACAGACTGAGATATGACTCGACTAGTGA
Source organism: Capsicum pubescens (assembly GCA_030864215.1). NCBI lineage: Eukaryota > Viridiplantae > Streptophyta > Magnoliopsida > Solanales > Solanaceae > Capsicum > Capsicum pubescens. The sequence continues at coordinate 414,772,678 of CM061548.1, forward strand.
TGACTATAAGATTAACAACACGTATAATGGTTGCAACCCACATAGTAAAACCCTTCGACATCGATAGCCATCCACGGGACATTCACAATCGTGTATGTTACTTATTATCTAGACTCTTCGACATTTCATCATGGCACATTTCATTGGATCATTATAGATATTATATCTAAGTATCTGTAAAGTGGGTCGGGCCGGGCCAACCCAAAACCAGCCCTATAAAATATAACGCCCCGATTTTCTGAACTGGAATGCTACACGGTGCTTATGACCCCGAGGGACCACAAGCTAACCCATGACTGATATCTGTACCTGTATACTCCAATTCATGACATAATAATGCAGAAAACATGCACAACAGGCCATAAGGTTCAACTGAAATAATATACCATCCATATGGGCAAAAATTTCCCAAAACAACTGAAAACTGAATCTGAAAGTTAAATCTGAGCGTAAATTCGAAAGCCTCTAAGTACTGTCTGAAATAGGGAGTTGAAGGAACATGTCTCTAACTAACTCCGTAAACTGATAACTGGCTAAAATAATAATGAATAAATCCAATCATATTGTCCTCGAATGAAGAGGACTCACTGAATCTCTGCGACTGGAAATGCTACGGCTACTGCCGATCTGGAGCTCGTGTCTCTGAACCTATGGTGTAACATGAAAAGAAAGAACCATAGCGCAAATGCGTCAATACGAGGGGATGTACTGAGTATACGAGTGAGGTAGGCTAAATATAAACAGGGTTTGCATGCATGAACAATGCTAACTGTCTGACTGATATAAACGTAAAAGTGCAAACATACATACATAGTAACTAAGATCGTGAGTAAGTAATGGCTAAATCTGTACGCTAATACATGGGTGGAACCGTAGTTCTGATAACATGGATGACTGTATCTGACAGCCCTGAATCTGGTTGAACTCTCTGAGTTCCGTGCTATAACTGAATTTGACCGTATCTAACAGTCCTGGTATATTGATATCTGAAGAATTGTCTGAGTTCTTTACTGAGACCGATACTGAAACTGTGGGAGGTAGTTGTTTAATCGACATGCCCCATGTATACCATTACGGCTAAGCTAGGGTCCAATCTCTGCCCCGACTGGAGGGGTGTCAATACCGCGCCACTGGTAAGGACAGTTGTGAGTGACCCTTATCTGGAAGGTACTCAAAGTGAGAACGATGGGACCTTAAACTGACAGGTTAATCTACCACATCAACCCTAATCTGACAGGCTAAGATGTCTCAACCTACGCTGGCTATGTAGTTCTGGAACACAAGGATGACTACTAAGGATCACACCCTAAAATTGGTAGGTGAGTCCCCATCCTTGGGTTTACTCGGTGCTAACTTCTACTCCCGTCTGAAGAGACTAAACATGATTCAACTGACTTTACATGGATAGATTAACTGACTTCCATTGACTGACGGAGTAGTACTATTATCAGAGAGTTAACTGGGATCATGAGATTTCTGGGGTTTCCTGAGTCACCTGACTGACTGAGTTCTATAGATTATAGCTTGACTGAGATTATCGTGACAACATGACATGGCTCTAGGCACACAGCTATGTTTTTCGGGTACGAATACCCCCAGGACTCGATAGAAGAAAACTGACACAATAGCAACACATGAAAAACATGGAATTCATATTGAAGTATATAGCTAACATGAACTTGTCATTTAGACATCATAGAACCATACAAACATGAATTTCTAGCATCCTAAGCATTTTATCAAACACCTTGCATGCATTCTTTAAGGCATAGGTGAGTTTCATACTTGCACCATATTAAACCACCTAAAGTTCATGGTTTTCAATTAACAAACATATATATTCCATGAAAACACCTTTAGACATCACATTGAAACTTAAACAACAATCGTCAACATGTACATACTCATATAACCACAAAAAATTTACAAAATAATATTTAAAACATGGTTCTTGAGCTCTATGAACAGATTGGATCCATAGATGAACACTACACATACCTTAGTGATTGAATCTTGAAAGAGATCTAATGTTTCTGAAGGTTCTTGAAGAATTCCTTAGGCTTGCTCTTGAGGAGATGATCTTGAGAGAAAACCCTAATCTTGTGGTTGAGAGTGTAAGAGAGGGTTTTTAAGATGCTTAAATGAAGAAAAATGGGAAAAATTACGCCTCTTTAGGGTTATAAGTCGTGGAAGGTGAAGGAAAAGACCAAAATACCCTTATGAAATAAATTCTCAATTGCTGAAAATCATAGCTGACGACATTTGTGACAAGGCGTCAAAAGTGTGGTAAGTCGTCAAAAATGTCGTCTCACAGGAGCTGGAATTGATGGTTTCTGCCGAAGTCTGATGACCTTCGTGGTAGGGCGTCACAAATGTGGTAAGCTACCACGAATGTCGTCACACAGGAGCTGGATTCTGCCTAAGGCTGACGACCTTCGTGGTAGGGCGTCACAAATGTGGTAAGCTACCACGAATGTCATCACACAGGAGCTGGATTCTGCCTAAGGCTGACGACCTTCATGGTAGGGCATCACAAATGTGGTAAGCTACCACAAATATCATCACACAGGAGTTGGATTCTGCCTAAGGCTTACGACCTTCGTGGTAGGGCGTCACAAATGTGGTAAGCTACCACGAATGTCGTCACACAGTTTCCAGCTTGACATGCTGGAGTAAAATAGGAATAACTCTTTGCTCCGATATCGGATTTAGGTGAAATTGGTATAGTTTGAAAGATAATTCAATTATCTATATGTTGATAGGTCATGAGCTCAAAAATTCCAAATATAATGAGAGATATGCTCTTTTGAATCTGACTATGGCAATATCTTTCTCAAGAATTCGATCGGTGAGGAATGTTTGATTCGTCTGATGGCTGGGAGTTATTTGAAGCCTTAATATACATCTAACCTACTCATAAAACTATAAAAGAACCATGATGTACTATGCATGAGCTTGGTACATGGCTCTAATATTGGTTTGGATTTTTTGGGGTATTACATAAAATTAACCAGGTTGTTGGCTGGGTCTGGGTTGGGGTTAAGTGGGCCGATCCAGGATGAACAGTAAAAATTTCAAAAACCACCCTAACCCGGCCCACTTAACCCAACCCGATTAAAAATCCGGTCAAAAATTAAAAAAAGAAAACTTTTTTTCAATATACACAATATATACCCACCTATATACATTTTAAATACGTTAAACAATATATATACACTATACATATAGTAAATACTACATTAGAATTTACAAAATATATACACATATACACAATTACACATTTATACGCACCATTCAATATATACGACTATACGTACTACTTTAAATAAAACATATACTTCAACATATATGTACTACAATATATATAAGGATATATATATTATAGAGTTATATACTAATTTATAAAACATATACACATGTATACAATAAATATACACATCTATAGAAGATATATACACAAATATACGCACCATTAAATAAATATGTACTAGTTTAAGTAAAACATATACTACAATATATGTATATACTACAATATATATATATATAGTTATATACTAATTTATATAACATATACACATGTATACATTAAATATATACATCTATAGAAGATATATACACATATATACTACAATATATATAGTTATATACTAATTTATAAAACATACACACATGTATACATTAAATATACACGTCTATAGAAGATATATACACAAATATACGCACCATTCAATATATATGTACTAGTTTAAGTAAAACATATACTACAATATACGTATATACTACAATATATATATAGTTATATACTAATTTATATAACATATACACATGTATACATTAAATATATACGTCTATAGAAGATATATACACATATATACTATAATATATATAGTTAAATACTAATTGATAAAACATAAACATATGTATACATTAAATATACACGTCTATAGAAGATATATACACAAATATACACACCATTCAATATATATGTACTAGTTTAAGTAAAACATATACTACAATATATGTATATACTACAATATATATAGAGTTATATACTAATTTATAAAACATATACACATGTATACATTAAATATACACATCTATAGAAGATATATACACAAATATACGCACCATTCGATATATATGTACTAGTTTAAGTTAAACATATACTACAATTTATGTATATACTACAATATATATATAGTTATATACTAATTTACAAAACATATACACATGTATACATTAAATATACATGTCTATAGAAGTTATATACACAAATATACGCACCATTCAATATATATGTACTAGTTTAAGTTAAGCATATACTACAATTTATGTATATACTACAATATATATATAGTTATATACTAATTTACAAAACATATTCACATATATACATTAAATATACACGTCTATAGAAGATATATACACAAATATACGCACCATTCAATATATATGTACTAGTTTAAGTAAAACATATACTACAATATACGTATATACTACAATATATATATAGTTATATACTAATTTATATAACATATACACATGTATACATTAAATATATACGTCTATAGAAGATATATACACATATATACTATAATATATATAGTTAAATACTAATTGATAAAACATAAACATATGTATACATTAAATATACACGTCTATAGAAGATATATACACAAATATACACACCATTCAATATATATGTACTAGTTTAAGTAAAACATATACTACAATATATGTATATACTACAATATATATAGAGTTATATACTAATTTATAAAACATATACACATGTATACATTAAATGTACACATCTATAGAAGATATATACTCAAATATATAAAACATATGCTACTTAATATAATAAATTAATAATAATACTTGATAGTAAATTAATAATATATTAGAAGTAAGTTTTAAATTTAAACTAGAAATTCAATTTAAATCATTAAATGAAAAAAATTATAAAGTAAGGACTAAGGAGGAGTGAATGAATGTTGAATTTTATTGATTGCGATTTGCGAAATGATCCAAAATTTATAATTTATATGAATGAAAAATCTACAAATTATGCATCATTTTTTTCAACTCATTCATGTTAATATTAACAGGAACTTGCATAGGATAGTCAAAGTCAACAAAGGTAAAATCATGCATTGGACTTGATTCTGCTGAGTTCTCCTGTGAAGACATAATTTCTTCACTTTTCAGCTCTTCGCTCGTCTCCGGTTCCATTCCTTGGTTTCTTCTTTCCACTCTGATCCAATCTCTGAGGCAAACTAGAACATTCATTGCATTGTTTCCCAATGAGTGTCGGTTGTCTCCAAGCTGTTGTCGTCCCTGACGAAAGGCGCTCTCTGATGCAACGGTTGACATTGGAACATTCAAGATGTCTCTAGCTAATCTTGAAAGTACGGGATACTGTGTTTCATTACTCCTCCACCAATCCAACGTGTTGATCCATCGTCTGCGATCCTCTGGCGGCGATCGAAGATAATATTTCAGCTCTTCCCGATAAGTTGAGGTGTAAGTTATCTCATCAACACTGTTCCAACAAGGTAAATTATAAAAGGAATCCGGAAAATCACTATGTGCCGGCCTTTTAGAAAATGATGGCTCCTCGGGAGGATGAGGAGCGACAGTTGGAGTGATATTTGTGGGTACGCTTAAGTCAAATAAATCAGCATAGTGATTATATAATTTTTCTATGTATCCATTTGCATCACTCATAGTCGTCCACAAATCAGGTTCTACTTTTTCAGATTCAGAATCATTGTTAGTATTTATTTCTAAGTTAGCATAAATAATAGTACAAAAGTGGCACATAGTATTATATTTAATGCACAAATTTAACATAGCACAACCAAGTAAATAGGGGAAATCGGAAAAAAATATTTTTTAAATTTAGTAAACATGGCATCAACAGCTTCTTTATAACCATCTTTATTTTTATATTGTTTAAGCAAACCAGAAATATCGGCTATATATCCCAAAATATTACAAATAGTAGGATAATACGCACCAAAAAATTCAACCGTAGCTACATAAATTTTTTCTAAAAACTTAACAAGATCAATAATTACAATCCAATCTGAATCATGTAGCATGCAATCAATAGAATCAGTAAATGAACCGCAATGTTGGTTAAAAGCTAGTGTAATAGGAACTCTATATTTATAACAAGTTTTTAAAAAATCATATGTAGAATTCCTTCTAATATCAATTTCCTCAGGCATCAATATCGGTGCAAGTCTATTTTCTTGACATTTAATTTTAAATTCTCTAATTCTTTTTCTCCGATTATTTTCTTGAATAAAACCAACAGCAAGACGAATTTTTTCACTATAAAGCTAAAAAAATTCAAGACCATCTGTTACAATTAAATTATATATATGACATGCACACTTAATATGAAAAATTTTAGTCAACGGCGGAGATAGCATAGATTTTAACTTTTTTATAGCAGTCTTGTTGTTAGAAACATTATCAAAAGCAATACATAAGATTTTATTTTCGATACCATAAAATCCGGCAACTTTAACAATGGAATCAGCAATAAAATCTCCAGTATGTTTATGGTCTTCATCATATAAAAAAAGCAAGAATACGTTTTTGCATCACAAAATTACTATCCATCCAGTGACAAGTAACGGTTAAATAATCTTCACTTTTCAGCTCGTCGCTCGGCTCTGATTCCATTCCTTGGTTTCTTCTTTCCGCTTTGATCTAATCTCTGAGGCAAACTAGAACATTCATTGCATTGCTTCCTAATGAGTGTCGGTTGTCTCCAAGCTGTTGTCGTCCCTAACTAAAGGCGCGCTGTGATGCAACGGTTGACATTGAAACATTCAAGATATCTCTAGCTAATCTTGAAAGCACGGGATATTGTGTTTCATTACTCCTCCACCAATCCAACGTGTTGATCCGTCGTCTGCGATCCTCTGGCGGCGATCGAAGATAATATTTCAGCTCTTCCTGATAAGTTGAGGTGTAAGTTCTCTCATCAACACTGTTCCAACAAGGTTAATCATAAAAGGAATCCGGAAAATCACTATGTGCCGTCCTTTTAGAAAATGATGGCTCCTCGGGTGGATGCGGAGCGACAGTTGGAGTGATATTTGTAGGTACGCCTAAGTCAAATAAATCCGCATAGTGATTATATAATTTTTCTATGTATCCATTCGCATCACTCATAGTCGTCCACAAATCAGGTTCTACTTTTTCAGATTCAGAATCATTGTTAGTATTTATTTCTAAGTTAGCATAAATAATAGTACTAAAGTGACACATAGTATTATATTTAATGCACAAATTTAACATAGAACCAACCAAGTAAATAGGGGGAATCGGGAAAAAATATTTTTAAAATTTAGTAAACATGACATCAACAACTTCTTTATAACCATCTTTATTTTTATATTGTTTAAGCAAACCAGAAATATCGGCTATATATCCCAAAATATTACAAACAGTAGGATAATACGCACTGAAAAATTCAACCGTAGCTACATAAAATTTTTCTAAAAACTTAACAAGATCATTAATTACAACCCAATCAGAATCATGTTACATGCAATCAGCAGAATCAGTAAATAAACCGCAATGTTTGTTAAAAGCTAGTGTAATAGGAACTCTATATTTATAACAAGTTTTTAAAAAATCATATGTAGAATTTCCTCAGGCATCAATATCGGTGCAAGTCCATTTTCTTGACATTTAATTTTAAATTCTCTAATTCTTTTTCACCGATTATTTCCTTGAATAAAACCAACAGCAAGACGATTTTTTTCAATATAAAGCTCAAAAAATTCAAGACCATCTTTTACAATTAAATTATATATATGACATGCACACTTAATATGAAAAATTTCAGGCAACGGCGGAGATAGCATAAATTTTAATTGTTTTTATAGCAGTCTTGTTGTTAGAAGCATTATCAAAAGCAATACATAAAATTTGATTTTCGATACCATAAAATTCGACAACTTTAACAATAGAATCAGCAATAAAATCTCTGGTATGTTTACGGTCTTCATCAGATAAAAAAAGCAAGAATACGTTTTTGCATCACAAAATTACTATCCATCCAGTGAAAAGTAACGGTTAAATAATCATTTTTATTTACAGCACGATCAAGATCAGAAGTTAGGGACAATCTACATTGAATATTTTTTAACAATGGTGATAAATAAAAATAATATTGTGAATGAAGTCTAAAAATATCAGATCGACAAGTACTTCTAGGAACACCATTAAACATAGGATTATAAATAGCTTGAATATAATGAATAAAGGCATCAGAAGAAGGAAAACTAAAAGGCAAACAACCCACAGCTACCATTTTAGCTATTTCTTCCCGGTCCCTCAATTTATTATACTTCTTCGTTACCTGACCAGTTGTTGGGTCCATTCTAGTTTGCATTGGCCCATCAACATCCCCACAACCTCGTGCAATTTCGAACTCTCTTTTCTGAGCATCACCTATATGTCTCATTAACGTACCCGTACCCCCTTGTTTGCCTCCGCTTTTATGTTTATATATTTGTTGACAAATATTGCATTGCACCTCAGTATCTGATATACGTTCAAAAAATTGTCATGCAATACTAGTTGTTTTACGAGGTCTTGGGGCACGGGGAGGATGGGATGGGAGATTAACCGATTCAGATCTAACGTTAGCATTTCCTACTGCAGGTGTCTCATCAATATTCTCATCATTTTCGTCTAAATTAACCGCATTTACTTCATTTTCTTCTTCTATACCGTAATTTTTCTGAGCTTCTACATAATCCATATCGTGAGTACCTACACCTATTTCTTTCTCAAAAGGTGTACCAAGCAGTACTGGAGGCGAAGGCACACGGGTATATCTACTACTTGAAGTACCTCTACCACTAGTAATTCGCTTTTTACTACCACTACCGCTTTCGGGACAAAAATATTTAACACCTTTAGTAGCGAGGTTTCTTAATCTATCCATAGTATAAATTAAATTAAACTAAAAAAATTCAAAATACACAGATATAATAAAATTACATATTCAACAATTAATACAATAAATAAAAATTAAACGTAAGAGATGGAACGACAATACCAAATTTTGAAAGTATCCGAAGGTTGCGAATTTAGAAACTTACACTCGTACTTTGTAAATGCAAAAATTAAAAATTTAAAGTGAGCACTTTTGGAAATTAAATATATTGAATATTTGAGAATTGAGAATTGAGATTTGAGAGAGAATAAGATTTTGAGAGAGTAAAAAATGATTTGAAGGTGTAGGGTATTTATAGAATTTTTTTTGGGATTAAAAAATTATTTTAAAAGTAATTTTTTTTTTTTAATTAATGGGCCCAAACTAGCCGTTTGGACCCAAAAACGGCTATATAGCCGTTGGGCCAATGGCTAGTTTGACCCAAAATCTCAAATTTAAGGAGGGGGGGGGGGGGGAAATCCGGGTCGGGCCAGTTAACCGGCAGGCCTGCACCGGGCCAGGTTAGCCGGGCCCAAATTAAAGAAAAACTGGCTCGGGACCCAGTACTCTAAAGCCCTTGGTCTTACTGGGCCGGTTCGGGCCGGGTCAACCCGACCTACTTGACACCCTTTTCTTTTGATATATCAAATGATGTTTTGCTAGAGAGAAGTGATATTTGGGGAAGAAAGAGACAGTCTTCGAACTTTTGGAGAAGAAACAAACACAGATTTCAAGGAATCTTTATTACTTATATTTATATTGGTATTCATATTAAAATAGTAGTAAAATAATACTTATTAATAATGAAATATAATAGAAATAATACAGTTAATATTAGTATGTCGGCAATATATCAAGGAAAATAGTAGGTCGATAATTTTTGTTTAATGGTAAATTTTTAGTATATCTTTATAACTCTATTTTATAATATTTGATAACATTTTTTCAGATGAATCCCAGCAATCGTATCCATACTCGAATTTGCACCCTCAAAATTTAAAATTTAAATTTTGACGAATTCGACTATCAAATCTGCACCCATCTTGAATACCCACACCCGAGGCCGAGCAACTTAGGATTGACCATGCTAGTTATGGTTCCAACATATTCAATAAAACTCTTGCCCTAATTAAAGAGTGGTTCTTGGAGAAGAATCTTTCACCATCCTCGTGGCTTTCACAATAGTTTATGTGCTCATGACAAAATTGCATTTGTTCTTGGCGTATTGCATTGGATCAGTAAGGATATTTTATCCTAAGTATTTTATGGTTTCATTTAACTTATAAAATGAAGCGTATGGAGAGATACCATTAATTACTAGAGGGAATTTGTGATATTTCGAATTACATGAATCATCTGAAAACGAATTCCTCCTAAGACCTGGTATTTCAGTATCAAAAGGAATGCTTTGTGCTTATTATACTTGTTAAAATTTGTGTTTCGGCTAATGAAAGAATATGATGTCAAAGGAGTTGTGGACTAAATTATTTACTCTACGAGAGATCAATCTTTATCCAGAGATACCGGTATATAGGTTTGCTCACTGGTGGAGCCAGAATTTTCACTGAGCGGGTTCAGAAGTAAAATATACGGACTAGTCGAAGGGGGTTCAACATCTACTATATATAGATAAAAATATTTTTGACCATAAAAAAATAGTATAATTTTCCGACGATGAACCCCCTTAAATGTATGTGGCTCCGCCACTGGGTTTGCTGATGTTCGTTTAGGACATCCAAAGGACCATATGGAGTGTTACCTACGAGGGACGTCACCACTCAAGTAGTTTGTTATACGGAAAGCTTGATCTCTCCAAAATTAATTACTTGCTTAGTAGTATTTGCTTATGATCGGAGTATCCTCTTCATGCTTGCTGCAACAATTTATTCTTATAAGTTATATTAATTAGTCAATGTTTGGTTTCGAAATTATGTCATTGCTTATTTCATGTCACAACATGCCCAGAGCCGTTAAAGCATTATACGCAGTTCATATCACAATCACAGATTGGGATAGCCAAATTTAGAAATACGAGGAAAGATCATTTGGCCATTGCCTTTGCAATAAGCTCCTCCTCATATCAAGTTGATGGTTTCTCATTAAACACATGATCGTTAGGAGGAGCTTATTATGATATTCTTATCTAATCACTAATGTCGAGTTTCGTCCTTGCCTGTTGGTGAATCTTGTAGTAAAGTTTATTCCTGCCTTTGGAATTCGAGGATTGATCTTCTTTTGGCCTCACTAAATCGAAGTGACCTTACAATTAGGTTTATTAAGGTCTCGAAATATTTGTGAGTCATATTCAATATGTTAAGGAAATTTTTTTTTACCCTTTTTCGTAATTAAAATTAACAGAGTGAGTAATTTTTTTTTTCAATCTAAGCTCAGATTTGAAGTTGTAATCATTAGGAATATCCAAATTCTTTGTAGATTATGAATCTTTTTTCTATCTCAAAATAAAAAATTTAAGGAATTCTTATAATCTCAAAACATTGAGCAAATTTCATCAGAAAAACAAAGATAAACATAATTATATTGCAATTGCATTAAGCACCATATATACTTTTCAAAGAGGGTTTCAATTTCCCCAACATTTATAAATTATTCATTTGACAATTTCTATAACAATACATATACTAACAACAAATCATAAAGAGCTTGTATCCTCCTATAGTTACAATATTTTTTTCTAGACAATTTTTTTTTAATTGCTGGCAGTATCACATATATATTCTAAGATCATCCAAAATACTAAATTCACCCAACAAAAACCCATAATTATCCACAACTGGAACTCCCAATTTATGTGAATATTTCACTTCTTGATTTTCTGAAATTTTCACCCAAGTCCCCATCATTAATTCTTCCTCACTTTCTTCAACCCCATTTGATGTATTCGTATTCTCATCAACACTCATTGACGATTTTTCTTCAAACTCATCAGTAACACAAGATTCTTGATCATATTTTTCAGAAATCTGGCCATTTTTTGCTCTTTTACCCATCACTAATTCTTCGAATTCAAGCTTCTTAGACTCGTAATTTTTCGAAGCGTCTTCCGCCGTAACAAAAGTACCCAACCAAGTCATTTTCTTGTTCAATGGGTGTTTAATTTCAGCAAAAAATTTCCCCTTTTTTCTCTTACGTACTCCAATAGGGTACAATCTGACACAAGTATTCTTTGATATTCTTTTGTAGGATTTCATGATCAAAGTTTTGAGAGGAAAAAAAGGGGCAATTTCTGTAAATAACAAAGTATAAAAAAAGCTTGGGTTGTGAAGAAAAAAAGAATAAATAGTGAATACATATATAAGAGTAATTAGAGAACCAATTAAGGAAACTTTTATTCTCTTTCTATTTTGAAAAGGATTTAACAAAACGAGTAAAGTATTGATTGAGAAATTATTGCATATTATTAGTCACTGTATTTATTAGTATCCTAATTTGACACTGAATATTCAAATCTCTAAATTTGGTAGAATACTACAATTGGTCCAGTATTAAATGATGAAATACAATTAATTTTGACGTGTCTTATCTTTATCTCATGAGTTTAAATATTATTCACCATTGTATATAAAAAAAAAGGTTATTCGACTATAAATAAATTTCTTTTACAGAATCAATTGATAACATGGCCTGGTTAATATTATATTTAACTTACTAATATATCTTTAGTTGTAATAATAATGGTGGAAATATCTTCATACTTTGCGATAATTTAATCCTTAACTCTCTTTTTTTATCATCTGATATTTCATATCCGCTTTATATCTTGAGTTATAATAATTATGAAAAGATTTTTATACTGTGTATAACTAATAAATTCATACCTCTTTTTTTTTTTTAGTGGATGTTTCATATTAGTTTTATATCTTAAGCTATTATAATTGTGGAAAGTACTTTATGTTATGTGAATAATTAAATTTTTGTCTCATTTTTTCACTCGCTATTTCATATCTTTTTGATGCCTCAACTAGTTTGTATTTAAGTCGTGTCTGATTATCTTTTCGTTATTTATATTTTAGGTTGAACTAAACTACTATAATTCATTCCTGCCTACAAATTAGTTGACAATGTTTACAAATCTTATAAACAGAAGTTAATATATCTATATTTATTGTATATTCTCTTAGAATGATTTTAAAAAAGGAAGTACTACTTATCGAGAATTGCAAAATCGTAGAATAAATATCATTAAAAGAAAAAGCATCTTTTGAAGTTTTTTTTCATTTTCAACGCTCGAACTCCGGCAATATAATATAAAAGTTTTCATAAGGAAATTAATTTAAGTTTCCATCAGGTGTATATGTTTTAACTTTTATGTATGAACGAATTGAGATAAAATAAGATGGGAAGATCAATTAAAACATGGCCCTTCATAATTAAGTACTATAAATTATATTTTAAGAGAATCTTTCATGTTTTCTATTGGTTATTATGATATTAGTAAAACAATATCTTTGGAGCTTTAAATGTTTTTCAATATGTGTATCCCAATTTTATCCATATCTATAATCTATAATCTATAATCTATAATCTATAATATATTAAAAGTGTGAAGACCCTTAGAAAAATGATTTGAACTTTTTGTTCTTCATTAAAAGTCTCCGCTGTAAATAAAATCGTCTTTTCACATCATTATTTTATTATATAATTATATTTATAATATTAATTCCTAAAATATATAAAACTAATAATTCTTAAAATATATTAAAATATAATATAATATATGGCAATCCCTCCCCCCATTTTTCACGTTATGATCCTAAAAGGAAAATTAAATCTACCGTAAATACTTTGGTTAGTTAAAAACATAATATACTATCTTAAATAATTTAATAACATAATTGATTGTTACTTTTTCCAAAAGACAAAAAAAAAAAATTCCTTATTTAAAGAATCCTTTTCTTAGAAGAAAAGAATTTGAACTTCTATAAATTGATTATTATTCCTTTCACATCAACCTAGAGATATTATTCTCCCAATATTACAGTTTTTTTTATATCAGTCATATGTAGATTTAATTTTTACACATTATATTTTTATATTTTTCTTTGTTATCATCGTTCAAGATTTCTTTGTTTCTTGATGATATAACGAAAAATTAAATAATAAATATTTGTATTATTCTTCATCTTTCTCTATTTTTTTTTCTATTTTGTGTTGTAGAAATATGCATTTCAACAGTTTATAATCAGGAATTTTAGTTATATTTTCTATAAATTTTGCACTGTTAGGCTATCATTTTATGACTTTTTTGTAATTTATAATTAAAGAATTCTAAAATATATGATGAATAAATTTCTCTTTTTTATTGTCATTAATTTTTTTTTGTTTCTTGTTGATGTAAATAAAAATTAAAGAATAAATATGTGTATTATTCTTCATCTTTCTCGATTTTTCTATTGCTAATAAATATTTTTTTTTTCTATTTGTGTTGCAGGAATATGCAGCTTCTCAAAGGTTTATATCCAAATATTTTTTCATGTATATTTTTTATAAATTTTTTATTGTTAGACTATGACTTTATGATTTTCTCTATGATTAATAATTAAAGAATCCTAAAATATATGATAGTAGAAAAATAATTACTTTAGCTCAAAAAAAAATTATTATTTTAATAATTTATTTGTGCACGGAAAAGGGGTATTACTAATTCCATAAGTATATTTTCTATAAATTTTGTATTGTTAGACAATGACTTTATGATTTTCTCTATGATTAATAATTAAAGAATCCTAAAATATATGATAGTAGAAAAATAATTACTTTAGCTCAAAAAAAATTATTATTTTAATAATTTATTTGTGCACGGAAAATGGGTATTACTAATTCCATAACGTGTATTGTAAAATTAATTATAGTAAAACATACAAAAAAAAAAAAGTAACATAGAGAAAGTCTTAAATAGTAAAGAAAAATAAAATTTTACATAGTTTGGTGACTTTCTTTGAAGTAAAAATTTTTGAATTTGAATTTTTATAAATTGAGAATCATTCCTTTTTGCGACAATATGACAGGAAACAAAAATAGGTTAAAGTGTTTTTTGAGAAAAAATGTTGCGATGAGTTATCATATTTTTCTTTAAGTATAGTTTTTATCTTAAAAGTTTTAAGACAACACGTAGTTCATTTACTGTTATTTAATTATTTTTAATAAAAATAAAATTGCACACAACAAAAAGGAAAAAAAGTTTTAATTATAGTATCCTATTACAAGTAGGAATCTTATTGAAATATCCCTATTTTAGAAGAATTCGTCAAAAGGAAAAAAGAACAATACAATCACTAGCAAACATGTAAGCTAAATATATTATTCCTTTTAAGAGATACTTTTGTTAATTAATATTTTTTGCCTAATTTTATATTCCTCCAGTAAAAAGATTGAATTATATATAAACATTAAAAATAGTCCATAGTTAATTCAGACAAGAAATCATAGTATTTAATACTTCTAAATTAATTAGAATTTATCATATATAATTTTTTTTCTACAATTCTATCTAAGTAAATGAGCTTTGAAGGTGCGGTATATTACACTTTCATCAATTTCAAGTCTATAGTGTAGATGAATGAGTGTTTGATCGCGCTTTTGGTTTAATCGTATTGTTTTGATATATTGGAAAAGAATGTTTGATTTGACTTTGAAGAATTATCTGAGTAAAAGGTTAGGTTTAATTGTATTGTTCCAATATCTCGATTATTGTAGTTTATGTTCTATTAGTATCTGTTGTTTTTTCTACCTAATACAGGAGGTAGATGAACGTTCGGTCGGGTTTCGAGGAATTTTTATGTAAAACTTACGTTTAATCGCATTTTCATGATATGTCGATCATAGTATTATTTTGTTGTATTTTAAAGGTGGTATATGAATGTTCGAACTTTGAATGATTTTTGTGTAAAGGTTAGGTTGATATCTCGATCATCACATTATTTTGTTGTATTTTACAGATGGTAGATGAATGTTCGAGCTTTGAATTATTTTTGTGTAAATGTTAGGTTTAATCATATTATTTTGTTGTAGTTTTCAATATATTACTATCCATTGTTTTTTTATTATTATCCGTTAAGTGACGTTGGAAAACAAGCTTTTATTTACGTGACTATCTTTATTCTTTAAAGCCAATTGTTGTTTTTTAATAAATTATATATATATATATATATATATATATATATATATATTATATCAATGGCTCGACATGAAGTACACGTGCAATGCACGTACACTTGACCAGTCATCAATAAAAGTAGAAAGATATGAACTTTAATGTGAACCTCAAAATAATTATGGAGTTGTTCAAACACCAGAATTTAATAAATGAACATTAAGAAAATAATTAAATATTATTTTTTGCTTTTCATTTGAATTTGTAAATCTTAAACAATTTTTGAATTCGGACCTTTTTATACTAAATTAGAATCTTGTCAAATATTGAGAAAATCCAACAATTTATATAATAATATGTTCAAATTATTCCCTTAATAGCATGGTGGTAGGATGAAGAACCGTTGAATATTTTAACTTGATTTTAAAAACATTTTTGGAGGAAGAATAGTTGTATATAAAAGGGAAATTTTCGAGCAGAAATAATTTTATCAGCATATATCAATCTTAAAATTAAAAATTTTACCAAAAATAATTTAATATATTAAGTTGACCACCCTTTATTCGTCATAATTATATCTTTGTCAGATCCAATATTAACCATCTTGAGATTGCATTTATGTAATTTTTAATTTTATTAAAAGTCCAAAATTATCCAAATGGTTATAGAGCCAATAAATTAGCTTATTAGATCATTGATATTGTTGTCTTCTTTTAAAAGAAAAATAAAAAATTTCATCCTTGAAAAGGTTTCTAATCATTCCAATGAAATACATTTTTTTTTTCAAAAAAGGTACTTTCTCAATTTATTTATTTTTTGTTAAAAAAGTTACTTTGTCAATTTGTTAAAACGACAAAAATTAAGGAATAATTATTGCCACAACTATCAATTATTTGGTACAAATACATATAAGTATATGGGATAAGAAGAGAAAAAAAAACACCTAGGACTTGGACATACAATAATGTGTCGATTGGTTTATAAACAAAGTTGTGAATTAATTAGTAATATAATGATTGTAATATAAGAATTAATAACATAGAAATTGAAATTCAGGAAATTAGTAATGTGTATTTATCATCAAACAATTGATGTATTAAAAACTAGTGAATTGGTTCGCAGAACTCTTATTTAATTATGACATAGTATTTTTTATTGAATATATAAATTAAAACTTTTTTAGTCCTCAAATTTAAACGGATTAGATTTTTATAACCAAAAGAAAAAAAATATTGCATCATATATAAACTCATTACTTTTCTATTTTTGATCAGCAAAATAATTATGTAATTGCTTATTTCATGTCATTAAGTTTTATACACATTATTTGACGTGATATTTTTCTTTGTCTTAGCTCTCTCACCCTTTTAGCGCCGCAAAAGCTTTCCCTGTCTCGGTTGGCTTTTAGCCAAAACGGAGACCTTTCGTCCTACTTGTATCGTTTGGTGCCTGCTACTGCAAGTGCCTAATCACTAAGGCCGAGTTCGTCCTTGTCTGATGGTGAATCTTACAGTAAAGTTCATTTCTGCCTTTCCATTCGACGGTCAATCTCCTCCCGGCCCCACTAAATCCAATTCGGACCCAAATGTCGTGGCTAAAGTGACCTTACAACTAAGTTTATTAAGGTCTCGAGGCTTAGTCATATTCAATATGTTACTAACATTTATTTATTTTTACCTTTTTTCGTAATTAAATTAACATGGAGTGAGCATTTTTTTCAATCTCAGCTGGGATTTGAAGTTGTAATCATTAGGGGTATACAAATTCTTTATAGATTATGGATCGTTTTTCTCTCTCAAAATAAAATTTTTAAGGAATTCTTATAATCTCAACATATTGAGCAAATTTCATCAGAAAAATAAAGACAAACATAATCAAAGAGGATTTCAATTCCATCACATTTATAAATTATTCATTTGACAATTTCTATAACAATACATATACTAACAACAAATCATAAAGAGCTTGTATCCTCCTATAGTTACAAATTTTTTTTTCTAGATAATTTTTTTTTAATTGCTGGCAGTATCACATATATATTCTAAGATCATCCAAAACACTAAATTCACCCAACAAAAACCCATAATTATCCACAATTGGAACTCCCAATTTATGTGAATATTTCACTTCTTGATTTTCTGAAATTTTCACCCAAGTCCCCATCATTAATTCTTCATCACTTTCTTCAACCCCATTTGATGTATTCGTATTCTTATCAACACTCATTGACGATTTTTCTTCAAACTCATCAATAACACAAGATTCTTGATCAGATTTTTCAAAAATCTGACCATTTTTTGCACTTTTAGCCATCACTAATTCTTCGAATTCGAGCTTCTTAGACTCGTAATTTTTCGAAGCGTCTTCAGCCGTAACAAAAGTACCCAACCAAATTATTTTCTTATTCAATGGGTGTTTAATTTCAGCACAAAATTTCCCATTTTTTCTCTTACGTACCCCAATAGGGTACAATCTGACACAAGTATTCTTTGATATTCTTTTGTAGAATTTCATGATCAAAGTTTTGAGAGGGAAAAAAGGGGCAATTTCTGTAAAGAACAAAGTATAAAAAAAGCTTGGGATGTGAAGAAAAAAAGAATAAATTATGAACACATACATAGGAGTAATTAGAGAACCAATTAAGGAACCTTTTATTCTCTTTCTATTTGGAAAAGGATTTAACAAAACGAGTAAAGTAGTGATTGAGAAATTATTGCATATTATTAGTCATTGTATTTATTAGTATCCTAATTTGACAATGAATATTCAAATCTCTAAATTTGGTAGAATACCACATTTGGGAGTGCGGAGCCTAAAAGGTAAGTTTTTTGGAATAAGGTAAACTCATCATTTTACCTTATAAGGTAAACTCACCATTTTACCTTATAAGGTAAACTCACCATTTTACCTTACATTCTAATATTTGCACTGACGACGTTAACTTCTTAATAGACAAGGTAAACACCTGTGTTTACCTTGTTCCTTTTGAAATTTTATAGTATTGGGGTGCCCTTTTGAAATTTTGACTAAAAAAACTTGTCTTTTAGGCTCCGGACTCCCACATTTGGTCCAGTATTAAATGAAATACAATTAATTTTGACGAGTCTTATCTTTATCTCACGAGTTAAAATATTATTCACCATCGTATATAAAAAAAAGGTTATTCGACTATGAATAAATTTCTTTTAAAGAATCAATTGATGACATGGCCTGGTTAATATTATTAACTTACTAATATATCTTAAGTTGTAATAATAATGGTGGAAATATCTTCATACTTTGCGATAATTTAATCCTTATCTCTATTTTTTTATCATCCGATATTTCATATCCGCTTTATATCTTGAGTTATAATAATTATGAAAAGATTTTTACACTGTGTATAACTAATAAATTCATACCTCTTTTTTTTTTTCAGTGGATGTTTCATATTTGTTTTATATCTTAAGCTATTATAATTGTGGGAAGTACTTTATGTAATGTGAATAATTAATTTTTTTTCTCATTTTTTCACTCGATATTTCATATCATTTTGATGCCTCAACTAGTTTGTATTTAAGTCGTGTCTGATTATCTTTTCGTTATTTATATTTTAGGTTGAACTAAACTACTATAATTCATCCCTGCCTACAAATTAGTTGAAAATGTTTACAAATCTTACAAACAGAAGTTAATATATTTATATTTATTGTATATTCGCTTAGAATGATTTTAAAGAAGGTAGTACTACTTATCGAGAATTGCAAAATCGTAGAATAAAGATCATTAAAAGAAAAAGCATCTTCTGAAGATTTTTTTATTCTCAACGCTCGAACTCCGGCAATATAATATAAAAGTTTTCATAAGGAAATTATTTTAAGTTTCCATCGAGTGTATATGTTTTAGCTTTTATGTATGAACGAATTGAGATAAAATAAGATGGGAAGATCAATTAAAACATGGCCCTTCATAATTAAGTACTATAAATCATATTTTAAGAGAATCTTTCATGTTTTCTATTGGTTATTATGATATTAGTAAAACAATATCTTTGGAGCTTTAAATGTTTTTCAATATATGTATCCCAATTTTATAATCAATAAAAGTAGAAAAATATGAACTTTAATGTGAACCTCAAAATAATAATGGAGTTATTCAAACACCAGAATTTTATAAATGAACATTAAGAAAATAATTAAATATTATTTTTGGCATTTCATTTGAATTTGTAAATCTTAAACAATTTTTGAATTCGGACCTTTTTATACTAAATTAGAATCTTGTCATATATTGAGAAAATCTAACAATTTATATAATAATATGTTCAAATTATTCCCTTAATAGCATGGTGGTAGGATGAAGAACCGTTGAATATTTTAACTTGATTTTAAAACTTTTTTGGAGGAAGAATAGTTGTATATAAAAGGGAAATTTTCGAGCATAAATAATTTTATCAGCATATCAATCGTAAAATTAAAATTTTTACCAAAAATAATTTAATATATTAAGTTGACCACCCCTTATTCGTCATAATTATATCTTTGGCAGATCCAATATTAACCATCTTGAGATTGCATTTATGTAATTTTTAATTTTATTAAAAGTCCAAAATTATCCAAGTGGTTATTGAGCCAATAAATTAGCTTATTAGATCATTGATATTGTTGTCTTCTTTTAAAAGAAAAATAAAGAATTTCATCCTTGAAAAGGTTTCTAATCATTCCAGTGAAATCCTTTTTTCTTTTTTTTTCAAAAAAGGTACTTTCTCAATTTATTTATTTATTGTTAAAAAAAGTACTTTGTCAATTTGTTAAAACGACAAAAATTAAGGAATAATTATTGCCACAACTATCAACCATTGTACTATCAATTATTTGGTACAAATACGATATAAGTATATGGGATAAGAAGAGGAAAAAAAAAACACCTACGACTTGGACATACAATAATGTGTCGATTGGTTTATAAACAAAGTTGTGCATTAATTAGTAATATAATGATTGTAATATAAGAATTAATAACATAGAAATTGAAATTCAGGAAATTAGTAATGTGTATTTATCATCAAACAATTGATGTATTAAAAATTAGTGAATTGGTTCGCAGAACTCTTATTTAATTTTGACATAGTATTTTTTATTGAATATATAAATTAAAACTTTTTTAGTCCTCAAATTTAAACGGTTTAGATTTTTATTACCAAATGAAAAAAAATATTGCATCATATATAAACTCATTACTTTTCTATTTTTGATTAGCAAAATAATTTGAGTTATTTTGAAAGAATGATTTCAAATGTATGACGAAGAACATTATTGCTCGTAGCGGGTTCGTGCTTATGCAAAGACTATTTATGCTTAAGCACTCTATTTATTTTTGAGACTTCTAAATTCTCAAAAAGAAGAATAGAAAAATGAGAAGTGTAAATATTAATAATACAGAAATTATGCACCATCTTATTTATTTCTATATATATATATAGTGTTTTTGAAAATATATCTACAAATTCAAGAAAAGGATTGCACTCTGAGTTAATTAATATTTCTAATGAATCTTTTTAGCACTACTAATATAAGTTAAATGACATAATCCACTTCAATTCTATCTTCACGTTATATCAATTCTAAATAACTATTTGTGTTATTCACACATTTAATTCTTCGTCATTTTAATAAAGTGCATAAATATTAATTTTTTATATGAAAACAGCTTAACATGTATCAAATATTATTAGTCATCACTCTTTTTTTTTTTTCGTTCTCATTCATCCCTCCTCTCCTCTTACTCACACCATCATAGCCATATTTTTTTTTTTTGAGGAATTTGTTGTATTGATTAATCCTCACAGAATGTCATATATAGTATTTCTACTTTTTATTTTTTTCAAATAAATTAAATTCTCGATCATTTGCTCTGTAAATAACTATCACATTTGTTATATATTGAATTAATCAAATAAATATTACATTTATTAAGTATTGAATTCCTCTAGCAGGTTATAAGAAAACATAAATAGTAGGTTGACTAATTAATGACTTTTGTTGTTCTTATTTTTCAACATTGTTAAGGAAATTAAAGAAATGATTTTTTATTTTTTAAAGTTTTTCTAAGTACATATGGTACATAAAATAGAATTAACAGAGGCCATCACCAATCTTTTTTTTTTTTTTATTTCCCAAGGTATCTCCACAGCCGGCCGCCCCGTGAAACTAATCCTTCGTTCCTCTGTCAGCGCACTAAGCAGTAGGGAACTGGCCACAGAGTTTGCTCCATTCGCCAGAGGCGGGGATCGAACCCCCGACCTCTTGCTTAAGGGACATGGCGCTGAACCACCATGCCAACTCTAGTGGTTAATCACCAATTATTCTTAGTATTTGTTGTGTGCATTTATTGCTATATTTATTTTTTGGCTTTTAGAGTACACTATGTAAAAATAAATTTAAAATATAAATAATATAAAAAAAGATAAATAGGAATGTTGATCATAAAGAGATGTCATATCATCTTATCTATATCAAACTTGATATGTATATATAAATTTATTACTATGTACTATATATGTCGATACAATAGATAAATGAAAAGTTTAGTAAAATGAACAAGTAAATACTAAGAAAAATATAACTTCTTCATGCACAACACAATTTCTTTATGTGTATTTAACGGCGAAGTTAGACTTTCAATTATGTGTTCGACTATATCCAATAACTTTGATCCAAACCTTATTATCTTGAGAAATAAAATTTTGAACTCGTAAACTTCAAATCTTGATTCTGTTTCTGCAATATCTCAGAAAATGACAGACATAATTGCAATTACAAAATGCCCATAAGTTATCATACGGAAGAAATAATATATTCAATTGTTGGATCAATGCAATTGCAAATAAAAATGAAAAGCAGAAGAAGAAGAATAACATAAATATTTGTACCTTTCATTAATTTTCATTAGTTTCTTTCTTTTTCACAGAAAATAGAACCTTTTTTGGGGGGTGGGTGGGGCGGGGGGTGGGGGGGTGGGAGGGGGCACCTTAGCCATCAACCTTACCATTGTGATTCTTACTGGTACTCTTTTGACACAATTTATAAGAAGGCAACACCACTCTTCTTCTTCATTAACTATAGAAAATGAAAAGAGAAGAGTTATAAGAAACTGTACAATTAAAAAATTAAAGTTTCTCATTTAATTGAGTAATTATCTAAGTAATTTTAAATTTATTTTTCAAATAAGATAAACAAAAGAAAAGAGAAGAAAAATTCAAATAAATAAGAAAAAAATATATATAGAAATGAAGACCATAGAGAGATGTTACACCACCTTCTCTATGTTTCTCCTTTATTAAATAAAACATATACTACAATATATATATATATATAATTATATACTAATTTATAAAACATATACACATGTATACGTTAAATATGTACTACTTTAGAAGATACATACATATATATGCACCATTCAATATATTATATATGTACTATTTTAAATAAAACATATACTACAATATATATATATAGTTATATACTAATTTATAAAACATATACATATTTATACGTTAAATATATACATTTATAGAAGATATATACAAATATATACACATCATTAAATATATATGTACTACTTTAAATAAAACATATACTACAATATCTATATGTATAGTTATATTATATAGTTATATAATAATTTATAAAACATATACACATGTATACGTTAAATATATACTATTTTAGAAGATATATACACATATATACGCACCATTCAATATATTTTATATGTACTACTTTAAATAAAACATATACTACAATATATATATATAGTTATATACTAATTTATAAAACATGTACACAAGTATACGTTAAATATATACGTCTATAGAAGATATATACACATATATACGCACCATTCAATATAGATGTACTACTTTATATAAAACATATACTATAATATATATATAGTTATATACTAATTTATAAAACATATACACATGTATACGTTAAATATATACGTCTATAGAAGATATATACACATATATACGTACCATTCAATATATATGTACTACTTTAAATAAAACATATACTACAATATATATATACTACAAGTCTACAATATAAATATATAGTTATGTACTAATTTATAAAACATATACACATGTATATGTTAAATATATACGTCTATAGAAGATATATACACATATATACGCACCATTCAATGTATATGTACTACTTTAAATATAAAATATACTACAATATATATACATTACAATATATATATATAGTTATATACTAATTTATACAATATATACACATGTATACATGAAACATACACGTTTATAGAAGATATATACACAAATATACGCACCATTCAATATATATGTACTACTTTAAGTAAAACATATACTACAATATATATATATATATACTACAATATATACATAGTTATATACTAATTTATATAACATATCCAAATGTGTACATTAAATATATACGTCTATAGAATATATATACACATATATACTACAATATATATAGTTATATGCTAATTTATAAAACATATACACATGTATACATTAAATATACACGGTTATAGAAGATATATACACAAATATAAGCACCATTCAATATATTTGTACTACTTTAAGTAAAACATATACTACAATATATGTATATACTACAATATATATAGAGTTATATACTAATTTATATAACATATACACATGTATACATTAAATATATACGTCTATACTACAATATATACACATATATACTACAATATATTTAGTTATATAATAATTTATAAAACATAAACATATGTATACATTAAATATACACGTCTATAGAAGATATATACACAAATATACGCACCATTCAATATATATGTACTAGTTTAAGTAAAACATATACTACAATATATGTATATACTACAATATATATCGAGTTATATACTAATTTATAAAACATATACACATGTATACATTAAATATACACATCTATAGAAGATATATACACAAATATATAAAACATATGCTACTTAATATAATTAATTAATAATAATACCTGGTAGTAAATTAATAATATACTAGAAGTAAGTTCTAAATTTAAAATTTAAATTCAATTTAAATCATTAAATGAAAAAAATTATAAAGTAAGGACTATTGAGGAGTGAATGAATGTTGAATTTTATTGATTGCGATTTGCAAAATGATCCAAAATTTATAATTTACATGAATGAAAAATCTACAAATTATGCATCATTTTTTCAACTCATTCATGTTAATATTAATGGGAACTTGCATAGGATAGTCAAAGTCAACGGGGGTAAAATCATGCATTGGACTTGATTCTACTGAGTTCTCCCGTGAAGACATAATTTCTTCACGTTTCAGCTCGTCGCTCGGCTCCGGTTCCATTCCTTGGTTTCTTCTTTCCGCTCTGATCGAATCTCTGAGGCAAACTAGAATATTCATTGCATTGCTTCCCAATGAGTGTCGGTTGTCTCCAAGCTGCTGTCGTGCCTGACTAAAGGCGCTCTCTGATGCAATAGTTACATTGGAACATTCAAGATGTCTCTAGCTAATCTTGAAAGCTCTGGATATTGTGTTTCAATCCAACGTGTTGATCCGACGTCTGCGATCCTCTGGCGGCGACCGAAGATAGTATTTCAGCTCTTCCCGATGAGTTGAGGTGTAAGTTCTCTTATCAACACTGTTCCAACAAGGTAAATCATAAAAGGAATTCAGAAAATCACTATGTACCGGCCGTTTAGAAGATGATGGCTCCTCGGGAGGATGAAGAACAACAATTGGAGTGATATTAGTAGGTACGGCTAAGTCAAATAAATCAGCATAGTGATTATATAATTTTTCTATGTATCCATTCGTATCACTCA
The DNA here is from genome assembly GCA_030864215.1 of Capsicum pubescens. NCBI lineage: Eukaryota > Viridiplantae > Streptophyta > Magnoliopsida > Solanales > Solanaceae > Capsicum > Capsicum pubescens. The sequence goes on from CM061548.1 coordinate 414,798,627, forward strand.
TAGTCGTCCACAAATCAGGTTCTACTTTTTTCAGATTCAGAATCATTGTTAGTATTTATTTCTAAGTTAGCATAAATAATAGTACTGAAGTGACATATAGTATTATATTTAATGCACGAATTTAACATAGCACCAACCAAGTAAATAGGGGGAATCGGAAAAAAATATTTTTTAAATTTAGTAAACGTGGCATCAACAGCTTCTTTATAACCATCTTTATTTTTATATTCTTTAAGCAAACTAGAAATATCGGCTATATATCCCAAAATATTACAAACAGTAGGATAATACGAACCAGAAAATTCAACCGTAGCTACATAAAAAATTTCGAAAACTTAACGAGATCATTAATTACAACCCAATTAGAATCATGTAGCATGCAATCAGCAGAATCAGTAAATGAACCACAATGTTGGTTAAAAGCTAGTGTAATAGGAACTCTATAGTTATAACAATTTTTAAAAAAATCATATGTAGAATTCCATCTAATATCAATTTCCTCAAGGATCAATATCGGTGCAAGTCCATTTTCTTGACATTTAATTTTAAATTCTCTAATTCTTTTTCTCCAATTATTTCCTTGAATAAAACCAACAACAAGACGAATTTTTTAATATAAAGCTCAAAAAATTCAAGACCATCTTTTACAATTAAATTATATATATGACATGCACACTTAATATGAAAAATTTCAGGCAACGACGGAGATAGCATAAATTTTAATTTTTTTATAACAGTCTTGTTGTTAGAAGCATTATCAACAGCAATACATAAGATTTTATTTTCGATACCATAAAATCCAGCAACTTTAACAATGGAATCTCCAGTATGTTTACGGTCTTCATCATATAAAAAAGAAGGAATACGTTTTTGTATCACAAAATTACTATACATCCAGTGACAAGTAACGGTTTAATAATCATTTTTATTTACAGCACGACCAAGATCAGAAGTTAGGGACAATCTACATTGAATATTTTTTAACAGTGTTGATAAATAAAAACAATATCGTGAATGAAGTCTAAAAATATCAGATTGACAAGTACTTCTAGGAACACCATTAAACATAGGATTATAAATAGCTTGAATATAATGAATAAATGCATCAGAAGAAGGAAAACTAAAAGGCAAACAACCCACAGCTACCATTTTAGCTATTTCTTCCCGGTCCCTCAATTTATTATACTTCTTCGTTACCTGGCTAGTTGCTGGGTCCATTCTAGTTTGCGTTGGCCCATCAACATCCCCACCACCTCGTACAATTTCTAACTCTCTTTTGTGAGCATCACCTATATGTCTCATTAACGTACCCGTACCCCCTTGCTTGCCTCCGCTTTTATGTTTATATATTTGTTGACAAATATTGCATTGCACCTCAGTATCTAATATACGTTCAAAAAACTGTCATGCAATACTAGTTGTTTTACGAGGTCTTGGGGCACGGGGAGGACGGGAAGGGAGATTAACCGATTCAGATCTAACGTTAGCATTTCCTACTGCGGGTGTCTCATCAATATTTTCATCATCTTCGTCTAAATTAACCGCATCTACTTCATTTTCTTCTTCTATACCGTAATTTTCCTGAGCTTCTACATAATTCATATCGTGAGTACCTACACCTATTTCTTCCTCAAAAGGTGTACCAAGCGGTACCGGACGCGAAGGCACACGGGTATATATACTACTTGAAGTACCTCTACCACTAGTAATTCGCTTTTTACTACCACTACCGCTTCGGAGACAAATTTTTTTAACACCTTTAGTAGCGAGATTTCTTAATTTATCCATAGTATAAATTAAATTAAACAAAAAAAAATTAAAATACACAAATATAATAAAATTAAATATTCAAAAATTAATACAATAAATAAAAAATAAACGTAAGAGATGGAACGACAATACCAAATTTTGAAAGTATCCGAAGGTTGCGAATTTAGAAACTTCCACTCGTACTTTGTAAACGCAAAATGAAAAATTTAAAGAGAGCACTTTAGGAAATTAAATATATTGAATATTTGAGAATTGAGATTTGAGAGAGAATGAGATTTTGAGAAAGTGAAAAATTGTGTGAAAAATGATTTGAAGGTGTAGAGTATTTATAGATTTTTTTTTGGGATTAAAAATTTATTTTAAAAGTAAATTTTAATTTTTTTTTCAAACGGCTAGTTTGGCCCAAAATCCCAAATTTTCAAAAAAAAAAGAAAAAACTATTCCGGGCCGGTTAACCAGCGGGCCTGGACCGGGCTTGTCCGGGCCGGGTTAGCCGGGCCAAATTAAAAAAAACTGGCCCGGGACACGGTACTCTAAATCCCTTAGGGTTACCGGGCCGGTTCTGGCCGGGTCAGCCCGGCCGACTTGACACTCTTTTCTTTTGATATATCAAATGATGTTTTGCTAGAGAGAAGTGATATTTGGGGAAGAAAGAGGCAGTCTTCGTACTTTTGGAGAAGAAAGAAACGCAGATTTCAAGGAATCTTTATTACTTATATTTGTATTGGTATTCATATTAAAATAGTAGTAAAATAATACTTATTAATAATAAAATATAATAGAAATAATAAAGTTAATATTAGTATGTCGGCAATATATCAAGGAAAATAGTAGGCCGATAATTTTTGTTTAATGGTAAATTTTTAGTATATCTTTATAACTCTATTTTATAATATTTGATAACCTTTATTTAGATGAATCCCAGCAATCGTATCCATACTCGAATTTGCACCCTCAAAGCTTAAAATTTAAATTTTGACGAATTCGACTCTCAAATCTGCACCCATCTTGAATACCCGCACCCGAGGCCGAGCAACTTAGGATTGACCACGCTAGTTATGGTTCCAACATATTCAATAAAACTCTTGCCCTAATTAAAGAGTGGTTCTTGGAGAAGAATCTTTCACCATCCTCGTGGCTTTCACAATAGTTTATGTGCTCATGACAAAATTGCATTTGTTCTTGGCGGATTTCAATAGTTTATGTGCTCATAAAGAGATGACCTATCATCTTATCTATATCAAACTTGATATGTATATATAAATTTATTACTATGCACTATATATGTCGATACGATTGATAAATGAAGAGTTTAATAAAATGAACAAGTAAATACTAAGAAAAATATAACTTCTTCATGCACAACACAATTTCTTTATGTGTATTTAACGGCGAAGTTAGACTTTCAATTATGTGTTCGACTATATCCAATAACTTTGATCCAGACCTTATTATCTTGAGAAATAAAATTTTGAACTCGTAAACTTCAAATCTTGATTCTGTTTCTGCAATATCTCAGAAAATGACAGACATAATTGCAATTGCAAAATGCCCATAAGTTATCATACGGAAGAAATAATATACTCAATTGTTGGATCAATGCAATTGCAAATAAAAATGAAAAGAAGAAGAATAATAATAACATAAATGTTTATACCTTTCATTAATTTTCATTAGTTTCTTTCTTTTTTCACAGAAAATAGAACCTTTTTTTTTTGGGGGTGGGTGGGTGGGAGGGGGCACCTTAGCCATCAACCTTACCATTGTGATTCTTACTGGTACTCTTTTGACACAATTTATAAGCAGGCAACACCGCTCTTCTTCTTCATTAACTATAGAAAATGAAAAAAGAAGAGTTATAAGAAACTGTACAATTAAAAAATTAAAGTTTCTCATTTAATTGAGTAATTATCTAAGTAATTTTGAATTTATTTTTCAAATAAGATAAACAGAAGAAAAATTCAAATAAATAAGAAAAAAAAAATATAGAAATGAAGACCATAGAGAGATGTCACACCACCTTCTCTATGTTTCTCCTTTATTATTATATACTAGTGAATAGGTTCGCGCTTTGCGCGATGTGTAAGACGTTGTTGAATTTATATAATTTTTTTTTATAATAATAAAATTTTGATGAGCTATTTTATCGAATGAAGATAAATTATTGAGAAGAAAGATACTTAACACGTAAGAACTTCAACTTTTCATTCATACTTAAATATTTTTCATAAATATTACTTAAGTATTATAAATGATACTATTTATTAGAAATCATAATTGGAGGTAAATCATATACTTAATTTGAGTTTGTCTTACCTAATCTTATTTATTTGTTGTTTTATACCTAATGGGTTAATTATGTAAATAAAAATATTTATAGTTATTGTAGTGATAAGTAAACGTTATATATAATCAAAGATTTTTTTGTGTTACATAAGTCCTCTCATCTTCTATTAATTAGAGAATTTACATAATTCCTTTCATGTAATCCATTTTTATTTTATTGTTTTTCATCCATTTTTATTTTATATTTTTCTCCTTTTTTTGCATTTTTTCCAACTCTATCCTATTAACATATTTGTTTTCTGAAATTTTCACCCAAGTCCCCATCATTAACTCTTCATCACTTTCTTCAACCCCATTTGATTTATTCGTATTCTCATCAACACTCATTGACGATTTTTCTTCAAACTCATCAGTAACACAAGATTCTTGATCAGATTTTTCAGAAATTTTGCCATTTTTTGCACTTTTAGCCATCACTAATTCTTTGAATATAAACTTTTTAGACTCGTAATTTTTTTAAGCGTCTTCATAAGTATTGTAGGACTTACATAAGAATTCTTTGATATCCTATTGTAGGACTTCATGATAAAAAATTTGAGAAGAAAAAAAAAGGCTATTTCAGTAAAGAACAAAGTATAATAAATTTGAGACGTGAAGAAAAAGAGAATAAATAGTGAACACATATATAGCAGTAATTACAGAACCAATTAAGCAAACTTTTTCTCCTATTTCTATTTGGAAAAGGATTTAACAAAACGAGTAAAGTATTGATTGAGAAATTGTTGCGTATTAATCACTCTACTTAATAGTATATCCTAATTTGACATTGGATATTCAAATCTCTAAATTCGGTAGAATACTATAATTGGTCCAGTATTAAATGATGAAATACAATTAATTTTGATGTGTCTTATCTTTATCTCACGAGTTAAAATACTATTCACCATTTTATATAAAAAAAAGGTTATTCGACTATGAATAAATTTCTTTTAAAGAATCAATTGATGACCTGGCCTGGTTAATATTATATTTAACTTACTAATATATCTTAAGTTGTAATATTAATGATGGAAATATCTTCATACTTTGCGATAACTTAATTATATCTCTCACTCTTTCTTTTTTTCATTCGATAGTTTCATATCCGCTTTATATCTTGAATTATAATAATTATGAAAAGATATTTATGTTAGAGTTTAAGTTTTGTGCACCGTCTGTGCATGAAAAATTCTACACTAACAGCTAACTTGACCTGCTATTGCAGGTTGCCCAATTATTTACTTAAAAATTTTAAAAAAATTTAGGTAACATCCAATAGCAAGTCAAGTTCACCTGATAGTGTAGAATATTTTCTACACTAACGGTGCACAAAACTTAAATTCTTTATGTTATGCGTATAACTAATAAATTCACATCTCCTTTTTTTTTTTAGCAGATGTTTCATATTTGTTTAAGGCCAAAGGCATTGACAGACACTCAAACTTGTTGCGAAAATTCACTTAAATTCCTCAACTAAGGTCTGTTCCTATCAGACTCCTAAACACCCCAAATTTTGTTCCAATTGGGCATTTTTTCCCTATAGCAAAAAGCTCAAAGTGTGTGTTGTACACAGGCGATGACGTGGCAAAATGAGCCAATTGGAAGCTGACACATGACATTGTGGGTCCAATAATTATTAAAAATTAATTATAATTTTAAAAAAAAAGTATATAAAAATGGCATTGAGGAAATTATTAAAAAATAATTCTAAAATTATTTCAAAAATAAAAATAAAAAACTAATTATTTTAAAAAAAATTAAAAACTTTAAAAATGAAATAAATTATTAAAAAATTATTTTATTAAAAAAATTAATTAGTAAAAAAAATTATAATTTATTTTAAAAAAATGAAAACAAAAAATGGCATTGTGGATATAAATTATGAAAAAATAATTATAAAATTATTATAAAAATAACAATAAAAAACTAATTATTTTCAAAAAATTATAATTTTTTTTTAAAAAAGAAATAACATATTAAAAAATTATTTAAAAAATAAAAAAATCAATTATTGAAAAAATTATAAAAATTGGCATTGAGGATCCAATTTATGAAAAAATAATTATAAATTATTTGGAAAATAAAAATAAAAAACTGATTAATTAAAAAAAAAATTAAAATGAAATAAATTATTAAACAATTATTGTTTTTTAAAAAATAATTATTAAAAAAATTATAAAATTTTTTAAAAAATGAAAATAAAAAATGGCATTGAGGATAATAATGATGAAAAAATAATTATAAAATTATATAAAAATAAAAATAAAAAACTGATTATTTAAAGTAAATTATAAAAATTTTTAAAAGATGAAATAAATTATTAAATAATTATTTTAAAAATAAAAAACTAATTATTAAAAAAAATTATAAAACTTTTTAAAATGAAAATAAAAATGGCATTGAGGATCCAAATTATGAAAAAATAATTAAAAAATAATTTAAAAAATAAAAATAAAAAATAATTATTATAAAGAAATTATAAAATTTTATAAAAGATGAAAATAAAAAACAAAATTATTTTTAAATTCAGTTTTATTTTTTAAAAAAATATTTGGGCCCTCTAATGCTTTTTGGGGCCTTTAGCGTTTAAAAACAAATAAATTTTGTCATTAAAAATTTTTTGGGGCCCTCAATTCCACTTGGCATCTTTTTATTCGTAAATTAGTAAAAAAAAATGCTCCTAACGCGCCTCCCACGATGGCACTGCACGCGCAGTGCCACATAGGCAAAAAATTCCCATTTGGAACAAAATTTGGGGGGTTTAGGGGTCTGATAGGAACAGGCCTTAGTTTAGGGGTCTAAGTGAATTTTCACAACAAGTTTGAGTGTCTATCGATGCCTTTGGCCTTTGTTTTATGTCTTAAGCTATTATAATAGTCCATGCCCTATCTCGATGGGTCTTTGATTTGCTCCTATCCTAGCTTTATAATCCACCAGTCTTTTCTAGTTTTTGAAAGCCCTTCGGGGTCCTAGCCCTCTTTTCCCACCTGGGTGTGAAGTTCAATGGCTTCCATCATTGACGAACAACTGGCTAATATATAAGACAAAGAAATGAAGAGCCTATGCGGCTATGCCACATATAGACTATAGGAGTAAATTCTCCGAATGATCACCCATGTTTGGGAAATTGCCTATAAATATCACTTTTGTTTTATTTAGGACAAGAATATCATCCAACTTTTCCTTTTTTCCCTTTAAATATACTTATCATCTCAAAAATTTTCTCTCTCCTACTTGGAATCATTAATTTTTTTTATTTTTTTTATAAATGTATAACTTATCAAACTTATTTAATTAAAGTTTTATCCTAATTCTTTTTTTTAAAAAAAAAATTACACATGATATATTAATCATTGAAGATTAATCTAATTACACCAAAAGCTTAGTTTATTTTATTTGATATGTAATCTTCAAAGTTTCGTTTATTTACTTATTTATTTCACCACTTAATAATAGTTTTAAAATACAAGTACTTATACGAATTGACACAATAATTTTTTTTGTCGTTTATTTTATATATTAAAATTCTTAAATATAAAAGAAATAAAATGATGGATTTCATATTTTAGACATTAAATTTGTTATTATATGAGAATAAAAGAATAAAATCTCCTTTTTTTGAAGGAAAAAAAAATTATATAGTCTTGAAACAAATTAAACTTTTTTAAAAAATATTTACAAAATGATATCTTCTTCAGTACTATTACAAATGAATTTTTAAAATATTACTCCATCAATTATTCTTTTCTTTTGATGGATTTAGAACGAAGTACGGATATAAATTAGTGTTTAATTGAATAATAAAATAAAATATAAATATAATGATCACAAAAAAAGTGAAGAAAATAAATTAAAAATAATATATTTTTTAATAAATTTATGTCTTATCTTACGAATTTAATGATTTATTTATGGGCAATTCCTTGTAAAAAATTTGCAAAAAAATCATCTTTTCACTATATATTTACCAAAAATTATCTTGCATAAAAATTTCAAGTAATCTATGTCCAAATTAAATTTTTCAGGTAATAAAACATATTAAAAGTTTTTTATTGAATTTTGTTTGGAAACAAAAAAATCGTAGGTTTGCCATCAATACTTTTAAATTATAAATTATATTATTTTATTCTCTATTACTCTATATTTGAAGGAAATGTAATATCTTTGGATTATATTAATCCAAAAATTCCTTTGTATAATTCCAAAAGTAGATTTTATTCTTTTATTCTCATGTAAATAACAAATTTAATGTCTAAAATATTAAATCCGTCATTTTATTTCTTTTATATTTTAAGAATCTTTAATATATAAAATAAATAATAATAAAAATTAAATGAGTACCAAATTTTATAAGTACTTGAGTTTTAAATATTATTAAGTGGTGAAATAAATAAGTTAATAAAAGAAACTTTGAAAAGTACATATCAAATAAAATAATTCAAGCTTTTGGTGTAATTAAATTAATCTTCAATGATTAGTATATCTTGTGTATTTTTTTAAAAAAAGAATTAGGATAAAACTTTAGTTAAATAAGTTTGATAAGTTAAATAGATCTATTTATCAAAAAAAGAAAGAAATTTTAATGACATGGAATTTCTAGTAGGAGAGAAGAAGTTTTTGAGGTGTTAAGTATATTTTAAGGAAAATAGAAAGAGTTGAGTGATATTCTAGTCCTAAATAAAATAAAAATGATATTTGTAGGCAATTTTCCAAACATGGGTGACCATCTAGGGAATTTACTCTAGACTATAGTGAACTACTTATAACATACTTGTCTTTTCCTATCTAGGCCATGAAAATCCACTTGCCACCTGTGCAGTTCCTTCTTCGATTCGAATGTACTTCGAAATTTTGGAAGATAATAATTTCAGAACACTATAATTTAAGACGAAGCATTGGAATCATGCCAAGAATAACCAAAATTCAAATAAATATCATATTCTATGCGATAAGGTTGGTACATTGTCGTTATATTGTTCTTCTTTATCATTCGATAGCACTTACAAACTGAGATATGACTCGACTAGTGATGACTATAAGATTGACAACACATATAATGATTGCAACCCACATAGTAAAACCCTTCGACATTGATAGCCATCCACGTGACATTCACAATCGTGTATGTTACTTATTATCTAGACTTTTCGATATTTCATCATGGCACATTTCATTGGATCATTATTGATATATATTGTATCTAAGTATTTTATAGTTTCATTTGATATATCAAATGATGTTTTACTAGAGAGAAATGATATTTGGAGAAGAAAGAGACAATCTTCGTACTTTTGGAGAAGAAAGAAACACGGATCTCAAGGAATCTTTATTACTTATATTTGTATTGGTATTCATATTAAAATAGTAGTAAAATAATACTTATTAATAATGAAATATAATAGAAATAATAAAGTTAATATTAGTATGTCGGCAATATATCAAGGAAAATAGTAGGCCGATAGTTTTTGTTCAATAGTAAATTTTTAGTATATCTTTATAACTCTATTTTAAAATACTTGATAACCTTTTTTTAGCTGAATCTCAGCAACCGTATCCATACTCGAATTTGCACCCTCGAATCTTAAAATTTAAATTTTGACGAATTCGACTCTCGAATTTGCAACCATCTCGAATACCCGCACCCGAGGTCGAGCAACTTAGGATTGACCACGCAAGTTATGGTTACAACATATTCAATAAAACTCTTGCCCTAATTAAAGAGTGGTTCTTGGAGAAGAATCTTTCACCATCCTCGTGGCTTTCACAATAGTTTATGTGCTCATGACAAAATTGCATTTGTTCTTGGCGGATTTCAAATGGTTGATTTCATTAGATCAGTAAGGATATTTTATCCTAAGTATTTTATGGTTTCATTTAACATATAAAATGAAGCGTATAGAGAGATACCATTAATTACCAGAGGGAATTTGTGATATTTCGAATTACATGAATCACCTGAACACGAATTCCTCCTAAGATCTGGTATTTCAGTATTAGAAGGAATGTTTTGTGTTTATTATACTTGTTGAACTTTGTGTTCCTGCTAATGAAAGAATATGATGTCAAAGGAGCCGTGGACTAAATTATTTACTCTACGAGAGATCAATCTTTATCCAGAGATACCGGTATATAGGTTTGCTTAGTGGCGGAGCCAGAATTTTCACTGAGGGGGTTTAGAAGTAAATATACGGACTAGTCGAAGGGGGTTCAACATCTACTATATATAGATAAAAATATTTCTGATCATATAAAAATAATATAATTTTCCGACGATGAATCCCCTTAAATGTATGTGGCTCCGCCACTGGGTTTGCTGATGTTCGTTTAGGACATCCAAAGGACCATATGGAGTGTTACCTACGAGGGGAGTCACCACTCATCACCACTCAAGTAGTCTGTTATACGAAAAGCTTGATCTCTCCAAAATTAATTACTTGCTTAGTAGTATTTGCTTATGATCGGAGTATCCTCCTCATGCATGCTGCAACAATTTATTCTTATAAGTTATATTAACTTGTCAATGTTTGGTTTTGAAATTATGTCATTGCTTATTTCATGTCACAACATGCCCAGAGCCGTTAAAGCGTTATACACAGTTCATATCACTATCACAGATTGGGATAGCCAAATTTAGAAATATGAGGAAAGATCATTTGTCCATTGTCTTTGCAATAAGCTCCTCCTCATATCAAGTTTATGGTTTCTCATTAAACACATGATCATTAGGAATTAGGATCATTAGGAGGAGCTTATTATGATATTCTTATCTAATCACTAAGGTCGAGTTTCGTCCTTGCCTGATGGTGAATCTTGTAGTAAAGTTTATTTCTGCCTTTGCAATTCGAGGATCGATCACCTTTTGGCTCCACTAAATCGAAGTGACCTTACAATTAGGTTTATTAAGGTCTCGAAACATTTGTGAGTCATATTCAATATGTTAAGGACATTTTTTTTTACCCTTTTTCGTAATTAAAATTAACATGGAGTGATTAATTATTTTTTTTCAATCTAAGCTCGGATTTGAAGTTGTAATCATTAGGAATATCCAAATTCTTTATAGATTATGAATCTTTTTTCTATCTCAAAATAAAAAATTTAAGGAATTCTTATAATCTCAATACATTGAGCAAATTTCATCAGAAAAACAAAGATAAACATAATTATACTGCAATTGCATTAAGCACCATATATACTTTTCAAAGAGGGTTTCAATTTCCCCAACATTTATAAATTATTCATTAAGAAGTAAATTGTTGATTTGACAATTTCTATAACAATACATATACTAACAACAAATCATAAAGAGCTTGTATCCTCCTATAGTTACAATATTTTTTTTCTAGACAATTTTTTTTTAATTGTTGGTAGTATCACATATATATTCTAAGATCATCCAAAATACTAAATTCACCCAACAAAAACCCATAATTATCCACAACTGGAACTCCCAATTTATATGAATATTTCACTTCTTGATTTTCTGAAATTTTCATCCAAGTCCCCATCATTAATTCTTCATCACTTTCTTCAACCCCATTTGATGTATTCGTATTCTCATCAACACTCATTGACGATTTTTCTTCAAACTCATCAGTAACACAAGATTCTTGATCAGATTTTTCAGAAATCTGGCCATTTTTTGCACTTTTAGCCATGACTAGTTCTTCGAATTCAAACTTCTTAGACTCGTAATTTTTCGAAGCGTCTTCAGCCGTAACAAAAGTATCCAACCAAATCATTTTCTTGTTCAATGGGTGTTTAATTTCAGCACAAAATTTCCCATTTTTTCTCTTACGTACCCCAATAGGGTACAATCTGACACAAGTATTCTTTGATATTCTTTTGTAGGATTTCATGATCAAAGTTTTGAGAGGAAAAAAAGGGGAAATTTCTGTAAAGAACAAAATATAAAAAAAGGTTGGGATGTGAAGAATAAAAGAATAAATAGTGAACACATATATAAGAAGAGTAATTAGAGAACCAATTAAGGAAACTTTTATTCTCTTTCTATTTGGAAAAGGATTTAACAAAACGAGTAAAATATTGATTGAGAAATTGTTGCATATTATTAGTCACTGTATTTATTAGTATCCTAATTTGACACTGAATATTCAAATCTCTAACTTTGGTAGAATAACACATTTGAGAGTGCGGGGCCTAAAAGGTAAGTTTTTTGGGATAAGGTAAACTCACCATTTTACCTTATAAGGTAATCTCACCATTTCACCTTACATTCTAACATTTGCACTGACGACGTTAACTTCTTAATAGATAAGGTAAACACCTGTGTTTACCTTGTCCCTTTTGGAATTTTATAGTATTGGGGTGCCCTTTTGAAATTTTGACTAAAAACACTTGCCTTTTAGGCTCCGAACTCCCACATTTGGTCCAATATTAAATGAAATACAATTAATTTTGACGAGTCTTATCTTTATCTCACGAGTTAAAATATTATTCACCATTGTATATAAAAAAAAGGTTATTCGACTATGAATAAATTTCTTTTAAAGAATCAATTGATGACATGGTCTGGTTAATATTATATTTAACTTACTAATATATCTTAAGCTGTAATAATAATGGTGGAAATATCTTCATACTTTGCGATAATTTAATCCTTATCTCTATTTTTTTATCATCCGATATTTCATATCCGCTTTATATCTTGAGTTATAATAATTATGAAAAGATTTTTACACTGTGTATAACTAATAAATTCATACCTCTTTTTTTTTTCAGTGGATGTTTCATATTTGTTTTATATCTTAAGCTATTATAATTGTGGAAAGTACTTTATGTTATGTGAATAATTAAATTTTTTTCTCATTTTTTCCCTCGATATTTCATATCATTTTGATGCCTCAACTAGTTTGTATTTAAGTCGTGTCTGATTATCTTTTCGTTATTTATATTTTAGGTTGAACTAAAGTACTATAATTCATCCCTGCCTACAGATTAGTTGACAATGTTTACAAATCTTACAAACAGAAGTTCATATATTTATATTTATTGTATATTCGTTTAGAATGATTTTTAAAAAAGGAAGTACTACTTATCGAGAATTGCAAAATCATAGAATAAAGAAATTAGTTGAGATTATACGCAAGCAAATTTGAATATCATAATTATAATAATAAAAAAATTATATTCTCATGAATCAAACTCATACCCCCACAATTTTTGCATATTAAATTCTGTAAATTCCATATTTAGTATGATGAACCATATGTTTACCAAAAATATATGCACTAAATTATCAAAAAATTAGTAAATCTAGTATTACAATAATATATACATTTTGTCTGCCAATAAAACGATCTCAAATTGGTAATACTAGGAAAATTGTCATAATTGGTATTGCAAGTTGGAATTGTCTTTAACTATTTATGCCAGGTGTATCATATTTTAATACATATATATAATTGCCACAAATAATGTTTGCGTGTAAAATAAAAACTTATTAATAGTTGAATCTATAATTAGAAGTGGCACCTAGCTATTTTTGGCTAGGAATTATTTTTCCCTTTCATTTCCAGTTTAATTTTGGAAATGAAACCTCGAAAAATACTTATTCACATTCGGTGTTTACACAACACTATCTATTTTGAGTACCAATTAATTTGAATTTATATCGAGAAATCCTACTTACAAAATATGTTGCTTTAACTTAAAGACGACTTCATATGCAGGACTCGAAAAAAATGACATCTATGCCTAGATATTAATCTTTGTTCTATTTTTGCACAACTGAAAATTTAAGGTTATAACTTATTATTTAACTTTAATATTTAAATAAAAACCAAATTACATAGAAATTGACTAATATTATATTTTGAATATACTATAAACTTCTATAATAATTAAATTAGTGTCCATAAATAAAGATCACGAGAAAGATTCTTTTTTTTTTTTTCAAACATATTATGTGTAATTTTGGCAATAAATCCTGTCATATAAAATTTATGCCATTTTTGCTAAGTTTAGAATTTTGTTTGACCAATACTCTGATTTCTAGAAGATTGTCCTTTCGAAAATCACTTTATTTCTTTTTTATTTATATAGTAGTACTATTTCTTTTAATTAATCTATTAAAAAATATATGACATTTTTACATTATGATACAATTTAATTTTAAATTTTCTTTTACCCTTAATAACATGCTTTATAGTCACATAATTCTCATGACATGCTTAAATTCATAAGTTTCACGAGTCCTTTTATGTTCTTAAATTAATTTCTGAACTCAGTTAAATTATAACAATAACAATAAAAAAAAATCTAGCTAGTGTGATCTCACAAATAAGGTCTGAATATAGATGAGTATACACAAATTTGATCCCTAATTTGAGGTAGAAAAATTAATTTTGATAAACTCTCACTAAAAAAAAACATTTTTAAACACATGTTTAGAAAACACTTGGAGTGAAAAAATCTCTAGTGAATATATAACAAAAAGAGAAGAAATGACAATATTAAGATAAGGAAAGTAAAAAAAAAAAAGAATAGTAATAATATTAAAGGATTGGATAATTACAAAATAACAATACTTAAAAGAAGAGTGAGCAAATAAGATACTCCAAGATAGAATCATGCTCTTCCACATAAAAGAGAATTATTTATTAATTTTTTATTCTAATTCTCGATCTTCGTGCTTTTCTATTTTAGATCATGTCTTTGGTGAGCTAAATCCGTGTCACCTCACCCCAATTCTCTTTGGCTCTATCTCTACATCTCTTTAGGTCTATGATTACCAACCTCACACATTCTCACTAGGGTATTTATGTTTCTACTATTTACGTGCTTGAGTAATTTGATCAGCTTCGCTCCTCTCATCCTGTTCACTATGAAGGTCACTTCCACCTTGCCTCGTATATCTTTATTTCTAATTTTATCTTCTCCTGGTTGGTTCGCTCATTCATCTAAGCATCATTATTTCCACTA
The DNA here is from genome assembly GCA_030864215.1 of Capsicum pubescens. Lineage (NCBI taxonomy): Eukaryota > Viridiplantae > Streptophyta > Magnoliopsida > Solanales > Solanaceae > Capsicum > Capsicum pubescens. Next base: position 414,813,663 of record CM061548.1, read on the forward strand.
CTTTCACGTCTAAGCTTGTGAATTTTGACTGGTCAACATTCTATCCAATACAACATAAACAGTCTAATAACCACTTTGTAGATCTTATCTTTAAATTCTAGTGATACGTTTTATCACATAGGACACTGGATTCACGTCTCTATTTTATCCACTTCACTTCAACACGATATATCATATCATCGCCTGTCACTCCCCCCACCTCCCCCACTTCCTTAAATTATTGACGGAAGATACTTAAAGCTACCTTTTTTTAGAATGACTTATGCGTTGATTCTCACTTTCATGTCCACCTCATGTGTTGTCTCTGAATTTGCACTTCAAGTACTCTGTTTTAATCCTGCTCATGTTGAAAGTTTTAAACTCTAGAATTAGTCTAACCCAACGTTAACCCGCGTACCTTATCAAACAAATACTTTCCATGATAATCGAAATTCCATCTAGAGGCTTTTCCATCTTCCTTTAGCTCTATATTGTATAAATCATTCCATCTACCCATGAGAAATTTTGTCCCGCTATCGCGAGTCATAGAACAATGGTAATAATTACCCATGAAATCCTTATCAAATGTAAGTGAATTGAAAATTTTAGAAACACATTTGAAACGGATCAATGACATAACAGGAAGCCATAATTAGAATATTTCGATAATTAATTCTTGGGGAATTGTAGGAAACTTTTTCATAGGTTTTATCTTCGTGTCCTGTGTAGAGGAGGGGGGGGCACATTGAGTAATTGAGTTATTTATTAGTACTTAATTTCCACATGATACAAAGATGAAATCTATGAATAAATTTCCTACAATTTTCCAGGAATTAATTATCGAAATATTCTTATGGCTTTCTGTTATCTCAGTAATCCGTTACAGATGTGCTTCTAAAATTTTCAATTCACTTACATCCATCTGATAAGGATTTCATGGATAATTATTACTTTTGTTTTATGACTCGCGATGACGGGACAATATTTCTCGTGGATGGATGGAACGATTTATACGATATAGAGCTAAAGAAAGATGGAAAAGCCTCATCCGCATATAACAATATCATAATACCTTTCCTTAAATATGTCGTGTCAAGGGAACACTTAAAAACACTTCTCACTCTTTATTTCTTTTTTTTTTTTATGAATTTTGTTAAGAGTTCTTTTTCCTTTTTCTTTTTTTTCCACTTTTGAAGGTTGTGATTTGAAAGGTGACCTCATAGAGATAGATAGTAATTGAGAAAATTTCTGGACAATCAAATTGGGCCCATCTCACATTCACAATGACTAATCCACGACATTTTTTGCTCTTATTCATAAAAGAATTCTGCTTTTGATCTTTATAATGTTAAGAAATAAGCATCCAATTACCCCTTGAATTATAGCCAAAATTATTACGACACACTCCAACTTCATAGGGTTTCTATTATCCTTCTGAACTCAATTTTAGCGTATTTTTATCCCCCTTTTATGCTGATGTGACACCTTTATTACATAAAATGAAGTCCATATCAAAGGTGTCATTTTAGCTAAAAAAATTAACAAAAGGTATCGCATCAGCTAAAAAGGATGGCAAATATACGATAAATTTTGTTCTGGGGGTAATAGGTGTGACACCCCTTTTTCAACTCCAAAAAGATTATGTCGTTTTAAGTTCGAAAGGATTTTCATTATTAAGTGATAAAAGAAAGCGACTGTTTCGAAAAGGATTCATTATATTCAAAACTCAGAGTCACCACTTGGCATAAATCGGGTGTGCCAAGTCACCCGTGGATATCCTTTTTCAAAACGGTTTTGACTCTGTAACACTGATCCGCGAACAGAGATTCCGATTAAGGAATTCTGTTGACCGAGGGGAAGGTGTTAGGCACCCCTCGATCCCGTGGTTCGACCATGGTCGCTTGGCGGAGTATATCGGCTAATTTGACACTACGAATGTATAAACCACACAAAACACATAAAATGATCAATCAAACAAACAAAACAAACGAATCCCAAAATATAGTATACAGTCCAATTATTACAACCCGAAATGAAAAAGGTACTGAAAAGTAAACCTACGCTAACCTACACCAAACTACGCTCCAACGCCTTACCCAATGCTTTGGGCCTTCATCACGGGCATCCTCCGAGTACATGATACGTCGGGGCATTCCCCGGTGAATAAATATAATTTTTTCGTGGCATTCCCTGGAAAATGAATACAATGTCAATTTCATGCGATAAACTAGAAAAACATCCAACAAATATTCCAAACATTCCACCAATTTCACCAATTATAAATTTGCCTACCCGAGCCTACTGTTTGCCTACCCGCTCGACGACATATAATGTTCAACATCAACAATGAATCAAAATACCATAATATTCACTTTTATCAATTTTCGATTCCCGACCCAAATCCATTCTAAACATCAATAAAGTGTCATTTCAACACGCAGTCCATTATCACAAAATGAATCACAGAATCGTAACAACAACAATTCATATCATGTTCCGAATAGAATAAACGATGAAATAAAAAGACGAAGGAAGTAGAATTGGACCTCAATTTGACGATTTTATTTCGAACAACCAAGATGGATCGGAGCTCACAAAGCCACGGAACCTCAACAAACCCACCTTCATGGTCAACTCATCAAGTCTCGGCCTCCTCGGACTGTTTGAAGACGACAAGGGAACAACACAATTTTTTTTCTTTTTTTTTATCGATTTTAGACAATGATTCGACCGGAGTGGCAAACTCCGATAGGCTTGAAACAGTGACGGGAAAAGAGGGTTTTGACAGATTGTTGAATTTTTTAGTGAAATTGGACGAAAACAGACCGAATCTCGATGAATTTAGGACGGTTGATGATGTTCTCCAGCGAGAATCAGCCGGAACAACAACAACGATGACTAGCGGTGTTCTCCGATTGGCGATTCCGACGAGAATTCGCCGGAATAACTGTTCCTCTCTGATTTTTCTCTTCTTTTTCAGCTCCCACGTTTTACTGCCTCTCTCTCGCGTGTTTTCTCTCCTCTCTCATGCTCAAATCCCTCTCTCTCTATAGGGTTTTCTCTCCGTTCATGGTGGGTCTTTGTGTTTTTTGTGTGAATCAGTGTATTTTGTGTGTTTTATCGAAGAATCCCGTGTGGTCTGTGCGTGTATGAAATTTTTGTTGTGCCTCCGTGAAGAAGAAAGAGCTCCAAAATGGAAAAAAAGAAAAAAAAATCTGTGCGTGAGAATGTCCCCCTTTTTCTTGTGTGATGGAAAATATATATTGTTCAAGAAAAGAAAATAAAAGTGGTCCCTCCTAGTTTTTGTGATCTCTTCCTGGAAGTTTCCTCAATGTATATATTTCCTTTGTGGCCAAGAAAAATGAGGGGGTCACGTGGGGGGAAGGGGTGAGGGTAGTTAGGTGAGGGGTGAGGTGTTGTTTTTTAATTGGGTGGATTGTTGGAATATTAGAATGAGACAAAGTTTGTTATGACTTGTTATTTGGATAAAAACAAAACAAAAATAAATACATAAATAAGTAAAAGATGAGGTGGTTATTTATTTTCTTGGGGAAAAATTATAAAAATGGGGTTAGACTATGTAATATCGAAGTAAATATTATCGACGGGACAAAATTACGTGTCTACATCATGCCCCCTTTGAATGTAAACACCATGTGTTTTCACACAAAGAAGTAGACAACGAGACAGAACTTTGTCCCGATCATTATTCAAAGAGAGAAATAGAAGAAAGAAGGACAACCGAATCTTGACGGACATCCTATCTACCTGAGTCATGAGGAAGTCAAGTGACAGGTATCTCGAAGGATTGGAAAGAGATAAGCTATTCCGAGTTGGAGAGTCGAGTGAGGTCCCATCGAGGTTCCGGTCTGCATCTCTATTATTACATCGAAAATGAAAATTACAAGTTAAAACATAAATGAAATTACAAAATCCTATCTATGCAGCTTTCCTTGACTCTTGACTCGCTACATCATTACCCTATTCTTCAGGTGGGCTCCTGACTTGAAATTTCTTCACCCTATTGCTTAACTTTTAACTTCTTCACCCTGTTCTTCAGGTGGGCTTTTGACCTGCTATTTTTTACTTTCAATTTCCTCACCCTGTTCTTCAGGCGGGCACCTGACTTACAATTTCCTCAACTTACAATTTTATCACCCTATTCTTCAGGCAGTCTCCTGACTTACAATTTTCTCACCCCGTTCTTCAGGTGGGTTCCTGAACATGAAAGTAAAGCCCCATTTTTCAGAAGGGTCCTGAACAGAAAATAAAATCCCATTTTTCAGGAGGGTCCTGAACAGAAAATAAAATCCCATTTTTGAGGAGGATCCTGAACAGAAAATAAAATCCCATTTTTCAGGAAGGTCCTGAACAGAAAGTAAAATCCCATTTTTCAGGAGGGACCTGAACATGAAAATAAAGTCCTATTTTTCAGGAGGGTCCTGAATAGAAAGTAAAATCCCACTTTTCAGGAGGGTCCTGAACATAAAGTAAAATCCCACTTTTCAGGAGGGTCCTGAACAGAAAGTGAAATCCCATTTTTTAGGAGGGTCCTGCACAGAAAGTAAAATCCCATTTTTCAGTAGGGTCCTGAACAAAAAGTAAAATCCCATTTTTCAGGAGGGTCCTGAACAGAAAGTAAAATCCCATTTTTCAGGAGGGTCCTGAACAGAAGTAAAATCCCATTTTTTAGGAGGGTCCTGAACAGAATTAAAATTCCATTTGTCAGGAGGGTCCTGAACAGAAAGTAAAATCCCATTTTTCAGGAGGGTCCTGAACATAAAGTAAAATCCTATTTTAAGGAGGGTCCTGAACAGAAAGTAAAATCCCATAGATGTGTTTTTCCAATGGTAACTGAATTAAGTGAAGCGAATTTGCCCCTGTTACAACAAAGAAAATTTGTCAGTTAGAAACTTAGTGGTGGCTTGCAGCACTTGGCTTCTCTGGCTTCTTCTCTAACAGTTGTTCCTTTCATCTTTGTTTCAGATCACTGACGCTTGCCCCTATCTTGTCGCATCATTGACCCAAACCAGATCAGGGTAAAAGACTTTGACTCAAATACCAAGTTTCTCTTTAAGTATGTCTCTGAGATTCCCCTTTTGAAAGCTGAATATTTCACGCACCTAAGAACCTGTCGGTTGATGAACTTTCTTTTCTATGTCTTGAATTATGATCATGTTTCTTTCATGTGCTGGTCCTTGGCTTTTCGTCATACAATTGGGGAGACTGGTAGCAAGTTTTGAAATCCTTTCTCGCTCATTTTGACACAGAATAGACTCAAAAATGTAAAGAAACAATGGTGAATTTTCTTTTGACAGAAGACATAAAAGTATAAAATATAAATGAGTAAATGAAAGAAAAGGGCAATGTCCCTCTTTTTAACAAAGAAGAAAACTTATCTAAAAAAAAAGCAACCCACTCCAATGACTATGACATGCATTTTGGATTAAGCTGCCTGATCTTCCTATCCAAACTTCCCATTTGTTGTTGAGCTCGTGCCTTTGCCGTTGCCGCTTATTTAACTTATTGGACTCATATATCTCATTCAATTGACGACATCTTAGAAGATTTTCGTCAACAAACCTCTTTCCTTTTCACCTTTCTCTTGAACTCGTCATCGCCTTACGGTGCCCATGAGGATTTTCACCAATAAGACTCTCTCATTTTTATTTATCTCAACTCCTCATCATCTTATGGTGCCCGTAAGGATTTTCACCAGTACGACTCTCTCATTTTTATTTCTCTCAACTTACCATCGCCTTATGGTGCCCGCGAGGGTTTTCACCAATAAGACTCTCTTATTTTTATTTCTTTCCTGATTTCTTATGCTGAGGAAGACGAGTAGTACCCCCAAACTACATCATAGTATCCATTGCATGGTTAGCCTTAACATTATCAAAGATTGATCTGAAGGTCTTTCTTTGGTTGTAACTTGGTTTTTGGATAAGGTTAGAAAGAAAAGGATGGCAAGAGGCTCAAACGACACTTGAAGTGGGGGTGGGATTTACAACTTTTGGAATCGACTCAACAACATATTAGCTCATGCCCCAGTTTTTGTCGACTGGGTGACTCTAAAAATTTTATTTGGTTAGACCGAGCCTGAAATAGGGCAGCCTAAGTATCTCACTCTCGAGAAAGGAGAATCAGGTCACACTTAGTTCCATCAGCTTATTCTTTGTTTTGATTTGATTTTTTTCTTCTCTCTTTTTCTTTTATTATTATTATTATTATATTTTTTTCATGCTTTTCTTTTATTCTTCTTTTCTTGACATTTTATTTTTTACTCTATTTTGATTCCAAAAGAGGGGTATGAAAGAAAAATAAAACTAGGCTCAAACGGGGTAAACAAAGGATGACACAATGTTTGGATAGCAGAATGAAATGCCTTCATCATATCAATCTTCATAATGCAAGTACTAAACATGCAATAGAACCAACAAAGGATAAAATATCATACATAATATCTTTTGACCGCATCAACATTGATAGCCATCTCTGACATTTTGCCTTCAATATCTGTCAAATATAAGGCCCCATTGGGCAACACTTTCTTCATAATAAAGGGACCTTTCCAATTTGGGAAGAACTCCCCCTTAGCTTCAACCTGATGAGGGAGGATACGCTTTAATACCAACTGACCAACTTCAAAATTCCTGGATCGTACCTTTTTGTTATACGCCCGAGCCATTCTCTTCTGATACAATTGGCCATGACATACCGATGTTAGCCTTTTTTCCTCAATCAAACTCAATTGTTCCAGTCGGGTTTTGACCCACTCGTCATCATCAATCTCTGCTTCCATAATGACTCGAAGAGAGGGAATTTCAACTTCTGCAGGAATGACTGCTTCTGTCCCATACACCAATAAATATGGAAGTGCGAACAGTAGTGCGATAACCTAGCAATGAAAACGACAACTTCTCATGCCATTGTCTAGACCCTTATACCATTTTCCGTAGTATCTTCTTGATATTCTTATTGGCGGCTTCCACGACGCCATTTTTCTTCGGACGATATGGAGTGAAATTTCGATGTGCGATCTTAAACTGTTGACACACTTCTTACATCAAATGACTATTGAGATTGGCAGCATTGTCTGTAATGATCATCTTAGGAATTCCAAACCTACAAATGATGTTGGCATGAACAAAATCTACTACCGCCTTCTTTGTCACTAACTTGAAAGTTACTGCTTCTACCCACTTTGTGAAGTAATCGATGGCCACCAAAATGAACCTATGCCCATTCGACGCTTTTGGCTCAATCAGACCAATCACGTCCATTCCCCAAGCTATGAAAGGTCATAAAGTAGACATTGCGTGCAATTCAGCGGGTGGAGAATGTATCAGATCACCGTGTACCTGACATTGATGACATTTCCGAACAAAATGAATAGAATCCCACTCCATAGTAAGCCAATAATAACCTGCTCGAAGTATCTTCTTTGACAAGACATAACCGTTCATATGCGGCCCGCATACTCCAGAGTGTATTTCAACCATGATTGCCGAAGCTTCTTTTGCATCAACACACCTCAAAAGTCCCAGATCCGGGGTTCTCTTATATAAGATTCCCCCACTTAAGAAAAATCCACTAGCCAAACGCCTAACAGTCCTCTTTTGATCACTGGTGGCATGTGTTGGGTATTCTCCTGACTGAATGTATCGCTTGATATCAAAGAACCAAGGTTCTCCATCGAGCTCTTCTTCAACCGTATTACAGTAAGCATGCTTATCACAACTCTGTATATGCACTGGATCAATGTAGGCTTTATTAGGATGTTGGAGCATCAAAGACAAAGTGGCCAACGCATCAGAAATCTCATTGCAAATTCTTGGAATATGCCTAAACTTTATAGACATAAACCATTGACATAGATCTTTCAAGCATTATCGATATGGTATTATCTTTAAATCTTGCGTCTCCCAATCACCTTGAATCTGATAGACGAGAAAATCTGAATCCCCCAATAGTAATAGTTCCTGGACTTCCATATCAACAGATAGCCTCAAACCCAGAATACAAGCTTCATATTCTTCCATGTTATTGGTAATATAAAATCGAAGTTACGCTGTCACTGGAAAATATTGCCCTGCCTCAGAGATAAGAACTTCACCTACTCTGACTCCTTTCATGTTGACAGCTCCATCAAAGAACAACTTCTAACCTGGATCAACATCTATAATGACTTCATCAATACACAATACCTCTTCATCAGGAAAATATGTCTTTAATGGCTCATACTATTCATCAATTGAATTCTCAGCAAGATGATCTGCTAAGGTTGGGCTTTCAAGGCGGTTCGATTCACATATACAATGTCAAAATAGGTAAGCAATATTTTCCACTTTGACAATCGACCCGTTGGCATAGGCTTCTAAAATATATACTTCAGCGGATCCATGCGGGAGATGAGATAAGTAGTATAGGATGAAAGATAATGCTTCAACTTCTGTGCTACCCAAGTCAAGGCATAACACGTCCTTTTAAGAAGTGTGTACTTGGCTTCATATGTTGTGAACTTCTTGCTAAGGTAATAAATAGCTTGCTCCCTTTTGCCCGTAACATCATGCTGACCCAAGACACAACCGAAGAAATTATCCATGACTGATAAATATAAGATCAAAGGCCTACTAGGCTCCGATGGTACCAATACGGGCGGATTTGACACATATCTTTTGATTTTATCAAACACTTCCTGGCATTCTTCAGTCCACTCAACCGCAACACTCTTTTTTAGCAACTTGAAAAGGGGCTCGTAAGTGGTTGTGAGTTGAGCAATGAACCTACTGATGTAGTTCAATCTACCCAGCAAACTCATCACCTCCGTCCTATTCTTGGGCGGAGGCAAATCCTGGATGGCTTTAATTTCTGAGGGATCCAATTCAATTCCCCGACGACTGACTACAAACCCCAACAACTTTCCAGATGAAACTCCAAATACACATTTTGCCGGATTGAGCTTGAGATTATACTTGCGAAGCCTCCCAAAGAACTTTCTTAAATCTTTAACATGGTCAGCCTGACTCTTTGATTTAAAAATCACATCATCTACATAGACCCCAATCTCCTTATGCATCATATCATAAACCATAGTGGTCATGGCTCTCATGTATGTTGCTCCAGTATTCTTCAAACCAAACGGTAGCACTCGATAGCAATAAGTCCCCCATGGTGTGATAAAAGACGTCTTTTCTGCGTCTTCATCATCCATAATGATCTGGTGGTATCCGGCATAGCAATCCACAAAAGAGGCAACTTCGTGTTTAGCAAAATTGTCCAGCAAATTATGGATGTTGGGCAACGAAAAATCATCCTTCAGACTTGCTCTGTTCAAATCATGGTAATCAACACATACTCGAATGTTTCCATCTTTCTTTGGGACAAGAACAACATTGGATAACCACGTAGGATAACGAGCCACTCAAATGACTTTGGCTTCAAGTTTTTTCATGATTTCTTTTTTTATTTTGATACTTACATCAATTTTAAACTTCCTCAACTGTTTCACAGGGGGGAATGCAGGATCAATTGGTAATTTATGAGCCACTAATTCGGTGCTTAGACCAGGCACAAATCCGTGCAGAGACACTTCCAAACCCTTCCCTGGCACAAATCCATATTTCAAAAGCTCACTCACTATCATGATAGAAGCGGAAGACAATTGTAGTCCCAAAAAAACCTGTCCTTCAAGGATACGATCTACTGGCACTGTATCAAAAGTTTGATAGAAAAATGTCTCCTCTTCATTGTTTGCTTCAATTAGAGACAAGGGAGAATCTTTGTAGGCGGAAAAATACCCTTCACCGTGAATAACCACTTCTTTCCTGTCATGCTCAAACTTGATCATCTGGTGCATTGTAGACGCAACCGTCTTGGCCTTGTGGATCCATGGTCTTCCCAACAATAGATTGTAAGAGGAGTCGATATTCAATACTTGAAACTCTAGGGCGAATTCAACAGGCCTTATAATCAATATTAGTTCTATTTCGCCTATGGAGTTGGACTTTGCTCCATCGAAAGCCCTGACACATACATTGTTGGGCTTGATCCTCTCAACACCAATGTTCAACTTTTGCAAGGTGGAAATAGGGAAAATATTTGCGCCAGAACCTCCGTCAATCATGACATGAGTGACGTAGAAATCTTCACACTTCACGGTAATATAAATCCCCTGATTATGCCCCGTACCTTCAATTGGCAATTCGTCATCAGAGAAGCTTATCTGATTGACCTCAAAGATTTTTCCAACCATTTTCTAAAGAGGATTTACTGTAACCTCCCTAGGAACATATGCTTCATTTAATACCTTTAATATAATATCACGATGTTCCTTGGAATGCAAAAACAATGATAAGAGGGAAATCTGAGCAGGGGTCTTATTCAACTTATCTATTATTGAATACTCCGGCAATTTCATCTTTTTCAAAAATTCTTCGGCTTCTTCTTCAGTGACAGGCTTTTTGATAGATGAAGGTCCACTCCCAATTGTCTTGGACTTTAAAGTACTCTACATCCTTTAGAAGGTCCATTATTGGTGGGACGTCTTGCACCCTACCCAACTGACGCATCACCCTTCTCGGACTGTAAGGCCTAGTGCAGTTAAGTCCTATCAAAACCAGAAGGAGTTGCATTTGAGATCCCATCAAGATTTTCTTAGGACGAAACCACATATAGGACCAAATAATGTTGTCCGGAGTTCTTGATTCGATAAATTCGACCCAGGCATTGACTCCCATAGGAAAAGAAAATTTATCAAAACTCATTCTCTTTTGCATGGCTTGCACTCGATCATTCTGACAACGGTCGACCATATCTGCTTTAATCAAAGAAGGCGCATGCAAAAGATCCATCATCCACAACTGCAATATCAGATTACTCCTCTCAAAAAATCATACCCCTCATTTTACTTCAGTTATAGCCTTATATATTTCTGTTAAGATCGTTGGTACAATGGTGACCTCATCTTTTTTCTTGAATAAAGCTATCACCACTGATTGTAGACGAGTATTGATACATCTCTCATCTAACGGGAACACTAAGATGCCTAACAAAGCCAGACAGAAAACCTCAGGACGACGTTGTTCCTAAATTTTTTTGGTGGTACAGAATTCATCCCAAAAGCAGTTGAAACCCTCTAAGGACCCAAATCTAGAAAACAAATAATCAAAGAAAATCCAAGATTTTTTGAGACATCCCAGATGTTTGTTATCTTTCAATCCACAGAGTTGAAGAAATCTCTTACAAGTATGATTGTGGGCTAAAATCATCTGCTGACCCATATAAGTCAATTGAAACAAACGAGATATTTCTGCCAGGGTAGGAGTCAATTCAAAACTTCCGAACCTAAACACCAAATTGTTTGGATCCCAAAAAGTCAACGCAGCTTTTATTAGGTCCGGACGGGGCGTGAGATCCATGAGTGCTACAAGATTGCCTAACACTTTCCTCACTTCGTGCTTTTCAGAGTAGTCGAATGTGCCCCACCACTTGACCAACTTTTTGGGTACCTTGACAACCATAAGGACTCTAGACTTTGTGGACATATCCATCCTGTAATAACACATAGGACATTAACTTAAACATTCGATAAGACAGGAAAAGATCCCCACCCATGGGATTGTGATGCAGACGTGTGTCGAAGGGACAGACCATTTTATGACTCAAATTTTCCGAACAGTAGCACTGAATAAAATCAGCCTACTTGGCAAGAACCCGCTAACAACACTAAATTACGCGGAGAAAAACCTAGGCTATGACTAAGACAAAAGCCAAAAAATAAAGATTATTGAACCCACTGAGGGTTGCCAAACGTATCCCTCCCCGAGGGATGGGAATCAAGTATGCGTAGCTCGTCCAGGTTGGACAATTAAGGATCAAACGAACCAAGACTTGACTTAAGAGACGTGATTGCAGACAAACGATGAAAATAAAATCTTTTTGGGTTTTCAATTAGACGCTTCACAAAAAATTGACACCAACAACTATGAAAGAGAAAAGAAATCTTTTTGGTATTTTCATTATATGAGATGTACAAAACTCCTACCATCTTTTTTGCATTTTCTTTTATAAAAAAAAAACTACTTATTGTAAAAAATATCTTTTTGAAGTTTTTGAATTATGAAAGTTTACAAAAGAAAAATGTTTTTGATGCTTTTGTTTTTTGACAAATGGGTATAAAAGGTAAACAAAATATTTGAATTTTTGTTTTTTTGAAAAAATTAAAATGCAAAAGGTAAAATTTTTATTTTTTTTTGAATTTTTGGGTTGCGAAGAACAAAAGCCATGAAGAACTCTAAAATAAACTACGAAGCTCTTTTTTTTTTCTCTTTGACTCACTTTCCTTTATCTCTTTTTTTTTATCGCCCACACACTATACTTCTAACACATGCTTTTCCCAAATCAGTTCGTCAAATGACCACCTTACCCTCATAGATGCAACATTTAGCACGCAGGGATGCTTTAAAGGTGAGTTTCTTACAAAGGACCGTATGGGCCCCTGTAGGTCTCAATATGATGCATATAAGAATGACCTAAAGGCTGACCTACGTTGTGGTTTACTAACATGGCCATTCGGGGGAGCATATGGTCGATAGTGGTTGCTTTGCTTTTCACCTACTTCATACATCCAACGGCTCCCCCCCTAAAATAAGGATGACTCAATTAGAGTTCGTGCGCACGACGTGCACTCCGGGACTTGTTGCAGAAAGAATTGACTCGAGTTATGCCAATGATGCCTGATATAAAGCGACAACACATAAAGAAAAACTGTAAACAAAGAGCACGGAAACGCATAACAGTGATAACAATAACACAAACAATAATCACAAACAATGTTTATACACCGGAATAACAACAACGATGACTAGCGATTTTCTACGATTGACGATTCCAGCGAGAATTCACCGGAATAATTGTTCATCTCTAATTTTTCTCTTATTTTTCAGCTCCCGCGTTTTACTCCCTCTCTCACGCACGTTTTCTCTCCTCTCTCATGCTCAAATCTCTCTCTATATAGGGTTTTCTCTCCGTTCATGGTGGGTCTTTGTGTTTTTTGTGTGAATCAGTGTATTTTGTGTGTTTTATGGAAGAATCCCGTGTGGCTATGCATGTATGGAGTTTTTGTTGTGCCTCTGTGAAGAAGAAAGAGATCCAAAAATGGAAAAAAAGGAAAAAAAAAACTGTGCGTGAGAATGTCCCCCTTTTTCTTGTGTGATGGAAAATATATATTGTTCAAGAAAAGAAAATAAAAGTGGTCCCTCCTAGTTGTTGTGATCCCTTCCTGGAAGTTTCCTCAATGAATATGTTTCCTTTGTGGCCAAGAAAAAGGAGGGGGTCACGTGGGGGGTCGGGGTGAGGGTAGTTAGGTGAGGGGTGAGGTGTTGTTTTTTAATTGGGTGGGTTGTTAGAATATTAGAATGAGACAAAGTTTGTTATGACTTGTTATTTGGATAAAAACAAAACAAAAATAAATACATAAATAAGTAAAAGATGAGGTGGTTATTTATTTTCTTGGGAAAAATTATAAAAATGGGGTTAGATTGTGTAATATCGGAGTAAGAAATATTATCGACGAGACAAAATTATGTGTCTACAATAGGACCCTCGTGAAGTTGGAATGTGTCGTTGCAAATTTGGTCATAGTTCAGGGGATACTGGATGTTTTACTCTAATGTTAATTCAATATATTAGTTAACTTTTTAGACAGAATATAATGCTTTTAGTTTCTTTATATCGGAAGTATGTTATGTTTGGACTATTATCAAAATTATAACCCTCAAAAAAAATTTAATAAAATATTTATGAATAATTAATGAGTGTCACATTAATTTGGTAACTCGATCAATTTGGAAGAGTCACTAAAATAAATATTATTTGTGCACCACTCTAAATATTGAAAGTTTGTTTTAAAGAGCTTAACTAAATATTACCAGGATTAAAAATATAATTATCAATAATCAAGGGATCAAAATTATTATTATATCAAAGATAAACACAAAAAGAATTTAGTTTCAAAAAAGTTGAGAAAAAAGTTGAGTGTATTCAGAATGTGGATTAATTAGAGCCATATTTACTTGTAAACACATGGATTATATAGCTATGTCCCACCCAAAAAATGAAAAAAATAGTACTAATACTTTAGACATCAATGATTAATTGTTATAGAAGATGTCCAAATCAAATGAATGTTTTAATTTTTTTTAAAAGTAATTATGTGGTCGTCCTCAAAACTGTAGAACTGAGTACTAGTCTAAATTAAAAATAAAAATTTAATTTAATCTTAGGCTGACTTTATCCCTATTGGCTATATATCATTTTCAAGTCTGTTAACTTTGGAGAAAATAAAAAAAAAATATGAAAAATACTTTTTCAAAGATGTCTACAAAGTCAAAATTAAGTAGGGCCAAATTTAGGGCAATTGATTGTCCTTTATTCCAACAACATTAATGTTGTCATGTTTCTTGGATACAATTTCTAAAGGAATCTATAGAGAATGGAAAAATTAAAAATAGTCAAAAAATTTCTCAACTCGTAAAATTACATTGAATATGTTATCGTTATATAAAAGGAAAATAAGAACGCAAACCTTTTGTACTATATATCATTTGCTTTTTTGTGTTGTTTGTATACGTCGATGGTGTAATTTCTTTTTACATAATCATGTAAGTTATAAGTTAAGCTCATATAATTTTGTCTAATAGTACCTTTTTTTTTAGTTGGTGGTTGAATATTGGTGAACTAAACCTTTGGGCCATGGACCATACAAATGCAAATCCATAAATGAATAAGACACAATGGTGTATAACAAATACAAAATTGTGTTTCCTAATATACATAATGATTGGAACATATTAATAGGCCCATTTAACTTTGGGTTGAATTACTTGGGACCTCAAGTAAAACCAGTCCAACCCATATCTTTGTACTTGAAAAATCTATTTTTCTCTAATTGTTGTAGCTTCCTTCTTTGATACTTGTTCCTCGATTTTCTATGTATATTGGCTAATGATGCGATGGAGGAAGTTAATCCATTTTCATTAATGCTGGCCCAGTTGAAGCTCGTCCATGTCCCATCCTGATAGGTCTTCAATTTCCCCCTAGCCTAACTTTACAATCCACCTGTCTTCCCTAGTCTTTGAAGCCCTCCAGGGTCCTAGCCCTGTTTTTTCACCCGAGTCTGAAGTTCAATGAGTTTAATCATTGACAAGCACCTGGCTAATAAGACAATGAAGTGAAGAGCCTATGCCACATATAGTGAACTATTTATAACATACTTGACTTTTCCTATCTAGGCCATGGAAATGCACTTGCCAAAGGATATCATTATGGAAATCCTCATGAGGCTACCTTTGCAGTCCATTCTTCGATTCAAATGTGCTTGGAGATCTTGGAAGATATTAATTTCAGAACCCTATACTTTGAGATAAAGCATTGGAATCATGCCAAGAATAGCCAAAATTCTAATAACTATCATATTCTATGTGATAAGGTTGACACGTTTTTGTTCTATTGTTCTTCTTTATCATTCGATAGCACTTACAACCTAAGATATGACTAGACTAGTGATGACTATATAAGATTGACAACACTTAATAATGGTTGCAACCCACATAGTAAAACCCTTGCACTAAAGAATGATTCTTGGAGAAAAATTGATAGCCATCCACGTGGCATTCACAATCGTGTATGTTATAATCTAGACTCTTCGACATTTTATCATGACACATTTCATTGGATCACTATTGATATTGCATCTAAGTATTTTATAGTTTCATTTAATATATCAAATGAGGTTTTGGCAGAGGGAAGTTGTGATATTTTGAGCATGAATATCCACCAAAATAGACATGGTGTATCAATATTAGAAGGGATGCTTTGTGGTAATTGTAACAAAGATTCTTATGATTGACCACATGAGTTATGGTTCCAACTTATTCAATAAAATTCTTGCACTAAATTGCATTTGTTCATGAAGGATTTCATTGGATCAGTCAGGATATTTTATTCATGTATTTTATGGTTTCATTTAACATATATATCAAATGAAGAGTACAGAGAGATACCATTGTCAGAGAAAATTTGTGATATTTTGAATTACATAAATCACCTGAACACGAATCTCCTAAGACCTGGTGTTTTGAATTATTGTACTGGTTGAAATTTGGGGTTGAGAACTTTTAAGTTGTGGCTAATGAAAGAATATGGTGCCGAGGCGATACGAGGAAAACTACGAGAACAGGAATTTACTATGAAACTAAAGAACAATCGAAATAGAGATAGAAGATAGATTGACACAAGAAGATAGAAAGAAATAGGAACTATTGAATATATTAAATTTAAAAAAACCCCGAAATCCTTTACCAACGAGCACCTAATCTCTGCGTGGACCAAGAGGGAATCAACGCCCTCAAAACCCTCATTTCTAAACAAGCATTCAGCACAAGCTCACCAATCACACTCTCGTTAGGTTCATTCAATATAATATTCAAAACAACCTAATGAAAATGAAACCCTAATACTTCTATTTATAGTCCACTACAAGGCCCAAAAGTGACCCTTGAACAAAGAACAAAAATGACCCCAAGCATGGGTCTGCCTCCCCTTGACTGCCCGTCACCCAAGACATCACAATGAAGCAGTGTACGCCTCCATTAGGCTTCCCTTGATGGCTCAAGGGACGGTTGGTCAGGCTGGTGACGGTCAGTCGCCCTTCTCGACACCCCTAGGCGGCAGTGAGTGGTTTCTCCATTTTGAGCTCCTAATTCAACCCTTAACACATAGACTCGTTTGGAGATGATCAACACTTGCTCTAACACCTCTCTCTTTAAGAACATAGCTTGCAAATCTTATGATTTCCGAGCTTGGCTCCTAGTGAAAGGTCTAGAGGAAATTTGAATTGTATCACAAGGAGTCTTGGACTAAATTATTTACTCTGCGAGAGACCAATCTTTATCCAGAGATACCGGTGTATAGGTTTGCAGATGGTGAAGTACTACTCTACTACGACAGTCCCGGATGGAAGGTGGTATAAAGAATAGTGGGTTTAAGACATCCAAAGGACCATATGGAGGGTTATTTGCAATTACTTACGTCCCTCAATTGTTTCTTTTATATATATACACATTACATGAAGTGGTAATTTTCTTCTTTCAGCTCCCCAAGAAATATGCATTTGACCTTGAGCATTTAACTATTTTTAGATGTCTGTCTACAAAGATTCTTATGGTTGACCATGAGTTATGGTTCCAACATATTCAATACTCCCTCGGTTTTAAAAAGAATGACAAAATAAAAAAGACTTTTGAATTTTGTGGTCCTAAATTAAAGTTATGTCAAATTTATCAAAATACCCTTTAATCTTGTGGTATTAAACATGTCATAAAATATTGCCAAAAAAAGAAAGGGTCATTCTTTTTTAAACGGATTAAAAAAAGTAGGTCATTCTTTTTCAAGCAGAGAGAGTAAAATTCTTGCACTAAAGAATGGTTCTTGGAGAAGAATCTTTCACCATCCTCGTGGCTTTCACAATAGTTTATGTTCTCATGGACAAAATTGCATTTGTTCATGGCAGATTTCATGGGATCAGTAAGGATATTTTATCCAAGTATTTTATGGTGAAGTACTACTCTACTACGACAGGGATGAAAGATATAGTTATAGTTCGTTTAGGACATCCAAATGACCATATGGGGTGTTACCTACGACTGGTGTCACAACACAAGTAGTTTGTTATACGAAAAGCTTGATCTCTCCAAAATTATGTAATTGCTTATTTCATGTCATTAAGTTTTATACACATTATTTGACGTGATATTTTTCTTTGTCTTAGCTATCTCGACCTTTTAGCGTCGCAAAAGCTTTCCATGTCTCAGTTGGCTTTTAATCCTAAACGGAGACCGATCGTCCTACTTGTATCGTTTGGTGGCTGCTACTGCAAGTGCCTAATCACTATGGCCGAGTTTCATCCTTGGCTGATGGTGAATCTTACAGTAAAGTTCATTTCTGCCTTTGCATTCGACGGTCAATCTCCTCCCGGCCCCACTAAATCTAATTCGGACCCAAATGTCGTGGCTAAAGTGACCTTACAACTAAGTTTATTAAGGTCTCGAGGATAAGTCATATTCAATATGTTACTAACATTTATTGATTTATTTATTTTTTACCTTTTTTCGTAATTAAATTAACATGGAGTGAGTAATTTTTTTTTTTCAATCTATGCTCGGATTTGAAGTTGAAATCACTAGGAATATCCAAATTCTTTATAGATTATGAATCTTTTTTCTATCTCAAAATAAAAATTTTAAAGAATTCTTATAATCTCAACACATTGAGCAAATTTCATCAGAAAAACAAAGATAAACATAATTATACTGCAATTGCATTAAGCACCATATATACTTTTCAAAGAGGGTTTCAATTTCCCCAACATTTATAAATTATTCATTAAGAAGTAAATCGTTGATTTGACAATTTCTATAACAATACATATACTAACAACAAATCATAAAGAGCATGTATCCTCCTATAGTTACAATATTTTTTTCAAGACAATTTTTTTTTTAATTGCTGACAGTATCACATATATATTCTAAGATCATCCAAAATACTAAATTCACCCAACAAAAACCCATAATTATCCACAATTGGAACTCTCAATTTATGTGAATATTTCGCTTCTTGATTTTCTGAAATTTTCACCCATGTCCCCATCGTTAATTCTTCATCACTTTCTTCAACCCCATTTGATGTATTCGTATTCTCATAAATACTCATTGACGATTTTTCTTCAAACTCATCAGTAACACAAGATTCTTGATCAGATTTTTCAGGAATCTGGCCATTTTTTGCACTTTTAGCCATCACTAATTCTTCGAATTCAAGCTTCTTAGACTCGTAATTTTTCGAAGCGTCTTCAGCCGTAACAAAAGTACCCAACCAAATCATTTTCTTGTTCAATGGGTGTTTAATTTCAGCACAAAATTTCCCATTTTTTTCTCTTACATACCCCAATAGGGTACAATCTGACACAAGTATTCTTTGATATTCTTTTGTAGGATTTCATGATCAAAGTTTTGAGAGGGAAAAAAGGGGTAATTTTTGTAAATAACAAAGTATAAAAAAAAGCTTGGGATGTGAAGAAAAAAAAAAATAGTGAACACATATATAGGAGTAATTAGAGAACCAATTAAGCAAACTTTTATTCTCTTTCTATTTAGAAAAGGATTTAACAAAACGAGTAAAATATTGATTGAGAAATTGTTGCATATTATTAGTCACTGTATTTATTAGTATCCTAATTTGACACTGAATATTCAAATCTCTAAATTTGGTAGAATACTACAATTGGTCCAGTATTAAATGATGAAATACAATTAATTTTGACGTGTCTTATCTTTATCTCACGAGTTTAAATACTATTCACCATTGTATATAAAAAAAAGGTTATTCGACTATGAATAAATTTCTTTTAAAAAATTAATTGATGACCTGGCCAGGTTAATATTATATTTAACTTACTAATATATCTTAAGCTATAATAATAATGGTGGAAATATCTTCATACTTTGCGGTAACTTAATCCTTATCTCTCAATCTTTCTTTTTTTCATTCGATAGTTTCATATCCGCTTTATATCTTGAATTATAATAAGTGTAAACAACATAAATCTCCTAGAAAATGAAAATAATTACACAAAATCTCTTCTTGTTTTCTCTCTCCCTTTTTTTGCAAACATACTCATACATTCGGTCACATATTATACATTAGTCGAATGTATGATGTAACAGCTAATCCTACATTTAAGGTAAGAGAATCTTTAATTATTTTACAGTTCCTTAATTAAAGAAAATAATTAGCAAATATTAAGTCATTTATTGATAGAACATGTAACTTATATTTGAATTTTAAAAATTTTGTTATACATAATTTTTTGTTCCCTATGATTCACGATCTGGAAAGTCAAAAAACAACCACTTTCTTCTACATTCGTTCTCTAAAACTACTAAAATCTTCTTCTACATATGTTCTTCAATACTAGTAAAATCAATATGAATATCCCCATATTGTTTCGACATTCTGGAATTTAGGAGTCAGAAATTAGCTATACGTCATACAAAAGTGACGCAATAGTAATTTCGGTAAATGCGGACGAGTCGATCACACCCGCAGAACTTGCGGTTTCTTTCCAAAGGAATCATGACGAATATAATATGGTTTTCTATGGGGGGATACTTTGAATGATCTTGATTGTATAAATATTTTTTATTAGATTTTTTTTTGAATGCTGGAGCAAGTAATTTATATTTTTTTATTGATTATAGATGTTAATTTCTTCAACCAATGATTTATATTAGTATAAAAATTTTAAGTTTTTTTTCCTATATCATAGTTCGTAACCATATAACTTGAAGTTAGAACACTATTATAAAAGTACATTAACTATGTAATTTACTCTCTATAGGAGTAAGTAATTGTTGAAACGCACGGTGTATTAAACTGTTGTACATTAATAGTTAATGTGTAATAAATGTATGATATAACATTATACGTTTTTAACATGTATGAGGTTAAAATACAATAACTAAATTTAACTGAATTCAATTTTGTTTTTTAAATTATACACAGTATCATTCCAGTAAATTTACGAATGTATAATATGTATTTATACAGTCAAATCAATGTATAATAAATGTATGCCTTTTCAGTAAACGTTTGAATGTATAATAAGTTGTTATACATTCAAAGCAATGTATAGTGATATTGTACCATTCCAATAGACTTACGAATGTATAATATTTGATTATACATTCGTATCAATGTATGATATAGCATCATACATTATAAATGTGCATGGTATTAATAATTTCTGTAATTTTTTACAAGTAATAAACGTTTTACAACATGTATGTTGTTATGTAATACGTACGTTTAAAACATATTAGTGTTTAGTTCAATGTAAGATTCACTTATAAGCAAAGGTACATAACAGGAAACATACTATGTGTTCAAAATACAATGTCAGATTAATTAGTAATATGTTGTTTTAATCATTAACAAAATAAGTGAAAGGAAAATTCAATAAGTACCATGAATTAGTTAGTAACATTGCAGTAGTGTCTCAGTGACTAAAAAGCATATTCTCATAAGATGAAGACATCCATAAATGTAAATTAACATCCAGAAAGTAATCTTTGAATTCGTTTAACATCAACCACAAAACTAAGATTTAGTTGATTCAATTTCGACTTTTATTAACCAATGCTACTCTAAAATAACAATTGCACTTTCATCAATTTCTTGGAGCACACTATTCCTTGGACAAGGAGGATCGTCATTATCACTCGTGTACCCTCCATTTGCCTTTTCTACTCCGTAATGCCACAGTAATGAATCATAGTATAAACGTTGACTTTCAACATCAAACACGCATGAATGCACTTGCTGCCCTTCACTTAATATTTCTGCATAAGCAGCAACAAAGACGCCACAGTCCCTGATTTAAAAAATATAAAAATGAAGTAAAAGTAAGTACATTAATTTAAACATAGTTATACATTATAAAAAAATTGTAATTTACTTTCAAACTTTCAGATGCTTGCTGGGGTATGTTTTGAACCTATTCAACATCAAAAGCGTTTTGATTGACATGTATGATGGTAGCTTATACATTTAAAAAGTGTAATATTAGATATACTTATACATCTCAAATGTAATATCGAATATACTTAAACTACAGACAGACATATATGATGATAGCTTATACATTTTAAAAAAATCTTCTTTAATGAATAATGTCAACTTATACAATAATCTTTTTAACTGCCTCTTTTATGTACATCTTCTTATTGTATAATATAATGAAATATAAAGCAGAAAAGTAATACTATACATTAGTCTAAAAAATAAAGTAATGTATAATCAAATAATATAAACGTATAATATCAAATATGCCAGGAACAAAACCAACGAACATATTTTGTTCTTGAGCATCTAACTGACTAAGTCCTAAACTAAAGCTAGGACGAGAATCCATTACCAAATTTATACTATATTGATTAAGCAATCGCAACTATAAACAAGAAATTCAAAGATCTGACTTTTATTATATGAAAAAAAAAACCAGAAAAAATCAACTAACAAACTAGAATGAGATTGCAAAATAAGATAATTTCATAAAAATCAACGTGCAACCAAACAAGAATTCGAATAAGAACCAACAACTTTAAAACAAAAACAAAGATCTGACTTTTAATAAATGGAAAAAAAATGATATTATCAAACTATCACACTGAAATGGATTTGCAAAAGCAATTAATTTCATAAAAAATAAAAATGCAATAAAAAATCGACCCAGATTGTGATTTGGTAAAGTTGAAAAAAAAACTAAAAATTATTGAAAAAAATCAATATATAAGTTCAATAAATGTTTGATAACTTACAAATTGGTAACTTTTAAGTATACGATTGCTTGAATTTGAGCGTGAAAAAAGGTATTAAATAATGGAGGAACAATCGATTGTTTAATGGAAGAAAAAAATAGAGCAAATATGAAAAAGAGAGAGAAAGTAAATGGGAAAGAGAGAGAAAGTAAAGAATTGTTTAATGGGAGAAAAAAAAGAGAGTAAATATGGGAAAGAGAGATAAAGTAATGATAAAGATTTTTTTTTGATGTATAAGAAGAATGAGAGAAAAAGTAAAAAAATAGGAGATTTTAGTAATAAGTTTGAGATTTGTGTAATTAGTTTGTTAATATGGGATGTGTTTTAATAAGGTAAAGTTAGTTTGTGTATATATGTAATTTTTAGTTATAATAATTATGAAAAGATATTTATGTTAGAGTTTAAGTTCTGTGCACCGTCTGTGCATAAAAAATTCTACACTAACAGCTAACTTGACCTGCTATTGCAGGTTGCCCAATTAATTACATAAAAATTAAAAAAGATAAAATTAGGTAACCTCTAATAGCAAGTCAAGTTCACCTGATAGTGTAGAATATTTTCTACACTAACGGTGCACAAAACTTAAATTTTTTATGTTATGTGTATAACTAATAAATTCACATCTCCTTTTTTTTTAGCGGATGTTTCATATTTGTTTTATGTCTTAAGCTATTACAATAGTCCAGGCCCTTTCCCGATGAGTCTTTGATTTGCTCTTATCCTAGCTTTATAATCCACCAGTCTTCTCTAGTTTTTGAAAACCCTTCGGGGGCCTAGCCCTCTTTTCCCACCTGGGTGTGAAGTTCAATGGCTTCCATCATTGACGAACACCTTATATAAGACAAAGAAATGAAGAGCCTATGCCACATATAGACTATAGTGAACTACTTATAACATACTTGTTTTTTCCTATCTAGGCCATGGAAATCCACTTGCCACCTGTGCAGTCCCTTCTTCGATTCGAATGTGCTTCGAAATTTTGGAAGATAATAATTTCAGAATACTATAATTTAAGACGAAGCATTGGAATCATGCCAAGAATAACCAAAATTCTAATAAATATCATATCTATGCGATAAGGTTGGTACATTGTCGTTCTATTGTTCTTCTTTATCATTCGATAGAACTTACAGACTGAGATATGACTCGACTAGTGATGACTATAAGATTGACAACACGTATAATGGTTGCAACCCACATAGTAAAACCCTTCGACATTGATAGCCATCCACATGACATTCACAATCGTGTATGTTACTTATTTTCTAGACTCTTCGACATTTCATCATGGCACATTTCATTGGATCAATATAAATATTTTATCTAAGTATCTGTCAAGTGGGTCGGGACGGGCCAACCAGAAATCGGCCCTATAAAATTAATTGGGTTGTGGGCCGGGGCCGGGTTGAGGTTAAGTGAGTCGGGCCAGTCCGGGCTGAACAGTAAAAATTTCAAAAACCACCCTAACCCGTCCCACTTAACCCAACCCGGTCAAACCCGGTTAAAATTCTGGTCAAAAATTAAAAAAAAAACTTTTTTTCAATATACACAATATATACCCACCTATATACATTTTAAATACGTTAAACAATATATATACACTATATATATATAATATATACTACATTAGAATTTAAAAAATATATACACATATACACAATTACAAATATATACGCACCATTCAATATATACGACTATAAGTACTACTTTAAATAAAACATATACTTCAACATATATGTACTACAATATATATAAGTATATATATATATTATAGAGTTATATACTAATTTATAAAACATATACACATGTATACATTAAATATACACATCTATAGAAGATCTATACACAAATATACGCACCATTCAATATATATGTACTAGTTTAAGTAAAACATATACTACAATATATGTATATACTACAATATATATAGAGTAATATACTAATTTATAAAACATATACACATGTATACATTAAATATACACAAATATATAAAACATATGCTACTTAGTATAATAATTTAATAATAATACTTGGTAGTAAATTAATAATATTGTAGAAGTAAGTTTTAAATTTTAACGAGAAATTCAATTTAAATCATTAAATGAAAAAAATTATAAAGTAAGGACTAAGGAGGAGTGAATGAATGTTGAATTTTATTGATTGTGATTTGCGAAATGATCCAAAATTTATAATTTACATGAATGAAAAATCTACAAATTATGCATCATTTTTTTCAACTCGTTCATGTTAATATTAATGGGAACTTGCATAGGATAGTCAAAGTCAACAGGGGTAAAATCATGCATTGGACTTGATTCTGCTGAGTTCTCCCGTGAAGACATAATTTCTTCACGTTTTAGCTCATCGCTCGTGTCTGGTTCCATTCCTTGGTTTCTTCTTTCCGCACTGATCCAATCTCTAAGGCAAACTAGAACATTCATTTCATTGCTTCCCAATGAGTGTCGGTTGTCTCCAAGCTGTTGTCGTCCCTGACTAAAGGCGCTCTCTGATGCAACGGCTGACATTGAAACATTCAAGATGTCTCTAGCTAATCTTGAAAGCACGGGATATTGTGTTTCTTTACTCCTCCACCAATCCAACGTGTTGATCCGTCGTCTGCGATCCTCTGGCGGCGATCGAAGATAATATTTCAGCTTTTTCCGATAATTTGAGGTGTAAGTTCTCTCATCAACACTGTTCCAACAAGGTAAATCATAAAAGAAATCCAGAAAATCACTATGTGCCGGCCTTTTAGAAGATGATGGCTCCTCGGGAGGATGAGGAGCGACAGTTGGAGTGATATTTGTAGGTACGGCTAAGTCAAATAAATCAGCATAGTGATTATATAATTTTTCTATGTATCCATTCGCATCAATCATAGTCGTCCACAAATCAGGTTCTACTTTTTCAAATTCAGAATCATTGTTAGTATTTATTTCTAAGTTAGCATAAATAATAGTACTAAAGTGGCACATAGTATTATATTTAATGCACGAATTTAACATAGCACCAACCAATTAAATAGGGGGAATCGGAAAAAAAAATTAAATTTAGTAAACATGGCATCAACAGCTTCTTTATAACCATCTTTATTTTTATATTCTTTAAGCAAACCAGAAATATCGGCTATATATCCCAAAATATTACAAACAGTAGGATAATACGCACTGAAAAATTCAACCATAGCTACTTAAAATTTTTCTAAAAACTTAACAAGATCATTAATTACAACCCAATCAGAATCATGTAGCATGCAATCAGCAGAATCAGTAAATAAACCGCAATGTTGGTTAAAAGATAGTGTAATAGGAACTCTATATTTATAACAAGTTTTTAAAAAATCATATGTAGAATTCCATCTAATATCAATTTCCTCAGGCATCAATATCGGTGCAAGTCCATTTTCTTGACATTTAATTTTAAATTCTCTAATTCTTGTTTTTTTTTCAATATAAAGCTCAAAAAATTCAAGACCATCTTTTACAATTAAATTATATATATGACATGCACACTTAATATGAAAAATTTCAGGCAACGGTGGAGATAGCATAGATTTTAATTTTTTTATAGCAGTCTTGTTGTTAGAAGCATAATAAAAAATAATACATAATATTTTATTTTCGATACCATAAAATTCGGCAACTTTAACAATAGAATCAACAATAAAATCTCCAGTATGTTTACGGTCTTCATCATATAAAAAAGCAAGAATACGTTTTTGCATCACAAAATTACTATCCATCCAGTGACAAGTAACGGTTAAATAATCATTTTTATTTATAGCATGACCAAGATCAGAAGTTAGGGACAATCTACATTGAATATTTTTTAACAATGTTGATAAATAAAAATAATATTGTGAATGAAATCTAAAAATATCAGATCGACAAGTACTTCTAGGAACACCATTAAACATAGGATTATAAATAGCTTGAATATAATGAATAAAGGCATCAGAAGAAGGAAAACTAAAAGGCAAATAACCAACAGCTACCATTTTAGCTATTTCTTCCCGGTCCCTCAATTTATTATACTTCTTCGTCACGTGACCGGTTGCTTGGTCCATTCTAGTTTGCGTTGGCCCATCAACATCCCCACCACCTTGTGCAATTTCTAACTCTCTTTTTTTAGCATCACCTATATGGCTAGTTTGGCCCAAAATCACAAATTTTCAAAAAAAAAAAATAACTATTCTGGGTCGGGCCGGTTAACCAGCGGGCCTGGACCGGGCTTGGTCTGGGCCGGGTTGGCTGGGCCCAAATTAAAAAAAAAAATGTCCTGGAACACGGTACTCTAAAGCCCTTGGTCTTACCGGGCCGGTTCAGCCCGGCCCACTTGACACCCTTTTCTTTTGATATATCAAATGATGTTTTGCTAGAGAGAAATGATATTTGGGGAAGAAAGAGACAGTCTTCGTACTTTTGGAGAAGAAAGAAACACAAATTTCAAGGAATCTTTATTACTTATATTTGTATTGGTATTGATATTAAAATAGTAGTAAAATAATACTTATTAATAATGAAATAAAATAGAAATAATAAAGTTAATATTAGTATGTCGACAATATATCAAAGAAAATAGTAGGCCGATAATTTTTGTTTAACGGTAAATTTTTAGTATATCTTTATAACTCTATTTTATAATATTTGATAACCTTTTTTTAGTTGAATCCTAGCAATCGTATCCATACTCGAATTTGCACCCTCAAATTTTAAAATTTAAATTTTGACGAATTCGACTCTCAAATCTGCACCCATCTTGAATACCCGCACCCGAGGCCGAGCAACTTAGGATTGACCACGCTAGTTATGGTTCCAACATATTCAATAAACCTCTTGCCCTAATTAAAGAGTGGTTCTTGGAGAAGAATCTTTCACCATCCTTGTGGCTTTCACAATAGTTTATGTGCCCATGACAAAATTGCATTTGTTCTTGGCGGATTTCACATGGTTGATTTTATTGGATCAGTAAAGATATTTTATCCTAAGTATTTTATGGTTTCATTTAACTTATAAAATGAAGCGTATGGAGAGATACCATTAATTACCAGAGGGAATTTGTGATATTTCGAATTACATAAACCATCTGAACACGAATTCCTCCTAAGACCTGGTATTTCAGTATCAGAAGGAATGCTTTGTGCTTATTATACTTGTTGAAATTTGTGTTCCGGCTAATGAAAGAATATGATGTCAAAGGAGTCGTGGACTAAATTATTTACTCTACGAGAGATCAATCTTTATCCAGAGATACCGGTATATAGGTTTGCTCAGTGGCGGAGCCAGAATTTTCACTGAGAGGGTTTAGAAATAAAATATATGGACTAGTCGAAGGGGGTTCAACATCTACTATATATAGATAAAAATATATTTGACCATATAAAAATAGTATAATTTTACGAAGATGAACCCCCTTAAATGTATGTGGCTCCGCCACTGGGTTTGCTGATGTTCGTTTAGGACATCCAAAGGACCATATGGAGTGTTACCTACGAGGGGAGTCACCACTCAAGTAGTTTGTTATACGGAAAGCTTGATCTCTCTAAAATTAATTACTTGCTTAGTAGTATTTGCTTATGATCGGAGTATCCTCCTCATGCATGCTGCAACAATTTATTCTTATAAGTTATATTAACTTGTCAATGTTTGGTTTCAAAATTATGTCATTGCTTATTTCATGTCACAACATGCCCAGAGCCGTTAAAGCGTTATACACAGTTCACATCACTATCACAGATTGGGATAGCCAAATTTAGAAATATGAGGAAAGATCATTTGGCCATTGCCTTTGCAATAAGCTCCTCCTCATATCAAGTTTATGGTTTCTCATTAAACACAAGATCATTAGGAATTAGGATCATAGGAGGAGCTTATTATGATATTCTTATCTAATCACTAAGGTCGAGTTTCGTCCTTGCCTGACGGTGAATCTTGTAGTAAAGTTTATTTCTTCCTATGCAATTCGAGGATCGATCTCCTTTTGGCCCCACTAAATCGAAGTGACCTTACAATTAGGTTTATTAAGGTCTCGAAACATTTGTGAGTCATATTCAATATGTTAAGGACATTTTTTCTTTACCATTTTTCGTAATTAAAATTAACATGGAGTGAGTAATATTTTTTTCCAATCTAAGCTCGGATTTGAAGTTGTAATCATTAGGAATATCCAAATTCTTTATTGATTATGAATCTTTTTTCTATCTCAAAACAAAAAAATTAAGGAATTCTTATAATCTCAACACATTGAGCAAATTTCATCAGAAAAACAAAGATAAACATAATCATACTACAATTGCATTAAGCACCATATATACTTTTCAAAGAGAGTTTCAATTTCCCCAACATTTATAAATTATTCATTTGACAATTTCTATAACAATACATATACTAACAACAAATCATAAAGAGCTTGTATCCTCCTATAGTTACAATATTTTTTTTCTAGACAATTTTTTTTTAATTGCTGGTAGTATCACATATATATTGTAAGATCATCCAAAATACTAAATTCACCCAACAAAAACCCATAATTATCCACAATTGGAACTCCTAATTTATGTGAATATTTTACTTCTTGATTTTCTGAAATTTTCACCAAAGTCCCTATCATTAATTCTTCATCACTTTCTTCAACCCCATTTGATGTATTCGTATTCTCATCAACACTCATTGACGATTTTTCTTCAAACTCATCAGTAACACAAGATTCTTGATCAGATTTTTCAGAAATCTGGCCATTTTTTGCACTTTTAACCATCACTAATTCTTCGAATTCAAGCTTCTTAGACTCGTAATTTTTTGAAGCGTCTTCAGCCGTAACAAAAGTACCCAACCAAATCATTTTCTTGCTCAATGGGTGTTTAATTTCAGCACAAAATTTTCCATTTTTTCTCCTACGTACCCCAATAGGGTACAATCTGACACAAGTATTCTTTGATATTCTTTTGTAGGATTTCATGATCAAAGTTTTGAGAGGGAAAAAAGGGGCAATTTCTGTAAATAACAAAGTATAAAAAAAAGCTTGGGATGTGAAGAAAAAAAAGGATAAATAGTGAACACATAAATAGGAGTAATTAGAGAACCAATTAAGCAAACTTTTATTCTCTTTCTATTTGGAAAAAGATTTTACAAAACGAGTAAAGTATTGATTGAGAAATTGTTGCATATTATTAGTCACTGTATTTATTAGTATCCTAATTTGACACTGAATATTCAAATCTCTAAATTTGGTAGAATACCACATTTGGGAGTGCGGAGCCTAAAAGGTAAGTTTTTTGGGATAAGGTAAACTCACTATTTTACCTTATAAGGTAAACTCACCATTTTACCTTACATTCTAACATTTGCACTGACGACGTTAACTTCTTAATAGACAAGTTAAACACCTATGTTTACCTTGTCCCTTTTGGAATTTTATAGTATTGGGGTGCCCTTTTGAAATTTTGACTAAAAAAACTTGCCTTTTAAGCTCCGGACTCCCACATTTGGTCCAGTATTAAATGAAATACAATTAATTTTGACGAGTCTTATCTTTATCTCACGAGTTAAAATATTATTCACCATTGTATATAAAAAAAAAGGTTATTCGACTATGAATAAATTTCTTTTAAAGAATCAATTGATGACATGGCCTAGTTAATATTATATTTAACTTACTAATATATCTTAAGCTGTAATAATAATGGTGGAAATATCTTCATACTTTGCGATAATTTAATCTTTATCTCTATTTTTTTAGCATCCGATATTTCATATCCGCTTTATATCTTGAGTTATAATAATTATGAAAAGATTTTTACACTGTGTATAACTAATAAATTCATACCTCTTTTTTTTACAGTGGATGTTTCATATTTGTTTTATATCTTAAGCTATTATAATTGTGGAAAGTACTTTATGTTATGTGAATAATTAAATTTTTTTCTCATTTTTTCGCTCGATATTTCATATCATTTTGATGCCTCAACTAGTTTGAATTTAAGTCGTGTCTGATTATCTTTTCGTTATTTATATTTTAGGTTGAACTAAACTACTATAATTCATCCCTGCCTACAAATTAGTTGACAATGTTTACAAATCTTACAAACAGAAGTTAATATATTTATATTTATTGTATATTCGCTTAGAATGATTTTAAAAAAGGAAGTCCTACTTATCGAGAATTGCAAAATCGTAGAATAAAGATCATTAAAAGAAAAAGCATCTTCTGAAGATTTTTTCATTCTCAACGCTCGAACTCCGGCAATATAATATCAAAGTTTTCATAAGGAAATTAATTTAAGTTTCCATCGAGTGTATATGTTTTAGCTTTTATGTATGAACGAATTGAGACAAAATAAGATGGGAAGATCAATTAAAACATGACCCTTCATAATTAAGTACTATAAATTATATTTTAAGAGAATCTTTCATGTTTTCTATTGGTTGTTATGATATTAGTAAAACAATATCTTTGGAGCTTTAAATGTTTTTCAATATACGTATCCCAATTTTATCTATATCTATAATCTATAATCTATATCTATAATCTATATCTATAATATATTAAAAGTGTGAAGACCCTTAGAAAAATGATTTGAACTTTTTGCTCTTCATTAAAAGTCTCCGCTGTAAATAAAATCGTCTTTTCACATTATTATTTTATTATATAATTATATTTATAATATTAATTCCTAAAATATGTAAAACTAATAATTCTTAAAATATATTAAAATACAATATAATATATGGCAATCCCCCCCCCCCCCACATTTTCACGTTATGATCCTAAAAGGAAAATTAAAGCTACCGTAAATACTTTGGTTAGTTAAAAACATAATATACTACCTTAAATAATTTAATAACATAATTGATTGTTACTTTTTTCAAAAGAAAAAAAAAATAATTTCCTTATTTAAAGAATCTTTTTCTTAGAAGAAAAGAATTTGAACTTCTATAAATTGATTATTATTCCTTTCACATCAACCTAGAGATATTATTCTCCCAATATTACAGTTTTTTTTTATATCAGTCATATGTAGATTTAATTTATTACACATCATCGTTCAAGATTTCTTTATTTCTTGATGATATAACGAAAAATTAAATAATAAATATTTGTATTATTCTTCATCTTTCTCTATTTTTTTTTCTATTTTGTGTTGTAGAAATATGCATTTCAACAGTTTATAATCAGGTATTTCAGTTATATTTTCTATAAATTTTGCAATGTTAGGCTATCACTTTATGATTTTTTTGTAATTTATAATTAAAGAATTCTAAAATATATGATGAATAAATTTATCTTTTTTATTGTCATTACTGTTATTTAATTATTTTTAACAGTAGTTCATTTACTGTTATTATTTTTATTTATCTATATTTATAGCATGACCAAGATCAAAACTCTTATTTAATTATGACATAGTATTTTTTATTGATTATATAAATTAAAACTTTTTTAGTCCTCAAATTTAAATGGATTAGATTTTCATTACAAAAAGAAAAAAAATATTGCATCATCAATATAATATTCAAAACAAGCTAATGAAAATGAAACCCTAATACTTCTATTTATCCAGAGATACCGGTGTATAGGTTTGCAGATGGTGAAGTACTACTCTACTCTACTACGACAGGCCGGGATGGAAGGTGGTATAAAGAATAGTGGGTTTAACTATTTTGAGATGTCTGTCTACAAAGATTCTTATGATTGACCACGAGTTATGGTTCCAACATATTCAATACTCCCTCGGTTTAAAAAAGAATGACAAATTAAAATAAAAAAGACTTTTGAATTTTGTGGGTCCTAATTAAAGTTATGTCAAATTTACCAAAATACCCTTTAATCTTGTGGTATTAAACATGCCAGAAAAAGAAAGGGTCGTTCTTTTTTAAACGAACTAAAAAAAGTAGGTCATTTTTTTTCAAACAAAGGGGGTAAAATTCTTGCACCAAAAGTGGTTCTTGGAGAAGAATCGATAACCATCCTCGTGGCTTTCACAATAGTTTATGTGCTTGGGACAAAATTGCATTTGTTCATGGCGGATTTCATGGGATCAATAAGGATATTTTATCCAAGTATTTTATGGTGAAGTACTACTCTATTACGACAGGGATGAAAGATATAGTGATAGTTCGTTTAGGACATCCAAATGACCATATGGGGTGTTACCTACGACTGGTGTCACAACTCAAGTATTCTGTTATACGGAAAGCTTGATCTCTCCAAAATTATGTAATTGCTTATTTCATGTCATTAAGTTTTATACACATTATTTGACGTGATATTTTTCTTTGTCTTAGCTCTGTCACCCTTTTAGCGTCGCACAAAGCTTTCCCTGTCTCAGTTGGCTTTTAGCCTAAACGGAGACCTATCGTCCTACTTGTATCGTTTGGTGGCTGCTACGGCAAGTGCCTAATCAGTAAGGCCGAGTTTCGTCCTTGTCTGATGGTGAATCTTACAGTAAAGTTCATTTCTGCCTTTGCATTCGACGGTCAATCTCCTCCCGGCCCCACTGAATCCAATTCGGACCCAAATGTCGTGGCTAAAGTGACCTTACAACTAAGTTTATTAAGGTCTCGAGGCTGAGTCATATTCAATATGTTACTAACATTTATTTATTTATTTATTTTTACCTTTTTTCACAATTAAATTAACATGGAGTGAGTATTTTTTTCAATCTCATCTGGGATTTGAAGTTGTAATCATTAGGGGTATACAAATTCTTTATAGATTATGGAACTTTTTTCTCTCTCAAAATAAAAAATTTAAGGAATTCTTATAATCTCAACATATTGAGCAAATTTCATCAGAAAAATAAAGACAAACATAATCAAAGAGGATTTCAATTCCCTCACATTTATAAATTATTCATTTGACAATTTCTATAACAATACATATACTAACAACAAATCATAAAGAGCTCGTATCCTCCTATAGTTACAATATTTTTTTCTGGATAATTTTTTTAATTGCTGGCAGTATCACATATATATACTAAGATCATCCAAAACACTAAATTCACCCAACAAAACCCCATAATTATCCACAATTGGAACTCTCAATTTATGTGAATATTTCACTTCTTGATTTTCTGAAATTTTCACCCAAGTCCCCATCATTAATTCTTCCTCACTTTCTTCAACCCCATTTGATGTATTCGTATTCTCATCAACACTCATTGATGATTTTTCTTCAAACTCATCAGTAACACAAGATTCTTGATCAGATTTTTCAGAAATCTGGCCATTTTTTGCTCTTTTAGCCATCACTAATTCTTCGAATTCAAGCTTTTAGACTCTTAATTTTTCGTAGTGTCTTCAGCCGTAACAAAAGTACCCAGCCAAATCATTTTCTTGTTCAATGGGTGTTTAATTTCAGAACAAAATTTTTATTTTTTCTCTTACGTACCCCAATAAGATACAATCTGACACAACTATTCTTTGATATTCTTTTGTAGGATTTCATGATCAATGTTTTGAGAGGAAAAAAAGAGGCAATTTCTATAAATAACAAAGTATAAAAAAAACTTGGGATGTGAAGAAAAAATAAATAAATAGTGAACACATATATAGGAGTAATTAGAGAACCAATTAAGCAAACTTTTATTCTCTTTCTATTTGGAAAAGGTTTCTAATCATTCCAATGAAATACATTTTTTTTTCAAAAAAGGTACTTTCTCAATTTATTTATTGTTTGTTAAAAAAGGTACTTTGTTAATTTGTTAAAACGACAAAAATTAAGGAATAATTATTGCCACAACTATCAATTATTTGGTACAAATACAATATAAGTATATGGGATAAGAAGAGAGAGAAAAACACCTAGGACTTGGACATACAATAATGTGTCGATTGGTGTATAAACAAAGTTGTGCATTAATTAGTAATATAATGATTGTAATATAAGAATTAATAACATAGAAATTGAAATTCATGAAATTAGTAATGTGTATTTATCATCAAACAATTGATGTATTAAAAATTAATGAATTGGTTCGCAGAACTCTTATTTAATTATGACATAGTATTTTTTTATTGAATATATAAATTAAAACTTTTTTAGTCCTCAAATTTATACGGATTAGATTTTTATTACCAAAAGAAAAAAAATATTGCATCATATATAAACTCATTACTTTTCTATTTTTGATCAGCAAAATAATTTGAGTTATTTTGAAAGAATGATTTCAAATGTATGACGAAGAACATTATTGCTCGTAGCTGGTTCGTGCTTATGCAAAGACTATTTATGCTTAAGCACTCTATTTATTTTTGAGACTTCTATTAGTCCGTAGGTTAGGATGAATAAAAAATTCAATAAAGCAAAAATTCTCAAAAAGAAGAATAGAAAAATGAGAAGTGTAAATATTAATAATACATAAATTATGCACCATCTTATTGATTTCTGTATATATATAATGTTTTTGAAAATATATCTACAAATTCAAGAAAAGGATTGCACTCTGAGTTAATTAATATTTCTAATGAATCTTTTTAGTACTACTAATATAAGTTAAATAACATAATCCACTTCAATTCTATCTTCACGTTATACCAATTCTAAATAACTATTTGTGTTATTCACACATTTAATTCTTCGTCATTTTAATAAAGTGCATAAATATTAATTTTTTATATGAAAAAAGCTTAACATATATCAAATATTATTAGTCATCACTCCTTTTCTTTTTTTGTTCTCATTCATCCCTCCTCTCCTCTTACTCACACCATCATAGCCATATTTTTTTTTGAGGAATTTTTTGTATTGATTAATCCTCACAGAATGTCATATATAGTATTTCTACTTTTTATTTTTTTCAATTAAATTAAATTCTCGATCATTTGCTCTGTAAATAACTATCACATTTGTTATATATCGAATTAATCAAATAAATATTACATTTATTAAATATTGAATTCCTCTAGCAGGTTATAAGAAGAAATAAATAGTAGAAACATAAATAGTAGGTTGGCTAATTAATGACTTTTGAAATTTTCAATGAAAATAGGTTGTTCTTATTTTTCAGCATTGTTAAGGAAATTAAAGAAATGATTTTTTATTTTTTAAAGTTTTTCTAAGTACATATGGCACATAAAATAGAATTAACAGAGGTCATCACCAATCATTCTTTTTTTTTTTTGGTTTCCCAAGGTATCCCCACAGCCGGCAGCCGTGAGACTAATCCTCCATTCCTCTGTCAGCGCACTAAGCGGTAGGGAACTGGACACAAAGTTTGCTCCATTCGCCAGAGGTGGGGATCGAACCCCCGACCTCTTACTTAAGGGACATGGCGCTGAACCACCATGCCAACTCTAGTGGTTAATCACCAATCATTCTTAGTATTTGTTGTGTGCATTTATTGCTATATTTATTTTTTGGCTTTTAGAGTACACTATGTAAAAATGAATTTAAAATATAAATAATATAAAAAAGGATAAATAGGAATGTTGATCATAAAGAGATGTTATATCATCTTATCTATATCAAACTTGATATGTATATATAAATTTATTACTATGCACTATATATGTCGATACAATAGATAAATGAAAAGTTTAATAAAATGAACAAGTAAATACTAAGAAAAATATAACTTCTTCATGCACAACACAATTTCTTCATGTGTATTTAATGGCGAAGTTAGACTTTCAATTATGTGTTCGACTATATCCAATAACTTTGATCCAGACCTTATTATCTTGAGAAATAAAATTTTGAACTCGTAAACTTCAAATCTTGATTATGTTTCTGCAATATCTCAGAAAATGACAGACATAATTGCAATTGCAAAATGCCCATAAGTTATCATACGGAAGAAATAATATATTCAATTGTTGGATCAATGCAATTGCAAATAAAAATGAAAAGCAGAAGAAGAATAATAACATAAATGTTTATACCTTTCATTAATTTTCATTAGTTTCTTTCTTTTTCACAGAAAATAGAACCTTTTTGGGGGGGGAGGGGGGGAGGGGGCACCTTAGCCATCAACCTTACCATTGTGATTCTTTTTTGGCAATTAACTCACTTTATTAATTACCAAGTGACTGTCATTACAAACTAAGAGAAGAAAAAACTATCTATCTCTTCTCAGGCGTTACTACTTGAAAGACCTCTACAGACTTCTATGACTACTGAAACTTCTTAATACATTCAATCAGTTTGGAGTTTGTTCTAACCCTTATACACAACATTAGTTTAAGGCTTCTTATCAACTCTTCAATACTACGTGCCTTCTTCTGAAAGATCCTGTTGTTCCTTTCTATCCATATGGTATGTATCACTGCTGCCAGACTTGCTTTTAAAATAATCCCTCTGTTATGTTTGCCTCTGGTTCTCTTCTTCATCCAGCTACACATACAGCTCTAGTTTTGAGGACATCCTATCCATCTTTGCCAATCCAACATGGATTTCCAAAATTTGTTAGTGAATGTGCATTCAAAATAGAGATGATCTCTTGTCTCTAGTTGGTCTTGACAGAATAGATAGGTAGTGTCTATAGTGAGACCCCAGCTTAACAATCTGTCTTTTGTTCTAATCTTCCCATGTAGGCTCAACCATAGCATAAAGTTGTGTTTAGGCTCAGCAACATTATGACACACTATTTTAGACCAAGGGACATTATCTACTTCACCTCTTATTTTCCTATATACCTTACTGATTATGAATTTTCCCTGCTTAACTATGTTTTGCATATCACCAAGTTTCTGCCAGTGTTTCCTTATTGTGTAGATCTTTCTTATCATCTAACACGTTTGCTGAGGGATATTCATATCAAACAGGTTTGTTTCTTAATATAATAATGATTTATCCAGGATATCCACAGTTTCTCCTTGTTTTGGCTAAGAGCCCAAAGCAGTTTGCAAATGGTTGCCTGATTCCATATGTGGAGATTTATCATATTTAGACCTCCTGTTGTTTTAGGTAGACATAGTTTCTCCCAAGCTACCAAAGCTTTTCTAGTGATTACAACTTCTCTAGACCAAAAAAAGCTCCTGCAAGTTTCTTCAATCAGCTTTATGACTTTTTTAGTCATTAGAAACACTTGAGACCAGTAGGATTGCATTCCATAAAGGACTGCTTTGATTAGTTGTAATCTGCCAGCATACGACAAGCTTCTTGCCATCCAGCTTGTGATTCTTGTTGTGATTCTTTCTACTAATGGCTTACATTGTTGCACTGTAAGTCTCTTAGTAGATAAAGGAACACCAAGGTATTTGAATGGTAGCTCTCCTTTCTCAAACTTCAATACCTGTAGAATTTGCTGCTGAATGTTCTGCTTTACTCCACCAAAGAACACTTGACTCTTAGATAAGTTTGCTTTCAATCCCGATGTTGTAGAGAACATTTCAAACTTTTCTTTCAATCTAGTCACTGACAGCACATCTCCTTTTGCAAACAGTGGCAAATCATCTGTAAAACAAAGATGTGTTATGTCTAACTTCTTGCACCTTGGATGATAAATATAGTCAGGCTTTTTCTTTAATACCTTAAGACACCTATTCAGATATTCCATCACCAAAATAACTATGTACGGGGACATTGGGTCCTCTTGTCTCAAACCTCTCTTGGCCTGGATAGTAGTAGTTAGTTTTCCATTGACATTGAATGTGTACTCACAGTTCTTATGCATTTCATAATCCAGGTACACATGTTCAAAGGAAACCCCAATTCTTTTAAGATTTGCTCAATAAACTGCCACTCTACAGAGTGGTATGCTTTTTGGAGGTCCACTTTGATCATACATCTTGGAGATATCTGCTTTTTGGTATATCCTTTCACCAATTCATGGCTAAGAATAGTATTGTCATTAATTTGTCTCCCTGGGACAAATCCAGATTGACTTGAACCCACTATATCATTCAGAACACCTTGTATTCTACCATTGATAATCTTGGATATGACTTTATAGATGGTTGTGCAACAAGCAATAGGTCTAAAGTCTTTTAGCGTATTGGGTTGCGCTCTTTTGGGGACTAAAGTGACCACAGTAGTGTTCATTTTAGTAATTAGTTTATTCTCTTCAAAGAATTCTTTCACCCCCCATCACATCCTTCTTTACAATATACCAAGCTTTTTTAAAGAAACTTGTTGTATATCCATCAATCCTTGGAGTTTTATTGTTGTCTATTCTAAATACTACAACCTGAATTTCCTCCTGAGATACTAGTCTGCACATATGAGTCTGCTGTTATATGTTGATGTTTGGTCCCATTCTTATACAAGTAAGGTCTATTGAGGGTAGTGTTGTTGTTGTTGAGCCCAATAATTCTTAATAAAAATGAATGATTTCTTGTTCTATTTCTGCATTTTTATGTACCATTCTGCCTGCTGCATTCTTTAACATCGTAATAGTATTGTTGCTAGCTCTAGCTTTCATACATTTGAAAAAGTAAGTATTATTTCCATCCCCTTGTTCAATCTAGTGTGCTTTGGATTTTTGTTTGAATACCTTTTCCTGTACTTCTATCCATTTCTGAAGGTCAGCACTTGCAACCTTTTCTTCTTCAATTAGCATAGGGTCCACGTTGTCTCCTAGCTGATATTGTACCATTTGTAGCCTGTCTCTTGCTTGCATTATCTTATCCTCCAAGTTGCCCATGGATTTGGTTTTTAGTTGCTTCAAAGGTGTTTTACAAAGTTGCATTTTCCTCCACAGTTTGGTCATGCCTCTTCCCTTAACAGGTTTATTCCATAGTTGTTGAATGAGAGGGAGGAATCTATCATCATCAGTGAGGGCATTGATAAACCTGAAACGTTTTTTACTGTGTTTCTGCTCAAATGCTACTTCAATATGGATAGGCGCATGATCAGACATATTGTTCTCCAAGAATTGTGTTGTAATGCTGCCATACCTCATCACCCATTCTTCATTACATATGGCCCTGTCAATCTTACTCTATACATGTTTATTGGTCCAAGTAAATTGCCTACCTGTAGCCTTCATGTCCACCAAATTCAGGTCTTCAACTGTCTTTTGAAAGTCTCTGGTCTCAGCTTCGACAACCAGATTTCCACCTCTTCTATCATCACTATGGAGGGGAGAGTTGAAATCTCCACATATGCACCAAGGGACATCAATTAATGCCCCTATTTGTAGTATACCCTTCCACATTTCTTTCCTTTCTTCCAAGTTATTGCTCCCATAGACCACTGTGAGAGCGCAACTAAAGTCAGAGTTCCTATCTTTTACTTGACAATGTATATACTGTCCATGAGTCTCTATTTCTTGTAGTTGAACCTCTGCATCCTTCCATAACACCCATATGAAACCCCTATCATCGTTATTATAATTATGAAGTGGTTTCCATACTTTAGCACATATATTGAGGCTACACTGTGCTTTACCCTTTTTTATTTTAGTCTTTACTAAGCCTGCTAGTGTTATTTTATGCTTCCTGAGATAAACCTCCATCTCTCTCTGCTTAAGAGGTCTATTGAGACCTCTTACATTCCAGAATAACCATTGCATTAGATTTTAGTTTTGTTCCTCTTTTCTGGAGGCTTGACCTTAACCTTTTCACCCATTATCTCTTTACTTAACGGAGAGAAAGTATTCTACATCTTCATGATGGGGCCTCTCTTCTCCCTTATGGAACCATGCAGGACTAGTTCAGCATATGACATGCTTCCCATCCCCCCCCGGGGGGGCGTATAGGAGCTGCTGGCTTGATCTACTACTCTTGGGGTGCTTATGATCACATTGTTTTCCTGTTGTTTCTTACGTGTCTCTTTTGCCTCTAGATCAACCTTGTTTTCAGGTATTTTAATGCCTTTTTCTACCCATTTTTGGATTATCTTTTTACCTCCATTCAAACCTTGTTGCGCAACTTGTTCTTTCCTCTTCTCATGGTTCAGGGGTCCTTTTTCCTGCCTCCTGCATACATGTCCAAACTGTGCAAAAATGGTACAAAAAACAGGCTTCCAATCATATGCCACTTGTTGTATGAACTTCCTTCCATAAGGATCAACAATCTCAATTTCTTTAGGAAGCTCTTGGTTTATGTTCATGTCTACAAGCACCCTTGCATAGGATATTCTAGTTTGATTCTTCGTACATTCATCTGCGTACAAGGGTTCCCCCAGCCGGCTTGCAATTTTACTCAACGTTCTAGGTCCCCAGCAATTCAAAGGTAGATTGTAGAGCCTTACCCATAGTGGTAGAGTTGTCGGCATCTCCTTTTGAAAATCAAACGTAGCACTCCATTTCTTCAAGCATAGTGGCATTCCTTTAATCATATAAGGTCCTAAACACATGATATCATCTCTATCTTAAGTATTCTGAAATTTTTCTATATAGTAGCCCTCGTCATGCCAGTAAATTTCTGGAGACGCAACATTGTTTCAGTTCCTAGCAATGTAATTTTGTAGGTAAGCAAATCCTGGGGCCTCTCCCATTGTATACAAAATCAGTGCATTACTCCAATTCTTAGTAGCCTCAGCGATATCCTCCTCCTCTAACGTAACCCTAACTTTTCCATCCACAATTACAGGAGCTATGAATTGTAGGGCCATACCATTCGCAGAAGCTCGATTGTTCGAAAACAAGCTCACCCAATTCTTTTCCTCATCCGTTTTCTTCTCCTCCTCTGGAACCTTGTTCTGATTCTCCTTCATAGCTGAGGTATCTGCTGTTACATGGGCTGATTCCTTTCGTTTGGCACTAACCTCTTCGCATATAATCTTCTTTCCCTTCACAGATTGTGAAGTTGAATTTGGGGAATTTAGTGTTGTTTGTTCAGTCACTGTTGCAGCGTTAATTGCAGTGTCTGTATTTCTCCTTTATTATTATATACTAGTAAATATACACATATATACTGCAATATATATAGTTATATACTAATTTATAAAACATATATACATGTATACATTAAATATACACGTCTATAGAAGATATATACACAAATATACGCATCATTCAATATATGTGTACTACTTTAAGTAAAACATATACTACAATATATATATAGTTATATACTAATTTATATAACATATACACATGTATACATTAAATATATACGTCTATAGAAGATATATACACATATATACTATAATATATATAGTTATATACTAATTTATAAAGCATATACACATGTATACATTAAATATACACGTCTATAAAAGATATAGACACAAATATACACACCATTCAATATATATGTACTACTTTAAGTAAAAACATATACTACAATATATATATATACTACAGTATATATAGTTATATACTAATTTATAAAACATATACACATGTATATAGTAAATATACACGTCTATAGAAGATATATACACATATATACTACAATATATATAGTTATATACTAATTTATAAAACATATACACATGTATACATTAAATATACACGTCTATAAAAGATATATACACAAATATACACACCATTTAATATATATGTCCTACTTTAAGTAAAACATATACTACAATATATATATATATATATATATATATATATATAGTTATATACTAATTTATAAAACATATACACATGTATACGTTAAATATATACGTCTATAGAAGATATATACACATATATACGCACCATTCAATAAATATGTACTACTTTAAATAAAATAGACTACAATATATATATATAGTTATATACTAATTTATAAAATATATACACATGTATACGTTAAATATATACGTCTATAGAAGATATATACACATATATACACACCATTCAATATATATGTACTACTTTAAAGAAAATATACTACAATATACACACACACTATATATATAGTTATATACTAATTTATAAAATATATACACACGTATTTGTTAAATATTTACTACTTTAGTATATATACACACATATACGTACCATTCAATATATGTACTACTTTAAATAAAATATACTACAATATATATACACTACAATATATACACACACTATATATATAGTTATATACTAATTTATAAAACATATACACATGTATACGTTAAATATATACGTCTATAGAAAATATATACACATATATACGTACCATTCAATATATATGTACTA
This sequence comes from Capsicum pubescens, assembly GCA_030864215.1. Classification (NCBI taxonomy): domain Eukaryota; kingdom Viridiplantae; phylum Streptophyta; class Magnoliopsida; order Solanales; family Solanaceae; genus Capsicum; species Capsicum pubescens. Next base: position 414,856,086 of record CM061548.1, read on the forward strand.
TTTTAAATAAAATATACTACAATATATATATAATACAATATATAATTATATATTAATTTATAAAACATATATACATGTATACGTTAAATATATACGTCTATATATAGAAGATATATATACACATATATAAATTAATAATACTTGATAGTAAATTAATAATATATTAAAACTAAGTTATAATTAAATCCATTTTAAAAAAAAATAAAAAAATAAACCGGGTCGATTAACCGGTGGGCCCTAACCGGGCTTGGTTCGGGCCGAGTTAACCGGGCCCAAATCAATAAAAAACTTGGCCCGGGACTCGGGCCCCTAAAGCCCTAGGGCTTACCGGGCCGGGTCAAACTGGGCCGATTTTTATAGCCCGGCCTGTTTGATAGGCTTCCATTAAAAAGTATTATCAGACGATCCATCGGGGACGACTAATCCTAATCTTTAGGGAAGAGTCGGGATCCAAATTTTTTTTAATTCATTCATAAAGTCTTTTTTATCGGACGACGACTCGTAGGTGGTGAGGAGGTCCCTTACTTGCAAAGGGATACAAGGTATGTCCAACTCATTTCTAGTTGTTAGCAACAATTATCTCAAAAATGCAGGATAAAGTTGTGTATGATAAATTCTTATGGTCTGACTCTTTTCGAATTTCATGCATAGCAGGTAAGCTACTTATAAGGTGGATCAAATAGATAATTGTACTTAGCGATTCGACTTATTGATTATTGATTTAAATATACCATTTCTCTAGCAAATCCTTAGATAACTGTTGGCTCGGTATGAGATTAGCATTTAGCGGACGATTAATGGGTGGTATATCGGATAAATCTAAGATATAATGAAATATCGAGCGATTATCGAGATGTCCTCCATTTCTTCACCGATTAAGTTGTTGATTTTTGTTAATACATCTCTTTAATATAACATAGAATAAAATAAGAACTTTCTTCTACACCTAAAATATAGATAGAAACATTTTTAATTATTGAATCGACGGAGTTATCCAAACTTTTATATGATTTGAAATTTTTCAGTTTTATCAAACTTTGTGCAGAATACTTTAAGAGTTCGTTTCATTTTTGCTACGGTCCCTCGTATTATCAACAAATAATGTGTCTTTCGATTTTAGAATTAATTTTAGATTTTATTTACGTCTTAAAGAGACGATTAAACTTTATAGTTAGAAGTTAAAACAAGTGGCTTGTTATTTCCTAAGCTATGAAGTGAATAGAATAATGAACGAGGCTCTAGTTTTTAGGTTTACAAGTGATACTTTATATATCTAGGAATAAAAATATGAACATGGTAATTCTTAGTGAAATAATGATTTACCCGATAATAAAGTTGAGTAATTCACTTCCACACTGATAAGTCATTAATTATAATTATTCATCTGTTCATCAATCGTTAACCGAATAACCTATAACCAATAAATAAATAAGCTAATTTTGTAATTGAATTATCAATTACGATTTGATTTTGAACTACGTTAATAAATAAACCCGAAAGCTTTAACGCACCGAACTACTTTTGTCATCCTCTTAGGCCTCAAGCTTTAGCCCTAATTGGGCTTTCCCCTTACAAATATAGGATTACCTAACTACTTTTATACCTCAAATACCCTAAAAACAAGAGTCTTACTGACAAAAAAATCACCCATCTTTTCACTTTCTGACAATGAAATCATCAGCCAAACAAGACTTAATTGAAGAAAATCAAGAAGAAGACTTTATCCAGAGGAAAATAAGAGTAAAAATTTTAGACCCAGATGCTACAGAATCATCATCAGATGATGATGAACAACAAGAGAAAAGACCAAAGTACATTGTTCATGAAAATGTGGAAAATTAGGTAGAGAGGAAAAGTTGAAGGTGGCTATTTTTGCAAAATCTGAAAATGGGTCTTCTGGGGATCTTCCATTAATGGCTGATTCTCAGACCTCGGATTCACTCAAAAACAGAAAATTTACCACTGAGTATGAGGAAAAGTTGAAGGTGGCTAAACATGCAAAAGTAAAGGGCTATTTCTGCAAAATCTGAAATTGGGTCATCTTCATCAGAGGTAAAGATTCAATCTTTATCACTGATAAACAGAAAGTATTTAAGTTTTGATCAAGTTTCTGGCAAATTACCACCTATGGTTAGGAAGAGAAAATCAGGGAAATTTGCTACTGAGATTAGAGACCCATTTAGCAAGAAAAGAATTTGGTTGGGTACTTTTAATACAGCTGAAGAAGCTTCTGAGGTTTATCAATCTAAGAAACTTGAGTTTCAAGCGAAGTTGAATAAGGCTAAAAATGCAAATAAGAAAAGGCTATTTCTGCAAAATGTGAACTTGGGTTGTCTTCTAGTGATCCACCATTGATGGCGGATGCTCAGACCTCGGATTCATCGAATGAGTTAGGTGATCAATTCTATAAGGCTAAAAATGCAAAAGAGAAAGGCTATTTCTGCAAAACTTGAACTTGGTTCTTCTAGTGATCCACCATTGATGGTGGATTCTCAAACCTCGGATACATTGAAAGAGTTTGTTGAGCAATTGAAGAAGGGTAAAAGTGCAAAAGTGCAAAAGGCTATTTCTGCAAAATTTGGACTTGGATGTTCTTCTAGTGATCCACCATTGATGGTGCATTCGCTGAACTCGGATACATCGGTTTGATGATCGATCGAAGAATACTGTAAATGCAAAAGAGGAAAAGGCTATTTCTGCAAAATTTGGACTTGAGTTCTGTTCTAGTGACTCTCAGACCTCGGATTCATCGAATGAGTTGGATGATCGATCGAAGAAGGCTGAAAATGTAATAGTGAAAAAGGCTATTTCTGCAAAATTTGGACTTGAGTTCTGTTCTAGTGACTCTCAGACCTCGGATTCATCGAATGAGTTGGATGATCGATCGAAGAATGCCGAAAATGCAATAGTGAAAGAGGCTATTTCTGCAAAATTTACATCATCAACAGTGGATTCTCAAACCTCGGATTCATCGAATGATCAAGAAAGCGAAGAAGAGCTGTGGATGGGGCAGTGGATACGGATTTCAGGTGATAAAGAAGTTAAATTTTCACAGAAATTGGGAGTTCCAGTTGTCGATAACTATGGTTTTTTGCTAGGTGAATTTAGCAAATTGGATGATCTTAGTATTTCTCTTTGAGATAACTATAGTTCCATAAATACTTTGCTCTTTTAAAACTTGAAGCAATTTTAGGTAACTAGGTCTATTTGTGAATATAACAGTTGCAGTTGCAAGCTATGCAAGTCGATATTTTTGAAGAGTCGAAGCAACATAGATTGCAAGTCAACGAATTGCTTGTGAATGAATGTGTGTTTATGAGAGTGAGGCAATTCTAAAAGAGGAAATTGCTTCTGATATGTTATGGAATTTGTTCTTATATGGTCAAAATTGTGATTGCAGCTCAAAATAGAAATTTGAGTTCTTGTACCTTTGTTTATGGATTATGTTATTGTTATGGTCTCTCATTGGTTTGATGAAATCTTTCATTTGCTCAACCCCTTCGTAGTTCGTACGAATTAAATGTATAGATACATGATATATGTTTGCTATGTTGCTTGGATTCTCCAAAATGCACTGCTTTTGGTGTATTCGACACACACCATCCTGTTGTCTTGGGGACTTGATGGATGATGTATCCGGGCATTCTGTCGGTGCTTGATGTAATCTGTGATTTGTGATTGTGCACGGAGTGTTGATGAGATGGAGTCTCGCTTTGTGTATCGAGAAGAATCGATTTAATGCTACAAGTCTAAAGTTGGACACCGAGGTATGTAACGGTAAACTCATCTTTTACTATTACGGCATGACTTCCTACCACGTGTTTCATCGATATGAGTCTAATAAACTCCTAACATCACAAAACGACATGTGACTTTTTTGAAGAGTACGAGCAACATAGTGCTTGTAGTTGGAGTCTCTGCTTAGCTCCGAAAGTTTTGTAGTTTCTTTCAATCCATGTGGTGGTATACACAGCTGCTGCCACACACATTCTGAAAATTGTTGCTACTGCACCCTTTCCCCTTGGCATTTGCATATGCCCCTATCAAGCTCTTCTTGTCATGTCATTACTTGTCTGTCAGTTTCGTGCCAGCGCAGGAGCCCATTCAAGATATCGCCAACATGGTCAATACTTACATTCTCCCTGCTGCTACATTTCACTATTTCATATCCGTTTTGGTGAGCCCGGATTGTTACAAATGATGCTATACAGAAGTGTAGCATGAGTACCTACCAAAATATGTGGTACTCAGTAGGCATCATAGGCCGACTGACCTCAGAAGAATAGTATATACCATTCGACTTATATCAAAATGCCTCTAATGTGAGACACTGTGCATATTGATTAGATCACTTTCCCTATATAAGCCAACAGCTCATAGATGTTTGGTTGGCTTGGTTTGAGGCAGGGGCAGAGCTAAGTAGAGCCGAGGGTGTTTGTCCGAGCACCCTTGGGCGGAAAATTACATTGCTTATATACGGTTTAAATTATTTTTTATGTATATAGTAAATGCTGAACCCTTTTGGCTTCTTCACGTGTTTACTTTGTCGTATTTGAACTCTCAGTGAAAATCCTGGCTCCAACAAGCACGGGTTTAAGGTAGACTCCTAAATTTACCAACTGCTGTTCTATGCCAACAGTGCCTTTTTTGGTATCTCCACTCCATCAAGTCCACAAGAATCTGTACCATTTCAAGATTAAGTAAATAGAGATGTTGTTTTCGATAAACCCTCGACTTCAAAAAACACATTTCAAAGTTAAGACCATTAAATACCAATTATTTTTTTCTAAAAAAGAACAATGATATTTAAATTTATTTACTCATATCTTGATTATTAATAAAGTATCATTGATCTAACTCATAATTGATTGATCGTCACATGGAGAACAAAAATTGGATATAATCTTCAAAAAGAGGAAATTAAATTTCTGACATTCATAATCTATATTCATTGAGAACTACTCAGATCATTGATTTGACAAAATTGATATAGCAATACATATATAACAACCAATCAAAATACCTGAAATCTAGTACCTGCCAGTAGTTACAAAATTGCTAAAAAAAAATTTCAGTATTACATATATATTCTAAGATCATCCAAAACACTAAATTCACCCAACAAAAACCCATAATTATCCACAATTGGAACTCCCAATTTATGAGAATATTTCACTTCTTGATTTTCTGAAATTTTCACCCAAGTCCCCATCATTAATTCTTCATCACTTTCTTCAATCTCATTTGATGTATTCGTATTCTCATCAACACTCATTGACGATTTTTCTTCAAACTCATCAGTAACACAAGATTTTTGATAAGATTTTTCAGAAATCTGGACATTTTTTGCTCTTTTAGCCATGGCTAATTCTTCGAATTCAAGCTTCTTAGACTCGTAATTTTTTGAAGCGTCTTCAGCCGTAACAAAAGTACCCAACCAAATCATTTTCTTGTTCAATGGGTGTTTAATTTCAGCACAAAATTTCCCATTTTTTCTCTTACGTACCCCAATAGGGTACAATCTGACACAAGTATTCTTTGATATTCTTTTGTAGGATTTCATGATCAAAGTTTTGAGAGAGAAAAAAGGGGCAATTTCTGTAAATAACAAAGTATAAAAAAAGCTTGGAATGTGAAGAAAAAAAGAATAAATAGTGAACACATATATAGGAGTAATTAGAGAACCAATTAAGGAAGCTTTTATTCTCTTTCTATTTGGGAAAGGATTTAACAAAACGAGTAAAGTATTGATTGGGAAATTGTTGCATATTATTAGTCACTGTATTTATTAGTATCCTAATTTGACATTGAATATTCAAATCTCTAAATCCGGTAGAATACTACAATTGGTCCAGTAGTAAATGATGAAATACAATTAACTTTGACGTGTCTTATCTTTATCTCACGAGTTTAAATATTATTCACCATTGTATATAAAAAATAGGTTATTCGACTATGAATAAATTTCTTTTAAAGAATCAATTGATGACATGGCCTGGTTAATATTATATTTAACTTACTAATATATCTTAAGCTGTAATAATAATGGTGGAAATATCTTCATACTTTGCGATAATTTAATCCTTATCTCTATTTTTTTATCATCCTATATTTCATATCCGCTTTATATCTTGAGTTATAATAATTATGAAAAGATTTTTACACTGTATATAACTAATAAATTCATACCTCTTTTTTTTTTCAGTGGATGTTTCATATTTGTTTGATATCTTAAGCTATTATAATTGTGGAAAGTACTTTATGTTATGTGAATAATTAAATTTTTTTCTCATTTTTTCACTCGATATTTAATATCATTTTGATGCCTCAACTAGTTTGTATTTAAGTCGTGTCTGATTATCTTTTCGTTATTTATGTTTTAGGTTGAACTAAACTACGTACTATAATTCATCCCTGCCTACTAATTAGTTTACAACATTTACAAATCTTACAAACAGAAGTTCATATATTTATATTTATTGTATATTCGCTTAGAATGATTTTAAAAAAAAGGAAGTACTACTTATCGAGAATTGCAAAATCATAGAATAAAGAAATTAGTTGAGATTATAAGCAAGCAACTTTGAATATCATAATTATAATAATAAAAAAATTATATTCTCATGAATCAAACTCATACCCCACAATTTTTGCATATTATATTCTGTAAATTCCATATTTAGTATGATGAACCATATGTTTACCAAAAATATATGCACTAAATTATCAAAAAATTAGTAAATCTAGTATTACAATAATATATACATTTTGTCTGCCAATAAAACGATCTCAAATTGGTAATACTAGGAAAATTGTCATAATTGGTATTGCAAGTTGGAATTGTCTTTAAATATTTATGCCAGGTGTATCATATTTTAATACATATATATAATTGCCACAAATAATGTTTGCGTGTAAAATAAAAACTTATTAATAGTTGAATCTATAATTAGAAGTGGCACCTAGCTATTTTTGGCTAAGGATTATTTTTCCCTTTCATTTCCAGTTTAATTTTTGAAATGACACCTGTGTTTACACAACGCTATCTATTTCGAGTACCAATTAATTTGAATTTATATCGAGAAATCCTACTTAAAAAATATGTTGCTTTAACTTAAAGACGACTTCATATGCAGGACTCAAAAAAAAATGACATCTATGCCTAGATATTAATCTTTGTTCTATTTTTGCACAACTGAAAATTTAAGGTTATAACTTATTATTTAACTTTAATATTTAAATAAAAACCAAAATATATTGAAATTGACTAATATTATATTTTGAATATACTATAAACTTCTATAATAATTAAATTAGTGTCCATCAATAAAGATAACGAGAAAGATTATTTTTTTTTTCAAACATAGCATTATGTGTAATTTTGGCAATAAATCCTGTCATATAAAATTAATGCCATTTTTTCTAAGTTTAGAATTTTTTTTGACCAATACTCTGATTTCTAGAAGACTGTTCTTTCGAAAATCACTTTATTTCTTTTTTATTTATATAGTAGTACTATTTCTTTTAATTAATCTATTAAAAAATATATGGCATTTTTACATTATGATACAATTTAATTTTAAATTTTCTTTTATCCTTAATAACATGTTTTATAGTTACATAATTCTCATGACATGCTTAAATTCATAAGTTTCACGAGTCCTTTTATGTTCTTAAATTAATTTCTGAACTTAGTTAAATTATAACAATAACAATAAAAAAAATCTAGCTAGTGTGAGCTCACAAATAAGGTCTGAATATAGATGAGTATACACAAATTTGATCCCTAATTTGAGGTAGAAAAATTAATTTCGATAAACTCTCACTAAAAAAAATATTTTTAAACACATGTATAGAAAATACTTTGAGCAAAAAAATCTCTAGTGAATATATAACGAAAAGAGAAGAAATGACAATATTAAGATAACGAAAGTAAAAAAAAAAAAAAAGAATAGTAATAATATTAAAGGATTGGATAATTACAAAATAACAATACTTAAAAAGAAGAGTGAGCAAATAAGATACTCCAAGATAGAATCATGCTTTCCCACATAAAAGAGAATTATTTATTAATTTTTTATTCTAATTCTCGATCTTAGTGCTTTTCTATTTTAGATCATGTCTTTGGTGAGCTAAAGACGTGTCACCTCACCCCAATTCTCCTTGGCTCTGTCTCTACATCTCCTTAGGTCTATGATTACCAACCTCACACATTCTCACTAGAGTATTTATGTTTCTGCTATTTACGTGCTTGAGTCATTTGATTAGCTTCGCTCTTCTCATTCTATCCACTATGAAGATCACTTCCACCTTGCCTCGTATATCTTTATTTCTAATTTTATCTTCTCCTGGTTGGTTCGCTCATTCATCTAAGCATCATTATTTTCACTACTTTCACTTCTAAGCTTGTGAATTTTGACTAGTCAGTATTCTATCCAATACAACATAAACAGTCTAATAACCACTTTGTAGACCTTATCTTTAAATTCTAGTGATACGTTTTATCACATAGGACATCGGATTCACGTCTCTGTTTTATCTACTTCACTTCAACACGATATATCATATCATCGCCTGTCACCCCCCCCCCCCCCCCCACTTCCTTAAATTATTGACGCAAGATACTTAAAGCTATCTTTTTTTAGAATTACTTATGCATTGATTCTCACTTTCATATCCACCTCATGTGTTGTCTCTGAATTTGCACTTCAAGTACGCTGTTTTAATCCTGCTTATGTTGAAAGCTTTAAACTCTAGAATTAGTCTAACCCAACGTTAACCCGCGTACCTTATCAAACAAATACTTTCCATGATAATCGAAATTCCATCTAGAGGTTTTTCCATCTTCCTTTTGCTCTATATCGTATAAATCATTCCATCTACCCACGAGAAATTTTGTCCCGCCATCAAGAGTCATAGAACAACGGTAATAATTACCCATGAAATCCTTATCAAATGTAAGTGAATTGAAAATTTTAGAAACACATTTAAAACGGATCAATGACATAACAGGAAGCCATAATTAGAATATTTCAATAATTAATTCTTGGGGAATTGTAGGAAACTTTTTCATAGGTTTTATCTTCGTGTCCTGTGTAGAAAGGGGGGGGGGGGGGGGACATTATGTAATTGAGTTATTGATTAGTACTTAATTTCCACATGATACAAAGATAAAATCTATGAATAAATTTCCTACAATTTTTCAGGAATTAATTATCGAAATATTGTTATGGCTTTCTGTTATCTCACTGATCCGTTTCAGATGCGTTTCTAAAATTTTCAATTCACTTACATCTATCTGATAAGGATTTCATGGATAATTATTATCGTTGTTCTATGACTCGAGATGACGGGACAAAAATTTTCGTGAATGAATTGAACAGTTTATATTATATAGAGCTAAAGGAAGATGGAAAAGCCTCATCCGCATATAACAATATCGTAATACCTTTTCTTGAATATGCCGTGTGAAGGGGACACTTAAAAACACTTCTCACTCTTTATTTCTTTCATTTTTTTTATGAATTTTGTTAAGAGTTCTTTTTCCTTCTTTATTTATTTATTTATTTATTTATTCACTTTTGAAGGTTGTGATTTGAAAGGTGGCCTCGTAGAGATAGCTGGTAATTTCTGGAAAATCAAATTGGGCCCATCTCACATTCACAATGACTAATCTACTACATTTTTTGCTCTTATTCATAAAAAATTTCTGCTTTTGATCTTTATAATGTTAAGATATAAGCATCCAATTACCCCTTGAATTATAGCCAAAATTATTACGACACACTCCAACTTTACAGGATTTTTATTACTCTCTTAAACTCAATTTTAGTGTATTTTTATCACCCTTTTATGTGACACCTTTATTACATAAAATGAAGTCCATATCAAAGGTGTCACTTTAGCTAAAAAGATTAACAAAAGGTGTCGCATCAGCTAAAAAGGATGACAAATATATGATAAATTTAGTTCTGGGGGTAATAGGACCCTCGTGAAGTTGGAATGCGTAGCAACAAATTTGATCATAGTTCAGGAATACTAGATGCTTTACTCTAATGTTAATTCAATATATTAGTTAACTTTTTAAACAAAATATAATGTTTTTAGTTTCTTTATGTCGGAAATAAGTTATGTTTGGACTATTATCGGAAGTATAATCCTCAAACATTGAGTAATAAAACAAATTTAATAAAATATATATGAATAATTAACGAGAGTCACATTAATTTGGTAACTCGATCAATTTTGAAGAGTCACTAAAATAAATATTATTTGTGCACCACTCTAAATATTGAAAGTTTGATTTAAAGAGCTTAACTAAATATTACAAGGACTAAAAATATAATTATCAATAATCAAGGGATCAAAATAGTTATTATACCAAAGAAAAACACAAAAAGGATTTAGTTTCAAAAAAGGTAAACATAGTCAGAATGTGGATTAATTAGAGCCACATTTACTAGTAAACACATGGATTAAATAGCTATGTCCCATCCAAAAAGTGAAAAAAAAATAGTACTACTGATACTTTAGACATCAATGATTAATTGTTATAGAAGACGTCCAAATCAAATGAATGTTTTAATTTATTTTTTTAAAGTAATTATGTGGTCGTCCTCAACTATAGAAATAAGTACAAGTCTAAATTTAAAATAAAAATTTAATGTAATCTTAGGCTGATTTTACTATTTATAATAAGTGGGAATAAGCAGGCACGTCTTCGATATGACTGTTTGTGCTGTCTGCTTCAGCTGCTTCAATCGTAATTTTATTATATTACCCCTAATTAATTATTATAGGTTATTTAAGTATTAAAATTTATAATATTTAATAAAAAATATAGAATAAACATAAAATAATAAATTGATATTTGACTTTTTAAACTAATTTGATGTCTTATATGGGGTCCATTTTTGCCTTTTTCACAAGTATTTTTTTTTTAGTAATTTTATTAGATCACTTTTAATTAGTTGTTATAAGTCATTTAAGATATGTCTTCTTCGCTGCTTTAATCGTGAATTTATTATATCAACCCTAATTAATTACTACAGGTTATTTAAGTATTAAAAATTTATAATATTTGATAAAAAATATAAAATGGACATAAAATAATAAATTAATATTTAATTTTTGAAATTAACTTGATGTCTTATATGAGGCTCATTTATGCTTTTTTCCACAAGTAATTTTATAATAATTTTATTATATCACTTCTAATTAATTGTTATAAGTTATTTAAGACATGTCTCTTCGCTTCTTCAATCGTGATTTTATTATATGACCCCTAATTAATTATTATGATCGCATTAGAAAATTAATAATATTTCATAAATGGACACAAAATGATATGTCAACATAAAACATTTGATTGACTGTCAAATAATTATATTAGTGCCACATAAGTTCACTTTCGAAATTATATCAGTGTCACTTAAATTGGAATAGAAAAAAAAGTATTATAAATCAGAATAAAATATTTGACTGACTATCGAATTTATATAGTGCCATATAGGTTGACTTTCAAAATTATATCAGTGTCTAAAAATCATAATAAAATATTTGATTGACTATCGAAATTATATTAGTGCCACATAGGTTGGCTTTCCAAATTATATCAATGTCACTTAAATTGGAATAGAAAAAAAATATTATAAATCACAATAATTAAAAATTAAAATTATTTTAATAATGGATTATCTAAATTATATTTGTGTCATATAAATTAAGACAAAAAATAACATATATTGGATCCATGCTAAGCATGACCTTTGATGTCTAATATAGAAATAAGTACTAGTCTAAACTTAAAATTAACTTTATGTCTAATATAGAAATAAGTACTAGTCTAAACTTAAAATAAAAAGTTAATGTAATCTTAGGCTGACTTTATCCCTATTGGCTAGATATCATTTTCAAGTCTGTTAACTTTGGAGAAAATAAAATAAATAAATTATGAAAAATACTTTTTCAAAGATGTCTGCAAAGTAAAAATTAAGTAGGGCCAAATTTAGGGCAATTGATTGTCCTTTATTCCAACAACATTAATGTTGTCATGTTTCTTGGATACAATTTCTAAAGGAATCTATAGAGAATGGGAAAATTAAAAAATAGTCAAAAAATTTCTCGACTCGTAAAATTACATTGAATATGTTACCATTATATAAAAGGAAAATAAGAACGCAAACCTTTTGTACTATATATCATTTGCTTTTTTGTGTTGTTTGTTTACGTCGATGGTGTAATTTCTTTTTACATAATCATGTAAGTTATAAGTTAAGCTCATATAATTTTCTCTAATAGTACCTTTTTTTTCAGTTGGTGGTTGAATATTGGTGAACTAAACCTCTGGGCCATGGACCATACAAATACAAATCCATAAATGAATAAGACACAATGGTGTATAACAAATACAAAATTGTGTTTCCTAATATACATAATGATTGGAACATATTAATAGGCCCATTTAACTTTGGGCTGAATTTACTAGGGACCTCAAGTAAAATCAGTCCAGCCCATATCTTTGTACTTGAAAAATCTATTTTTCTCTAATTGTTGTAGCTTTCTTCTTTGATACTTGTTCTTCGATTTTGTATGTATATCGGCTAATGATGCGATGGAGGAAGTTAATCCATTTTCATTAATGTTGGCCCAGTTGAAGCTCGTCCATGTCCCATCCTGATAGGTCTTCTATTTGCCCCTAGCCTAACTTTACAATCCACCTGTCTTCCCCAGTCTCTGAAGCCCTCCAGGGGCCTAGCCTTGTTTTTTTCACCCGAGTCTGAAGTTCAATGACTTTCATCATTGACGAGCACCTGGCTAATAAGACAATGAAGTGAAAAGCCTATGCCACATATAGTGAACTATTTATAACATACTTGTCTTTTCCTATCTAGGCCATGGAAATGCACTTGCCAAAGGATATCATTATGGAGATCCTCATGAGGCTACCTTTGCAGTCCATTCTTCGATTCAAATGTGCTTCGAGATCTTGGAAGATATTAATTTCAGAACCCTATACTTTGAGACAAAGCATTGGAATCATGCCAAGAATAGCCAAAATTCTAATAACTATCATATTCTATGCGATAAGGTTGACACGTTTTTGTTCTATTGTTCTTCTTTATCATTCTATAGCACTTACAGCCTGAGATATGACTAGACTAGTGATGACTATATAAGACTGACAACACTTAATAATGGTTGCAACCCACATAGTAAAACCCTTGCACTAAAGAGTGATTCTTGGAGAAAAATTGATAGCCATCCACATGGCGTTCGCAATCGTACATGTTATAATCTAGACTCTTCGACATTTCATCATAGCACATTTCATTGGATCATTATTGATATTGCATCTAAGTATTTTATAGTTTCATCTAATATATCAAATGAGGTTTTGCCAGAGGGAAGTTGTGATATTTTGAGCATGAATATCCACCAAAATAGACATGGTGTATCAATATTAGAAGGGATGCTTTGTGGTAATTGTAACAAAGATTCTTATGATTGACCACGAGTTATGGTTCCAACTTATTCAATAAAATTTTAGCACTAAATTGCATTTGTTCATGGAGGATTTCATTGGACCAGTAAGGATATTTTATCCATGTATTTTATGGTTTCATTTAACATATATATCAAATGAGGCGTACAGAGAGATACCATTGCCAGAGGGAATTTGTAATATTTAGAATTACATGAATCACCTGAACACGAATCTCCTAAGACCTGGTGTTTCAAATTATTGTACTGGTTGAAATTTGGGGTTGAGAACTTTTAAGTTGTGGCAAATGAAAGAATATGTGTCGAGGTGATACGAGGAAATTAAACTAAGAGAAGAAGAATTTACTACGAAACTAAAGAACAATCGATAGAGATAGAAGACAGATTGACGCAAGAAGATAGAAAGAAATAAGAACTATTGAATATATTAAATTCAAAAACTCCCCTAAATCCTTTACCAACGAGCACCTAATCTCTACGTGGACCAAGAGGGAATCAACGACCCTCAAAACCCTCGTTTCTAAGTAAGTATTCAACACAAGCTCACCAATCACACTCTCTTTAAGTCCACTCAATATTCAAAACAAGCTAATGAATATGAAACCCTAATACTTCTATTTATAGTCCACTACAAGGCCCAAAAGTGATCCTTGAACAAAGAACAAAAATGACCCCAAGCATGTGTCTGCCTCCCTTTGACTGCCCATCACCCGAGCCATCACCATGAAGCAGTGTACGCCTCCGTTAGGCTTCCCTTGACTGCTCAAGGGACGGTTGGCCAGGCTGGTGACGGCCAGTCGCCCTTCTCGTCACCCCTAGGCGGCAGTGAGTGGTTTCTCCATTTTGAGCTCCTAATTCAACCCTTAACACATAGACTCATTTGAAGATGATCAACACTTTCTCTAACACCTCTCTCTTCAAGAACATAACTTGCAAATCTTATGATTTCCGAGCTTGGCTCCTAGTGAAAGGTCTAGAGAGAATTTGAATCGTATCACAAGGAGTCTTGGACTAAATTATTTACTCTGCTAGAGACAATCTTTACCCAAAGATACCAGTGTATAGGTTTGCAGATGGTGAAGTACTACTCTACTACGACAGGCTGAGATGGAAGGTGGTACAAAGAATAGTGGGTTTAAGGCATCCAAAGGACCATATGGAGGGTTATTTACAATTACTTACGTCCCTCACTTGTTTATTTTATATATATACACATTACATGAAGTGGTAATTTTCTTCTCTCAGCTCCCCAAGAAATATGCATTTGACCTTGAGCATTTAACTATTTTTAGATGTCTGTCTACAAAGATTCTTATGATTGACCACGAGTTATGGTTCCAACATATTCAATACTCCCTCGGTTTAAAAAAGAATGACAAAATAAAAAAGACTTTTGAATTTTGTGGTCCTAAATTAAAGTTATGTCAAATTTACCAAAATACTCTTTAATCTTGTGGTATTAAACATGCCCGAAAAAGAAAGGGTCATTCTTTTTTAAACGAATTAAAAAAAGTAGGTCATTCTTTTTCAAGCAGAAGGAGTAAAATTCTTGCACTAAAGAGTGGTTCTTGGAGAAGAATCGATAACCATCCTCGCGGCTTTCACAATAGTTTATGTGCTCATGGACAAAATTGCATTTGTTCATGACAGATTTCATGGGATCAGTAAAGATATTTTATCCAAGTATTTTATAGTGAAGTACTACTCTACTACGACAGGGATGAAAGATATAGTGATAGTTCGTTTAGGACATCCAAATGACCATATGGGGTGTTACCTACGACTGGTGTCACCACTCAAGTATTCTGTTATACGGAAAGCTTGATCTCTCCAAAATTATGTAATTGATTATTTCATGTCATTAAGTTTTATACACATTATTTGACGTGATATTTTTCTTTGTCTTAGCTCTCTCACCCTTTTAGCGCCGCAAAAGCTTTCCCTATCTCGGTTGGCTTTTAGCCAAAACGGAGACCTATCGTCCTACTTGTATCGTTTGGTGGCTGCTACAGCAAGTGCCTAATCACTAAGGCCAAGTTCGTCCTTGTCTAATGGTGAATCTTACAGTAAAGTTCATTTCTGCCTTTGCATTCGACGGTCAATCTCCTCCCGGCCTCACTAAATCCAATTCGGACCCAAATGTCGTGGCTAAAGTGACCTTACAACTAAGTTTATTAAGGTCTCGAGGCTGAGTCATATTCAATATGTTGCTAACATTTATTTATTTTTACCTTTTTTCGTAATTAAATCAACATGGAGTGAGCATTTTTTTCAATCTCAGCTGGGATTTGAAGTTGTAATCATTAGGGGTATACAAATTCTTTATAGATTATGGATCGTTTTTCTCTCTCAAAATAAAAAATTTAAGGAATTCTTATAATCTCAACATATTGAGCAAATTTCATCAGAAAAATAAAGACAAACATAATCAAAGAGGATTTCAATTCCCTCACATTTATAAATTATTCATTTGACAATTTCTATAACAATACATATACTAACAACAAATCATAAAGAGCTTGTATCATCCTATAGTTACAATATTTTTTTTCTAGAATTTTTTTTTTAATTGCTGGCAGAATCACATATATATTCTAAGATCATCCAAAACACTAAATTCACCCAACAAAACCCCATAATTATCCACAGTTGGAACTCCCAATTTATGTGAATATTTCACTTCTTGATTTTCTGAAATTTTCACCCAAGTCCCCATCATTAATTCTTCATCACTTTCTTCAACCCCATTTGATGTATTCGTATTCTCATCAACACTCATTGACGATTTTTCTTCAAACTCATCAGTAACACAAGATTCTTGATCAGATTTTTCAGAAATCTGGCCATTTTTTGCACTTTTAGCCATCACTAATTCTTCGAATTCACTTCTTAGACTCGTAATTTTTTGAAGCGTCTTCAGCCGTAACAAAAGTACCCAACCAAATTATTTTCTTGTTCAATGGGTGTTTAATTTCAGCACAAAATTTCCCATTTTTTCTCTTACGTACCCCAATAGGGTACAATCTGACACAACTATTCTTTGATATTCTTTTGTAGGACTTCATGATAAAAAATTTGAGAAGAAAAAAAAAGGTTGTTTCAGTAAAGAACAAAGTATAATAAATTTGAGACGTGAAGAAAAAGAGAATAAATAGTGAACACATATATAGTAGTAATTAGAGAACCAATTAAGGAAAATTTTATTCTTATTTCTATTTGGAAAAGGATTTAACAAAACGAGCAAAATATTGATTGAGAAATTGTTGCATATTAGTCACTCTATTTATTAGTATCCTAATTTGACACTGAATATTCAAATCTCTAAATCCGGTAGAATACTACAATTGGTCCAGTATTAAATGATGAAATACAATTAATTTTGACGTGTCTTATCTTTATCTCACGAGTATAAATATTATTCACCATTGTATATAAAAAAAAGGTTATTCGACTATGAATAAATTTCTTTTAAAGAATCAATTGATGACCTAGCCTGGTTAATATTATATTTTACTTACTAATATATCTTAAACTGTAATAATAATGGTGGAAATATCTTCATACTTTGCGATAACTTAATCCTTATCTCTCACTGTTTTTTTTTTTCATTTGATAGTTTCATATCCTCTTTATATCTTGAATTATAATAAGTGTAAACAACATAAATCTCCTAGACAATGAAAATAATTACACAAAATCCCTTCTTGTTTTCTCTCTCCCTTTTTTTGCAAACATACTCATACATTCGGTCACATATTATACATTAGTCGAATGTATGATGTAACAGCTAATCCTATATTTAAGGTAAGAGAATCTTTAATTATTTTACAGTTCCTTAATTAAAGACAATAATTAGCCAACATTAAGTCATTTATTGATAGAACATGTAACTGATATTTAAATTTTAAAAATTTCGTTATACATAAATTTTTTCCCTATGATTCACGATCTGAAAAGCCAAAAAACAACCACTTTCTTCTACATCCGTTCTCTAAAACTACTAAAATCTTCTTCTACATACGTTCTTCAATACTAGTAAAATCAATATGAATATCCCCATATTGTTGCGACATTCTGGAATTTAGGAGTCAGAAATTAGTTATATGTCATACAAAAGTGATGCAATAGTAATTTCGATAAATGCGGACGAGTCGATCACACCCGCAGGACTTGCGGTTTCTTTCCAAAGGAATCATGAAGAATATAATATGATTTTCTATGTGCGGATACTTTGAATGGTTTTGATTGTATAAATATTTTTTATTAGATTTTTTTTTGAATGCTGGAATAAGTAATTTATATTTTTTTATTGATTATAGATGTTAATTTCTTTAACCAATGATTTATATTAGTATAAAAATTTTAAGCTTTTTTCCTATATCATAGTTCGTAACCATATAACTTGAAGTTAGAACACTATTATAAAAGCACATTAACTATGTAACTTACTCTCTATAGGAGTAAGTAATTGTTGAAACGCACGGTGTATTAAACTGTTGTACATTAATAGTTAATGTGTAATAAATGTAGGATATAGCATTATATGTTTTTAACATGTATGAGGTTAGAAATACAATAACGAAATTTAACTGAATTCAATTTTGTTTTTTAAATTATACACAGTATCATTCCAGTAAATTTACAAATGTATAATATGTTTTTATACAGTCAAATCAATGTATAATAAATGTGTGCCTTTCCAGTAAACGTTTGAATGTATAATAAGTTGTTATACATTCAAAGCAACGTATAGTGATATTGTGCCATTCCAAAAGACTTACGAATGTATAATATTTGATTATACATTCGTATCAATGTATGATATAGCATCATACATTATAAATGTGCATGGTATTAACAATTTCTGTAATTTTTTTACAAGTAATAAACGTTTTACAACATGTATGTTGTTATGTAATGTGTACTTTTAAAACGTATTAGTCTTTAGTTCAATGTAAGATTCACTTATAAGCAAAGGTACATAACAAGAAACATACTATGTGTTCAAAATACAATGTCAGATTAATTAGTAATATGTTGTTTTAATCATTAACAAAATAAGTGAAAGGAAAATTCAATAAGTACCATGAATCAGTTAGTAACATTGCAGTAGTGTCTCAATGACTAAAAAGCATATTCTCATAAGATAAAGACATCCATAAATGTAAATTTACATCTGGAAAGTAATCTTTGAATTCGTTTAACATCAACCACAAAACTAAGATTTAGTTGATTCAATTTTGACTTTTATTAAACAATGCTACTCCAAAATAACAATTGCACTTTCATCAATTTCTTGGAGCACACTATTCCTTGGCCAAGGAGGATCGCCATTATCACTCGTGTACCCTTCATTTGCTTTTTCTACTCCGTGATGCCACAGTAATGAAGCATAGTGTAAACGTTGACTTCCTGCATCAAACACGCACGAATGCACTTGCTGCCCTTCACTTAATATTTCTGCGAAAGCAGCAACAAAGACGTCATAGTCCCTGATTTTAACAAAAATAAATGAAGTAACAGTAAGTACATTAATTTAAACATAGTTATACATTATAAAAAAATTATAATTTACTTACAAACTTTCAGATGCTTGCTGGGGTATGTTTTGAACCTATTCAACATCAAATGCGTTTTGATTGACATGTATGATGGTAGCTTATACATTTAAAAAATGTAATATCGGATATACTTATACATCTCAAATATAATATCGAATATACATAAACTACAGACAGACATGTATGATGGTAGCTTATATATTTTTAAAAAATCTTCTTTAATGAATAATGTCAACTTATACAATAATCTTTTTAACTGCCTCTTTTATGTACATCTTCTTATTGTATAATATAATGGAATATAAAGCAGAAAACTAATATTATACATTAGTCTAAAAAATAAAGTAATGTATAATCAAATAATATAAACGTATAATATCAAATATGCCAGGAACAAAACCAACGAACATATTTTGTTCTTGAGCATCTAACTGACTAAGTCCTAAACTAAAGCTAGGACGAGAATCCATTACCAAATTTATACTATATTGATTAAGCAATCGCATCTATAAACAAGAAATTCAAAGATCTGACTTGTATTATATGACGAAAAAAAATAGAAAAAATCAACTAACAAACTAGAATGAGATTGCAAAATAAGATAATTTCATAAAAATCAACGTGCAACCAAACAAGAATCCGAATAAGAACCAACAACTTTAAAACAAAAATAAAGATCAGACTTTTAATAAATGAAAAAAAATGATATTATTGAACTATCACATTGAAATGGATTTGCAAAAGCAATTAATTTCAGAAAAAACAAAAATGCAATAAAAAATCGACCCAGATTGTGATTTCGTAAAGTTGAAAAAAAACTAAAAATTATTGAAAAAAATCAATATATAAGTTCAATAAGTGTTTGATAACTTACAAATTGGTAACCTTTAAGTATACGTTTGCTTGAATTTGAGCGTGAAAAAGGTATTCAATAATGGAGGAACAATCGGTTGTTTAATGGAAGAAAAAAATGGAGCAAATATGAAACAGAGAGAGAAAGTAAATGGGAAAGAGAGAGAAAGTAAAGAATTGTTTAATGGAAGAAAAAAGAAAAGAGTAAATATGGGAAAGAGAGATAAAGTAATGATAAAGATTTTTTTTTATGTATAAGAGGAATGAGAGAGAAAGTAAAAAAATAGGGGATTTTAGTAATAAGTTTGGGATTTATGTAATTAGTTTATTAATATGGGATGTGTTTTAATAAGGTAAAGTTAGTTTGTGTATATAAGTAATTTTTAGTTATAATAATTATGAAAAGATATTTATGTTAGAGTTTAAGTTTTGTGCACTGTTTGTGCATAAAAAATCTACACTAACAGCTAACTTGACCTGCTATTGCAGGTTGCCCAATTATTTACATAAAAATTAAAAAAGAAAAAATTAGGTAACGTCCAATAGTAAGTCAAGTTCACCTAATAGTGTAGAATATTTTCTACACTAACGGTGCACAAAACTTAAATTCTTTATGTTATGCGTATAACTAATAAATTCACATTTTTTTTTAGCGGATGTTTCATATTTGTTTTATGTCTTAAGCTATTATAATAGTCCATGCCCTATCCCGATGGGTCTTTGATTTGCTCCTATCCTAGATTTATAATCCACCAGACTTCTCTAGTTTTTGAAAAACCTTCAGGGGCCTAGCCCTCTTTTTCCACCTGGGTGTGAAATTCAATGGCTTCCATCATTGACGAACACCTTATATAAGACAAAGAAATGAAGAGCCTATGCCACATGTAGACTATAGTGAACTACTTATAACATACTTGTCTTTTCCTAACTAGGCCATGGAAATCCACTTGCCACCTGTGCAGTTCCTTCTTCGATTCGAATGTGCTTCGAAATTTTGGAAGATAATAATTTCAGAACACTATAATTTAAGACGAAGCATTGGAATCATGCCAAGAATAACCAAAATTCAAATAAATATCATATTTTATGCTATAAGGTTGGTACATTATCGTTCTATTGTTCTTCTTTATCATTCGATAGCACTTACAGACAGAGATATGACTCGACTAGTGATGACTATAAGATTAACAACACGTATAATGGTTGCAACCCACATAGTAAAACCCTTCGACATTGATAGCCATCCACGTGACATTCACAATCGTGTATGTTACTTATTATCTAGACTCTTCGACATTTCATCATGGCACATTTCATTGGATCATTATAGATATTATATCTAAGTATCTGTCAAGTGGGTCGGGCCGGGCCAACCCGGAACTGACCCTATAAAATTAATTGGGTTGTGGGCCGGGTCTGGGTTGGGGACCCGGTCCACTTAACCCAAAGCGGTCAAACTCGGTCAAAAATTAAAAAAAAAAAAAATTCAATAGACACAATATATACCCACCTACATACATTTTAAATACGTTAAACAATATATATACACTATATATTTAGTATATACTACATTAGAATTTAAAAAATGTATACACATATACACAATTACACATATATACGCACCATTCAATATATACGACTATACGTACTACTTTAAATAAAACATACACTTCAAAATATATGTACTACAATATATATAAGTAAATGTATATTATAGAGTTATATACTAATTTATAAAAAATATACACATGTATACATTAAATATACATGTCTATAGAAGATATATACACAAATATACGCACTATTCAATATATATGTACTAGTTTAAGTAAAGCATATACTACAATATATGTTTATACTACAATATATATATATATATAGTTATATACTAATTTACAAAACATATACATAAGTATACATTAAATATACACGTCTATAGAAGATATATACACAAATATACGCACTATTCAATATATATGTACTAGTTTAAGTAAAACATATACTGCAATATATGTATATACTACAATATATATAGAGTTATATACTAATTTATAAAACATATACACATGTATACATTAAATATACTCATCTATAGAAGATATATACACAAATATATAAAACTATGTTACTTAATATAATAAATTAATAATAATACTTGGTAATAAATTAATAATTTATTAGAAGTAAGTTTTAAATTTAAACTAAAAATTCAATTTAAAACATTAAATAAAAAAAAAATATAAAGTAAGGACTAAGGAGGAGTGAATGAATGTTGAATTTTATTGATTGCGATTTGCGAAATGATCCAAAATTTATAATTTACATGAATGAAAATTCTACAAATTATGCATCATTTTTTTCAACTCATTCATGTTCATATTAACGGGAACTTGCATAGGATAGTCAAAGTCAACGGGGTTAAAATCATGCATTGGACTTGATTCTGCTGAGTTCTCCCGTGAAGACATAATTTCTTCACGTTTCATCTCGTAGCTCAGCTCCAGTTCCATTCCTTGGTTTCTTCTTTCTGCTCTGATCCAATCTCTGAGGCAAACTAGAACATTCACTGCATTGCTTCTCAATGAGTGTCGGTTGTCTCCAAGCTGTTGTCGTCCCTGACTAAAGACGCTATCTGATGCAACGGTTGACATTGAAACATTCAAGATGTCTCTAGCTAATCTTGAAAGCACGGGATATCGTGTTTCACTCCAACGTGTTGATCCGTCGTCTGCGATCCTCTGGCGGAGATCGAAGATAATATTTCAGCTTTTCTCGATAAGTTAAGGTGTAAGTTCTCTCATCAACACTGTTCCAACAAGGTAAATCATAAAAGGAATCCGGAAAATCACTATGTGCCGGCTTTTTAGAATATGATGGCTCCTGGGGAGGATGAGGAGCGACAGTTAGAGTGATATTAGTAGGTACAGCTAAGTCAAATAAATCAGCATAGTGATTATATAATTTTTCTATGTATCCATTCGCATCATTCATAGTCGTCCACAAATCAGGTTCTACTTTTTCAGATTCAGAATCATTGTTAGTATTTATTTATAAGTTAGCATAAATAATAGTACTAAAGTGGCACATAGTATTATATTTAATGCACGAATTTAACATAGCACCAACCAAGTAAATAGGGGGAATCGTGAAAAAATATTTTTTAAATTTAGTAAACATAGCATCAACAGCTTCTTTATAACTATCTTTATTTTTATATTCTTTAAGCAAACCAGAAATATCGGCTATATATCCCAAAATATTACAAACAGTAGGATAATACGCACCGAAAAATTCAACCGTAGCTACATAATTTTTTTCTAAAAACTTAACAAGATCATTAATTACAACCCAATCAGAATCATGTAGCATGCAATCAGAAGAATCAGTAAATGAACCGCAATGTTGGTTAAAAGCTAGTGTAATAGGAACTCTATATTTATAACAAGTTTTTAAAAAATCATACGTAGAATTTCATCTAATATCAATTTCCTCAGGCATCAATATCGGTGCAAGTCCATTTTCTTGACATTTAATTTTAAATTCTCTAATTCTTTTTCTCCGATTATTTCCTTGAATAAAACCAACAGCAAGACGAATTTTTTCAATATAAAGCTCAAAAAATTCAAGACCATCTTTTACAATTAAATTATATATATGACATGCACACTTAATATGAAAAATTTCAGGCAACGACGGAGATAGCATAGATTTTAATTTTTTTATAACAGTCTTGTTGTTAGAAGCATTATCAAAAGCAATACATAAGATTTTATTTTTGATACCATAAAATCCGGCAACTTTAACAATAGAATCAACAATAAAATCTCCAGTATATTTACGGTCTTCATCATATAAAATAGCAAGAATACGTTTTTGCATCACAAAATTACTATTCATAATTTACAGCACGACCAAGATCAGAAGTTAGGGACAATCTACATTGAATATTTTTTAACAATGTTGATAAATAAAAACAATATTGTGAATAAAGTTTAAAAATATCAGATCGACAAGTACTTCTAGGACACCATTAAACATAGGATTATAAATAGCTTGAATATAATGAATAAAGGCATCAGAAGAAGGAAAACTAAAAGTCGAACAACCCACAACTACCATTTTAGCTATTTCTTTCCGGTCCCTCAATTTATTATACCTCTTCGTTACCTGACCGGTTCCTGGGTCCATTCTAGTTTGCGTTGGCCCATCAACATCCCCACCACCTCGTGCAATTTCTAACTCTCTTTTGTGAGCATCACCTATATGTCTCATTAACGTACCCGTACCCCCTTGCTTGCCTCCGCTTTTATATTTATATATTTGTTGACAAATATTGCATTGCACCCCAGTATCTGATATACGTTTAAAAAATTGCCATGCAATACTAGTTGTTTTACGAGGTCTTGGGGCACGGGGAGGACGGAAAGGGAGATTAACCGATTCAGATCTAACATTAACATTTCCTACTGCGGGTGTCTTATTAATATTTTCATCATCTTCATCTAAATTAACTGCATCTACTTCATTTTCTTCTTCTATACCGTAATTTTTCTAAGCTTCTACATAATCCATTTTGTGAGTACCTACACCTATTTCTTCCCCAAAAGGTGTACCAAGCGGTACCGGAGGCGAAGGCATATGGGTATATGTACAACTTGAAGTACCTCTACCTCTAGTAATTCGCTTTTTACTACCACTACCGCTTCCGGGACAAAAAGTTTTAACACCTTTAGTAGCGAGGTTTCTTAATTTATCCATAGTATAAATTAAATTAAACTAAAAAAATTCAAAATACACAAATATAATAAAATTAAATATTCAACAATTAATACAATAAATAAAAATTAAACGTAAGAGATGGAACGACAATACTAAATTTTGGAAGTATCCGAAGGTTGCGAATTTAGAAACTTCCACTCGTACTTTGTAAACGCAAAATTAAAAATTTAAAGTGAGCACTTTAGGAAATTAAATATATTGAATATTTGAGAATTGAGATTTGAGAGAGTGAAAAATTGTGTGAAAAATGATTTGAAGGTATAGGGTATTTATAGAATTTTTTTTGGGATTAAAAAATTATTTTAAAAGTATTTTTTTTTTAATTAATGGACCCAAACTAGCCGTTTGGACCCAAAAATGGCTATATAGCCGTTGTTCCAACGGCTAGTTTGGCCCAAATTTTAAAAAATACTGGCCCGGGACTCGGTTCTCTAAAGCCCTTGAGCTTACCGGGCCGGTTCGGATCGGGTCAGCCCGACCCACTTGACACCCTTTTCTTTTGATATATCAAATAATGTTTTGCTTGAGAGAAGTGATATTAGGGGAAGAAAGAGACAGTCTTTGTACTTTTGGAGAAGAAAGAAACACAGATTTCAAGGAATCTTTATTACTTATATTTGTATTGGTATTCATATTAAAATAGTAGTAAAATAATACTTATTAATAATGAAATATAATAGAAATAATAAAGTTAACATTAATATGTCGGCAATATATCGAGGAAAATAGTAGGCCGATAATTTTTGTTTAATGGTAAATTTTTAGTAGATCTTTATAACTCTATTTTATAATATTTGATAACCTTTTTTTAGCTGAATCCCAGCAATCGTATCCATACTCGAATTTACACCCTTAAATCTTAAAATTTAAATTTTGACGAATTCGACTCTCAAATCTGCACCCATCTTGAATACCCGCACCCGAGGCCGAGCAACTTAGGATTGACCACGCTAGTTATGGTTCCAACATATTCAATAAAACTCTTGCCCTAATTAAAGAGTGGTTCTTGGAGAAGAATCTTTCACCATCCTCGTGGCTTTCACAATAGTTTATGTGCTCATGACAAAATTGTATTTGTTCTTGGTGGATTTCACATTGTTGATTTCATTGGATCAGTAAGGATATTTTATCCTAAGTATTTTATGGTTTCATTTAACATATAAAATGAAGCGTATGGAGAGATACCATTAATTACCAGAGGGAATTTATGATATTTCGAATTACATGAATCACCTGAACACGAATTCCTCCTAAGATCTGGTATTTCAATATTAGAAGGAATGCTTTGTGTTTATTATACTTGTTGAAATTTGTGTTCTGGCTAATGAAAGAATATGATGTCAAAGGAGTCGTGGACTAAATTATTTACTCTACGAGAGATCAATCTTTATTCAGAGATACCGGTATATAGGTTTTCTCAGTGGCGGAGCCAAAATTTTCAATGAGGGGGTTCAGAAGTAAAATATAAGGACTATATATAGATAAAAATATTTTTGACCATATAAAAATAATATAATTTTCCGACGATGAACCCCCTTAAATGTATGTGGCTCCGCCACTGGGTTTGCTGATGTTCGTTTAGGACATCCAAAGGACCATATGGAGTGTTACCTACGAGGGGCATCACCACTCAAGTAGTTTGTTATACGAAAATCTTGATCTCTTCAAAATTAATTACTTGCTCAGTAGTATTTGCTTATGATCGGAGTATCCTCCTCATGCTTGCTGCAACAATTTATTCTTATAAGTTATATTAACTTGTCAATGTTTGGTTTCGAAATTATGTCATTGCTTATTTCATGTCACAACATGCCCAGAGCCATTAAAGCGTTATACACAGTTCATATCACTATCACAGATTGGGCTAGCCAAATTTAGAAATATGAGGAAAGATCATTTGGCCATTGCCTTTGCAATAAGATCCTCCTCATATCAAGTTTATGGTTTCTCATTAAACACATGATCATTAGGAATTAGGATCACTAGGAGAAGCTTATTATGATATTCTTATCTAATCACTAAGTTCGAGTTTCGTCCTTGCCTGATGGTGAATCTTGTAGTAAAGTTTATTTCTGCCTTTGCAATTCGAGGATCGATCTCCTTTTGGCCCCACTAAATCGAAGTGACCTTAAAATTAGGTTTATTAAGGTCTCAAAACATTTGTGAGTCATATTCAATATGTTAAGGACATTTTTTTTACCCTTTTTCGTAATTAAAATTAACATGGAGTGAGTAATTTTTTTTTCAATCTAAACTCGGATTTGAAGTTGTAATCATTAGGAATATCCAAATTCTTTATAGATTATGAATCTTTTTTCTATCTCAAAATAAAAAATTTAAGGAATTCTTATAATCTCAACACATTGAGCAAATTTCATCAGAAAAACAAAGATAAACATAATTATACTGAAATTGCATTAAGCACCATATATACTTTTCAAAGAGGGTTTCAATTTTCCCAGCATTTATAAATTATTCATTAAGAAGTAAATCGTTGATTTGACAATTTCTATAACAATACATATACTAACAACAAATCATAAAGAGCTTGTATCCTCCTATAGTTACAATATTTTTTTTCTAGACAATTTTTTTTAATTGTTGGCAGTATCACATATATATTCTAAGATCATCCAAAACACTAAATTCACCCAACAAAAACCCATAATTATCTACAATTGGAACTCCCAATTTATGTGAATATTTCACTTCTTGATTTTCTGAAATTTTCACCCAAGTCCCCATCATTAATTCTTCATTACTTTCTTCAACCCCATTTGATGTATTCGTATTCTCATCAACACTCATTGACGATTTTTCTTCAAACTCATCAGTAACACAAGATTCTTGATCAGATTTTTCAGAAATCTGGCCATTTTTTGCACTTTTAGCCATCACTAATTCTTCGAATTCAAACTTCTTAGACTTGTAATTTTTTGAAGCGTTTTCAGCCGTAACAAAAGTACCCAACCAAATCATTTTCTTGTTCAATGGGTGTTTAATTTCAGCACAAAATTTTCCATTTTTCTCTTACGTACCCCAATAGGGTACAATCTGACACAAGTATTCTTTGATATTCTTTTGTAGGATTTCATGATCAAAGTTTTGAGAGGGAAAAAAGGGGCAATTTCTGTAAAGAACAAAGTATAAAAAAAGCTTGGGACATGAAGAAAAAAAGAATAAATTGTGAACACATATATAGGAGTAATTAGAGAACCAATTAAGGAAACTTTTATTCTCTTTCTATTTGGAAAAGGATTTAACAAAACGAGTAAAGTGTTGATTGAGAAATTGTTGCATATTATTAGTCACTGTATTTATTAGTATCCTAATTTGACACTGAATATTCAAATCTCTAAATTTGGTAGAATACCACATTTGGGAGTGCGGAGCCTAAAAGGTAAGTTTTTTGGAATAAGGTAAACTCACCATTTTACCTTACATTCTAACATTTGCACTGACGACGTTAACTTCTTAATAGACAAGGTAAACACCTGTATTTACCTTGTTCCTTTTGGAATTTTATAGTAGTGGGGTGCCCTTTTGAAATTTTGACTAAAAAAACTTGCCTTTTAGGCTCCGGACTCCCACATTTGGTCCAGTATTAAATGAAATACAATTAATTTTGACGATTCTTATCTTTATCTCACGAGTTAAAAAATTATTCACCATCGTATATAAAAAAAAGGTTATTCGACTATGAATAAATTTCTTTTAAAGAATCAATTGACGACATGGCCTGGTTAAATTATATTTAACTTACTAATATATCTTAAGTTGTAATAACAATGGGGGAAATATCTTCATACTTTGCGATAATTTAATCCTTATCTCTATTTTTTTATCATCCGATATTTCATATCCGCTTTATATCTTGAGCTATAATAATTATGAAAAGATTTTTACACTGTGTATAACTAATAAATTCATACCTCTTTTTTTTTCAGTGGATGTTTCATCTTTGTTTTATATCTTAAGCTATTATAATTGTGGAAAGTACTTTATGTTATGTGAATAATTAAATTTTTTTCTAATTTTTTCACTCGATATTTCATATCATTTTGATGCCTCAACTAGTTTGTATTTAAGTCGTGTCTGATTATCTTTTCATTATTTATATTTTAGGTTGAACTAAACTACTATAATTCATCCTTGCCTACAAATTAGTTGACAATGTTTACAAATCTTACAAACAGAAGTTAATATATTTATATTTATTGTATATTTGCTTAGAATGATTTTAAAAAAGGAAGTACTACTTATCGAGAATTGCAAAATCGTAGAATAAAGATCATTAAAAGAAAAAGCATCTTCTGAAGATTTTTTTCATTCTCAACGCTTGAACTCTGACAATATAATATAAAAGTTTTCATAAGGAAATTAATTTAAGTTTCCATCGAGTGTATATGTTTTAGCTTTTATGAATGAACGAATTGAGATAAAATAACATGGGAAGATCAATTAAAACATGGCCCTTCATAATTAAGTACTATAAATCATATTTTAAGAGAATCTTTCATGTTTTCTATTGGTTATTATGATATTAGTAAAACAATATCTTTGGAGCTTTAAATGTTTTTCAATATATGTATCCCAATTTTATAATCAATAAAAGTAGAAAAATATGAACTTTAATGTGAACCTCAAAATAATTATGGAGTTGTTCAAACACCAGAATTTTATAAATGAACATTACGAAAATAATTAAATATTATTTTTTGCATTTCATTTGAATTTGTAAATCTTAAACAATTTTTGAATTCGGACCTTCTAATACTAAATTAGAATCTTGTCATATATTGAGAAAATCCAACAATTTATATAATAATATGTTCAAATTATTCCCTTAATAGCATGGTGGTAGGATGAAGAACCGTTGAATATTTTAACTTGATTTTAAAAACTTTTTTGGAGGAAGAATAGTTGTATATAAAAGGGAAATTTTCGAGCAGAAATAATTTTATCAGCATATCAATCGTAAAATTAAAAATTTTACCAAAAATAATTTAATATATTAAGTTGACCACCCCTTATTCGTCATAATTATATCTTTGGCAGATCCAATATTAACCATCTTGAGATTGCATTTATGTAATTTTTAATTTTATTAAAAGTCCAAAATTATCCAAATGGTTATAGAGCCAATAAATTAGCTTATTAGATCATTGATATTGTTGTCTTCTTTTAAAAGAAAAATAAAGAATTTCATCCTTGAAAAGGTTTCTAATCATTCAATGAAATTTTTTTATTTTTTTTTCAAAAAAGGTACTTTCTCAATTTATTTATTTTTTGTTTAAAAAGGTACTTTGTCAATTTGTTTAAACGACAAAAATTAAGGAATAATTATTGCCACAACTATCAACCATTGTACTATCAATTATCTGGTACAAATACGATATAAGTATATAGGATAAGAAGAGGAAAAAAAAACACCTACGACTTGGACATACAATAATGTGTCGATTGGTTTATAAACAAAGTTGTGCATTAATTAGTAATATTATTATTGTAATATAAGAATTAATAACATAGAAATTGAAATTCAGGAAATTAGTAATGTGTATTTATCATCAAACAATTGATGTATTAAAAACTAGTGAATTGGTTCGCAGTACTCTTATTTAATTATGACATAGTACTTTTTATTGAATATATAAATTAAAACTTTTTTAGTCCTCAAATTTAAACGGATTAGATTTTTATTACCGAAAGAAAAAAAATATTGCATCATATATAAACTCATTACTTTTCTATTTTTGATCAGCAAAATAATTTGAGTTATTTTGAAAGAATGATTTCAAATGTATGCAAAGACTATTTATGCTTAAGCACTCTATTTATTTTTGAAACTTCTATTAGTCCGTTGGTTAGGATGAATAAAAAATTCAATAAAGCGAAAATTCTCAAAAAGAAGAATAGAAAAATGAGAAGTGTAAATATTAATAATATAGAAATTATGCACCATCTTATTGATTTATGTATATGTATAATGTTTTTGAAAATATATCTACAAATTCAAGAAAAGGATTTCACTCTGAGTTAATTAATATTTTTAATGAATCTTTTTAGCACTACTAATATAAGTTAAACTACATAATCCACTTCAATTCTATCTTCACGTTATACCAATTCTAAATAACTATTTGTGTTATTCACACATTTAATTCTTCGTCATTTTAATAAAGTGCATAAATATTATTTTTTTATATGAAAAAAGCTTAACATATATCAAATATTATTAGTCATCACTCCTTTTTTTTTTGTTCTCATTCATCCCTCCTCTCCTCTTACTCACACCATCATAGCCATATTTTTTTTTTAAGGAATTTGTTGTATTGATTAATCCTCACAGAATGTCATATATAGTATTCCTACTTTTTATTTTTTTTAATTAAATTAAATTCTCGATCATTTGCTCTGTAAATAACTATCACATTTGTTATATATTGAATTAATCAAATAAATCTTACATTTATTAAATATTGAATTCCTCTAGTAGGTTATAAGAAAACATAAATAGTAGGTTGGCTAATTAATGACTTTTGTTGTTCTTATTTTTCAACATTGTTAAGGAAATAAAATGAATGATTTTTTTTTTGAAGTTTTTCTAAGTACATATGGTACATAAAATAGAATTAACAGAGGTCATCACCAATCATTCTTTTTTTTTTTATTTCCCAAGGTATCCCCACAGCCGGCAGCCGTGAGACTAATCCTCCGTTCCTCTGTCAGTGCACTAAGCGGTAGGGAACTGGCCACAGAGTTTGCTCCATTCGCCAGAGGCGGGGATCGAACCCCCAACCTCTTGCTTAAGGGACATGGCGTTGAACCACCATGCCAACTCTAGTGGTTAATCACCAATCATTCTTAGTATTTGTTGTGTGCATTTATTGCTATATTTATTTTTTGGCTTTTAGAGTACACTATGTAAAAATAAATTTAAAATATAAATAATATAAAAAAAGATAAATAGGAATGTTGATCATAAAGAGATGTCATATCATCTTATCTATATCAAACTTGATATGTATATATAAATTTATTACTATGCACTATATATGTCGATACAATAGATAAATGAAAAGTTTAATAAAATGAACAAGTAAATACTAAGAAAAATATAACTTCTTCATGCACAACACAAATACTAAGACTTTCAATTATGTGTTCGACTATATCCAATAACTTTGATCCAAACCTTATTATCTTAAGAAATAAAATTTTGAACTCGTAAACTTCAAATCTTGATTCTGTTTCTGCAATATCTCAGAAAATGACAGACATAATTGCAATTGCAAAATGCCCATAAGTTATCATACGGAAGAAATAATATATTCAATTGTTGGATCAATGCAATTGCAAATAAAAATGAAAAGCAGAAGAATACTAATAACATAAATATTTATACCTTTCATTAATTTTCTTTAGTTTCTTTCTTTTTCACAGAAAATAGAACCTTTTTTTGGGGGTGGGGGGTGGGGGGAGGGGGACCTTAGCCATCAACCTTACCATTGTGATTCTTACTGGTACTCTTTTGACACAATTTATAAGCAGGCAACACCACTCTTCTTCTTCATTAACTATAGAAAGTGAAAAGAGAAGAGTTATAAGAAACTGTGCAATTAAAAAAATTAAAGTTTCTCATTTAATTGAGTAATTATCTAAGTAATTTTGAATTTATTTTTCAAATAAGATAAACAAAAGAAAAGAGAAGAAAAATTCAAATAAATAAGAAAAAAATATATAGAAAAGAAGACCATAGAGAGATGTCGCACCACCTTCTCTATGTTTCTCCTTTATTATTATATACTAGTGAATAGGTTCGCGCTTTGCGCGATGTGTAAGACGTTGTTGAATTTATATAAAAAAAAATTATAATAATAAAATTTTGATGAGCTATTTTATCGAATGAAGATAAATTATTGAGAAGAAAGATACTTAACACGTAAGAACTTCAACTTTTCATTCATACTTAAATATTTTTCATAAATATTACTCAAGTATTATAAATGATACTATTTATTAGAAATCATAATTGGAAGTAAATCATATACTTAATTCGAGCTTGTCTTACCTAATCTTATTTATTTGTTGTTTTATACCTAATGGGTTAATTATGTAAATAAGAATATTTATAGTTATTGTAGTGATAAGTAAACGTTATATATAATCTAAGATTTTTTGTGTTACATAAGTCCTCTCATCTTCTATTAATTAGAGAATTTACATAAGTCCTTTCATGTAATCCATTTTTATTTTATTGTTTTTCATCCATTTTTATTTTACATTTTTCTCCTTTTTTTGCATTTTTTCCTACTCTATCCTATTAACATATTTGTTTTTCGAAATTTTCACCCAAGTCCCCATCATTAACTCTTCATCACTTTCTTCAACCCCATTTGATGTATTCGTATTCTCATCAACAGTCATTGACGATTTTTCTTCAAACTCATCAGTAACACAAGATTCTTGATCAGATTTTTCAGAAATCTGGCCATTTTTTGTACTTTTAGGCATCACTAATTCTTTGAATTCATGCTTCTTAGACTCGTAATTTTTCAAAGCGTCTTCAGCCGTAACAAAGTACCCAACCAAATCATTTTCTTGTTCAATGGGTGTTTAATTTCAGCACAAAATTTCCCATTTTTTCTCTTACGTACCCCGATAGGGTACAATCTTACATAAGTATTCTTTGATATTCTTTTGTAGGACTTCATGATAAAAAATTTGAGAAGAAAAAAAAAGGCTATTTCAGTAAAGAACAAAGTATAATAAATTTGAGACGTGAAGAAAAAGAGAATAAATAGTGAACACATATATAGCAGTAATTAGAGAACCAATTAAGGAAACTTTTTCTCCTATTTCTATTTGGAAAAAGATTTAACAAAACGAGTAAAGTATTGATTGAGAAATTGTTGCGTATTAATCACTCTATTTAATAGTATATCCTAATTTGATATTGGATATTCAAATCTTTAAATTCGGTAGAATACTACAATTGGTCCAGTATTAAATGATGAAATACAATTAATTTTGATGTGTCTTATCTTTATCTCACGAGTTAAAATATTATTCACCATTGTATATAAAAAAAAGGTTATTCGACTATGAATAAATTTCTTTTAAAGAATCAATTGATGACCTGGCCTGGTTAATATTATATTAAACTTACTAATATATATTAAGTTGTAATATTAATGGTGGAAATATTTTCATACTTTGCGATAACTTAATCCTTATCTCTCACTCTTTCTTTTTTTCATTCGATAGTTTCATATCCGCTTTATATCTTGAATTATAATAATTATGAAAAGATATTTATGTTAGAGTTTAAGTTCTGTGCACCGTCTGTGCATAAAAAATTCTACACTAACAGCTAACTTGACCTGCTATTGCAGGTTGCCCAATTATTTACATAAAAATTAAAAAAGAAAAAATTAGGTAACCTCCAATAGCAAGTCAAGTTCACCTGATAGTGTAGAATATTTTCTACACTAACGGTGCACAAAACTTAAATTCTTTATGTTATGCGTATAACTAATAAATTCACATCTCCTTTTTTTTTTAGCGGATGTTTCATATTTGTTTTAGGCCAAAGTCATCGGCAGACACTCAAACTTGTTGCGAAAATTCACTTAGATCCCTCAACTAAGGCTTGTTCCTATCAAACTCCTAACCCCCCGAATTTTGTTCCAATTGGGCATTTTTTTCACTATAGCAAAAAGCTCAAAGTGTATGTTGCACACACGCGATGACGTGGCAAAACGAGCTAATTGGAAACTGACACGTGGCATTGTGGGTCCAATAATTATTAAAAATTAATAATATTTTTTTAAAAAAAAGTATATAAAAATGGCATTGAGGAAATTATTAAAAAATAATTCTAAAATTATTTCAAAAATAAAAATGAAAAACTGATTATTTTATAAAAATTATAAGAAAATTTAAAAATGAAATTAATTATTAAAAAATTATTTTTTAAAATAAATTAATTAGTAAAAAAAGATATAATTTTTTTTTAAAAATGAAAATAAAAAATGGTATTGTGGATATAAATTATGAAAAAATAATTATAAAATTATTTTAAAAATAAAAATAAAAAACTGATTATTTTAAAAAAATTATAAAAATTTTTATAAAAAGAAATAAATTATTAAAAAATTATTTAAAAAATAAAAAAAATTAATTATTAAAAAAATTTAAAAACTTTTAAAAATGAAAATAAAAATTGGCATTGAGGATCCAATTTATGAAAAAATAATTATAATATATTTGGAAAATAAAAAACTGATTATTTAAAAAAAATTATAATTTTTTTTTAAAAATGAAATAAATTATTAAACAATTTTATTTAAAAACATAATTATTAAAAAAAATTATAAAAAATTATAAAAAATGAAAATAAAAAATGGCATTGAGGATATAAATTATGAAAATATAATTATAAAATTATTTAAAAAATAAAAATAAAAAACTGATTATTTAAAGAAAATTATAAAAAAATTTAAAAAATTAAATAAATTAATTAAAAATTATTTTAAAAATAAAAAATTAATTATTAAAAAAAATTATAAAACTTTTTAAAATGAAAATAAAAATGGCATTGAGGATCCAAATTATGAAAATATAATTATTAAATAATTTTAAAAATTAAAATACAAAGCTAACTATTAAAAAGAAATTATAAAAATTTTTAAAAGATGAAAATAAAAAACAAAATTATTTTTAAATTCTGTTTTATTAGAAAAAAAAATATTGGGGTCCTCTAATGCTTTTTGGGGCCTTTAGCGTTTTAAAAAAAAATTATCATTAAAAATTTTTGGGGCCCTCAATGCCACTTGGCATCTTTTTATTCGTAAATTAGGAAAAAAAAATGCTTCTCTCGCGCCTCCCACGATGGCACTGCACGCGCAGTGCCACATAGGCAAAAAATGCCCAATTGGAACAAAATTCGGGGGGTTTAGGGGTTTGATAGGAACAAACCTTAGTTTAGGGGTCTAAGTGAATTTTCGCAACAAGTTTGAGTGTCTATCGATGCCTTTGGCCTTTGTTTTATGTCTTAAGCTATTATAATAGTCCATGCCCTATCTCGATGGGTCTTTGATTTGCTCCTATCCTAGCTTTATAATCCACTAGTCTTTTCTAGTTTTTGAAAGCCCTTCGGGGGCCTAACCCTCTTTTCCCACCTGGGTGTGAAGTTCAATGGCTTCCATCATTGACGAACACCTGGCTAATATATAAGACAAAGAAATGAAGAGCCTATGCGGCTATGCCACATATAGACTATAGGAGTAAATTCTCTGAATGATCACCCATGTTTGGGAAATTACCTATAAATATCACTTTTGTTTTATTTAGGACAAGAATATCATCCAAATTTTCCTTTTTTTCCTTTAAATATTCTTATCATCTCAAAATCTTTCTCTCTCCTACTTAGAATCATTAAATTTTTTTTTTTTATAAATGTATAACTTATCAAACTTATTTAATTAAAGTTTTATCCTAATTCTTTTTTTTTTTTTAAATTACACATGATATATTAATCATTGAAGATTAATCTAATTATACCAAAAGCTTAGTTTATTATATTTGATATGTAATCTTCAAAGTTTCTTTTATTTACTTATTTATTTCACCACTTAATAATAGTTTTAAAATACAAGTACTTATACGAATTGACACAATAATTTTTTTTGTCGTTTATTTTATATATTAAAATTCTTAAATATAAAAGAAATAAAACGATAGATTTCATATTTTAGACATTAAGTTTGTTATTTATATGAGAATAAAAGAATAAAATCTCCTTTTTTTGAAGGAAAGAAAAATTATATAGTCTTGAAACAAATTAAACTTTTTTAAAAAATATTAACAAAATGATATCTTCTTCAGTACTATTACAAATGAATTTTTAAAATATTACTCCATCAATTATTCTTTTCTTTTGATGGATTTAGAATGAAGTACGGATATAAATTAGTGTTTAATTGCCTAATAAAATAAAATATAAATATAATGATCACAAAAAAAGTGAAGAAAATAAATTAAAAATAATATATTTTTTTATAAATTTATGTCTTATCTTACGAATTTAATGATTTATTTATGGGCAATTCCTTGTAAAAAATTTGCAAAAAAATCATCTTTTCACTATGTAATTACCAAAAATTATCTTGCATAAAAATTGCAAGTAATCTATGTCCAAATTAAATTTTTCAGGTAATAATACATATTAAAATTATTTTATTGAATTTTGTTTGGCAACAAAAAAATCGTAGGTTTGCCATCAATACTTTTAAATAACAAATTATATTATTTTATTCTCTATTACTCTATATTTGAAGGAAATGTAATATCTTTGGATTATATTAATCCAAAAATTCCTTTGTATAATTCCAAAAGTAGATTTTATTCTTTTATTCTCATGTAAATAACAAATTTAATGTCTAAAATATTAAATCCGTCATTTTTTTTCTTTTAGATTTTAAGAATCTTTAATATATAAAATAAATAATAAAAAAAATTAAATGAGTACCAAATTTTATAAGTACTTGAGTTTTAAATATTATTAAGTGGTGAAATAAATAAGTTAATAGAAGAAACTTTGAAAAGTACATATCAAATAAAATAATTCAAGCTTTTGGTGTAATTAAATTAATCTTCAATAATTAATATATCATGTGTATTTTTTTAAAAAAAGAATTAGGATAAAACTTTAGTTAAATAAGTTTGATAAGTTAAATAGATCTATTTATCAAAAAAAGAAAGAAATTTTAATGACATGGAATTTCTAGTAGGAGAGAGGAAGTTTTTGAGGTGTTAAGTATATTTTAAGAAAAATAGAAAGAGTTGAGTGATATTCTTGTCCTAAATAAAACAAAAATGATATTTGTAGGCAATTTTCCAAACATGGGTGACCATCTAGGGAATTTACTCTAGATTATAGTGAACTACTTATAACATACTTGTCTTTTCCTATCTAGGCCATGGAAATCCACTTGCCACCTGTGCAGTTCCTTCTTCGATTCGAATGTACTTCGAAATTTTGGAAGATAATTATTTCAGAACACTATAATTTAAGACGAAGCATTGGAATCATGCCAAGAATAACCAAAATTCAAATAAATATCATATTCTATGCGATAAGGTTGGTACATTGTCGTTCTATTGTTCTTCTTTATCATTCGATAGCACTTACAAACTGAGATATGACTCGACTAGTGATGACTATAACATTGACAAGACGTATAATGGTTACAACCCGCATAGTAAAACCCTTCGACATTGATAGCCATCCACGTGGCATTCACAATCATGTATGTTACTTATTATCTAGACTCGTCGATATTTCATCATGGCACATTTCATTGGATCATTATTGGTATATATTGTATCTAAGAATTTTATAGTTTCATTTGATATATCAAATGATGTTTTACTAGAGAGAAGTGATATTTG
The DNA here is from genome assembly GCA_030864215.1 of Capsicum pubescens. Lineage (NCBI taxonomy): Eukaryota > Viridiplantae > Streptophyta > Magnoliopsida > Solanales > Solanaceae > Capsicum > Capsicum pubescens. Next base: position 414,894,239 of record CM061548.1, read on the forward strand.
GAGAAGAAAGAGACAGTCTTCGTACTTTTGGAGAAGAAAGAAACACGAATCTCAAGGAATCTTTATTACTTATATTTGTATTGGTATTCATATTAAAATAGTAGTAAAATAATACTTATTAATAATGAAATATAATAGAAATAATAAAGTTAATATTAGTATGTCGGCAATATATCAAGGAAAATAGTAGGCCGATAGTTTTTGTTCAATAGTAAATTTTTAGTATATCTTTATAACTCTATTTTAAAATATTTGATAACCTTTTTTTAGCTGAATCTCAGCAACCGTATCCATACTCGAATTTGCAACCGTATCCATACTCGAATTTGCACCCTCGAATCTTAAAATTTAAATTTTGACGAATTCAACTCTCAAATCTGCACCCATCTTGAATACCCGCACCCGAGGCCGAGCAACTTAGGATTGACCACACTAGTTAAGGTTCCCACTTATTCAATAAAACTCTTGCCCTAATTAAAGAGTGGTTCTTGGAGAAGAATCTTTCACCATCCTCGTGAATTTCACAATAGTTTATGTGCTCATGACAAAATTGCATTTGTTCTTGGCGGATTTCACATGGTTGATTTCATTGGATCAGTAAGGATATTTTATCCTAAGTATTTTATGATTTCATTTAACATATAAAATGAAGCGTATGGAGAGATACCATTAATTACCAGAGGGAATTTGTGATATTTCGAATTACATGAATCACCTGAACACGAATTCCTCCTAAGATCTGGTATTTCAATATTAGAAGGGTTGTTTTGTGTTTATTATACTTGTTGAAATTTGTGTTCCGGCTAATGAAAGAATATTATGTCAAAGGAGTCGTGGACTAAATTATTTACTCTACGAGAGATCAATCTTTATCCAGAGATACCGGTATATAGGTTTGCTCAGTAGCGGAGCCAGAATTTTCACTGAGGGGGTTCAGAAGTAAATATACGGACTAGTCGAAGGGAGTTCAACATCTACTATATATAGATGTATTCGTATTCTCATCAACACTCATTGACGATTTTTCTTCAAACTCATCAGTAACACAAGATTCTTGATCAGATTTTTCAGAAATCTGACCATTTTTTGCACTTTTAGCCATGGCTAGTTCTTTGAATTCAACCTTCTTAGACTCGTAATTTTTCGAAGCGTCTTCATCCGTAACAAAAGTACCCAACCAAATCATTTTCTTGTTCAATGGATGTTTAATTTCAGCACAAAAATTCCTATTTTTTCTCTTACGTACCCCAATAGGGTACAATCTGACACAACTATTCTTTGATATTCTTTTGTAGGATTTCATGATCAAAGTTTTGAGCGGGAAAAAAGGGGCAATTTCTGTAAAGAACAAAGTATAAAAAAAGTTTGGGATGTGAAGAAAAAAAGAATAAATAGTGAACACATATATAGGAGTAATTAGAGAACCAATTAAGCAAACTTTTATTCTCTTTCTATTTGGAAAAGGATTTAACAAAACGAGTAAAGTATTGATTGAGAAATTGTTGAATATTATTAGTCACTGTATTTATTAGTATCCTAATTTGACACTTAATATTCAAATCTCTAAATTTTGTAGAATAACACATTTGGGAGTGCGGAGCCTAAAAGGTAAGTGTTTTGGGATAAGGTAAATTCACCATTTTACCTTATAAGGTAAACTCACCATTTTACCTTACATTCTAACATTTGCACTGACGACGTTAACTTCTTAATAGATAAGGTAAACACCCGTGTTTACCTTGCCCCTTTTGGAATTTTATAGTATTGGGGTGCCCTTTTGAAATTTTGACTAAACAAACTTGTCTTTTAGGCTCCGGACTGCCACATTTGGTCCAGTATTAAATGAAATACAATTAATTTTGACGAGTCTTATCTTTATCTCACGAGTTAAAATATTATTCACCATTGTATATAAAAAAAAGGTTTTTCGACTATGAATAAATTTCTTTTAAAGAATCAATTGATGACATGGCCTAGTTAATATTATATTTAACTTACTATTATATCTTAAGCTGTAATAATAATGGTGGAAATATCTTCATACTTTGCGATAATTTAATCCTTATCTCTATTTTTTTATCATCCGATATTTCATATCCGCTTTATATCTTGAGTTATAATAATTATGAAAAGATTTTTACACTGTGTATAACTAATAAGTTCGTACCTCTTTTTTTTTTTTTTCTTTCTGTGGATGTTTCATATTTGTTTTATATCTTAAGCTATTATAATTGTGGAAAGTACTTTATGTTATGTGAATAATTAAATTTTTTTCTCATTTTTTCACTCGATATTTCATATTATTTTGATGCCTCAACTAGTTTGTATTTAAGTCGTGTCTAATTATCTTTTCGTTATTTATATTTTAGGTTGAACTAAACTACTATAATTCATCCCTGCCTACAGATTAGTTGACAATGTTTACAAATCTTACAAACAGAAGTTCATATATTTATATTTATTGTATATTCGCTTAGAATGATTTTTAAAAAAGGAAGTACTACTTATCGAGAATTGCAAAATCGTAGAATTTTTTTATGAATTTTGTTAAGAGTTCTTTTTCCTTTTTCTCTTTTTTTTTTCACTTTTGAAGGTTGTGATTTGAAAGGTGGCCTCATAGAGATAGATAGTAATTGAGAAAATTTCTGGACAATCAAATTGGGCCCATCTCACATTCACAATGACTAATCCACGACATTTTTTGCTCTTATTCATAAAAAAATTCTGCTTTTGATCTTTATAATGTTAAGAGATAAGCATCCAATTACCCCATGAATTATAGCCAAAATTATTACGACACACTCCAACTTCATAGGGTTTCTATTATCCTTCTGAACTCAATTTTAGCGTATTTTTATCACCCTTTTATGCTGATGTGACACCTTTATTACATAAAATGAAGTCCATATCAAAGGTGTCATTTTAGCTAAAAAAAATTAACAAAAGGTGTCACATCAGCTAAAAAGGATGACAAATATACGATAAATTTTCTTCTGGGGGTAATAGGTGTGACACCCCTTTTTCAACTCCAAAAAGATTATATCGTTTTAAGTTCGAAAGGGTTTTTATTGTTAAGTGGAAAAAGAAAACGACTGTTTCAAAAAGGATTCATTATATTCAAAACTCAGAGTCGCTACTTGGAATAAATCGGGTGTGCCAAGTCACCCATGGATATCCTTTTTCAAAACGGTTTTGACTCTGTAACACTGATCTGCGAACAGAGATTCCGGTTAAGGAATTCTATTGACCGAGGGAAAGGTGTTAGGCACCCCTCGATCCCGTGGTTCAACCACGGTCGTTTGGCGGAGTATATCAGCTAATTTGACACTACGAATGTATAAACTACACAAAACACATAAAATGATCAATCAAACAAACAAACAAAACGAACAAATCCCAAAATATAGTATACAGTCCAATTATTACAACTCGAAATGAAAAAGGTACTGAAAAGTAAACCTGCGCTAACCTACACCAAACTACGCTCCAATGCCTTACCCAATGCTTTGGGCCTTCATCACGGGCATCCTCCGAGTACATGATACGTCGGGGCATTCCCCGGTGAATAAATACAATTTCTTCGGGGCATTCCCAGGCAAATGAATATAATGTCAATTTCATGCGATAAACCAGAAAAACATCCAACAAATATTCCAAACACTCCAACAATTTCACCAATTCTAAATTTGCCTACTCGAGCCTACTGTTTGCCTACCCGCTCGACGACATATAACGTTCAACATCAACAATGAATCAAAATACCATAATATTCACTTTTATCAATTTTTGATTCCTGACCCAAATCCATTCTAAACACCAATAAAGTGTCATTTCAACACGCAGTCCATTATCAAAAAATGAATCACAGAATCGTAACAACAACAATTCATATCATGTTCCGAATAGAATAAACGATGAAATAAAAAGACGAAGAAAGTAGAATTGGACCTCAATTTGACAATTTTAATTCGAACAACCAAGATGGATCGGAACTCACAAAGCCACGAAACCTCAACAAATCCACCTTCACGGTCAACTCATCAAGTTTTGGCCTCCTCGGACTGTTTGAAGACGACAAGGGAACAACATAGTTTTTTTTCTTTTTTTTTATCGATTTTAGACGATGATTCGACCGGAGTGGCAAACTCCGATAGGCTTGAAAAAGTGACGGGAAAAGAGGGTTTTGACAGATTGTTGAAATTTTCAGTGAAATTGGACGAAAACAGACCGAATCTCGATGAATTTCGGACGGTTGATGATGTTCTCCGGCGAGAATCAGTTGGAACAACAACAACGATGACTAGCGGTGTTCTCCGTTTGGCGATTCCGGCAAGAATTCGCCGGAATAACTGTTCCTCTCCTATTTTTCTCTTCTTTTTCAGCTCCCACGTTTTACTCCCTCTCTCTCGCGCGTTTTCTCTCCTCTCTCATGCTCAAATCGCTCTCTCTATAAGGTTTTCTCTCCATTCATGGTGAGTGTTTGTGTTTTTTGTGTGAATCAATGTATTTTGTGTGTTTTATGGAAGAATATCGTGTGGTCTGTGCGTGTATGGAGTTTTTGTTGTGCCTCCGTGAAGAAGAAAGAGCTCCAAAATGGAAAAAAAGAAAAAAAAACTGTGCGTGAGAATGTCCCCCTTTTTCTTGTGTGATCCTCAATGTATATATTTCCTTTGTGGCCAAGAAAAAGAAGGGGGTCACGTGGGGGGTAGTTAGGTGAGGGGTGAGGTGTTGTTTTTTAATTGGGTGGGTTGTTGGAATATTAGAATGAGACAAAGTTTGTTATGACTTGTTATTTGGATAAAAATAAAACAAAAATAAATACATAAATAAGTAAAAGATGAGGTGGTTATATATTTTCTTGGGGAAAAATTATAAAAATGGGGTTAGATTGTGTAATATCGGAGTAAGAAATATTATCGATGGGACAAAATTACGTGTCTTCATCATGCCCCCTTTGAATGTAAACACCATGTGTTTTCACACAAAGAAGTAGACAACGAGACAGAACTTTGTTCCGATCATTATTCAAAGAGAGAAATAGAAGAAAGAAGGACAACCGAATCCTGACAGACATCCTATCTACCTGAGTCATGAGGAAGTCAAGTGACAGGTATCTCGAAGGATTGGAGAGAGATGAGCTATGCTGAGTTGGAGAGTCGAGTGAGGTCCCATCGAGGTTTCGGTCCGCAGCTCTATTATCACATCAAAAATGAAAATTACAAGTTAAAACATAAATGAAATTACAAAATCCTATCTATGCAGCTTTTCTTGACTCTTGACTCGCTACTTCATCACCCTATTTTTCAGGCGGGCTCCTAACTTGAAATTTCTTCACCCTGTTGCTTAACTTTTAAATTCTTCACCCTGTTCTTCAGGCGGGATTTTGACCTGCTATTTTTGACTTTTAATTTCCTCACCCTGTTCTTCATGCGGGCACCTGACTTACAATTTCCTCAACTTCCAATTTTATCACCCTATTCTTCAGGCAGGCTCCTGACTTACAATTTTCTCACCCCGTTCTTCAGGTGAGTTCCTAAACATGAAAGTAAAGTCCCATTTTTCAGAAGGTTCTGAACAGAAAATAAAATTCCATTTTTCAGGAGGGTCCTAAACAGAAAGTAAAATCCCATTTTTCAGGAGGGTCCTGAACAGAAAGTAAAATCCCATTTTTCAGGAGGGTCCTGAACAGAAAATAAAATCCCATTTTTCAGGAGGGTCCTAAACAGAAAGTAAAATCCCATTTTTCAGGAGGGTCCTAAACAGAAAGTAAAATCCCATTTTTCAGGAGGGTCCTGAACATGAAAATAAAGTCCCATTTTTCAGAAGGGTCATGAACAGAAAGTAAAATCCCATTTTTCAGGAGGGTCCTGAACAGAAAGTAAAATCTCATTTTTCAGGAGGGTCCTGAACAGAAAGTAAAATCCCATTTTTCAGGAGGGTCCTAAACAGAAAGTAAAATCTCATTTTTCAGGAGGGTCCTCAACAGAAAGTAAAATCCTATTTTTCAGGAGGGTTCTGAACAGAAGTAAAATCCCATTTTTCAGGAGGGTACTGAACAAAAAGTAAATTCCATTTTTCAGGAGGGTCCTGAACAGAAAGTAAAATCCCATTTTTCAGGAGGATCCTGAACATAAAATAAAATTCCATTTTTCAGGAGGGTCCTGAACAGAAAGTAAAATCCCATAGATGTGTTTTTCCAATGGTAACTGAATTAAGTGAAGCGAATTTGCCCCTGTTTCAACAAAGAAAATTTGTCAGTTAGAAACTTAGTGGTGGCTTGCATCACTTGGCTTCTCTGGCTTCTGCTCTAACAGTTGTTCCTTTCATCTTTGTTTCAGATCGCTGACGCTTGCCCCTGTCTTGTCGCATCATTGACCCAAACCAGATCAGGGGAAAAGACTTTGACTCAAATACCGAGTTTCTCTTTAAGTATGTCTCTGAGATGCCCCTTTTGAAAGCTGAATATTTCACGCACCTAAGAACCTGTCGGTTGATGAACTTTCTTTAATTTGTCTTGAATTATGATCATGTTTCTTTCATGTTCTGTTCCTTGGCTTTTCCTCATACAATTGGGTAGACTGGTAGCAAGTTTTGAAATCCTTTCTCGCTCATTTTGACACAGAATAGACTCAAAAATGTAAAGAAACAATGGTGAATTTTCTTTTGACAGAAGACATAAAAGGATAAAATATAAATGAGTAAATGAAAGAAAAGGCCAATTTCCCTTTTTTTAACAAAGAAGAAAACTTATCTGGAAAATGGCAACCCACTCTAATGACTATGACATGCATTTTGGATTAAGCTGTCTGATCTTCCTATCCAAACTTCCTATTTGTTGTTGAGCTCGTGCCTTTGCCGCTGCCGCTTCTTCAACTTATTGGACTCATATATCTTATTCAATTAACGACATCTTAGAAGATTTTTGTCAACAAACCTCTTTCCTTTTCACCTTTCTCTTGAACTCGCCATCGCCTTATGTGCCCATGAGGGTTTTTACCAATAAGACTCTCTCATTTTTATTTATCTCAACTCCTCATAGCCTTATGGTGCCCGTGAGGATTTTCACCAGTAAGACTCTCTCATTTTTATTTCTCTCAACTTACCATCGCCTTATGGTGCCCGCGAGGGTTTTCACCAATAAGACTCTCTCATTTTTATTTCTTTCCTGATTTCTTATGCTGAGGAAGACGAGTAGTACCCCCAAACTACATCATAGTATCCATTGCATGCTTAGACTTAACATTATCAAAGATTGATCTGAAGGTCTTTCTTTGGTTGTAACTTGGTTTTTGGATAAGGTTAGAAAGAAAAGGATGGCAGGAGGCTCAAACGACACTTGAAGTGGGGTGGGATTTACAAATTTTGGAATCGACTCAACAACATATTAGCTCATGCCCCAGTTTTTGTCGACTGGGTGACTCTAAAAATTTTATTTGGTTGGACCGAGCCCGAAATAAGGCAGCCTACGTATCTCACTCCCGAGAGAAGAGAATCAGGTCGCACGTAGTTCCATCAGCTTATTCTTTGTTTTGATTTGATTTTTTTCTTCTCTCTTTTTCTTTTATTATTATTATTATATTTTTTTCATGCTTTTCTTTTATTCTTCTTTTCTTGACATTTTATTTTTTACTCTATTTTGATTCCAAAAGAGGGGTATGAAAGAAAAATAAAAATAGGCTCAAACGGGGTAAACAAAGGATGACACAATGTTTGGATAGCAGAATGAAATGTCTTTATCATATCAATCTTCAAGAATGCAAGTACTAAACATGCAATAGAACCAACAAAGGATAAAATATCATACATAATATCTTTTGACCGCATCAACATTGATAGCCATCTCTGCCATTTTGCCTTCAATATCTGTCAAATATAAGGCCCCATTGGGCAACACTTTCTTCACAATAAAGGGACCTTGTCAATATGGGGAGAACTTGCCTTTAGCTTCAACCTGATGAGGGAGGATACGCTTCAATACCAACTGACCAACTTCAAAATTCCTGGATTGTACCTTTTTGTTATACGCCCGAGCCATTCTCTTCTGATACAATTGGCCATGACATACCGATGTTAGCCTTTTTTTCCTCAATCAAAATCAATTGTTCCAATCGGGTTTTGACCCACTCGTCATCATCAATCTCTATTTTTACAATGACTCGAAGAAAGGGAATTTCAACTTCTGCAGGAATGACTACTTCTGTCCCATACACCAATAAATATGGAGTTGTCCCTGTTGAAGTGCAAACAGTAGTGCGATAACCTAGCAATGCAAACGGTAACTTCTCATGCCATTGTCTAGACCCTTGTACCATTTTCCGCAGTATCTTCTTGATATTCTTATTGGCGGCTTCCTCGGCGTCAAATGACTATTGAGATTGGCAGCATTGTCTGTTAACACACTTCTTGCATCAAATGACTATTGAGATTGGCAGCATTGTCTGTAATGATCATCTTAGGAATTCCAAACCTACAAATGATGTTGGCATGAACAAAATCTACTACTGCCTTCTTTGTCACTGACTTGAAAGTTACTGCTTCTACCCACTTTGTGAAGTAATCGATGGCCACCAAAATGAACCTATACCCATTCGACGTTTTTGGATCAATCGGTCCAATCACGTCCATTCCCCAAGCTACGAAAGGCCATGGAGAAGACATTGCGTGTAATTCAGTGGGAGAGGAATGTATCATATCACCGTGTACCTGACATTGATGATATTTTCGAACAAAATGAATAGAATCCCGCTCCATAGTAAACCAATAATAACCTGCTTGAAGTAGCTTCTTTGACAAGACATAACCGTTCATATGCGGCCCGCATACTCCAGATGTATTTCAACCATGATTTCCGAAGCTTATTTCGCATCAACACACCTCAAAAGTCCCAGATCTGGGGTTCTCTTATATAAGATTCCCCCACTTAAGAAAAATCCACTAGACAAACGCCTAATAGTCCTCTTTTGATCATTGGTGGCATGTGTTGGGTATTCTCCTGACTGAATATATCGCTTGATATCAAAGAACCAAGGTTCTCCACCGAGCATTTCTTCAACCGTATTACAGTAAGCATGATGATCACGAATCTGTATATGCACTGGATCAATGTAGGCTTTATCAGGATGTTGGAGCATCGAAGACAAAGTGGCCAACGCATCAGCAATCTCATTGAAAATTCTTGGAATATGCCTAAACTTTACAGACACAAACCGTTGACATAGATCTTTCAAGCATTGTCGATACGGTATTAGCTTTAAGTCTCGCGTCTTCCAATCACCTTGAATCTAATGGACGAGCAAATCTGAATCCCCCAACACTAATAGTTCCAGGACTCCCATATCAACAGCTAGGCTCAAACCCAGAATGCAAGCTTAATATTCTGCCATGTTATTGGTACAATAAAATCGAAGTTGCGCTGTCACCAAAAAATATTGCCACGCCTCAGAGATAAGAACTGCACCTACTCTGACTCTTTTCATGTTGACAGCTCCATCAAAGAACAGTTTCCAACCTGGATCAACATCTATAATGACTTCATCGACACACAATACCTCTTCATCAGGAAAATATGTCTTTAATGGCTCATACTCTTCATCAATTGTATTCTCAGCAAGATGATCTGCTAAGGTTGGGCTTTCATGGAAGTTCGAGTCACATATACAATGTCGAACTCGGTAAGCAATATTTGCCACTTTGCCAATTGACCCGTTGGCATAGGCTTCTGAAATATATACTTCAGCAGATCCATGCGGGAGATGAGATAAGTAGTATAGGATGAACGATACTACTTCAACTTCTGTGCTACCCAAGTCAGGGCACAACACGTCCTTTCAAGAAGTGTGTACTTGGCTTCATATGTTGTGAACTTCTTGCTAAGGTAATAAATAGCTTTCTCCCTTTTGCCCGTGACATCATGCTGACCCAAGACACAACCGAAGAAATTATCCATGACTGATAAATATAAGATCAAAGGCCTACCAGGATCCGATGGTACCAGCACGGGCGGATTTGACAGATATCTGTTGATTTTATCAAACGCTTCCTGGAATTCTTCAGTCCACTCAACCGCAACACTCTTCTTCAACAACTTGAAAAGGGGCTCGCAAGTGGTTGTGAGTTGAGCAATGAACGTACTGATGTATTTCAATCTACCCAGCAAACTCATCACCTCCATCTTATTCTTGGGTGGAGGCAAATCCTGGATGGCTTTAATTTTTTAGGGATCCAATTCAATTCCCCGACGACTGACTAGAAACCCCAACAGCTTTCCAAACGCCACTCCAAATACACATTTTGCCGGATTGAACTTGATATTATACTTGCAAAGCCTCCCAAAGAACTTTATTAAATCTTTAACATGGTCAGCCTAACTCTTTGATTTAATAATCACATCATCTACATAGACCTCAATCTCCTTATGCATCATATCATGAACCATAGTGGTCATGGCTCTCATGTATGTTGCTCCAGCATTCTTCAAACCAAACGGCATCACTCAATAGAAATAAGTCCCCCATGGTGTGATAAAAGACATCTTTTCCACGTCTTCATCATCCATAATGATCTGGTGGTATCCGACATAGCAATCCATAAAAGAGGCAATCTCGTGTTTAGCATAATTGTCTAGCAAAATATGGATGTTGGGCAACGGAAAATCATCCTTCGGACTTGCTCTGTTCAAATCACGGTAATCAACACATACTCGAATTTTTCCATCTTTCTTTGGGACAGGAACAACATTGGATAACCACGTAGGATAATGAGTCACTCGAATGAATTTGGCTTCAAGTTGTTTTATGATTTCTTCTTTGATTTTGATACTTACATCAGTTTTAAAATTCCTCAACTATTTCATAGGGGGAATGCAGGATCAGTTGGCAATTTATGGGCCACTAATTTGTTCTTAGACCAGGCATATCATCATAAGACCATGCAAAAACATCCTTATAGTCAATTAATGCTTGAATCATTTCATCTTTTAGTTGTGGCAAAGCATGTACACTGATTTTAATTTCCATAACATCTTCTTGATTCCCTAGATTAATTGGCACAGTTTCATTCAAATTAGGATTCGGCTTGTCTTCAAACTGTTTCAACTCTTTGCTTATTTCCTCTAGTGCCTCTTCTTCATCATATTCCCCCTCTTGCTTCATTATATCTTGATTAGTTTGGATTTTAAGATCAGGCTGAAAATTCCGCATGCATGTCATGTCATTAGAATTAGCATAAGGAGAACTGTATAAAGAAAAAGACAAAAACGAAATATATTAGACACAAAATAAGGGGACATTACATTTTATTAAAAGGGAAAGATATGAGGGTTTAAACACAAATGACAACAGAATGTAAACAAGCTAAATTCCGAATTACAACCCCGGAATAACTCGGATAAATAGAAAGAAATACAAAATAAACTACCAAAACTCTCTCCTGACGGGGAGAGGAGTGACTTCTCAATTGTTGAGCTGGACCTTAGGACCCATGAACTGCACGTCTGCCTTACTGGTACCCTCTCCTACTTCAACCATGTCAACATCAATCAGCAGGTTCTGGAAGTCATCAACCAATTCAGCTTTAAATTCTACAGGTTTCATGACATCGCTCTTGACAAATGATTCACTGAGTAGCGACATTGGGCGAGGGAGTGACCATGTTTATTTTTTCCTTCCCTTGGCCTTCTTCAAATCTTCAGCCGTAGGTTCAAATCCCAAACCAAAAGTGCCCATGTTCTCTCTCGGACATATGGGATGAACGATACCGTGCAAAGACATTTCCAAACCCTTCCCTGGCACAAATCCATATTTCAAAATCTCACTCACTATCATGATAGAAGTGGAAGACAATTGTAGTCCCGAAAAAACTTGTCCTTCAAGGATACGATCTACTGGCACTGTATCAAAAGTTTGATAGACAAATGTCTCATCTTCATTGTTTGATTCAATTAGAGACAAGGGAGAATCTTCGTAGGCGGACAAATCCCCTTCACCGTGAATAACCATTTCTTGCCTGTCATGCTCAAACTTGATCATCTGGTGCAATGTAGACGCAATCGCCTTGGCCTTATGGATCCATGGTCTTCCCAACAACAGATTGTAAGAGGAGTCGATATTCAATACTTGAAACTCTAGGGAGAATTCAACAGGCCCTATAATCAATATTAGTTCTATTTCGCCAATAGAGTTGGTCTTTGATCCATCGAAAAACCTAACACATACATTGTTGGGCCTGATCCTCTCAACACCAATGTTCAACTTTTGCAAGGTGGAAATAGGGTAAATATTTACGCCAGAATCTCCGTCAATCATGACATGAGTGACGTAGAAATCTTCACACTTCACGGTAATATAAATCCCCCGATTATGCCTCGTATCTTCAATTGGCAATTCGTCATCAGAGAAGCTGATCCGATTGACCTCAAAGATTTATCCGACCATTTTCTCAAGATGATTTACTGTAACATCCCTAGGAACATATGCTTCACTTAATACCTTCAATATAATATCACGATGTTCCTTGGAATGCAACAACAATTATAAGAGGGAAATCTGAGCAGGGGTCTTCTTCAACTTATCTATTATTGAATACTCCGGCAATTTCATCTTTTTCAAAAATTCTTTGGCTTCTTCTTCAGTGACAGGCTTTTTGATAGATGAAGGTCCACTCCCAATTGGCTTGGACTTTAAAGTATTGTACATCCTTTAGAAGGTCCATTATTGGTGGGACGTCTTGCACCCTACCCAACTGGCGCATCACCCTTCTCGGACTGTAAGGCCTAGTGCAGTTAAGTTCTATCAAAATCAGAAGGAGTTGCATTTGAGATCCCATCAAGATTTTCTTAGGACGAAACCATATATAGGACTAAAGAATGTTGTCCGGAGTTCTTGATTATAGAAATTCGACCCAGGCATTGACTCCCATAGGAAAAGAAAATTTATCAAAACGCATTCTCTCTTATATGGCTTGCACTCGATCATTCAGACAACGGTCGACCACATCTGCTTTAATCAAAGAAGGCGTATGCAAATGCTCCATCATCCACAACTACAATATCAGATTACTCCCCTTAAAAAATCGTACCCCTCATTTTACTTCAGTTAAAGCCTTATATATTTTTGTTAAGATCATTGGTACAATGGTGACCTCATCTTTTTTCTTGAATAAAGCTATCTCCACTGATTGTAGATGAGTATTGATACATCTCTCATCTAACGGGAACACTAAGATGCCCAACAAAACCAGACAGAAAACCTCAAGACGACGTTGTTCCCAGATTTTTTTGGTGGTACAAAATTCATCCCGAAAGCAATCGAAACCCTCTAAGGACCCAAATCTAGCAAAAAATAATCAAAGAAAATCCAAGATTGTTTGAGACATCCCAGATGCTTGTTATATTTCAATCCACAGAGTCGAAGAAATCTCTTACGAGTATGATTGCGGGCTAAAATCATCTGCTGACCCATATAAGTCAATTGAAACAAACGAGATATTTATGCTAGGGTAGGAGTCAATTCACAACTTCCGAACCTAAACACCAAATTGTTTGGATCCCAAAAAGTCAATGCAGCTTCTATTAGGTCCGGACAGGGCATGAGATCCATGAGTGCTACAAGATTGCCTAACACTTTCCTCACTTCGTGCTTTTTAGAGTAGTCGAATGTGCCCCACCACTTGACCAACTTTTTGGGTACCTTGACAACCATAAGGACTCTAGACTTCGTGGACAAATCCATTCTATAATAACACATAGGACATTAACTTAAACATTTGATAAGAAAGGAAAAGATCCCCACCCATGGGATTGTGACGCAGACGTGTGTCGAAGGGACAGACCATTTTATGACTCAAATTTGCCGAACAGTAGCACTGAATAAAATCAGCCTACTTGGAAAGAACCCTTTAACAACACTAAATTACGCGGAGAAAAACCTAGGCTATGACTAAGACAAAAGCCAAAAAATAAAGATTATCGAACCCACCGAGGGTTGCCTACGTATCCCGCCCCGAGGGATGGGAATCAGGTATGCGTAGTTCGTCCAGGTTGGACAATTAAGGATCAAACGAACCAAGACTTGACTTAAGAGACGTGATTGCAGACAAACGATGAAAATAAAATCATTTTGGGTTTTCAATTAGACGCTTCACACAAAACTGACACCAACAACTATGAAAGAGAAAAGAAATATTTTTGGTATTTTTGTTATATGAGATGTACAAAAATCCTACCATCTTTTTTGCATTTTCTTTTATAAAAAAAAAACTACTTATTGTAAAAAAAATCTTTTTGAAGTTTTTGAATTATGAAAGTTTACAAAAGAAAATTTTTTTTGATGCTTTTGTTTTTTGACAAATGGGTATAAAAGGTAAACAAAATCTTTGAATTTTCGTTATTTTGAAAAAAATAAAATGCAAAAGGTGGGTTGCGAAGAACAAAAGCCATGAAGAACTCTAAAATAAACTACGAAGCTCTTTTTTTTTTTTTCTCTTTGACTCACTTTCCTTTATCTCTCTCTCTCTTTTTTTATCGCCCACACACTTTACTTCTAACACATGCTTTCCCCAAATCAGTTCGTCAAAAGAGATGCAACATTTAGCACGCAGGGATGCTTTAAAGGTCAGTCTCCTACAAAAGACCGTGTGGGCCCCGCTAGGTCTCAATATAATGCACATAAGAATGACCTAAAGGCTGATCTACGTTGTGGTTTACTAACAAGGCCGTTCGGGGGAGCATATGGTCGATAGTGGTTGCTTTGCTTTCCACCTACTCCATACATCCAATGGCTCCCCCCCTAAAATAAGGGTGACTCAACTAGAGTTTGTGTGCACGACGTGCACTCCGGGACTTGTTGCAGAAAGAATTGACTCGGGTTATGCCAATGATGCCAGGTATAAAGCGGTAACACATAAAGAAAAATTGTAAACAAAGAGAACGGAAACGCATAACAGTGATAACAATAACACAAACAATAATCACAAACAATGTTTATACACCCATAATGACAAACAAAGACAATACGACTCCAAAAATAAGCTCGAATTCTGAAAAGATTCCCAGCAGAGTCGCCAGAGCTATCACACCCCTTTTTCAACTCCAAAAAGATTATATCGTTTTAAGTTCGAAAGGATTTTTATTATTAAGTGACAAAAGAAAATGCCTGTTTCGAAAAGGATTCATTATATTCAAAACTCAGAGTCACCACTTGGCATAAATCAGGTGTGCCAAGTCACCCGTGGATATCCTTTTTCAAAATGGTTTTGACTCTGTAACATTGATCCGTGAACAGAGATTCCGGTTAAGGAATTCTGTTGACCGAGGGGAAGGTGTTAGGCACCCCTCGATCCCGTGGTTCGACCACGGTCGCTTGGCGGAGTATATCGGCTAATTTGACACTATGAATGTATAAACCACATAAAACACATAAAACGATCAATCAAACAAACAAAATAAATGAATCCCAAAATATAGTATACAACCCAATTATTACAACCCAAAATGAAAAAGGTACTGAAAAGTAAACCTACGCTAACCTACACCAAACTACGCTCCAATGCCTTACCCAATGCTTTGGGCCTTCATCACGGGCATCCTCCGAGTACATGATACGTCGGGGTATTCCCGGTGAATAAATACAATTCCTTTGGGGCATTCCCCGGCAAATGAATACAATGTCAATTTCATGCGATAAACCAGAAAAACATCCAACAAATATTCCAAACACTCCAACAATTTCACCAATTCTAAATTCGCCTACCCGAGCCTACTGTTTGCCTACCCGCTCAACTACATATAACGTTCAATATAAACAATGAATCAAAATACCATAATATTCACTTTTATCAATTTTTTATTCTCGACCCAAATCCATTCTAAACATCAATAAAGTGTCATTTCAACACGCAGTCCATTATCACAAAATGAATCACAGAATCGTAACAACAACAATTCATATCATGTTTCGAATAGAATAAACAATGAAATAAAAAGACGATGTAAGTAGAATTGGACCTCAATTTGATGATTTATTTCGAACAACCAAGATGGATCGAAACTCACAAAGCCACAGAACCTCAACAAATCCACCTTCACGGTCAACTCGTCAAGTCTCGGCCTCCTCGGACTGTTTGAAGAAGACAAGGGAACAACACAAGTTTTTATCTTTTTTTGATCAATTTAAAACGATGATTCGACCGGAGTGGCAAACTCCGACAGGCTTGAAACAGTGAGAGGAAAAGAGGGTTTTGACAGATTGTTGAAATTTTCAGTGAAATTGGATGGAAACAGACCGAATCTCGATGAATTTCGGACGGTTGATGATGTTCTCCGGTGAGAATCGGCCAGAACAACAACAATGATGACTAGCGATGTTCTCCGATTGGCGATTTCGGCGAGAATTCGCCAGAATAACTGTTCCTCTCCGATTTTTCTCTTGTTTTTTAGCTCCCGCATTTTACTCCCTCTCTCGCGCGCGTTTTCTCTCCTCTCTCATGCTCAAATCTCTCTCTATATAGGGTTTTCTCTTCGTTCATGGTGGGTCTTTGTGTTTTTTGTGTGAATCAGTGTATTTTGTGTGTTTTATGGAAGAATCTCGTGTGGTCTGTGCGTGTATGGAGTTTTTTTTGTGCCTCCGTGAAGAAGAAAGAGCTCCAAAAATGGAAAAAAAAAACTGTGCGTGAGAATGTCCCCCTTTTTCTTGTGTGACGGAAAATATATATTGTTCAAGAAAAGAAAATAAAAGTGGTCCGTCCTAGTTGTTGTGATCCCTTCCTGGAAGTTTTCTCAATGTAAATATTTCCTTTGTGGCCAAGAAAAAGGAGGGGGTCACGTGGGGGGTAGGGGTGAGGGTGGTTAGGTGAGGGGTGACCTGTTATTTTTTAATTGGGTGGGTTGTTGGAATATTAGAATGAGACAAAGTTTGTTATGACTTGTTATTTGGATAAAAATAAAACAAAAATAAATAGATAAATAAGTAAAAGATGAGGTGGTTATTTATTTTCTTCGGAAAAAATTATAAAAATGGGGTTAGATTGTGTAATATCGGAGTAAGAAATATTATCGACGGGATAAAATTACGTGTCTACAATAGGACCCTCGTGAAGTTGGAATGTGTCGTTGCAAATTTGATCATAGTTCAGGAGATACTAGATGCTTTACTCTAATGTTAATTCAATATATTAGTTAACTTTTTAGACAGAATATAATGCTTTTTGTTTCTTTATATCGGAAGTATGTTATGTTTGGACTATTATCAAAATTATAACCCTCAAAACAAATTTAATAAAATATATATGAATAATTAACGAGTGTCACATTAATTTGGTAACTCGATCAATTTTGAAGAGTCACTAAAATAAATATTATTTGTGCACCGCTCTAAATATTGAAAGTTTGATTTAAAAAGCTTAACTAAATATTACCAGGATTAAAAATATAATTATCAATAATCAAGGGATCAAAATTATTATTATATCAAAGATAAACACAAAAAGAATTTAGTTTCAAAAAAGTTGAGTGTATTCAGAATGTGGATTAATTAGAGCCACATTTACTTGTAAACACATGGATTATATAGCTATGTCCCACCCAAAATGAAAAAAAATAGTACTACTACTTTAGACATCAATGATTAATTGTTATAGAAGATGTCCAAATCAAATGAATGTTTTAATTTTTTTTTAAAAGTAATTATGTGGTCTTCCTCAAAACTGTAGAACTAAGTACTAGTCTAAATTAAAAATAAAAATTTAATGTAATCTTAGGCTGACTTTATCCCTATTGGCTAGATATCATTTTCAAGTCTGTTAACTTTGGAGAAAATAAAAAAAAATTATGAAAAATACTTTTTCAAAGAAGTCTGCAAAGTAAAAATTAAGTAGGGCCAAATTTAGGGCAATTGATTGTCCTTTATTCCAACAACATTAATGTTGTCATGTTTCTTGGATTCAATTTCTAAAGGAATCTATAGAGAATGGAAAAATTAAAAAATAGTCAAAAAATTTCTCGACTCGTAAAATTACCTAGAATATGTTACCGTTATATAAAAGGAAAATAAGAACGCAAACCTTTTGTACTATATTTCATTTGCTTTTTTGTGTTGTTTGTATACGTCGATGGTGTAATTTTCTTTAACATAATCATGTAAGTTATAAGTTAAGCTCATGTAATTTTGTCTAATAGTACCTTTTTTTTTAGTTGGTGGTTGAATATTGGCGAACTAAACCTCTGGGCCATGGACCATACAAATACAAATCGATAAATGAATAACACACAATGGTGTATAACAAATACAAAATTGTGTTTCCTAATATACATAATGATTGGAACATATTAATAGGCCCATTTAACTTTGGGCTGAATTTTCTAGGGACCTCAAGTAAAACCAGTCCAGCCCATATCTTTGTACTTGAAAAATCTATTTTTCTCTAATTGTTGTAGCTTTCTTCTTTGATACTTGTTCCTCGATTTTGTATGTATATCGGCTAATGACGTGATGGAGGAAGTTAATCCATTTTCATTAATGCTAGCCCAGTTGAAGCTCGTCCATGTCCCATCCTGGTAGGTCTTCGATTTGCCCCTAGCCTAACTTTACAATCCACCTGTCTTCCCCAGTCTCTGAAGCCCTCCAGGGTCCTAGCCCTATTTTTTCACCCGAGTCTGAAGTTCAATAACTTTCATCATTAACGGGCACCTGGCTAATAAGACAATGAAGGGAAGAGCCTATGCCACATATAGTGAACTATTTATAACATACTTGTCTTTTCCTATCTAGGCCATGGAAATGTAATTGCCAAAGGATATCATTATGGAAATCCTCATGAGGCTACCTTTGCAGTCCATTCTTCGATTCAAATGTGCTTCGAGATCTTGGAAGATATTAATTTCAGAATCCTATACTTTGAGATAAAGCATAGGAATCATGCCAAGAAAAGACAAAATTCTAATAACTATCATATTCTATGCGATAAGGTTGACACGTTTTTGTTCTATTGTTCTTCTTTATCATTCGATAGCACTTACAGCATGAGATATGACTAGACTAGTGATGACTATATAAGATTGACAAAACTTAATAATGGTTGCAACCCACATAGTAAAACCCTTGCACTAAAGAGTGATTCTTGGAGAAAAATTGATAACCATCCACGTGGAATTCACAATCGTGTATGTTATAATCTAGACTCTTCGACATTTCATCATGACACATTTCATTGGATCACTATTGATATTGCATCTAAGTATTTTATAGTTTCATTTAATAAATCAAATGAGGTTTTGCCAGAGGGAAGTTGTGATATTTTGAGCATGAATATCCACCAAAATAGACATGGTTTATCAATATTAGAAGGGATGCTTTGTGGTAATTGTAACAAAGATTCTTATGATTGACCACATGAGTTATGGTTCCAACTTATTCAATAAAATTCTGACACTAAATTGCATTTGTTCATGGAGGATTTCATTGGATCAGTCAGGATATTTTATTCATGTATTTTATGGTTTCATTTAACATATATATCAAATGAGGCGTACAGAGAGATACCATTGTCAGAGAAAATTTGTGATATTTCGAATTACATGAATCACCTGAACATGAATCTCCTAAGACCTGGTGTTTCAAATTATTGTACTGGTTGAAATTTGGGGTTGAGAATTTTTAAGTTGTGGCTAATGAAAGAATATGGTGCCGAGGCGATACGAAGAAAACTACGAGAACAAGAATTTACTACGAAACTAAAGAACAATCAAAATAGAGATAGACGATAGATTGACACAAGAAGATAGAAAGAAATAGGAACTATTGAATATATTAAATTTTAAAAAAAAAACCTAAATCCTTTACCAACGAGCACCTAATCTCTACGTGGACCAAGAGGGAATCAACGCCCTCAAAACCCTCATTTCTAAACAAGCATTCAACACAAGCTCACCAATCACACTCTTGTTAGGTTCATTCAATATAATATTCAAAACAAGCTAATGAAAATGAAACCCTAATACTTATATTTATAGTCCACTACAAGGCCCAAAAGTGACCCTTGAACAAAGAACAAAAATAACCCCAAGCATGGGTCTGCCTCCCCTTGACTGCCCGTCACCCGAGCCATCACCATGAAGCAGTGTACGCCTCCGTTAGGATTCCCTTGAAAGGGACGGTTGGTCAGGCTGGTGACGGCCAGTCGCCCTTCTCGACACCCCTAGGCGGCAGTGAGTGGTTTCTCCATTTTGAACTCCTAATTCAACCCTTAACACATAGACTCGTTTGGAGATGATCAACACTTGCTCTAACACCTCTCTCTTCAAGAACATAGCTTGCAAATCTTATGATTTCTGATCTTGGCTCCTAGTGAAAGGTCTCGAGGGAATTTGAATCGTATCACAAGGAGTCTTGGACTAAATTATTTACTCTGCGAGAGACCAATCTTTATCCAGAGATACCGGTGTATAGGTTTGCAGATGGTGAAGTACTACTTTACTACGACAGTCCAGGATGAAAGGTGGTATAAAGAATAGTGGGTTTAAGACATCCAAAGGACCATATGGAGGGTTATTTGCAATTACTTACGTCCTTCAATTGTTTCTTTTATATATATACACATTACATGAAGTGGTAATTTTCTTCTCTCAGCTCCCCAAGAAATATGCATTTGACCTTGAGCATTTAACTATTTTTAGATGTCTGTCTACAAAGATTCTTATGGTTGACCACGAGTTATGGTTCCAACATATTCAATACTCCCTCGGTTTCAAAAAGAATGACAAAATATAAAAGACTTTTGAATTTTTTGGTCCTAAATTAAAGTTATGTCAAATTTATCAAAATAACCTTTAATCTTGTGGTATTAAACATGTCATAAAATATTGCCAAAAAAAGAAAGGGTCATTCTTTTTTAAACAGACTAAAAAAAGTAGGTCATTCTTTTTCAAACAGAGGGAGTAAAATTCTTGCACTAAAGAGTGGTTCTTGGAGAAGAATCTTTCACCATCCTCGTGGCTTTCACAATAGTTTATGTTCTCATGGACAAAATTGCATTTGTTCATGGCAGATTTCATGGGATCAGTAAGGATATTTTATCCAAGTATTTTATGGTGAAGTACTACTCTACTACGACAGGGATGAAAGATATAGTGATAGTTCGTTTAGGACATCCAAATGACCATATGGGGTGTTACCTACGACTGGTGTCACAACTCAAGTATTTTGTTATACGGAAAGCTTGATCTCTCCAAAATTATGTAATTGCTTATTTCATGTCATTAAGTCTTATACACATTATTTGACGTGATTTTTTTCTTTGTCTTAGCTCTCTCACCCTTTTAGCGTCGCAAAAGCTTTCCCTGTCTCGGTTGGCTTTTAGCCTAAACGGAGACCGATCGTCCTACTTGTATCATTTAGTGGCTTCTACTGCAAGTGCCTAATCACTAAGGCCGAGTTTCGTCCTTGTTTGATGGTGAATCTTACAGTAAAGTTCATTTCTGCCTTTGCATTCGACGGTCAATCTCCTCCCGGCCCCACTAAATCCAATTCGGAGCCAAATGTCGTGGCTAAAGTGAACTTACAACTAAGTTTATTAAGGTCTCGAGGCTAAGTCATATTCAATACGTTACTAACATTTATTTATTTTTACCTTTTTTCGTAACTAAATTAACATGGAGTGAGTAATTTTTTTTTTCAATCTAAGCTCGGATTTGAAATTGTAATCATTAGGAATATCCAAATTCTTTATAGATTATGAATTTTTTTTATCTCAAAATAAAAAATTTAAGGAATTCTTATAATATCAACACATTGAGCCAATTTCATCAGAAAAACAAGGATAAACATTATTATACTGCAATTGCATTAAGCACCATATATACTTTTCAAAGAGGGTTTCAATTTCCCAAACATTTATAAATTATTCATTAAGAAGTAAATCATTGATTCGATAATTTCTATAACAATACATATACTAACAAAAAATCATAAAGAGCTTGTATCCTCCTATAGTTACAATATTTTTTTTCTAGACAAATTTTTTTTTAATTGCTGGTAGTATCACATATATATTCTAAGATCATCCAAAACACTAAATTCACCCATCAAAAATCCATAATTATCCACAATTGGAACTCCCAATTTATGTGAATATTTCACTTCTTGATTTTCTGAAATTTTCACCTGATTCCCATCATTAATTCTTCATCACTTTCTTCAACCCCATTTGATGTATTCGTATTCTCATCAACACTCATTGATGATTTTTCTTCAAACTCATCAGTAACACAAAATTCTTGATCAGATTTATGAAAAATCTGGCCATTTTTTGCGATTTTAGCCATCACTAATTCTTCGAATTCAAGCTTCTTAGACTCGTAATTTTTCAAACCGTCTTCAGCCGTAACAAAAGTACCCAACCAAATCATTTTCTTGTTCAATGGGTGTTTAATTTCAGCACAAAATTTCTCATTTTTTCTCTTACGTACCCCAATAGGGTACAATCTGACACAAGTATTCTTTGATATTCTTTTGTAGGATTTCATGATCAAAGTTTTGAGAGGGAAAAAAGAGGCAATTTCTGTAAATAACAAAGTATAAAAAAAGCTTGGGATGTGAAGAAAAAAAGAATAAATAGTGAACACATATATAGGAGTAATTAGAGAACCAATTAAGCAAACTTTTATTCTCTTTCTATTTGGAAAAGGATTTAACAAAACGAGTAAAGTATTGATTGAGAAATTGTTGCTTATTATTAGTCACTGTATTTATTAGTATCCTAATTTGACACTGAATATTCAAATCTCTAAATTTGGTAGAATACTACAATTGGCCCAGTATTAAATGATGAAAAACAATTAATTTTGGCGTGTTTTATCTTTATCTCACGATTTTAAATATTATTCACCATTGTATATTAAAAAAAAGGTTATTCGACTATGAATAAATTTCTTTTAAAGAATCAATTGATGACCTGGCCTGGTTAATATTATATTTAACTTACTAATATATCTTAAGTTGTAATAATAATGGTGAAAATATCTTCATACTTTGCGATAACTTAATCCTTATCTCTCAATCTTTCTTTTTTTCATTCGATAGTTTCATATCCGCTTTATATCTTGAATTATAATAAGTGTAAACAACATAAATCTCCTAGACAATGAAAATAATTACACAAAATCTCTTCTTGTTTTCTCTCTCCCTTTTTTTGCAAACATACTCATACATTCGGTCACATATTATACATTAGTCGAATGTATGATGTAACAGCTAATCCTACATTTAAGGTAAGAGAATCTTTGGTAAAGTAATTAATTTCATAAAAAAACAAAAATGCAATAAAAAATCAGCCCAGATTGTGATTTGGTAAAGTTGAAAAAAAAAATTATTGAAAAAAATCAATATATAAGTTCAATAAGTGTTTGATAACTTACAAATTGGTAACCTTTAAGTATACGATTGTTTGAATTTGAGCGTGAAAAAAGGTATTCAATAATGGAGGAACAATCGGTTGTTTAATGGAAGAAAAAAATGGAGCAAATATGAAAAAGAGAGAGAAAGTAAATGAAAAAGAGAGAGAAAGTAAAGAATTGTTTAATGGGAGGAAAAAAAAAGAGTAAATATGGGAAAGACAGATAAAGTAATGATAAAGATTTTTTTTTTTATGTATAAGAGGAATAAGAGAGAAAGTAAAAAAATAGGAGATTTTAGTAATAAGTTTGGGATTTGTGTAATTAGTTTATTAATATGGGATGTGTTTTAATAAGGAAAAGTTAGTTTGTGTATATATGTAATTTTTAGTTATAATAATTATGAAAAGATATTTATGTTAGAGTTTAAGTTCTGTGCATCGTCTGTGCATAAAAAATTCTACACTGACAGTTAACTTGACCTGCTATTGCAGGTTGCCCAATTATTTACATAAAAATTAAAAAAGAAAAAATTAGGTAACCTCTAATAGCAAGTCAAGTTCACCTGATAGTGTAGAATATTTTCTACACTAACGGTGCACAAAACTTAAATTCTTTATGTTATGCGTATAACTAATAAATTCACATCTCCTTTTTTTTTAGCGGATGTTTCATATTTGTTTTATGTCTTAAGCTATTATAATAGTCCATGCCCTATCCCGATGGGTCTTTGATTTGCTCCTATCCTAGCTTTATAATCCACCAGTCTTCTCTAGTTTTTGAAAACCCTTCGGGGGCCTAGCCCTCTTTTCCCACCTGGGTGTGAAGTTCAATGGCTTCCATCATTGACGAACACCTTATATAAGACAAAGAAATGAAGAGTCTATGCCACATATAGACTATAGTGAACTACTTATAACATACTTGTCTTTTCCAATCTAGGCTATGGAAATCCACTTGCCACCTGTACAGTCCCTTCTTCGATTCGAATGTGCTTCGAAATTTTGGAAGATAATAATTTTAGCACACTATAATTTAAGACGAAGCATTGGAATCATGCCAAGAATAACCAAAATTCTAATAAATATCATATTTTATGCGATAAGGTTGGTACATTGTCGTTCTATTGTTCTTCTTTATCATTCGATAGCACTTACAGACTGATATATGACTCGAATAGTGATGACTATAAGATTGACAAGACGTATAATGGTTGCAACCCACATAGTAAAACCCTTCGACAATGATAGTCATCCACCTGACATTCACAATCGTGTATGTTACTTATTATCTAGACTCTTCGACATTTCATCATGGCACAATTCATTGGATCATTATAGATATTATATCTAAGTATCTGTCAAGTGGGTCGGGCCGGGCCAACCCGAAACCGGCCCTATAAAATTAACCGGGTTGTGGGCCGGGTCCGGGTTGGGGTTAAGTGGGTCGGGCCGGGCTGAACAGTAAAAATTTTAAAAACCACCCTAACCCGACCCACTTAAACCAACCCGGTCAAACCTGGTTACAAATCAGGTCAAATCCGGTCAAAAATTAAAAAAAAAAACTTTTTTTGAATATACAAAATATATACCCACCTATATACATTTTAAATACGTTAACCAATATATATACACTATATATTTAATATATACTACATTAGAATTTAAAAAATATATACACATATACACAATTACTCATATATACGCACCATTCAATATATATGACTATACGTACTACTTTAAATAAAACATATACTTCAACATATATGTACTACAATATATATAAGTATATATATATTATAAAGTTATTTACTAATTTATAAATCATATACACATGTATACATTAAATATACACGTCTATAGAAGATATATACACAAATATACGCACCATTCAATATATATGTACTAGTTTAAGTAAAACATATACTACAATATATGTATATACAACAATATATATATATAGTTATATACTAATTTATAAAACATATATACATGTATACGTTAAATATACATATCAATAGAAGATATATACACAAATATACGCACCATTCAATATATATGTACTACTTTAAGTAAAACATATACTACAATATATGTATATACTACAATATATATATAGTTATATACTAATTTATATAACATATACACATGTATACATTAAATATACATGTCTATAGAAGATATATACACATGTATACTACAATATATAGAGTTATATAATAATTTATAAAACATATACACACATATATATATACTAATTTATAAAACATATACACATATATACATTAAATATACACGTCAATAGAAGACATATACACAAATATACGTACCATTCAATATATATGTACTAGTTTAAGTAAAACATATAATACAATTTATATATATACTACAATATATATATAGTTATATACTAATTTACAAAACATATACACATGTATACATTAAATATACACGTCTATAGAAGATATATACACAAATATACGCACCATTCAATATATATGTACTAGTTTAAGTAAAACATATACTACAATATATGTATATAGTACAATATATATATAGTTATATACTAATCTATATAACATATACACATGTATACATTTAATATATATGTCTATAGAAGATATATACACATATATACTACAATATATATAGTTATATACTAATTTATAAAACATAAACACATGTATACATTAAATATACATGTCTATAGAAGATCTATACACAAATATACGCACCATTCGATATATATGTACTAGTTTAAGTAAAACATATACTACAATATATAGAGAGTTATATACTAATTTATAAAACATATACACATGTATACATTAAATATACACATCTATAGAAGATATATACACAAATATATAAAACATATGCTACTTAATATAATAAATTAATAATAATACTTGGTAGTAAATTAATAATATATTAGAAGTAAGTTTTAAATTTAAACTAGAAATTCAATTTAAATCATTAAATGAAAAAAATTATAAAGTAAGGACTAAGGAGGAGTGAATGAATGTTGAATTTTATTGATTACGATTTGCGAAATGATCCAAAATTTATAATTTACATGAATGAAAAATCTACAAATTATGCATCATTTTTTTCAACTCATTCATGTTAATATTAACGGGAACTTGCATAGGATAGTCAAAGTCAACGTGGGTAAAATCATGCATTGGACTTGATTTTGCTGAGTTCTCCCGTGAAGACATAATTTCTTCACATTTCAGCTCGTCGCTCGGCTCCGGTTTCATTCCTTGGTTTCTTCTTTCCGCTCTGATCCAATCTCTGAGGCAAACTAGAACATTCATTGCATTGTTTCCCAATGAGTGTCAGTTGTCTCCAAGCTGTTGTTGTCTCTGACTAAAGGCGCTCTCTGATGCAACGGTTGACATTGGAACATTCAAGATGTCTCTAGCTAATCTTGAAAGCATGGGATATTGTGTTTCATTACTCCTCCACCAATCCAATGTGTTGATCCATCGTCTGCGATCCTCTGGCGGTGATCGAAGATAATATTTTATCTCTTGCCGATAAGTTGAGGTGTATGTTCTCTCATCAACACTGTTCCAACAAGGTAAATCATAAAAGAAATCCGGAAAATCACTATGTGCCGGCCTTTTAGAAGATGATGGCTCCTCGGGAGGATGAGGAGCGACAGTTGGAGTGATATTTGTAGGTACGACTAATTCAAATAAATCTGCATAGTGATTATATAATTTTTCTATGTATCCATTCGCATCACTCACAGTCTTCCACAAATGAGGTTCTACTTTTTCAGATTCAGAATCATTGTTAGTATTTATTTCTAAGTTAGCATAAATAATAGTACTAAAGTGGCACATAGTATTATATTTGATGCACGAATTTAACATAGCATCAACCAAGTAAATAGGGGGAATCAGAAAAAAATATTTTTTAAATTTAGTAAACATGGCATCAACATCTTCTTTATAACCATCTTTATTTTTATATTCTTTAAGCAAACCGAAAATATCGGCTACATATCCCAAAATATTACAAACAGTAGGATAATACGCACCGGAAAATTCAACCGTAGCTACATAAAATTTTTCTAAAAACTTAACGAGATCATTAATTACAACCCAATCAGAATCATGAAGCATGCATTCAGCAGAATCAGTAAATGAACCGCAATGTTGGATAAAAGCTAGTGTAATAGGAACTCTATATTTATAACAACTTTTTAAGAAATCATATTAGAATTCCATCTAATATCAATTTTCTCAAGCATCAATATCGGTGCAAGTTCATTTTCTTGACATTTAATTTTAAATTCTCTAATTCTTTTTCTCCGATTATTTCCTTGAATAAAACCAACAGCAAGACGAATTTTTTCAATATAAAGCTCAAAAAATTCAAGATCATCTTTTACAATTAAATTATATATATGACATGCACACTTTATATGAAAAATTTCAGGCAACGGCGGAGATAGCATAGATTTTAATT
Source organism: Capsicum pubescens (assembly GCA_030864215.1). NCBI lineage: Eukaryota > Viridiplantae > Streptophyta > Magnoliopsida > Solanales > Solanaceae > Capsicum > Capsicum pubescens. The sequence continues at coordinate 414,922,100 of CM061548.1, forward strand.
TTTTTGTAGCAGTCTTATTGTTAGAAGCATTATCAAAAGCAATACATAAGATTTTATTTTTGATACCATAAAATCTGGCAACTTTAACAATAGAATCAGCAATAAAATCTCCAGTATGTTTACGATCTTCATCATATAAAAAAGCAAGAATACATTTTTGCATCAAAAAAGTACTATTCATCCAATGACAAGTAACGGTTAAATAATCATTTTTATTTACAGCACGACCAAGATCAGAAGTTAGGGACAATCTACATTGAATATTTTTTAACAATGTTGATAAATAAAAATAATATTGTGAATTAAGTCTAAAAATATCAGATCGACAAATACTTCTAGGAACACAATTAAACATAGGATTATAAATAGCTTGAATATAATGAATAAAGACATCAGAAGAAGGAAAACTAAAAGGCAAACAACCCACAACTACCATTTTAGCTATTTCTTCCCGGTCTCTCAATTTATTATACTTCTTCGTTACCTGACCGGTTGCTGGGTCCATTCTAGTTTGCGTTTGCCCATCAACATCCCCACCACCTCGTGCAATTTCTAACTCTCTTTTGTGAGCATCACCTATATGTCTCATTAACGTACCTGTACCCCCTTGCTTGCCTCCGTTTTTATGTTTATATATTTGTTGACAAATATTGCATTGCACCTCAGTATCTGATATACGTTCAAAAAATTGTCATGCAATACTAGTTGTTTTATGAGGTCTTGGGGCACGGGGAGGACGGGTAGGGAGATTAACCGATTCAGATCTAACGTTAGCATTTCCTATTGCGGGTGTCTCATCAATATTTTTCATCATCTTCGTCTAAATTAACTGCATCTACTTTATTTTCTTCTTCTATACCATAATTTTTCTGAGCTTCTACATAATCCATATCGTGAGTACCTATACCTATTTCTTCCTCAAAAGGTGTACCAAGCGGTACCGGAGGCAAAGGCACACGGGTATATCTACTACTTGAAGTACCTCTACCACTAGTAATTCGCTTTTTACTACCACAACCGCTTCCGGGATAAAAAATTTTAACACCTTTAGTAGCGAGGTTTCTTAATTTATCCATAGTATAAATTAAATTAAACTAAAAAAATTTAAAATACACAAATTTAATAATATTACATATTCAACAATTAATACAATAAATAAAAATTAAACGTAAGAGATGGAATGACAATACCGAATTTTGGAAGTATCCGAAGGTTGCGAAACTTCCACTCGTACTTTGTAAACGCAAAATTAAAAATTTAAAGTTAACACTTTAGGAAATTAAATATATTGAATATTTGAGAATTGAGAATTGAGATTTGAGAGAGAATGAGATTTTGAGAGAGTGAAAAATGATTTGAAGGTGTAGGGTATTTATAGAAAATTTTTTTGGGATTAAAAAATTATTTTAAAAGTAAATTTATTTTTTTTAATTAATGGACCCAAACTAGCCGTTTGGACCCAAAAACGGCTATATAGCCGTTGGGCCAACGGCTAGTTTGACCCAAAATCCCAAATTTTACAAAAAAAAAAAAAAAAAAAACTATTCCGGGCCGGTTAACCGGCGGGCCTGGACTGGGCTTGGTTCGGGATGGGTTAGCCAGGCCCAAATTAAAAAAAAACTTACCCGGGACCCGGTACTCTAAAGCCCTTGGGCTTACCGGGCCGGGTCAACCCGACCCACTTGACACCCTTTTTTGTTTTATGTATCAAATGATGTTTTGCTAGAGAGAACTGATATTTGGGGAAGAAAGAGACAGTCTTCGTACTTTTGGAGAAGAAAGAAACATTGATTTCAAGGAATCTTTATTACTTATATTTGTATTGGTATTCATATTAAAATAGTAGTAAAATAATACTTATTAATAATGAAATATAATAGAAATAATAAAGTTAATATTAGTATGTCAGCAATATATCAAGGAAAATAGTAGGCCGATAATTTTTGTTTACTGGTAAATTTTTAGTATATATTTATAACTCTATTTTATAATATTTGATAACCTTTTTTAGATGAATCCCAGCAATCGTATCCATACTCGAATTCGCACCCTCAAATTTTAAAATTTAAATTTTGACGAATTCGACTCTCAAATCTGCACCCATCTTGAATACCCGCACCCGAGGCTGAGCAACTTAGGATTGACCACGCTAGTTATGGTTGGTTCCAACATATTCAATAAAACTCTTGCCCTAATTAAAGAGTGGTTCTTGGAGAAGAATCTTTCACCATCCTCGTGGCTTTCACAATAGTTTATATGCTCATGACAAATTGCATTTGTTCTTGGCGGATTTCACATGGTTGATTTCATTGGATCAGTAAGGATATTTTATCCTAAGTATTTTATGGTTTCATTTAACATATAAAATGAAGCGTATGGAGAGATACCATTAATTACCAGAGGGAATTTGTGATATTTCGAATTACATGAATCATCTGAACATGAATTCCTCCTAAGACCTGGTATTTCAGTATCAGAAGGAATGCTTTGTGCTTATTATACTTGTTGAAATTTGTGTTCCGGCTAATGAAAGAATATGATGTCAAAGGAGTCGTGGACTAAATTATTTACTCTACGAGAGATCAATCTTTATCCAGAGATACCGGTATATAGGTTTGCTCAGTGGCGGAGTTAGAATTTTCACTGAGGGGGTTCAGAAGTAAAATATACGGATTAGTCGAAGGGGGTTCAACATCTACTGTATATAGATAAAAATATTTTTGACCATATAAAAATAGTATAATTTTCCGATGATGAACCCCCTTAAATGTATGTGGCTCCTCCACTGGGTTTGCTGATGTTCGTTTAGGACATCCAAAGGACCATATCGAGTGTTACCTACGAGGGGGGTCACCACTCAAGTAGTTTGTTATACGGAAAGCTTGATCTCTCCAAAATTAATTACTTGCTTAGTAGTATTTGCTTATGATCGGAGTATCCTCCTCATGCTTGTTGCAACAATTTATTCTTATAAGTTATATTAACTTATCAATGTTTGGTTTCAAAATTATTTCATTGCTTATTTCATGTCACAGCATGCCCAGAGCCGTTAAAGCATTATACGCAGTTCATATCACAGTCACAGATTGGGATAGCCAAATTTAGAAATATGAGGAAATATCATTTGACCATTGCCTTTGCAATAAGCTCCTCCTCATATCAAGTTTATGGTTTCTTATTAAACACATGATCATTAGGAATTAGGATCATTAGGAGGAGCTTATCATGATATTCTTATCTAATCACTAAGGTTGAGTTTCATCCTTGCCTGATGGTGAATCTTGTAGTAAAGTTTATTTCTACCTTTACAATTCGAGGATCGATCTCCTTTTGGCCCCACTAAATCGAAGTGACCTTACAATTAGGTTTATTAAGGTCTCGAAACATTTGTGAGTCATATTCAATATGTTAAGGACTTTTTTTTTTACCCTATTTCGTAATTAAAATTAACATGGAGTGAGTACTTTTTTTTCAATCTAAGTTCGGATTTGAAGTTGTAATCTTTAGGAATATCCAAATTCTTTATAGATTATGAATCTTTTTTCTATCTCAAAATAAAAAATTTAAGGAATTCTTATAATCTCAACACATTGAGCAAATTTCATCAGAAAAACAAAGATAAACATAACAAAAGTATCCAATCAAATCATTTTCTTGTTCAATGGGTGTTTAATTTCAGCACAAAATTTTCCATTTTTTCTCTTACGTACCCCAATAGGGTACAATCTGACACAAGTATTCTTTGATATTCTTTTGTAGGATTTCATGATCAAAGTTTTGAGAGGGAAAAAAGGGGCAATTTCTGTAAATAACAAAGTATAAAAAAAGCTTGGAATGTGAAAAAAAAAAAGAATAAATAGTGAACACATATATAGGAGTAATTAGAGAACCAATTAAGGAAGCTTTTATTCTCTTTCTATTTGGGAAAGGATTTAACAAAACGAGTAAAGTATTGATTGAGAAATTGTTGCATATTATTAGTCACTGTATTTATTAGTATCCTAATTTGACATTGAATATTCAAATCTCTAAATCCGGTAGAATACTACAATTGGTCCAGTAGTAAATGATGAAACACAATTAATTTTGACGTGTCTTATCTTTATCTCACGAGTTTAAATATTATTCACCATTGTATATAAAAAATAGGTTATTCGACTATGAATAAATTTCTTTTAAAGAATCAATTGATGACATGGCCTGGTTAATATTATATTTAACTTACTAATATATCTTAAGCTGTAATAATAATGGTGGAAATATCTTCATACTTTGCGATAATTTAATCCTTATCTCTATTTTTTTATCATCCTATATTTCATATCCGCTTTATATCTTGAGTTATAATAATTATGAAAAGATTTTTACACTGTATATAACTAATAAATTCATACCTCTTTTTTTTTCAGTGGATGTTTCATATTTGTTTGATATCTTAAGCTATTATAATTGTGGAAAGTACTTTATGTTATGTGAATAATTAAATTTTTTTCTCATTTTTTCACTCGATATTTCATATGATTTTGATGCCTCAACTAATTTGTATTTAAGTCGTGTCTGATTATCTTTTCGTTATTTATATTTTAGGTTGAACTAAACTACGTACTATAATTCATCCCTACCTACAAATTAGTTGACAATGTTTACAAATCTTACAAACAGAAGTTAATATATTTATATTTATTGTATATTCGCTTAGAATGATTTTAAAAAAGGAAGTACTACTTATCGAGAATTGCAAAATCGTAGAATAAAGATCATTAAAAGAAAAAACATCTTCTGAAGATTTTTTTCATTCTCAACGCTCGAACTCCGTCAATATAATATAAAAGTTTTCATAAGGAAATTAATTTAAGTTTCCATCGAGTGTATATGTTTTAGCTTTTATGTATGAACGAATTGAGATAAAATAAGATGGGAAGATTAATTAAAACTTGGCCCTTCATAATTAAGTACTATAAATTATATTTTAAGAGAATCTGTCATGTTTTCTATTGGTTATTATGATATTAGTAAAACAATATCTTTGGAGCTTTAAATGTTTTTCAATATATGTATCCCAATTTTATAATCTATAAAAGTAGAAAAATATGAACTTTAATGTGAACCACAAAATTATTATGGAGTTGTTCAAACACCAGAATTTTATAAATGAACATTCAGAAAATACTTAAATATTATTTTTGCATTTCATTTGAATTTGTAAATCATAAACAATTTTTGAATTCGGACCTTTTTATACTAAATTAGAATCTTGTCATATATTGAGAAAATCCAACAATTTATATAATAATATGTTCATGTTATTCCCTTAATAGCATGGTGGTAGGATGAAGAACTGTTGAATATTTTAACTTGATTTTAAAAACTTTTTTGGAGGAAGAATAGTTGTATATAAAAGGGAAATTTTCGAGCTGAAATAATTTTATCAGCATATCAATCGTAAAATTAAAAATTTTAACAAAAATAATTTAATATATTAAGTTGACCACCCCTTATTTGTTATAATTATATCTTTGGCAGATCCAATATTAACCATCTTGAGATTGCATTTATGTAATTTTTAATTTTATTAAAAGTTCAAAATTATCCAAATGGTTATAGAGACAATAAATTAGCTTATTAGATCATTGATATTGTTGTCTTCTTTTAAAAGAAAAATAAAGAATTTCATCCTTGAAAAGGTTTCTAATCATTCCAATGAATTTTATTTTATTTTCTCAAAAAAGGTACTTTATCAATTTATTTATTTTTTGTTAAAAAAGGTACTTTGTCAATTTGTTAAAAAAGGTACTTTGTCAATTTGTCAAGAAGAAGAAGAAGAAGAAGAAGATAAATGTGTATACCTTTCATTATTTTTCATTAGTTTCTTTCTTTTTCACAGAAAATAGAACCTTTTTTGGAGGGGTGGGGGGTGGGGGGGAGGGGCACCTTAGCCATCAACCTTACTATTGTGATTCTTGTTGGTACTCTTTTGACACTATTTATAAGCAGGCAACATCACTCTTCTTCTTCATTAACTATAGAAATTGAAAAGAGAAGAGTTATAAGAAATTGTACAATTAAGAAATTAAAGTTTCTCATTTAATTGAGTAATTATCTAAGTAATTTTGAATTTATTTTTCAAATAAGATAAACAAAAGAAAAGAGAAGAAAAATTCAAATAAATAAGAAAAAAATATATAGAAATGAAGACCATAGAGAGATGTCACACCACCTTCTCTATGTTTCTCCTTTATTATTATATAGTAGTGAATAGGCTCGCGCTTTGCGCGATGTGTAAGACGTTGTTGAATTTATATAATTTTTTTTATAATAATGAAATTTTGATGAGCTATTTTATCGAATGAAGATAAATTATTGAGAAGAAAGATACTTAACACGTAAGAACTTCAACTTTTCATTCACACTTAAATATTTTTCATAAATATTACTCAAGTATAATAAATGATAATATTTATTAGAAATCATAATTGGAGGTAAATCATATACTTAATTCGAGCTTGTCTTATCTAATCTTATTTATTTGTTGTTTTATACCTAATGGGTTAATTATGTAAATAAGAATATTTATAGTTATTGTAGTGATAAGTAAACGTTATATATAATCAAAGATTTTTTTGTGTTACATAAGTCCTCTCATCTGCTATTAATTAGAGAATTTACATAAGTCCTTTCATGTAATCCATTTTTATTTTATTTTTTTTCATCCATTTTTATTTTACATTTTTCTCCTTTTTTTGCATTTTTTCCTACTCTATCCTATTAATTTATCTTATGTTAAATTAAATATTAAAAATCTATAAACCTCTTAATTTCCACCATAATCAATATATTAATATATATCTATAAAGGAGAAATAAGACAACGATGATGTGACACCTCTCTATGGCCACCATTCCTATTTATCCTTTTTCTCATTTTTTTGAATTTTTTTCACCATTTTTTGCATTGATCAATTTGTTTAATAAATAAAAAATTATTATATTTATTATATTCAATTATATCTCATGAGTTACAAAAAAATCTCCATCCATTTACATTCTCTCTTTAAGTAACATATCCCTTCAACTTTCTTCTATCAAATTCTTATGACTTGAGCAATCTATATATAGGCAATGGTTTACTCAGAAGACAACATTGAACTTTGTAGTCATGATAAAAAAAAAAACTAAAAATTGAATTCATCAAATATAAATTCTGAATCCACCTCTTCGTGGTAATGCACCATGTTCTTGAGGTCTTAGACTATGCAAGTAATCAAGAACATGTATATCACCTTCCTTAGCTTCTAAACAACAAAACTTTACACCTGCTAACTGCATTTGTTTTTTATTCAAATTGTAAATATCTCCTTTCACTGGATTTGGTTAAAAAGTAAAATCATAGAGCAATTATGTACACATTTTTCTGTGAAAATTCTTTTGTCACCTTATTGTTTTCATATGTGAATTGTGCTATATTTCAGTACTATTTTGTTAAAGGGAAAAAAGTTCCATCTCACAGATCGTGTAGTTAGTTTTCAAATCTGTAAACATTATTTTTTTGAAATGACAAATCTCTATACATCTAATGTATTTCAAATTTGGTCGAATTGACTCTCGTACGACAAAAATGCAATAAAATTTTGAGACGTTAAGAGAGAGAAAAAAGGTTACACTACAAACATAAAAATTGTTCAGCTAGTTCAATTATTTTTTCTTTCCAAAGAACAATAACTTTTCTGTCTTCTCTTCTGCCCAAAGAATACTTCTTGCTTCTCTGAACAATATTCTACTATTTGTTTAGATTCAGAAGGCTTGTTATATTCACTAAAATTATTTGCATACAATCTTGCGAAAAAGTTGGAGCAAACATCACAACCTTAAACCAGAGAATCAGACATCTAGTATTTTTACTTAGATGGATCATTTTGGACGAAGATGAAATTGGCAATGACAATAGTACCGATGATTTCGCCAAGAATAGCAGCGAGGCTAGTTAACAAACTCCATTTTTTGTGTGCCATCCTTTGATCTTTTTCTTTAAAAATTCTTTAATCTCAATATCGCCATAGCATTTGCCCTTGAAACAGGTCCATTTGAACACACTTAAGATGACACAAATATAAATTTTACTATCAAAGAATATCCATGAACCCATGAATAAATATCACAAGATAAACTTAACTATAGATACAAAATAAGAAAATGAAAATATGAATTTCATTGAACTTGAGTGCATGATTAGCAAATGATTATAAATGTGAAATATTCAGTAAAATTCAATCAATTCTAGATCATACAAAGTAAAATGTCCAATGTTCAAAACTACATATATTGAAAACTTACTAACTTTAATGTGAAATATTCTGTAAAATTCAATCAATTCTAAATCATACAAAGTAAAGTGTTCAATGCTCAAAACCACATATATTGAAAACTTACTAACTTTAATTTTCTTCTTTTGCTTTCAACCATGGCTACAAAGTTCAATGTTGTCTTCTAAGTAAACCATTGCCTATACATAGATTGTTCAAGTCATAAAATTTTGATAGAAGAAAGTTGAAGGGACATGTTATTTAAATAGAGAATGTAATGGATGGAGGTTTTTGTAACTCATGAGATATAATTGAATATGATAAATATAATAATTTTTTTATTTATTAAACAAATTGATCAATGCAAAAAATGATGAAAAATTCAAAAAAGGAGAAAAAAGATAAATAGAAATGGTGGCCATAGAGAGGTGCCACATCATCCTTGTCTTGTTTCTCCTTTATATATATATATTGATTGATTAGTATACAATTTGTGCAGTACTTGAGCGTTAAGTTTTGTTCCTAATTCATATATTACAATTAGATGTATAATTTTAGTACACATGAAATGTTGCGTAATTGGTACATGTATTATTAATATGAGTAAATTAATACAAGTAAACAAAAATTGTATTAATAATATAAGTTGAAACAAAGAAAAGCATAAAACCTTTCATTGATTTTTGAAATTCGACATTAGAATAAGGGTGTTAAGTGGGACGGGACGGGTCAATCCGGAACCGGCCCATGATACTTAACCAGGTTGGTGGGCCGGGCTGGAATGAGGTTAAGTGAGCCAGGCCGGGGCCGGGTTCAACAGTAAAATTTTTAAAAATAACCCTAACCCGGCCCACTAAACCTAACCCGGTTAAACCCACCTAAATCCAGTCAAACCCACTTAAAAACCCGCTCAAAACCGTTTCAAAACAAAAAAAAAATCCAATATGCACTATATACATTACAATTATATACACTATATACGCTATATACACTCCAATATACACTATATATTTTTTAATAAATATATACACAATTACACATAGATACATACCATTCAATACATACGACTATACGTACTACTTTAAATAAAACATATACTATAATTGTACAGTATATATATACACTACAATATATATATATATAGTTATATACTAATTTATAAAACATATACACATTTATACGTTAAATATATACGTTTATAGAAGATATATACACATATATACGCACCATTCAATATATATGTACTACTTTAAATAAAACATATACTACAATATATATATATATATAGTTATATACTAATTTATAAAACATATACACATATATACGGTAAATATATACTACTTTAGAAGATATATACACATATATACGCACCATTCAATATGTTATATATGTACTACTTTAAATGAAACATATACTACGATATATATATATATATATAGTTATATACTAATTTATAAAACATATACACATTTATACGTTAAATATATACATTTATAGAAGATATATACACATATATACGCATCATTCAATATATATGTACTACTTTAAATAAACATATACTACAATATATATATATAGTTATATACTAATTTATAAAACATATACACATGTATACGTTAAATATATACTACTTTAGAAGATATATACACATATATACGCACCATTCAATATGTTATATATGTACTACTTTAAATGAAACATATACTACGATATATATATATATATAGTTATATACTAATTTATAAAACATATACACATTTATACGTTAAATATATACGTTTATAGAAGATATATACACATATATACGCATCATTCAATATATATGTACTACTTTAAATAAAACATATACTACAATATATATATATATAGTTATATACTAATTTATAAAACATATACACATGTATACGTTAAATATATACTACTTTAGAAGATATATACACTTATATACGCACCATTCAATATATTATTTATGTACTACTTTAAATAAATCATATACTACAATATATATTTAGTTATATACTAATTTATAAAACATATACACAAGTATACGTTAAATATATACGTCTAGAGAAGATATATACACATATATACGCACCATTCAATATATATGTACTACTTTAAATAAAACATATCTTACAATCAATATATATATATATAGTTATATACTAATTTATAAAACATATACACATGTATATGCTAAATATATACGTCTATAGAAGATATATACACATATATACTTACCATTAAATATATATGTACTACTTTAAATAAAACATATACTATAATATATATATACTACAAGTCTACAATATATATATATATATATATATATAGTTATGTACTAATTTATAAAACATGTATACATGTATATGTTAAATATATACGTCTATAGAAGATATATACACATATATACGCACTATTCAATGTATATATACTACTTTAAATATAAAAAATACTACAATATACATACATTAAATATATATATATATATATATATATATATAGTTATATACTAATTTATACAACATATACACATGTATACGTTAAATATACACGTTTATAGAAGATATATACACAAATATACGCACCATTCAATATATATGTACTACTTTAAGTAAAACATATACTACAATATATATATATACACACTACAATATATATATATATATTTAGATACTAATTTATATAACATATACAAATGTGTACATTAAATATATACGTCTATAGAAGATATATACACATATATACTACATTATATATAGTTATATGCTAATTTATAAAATATATACACATGTATACGTTAAATATACACGGTTATAGAAGATATATACACAAATATAAGCATCATTCAATATATTTGTACTACTTTAAGTATAATATATACTACAATATATGTATATACTACAATATATATATAGTTATATACTAATTTATATAACATATACACATCTATACTTTAAATATATACGTCTATAGAAGATATATACACATGTATACTAAAATATATTGAGTTATATACTAATTTATAAAATATATACACATGTATACAAAAAATATACACCTCAATAGAAGATATATACACAAATATACGCACCATTCAATATATATGTACTTGTTTAAGTAAAACATATACTACAATATATGTATATACTACAATATCTATATAGTTATATACTAATTTACAAAACTTATGCACATGTATACATTAAATATACACGTCTATAGAAGATATATACACAAATATACGCACCAATCAATATATATGTACTAGTTTAAGTAAAACATATACTACAATATATGTATATACTGCAATATATATATATATATATATATATATATATATATAGTTATATAGTTATATAGTTATATACTAATTTATATAACATATACACATGTATACATTAAATATATACGTCTATAGAAGATATATACACATATATACTATAATATATATAGTTATATACTAATTTATAAAACATAAACATATGTATACATTAAATATACACGTCTATAGAAGATATATACACAAATATACGCACCATTCAATATATATGTACTAGTTTAAGTAAAACATATACTACAATATATGTATATACTACAATATATAGAGAGTTATATACAAATTTATAAAAAATATACACATGAATACATTAAATATACACATCTATAGAAGATATATACACAAATATATAAAACATATGCTACTTAATATAATAAATTAATAATAATACTTGGTAGTAAACTAATAACTGACTAGAAGTAAGTTTTAAATTTAAACTAGAAATTCAATTTAAATCATTAAATGAAAAAAATTATAAAGTAAGGACTAAGGAGGAATGAATGAATGTTGAATTTTATTGATTGCGATTTGCGAAATGAACCAAAATTTATAATTTACATGAATGAAAAATCTACAAATTATGCATTATTTTTTTCAACTCATTCATGTTAATATTAATGGGAACTTGCATAGGATAGTCAAAGTCAACGGGGGTAAAATCATGCATTGAACTTGATTCTGCTGAGTTCTCCTGTGAAGACATAATTTCTTCACGTTTCAGCTCGTCGCTCAGCTCCGGTTCCATTCTTTGGTTTCTTCTCTCCGCTCTAATCCAATCTCTGAGGAAAATTAGTACATTCATTGCATTGCTTCCCGATGAGTGTCGGTTGTCTCCAAGCTGATGTCGTCCCTGACTAAAGGCGCTCTCTGATGCAACGGTTGACATTGGAACATTCAAGATGTCTATAGCTAATCTTGAAAGCACGAAATACTGTGTTTCATTACTCCTCCACCAATCCAACGTGTTGATCCGTCGTCTGCGATCCTCTGGCGGAGACCGAAGATAATATTTTAGCTCTTCCCGATAAGTTGAGGTGTTAGTTCTCTCATCAACACCGTTCCAACAAGGTAAATCTTAAAAGAAATCCGGAAAATCACTATGTGCCTACCTTTTAGAAGATGATGGCTTCTCGGGAGAATGAGGAGCGACAGTTGGAGTGATATTAGTAGGTACGGCTAAGTCAAATAAATCAGCATAGTGATTATATAATTTTTCTATGTATCCATTCGCATCACTCATAGTCGTCCACAAATCAAGTTCTACTTTTTCACATTCAGAATCATTGTTAGTATTTATTTCTAAGTTAGCATAAATAATAGTACTAAAGTGGCACATAGTATTATATTTAACGCACAAATTTAATATAGCACCAACCAAGTAAATAGGGGGAATCGGGAAAAAATATTTTTAAATTTAGTAAACATGACATCAACTTCTTTATAACCATTTTTATTTTTATATTCTTTAAGCAAACCAGAAATATCGGCTATATATTCCAAAATATTACAAACAGTAGGATAATACGCACCGAAAAATTCAACTGTAGCTACATAAAATTTTTCTAAAAATTTAACAAGATCATTAATTACAACCCAATCAGAATCATGTAGCATGCAATCAGCAGAATCAGTAAATGAACCGCAATGTTGGTTAAAAGCTAGTGTAATAGGAACTCTATATTTATAACAAGTTTATAAAAATCATATGTAGAATTTCATCTAATATCAATTTCCTCAAGCATCAATATCGGTGCAAGTCCATTTTCTTGACATTTAATTTTAAATTCTCTAATTCTTTTTCTCCGATTATTTTCTTGAATAAAACCAACAGCAAGACGAATTTTTTCAATATAAAGCTCAAAAAATTCAAGACCATCTTTTACAATTAAATTATATAGATGACATGCACACTTAATATGAAAAATTTCAGGCAACGACGGAGATAGCATAGATTTTAATTTTTTTATAGCAGTCTTGTTGTTAGAAGCATTATCAAAAGCAATACATAAGATTTTATTTTCGATACCATAAAATTCGGCAACTTTAACAATAGAATCAGCAATAAAATCTTCAGTATATTTACGGTCTTCATCATATAAAAAAGCAAGAATACGTTTTTGCATCACAAAATTACTGTCCATTCAGTGACAAGTAATGGTTAAATAATCATTTTTATTTACAGCACGACCAAGATCAGAAGTTAGGGACAATCTACATTGAATATTTTTTAACAATGTTGATAAATAAAAATAATATTGTGAATGAAGTCTAAAAATATCAGATCGACAAGTACTTCTAGGAACGCCATTAAACATAGGATTATAAATAGCTTGAATATAATGAATAAAGACATCAGAAGAAGGAAAACTAAAAGGCAAACAACCCACAGCTACAATTTTAGCTATTTGATACGGGTACGACCACGAGGATGCATGTTTGTGAGATGTATTGAACCCGAGACTTGGAGTGTGAAAGTGAAGTGCAAATGAGGACTTAAAAAGGGTCCAAAACCGTCCATATAATGCTCTCCAAGGGCACCCACTTGAAGACTTGAGACTATGGGGGCATTTTGGATACTTCACACCTTGTTTGTAAACTACTATATAAGGAACCTTTTAGGTCATTTTTTAGGCAGACTTTACTGAATATGGATGTTTTATAACACTTAGAAACATTTTCTCTCTAAGGAGAGAAGACCACAAATCTGAAACTTGTAACTAGGAAAATCAACTTGAGTGTGGAATCACTCGTGCTGGATTCAAGCTTGGAAACGTTGGATGCTTGGGAGATCGAGGTCACTCTTGTACCAACGTACGATATAGGTTTGTGTTTTGTGTAGTATTAAAGGTCCAAGAGTGTAACAAGTCTTGGTTTGTTAATATTATTCCCTCATTTGGTCTATCTACCTATCTTTATCCTATTGCACTTTGTAGATTCATAGTGGACTGTTTTTGTGACTTGTTGAATCCGAATTCTGTAACCATTGTGTTCATATTGTTCATCTTATATTGTTGCTTTTTTGGTGTTGAAAACACACCTCTTTATCTTGTTATTGTGTTGTTGACAGCGAATCCGAGAGTGGTCTTCAGAAGGGTCCTCAAATCCTTAAGATTAGTGAACTGTTTTGGAGTTTTTTTGTGTTATTTTTTTCCCGTATCATTTGGTATCAAATCAAGGCTTGATCTTGTTCCTACAAGATCAATCTTGGGCTTGCTTGTTAGAAAATTTTTAAAAAAAATGTTAAAAACTGAAAATTCTAGAAAAAAATAGCAATCTGTCCGTGTTTGTGTTCTTGGCCAAAATTGTGTTCTTGTTGTGTATTGGCCCAGATTTGTTTGTTGTGTGACTATATATAGTAGTGTTCTTGTTTGTTTTGTTGTTTCTAGTGTTAGTTTTCTTGTCCACTAACACTTTGAGTCTAGATCTAAACTTGAACTTTGTTGAAGTTGTAGTTGTCTTGGCCAAGTGATGGAGATATTGTTATTGTGGATTGGAGTTGGCCGTTGGAATTGTTGTTGTTCTTAAAGATTGTTGTTATTGTTCTTGGTATGGTTGTTGTTGTTCTTGAAGTTCTTCACCTTCCTTCATATATTGTTAGAACATAAAGTGAATGTTAGATCCTTAAAGGTGAAGGAAAAAGGTGTATGTACTTGTTAGTCTTGAAAGACCCCCAACCACCAAAAGACTTTATATCACTTCTCAACCACTTTTTCATGATTTAAGGACCTCTGTTTTAAGGAGAAGTACAAGAAAAGTCAAGTCTTGATAATTGAAAAAGTCCCCAAGACTTATTTTCCCTCCTAAAACAAATTTTATCAATCCAAATTAATTTTTGACCTAGACTTGAACATTTGAGAATAACCACTTGATAAAACCGAACCAATACGTGTCTGCCACATCATCACTGCTACTGTTCACGCAATATTTTTGAGCTCAAAATTTTAGATTTCTTAGTTTCATTTTATTGTCTCTTAGTTCGTTTGTTGGTTCGAACACTAATTGACAACCTAGTAATCTCCTACTAGCTTGTAAATTAGTTTTGTGTCTGTTTGTTCGTGTTTATGTTTGTTGTGTACTTTTATCTTTTTGAATTCGTTGTTAGTTCTTGACTCAAGTCCTACAAGATTTTGTTTGAGTTTCAAACAAAAAATCCATTTCGGGACAAGAGTAGACTCGACACTCAATCACTCATGAAGTACAAGCCGGCTTTCAACACTTGTGAAACCAAGTGCGAGGTAAAACCGAGAGTGAGAGTGTGGTGAAACATTTTTGATCTAACAAGTTTGTTTGTTTTCTTTGTTTGTTGTATCTTTTTGTTAGGTACAATGGCTGCCCATAATTTCAATGCCACATGTGATCGTATCAATGACAATATTGAAGATATGAAACGGCACATTGAAATTATACGCCAATTTCTACCCAAACTCTACCCACAAAATCCAATTGTCCAAGCACCTTGCGTTAAGAGCTTCCCGGAGGAAGTTCCTGCCCAACTTGTGAGTAAAACTTGCCCACCACTTGAGGATATGTGTGATGTGATTAATGAATCTCAAGTGAGTGAAGGATTTAAAGATGTTGGCCAAGGAAAAAAAGTGAACCTATGATCCTATGTTGTTGTAAAGATGCTAATGTTTGTTTGGCTCATAGGGTTAATCATGTGCTTGACATATCTTTGAAACTTGATAAAGGTTCCTTAGAGAGTGAAAGTTCCAAATCTATCCGCGGGTTAGATCATTCACTCTTTAGGCACAATGTCTTGTTTGAATATATTTTATTTACTCCTAATGAATCTAGTGGTGCAAGTTATGTTGACGGCATGGCTTGTCTTGGAAGCTATAGCCTATATGCTAACCCACTATGGTGTGACAACATTCCTCCTAAAGATGGAAATCTCTTCTTGGAAGATGAGAGTACTCTTATGGGTAAGGAATGTGTAGTCTTGGAAATGAGTACCCTTGGTAGTACTCTTGGTGTTCATGATGATCAATTTACTCTTAAAAGTAGTTCACTACTTGGGCATGTGAATAGTATGCTTAAAAATTCTCAAGTTAGTGAAGGTGTCTATAAAATTGATCTTGATAATGCACATGACTCTTTGAACATCTTGTGTGGTAAAAGCATTGCAATTAGTTTCGTTCATAGAGATCATGTGTATAAAAATGTTTTTGCGTGTGAATGTGGGAGTGACATTGTAGGGGAAGGAAGGTCTAGCCTCGGCTTAGGTCCTTGGTTAATTTTTCCATTTGATCCTGGCACCCTATTGGAATGTGGAAATCTCGACACTCTCCACTTAATGCTTGGTCAAGACGACAAGCAATGTTTGATTGTGGGTGCTAAGGAAGGAAGACAAAGTTCTTCCTTATCTCTTTTTGTTGGTGGTGACCACTTCCTTTGTGCCATTTGTACTAAGTTTTTTATGTTCAACACAAAGGATCCATGGATGTACTTCAAGTTTGTTCCACCTCGGCATGGCATATTTATATGTGTATTTTGCTAACCCTAACCCTCATGTCATGAGGATGTGTGCTTGTTTGTCTTCTTTTGATTTTGCAAGGCATGGATTCGAGGTCGAATCTTTTTCAAGAAGGGGAGGACGATACGGGTACGACCACGAGGATGCATGTTTATGAGATGTATTGAACCCGAGACTTGGAGTGTGAAAGTGAAGTGCAATTGAGGACTTAAAAAGGGTCCAAAACCGTCCATATAATGCTCTCCAAGGGCACCCACTTGAAGACTTGAGACTAAGGGGTCATTTTGGATATTTCATACCTTGTTTGTAAACTACTATATAAGGCACCTTTTAGGTCATTTGTTAGGCAGACTTTGATGAATATGGATGTTGTATAACACTTAGAAACATTTCCTCTCTAAGGAGAGAAGACCACAAATCTGAAACTTGTAACTAGGAAAATCAACTTGAGTGTGGAATCACTCGTGCTGGATTCAAGCTTGGAAACGTTGGATGCTTGGGATATCGAGGTCACTCTTGTACCAACGTAAGAGATAGGTTTGTGTTGTGTGTAGTATTAAAGGTCCAAGAGTGTAACAAGTCTTGGGTTGTTAATATTATTCCCTCATTTGGTCTATCTACCTATCTTTATCTTATTGCACTTTGTAGATTCATAGTGGACTGTTTTTGTGACTTGTTGAATCCGAATTTTGTAACCATTGTGTTCATATTGTTCATATTATATTGTGGCGGTTTTGGTATTGAAAACACACCTCTTTATCTTGTTATTGTGTTGTTGATAGCGAATCCGAGAGTGATCTTCAAAAGGGTCCTCAAATCCTTAAGATTAGTGGACTGTTTTGGAGTTGTTTTGTGTTCTTTTTTTCCCCGTATCACTATTTCTTCCCGGTCCCTCAATTTATTATACTTCTTCGTTACTTGATCGGTTGTTGGGTCCATTCTAGTTTGCGTTCGCTCATCAACATCCCCAGCAACTCGTGCAATTTCTAACTCTCTTTTGTGAGCATCACCTATATGTCTCATTAACGTACCTGTACCCCCTTGCTTGCCTCTGCTTTTATGTTTATATATTTGTTGACAAATATTGCATTGCACCTCAATATCTGATATACGTTCAAAAAATTGTCATGCAATACTAGTTGTTTTATGAGGTCTTGGGGCACGGGGAGGACGGGAAGGGAGATTAACCAATTTAGATCTAACGTTAGCATTTTCTACTGCGGGTGTCTCATCAATATTTTCATCATCTTCGTCTAAATTAACCGCATCTACTTCATTTTCTTCTTCTATACCGTAATTTTCCTGAGCTTCTACATAATCCATATCGTAAGTACCTACACCTATTTCTTCCTCAAAAGGTGTACCAAGTGGTACCGGAGGCGAAGGCACACGGGTATATATACTACTTGAAGTACCTCTACCACTAGTAATTCGCTTTTTACTACCACTACCGCTTCCGAGACAAAAAAATTTAACACCTTTAGTAGCGAGGTTTCTTAATTTATCCATAGTATAAATTAAATTAAACTAAAAAAATTTAAAATACACAAATATAATAAAATTAAATATTCAACAATTAATACAATAAATAAAAATTAAACGTAAGAGATGAAACGACAATACCAAATTTTAAAAGTATCCGAAGGTTGCAAATTTAGAAACTTCTACTCGTACTTTGTAAACGCAAAATTAAAAATTTAAAGTGACCACTTTAGGAAATTAAATATATTGAATATTTGAGAATTGAGAATTGAGATTTTGAGAGAGTGGAAAATTGTGTGAAAAATGATTTGAAAGTGTAGGGTATTTATAGAATTTTTTTTGGGATTAAAAAATTATTTTAAAAGTAAATTTTAATTTTTTTCCAAACGGCTAGTTTGACCCAAAATCCCAAATTAAAAAAAAAAAAAAAAACTATTCCGGGCCGGATCGGTTAACCAGCGAACCTGGACCGGGCTTGGTCCGGGCCGGGTTAGCCGGGCCCAAATTAAAAAAAATGGCCCGGGACACGGTACTCTAAAGCCCTTGGGCTTACCGAGCCAGTTCGGGCCGGGGTCAGCCCGGCCCACTTGACACCCTTTTCTTTGGATATATCAAATGATGTTTTGCTAGAGAGAAGTGATATTTGGGGAAGAAAGAGACAGTCTTCGTACTTTTGGAGAAGAAAGAAACACAGATTTCAAGGAATCTTTATTACTTATATTTGTATTGGTATTCATATTAAATTAGTAGTAAAATAAAACTTATTAATAATGAAATATAATAGAAATAATAAAGTTAATATTAGTATGTCGACAATACATCAAGGAAAATAGTAGGCCGATATTTTTTGTTTAATGGTAAATTTTTAGTACATCTTTACAACTCTATTTTATAATATTTGATAACCTTTTTTAGCTGAATCCCAGCAATCGTATCCATACTCGAATTTGTACCCTCAAATCTTAAAATTTAAATTTTGACGAATTCGACTCTCAAATCTGCACCCATCTTGAACACCCGCACCCGAGGCCGAGTAACTTAGGATTGACCACGCTAGTTATGGTTCCAACATATTCAATAAAACTCTTACCCTAATTAAAGAGTGGTTCTTGGAGAAGAATCTTTCACCATCCTCGTGGCTTTCACAATAGTTTATGTGCTCATGACAAAATTGCATTTGTTCTTGGCGGATTTCACATGGTTGATTTCATTGGATCAGTAAGGATATTTTATCCTAAGTATTTTATGATTTCATTTAACATATAAAATGAAGCGTATGGAGAGATACCATTAATTACCAGATGGAATTTGTGATATTTCGAATTACATGAATCACCTAAACACAAATTCCTCCTAAGATCTGGTATTTCAGTATTAGAAGGAATGTTTTGTGCTTATTATACTTGTTGAAATTTGTGTTCCGGCTAATGAAAGAATATGATGTCAAAGGAGTCGTGGACTAAATTATTTACTTTACGAGAGATCAATCTTTATTTAGAGATACCGGTATATTGGTTAGCTCAGTGGCGGAGCCAGAATTTTCACTGAGGGGTTCAGAAGTAAATATACGGACTAGTCGAAGGGGGGTCAATATCTACTATATATAGATAAAAATATTTTTGACCATATAAAAATAATATAATTTTCTAACGATGAACCCCCTTAAATGTATGTGGCTCCGCCACTGGGTTTGCTGATGTTCGTTTAGGACATCCAAAGGACTATATGGAGTGTTACCTACGAGGGGCGTCACCACTCAAGTAGTTTGTTATACGGAAAGCTTGATCTCTCCAAAATTAATTACTTGCTTAGTAGAATTTGCTTAGGATCGGAGTATCCTCCTCATGGCATGCTGCAACAATTTATTCTTATAAGTTATATTAACTTGTCAATGTTTGATTTCGAAATTATGTCATTGCTTATATCATGTCACAACATGCCCAGAGCCGTTAAAGTGTTATACGCAGTTCATATCACTATCACAGATTGGGTTAGCCAAATTTAGAAATATGAGGAAAGATCATTTGGCCATTGCCTTTGCAATAAGCTCCTCCTCATATCAAGTTTATGGTTTCTCATTAAACACATGATCATTAAGATCATTCAAGGATCGATCTCCTTTTGGCCCCACTAAATCGAAGTGACCTTACAATTAGGTTTATCAAGGTCTCGAAACATTTATGAGTCATATTCAATATGTTAAGGACATTTTTTTTACCCTTTTTCGTAATTAAAATTAACATGGAGTGAGTAATTTTTTTTTTCAATCTAATCTTGGATTTGAAGTTGTAATCTTTAGGAATATCAAAATTCTTTATAGATTATGAATCTTTTTTCTATCTCAAAATAAAAAATTTAAGGAATTCTTATAATCTCAACACATTGAGCAAATTTCATTAGAAAAACAAATATAAACATAATTATACTGCAATTGCATTAAGCACCATATATACTTTTCAAAGAGGGTTTCAATCTCCCCAACATTTATAAATTATTCATTAAGAAGTAAATCGTTGATTTGACAATTTCTATAACAATACATATACTAACAACAAATCATAAAGAGCTTGTATCCTCCTATAGTTACAATATTTTTTTTCTAGACAATTTTTTTTTAATTGCTGGCAGTATCACATATATTCTAAGATCATCCAAAATACTAAATTCACCCAACAAAAACCCATAATTATCAACAACTGGAACTCCCAATTTATGTGAATATTTCACTTCTTGATTTTCTGAAATTTTCACCCATGTCCCCATCATTAATTCTTCATCACTTTCTTCAACCCCATTTGATGTATTCGTATTCTCATCAACACTCATTGACGATTTTTCTTCAAACTCATCAATAACACAAGATTCTTGATCAGATTTTTCAGAAATCTGGCCATTTTTTGCTCTTTTAACCATCACTAATTCTTTGAATTCAAGCTTCTTAGACTCGTAATTTTTCAAACCGTCTTCAACCGTAACAAAAGTACCCAACCAAATCATTTTCTTGTTCAATG
The DNA here is from genome assembly GCA_030864215.1 of Capsicum pubescens. NCBI lineage: Eukaryota > Viridiplantae > Streptophyta > Magnoliopsida > Solanales > Solanaceae > Capsicum > Capsicum pubescens. The sequence continues at coordinate 414,943,705 of CM061548.1, forward strand.
GGTGTTTAATTTCAGATCAAAATTTCCCATTTTTTCTCTTACGTACCCCAATAGGGTACAATCTGACACAACTATTCTTTGATATTCTTTTGTAGGACTTCATGATCAAAGTTTTGAGAGGGAAAAAAGGGGCAATTTCTATAAATAACAAAGTATAAAAAAAGCTTGGGATGTGAAGAAAAAAAGAATAAATAGTGAACACATATATAGGAGTAATTACAGAACCAATTAATCAAACTTTTATTCTCTTTCTATTTGGAAAAGGATTTAACAAAATGAGTAAAGTATTGATTGAGAAATTGTTGCATATTATTAGTCACTGTATTTATTAGTATCCTAATTTGATACTGAATATTCAAATCTCTAAATTTGGTAGAATACCACATTTGGGAGTGCGGAGCCTAAAAGGTAAGTTTTTTGGGATAAGGTAAACTCACCATTTTACCTTATAAGGTAAACTCACCATTTTACCTTTGTAGACACCTAATTTTTTCTCTCCCGAAGTCTAATTTTATTCATTTTTAGTTCACCTTACCATGTGTCCAACCCCATGTAATTATATCCCACAAAAATACAAAAATAAGCAAAATAACAATTCCTAACTAATTTATCTTATCCTAACAACCTACTCAATCAAAAGCTTTCACCTACCCTAACTACCCACCCATGTGATCCCCCCTCTTTTTTATTGTCCACAAAGAAAGAATATATGGGGGACCCACCAAAATTTCCACATCATAACAAATTCATGCCCATTATAAAAGAAAAAATTCTAAGAGGAAAAAGGAGAGGATTCTTTGATCATCATCTTCTCCATAATAACAACAATCACAAAATAATCTTCCTCACAACAACAACAACAATAACAACAACAAAAGAAAAAAAAAAGGTCGTCGGTTAACAGTAACCGGTGAACAGTAACTGGTGAACAGTCGGCGAACAGTACCGGTGAACAGTAACGGCGTGAAAAGTGACGGTGAACGGGTCATTATTTGTCGAGTTGGACTGTTGGTGTTAAGGTTCGGCTCGAGGTTTTCAGGTGCGGACTCTCTTTATTCGAATAACTTTGAGTTTGAAAGCTTCAAATTTAAGGTTCAATTCTTTCTTCTCTTTCATTTAATTCTTATGTGATTGTGATTGCATGTGATTCGATACCGTGGTTTCTTTGTTGATGTGAACTGTTGGTGACATTTGGGTGTGTGATGTGCTAAGCATGATTGGTGAATTTTCGTTATTCTCGATTGGTGGATTGTGTATTGAAATGGGTTAATCACGTGGTTGAGAATGAATTAAGGTGGGGATTAAAAATGGAGAAAAATGAATATTGATTAATTTTGATGTATTGATAATGTTAAACATGATAGAATGGTGATACGTTGAACTTGGTAGGCAAACGTAGGCCGGGTAGGCAAATTTAGGAATAACGAGTTGTTGGAGTGTTTGAATATGTGCGTGAATGGTACTTTCTACTTTATGGCACGAAAAGTTTAAATTGTACTCATTTAGCCGGGGCATGCCCCGAAGGATTTGTATTGATTTATCCGGGGAATGCCCCGAAGGATTTGTATTGATTTATTTGGGGAATACCCCTAAGTAGCATGTACGCAAATGAGGCTCGTGATCAAAGCCCGAAACGTCGGGTGGAGTTTAGTTTAGGATTAGTTTAGAATAGAATAGGTTTTATATTTCAGCACCTCTTTTATTTTGGATTGTATAATTTGGACTGAACATTATTTTGGTTTGTTTTGAATTTTGTGTGATTTGTTTGTTTGTTTGTTTTGTGTGTTTATGTGGTTTGTACATTTGTAATGTCAAATTAGCCGATACGCTCCACCAAGCGACCGTGGTCGAACCACGGGATCGAGGGGTGCCTAACACCTTCCCCTCGGTCAACAGAATTCCTTAGCCGGAATCTCTGTTCGCGGATCAGTTTTTAGAGTCAATCCATTTCGAAAAGGATTTTCCAAAGGTGACTTGGCACACCGGATTATGCCAAGTGGCGACTCTGAATAAGAAAAAAAATAATGTAAATAATCCTTTTTTTTCGAAATGAATTTTTCATTTTTGTCACCTTAATAATAAAACCCTTTCGAACTTAAAATACATATTTTTTTTTGGAGTCGAAAAAGGGGTGTGACAGCTCTGGCGACTCCACTGGGGACTTGTTCAGAATTCGAGCTTATTTTGGAGTCGTATCGGCTTTGTTTGGCACTATAGATGTATAAACATTTTATTTGTGCTGTTTTGTGTATTGTTTTATCATTGTGGAATGTTTTCGTGCTCTTTGTGTACAGTATTTATCCTATGTGTTACCGCTTTTATATCTGGCATCATGTGTCTACCCCCAGGCCTTTTTTCTACAACAAGTCTGTAGTACACGTGTTGTACACGACCTCTTGTTGAGTCACCCTTATTTTAGGGGGGGGAGCCATCGGTGTTATGGAGTAGGTGGAAAGCAAAGCATCCACTATCGACCATACGCTCCCCCGAACAGCCTTATTAGTGAACCCCAACGTAGGTCAGCCTTTAGGTCATGCTTATGTGCATCATATTGAAACCTAGCGAGGCCCACTTGGTCCTTTGTAGGAGACTCACCTCTAACGCATCCCTATGTGCTAAATGTTGCATCTTTGAGGGTAATGGGGTCATTTGACGGACTGATTTGGGGAAAACATGTGTTAGAAGTAAGGTGCGTAGGCAAGAACTGTTGAAAAAAATAGAGAAAAAAAAGAGTGTCGTAGCTTTTAGTGTTCTTTATGGCTTTTGTTTTTCACAATTCAAAAAGATTTCTTTAGTTTTTGCACTCATTCTTTCAAAAACCAAAACATCAAAAGATTTCTCACTGTCTCCTTTAGCATGCATTCATAATTCAAAATTTTAAAAAAAAAAAAAAATTTAGTAGTGTTTGTAAAAGAAAATGAAAAATGGTAGAAGTTTTGTTCATTTCATATAATGAAGATACCAAAAAAGATTTTCCTTCATAATTGTTGGTGTCAGTTTAGTTGAAGTGTCTAATTAAAAAAGTTTTTATTCGTTTGTCTTTGGTTGTGTCCCTTAAGTTAGGGTCAATCTGTTAGTTAATCGTCAATTATCCAATCTGGACGAACTACGCACCCCTAATTCTCCTCTTTCAGGAGTGAGATACGTAGGCAACCTATTGTGGGTTCGGGGATCTTATTTGAAAAATCCAAAAATATTTCTTCACTCTCCATTTAGAGTAGGCATTTCATAGACGTCTTTAAAAGAAAACTACAAAAAGATTTTCCTTTAATAGGTTCAAGTTTTATTTTCACATGAAATTCAAAAATCGAAAACCCAAAATGATTTTTTCTTTGGTAATCACAGGTTTCATTTTGTATAGAGATTTAAACCTAAAAAAAAAAAAAGATTTTCGTCAATTCTTTTGACATTTTGTTTCAAGAAAGAAAAAAGAGTTTAATTGGCCATTTTGGTAAATTTCACGAACTACGCACACCTGATTCTCCTCTCTCGGGAGTGAGATACGTAGGCGCCCTTCTTGAGTTCGGTGATCTTTTCAAAAAAAAAAAAGAGGTTTTGAAAAAGTGTTGAACTCTAACACATTTGTTGTTTTATGTTGAGTCAGTTTAAGGTGGTTGGTTTGTGGCATTCTGGCTGGTCCTTCACATCACACCAAATCCAAAGGGTTAGTTGTGTTCAACAAAGATATAGAGAGTGACATCATGGATCAAACAAAGAATCAGGAAAATGAGAGTTTAAAGCAAGAGGTCAGGAGGCTAAGACAACAAATGACAGAAATGCATCGAGCTTGGTCCAGTGGGTTGCCTCCTCCTCCATTTCCCTTTATTGATCCTACAAATACCTCGTGTTTTCCACCAAAATCTCAAAGTCAGTTTTCTACTGTTGTTGATGCACCGCAACATGACTCAGAATTCATTCTAAGCCAAAAGCATCTCAATACTTCCATCACTTTGCCTCTAGTTCCTCAGCATAAGCCTGCTACATTCACAACACCACATGTTGTTTGTGATCTTGTTGCTCAATTCTTTACTGGGACTTCCACACCGGCTCACCCAATGGTTGTGCGTCCCGATGCTGCTAGTGAACCTATATTCAATACTCTTAGTGATCATTGTTATACTCTTGAGCCTGCTTTTAAGTTAACTGGAACACTAAAGTTTCTGAACAAGAAGTCCAGTGTGCCAGAAGAGTTGGAGAAAATGGTTGGAATAATGAAGAGTACAAAAAATGCTATGAAAAATTTTCTAGGACCTGCGGGTAAAGAAAAGGTTTCATACAAAGACTGGGGCATGCCTTCAAATGCTAATCTTTCTCCAATCTTTGTGATGTCGAAATTTGAGGAGCAAGATGGGCATAAGGAATCCGTGAAACCTTTGGGACAATATTGCAATCAATTAAGGGAACCTGGAGGGAAGAAGAATGAGAAAGATGCATTTTCTATTATAGTTGGATAGCAGAAAAGGTCAAGAAGACCATGTCGTCGTCGATCTCAGGTGCAAGCTCAAGTTTATGCCCAAGCTCCACATAATCACTCCCAAAATCCATTATACTCTTTTTCCCCACCTCCATATCTAGTATATTGTGCACAACCATATGTTCAACCCCCATCTTACCCACAGTGGAACACACCAACTCCTCAGAGTCGTCCTCTAACTCCACAAACATACCAAAATCCTTCTAAGCCTGATTTTCAATTCAAGTCAAACGATGAAATGAGGCAGAAGTCGAGAGATAGCTTCACACTAATTGGAAAGTCATATGCCAGTTTATTTTAGAGATTGGTACAGGAGGGAATGATCACTCTTCTCCTTGGGCACACCCTTAATCGGCGTTCAAGAAATTTTGATCCTAACGCACGATGTGTGTATCATTCTGAGGCTCAGGGTCATAGTATTGAAGATTGTCGAGCTTTGAAAAGAGAAATTGAAAAGATGATTCAAGATAAATCAATCATGGTGCAGAACATTGATAGTGAGGAAAGCTCTAGTCATGCTGATATGAAAACCAGTGGCTAAGATGTCAAGCTAAGCAATTGAGAATTCACCCATCTCCCTACTAGGAAGAGGTCTGATAGTTTGTTTTGTCTTCTTTGCTGTTTTCCGAATTATTTCAGGGTTGTAGTTCGGGATCTATCTTGTTTTGTCCCTTTGTCATTTATGATCAAACCCTTCTATCTTTCATTTTTTATTAAATGGAGTGCCCCTTTTTCATTTATGTTTTAAATTTGTGTTGTTTGTTTGTTTTCTTTACATAGTATATTTTATGTTGACTCTAGTGATATGACATGCTTGCGGAATTTTTAGCCAGATCTTAAAGTCCAGTTTAAGCATGAACATTGAATTAGAGGGTTAAAGTTAGAAAAGAGAGCGTCTAAGGAAATAGATAGAGTGCTGGGGCATTTGGTGATCAAGTGAGGCCTTCTTTAAAAATTAAAGCAATTATTTTGAGAATCACAAGAACACCTTGGTCATCGATCGAAAGTCAAGTCCCAATTAGGTTAAATAGTGGACGTGTGATCCCTATATCAAGAGAAACAAGAAGATAAGCAGCTCCACGAAAGCATGAGTCATTTGATGTGAGGAATGTACAACAAAGGTGGAGTTTACAGAAGAAGTAGTGACGCACAGACTCAATCTGCTTAAAAAGATGTCGCAAATGATCTTCATCTCTCACTTCTAATTGCATGTTATGTACTTGCATTCTCAAGGATTGATATGATGAAGGCATTTCATTCTGCTATCCAAATATTGTGTCATCCTTTGTTTACCCCATTTGAGCCTCAGTGTTATTTTCTTTCATACCCCTCTTTTGGAATCAAGATAGAGTAAGCAAAGTTCAAAGAATAGTGTCGAGTAAAAAGATAAAGTCAAAAAGTTACAAAAAAGAGACAAAAATGTTTCCAAAAAAAAAAGTGTCAAGAAAAATAGAGTTAGAAAAAAAAGAATCGCAAAGTGAAAAGAGCGAATAAAAGAAAAAAAAATCAGATAAAAGCAAAAGAACAAGCTGCCAGAACTACGCATGGCCTGATTCTCCTCTCTCGGGGGTGAGATACGTAGGCTGCCCCACTAAGAGCTCGGTCCAACCAAATAAACAATTTAGAATCACCCAGTCAAAAGAAATTGAGGCATGAGTTAATCCTCATTGTTTGAGTCGATTCCAAAAGTTGTAAGTCCTACCCTATTTCAAGTGTCATTTGGGCCCCATGCCATTCTTTATTTCTAACCCTATTCAAAAGCCAAGTTACAACCAAAGAAAGACCTTCAGATCAATCTTTGGGGATGTTAAGGCAAATCATGCAAGGGATATGATGAAATATTTGGGAACTACCTGTCTTCCTCAGCACAAGGAATCAAGAGAGAAATAAAAAGGAGAGAGTCTTATTGGTGAAAACCCTCACGGGCACCGTAAGTCGATAGTAAGTTGAGAGAGATAAAAATGAGAGAGTCTTATTGGTGAAAATCCTCACGGGCACCGTGAGACGATTGTAAGTTGGGAGAAATGAGAATAAGAGAGTCTCATTAGTAAAAACCCTCACAGACACCATAAAACAATGGTGAGCTGAGGGAAAGACCCTTCAAAGTGTCACTAGTCGAATGAGGTCTGAATGCAATTGACCTAAGAAAGCAACTCAGTTTTAAGGCCATTAACTCAACAACAATGGGTATAAAGTTTGGATGAAAAGATCAAGCTGCTTAATCCGAAATGCATGGCATAATCATTAGTGTTGACTGTCGTTTTTAGATGAATTTTTCGTTTCTTTGTTTTAAAAGGGGATATTCATTGTCTTTTCTTTCTTCTCTTTATTTTAATTTTATCTTTCTTGAGTCAGTTATCAAAATAAAAATTGTCATTTTTTTTGTTTCTTGTCTTTGAGTCAAGTCCGTGTCAAAACAAGTGAGAAAAGATTTCAAAACTGGCTACCAGCTTCTTTAATTGCACAAAGCAAGACAAAAGCTAGCACATGAAAGAGACATTATTGTGAACCCAAAAAGGGCATGCAGAAAGTTTTGTCAACAGAGAAGTCGGGGAACTCATGGAAATACCAAGGTTCAAAGGGTTTATTTGAGAAACACGACAAAACAGAAATACTGTGTTTGTTTCAGAGTCACTCTTAATAAGTTGAGTTTGATTCAATGATATAGCAAGTCAATGACATATGCTAATGGTTGGAAGCAAAGCTAAATGTGACGGGGGCAGGAGCAATTGCCTCAAAAGCCAAAGCCACAAACTAGCCACCATGTTTTTAAACTCACAAGTTTTCTTTGTATGTAATAGGAATACATGTTGCATTCAGATCGAGGATTTCAGAGCCTAAACATCAAAGGTCGTAATTTCTCACCTCAACAAATGCAAGAGGCAAGGTTGCTGCACAGGTTTGGTAATCAAAACCATGGTAAAACTTATAATTCAAGATCTCTAGGAGACGCACTTCCTTTTTTGGTAATTCAAGCAGCTTTGGTAAGGAGACGCACTTTATTGTTTTGATAATTCAAACAACATTGATAAGGAAACACACTTCCTTGATTGGGTAATTCGAATTTTTCTTCTTAGGTAATGCACTTCCTAACTTAAGTCTTGATTCCTATAAGACGTACCTTTTAGTCGAGTCATCCCCTTTGATTCTTATAAGACGTACCTTTTAGTCGAGTCATCCCCTTTGATTCCTATAAGACGTACCTTTTAGTCGAGTCATCCCCTTTGATTCCTATAAGTCGTACCTTTTAGTCGAGTCATCCCCTTTGACCCCTAGAAGACGTACCTTTTAGTCGAGTCATCCCCTTTGATTCCTATAAGACGTACCTTTTAGTCGAGTCATCCCCTTTGATTCCTATAAGACGTACCTTTTAGTCGAGTTATTCCTATTGATTCCTATAAGACGTACCTTTTAGTCGAGTCATCCCCCTTGATTCCTAAAAGACGTACCTTTTAGTCGAGTCATTCCAATTAACTCATAGAAAATGCATTTCTTTATTTGGGATAATTTTCTTTTCAGTTTTGATGTGATTTCAGGAGCATGCCCGAAGCACAGGGTGAATAAATGGAAAACCAAGCAACAAGGTGAAGAAATTGAAAGTATAGAAACAAGTTGATGAAATAGCAAGTCAGGAACCCTCCTGGAGAACAGGGTGTAGAAATTGAAAAGCATAGAAGCAAGTTGATGAAATAGCAAGTCAGGAACCCGCCTGCAGAACAGGGTGAAGAAGTTGAAAGCATAGCAACAAGTTGATGAAATAGTAAGTCAAGAACCCGCCTGGAGAACAGGGTAAAGAAATTGAAAGGCAAGCAACAAGTTAAAGAAATAGCAAGTCAGGAGCCCGCCTGAAGAATAGGGTGATGAAACTCAAGTCAAGAGTCCAAAAGAAGCTGTATAGATAGGATTTTTGTAATTTTATTTATGCTTTAACTTGTAATTTTTATTTTTAATGTAATGGCAGAGCCGTGGACCGGAACCTCGATGGAACCTCACTCGACTCTCCAACTCGGTATAGTCCATCTCTTTCCAATCTTTTGAAATACCCGAGACTTGATTTTCTCATAACTTGGGTAGGTAGGATGTCTTAAGTCAAGACCCGGTTGTCCTTCTTCCTTCTGTTTCTTTCTTTGAATAATGGTCGGATCAAAATTTGATCTTGTTGTCTACTTCTTTGTCTGAAAATACTTCGTGTTTACATTCAAAGGGGGCATGATGTAGACACCTAATTTTGTCCCTCCCGAAGTCTAATTTTATTCATTTTTAGTTCACCTTACCATGTGTCCAACCCCATGTAATTATATCCCACAAAAATACAAAAATAAACAAAATAACAATTCCTAACTAATTTATCTTATCCTAACAACCTACCCAATCAAAAGCTTTCACCTACCCTAACTACCCATGTGATCCCCCCTCCTTTTTCTTGTCCACAAAGAAAGAATATATGGGGGACCCACCAAAATTCCCACATCATAACAAATTCATGCCCATTATAAAAGAAAAAATTCTAAGAGGAAAAAGGAGAGGATTCTTTGATCATCATCTTCTCCATAATAACAACAATCACAAAATAATCTTCCTCACAACAACAACAACAACAACAACAACCAAAAAAAAGAAAAAAAAAGGCCGTCGGTGAACAGTAACCGGTGAATAGTAACCGGTGAACAGTACCGGTGAACAGTAACGGCGTGAAAAGTGACGGTGAACGGGTCATTATTTGTCGAGTTGGATTGTTGGTGTTAAGGTTCGGCTCGAGGTTTCCGGGTGCGGACTCTCTTTATTCGAATAACTTTGAGTTTGAAAGCTTCAAATTTAAGGTCCAATTCTTTCTTCTCTTTCATTTAATTCTTATGTGATTGTGATTGCGTGTGATTCGATACCGTGATTTGATTGTTGATGTGAACTGTTGGTGACATTTGGGTGTGTGATGTGCTAAGCATGATTGGTGAATTTTCGTTATTCTCGATTGGTGGATTGTGTATTGAAATGGGTTAATCACGTGGTTGAGAATGAATTAAGGTGGGGATTAAAAATGGAGAAAAATGAATATTGATTAATTTTGATGTATTGATAATGTTAAACATGATAGAATGGTGATACGTTGAACTTGGTAGGCAAACGTAGGCCGGGTAGGCAAATTTAGGAATAACGAGTTGTTGGAGTGTTTGAATATGTGTGTGAATGGTACTTTCTACTTTATGGCACGAAAAGTTTAAATTGTACTCATTTAGCCGGGGAATGCCCCGAAGGATTTGTATTGATTTATCCGGGGAATGCCCCGAAGAATTTGTATTGATTTATCCGGGGAATACCCCGAAGTAGCATGTACGCAAATGAGGCTCGTGATCAAGGCCCAGAACGTCGGGTGGAGTTTTGTTTAGGATTAGTTTAGAATAGAATAGGTTTTATATTTCAGCACCTCTTTTATTTTGGATTGTATAATTTGGACTGAACATTATTTTGGTTTGTTTTGAATTTTGTGTGATTTATTTTTTTGCTTGTTTTGTGTGTTTATGTGGTTTGTACATTTGTAATGTCAAATTAGCCGATACGCTCCACCAAGCGACCGTGGTCGAACCACGGGATCGAGGGGTGCCTAACACCTTCCCCTCGGTCAACAGAATTCCTTAGCCGGAATCTCTGTTCACGGATCAGTTTTTAGAGTTAAACCGTTTCGAAAAGGATTTTCCAAAGGTGACTTGGCACACCGGATTATGCCAAGTGGCGACTCTGAATAAGAAAAAAAATAATGTAAATAATCCTTTTTTTTCGAAATGAATTTTTCATTTTTGTCACCTTAATAATAAAACCCTTTCAAACTTAAAATACATTTTTTTTTTGGAGTCGAAAAAGGGGTGTGACAACCTTACATTCTAACATTTGCACTGACGACGTTAACTTCTTAATAGACAATGTTTACCTTGTCTCTTTTGGAATTTTATAGAATTGGGGTGCCCTTTTGAAATTTTGACTAAAAAAACTTGCCTTTTAGGCTCCATACTCCCACATTTGGTCCAGTATTAAATGAAATACAATTAATTTTGACGAGTCTTATCTTTATCTCCCGAGTTAAAATATTATTCACCATTGTATATAAAAAAAAGGTTATTCGACTATGAATAAATTTCTTTTAAAGAATCAATTGATGACATGGCCTGGTTAATATTATATTTAACTTACTAATATATCTTAAGCTGTAATAATAATGGTGGAAATATCTTCATACTTTACGATAATTTAATCCTTATCTCTATTTTTTTATCATCCGATATTTCATATCCGCTTTAAATTTTAAGTTATAATAATTATGAAAAGATTTTTACACTGTGTATAACTAATAAATTCATACCTCTTTTTTTTTCAGTGGATGTTTCATATTTGTTTTATATCTTAAGCTATTATAATTGTGGAAAGTACTTTATGTTATGTGAATAATTAAATTTTTTTCTCATTTTTTCACTCGATATTTCATATTATTTTGATGCCTCAACTAGTTTGTATTTAAGTCGTGTTTGATTATCTTTTCATTATTTATATTTTAGGTTGAACTAAACTACTATAATTCATCCCTGCCTACAAATTAGTTGACAATGTTTACAAATCTTACAAACAGAAGTTAATACATTTATATTTATTGTATATTCGCTTAGAATGATTTTAAAAAAGGAAGTACTACTTATCGAGAATATAAAAGTTTTCATAAGGTAATTAATTTAAGTTTCCGTCGAGTGTATATGTTTTTAGCTTTTATGTATGAACGAATTGAGATAAAATAAGATGGGAAGATCAATTAAAACATGGCCCTTCATAATTAAGTACTATAAATTATATTTTAAGAGAATCTTTCAGGTTTTCTATTGTTTATTATGATATTAGTAAAACAATATCTTTGGAGTTTTAAATGTTTTTCAATATATGTATCCCAATTTTATAATCAATAAAAGTAGAAACATATGAACTTTAATGTGAACCTCAAAATAATTATGGAGTTGTTCAAACACCAGAATTTTATAATTGAACATTAAGAAAATAATTATATATTATTTTTTGCATTTCATTTGAATTTGTAAATCTTAAACAATTTTTGAATTCGGACCATTTTATACTAAATTAGAATCTTGTCATATATTGAGAAAATCCAACAATTTATATAATAATATGTTCAAATTATTCCCTTAATAGCATGGTGGTAGGATGAAGAACCGTTGAATATTTTAACTTGATTTTAAAAACTTTTTTGGAGGAAGAATAATTGTATATAAAAGAGAAATTTTCGAGCAGAAATAATTTTATCAGCATATCAATCGTAAAATTAAAAAATTTACCAAAAATAATTCAATATATTAAGTTGACCACCCCTTATTCGTCATAATTATATCTTTGGCAGATCCAATATTAACCATCTTGAGATTGCATTTATGTAATTTTTAATTTTATTAAAAGTTCAAAATTATCCAAATGGTTATAGAGCCAATAAATTACCTTATTAGATCATGGATATTGTTGTCTTCTTTTAAAAGAAAAATAAAGAATTTCATCCTTGAGAAGGTTGCTAATCATTCCAATGAAATACTTCTTCTTTTTTTCAAAAAAGGTACTTTCTCAATTTATTTATTTTTTGTTAAAAATGGTACTTTGTCAATTTGTTAAAACGACAAAAATTAAGGAATAATTATTGCCACAACTATCAACCATTTGTACTATCAATTATTTGGTACAAATACGATATAAGTATATGGGATAAGAAGAGAGAAAAAAAAACACCTAGGACTTGGACATACAATAATGTGTCGATTGGTTTATAAACAAAGTTGTGCATTAATTAGTAATATAATGATTGTAATATAAGAATTAATAACATAGAAATTGTAATTCAGGAAATTAGTAATGTGTATTTATCTTCAAACAATTGATGTATTAAAAACTAGTGATTGGTTCGCAGAACTCTTATTTAATTATGACATAGTATTTTTTATTGAATATATAAATTAAAACATTTTTAGTCCTCAAATTTAAACGGATTAGATTTTTATTACCAAAAGAAAAAAAATATTGCATCATATATAAATTCATTACTTTTCTATTTTTGATCAGCAAAATAATTTGAGTTATTTTAAAAGAATGATTTCAAATGTATGACGAAGAACATTACTGCTCGTAGCTGGTTCGTGCTTATGCAAAGACTATTTATGCTTAGGCACTATATTTATTTTTGAGACTTCTATTAGTCCGTAGATTAGGATGAATAAAAAATTCAATAAAGCAAAAATTCTCAAAAAGAAGAATAGAAAAATGAGAAGTGTAAATATTAATAATACAGAAATTATGCACCATCTTATTGATTTCTGTATATATATAATGTTTTTGAAAATATATCTACAAATTCAAGAAAAGGATTGCACTCTGAGTTAATTAATATTTCTAATGAATCTTTTTAGCACTGCTAATATAAGTTAAACGACATAATCCACTTCAATTCTATCTTCACGTTATACCAATTCTAAAAAACTATTTGTGTTATTCACACATTTAATTCTTCGTCATTTTAATAGAGTGCATAAATATTAATTTTTTATATGAAAAAAGCTTAACATATATCAAATATTATTAGTCATCACTCCTTTTCTTTTTTTGTTCTCATTCATCCCTCCTCTCCTCTTACTCAGACCATCGTAGCCATATTTTTTTTTTGAGGAATTTGTTGTATTGATTAATCCTCACAGAATGTCATATATAGTATTTCTACTTTTTATTTTTTCAATTAAATTAAATTCTCGATCATTTGCTCTGTAAATAACTATCAAATTTGTTATATATTGAATTAATCAAATAAATATTACATTTATTAAATATTGAATTCCTCTAGCATGTTATAAGAAAACATAAATAGTAGGTTGGCTAATTAATGACTTTTGAAATTTTCAATGAAAGTAGGTTGTTCTTATTTTTCAGCATTGTTAAGGAAATTAAAGAAATGATTTTTTATTTTTAAAGTTTTTCTAAGTACATATGGCACATAAAATAGAATTAACAGAGGCCATCACCAATCATTCTGTTTTTTTTTTGGTTTCCCAACGTATCCCCACAGCCGGCAGCCGTGAGACTAATCCTCCGTTCCTCTGTCAGCGCACTAAGCGGTAGGAAACTTGCCACAGAGTTTGCTCCATTCGCCAGAGGCGGGGATCGAACCCCCGACCTCTTACTTAAGGGACATGGCGCTGAACCACCATGCCAACTCTAGTGGTTAATCACCAATCATTCTTAGTATTTGTTGTGTGCATTTAATGCTATATTTATTTTTTGGCTTTTAGAGTACACTATGTAAAAATGAATTTAAAATATAAATAATATAAAAAAAGATAAATAGAAATGTTGATCATAAAAAGATGTCATATATCTTATCTATATCAAACTTGATATGTATATATAAATTTATTACTATGCACTATATATGTCGATACAATAGATAAATGAAAAGTTTAATACAATGAACAAGTAAATACTTAGAAAAATATACCTTCTTCATGCACAACACAATTTCTTCATGTGTATTTAACGGCGAAGTTAGACTTTCAATTATGTGTTCGACTATATCCAATAACTTTGATCCAGACCTTATTATCTTGAGAAATAAAATTTTGAACTCGTAAACTTCAAATCTTGATTCTGTTTCTGTAATAACTCAGAAAATGATAGACATAATTGCAATTGCAAAATGCCCACAAGTTTTCATACGGAAGAAATAATATATTCAATTGTTGAATCAATGCAATTGCAAATAAAAAATAAAGCAGCAGAAGAAGAACATAAATGTTTATACCTTTCATTAATTTTCATTAGTTTCTTTCTTTTTCACAGAAAATAGAACCTTTTTTTTTGGGGGGGTGGGGGGGGGTGGGGGGAGGGGGCACCTTAGACATCAACCTTACTATTGTGATTATTGCTGGTACTCTTTTGACACAATTTATAAGCAGACAACACCACTCTTCTTCTTCATTAACTATAAAAAATGAAAAGAGAAGAGTTATAAGAAACTGTACAATTAAGAAATTAAAGTTTCTCATTTAATTGAGTAATTATCTAAGTAATTTTGAATTTATTTTTCAAATAAGATAAACAAAAGAAAAGAGAAGAAAAATTCAAATAAATAAGAAAAAAATATATAGAAATGAAGACCATAGAGAGATGTCACACCACATTCTCTATGTTTCTCCTTTATTATTATATACTAGTGAATAGGTTCGCACTTTGCACGATGTGTAAGACGTTATTGAATTTATATAAAAAAAAATTATAATAATAAAATTTTGATGAGCAATTTTATCGAATGAAGATAAATTATTGAGAAGAAAGATACTTAACACGTAAGAACTTCAACTTTTCATTCATACTTAAATATTTTTCATAAATATTACTCAAGTATTATAAATGATAATATTTATTAGAAATCATAATTGGAGGTAAATCATATACTTAATTCGAGCTTGTCTTACCTAATCTTATTTATTTGTTGTTTTATACCTAATGGGTTAATTATGTAAATAAGAATATTTATAGTTATTGTAGTGATAATTAATCGTTATATATAATCAAAGATTTTTTTGTGTTACATAAGTCCTCTCATCTGCTATTAATTAAAGAATTTACATAAGTCCTTTCATGTAATCCATTTTTATTTCATTGTTTTTCATCCATTTTTATTTTACACTTTTATCCTTTTTTTGCATTTTTTCCTACTCTATCCTATTAATTTATCTTATGTTAAATTAAATATTAAAAATCTAAAAACCTCTTAATTTCCTCCATAATCAATATATTAATATATATCTATAAAGGAGAAATAAGACAAGGATGATGTGACACCTCTCTATGGCCACCATTCCTATTTATCCTTTTTCTCGTTTTTTTGAATTTTTTCCACCATTTTTTGCATTGATCAATTTGTTTAATAAATAAAAAAATTATTATATTTATTATATTCAATTATATCTCATGAGTTACAAAAAAACCTCCATCCATTTACATTCTCTATTTAAGTAACATATCCCTTCAACTTTCTTCTATCAAATTCTTATGACTTGAACAATCTATATATAGGCAATGGTTTACTCAGAAGACAACATTGAACTTTGTAGTCATGATAAAAAAAAAAAACTAAAAATTGAATCCATCAAATATAAATTCTGAATCCACCTCTTCGTGGTAATGCAACATGTTCTTGAGGTCTTAGACTATGCAAGTAATCAAGAACATGTATATCACCTCCCTTAGCTTCTAAACAACAAAACTTTACACCTGCTAATTGCATTTATTTTTTATTCTAATTGTAAATATCTTCTTTCACTGGATTTGGTTAAAAAGTAAAATCATAGAGCAATTATGTACACATTGTTCTGTGGAAATTCTTTTGTCACCTTATTGTTTTCATATGTGAATTGTGCTATATTTCAGTACTATTTTGTTAAAGGGAAAAAAGTTCCATCTCATAGATCGTGTAGTTAGTTTTCAAATCTCTAAACATTATTTTTTTAAAATGACAAATCTATATACATCTAATTATTTCAGATTTGGTCGAATCGACTCTCGTAGAACAAAAATGCAATAAAATTTTGAGACGTAAAGAGAGAGAAAAAAAGGTTACACTACAAACATAAAAATTGTTCAGCTTGTTCAATTGGTTTTTCTTTCCAAAGAACAATAACTTTTTTGTCTTCTCTTCTGCCCAAAGAATACTTCTTGCTTCTCTGAACAATATTCTACTATTTGTTTAGATTCAGAAGGCTTGTTATATTCACTAAAATTATTTTCATACAATCTTGCGAAAAAAGTGGAGCAAACATCACAACCTTAAACCAGAGAATCAGACATCTAGTATTTTTACTTGGATGGATCATTTTGGACGAAGATGAAATTGGCAATGACAATAGTACCGATGATTTCGCCAAGAATAGCAGCGAGGCTAGTTAACAAACTCCATTTTCTGTGTGCCATCCTTTGATCTTCTTCTTTCAAAATTCTTTAATCTCAATATCGCCATATCATTTGCCCTTGAAACATGTCCATTTGAACACGCTGAAGAAGACACAAATATAAATTTTACTATCAAAGAATATCCATGAACACATGAATAAATATCACAAGATAAACTTAACTATAGATACAAAATAAGAAAATGAAAATATAAACTTCATTGAACTTGAGTGCATGATTAGCAAATGATTATAAATGTGAAATATTCAGCAAAATTCAATCAATTCTAAATCATACAAAATAAAATGTCCAATGTTCAAAACCACATATATTGAAAACTTACAAACTTTAATGTGAAATATTCTGTAAAATTCAATCAATTCTAAATCATACAAAGTAAAGTATTCAATGCTCAAAACCACATATATTGAAAACTTACTAACTTTAATTTTTTGCTATTGCGTTCAGGCTACAAAGTTCAATGTTGTCTTCTAAGTAAACCATTGCCTATATATAGATTGTTCAAGTCATAAGAATTTGATAGAAGAAAGTTGAAGGGACATGTTACTTAAATAGAAAATGTAAATGGATGGAGGTTTTTTGCAACTCATGAGATATAATTGAATATGATAAATATAATAATTTTATTTATTTATTAAACAAATTGATCAATGCAAAAAATAATGGAAAAAATTCAAAAAAAGGAGAAAAAAGATAAATAGAAATGGTGGTGATAGAGAGGTGCCACATCATCCTTATCTTGTTTCTCCTTTATATATATATATATATATTGATTGATTAGTATACAATTTGTGCAATACTTAGCGTTAAGTTTTGTTCCTAATTCATATATTACAAGTAGATGTATAATTTTAGTACACATGAAATGTTGCGCAATTGGTACATGTATTATTAATATGAGTAAATTAATACAAGTAAACAAAAATTGTATTAATAATATAAGTTGAAACAAAGAAGAGCATAAAACCTTTCATTGATTTTTGAAATTCGACATTAGAACAAGGGTGTTAAGTGGGCCGGGCCGGGTCAATCCGGAACCGGCTCGTGATACTTAACCGAGTTGGTGGGCTGGGCCGGTTTGAGGTTAAATGGGCCGGGCCGGGGCCGGGTTCAACAGTAAAAAATTTAAAAACAATCCTAACTCAGCCCACTTAACCTAACCCGGTTAAACCCACCTAAACCCAGTCAAACCCGGTTAAAAAACTGGTCAAACCCATTTAAAAACAAAACAAAATAAATAAATTCAATATACACTATATACACTACAATTATATACACTCCAATATACACTATATATTTTTTAATAAATATATACACAATTATACATATATACGTACCATTCAATACATACGACTATACGTACTACTTTAAATAAAACATATACTACAATTGTACAATATATATATACACTACAATATATATATATATATAGTTATATACTAATTTACAAAACATATACACATTTATACGTTAAATATATACGTTTATAGAAGATATATACACATATATACGCACCATTCAATATATATGTACTACTTTAAATAAAACATATACTACAATATATATATAGTTATATACTAATTTATAAAACATATACACATATAGTTATATACTAATTTATAAAACATATACACAATATATAGTAAAGATTCAAATTTTTTCAATAAATAATGGAACCCCTTTTGATTTTTATCAATTTTCTGGTAAATTGTCTCCTATGGTGAGAAAAAGAAAATGTGGAAAATTAGGTACAGAGGAAAAGTTGAAAGTGGCTATTTTTGCAAAATCTGAAAATGGGTCTTCTGGGGATCTTCCATTAATGGCTGATTCTCAGACCTCGGATTCACTCAAAAACAGAAAATTTACCACTGAGTATGAGGAAAAGTTGGAGGTGGCTAAAAATGCAAAAGTAAAAAGGGCTATTTCTGCAAAATCTGAAATTGGGTCATCTTCATCAGAGGTAAAGATTCAATCTTTATCACTGATAAACAGAAAGTCTTTAAGTTTTGATCAAGTTTCTGGCAAATTACCACCTATGGTTAGGAAGAGAAAATCAGGGAAATTTGCTACTGAGATTAGAGACCCATTTAGCAAGAAAAGAATTTGGTTGGGTACTTTTAATACAGCTGAAGAAGCTTCTGAGGTTTATCAATCTAAGAAACTTGAGTTTCAAGAGAAGTTGAATAAGACTAAAAATGCAAATAAGAAAAAGGCTATTTCTGCAAAATGTGAACTTGGGTTGTCTTCTAGTGATCCACCATTGATGGCGGATGCTCAGACCTCGGATTCATCGAATGAGTTAGGTGATCGATTCAATAAGGCTAAAAATGCAAAAGAGAAAAAGGCTATTTCTGCAAAACTTGGACTTGGTTCTTCTAGTGATCCACCATTGATGGTGGATTCTCAAACCTCGGATACATTGAAAGAGTTTGTTGAGCAATTGAAGAAGGGTAAAAGTGCAAAAGTGCAAAAGGCTATTTCTGCAAAATTTGGACTTGGATGTTCTTCTAGTGATCCACCATTGATGGTGCATTCGCTGAACTCGGATACATCGAATTTGTTTGATGATCGATCGAAGAATACTGTAAATGCAAAAGAGGAAAAGGCTATTTCTGCAAAATTTGGACTTGAGTTCTGTTCTAGTGACTCTCAGACCTCGGATTCATCGAATGAGTTGGATGATCCATCGAAGAAGGCTGAAAATGCAATAGTGAAAAGGCTATTTCTGCAAAATTTGGACTTGAGTTCTGTTCTAGTGACTCTCAGACCTAGGATTCATCGAATGAGTTGGATGATCGATCGAAGAATGCCGAAAATGCAATAGTGAAAGAGGCTATTTCTGCAAAATTTGAACTTGGGAATTCTTCTAGTGATCCATCATCAACAGTGGATTCTCAAACCTCGGATTCATCGAATGATCAAGAAAGTGAAGAAGAGCTGTGGATGGGGCAGTGGATACGGATTTCAGGTGATAAAGAAGTTAAATTTTCACAGAAATTGGGAGTTCCAGTTGTCGATAACTATGGTTTTTTGCTAGGTGAATTTAGCAAATTGGATGATCTTAGTATGTCTCTTTGAGATAACTATAGTTCCATAAATACTTTGCTCTTTTAAAACTTGAAGCAATTTTAGGTAACTAGGTCTATTTGTGAATATAACAGTTGCAGTTGCAAGCTATGCAAGTCGATATTTTTGAAGAGTCGAAGCAACATAGATTGCAAGTCAACGAATTGCTTGTGAATGAATGTGTGTTTATGAGAGTGAGGCAATTCTAAAAGAGGAAATTGCTTCTGATATGTTATGGAATTTGTTCTTATATGGTCAAAATTGTGATTGCAGCTCAAAATAGAAATTTGAGTCCTTGTACCTTTGTTTATGGATTATTTTATTGTTATGGTCTCTCATTGGTTTGATGAAATCTTTCATTTGCTCAACCCCTTCGTAGTTCGTACGAATTAAATGTATAGATACATGATATATGTTTGCTATGTTGCTTGGATTCTCCAAAATGCACTGCTTTTGGTGTATTCGACACACACCATCCTGTTGTCTTGGGGACTTGATGGATGATGTATCCGGGCTTTCTGTCGGTGCTTGATGTAATCTGTGATTTGTGATTGTGCACGGAGTGTTGATGAGATGGAGTCTCGCTTTGTGTGTCGAGAAGAATCGATTTGATGCTACAAGTCTAAAGTTGGAAACCGAGGTATGTAACGGTAAACTCATCTTTTACTATTACGGCATGACTTCCTACCACGTGTTTCATCGATATGAGTCTAATAAACTCCTAACATCACAAAACGACATGTGACTTTTTTGAAGAGTACGAGCAACATAGTGCTTGTAGTTGGAGTCTCTGCTTAGCTCCGAAAGTTTTGTAGTTTCTTTCAATCCATGTGGTGGTATACACAGCTGCTGCCACACACATTCTGAAAATTGTTGCTACTGCACCCTTTCCCCTTGGCATTTGCATATGCCCCTATCAAGCTCTTCTTGTCATGTCATTACTTGTCTGTCAGTTTCGTGCCAGCGCAGGAGCCCATTCAAGATATCGCCAACATGGTCAATACTTACATTCTCCCTGCTGCTACATTTCACTATTTCATATCCGTTTTGGTGAGCCCGGATTGTTACAAATGATGCTATACAGAAGTGTAGCATGAGTACCAAAATATGTGGTACTCAGTAGGCATCATAGGCCGACTGACTTCAGAAGAATAGTATATACCATTCGACTTATATCAAAATGCCTCTAATGTGAGACACTGCATATTGATTAGATCACTTTCCCTATATAAGCCAACAGCTCATAGATGTTTGGTTGGCTTGGTTTGAGGCAGGGGCAGAGCTAAGTAGAGCCGAGGGTGTTTGTCCGAGCACCGTTGGGCGGAAAATTACATTGTTTATACACGGTTTAAATTATTTTTTATGTATATAGTAAATGCTGAACCCTTTTGGCTTCTTCACGTGTTTACTTTGTCGTATTTGAACCCTCAGTGAAAATCCTGGCTCCAACAAGCACGGGTCCAGTATTACATATATATTCTAAGATCATCCAAAACACTAAATTCACCCAACAAAAACCCATAATTATCCACAATTGGAACTCCCAATTTATGTGAATATTTCACTTCTTGATTTTCTGAAATTTTCACCCAAGTCCCCATCATTAATTCTTCATCACTTTCTTCAACCCCATTTGATGTATTCGTATTCTCATCAACACTCATTGACGATTTTTCTTCAAACTCATCAGTAACACAAGATTCTTGATCAGATTTTTCAGAAATCTGGACATTTTTTGCTCTTTTAGCCATGGCTAATTCTTCAAATTCAAGCTTCTTAGACTCGTAATTTTTCGAAGCGTCTTCAGCCGTAACAAAAGTACCCAACCAAATCATTTTCTTGTTCAATGGGTGTTTAATTTCAGCACAAAATTTCCCATTTTTTCTCTTACGTACCCCAATAGGGTACAATCTGACACAAGTATTCTTTGATATTCTTTTGTGGGATTTCATGATCAAAGTTTTGAGATGGAAAAAAGGAGCAATTTCTGTAAATAATAAAGTATAAAAAAAGCTTGGGATGTGAAGAAAAAAGGAATAAATAGTGAACACATATATAGGAGTAATTAGAGAACCAATTAAGGAAGATTTTATTCTCTTTCTATTTGGAAAAGGATTTAACAAAACGAGTAAAGTATTGATTGAGAAATTGTTGCATATTATTACTCACTGTATTTATTAGTATCCTAATTTGACATTGAATATTCAAATCTCTAAATCCGGTAGAATACTACAATTGGTCCAGTATTAAATGATGAAATACAATTAATTTTGACGTGTCTTATCTTTATCTCACGAGTTTAAATATTATTCACCATTGTATATAAAAAAATAGGTTATTCGACTATGAATAAATTTCTTTTAAAGAATCAATTGATGACATGGCCTGGTTAATATTATATTTACTTACTAATATATCTTAAGCTGTAATAATAATGGTGGAAATATCTTCATACTTTGCGATAATTTAATCCTTATCTCTATTTTTTTATCATCCTATATTTCATATCCGCTTTATATCTTGAGTTATAATAATTATGAAAAGATTTTTACACTGTGTATAACTAATAAATTCATACCTCTTTTTCTTTTCCAGTGGATGTTTCATATTTGTTTGATATCTTAAACTATTATAATTGTGGAAAGTACTTTATGTTATGTGAATAATTAAAAAAATTTCTCATTTTTTCACTCGATATTTCATATCATTTTGATGCCTCAACTAGTTTGTATTTAAGTCTTGTCTGATTATCTTTTTGTTATTTATATTTTAGGTTGAACTAAACTACTATAATTCATCCCTGCCTACAAATTAGTTTACAACATTTACAAATTTTACAAACAGAAGTTCATATATTTATATTTATTGTATATTCGCTTAGAATGATTTTAAAAAAAGGAAGTACTACTTATCGAGAATTGCAAAATCATAGAATAAAGAAATTAGTTGAGATTATAAGCAAGCAACTTTGAATATCATAATTATAAAAATAAAAAAATTATATTCTCATGAATCAAACTCATACCCCCACAATTTTTGCATATTATATTCTGTAAATTCCATATTTAGTATGATGAACCATATGTTTACCAAAAATATATGCACTAAATTGTCAAAAAATTAGTAAATCTAGTATTACAATAATATATACATTTTGTCTGCCAATAAAACGATCTCAAATTGGTAATACTAGGAAAATTGTCATAATTGGTATTGCAAGTTGGAATTGTCTTTAAATATTTATGCCAGGTGTATCATATTTTAATACATATATATAATTGCCACAAATAATGTTTGCGTGTAAAATAAAAACTTATTAATAGTTGAATCTATAATTAGAAGTGGCACCTAGCTATTTTTGGCTAAGGATTATTTTTCCCTTTCATTTCCAGTTTAATTTTGGAAATGACACCTCGGAAAATACTTATTCACACTCGGTGTTTACACAATGCTATCTATTTTGAGTACCAATTAATTTGAATTTATATCGAGAAATCCTACTTAAAAAATATGTTGCTTTAACTTAAAGACGACTTCATATGCAGGACTAAAAAAAAATGACATTTATGCCTAGATATTAATCTTTATTCTATTTTTGCACAACTGAAAATTTAAGGTTATAACTTATTATTTAACTTTAATATTTAAATAAAAAACAAAATACATTGAAATTGACTAATATTATATTTTGAATATACTATAAACTTCTATAATAATTAAATTAGTGTCCATCAATAAAGATCACGAGAAAGATTCTTTTTTTTTTTTTTCAAACATAGCATTATGTGTAATTTTGGCAATAAATCCTGTCATATAAAATTTATGCCATTTTTGCTAAGTTTAGAATTTTGTTTGACCAATACTCTGATTTCTAGAAGACTGTTCTTTCAAAAATCACTTTGTTTCTTTTTTATTTATATAGTAGTACTATTTCTTTTAATTAATCTATTAAAAAATATATGGCATTTTTACATTATGATACAATTTAATTTTAAATTTTCTTTTATCCTTAATAACATGCTTTATAGTCACATAATTCTCATGGCATGCTTAAATTCATAAGTTTCACGAGTCCTTTTATGTTCTTAAATTAATTTCTGAACTTAGTTAAATTATAACAATAAGAATAAAAAAAATCTAGCTAGTGTGAGCTCACAAATAAGGTCTGAATATAGATGAGTATACACAAATTTGATCCCTAATTTGAGGTAGAAAAATTAATTTCGATAAACTCTCTCTAAAAAAATATATTTTTAAACACATGTTTAGAAAATACTTTGAGCGAAAAAATCTCTAGTGAATATATAACGAAAAGAGAAGAAATGACAATATTAAGATAACGAAAGTAAAAAAAAAAAAGAATAGTAATAATATTAAAGGATTGGATAATTACAAAATAACAATACTTAAAAGAAGAGTGAGCAAATAAGATACTCCAAGATAGAATCATGCTTTCCCACATAAAAGAGAATTATTTATTAATTTTTTATTCTAA
This sequence comes from Capsicum pubescens, assembly GCA_030864215.1. Classification (NCBI taxonomy): domain Eukaryota; kingdom Viridiplantae; phylum Streptophyta; class Magnoliopsida; order Solanales; family Solanaceae; genus Capsicum; species Capsicum pubescens. The sequence goes on from CM061548.1 coordinate 414,967,734, forward strand.
TTCTCGATCTTCGTGCTTTTCTATTTTAGATCATGTCTTTGGTGAGCTAAAGACGTGTCACCTCACCCCAATTCTCCTTGGCTCTGTCTCTACATCTCCTTAGGTCTATGATTACCAACCTCACACATTCTCACTAGGGTATTTATGTTTCTGCTATTTATGTGCTTGAGTCATTTGATTAGCTTCGCTCTTCTCATTCTGTCCACTATGAAGATCACTTCCACCTTGCCTCGTATATATTTATTTCTAATTTTATCTTCTCCTGGTTGGTTCGCTCATTCATCTAAACATCATTATTTCCACTACTTTCACTTCTAAGCTTGTGAATTTTGACTGGTCAGTATTCTATCCAATACAACATAAACAGTCTAATAACCACTTTGTAGACCTTATCTTTAAATTCTAGTGATACGTTTTATCACATAGGACATAGGATTCACGTCTCTGTTTTATCCACTTCACTTCAACACGATATATCATATCATCGCCTGTCACCCCCCCCCCCCCCACTTCCTTAAATTATTGACGCAAGATACTTAAAGCTATCTTTTTTTAGAATGACTTATGCATTGATTCTCACTTTCATATCCACCTCATGTGTTATCTCTGAATTTTCACTTCAAGTACGCTGTTTTAATCCTGCTCATGTTGAAAGCTTTAAACTCTAGAATTAGTCTAACCCAACGTTAACCCGCGTACCTTATCAAACAAATACTTTCCATGATAATCGAAATTCCATCTAGAGGTTTTTCCATCTTCCTTTTGCTCTATATCGTATAAATCATTCCATCTACCCACGGGAAATTTTGTCCCGCCATCAAGAGTCATAGAACAACGGCAATAATTACCCATGAAATCCTTATCAAATGTAAGTGAATTGAAAATATTAGAAACACATTTAAAACGGATCAATGACATAACAGGAAGCCATAATTAGAATATTTCGATAATTAATTCTTGGGGAATTGTAGGAAACTTTTTCATAGGTTTTATCTTCGTGTCTTGTGTAGAAAGGGGGGGGGGACATTAAGTAATTGAGTTATTGATTAGTACTTAATTTCCACATGATACAAAGATGAAATCTATGAATAAATTTCCTACAATTTTTCAGGAATTAATTATCGAAATATTGTTATGGCTTTCTGTTATCTCACTGATCCGTTTCAGATGCGTTTCTAAAATTTTCAATTCACTTACATCTATCTGATAAGGATTTCATGGATAATTATTATCGTTGTTCTATGACTCGAGATGACGGGACAAAAATTTTCGTGAATGAATTGAACAGTTTATATTATATAGAGCTAAAGGAAGATGGAAAAGCCTCATCCGCATATAACAATATCGTAATACCTTTTCTTGAATATGTCGTGTGAAGGGGACACTTAAAAACACTTCTCACTCTTTATTTCTTTCATTTTTTTTATGAATTTTGTTAAGAGTTCTTTTTCCTTCTTTATTTATTTATTTATTTATTTATTTATTCACTTTTGAAGGTTGTGATTTGAAAGGTGGCCTCGTAGAGATAGCTGGTAATTTTTGGAAAATCAAATTGGGCCCATCTCACATTCACAATGACTAATCTACTATATTTTTTGCTCTTATTCATAAAAAAATTCTGCTTTTGATCTTTATAATGTTAAGATATAAGCATCCAATTACCCCTTGAATTATAGCCAAAATTATTACGACACACTCCAACTTTACAGGATTTTTATTACTCTCTTAAACTCAATTTTAGTGTATTTTTATCACCCTTTTATGTGACACCTTTATTACATAAAATGAAGTCCATATCAAAGGTGTCACTTTAGCTAAAAAGATTAACAAAAGGTGTCGCATCAGCTAAAAAGGATGACAAATAAATGATAAATTTAGTTCTGGGGGTAATAGGACCCTCGTGAAGTTGGAATGTGTAGCAACAAATTTGGTCATAGTTCAGGAATACTAGATGCTTTACTCTAATGTTAATTCAATATATTAGTTAACTTTTTAAACAAAATATAATGTTTTTAGTTTCTTTATGTCGGAAATAAGTTATGTTTGGACTATTATCGGAAGTATAATCCTCAAACATTGAGTAATAAAACAAATTTAATAAAATATATATGAATAATTAACGAGAGTCACATTAATTTGGTAACTCGATCAATTTTGAAGAGTCACTAAAATAAATATTATTTGTGCACCACTCTCAATATTGAAAGTTTGATTTAAAGAGCTTAACTAAATATTACAAGGACTAAAAATATAATAATCAATAATCAAGGGATCAAAATAGCTATTATACCAAAGAAAAACACAAAAAGGATTTAGTTTCAAAAAAGGTAAACATAATCACAATGTGGATTAATTAGAGCCACATTTACTAGTAAACACATGGATTAAATAGCTATGTCCCATCCAAAAAGTGAAAAAAAACAAAATAGTACTACTGATACTTTAGACATCAATGATTAATTGTTATAGAAGATGTCCAAATCAAATGAATGTTTTAATTTATTTTTTTAAAGTAATTATGTGGTCGTCCTCAACTATAGAAATAAGTACAAGTCTAAATTTAAAATAAAAATTTAATGTAATCTTAGGCTGATTTTACTATCTATAATAAGTGGGAATAAGCAGGCACGTCTTCGATATGACTGTTTGTGCTGCCTGCTTCAGCTGCTTCAATCGTAATTTTATTATATTACCCCTAATTAATTATTATAGGTTATTTAAGTATTAAAATTTATAATATTTAATAAAAAATATAGAATAGACATAAAATAATAAATTGATATTTGACTTTTTAAACTAATTTGATGTCTTATATGGGGTCCATTTTTGCCTTTTTCACAAGTATGTTTTTTTAGTAATTTTATTAGATCACTTTTAATTAGTTGTTATAAGTCATTTAAGATATGTCTTCTTCGCTGCTTTAATCGTAAATTTATTATATCAACCCTAATTAATTACTACAGGTTATTTAAGTATTAAAAATTTATAATATTTGATAAAAAATATAAAATGGACATAAAATAATAAATTAATATTTAATTTTTTAAATTAACTTGATGTCTTATATGAGGCTCATTTATGTTTTTTTCCACAAGTAACTTTATAATAATTTTATTATATCACTTCTAATTAATTGTTATAAGTTATTTAAGACATGTCTCTTCGCTTCTTTAATCGTGATTTTATTATATGACCCCTAATTAATTATTATGATCGCATTAGAAAATTAATAATATTTCATAAATGGACACAAAATGATATGTCAACATAAAACATTTGATTGACTGTCAAATAATTATATTAGTGCCACATAAGTTCACTTTCGAAATTATATCAGTGTCACTTAAATTGGAATAGAAAAAAAAGTATTATAAATCAGAATAAAATATTTGATTGACTATCGAATTTATATAGTGCCATATAGGTTGACTTTCAAAATTATATCAGTGTCTAAAAATCATAATAAAATATTTGATTGACTATTGAAATTATATTAGTGCCACATAGGTTGGCTTTCCAAATTATATCAATGTCACTTAAATTGAAATAGAAAAAAAAATATTATAAATCACAATAATTAAAAATTAAAATTATTTTAATAATGGATTATCTAAATTATATTTGTGTCATATAAATTAAGACAAAAAATAACATATATTGGATCCATGCTAAGCATGACCTTTGATGTCTAATATAGAAATAAGTACTAGTCTAAACTTAAAATTAACTTTATGTCTAATATAGAAATAAGTACTAGTCTAAACTTAAAGTAAAAAGTTAATGTAATCTTAGGCTGACTTTATCCCTATTGGCTAGATATCATTTTCAAGTCTGTTAACTTTGGAGAAAATAAAATAAATAAATTATGAAAAATACTTTTTCAAAGATGTCTGCAAAGTAAAAATTAAGTAGGGCCAAATTTAGGGCAATTGATTGTCCTTTATTCCAACAACATTAATGTTGTCATGTTTCTTGGATACAATTTCTAAAGGAATCTATAGAGAATGGGAAAATTAAAAAATAGTCAAAAAATTTCTCGACTCGTAAAATTACATTGAATATGTTATCATTATATAAAAGGAAAATAAGAACGCAAACCTTTTGTACTATATATCATTTGCTTTTTTGTGTTGTTTGTTTACGTCGATGGTGTAATTTCTTTTTACATAATCATGTAAGTTATAAGTTAAGCTCATATAATTTTCTCTAATAGTACCTTTTTTTTCAGTTGGTGGTTGAATATTGGTGAACTAAACCTCTGGGCCATGGACCATACAAATACAAATCCATAAATGAATAAGACACAATGGTGTATAACAAATACAAAATTGTGTTTCCTAATATACATAATGATTGGAACATATTAATAGGCCATTTAACTTTGGGCTGAATTTACTAGGGACCTCAAGTAAAACCAGTCCAGCCCATATCTTTGTACTTGAAAAATCTACTTTTCTCTAATTGTTGTAGCTTTCTTCTTTGATACTTGTTCTTCGATTTTGTATGTATATCGGCTAATGATGCGATGGAGGAAGTTAATCCATTTTCATTAATGCTGGCCCAGTTGAAGCTCGTCCATGTCCCATCCTGATAGGTCTTCGATTTGCCCCTAGCCTAACTTTACAATCCACCTGTCTTCCCCAGTCTCTGAAGCCCTCCAGGGGCCTAGCCCTGTTTTTTCACCCGAGTCTGAAGTTCAATGACTTTCATCATTGACGCGCACCTGGCTAATAAGAGAAAAGCCTATGCCACATATAGTGAACTATTTATAACATACTTGTCTTTTCCTATCTAGGCCATGGAAATGCACTTGCCAAAGGATATCATTATGGAGATCCTCATGAGGCTACCTTTGCAGTCCATTCTTCGATTCAAATGTGCTTCGAGATCTTGGAAGATATTAATTTCAGAACCCTATACTTTGAGACAAAGCATTGGAATCATGCCAAGAATATCCAAAATTCTAATAACTATCATATTCTATGCGATAAGGTTGACACGTTTTTGTTCTATTGTTCTTCTTTATCATTCTATAGCACTTACAGCCTGAGATATGACTAGACTAGTGATGACTATATAAGACTGACAACACTTAATAATGGTTGCAACCCACATAGTAAAACCCTTGCACTAAAGAGTGATTCTTGGAGAAAAATTGATAGCCATCCACATGGCGTTCGCAATCGTACATGTTATAATCTAGACTCTTCAACATTTCATCATAGCACATTTCATTGGATCATTATTGATATTGCATCTAAGTATTTTATAGTTTCATCTAATATAGCAAATGAGGTCTTGCCAGAGGGAAGTTGTGATATTTTGAGCATGAATATCCACCAAAATAGACATGGTGTATCAATATTAGAAGGGATGCTTTGTGGTAATTGTAACAAAGATTCTTATGATTGACCACGAGTTATGGTTCCAACTTATTCAATAAAATTCTAGCACTAAATTGCATTTGTTCATGGAGGATTTCATTGGACCAGTAAGTATATTTTATCCATGTATTTTATGGTTTCATTTAACATATTTAACAAATGAGGCGTACAGATAGATACCATTGCCAGAGGCAATTTGTAATATTTCGAATTCATGAATCACCTGAACACGAATCTCCTAAGACCTGGTGTTTCAAATTATTGTACTGGTTGAAATTTGGGGTTGAGAACTTTTAAGTTGTGGCTAATGAAATAATATGTGTTGAGGTGATACGAGGAAATTAAACTAAGAGAAGAAGAATTTACTACGAAACTAAAGAACAATCGAAATAGAGATAGAAGACAGATTGACACAAGAAGATAGAAAGAAATAAGAACTATTGAATATATTAAATTCAAAAACTCCCCTAAATCCTTTACCAACGAGCACCTAATCTCTACGTGGACCAAGAGGGAATCAACGACCCTCAAAACCCTCGTTTCTAAGTAAGTATTCAACACAAGCTCACCAATCACACTCTCTTTAAGTCCACTCAATATTCAAAACAAGCTAATGAAAATGAAACCCTAATACTTCTATTTATAGTCCACTACAAGGCCCAAAAGTGACCCTTGAACAAAGAACAAAAATGACCCCAAGCATGTGTCTGCCTCCCCTTGACTTCCCATCACCCGAGCCATCACCATGAAGCAGTGTACGCCTCCGTTAGGCTTCCCTTGACTGCTCAAGGGACGGTTGGCCAGGCTGGTGACGGCCAGTCGCCCTTCTCGTCACCCCTAGGCGGCAGTGAGTGGTTTCTCCATTTTGAGCTCCTAATTCAACCCTTAACACATAGACTCATTTGAAGATGATCAACACTTGCTCTAACACCTCTCTCTTCAAGAACATAACTTGCAAATCTTATGATTTCCGAGCTTGGCTCCTAGTGAAAGGTCTAGAGAGAATTTGAATCGTATCACAAGGAGTCTTGGACTAAATTATTTACTCTGCTAGAGACAATCTTTATCCAAAGATACCGGTGTATAGGTTTGTAGATGGTGAAGTACTACTATACTACGATAGGCCGAGATGGAAGGTGGTACAAAGAATAGTGGGTTTAAGGCATCCAAAGGACCATATGGAGGGTTATTTGCAATTACTTACGTCCCTCAATTGTTTATTTTATATATATACACATTACATGAAGTGGTAATTTTCTTCTCTCATCTCCCCAAGAAATATGCATTTGACCTTGAGCATTTAACTATTTTTAGATGTCTGTCTACAAAGATTCTTATGATTGATCATGAGTTATGGTTCCAACATATTCAATACTCCCTCGGTTTAAAAAAAAATGACAAAATAAAAAAGACTTTTGAATTTTGTGGTCCTAAATTAAAGTTATGTCAAATTTACCAAAATACTCTTTAATCTTGTGGTAATAAACATGCCAGAAAAAGAAAGGGTCATTCTTTTTTAAACGAATTAAAAAAAGTAGGTCATTCTTTTTCAAGCAGAAGGAGTAAAATTCTTGCACTAAAGAGTGGTTCTTGGAGAAGAATCGATAACCATCCTCACGGCTTTCACAATAGTTTATGTGCTCATGGACAAAATTGCATTTGTTCATGACAGATTTCATGGGATCAGTAAAGATATTTTATCCAAGTATTTTATGGTGAAGTACTACTCTACTACGACAGGGATGAAAGATATAGTGATAGATCGTTTAGGACATCCAAATGACCATATGGGGTGTTACCTACGACTGGTGTCACCACTCAAGTATTCTGTTATACGGAAAGCTTGATCTCTCCAAAATTATGTAATTGCTTATTTCATGTCTTTAAGTTTTATACACATTATTTGACGTGATATTTTTCTTTGTCTTAGCTCTCTCACCCTTTTAGCGCAAAAGCTTTCCCTATCTCGGTTGGCTTTTAGCCAAAACGGAGACCTATCGTTCTACTTGTATCGTTTGGTGGCTGCTACTGCAAGTGCCTAATCACTAAGGCCGAGTTCGTCCTTGTCTAATGGTGAATCTTACAGTAAAGTTCATTTCTGCTTTTGCATTCGACGGTCAATCTCCTCCCAGCCTCACTAAATCCAATTCGGACCCAAATGTCGTGGCTAAAGTGACCTTACAACTAAGTTTATTAAGGTCTCGAGGCTGAGTCATATTCAATATGTTACTAATATTTATTTATTTTTACCTTTTTTCGTAATTAAATCAACATGGAGTGAGCATTTTTTTCAATCTCAGCTGGGATTTGAAGTTGTAATCATTACGGGTATACAAATTCTTTATAGATTATGGATCGTTTTTCTCTCTCAAAATAAAAAATTTAAGGAATTCTTATAATCTCAACATATTGAGCAAATTTCATCAGAAAAATAAAGACAAACATAATCAAAGAGGATTTGAATTCCCTCACATTTATAAATTATTCATTTGACAATTTCTATAACAATACATATACTAACAACAAATCATAAAGAGCTTGTATCATCCTATAGTTACAATATTTTTTTTCTAGACAATTTTTTTTAATTGCTGGCAGAATCACATATATATTCTAAGATCATCCAAAACACTAAATTCACCCAACAAAAACCCATAATTATCCATAATTGGAACTCCCAATTTATGTGAATATTTCACTTCTTGATTTTCTGAAATTTTCACCCAAGTCCCCATCATTAATTCTTCATCACTTTCTTCAACCCCATTTGATGTATTCGTATTCTCATCAACACTCATTGACGATTTTTCTTCAAACTCATTAGTAACACAAGATTCTTGATCAGATTTTTCAGAAATCTGGCCATTTTTTGCACTTTTAGCCATCACTAATTCTTCGAATTCAAGCTTCTTAGACTCGTAATTTTTTGAAGCGTCTTCAGCTGTAACAAAAGTACCCAACCAAATTATTTTCTTGTTCAATGGGTGTTTAATTTCAGCACAAAATTTTCCATTTTTTCTCTTACGTACCCCAATAGGGTACAATCTGACACAACTATTCTTTGATATTCTTTTGTAGGACTTCATGATAAAAAATTTGAGAAGAAAAAAAAAGGTTATTTCAGTAAAGAACAAAGTATAATAAATTTGAGACGTGAAGAAAAAGAGAGTAAATAGTGAACACATATATAGTAGTAACTAGAGAACCAATTAAGGAAACTTTTATTCTTATTTCTATTTGGAAAAGGATTTAACAAAACGAGCAAAATATAGATTGAGAAATTGTTGCATATTAGTCACTCTATTTATTAGTATCCTAATTTGACACTGAATATTCAAATCTCTAAATCCGGTAGAGTACTACAATTGGTCCAGTATTAAATGATGAAATACAATTAATTTTGACGTGTCTTATCTTTATCTCACGAGTATAAATATTATTCACCATTGTATATAAAAAAAGGTTATTCGACTATGAATAAATTTCTTTTAAAGAATCAATTGATGACCTAGCCTGGTTAATATTATATTTTACTTACTAATATATCTTAAACTGTAATAATAATGGTGGAAATATCTTCATACTTTGCGATAACTTTATCCTTATCTCTCACTCTTTTTTTTTTTCATTTGATAGTTTCATATCCGCTTTATATCTTGAATTATAATAAGTGTAAACAACATAAATCTCCTAGACAATGAAAATAATTACACAAAATCCCTTCTTGTTTTCTCTCTCCCTTTTTTTGCAAACATACTCATACATTCGGTCACATATTATATATTGGTCGAATGTATGATGTAACAGCTAATCCTATATTTAAGGTAAGAGAATCTTTAATTATTTTACAGTTTCTTAATTAAATACAATAATTAGCCAACATTAAGTCATTTATTGATAGAACATGTAACTGATATTTAAATTTTAAAAATTTCGTTATACATAATTTTTTTCCCTATGATTCACGATCTGGAAAGCCAAAAAACAACCACTTTCTTCTACATCCGTTCTCTAAAACTACTAAAATCTTCTTCTACATACGTTCTTCAATAATAGTAAAATCAATATGAATATCCCCATATTGTTGCGACATTCTGAAATTTAGGAGTCAGAAATTAGTTATACGTCATACAAAAGTGACGCAATAGTAATTTCGATAAATGCGGACGAGTCGATCACACCCGCAGGACTTGCGGTTTCTTTCCAAAGGAATCATGAAGAATATAATATGATTTTCTATGTACGGATACTTTGAATGGTTTTGATTGGATAAATATTTTTTATTAGATTTTTTTTGAATGATGGAATAAGTAATTTATATTTTTTTATTGATTATAGATGTTAATTTCTTTAACCAATGATTTATATTAGTATAAAAATTTTAAGCTTTTTTCCTATATCATAGTTCGTAACCATATAATTTGAAGTTAGAACACTATTATAAAAGCACATTAACTATGTAACTTACTCTCTATAGGAGTAAGTAATTGTTGAAACGCACGGTGTATTAAACTGTTGTACATTAATAGTTAATGTGTAATAAATGTATAATATAGCATTATATGTTTTTAACATGTATGAGGTTAGAAATACAATAACGAAATTTAACTGAATTCAATTTTGTTTTTTAAATTATACACAGTATCATTCCAGTAAATTTACGAATGTATAATATGTTTTTATACAGTCAAATCAATGTATAATAAATGTGTGCCTTTCCAGTAAACGTTTGAATGTATAATAAGTTGTTATACATTCAAAGCAACGTATAGTGATATTGTGCCATTCCAAAAGACTTACGAATGTATAATATTTGATTATACATTCGTATCAATGTATGATATAGCATCATACATTATAAATGTGCATGGTATTAACAATTTCTGTAAATTTTTTACAAGTAATAAACGTTTTACAACATGTATGCTGTTATGTAATGTGTACGTTTAAAACGTATTAGTCTTTAGTTCAATGTAAGATTCACTTATAAGCAAAGGTGCATAACAAGAAACATACTATGTGTTCAAAATACAATGTCAGATTAATTAGTAATATGTTGTTTTAATCATTAACAAAATAAGTGAAAGGAAAATTCAATAAGTACCATGAATCAGTTAGTAACATTGCAGTAGTGTCTCAATGACTAAAAAGCATATTCTCATAAGATAAAGACATCCATAAATGTAAATTTACATCCGGAAAGTAATCTTTGAATTCGTTTAACATCAACCACAAAACTAAGATTTAGTTGATTCAATTTTGACTTTTATTAAACAATGCTACTCTAAAATAACAATTGCACTTTCATCAATTTCTTGGAGCACACTATTCCTTGGCCAAGGAGGATCGCCATTATCACTCGTGTACCCTTCATTTGCCTTTTCTACTCCGTGATGCCACAGTAATGAAGCATAGTGTAAACGTTGACTTCCTGCATCAAACACGCGCGAATGCACTTGCTGCCCTTCACTTAATATTTCTGCGTAAGCAGCAACAAAGCTGATTTAAAAATAAATAAATGAAGTAACAGTAAGTACATTAATTTAAACATAGTTATACATTATAAAAAAATTGTAATTTACTTACAAACTTTCAGATGCTTGCTGGGGTATGTTTTGAACCTATTCAACATCAAATGTGTTTTGATTGACATGTATGATGGTAGCTTGTACATTTAAAAAATGTAATATCGGATATACTTATACATCTCAAATATAATATCGAATATACATAAACTACAGACAGACATGTATGATGGTAGCTTATACATTTTTAAAAAATCTTCTTTAATGAATAATGTCAACTTATACAATAATCTTTTTAACTGCCTCTTTTATGTACATCTTCTTATTGTATAATATAATGGAATATAAAGCAGAAAACTAATATTATACATTAGTCTAAAAAATAAAGTAATGTATAATCAAATAATATAAACGTATAATATCAAATATGCCAGGAACAAAACCAACGAACATATTTTGTTCTTGAGCATCTAACTAACTAAGTCCTAAACTAAAGCTAGGACGAGAATCCATTACCAAATTTATACTATATTGATTAAGCAATCGCATCTATAAACAAGAAATTCAAAGATCTGACTTGTATTATATGAAGAAAAAAACCCAGAAAAAATCAACTAACCAACTAGAATGAGATTGCAAAATAAGATAATTTCATAAAAATCAACGTGCAACCAAACAATAATCCGAATAAGAACCAACAACTTTAAAACAAAAATAAAGTTCAGACTTTTAATAAATGAAAAAAAATGATATTATTGAACTATCACATTGAAATGGATTTGCAAAAGCAATTAATTTCAGAAAAAACAAAAATGCAATAAAAAATCGACCCAGATTGTGATTTCGTAAAGTTGAAAAAAAACTAAAAATTATTGAAAAAAATCAATATATAAGTTCAATAAATGTTTGATAACTTACAAATTGGTAACCTTTAAGTATACGATTGCTTGAATTTGAGCGTGAAAAAGGTATTCAATAATGGAGGAACAATCGGCTGTTTAATGAAAGAAAAAAATGGAGCAAATATGAAAAAGAGAGAGAAAGTAAATGGGAAAGAGAGAGAAAGTAAAGAATTGTTTAATGGAAGAAAAAAAAAAGAGTAAATATGGGAAAGAGAGATAAAGTAATGATAAAGATTTTTTTTTGATGTATAAGAGGAATGAGAGAGAAAGTAAAAAAATAGGGGATTTTAGTAATAAGTTTGGGATTTATGTAATTAGTTTATTAATATGGGATGTGTTTTAATAAGGTAAAGTTAGTTTGTGTATATAAGTAATTTTTAGTTATAATAATTATGAAAAGATATTTATGTTAGAGTTTAAGTTTTGTGCACTGTTTGTGCATAAAAAATCTACACTAACAGCTAACTTGACCTGCTATTGCAGGTTGCCCAATTATTTACATAAAAATTAAAAAAGAAAAAATTAGGTAACGTCCAATAGTAAGTCAAGTTCACCTAATAGTGTAGAATATTTTCTACACTAATGGTGCACAAAACTTAAATTCTTTATGTTATGCGTATAACTAATAAATTCACATCTTTTTTTTTTAGCGGATGTTTCATATCTGTTTTATGTCTTAAGCTATTATAATAGTCCATACCCTATCCCGATGGGTCTTTGATTTGCTCCTATCCTAGATTTATAATCCACCAGACTTCTCTAGTTTTTGAAAAACCTTCAGGGGCTAGCCCTCTTTTTCCACCTGGGTGTGAAATTCAATGGCTTCCATCATTGACGAACACCTTATATAAGACAAAGAAATGAAGAGCCTATGCCACATGTAGACTATAGTGAACTACTTATAACATACTTGTCTTTTCCTAACTAGGCCATGGAAATCCACTTGCCACCTGTGCAGTTCCTTCTTCGATTCGAATGTGCTTCGAAATTTTAGAAGATAATAATTTCAGAACACTATATTTAAGACGAAGCATTGGAATCATGCCAAGAATAACCAAAATTCTAATAAATATCATATTTTATGCGATAAGGTTGGTACATTGTCGTTCTATTGTTCTTCTTTATCATTCGATAGAACTTACAGACAGAGATATGACTCGACTAGTGATGACTATAAGATTAACAACACGTATAATGGTTGCAACCCACATAGTAAAACCCTTCGACATTGATAGCCATCCACGTGACATTCACAATCGTGTATGTTACTTATTATCTAGACTCTTCGACATTTCATCATGGCACATTTCATTGGATCATTATAGATATTATATCTAAGTATCTGTCAAGTGGGTCGGGCCGGGCCAACCCGGAAATGACCCTATAAAATTAATCGGGTTGTGGCTCGGGTCCGGGTTGGGGACCCGGTCCACTTAACCCAAAGCGGTCAAACTCGGTCAAAAATTAAAAAAAAAAACTTTTTTGTAATATACACAATATATACCCACCTACATACATTTTAAATACGTTAAACAATATATATATACACTATATATTTAGTATATACTACATTAGAATTTAAAAAAAGTATACACATATACACAATTACACATATATACGCACCATTCAATATATACGACTATAGGTACTACTTTAAATAAAACATACACTTCAAAATATATGTACTACAATATATATAAGTATATGTATATTATAGAGTTATATACTAATTTATAAAATATATACACATGTATACATTAAATATACACGTCTATAGAAGATATATACACAAATATACGCACCATTCAATATATATGTACTAGTTTAAGTAAAGCATATACTACAATATATGTTTATACTACAATATATATATATATATATATATATATATAGTTATATACTAATTTACAAAACATATACATAAGTATACATTAAATATACACGTCTATAGAAGATATATACACAAATATACGCACCATTCAATATATATGTACTAGTTTAAGTAAAACATATACTGCAATATATGTATATACTACAATATATAGAGAGTTATATACTAATTTATAAAACATATACACATGTATACATTAAATATACACATCTATAGAAGATATATACACAAATATATAAAACTATGTTACTTGATATAATAAATTAATAATAATACTTGGTAGTAAATTAATAATTTATTAGAAGTAAGTTTTAAATTTAAACTAAAAATTCAATTTAAATCATTAAATAAAAAAAAATTATAAAGTAAGGACTAAGGAGGAGTGAATGAATGTTGAATTTTATTGATTGTGATTTGCGAAATGATCCAAAATTTATAATTTACATGAATGAAAATTCTACAAATTATGCATCATTTTTTCAACTCATTCATGTTAATATTAACGGGAACTTGCATAGGATAGTCAAAGTCAACGGGGTTAAAATCATGCATTGGACTTGATTCTGCTGAGTTCTCCCGTGAAGACATAATTTCTTCACGTGTCATCTCGTAGCTCGGCTCCAGTTCCATTCCTTGGTTTCTTCTTTCTGCTCTGATCCAATCTCTGAGGCAAACTAGAACATTCACTGCATTGCTTCTCAATGAGTGTCGGTTGTCTCCAAGATGTTGTCGTCCCTGACTAAAGACGCTATCTGATGCAACGGTTGACATTGAAACATTCAAGATGTCTCTAGCTAATCTTGAAAGCACGGGATATTGTGTTTCACTCCAACGTGTTGATCCGTCGTCTGCGATCCTCTAACGGAGATCGAAGATAATATTTCAGCTCTTCTCGATAAGTTAAGGTGTAAGTTCTCTCATCAACACTGTTCCAACAAGGTAACTCATAAAAGGAATCCGGAAAATCACTATGTGCCGGCCTTTTAGAAGATGATGGCTCCTGGGGAGGATGAGGAGCGACAGTTAGAGTGATATTAGTAGGTACGGCTAAGTCAAATAAATCAGCATAGTGATTATATAATTTTTCTATGTATCCATTCGCATCATTCATAGTCGTCCACAAATCAGGTTCTACTTTTTTAGATTCAGAATCATTGTTAGTATTTATTTATAAGTTAGCATAAATAATAGTACTAAAGTGACACATAGTATTATATTTAATGCACGAATTTAACATAGCACCAACCAAGTAAATAGGGGGAATCGGGAAAAAATATTTTTTAAATTTAGTAAACATGGCATCAACAACTTCTTTATAACTATCTTTATTTTTATATTCTTTAAGCAAACCAGAAATATCGGCTATATATCCCAAAATATTACAAACAGTAGGATAATACGCACCGAAAAATTCAACCGTAGCTACATAAATTTTTTCTAAAAACTTAACAAGATCATTAATTACAACCCAATCAGAATCATGTAGCATGCAATCAGAAGAATCAGTAAATGAACCGCAATGTTGGTTAAAAGCTAGTGTAATAGGAACTCTATATTTATAACAAGTTTTTAAAAAATCATACGTAGAATTCCATCTAATATCAATTTCCTTAGGCATCAATATCGGTGCAAGTCCATTTTCTTGACATTTAATTTTAAATTCTCTAAATCTTTTTCTCCGATTATTTCCTTGAATAAAACCAACAGCAAGACGAATTTTTTCAATATAAAGCTCAAAAAATTCAAGACCATCTTTTACAATTAAATTATATATATGACATGCACACTTAATATGAAAAATTTCAGGCAACGACGAAGATAGCATAGATTTTAATTTTTTTATAACAGTCTTGTTGTTAGAAGCATTATCAAAAGCAATACATAAGATTTTATTTTCGATACCAAAAAATCCGGCAACTTTAACAATAGAATCAACAATAAAATCTCAAGTATATTTACGGTCTTCATCATATAAAATAGCAAGAATACGTTTTTGCATCACAAAATTACTATCCATCCAGTGACAAGTAACGGTTAAATAATCATTTTTATTTACAGCACGACCAAGATCAGAAGTTAGGGACAATCTACATTGAATATTTTTTTACAATGTTGATAAATAAAAACAATATTGTGAATAAAGTCTAAAAATATCAGATCGACAAGTACTTCTAGGACACCATTAAACATAGGATTATAAATAGCTTGAATATAATGAATAAAGGCATCAGAAGAAGGAAAACTAAAAGTCGAACAACCCACAACTACCATTTTAGCTATTTCTTTCCGGTCCCTCAATTTATTATACCTCTTCGTTACCTGACCGGTTGCTGGGTCCATTCTAGTTTGCGTTGGCCCATCAACATCCCCACCACCTCGTGCAATTTCTAACTCTCTTTTGTGAGCATCACCTATATGTGTCATTAACGTACCCGTACCCCCTTGCTTGCCTCCGCTTTTATGTTTATATATTTATTGACAAATATTGCATTGCACCCCAGTATCTGATATACGTTTAAAAAATTGCCATGCAATACTAGTTGTTTTACGAGGTCTTGGGGCACGGGGAGGACGGAAAGGGAGATTAACCGATTCAGATCTAACATTAACATTTCCTACTGCGGGTGTCTCATTAATATTTTCATCATCTTCATCTAAATTAACCGCATCTACTTCATTTTCTTCTTCTATACCGTAATTTTTCTAAGCTTCTACATAATCCATTTTGTGAGTACCTACCCCTATTTCTTCGCCAAAAGGTGTACCAAGCGGTACCGGAGGCGAAGGCATACGGGTATATGTACTACTTGAAGTACCTATACCTCTAGTAATTCACTTTTTACTACCACTACCGCTTCCGGGACAAAAAGTTTTAACACCTTTAGTAGCGAGGTTTCTTAGTTTATCCATAGTATAAATTAAATTAAACTAAAAAAATTCAAAATACACAAATATAATAAAATTAAATATTCAACAATTAATACAATAAATAAAAATTAAACGTAAGAGATGGAACGACAATACTAAATTTTGGAAGTATCCGAAGGTTGCGAATTTAGAAACTTCCACTCGTACTTTGTACATGCAAAATTAAAAAATTAAAGTGAGCACTTTAGGAAATTAAATATATTGAATATTTGAGAATTGAGATTTGAGAGAGAATGAGATTTTGAGAGAGTGAAAAATTGTGTGAAAAATGATTTGAAGGTGTAGGGTATTTATAGAATTTTTTATGGGATTAAAAAAGTATTTTAAAAGTATTTTTTTTTTTAATTAATGGGCCCAAACTAGCCGTTTGGACACAAAAACGGCTATATAGTCGTTGGGCCAACGGCTAGTTTGGCCCAAATTTAAAAAAAAACTGGCCCGGGACCCGGTTCTCTAAAGCCCTTGGGCTTACCGGGCCGGTTCGGATCGGGTCAGCCCGACCCACTTGACACCCTTTTCTTTTGATATATCAAATAATGTTTTGCTAGAGAGAAGTGATATTTGGGGAAGAAAGAGACAGTCTTCGTACTTTTGGAGAAGAAAGAAACACAGATTTCAAGGAATCTTTATTACTTATATTTGTATTGGTATTCATATTAAAATAGTAGTAAAATAATACTTATTAATAATGAAATATAATAGAAATAATAAAGTTAACATTAATATGTCGGCAATATATCGAGGAAAATAGTAGGCCGATAATTTTTGTTTAATGATAAATTTTTAGTATATCTTTATAACTCTATTTTATAATATTTGATAACCTTTTTTTAGCTGAATCCCAGCAATCGTATCCATACTCGAATTTACACCCTTAAATCTTAAAATTTAAATTTTGACGAATTCGACTCTCAAATCTGCACCCATCTTAAATACCCGCACCCGAGGTCGAGCAACTTAGGATTGACCACGCTAGTTATGGTTCCAACATATTCAATAAAACTCTTGCCCTAATTAAAGAGTGGTTCTTGGAGAAGAATCTTTCACCATCCTTGTGTCTTTCACAATAGTTTATGTGCTCATGACAAAATTGTATTTGTTCTTGGTGGATTTCACATTGTTGATTTCATTGGATCAGTAAGGATATTTTATCCTAAGTATTTTATGGCTTCATTTAACATATAAAATGATGCGTATGGAGAGATACCATTAATTACCAGAGGAAATTTATGATATTTTGAATTACATGAATCACCTGAACACGAATTCCTCCTAAGATCTGGTATTTCAGTATTAGAAGGAATGTTTTGTGTTTATTATACTTGTTGAAATTTGTGTTCTGGCTAATGAAAGAATATGATGTCAAAGGAGTCGTGGACTAAATTATTTACTCTACGAGAGATCAATCTTTATTCAGAGATACCGGTATATAGGTTTTCTCAGTGGCGGAGCCAAAATTTTCAATGAGGGGGTTCAGATGTAAAATATACGGACTATATATAGATAAAAATATTTTTGACCATATAAAAATAATATAATTTTCCGACGATGAACCCCCTTAAATGTATGTGGCTCCGCCACTGGATTTGCTGATGTTCGTTTAGGACATCCAAAGGACCATATGGAGTGTTACTACGAGGGGCATCACCACTCAAGTAGTTTGTTATACGAAAAGCTTGATCTCTTCAAAATTAATTACTTGCTCAGTAGTATTTTCTTATGATCGGAGTATCCTCCTCATGCTTGCTGCAACAATTTATTCTTATAAGTTATATTAACTTGTCAATGTTTGGTTTCGAAATTATGTCATTGCTTATTTCATGTCACAACATGCCCAGAGCCGTTAAAGCGTTATACGCAGTTCATATCACTATCACAGATTGGGCTAGCCAAATTTAGAAATATGAGGAAAGATCATTTGGCCATTGCCTTTGCAATAAGATCCTCCTCATATCAAGTTTATGGTTTCCCATTAAACACATGATCATTAGGAATTAGGATCACTAGGAGGAGCTTATTATGATATTCTTATCTAATCACTAAGGTCGAGTTTCGTCCTTGCCTGATGGTGAATCTTGTAGTAAAGTTTATTTTTGTCTTTGCAATTCGAGGATCGATCTCCTTTTGGCCCCACTAAATCGAAGTGACCTTAAAATTAGGTTTATTAAGGTATCGAAACATTTGTGAGTCATATTCAATATGTTAAGGACATTTTTTTTACCCTTTTTCGTAATTAAAATTAACATGGAGTGAGTAATTTTTTTTTCAATCTAAGCTCGGATTTGAAGTTGTAATCATTAGGAATATCCAAATTCTTTATAGATTATGAATCTTTTTTCTATCTCAAAATAGAAAATTTAAGGAATTCTTATAATCTCAACACATTGAGCAAATTTCATCAGAAAAACAAAGATAAACATAATTATACTGAAATTGCATTAAGCACCATATATACTTTTCAAAGAGGGTTTCAATTTTCCCAACATTTATAAATTATTCATTAAGAAGTAAATCGTTGATTTGACAATTTCTATAACAATACAAATACTAACAACAAATCATAAAGAGCTTGTATCCTCCTATAGTTACAATATTTTTTTTCTAGACAATTTTTTTTAATTGTTGGCAGTATCACATATATATTCTAAGATCATCCAAAACACTAAATTCACCCAACAAAAACCCATAATTATCTACAATTGGAACTCCCAATTTATGTGAATATTTCACTTCTTGATTTTCTGAAATTTTCACCCAAGTCCCCATCATTAATTCTTCATCACTTTCTTCAACCCCATTTGATGTATTCGTATTCTCATCAACACTCATTGACGATTTTTCTTCAAACTCATCAGTAACACAAGATTCTTGATCAGATTTTTCAGAAATCTGGCCATTTTTTGCACTTTTAGCCATCACTAATTCTTTGAATTCAAACTTCTTAGACTTGTAATTTTTTGAAGCGTTTTCAGCCGTAACAAAAGTACCCAACCAAATCATTTTCTTGTTCAATGGGTGTTTAATTTCAGCACAAAATTTCCCATTTTTTCTCTTACATACCCCAATAGGGTACAATCTGACACAAGTATTCTTTGATATTCTTTTGTAGGATTTCATGATCAAAGTTTTGAGAGGGAAAAAAGGGGCAATTTCTGTAAAGAACAGAGTATAAAAAAAGCTTGGGACATGAAGAAAAAAAGAATAAATTGTGAACACATATATAGGAGTAATTAGAGAACCAATTAAGGAAACTTTCATTCTCTTTCTATTTGGAAAAGGATTTAACAAAACGAGTAAAGTATTGATTGAGAAATTGTTGCATATTATTAGTCACTGTATTTATTAGTATCTTAATTTGACACTGAATATTCAAATCTCTAAATTTGGTAGAATACCACATTTGGGAGTGCGGAGCCTAAAAGGTAAGTTTTTTGGAATAAGGTAAACTCACCATTTTACCTTACATTCTAACATTTGCACTGACGACGTTAACTTCTTAATAGACAAGGTAAACACCTGTATTTACCTTGTTCCTTTTGGAATTTTATAGTAGTGGGGTGCCCTTTTGAAATTTTGACTAAAAAAACTTGCCTTTTAGGCTCCGGACTCCCACATTTGGTCCAGTATTAAATGAAATACAATTAATTTTGACGAGTCTTATCTTTATCTCACGAGTTAAAAAATTATTCACCATCGTATATAAAAAAAAGGTTATTCGACTATGAATAAATTTCTTTTAAAGAATCAATTGACGACATGGCCTGGTTAATATTATATTTAACTTACTAATATATCATAAGTTGTAATAACAATGGGGGAAATATCTTCATACTTTGCGATAATTTAATCCTTATCTCTATTTTTTTATCATCCGATATTTCATATCCGCTTTATATCTTGAGTTATAATAATTATGAAAAGATTTTTACACTGTGTATAACTAATAAATTCATACCTCTTTTTTTTCCAGTGGATGTTTCATCTTTGTTTTATATCTTAAGCTATTATAATTGTGGAAAGTACTTTATGTTATGTGAATAATTAAATTTGTTTCTAATTTTTTCACTCGATATTTCATATCATTTTGATGCCTCAACTAGTTTGTATTTAAGTCATGTCTGATTATCTTTTCGTTATTTATATTTTAGGTTGAACTAAACTACTATAATTCATCCTTGCCTACAAATTAGTTGACAATGTTTACAAATCTTACAAACAGAAGTTAATATATTTATATTTATTGTATATTCGCTTAGAATGATTTTAAAAAAGGAAGTACTACTTATCGAGAATTGCAAAATCGTAGAATAAAGATCATTAAAAGAAAAAGCATCTTCTGAAGATTTTTTTCATTCTCAACGCTTGAACTCCGACAATATAATATAAAAGTTTTCATAAGGAAATTAATTTAAGTTTCCATCGAGTGTATATGTTTTAGCTTTTATGTATGAACGAATTGAGATAAAATAACATGGGAAGATCAATTAAAACATGGCCCTTCGTAATTAAGTACTATAAATCATATTTTAAGAGAATCTTTCATGTTTTCTATTGGTTATTATGATATTAGTAAAACAATATCTTTGGAGCTTTAAATGTTTTTCAATATATGTATCCCAATTTTATAATCAATAAAAGTAGAAAAATATGAACTTTAATGTGAACCTCAAAATAATTCTGGAGTTGTTCAAACACCAGAATTTTATAAATGAACATTACGAAAATAATTAAATATTATTTTTTGCATTTCATTTGAATTTGTAAATCTTAAACAATTTTTGAATTTGTACCTTTTTATACTAAATTAGAATCTTGTCATATATTGAGAAAATCCAACAATTTATATAATAATATGTTCAAATTATTCCCTTAATAGCATGGTGGTAGGATGAAGAACCGTTGAATATTTTAACTTGATTTTAAAAACTTTTTTGGAGGAAGAATAGTTGTATATAAAAGGGAAATTTTCGAGCAGAAATAATTTTATCAGCATATCAATCGTAAAATTAAAATTTTTACCAAAAATAATTTAATATATTAAGTTGACCACCCCTTATTCGTTATAATTATATCTTTTGCAGATCCAATATTAACCATCTTGAGATTGCATTTATGTAATTTTTAATTTTATTAAAAGTCCAAAATTATCCAAATGGTTATAGAGCCAATAAATTAGCTTATTAGATCATTGATATTGTTGTCTTCTTTTAAAAGAAAAATAAAGAATTTCATCCTTGAAAAGGTTTCTAATCATTCAATGAAATATTTTCTTTTTTTTTTCAAAAAAGGTACTTTCTCAATTTATTTATTTTTTGTTTAAAAAGGTACTTTGTCAATTTGTTTAAACGACAAAAATTAAGGAATAATTATTGCCACAACTATCAACCATTGTACTATCAATTATCTGGTACAAATACGATATAAGTATATGGGATAAGAAGAGGGAAAAAAAACACCTACGACTTGGACATACAATAATGTGTCGATTGGTTTATAAACAAAGTTGTGCATTAATTAGTAATATAATTATTGTAATATAAGAATTAATAACATAGAAATTGAAATTCAGGAAATTAGTAATGTGTATTTATCATCAAACAATTGATGTATTAAAAACTAGTGAATTGGTTCGCATAACTCTTATTTAATTATGACATAGTACTTTTTATTGAATATATAAATTAAAACTTTTTTAGTCCTCAAATTTAAACGGATTAGATTTTTATTACCGAAAGAAAAAAAATATAG
This sequence comes from Capsicum pubescens, assembly GCA_030864215.1. Taxonomy (NCBI): domain Eukaryota; kingdom Viridiplantae; phylum Streptophyta; class Magnoliopsida; order Solanales; family Solanaceae; genus Capsicum; species Capsicum pubescens. The sequence continues at coordinate 414,990,112 of CM061548.1, forward strand.
CATCATATATAAACTCATTACTTTTCTATTTTTGCTCAGCAAAATATTTTGAGTTATTTTGAAAGAATGATTTCAAATGTATGACGAAGAACATTATTGCTCGTAGCTGGTTCGTGCTTATGCAAAGACTATTTATGCTTAAGCACTCTATTTATTTTTGAGACTTCTATTCGTCCGTAGGTTAGGATGAACAAAAAATTCAATAAAGCGAAAATTCTCAAAAAGAAGAATAGAAAAATGAGAAGTGTAAATATTAATAATATAGAAATTATGCACCATCTTATTGATTTATGTATATATATAATGTTTTTGAAAATATATCTACAAATTCAAGAAAAGGATTGCACTCTGAGTTAATTAATATTTCTAATGAATCTTTTTAGCACTACTAATATAAGTTAAACTACATAATCCACTTCAATTCTATCTTCACGTTATACCAATTCTAAATAACTATTTGTGTTATTCACACATTTAATTCTTCGTCATTTTAATAAAGTGCATAAATATTAATTTTTTATATGAAAAAAGCTTAACATATATCAAATATTATTAGTCATCACTCCTTTTTTTTTGGTTCTCATTCATCCCTCCTCTCCTCTTACTCACACCATCATAGCCATATTTTTTTTTTAAGAAATTTGTTGTATTGATTAATCCTCACAGAATGTCATATATAGTATTCCTACTTTTTATTTTTTTCAATTAAATTAAATTCTCGATCATTTGCTCTGTAAATAACTATCACATTTGTTATATATTGAATTAATCAAATAAATCTTACATTTATTAAATATTGAATTCCTCTAGCAGGTTATAAGAAAACATAAATAGTAGGTTGGCTAATTAATGATTTTTGTTGTTCTTATTTTTCAACATTGTTAAGGAAATAAAATAAATGATTTTTTTTTTGAAGTTTTTCTAAGTACATATGGTACATAAAATAAAATTAACAGAGGCCATCACCAATCATTCTTTTTTTTTATTTATTTCCCAAGGTATCCCCACAGCCGGCAGTCGTGAGACTAATCCTCCGTTCCTCTGTCAGTGCACTAAGCAGTAGGAAACTGGCCACAGAGTTTGCTCCATTCGCCAGAGGCGGGGATCGAACTCCCGACCTCTTGCTTAAGGGACATGGCGTTGAACCACCATGCCAACTCTAGTGGTTAATCACCAATCATTCTTAGTATTTGTTGTGTGCATTTATTGCTATATTTATTTTTTGGCTTTTAGAGTACACTATGTAAAAATAAATTTAAAATATAAATAATATAAAAAAAAGATATATAAGAATGTTGATCATAAAGAGATGTCATATCATCTTATCTATATCAAATTTGATATGTATATATAAATTTATTACTATGCACTATATATGTCGATACAATAGATAAATGAAAAGTTTAATAAAATGAACAAGTAAATACTAAGAAAAATATAACTTCTTCATGCACAACACAATTTCTTTATGTGTACTTAACGACGAAGTTAGACTTTCAATTATGTGTTCGACTATATCCAATAACTTTGATCCAGACCTTATTATCTTAAGAAATAAAATTTTGAACTCGTAAACTTCAAATCTTGATTCTGTTTCTGCAATATCTCAGAAAATGACAGACATAATTGCAATTGCAAAATGCCCATAAGTTATCATACGGAAGAAATAATATATTCAATTGTTGGATCAATGCAATTGCAAATAAAAATGAAAAGCAGAAGAATACTAATAACATAAATATTTATACCTTTCGTTAATTTTCTTTAGTTTCTTTCTTTTTCACAGAAAATAGAACCTTTTTTTTTTTTTTTGGGGGGGGGGGGGGGGAGGGGGCACCTTAGCCATCAACCTTACCATTGTGATTCTTACTGGTACTCTTTTGACACAATTTATAAGCAGGCAACACCGCTCTTCTTCTTCATTAACTATAGAAAATGAAAAGAGAAGAGTTATAAGAAACTGTGCAATTAAAAAATTAAAGTTTCTCATTTAATTGAGTAATTATTTAAGTAATTTTGAATTTATTTTTCAAATAAGATAAACAAAAGAAAAGAGAAGAAAAATTCAAATAAATAAGAAAAAAATATATAGAAAAGAAGACCATAGAGAGATGTCACACCACCTTCTTTATGTTTCTCCTTTATTATTATATACTAGTGAATAGGTTCGCGCTTTGCGCGATGTGTAAGACGTTGTTGAATTTATATAAAAAAAATTATAATAATAAAATTTTGATGAGCTATTTTATCGAATGAAGATAAATTATTGAGAAGAAAGATACTTAACAAGTAAGAACTTCAACTTTTCATTCATACTTAAATATTTTTCATAAATATTACTCAAGTATTATAAATGATACTATTTATTAGAAATCATAATTGGAGGTAAATCATATACTTAATTCGAGCTTGTCTTACCTAATCTTATTTATTTGTGCTTTTATACCTAATGGGTTAATTATGTAAATAAGAATATTTATAGTTATTGTAGTGATAAGTAAACGTTATATATAATCTAAGATTTTTTGTGTTACATAAGTCCTCTCATCTGCTATTAATTAGAGAATTTACATAAGTCCTTTCATGTAATCCATTTTTATTTTATTGTTTTTCATCCATTTTTATTTTACATTTTTCTCCTTTTTTTGCATTTTTTCCTACTCTATCCTATTAACATATTTGTTTTTCAAAAATTTCACCCAAGTCCCCATCATTAACTCTTCATCACTTTCTTCAACCCCATTTGATGTATTCGTATTCTCATCAACACTCATTGACAATTTTTCTTCAAACTCATCAGTAACACAAGATTCTTGATCAGATTTTTCAGAAATCTGGCCATTTTTTGTACTTTTAGCCATCACTAATTTTTTGAATTCATGCTTCTTAGACTCGTAATTTTTCGAAGCGTCTTCAGCCGTAACAAAAGTACCCAACCAAATCATTTTCTTGTTCAATGGGTGTTTAATTTCCACACAAAATTTCCCATTTTTTCTCTTACGTACCCCAATAGGGTACAATCTTACATAAGTATTCTTTGATATTCTTTTGTAGGACTTCATGATAAAAAATTTGAGAAGAAAAAAAAAGGCTATTTCAGTAAAGAACAAAGTATAATAAATTTGAGACGTGAAGAAAAAGAGAATAAATAGTGAACACATATATAGCCGTAATTAGAGAACCAATTAAGGAAACTTTTTCTCCTATTTCTATTTGGAAAAAGATTTAACAAAATGAGTAAAGTATTGATTGAGAAATTGTTGCGTATTAATCACTCTATTTAATAGTATATCCTAATTTGATAGTGGATATTCAAATCTTTAAATTCGGTAGAATACTACAATTGGTCCAGTATTAAATGATGAAATACAATTAATTTTGATGTGTCTTATCTTTATCTCACGAGTTAAAATATTATTCACCATTGTATATAAAAAAAAAGGTTATTCGACTATGAATAAATTTCTTTTAAAGAATCAATTGATGACCTGGCTTGGTTAATATTATATTTAACTTACTAATATATATTAAGCTGTAATATTAATGGTGGAAATATCTTCATACTTTGCGATAACTTAATCCTTATCTCTCACTCTTTCTTTTTTTCATTCGATAGTTTCATATCCGCTTTATATCTTGAATTATAATAATTATGAAAAGATATTTATGTTAGAGTTTAAGTTCTGTGCACCGTCTGTGCATAAAAAATTCTACACTAACAGCTAACTTGACCTGTTATTGCAGGTTGCCCAATTATTTACATAAAAATTAAAAAAGAAAAAATTAGGTAACCTCCAATAGCAAGTCAAGTTCACCTGATAGTGTAGAATATTTTCTACACTAACGATGCACAAAACTTAAATTCTTTATGTTATGCGTATAACTAATAAATTCACATCTCCTTTTTTTTTTTGCGGATGTTTCATATTTGTTTTAGGCCAAAGTCATCGACAAGCACTCAAACTTGTTGCGAAAATTCACTTAGATCCCTCAACTAAGGTCTGTTCCTATCAGACTCCTACCCCCCCGAATTTTGTTCCAATTGGGCATTTTTTTCCCTATAGCAAAAAGCTCAAAGTGTATGTTGCACGCACGCGATGACGTGGCAAAACGAGCTAATTGGAAACTGACACGTGGCATTGTGGGTCCAATAATTATTAAAAATTAATAATATTTTTTTTAAAAAAAAGTATATAAAAATGGCATTGAGGAAATTATTAAAAAAAATTCTAAAATTATTTCAAAAATAAAAATGAAAAACTGATTATTTTATAAAAATTATAAAAAAATTTAAAAATGAAATTAATTATTAAAAAATTATTTTTTTAAAAAAAAATAATTAGTAAAAAAAATTATAATTTTTTTTTAAAAATGAAAATAAAAAATGGCATTGTGGATATAAATTATGAAAAAATAATTATAAAATTATTTTAAAAATAAAAATAAAAAACTGAATATTTTAAAAAAATTATAAAAATTTTTATAAAAAGAAATAAATTATTAAAAAATTATTTAAAAAATAAAAAAATTAATTATTAAAAAAATTATAAAACTTTTTAAAATGAAAATAAAAATTGGCATTGAGGATCCAATTTATGAAAAACTAATTATAATATATTTGGAAAATAAAAATAAAAAACTGATTATTTAAAAAAAATTATAATTTTTTTTTAAAATGAAATAAATTATTAAACAATTTTTTTTAAAAAAATAATTATTAAAAAAAATTATAAAAAAATTTAAAAAATGAAAATAAAAAATGGCATTGAGGATATAAATTATGAAAATATAATTATAAAATTATTTAAAAAATAAAAATAAAAAACTGATTATTTAAAGAAAATTATAAAAAAATTTAAAAAATTAAATAAATTATTAAAAAATTATTAAAAAATTATTTAAAAAATAAAAAATTAATTATTAAAAAAAATTATAAAACTTTTTAAAATAAAAATGGCATTGAGGATCCAAATTATGAAAAAATAATTATTAAATAATTTAAAAAATTAAAATAGAAAGTTAACTATTAAAAAGAAATTATAATTTTTTTTAAAAAATGAAAATAAAAAACAAAATTATTTTTAAATTCTGTTTTATTAGAAAAAAATATATTGGGGTCCTCTAATGCTTTTTGGGGCCTTTAGCGTTTAAAAAAAAAATTATCATTAAAAAATTTTGGGGCCCTCAATGCCACTTGGCATCTTTTTATTCATAAATTAGGGGAAAAAAAATGCTCCTCTCGCGCCTCCCACGATGGCACTGCACGCGCAGTGCCACATAGGCAAAAAATGCCCAATTGGAACAAAATTCGGGGGGGTTAGGGGTCTGATAGGAACAAGCCTTAGTTTAGGGGTCTAAGTGAATTTTCGCAACAAGTTTGAGTGTCTATCGATGCCTTTGGCCTTTGTTTTATGTCTTAAGCTATTATAATAGTCCATGCCCTATCTCGATGGGTCTTTGATTTGCTCCTATCCTAGCTTTATAATCCACCAGTCTTTTCTAGTTTTTGAAAGCCCTTCGGGGGCCTAACCCTCTTTTCCCACCTGGGTGTGAAGTTCAATGGCTTCCATCATTGACGAACACCTGGCTAATATATAAGACAAAGAAATGAAGAGCCTATGCGGCTATGCCACATATAGACTATAGGAGTAAATTCTCTGAATGATCACCCATGTTTGGAAAATTGCCTATAAATATAACTTTTATTTTATTTAGGACAAGAATATCATCCAAATTTTCCTTTTTTTCCTTTAAATATTCTTATCATCTCAAAATCTTTCTCTCTCCTACTTAGAATCATTAAATTTCTTCTTTTTTTTTTATAAATGTATAACTTATCAAACTTATTTAATTAAAGTTTTATCCTAATTCTTTTTTTTTTAAATTACACATGATATATTAATCATTGAAGATTAATCTAATTACACCAAAAGCTTAGTTTATTTTATTTGATATGTAATCTTCAAAGTTTCTTTTATTTACTTATTTATTTCACCACTTAATAATAGTTTTAAAATACAAGTCCTTATACGAATTGACACAATAATTTTTTTTGTCGTTTATTTTATATATTAAAATTCTAAAATATAAAAAAAATAAAACGATGGATTTCATATTTTAGACATTAAGTTTGTTATTTATGTGAGAATAAAAGAATAAAATCTCCTTTTTTTGAAGGAAAGAAAAATTATATAGTCTTGAAACAAATTAAACTTTTTAAAAAAATATTAACAAAATGATATCTTCATCAGTACTATTACAAATGAATTTTTAAAATATTACTCTATCAATTATTCTTTTCTTTTGATGGATTTAGAATGAAGTACGGATATAAATTAGTGTTTAATTGTCTAATAAAATAAAATATAAATATAATGAACACAAAAAAAGTGAAGAAAATAAATTAAAAATAATATATTTTTTTATAAATTTATGTCTTATCTTACGAATTTAATGATTTATTTATGGGCAATTCCTTGTAAAAAAATTGCAAAAAAATCATCTTTTCACTATGTAATTACCAAAAATTATCTTGCATAAAAATTGCAAGTAATCTATGTCCAAATTAATTTTTTCAGGTAATAATACATATTAAAATTATTTTATTGAATTTTGTTTGGCAACAAAAAAATCGTAGGTTTGCCATCAATACTTTTAAATAACAAATTATATTATTTTATTCTCTATTACTCTATATTTGAAGGAAATGTAATATCTTTGGATTATATTAATCCAAAAATTCCTTTGTATAATTCCAAAAGTAGATTTTATTCTTTTATTCTCATGTAAATAACAAATTTAATGTCTAAAATATTAAATCCGTCGTTTTATTTCTTTTAGATTTTAAGAATCTTTAATATATAAAATAAATAATAAAAAAAATTAAATGAGTACCAAATTTTATAAGTACTTGAGTTTTAAATATTATTAAGTGGTGAAATAAATAAGTTAATAGAAGAAACTTTGAAAAGTACATATCAAATAAAATAATTCAAGATTTTGGTGTAATTAAATTAATCTTCAATAATTAGTATATCATGTGTATTTTTTTAAAAAAAGAATTAGGATAAAACTTTAGTTAAATAAGTTTGATAAGTTAAATAGATCTATTTATCAAAAAAAGAAAGAAATTTTAATGACATGGAATTTCTAGTAGGAGAGAGGAAGTTTTTGAGGTGTTAAGTATATTTTAAGAAAAAATAGAAAGAGTTGAGTGATATTCTTGTCCTAAATAAAACAAAAATGATATTTGTAGGCAATTTTCCAAACATGGGTGACCATCTAGGGAATTTACTCTAGATTATAGTGAACTACTTATAACATACTTGTCTTTTCCTATCTAGGCCATGGAAATCCACTTGCCACCTGTGCAGTTCCTTCTTCGATTCGAATGTACTTCGAAATTTTGGAAGATAATAATTTCAGAACACTATAATTTAAGACGAAGCATTGGAATCATGCCAAGAATAACCAAAATTCAAATAAATATCATATTCTATGCGATAAGGTTGGTACATTGTGTTCTATTGTTCTTCTTTATCATTCGATAGCACTTACAATCTGAGATATGACTTGACTAGTGATGACTATAAGATTGACAAGACGTATAATGGTTACAACCCGCATAGTAAAACCCTTCGACATTGATAGCCATCCACGTGACATTCACAATCATGTATGTTACTTATTATCTAGACTCGTCGATATTTCATCATGGAACATTTCATTGGATCATTATTGGTATATATTGTATCTAAGTATTTTATAGTTTCATTTGATATATCAAATGATGTTTTACTAGAGAGAAGTGATATTTGGAGAAGAAAGAGACAGTCTTCGTACTTTTGGAGAAGAAAGAAACACGAATCTCAAGGAATCTTTATTACTTATATTTGTATTGGTATTCATATTAAAATAGTAGTAAAATAATACTTATTAATAATGAAATATAATAGAAATAATAAAGTTAATATTAGTATGTCGGCAATATATCAAGGAAAATAGTAGGCCGATAGTTTTTGTTCAATAGTAAATTTTTAGTATATCTTTATAACTCTATTTTAAAATATTTGATAACCTTTTTTTAGCTGAATCTCAGCAACCGTATCCATACTCGAATTTGCACCCTCGAATCTTAAAATTTAAATTTTGACGAATTCAACTCTCGAATCTGCACCCATCTTGAATACCCGCACCCGAGGCCGAGCAACGTAGGATTGACCACACTAGTTATGGTTCCCACTTATTCAATAAAACTCTTGCCCTAATTAAAGAGTGGTTCTTGGAGAAGAATCTTTCACCATCCTCGTGGATTTCACAATAGTTTGTGTGCTCAAGACAAAATTGCATTTGTTCTTGGCGGATTTCACATGGTTGATTTCATTGGATCAGTAAGGATATTTTATCCTAAGTATTTTATGATTTCATTTAACATATAAAATGAAGCGTATGGAGAGATACCATTAATTACCAGAGGGAATTTGTGATATTTCGAATTACATGAATCACCTGAACACGAATTCCTCCTAAGATCTAGTATTTCAATATTAGAAGGGTTGTTTTGTGTTTATTATACTTGTTGAAATTTGTGTTCCGGCTAATGAAAGAATATTATGTCAAAGGAGTCGTGTACTAAATTATTTACTCTACGAGAGATCAATCTTTATCCAGAGATACCGGTATATAGGTTTGCTCAGTAGCGGAGCTAGAATTTTCACTGAGGGGGTTCAGAAGTAAATATACGGACTAGTCGAAGGGAGTTCAACATCTACTATATATAGATGTATTCGTATTCTCATCAACACTCATTGACGATTTTTCTTCAAACTCATCAGTAACACAAGATTCTTGATCAGATTTTTCAGAAATCTGACCATTTTTTGCACTTTTAGCCATGGCTAGTTCTTTGAATTCAACCTTCTTAGACTCGTAATTTTTCGAAGCGTCTTCATCCGTAACAAAAGTACCCAACCAAATCATTTTCTTGTTCAATGGATGTTTAATTTCAGCACAAAAATTCCTATTTTTTCTCTTACGTACCCCAATAGGGTACAATCTGACACAACTATTCTTTGATATTCTTTTGTAGGATTTCATGATCAAAGTTTTGAGCGGGAAAAAAGGGGCAATTTCTGTAAAGAACAAGTATAAAAAAAGTTTGGGATGTGAAGAAAAAAAGAATAAATAGTGAACACATATATAGGAGTAATTAGAGAACCAATTAAGCAAACTTTTATTCTCTTTCTATTTGGAAAAGGATTTAACAAAACGAGTAAAGTATTGATTGAGAAATTGTTGAATATTATTAGTCACTGTATTTATTAGTATCCTAATTTGACACTGAATATTCAAATCTCTAAATTTGGTAGAATAACACATTTGGGAGTGCGGAGCCTAAAAGGTAAGTGTTTTGGGATAAGGTAAATTCACCATTTTACCTTATAAGGTAAACTCACCATTTTACCTTACATTCTAACATTTGCACTGAGGACGTTAACTTCTTAATAGATTTACCTTGCCCCTTTTGGAATTTTATAGTATTGGGATGCCCTTTTGAAATTTTGACTAAAAAAACTTGTCTTTTAGGCTCCGGACTGCCACATTTGGTCCAGTATTAAATGAAATACAATTAATTTTGACGAGTCTTATCTTTATCTCACGAGTTAAAATATTATTCACCATTGTATATAAAAAAAAGGTTATTCGACTATGAATAAATTTCTTTTAAAGAATCAATTGAACACATGGCCTGGTTAATATTATATTTAACTTACTATTATATCTTAAGCTGTAATAATAATGGTGGAAATATCTTCATACTTTGCGATAATTTAATCCTTATCTCTATTTTTTTATCATCCGATATTTCATATCCGCTTTATATCTTGAGTTATAATAATTATGAAAAGATTTTTACACTGTGTATAACTAATAAATTTGTATCTCTTTTTTTTTCAGTGGATGTTTCATATTTATTTTATATCTTAAGTTATTATAATTGTGGAAAGTACTTTATGTTATGTGAATAATTAAATTTTTTTCTCATTTTTTCACTCGATATTTCATATTATTTTGATGCCTCAACCAGTTTGTATTTAAGTCGTGTCTAATTATCTTTTCGTTATTTATATTTTAGGTTGAACTAAACTACTATAATTCATCCCTGCCTACAGATTAGTTGACAATGTTTACAAATCTTACAAACAGAAGTTCATATATTTATATTTATTGTATATTCGCTTAGAATGATTTTTAAAAAAGGAAGTACTACTTATCGAGAATTGCAAAATCATAGAATAAAGAAATTAGTTGAGATTATACGCAAACAAATTTGAATATCATAATTTTAATAATAAAAAAATTATATTCTCATGAATCAAACTCATACCCCCACAATTTTTGCATATTATATTCTGTAAATTCCATATTTAGTATGATGAACCATATGTTTACCAAAAATATATGCACTAAATTATCAAAAAAATAGTAAATCTAGTATTACAATAATATATACATTTTGTCTGCCAATAAAACGATCTCAAATTGGTAATACTAGGAAAATTGTCATAATTAGTATTGCAAGTTGGAATTGTCTTTAACTATTATGCCAGGTGTATCATATTTTAATACATATATATAATTGCCACAAATAATGTTTGCGAGTAAAATAAAAACTTATTAATAGTTGAATCTATAATTAGAAGTGGCACCTAGCTATTTTTGGCTAGGGATTATTTTTCCCTTTCATTTGCAGTTTAATTTTGGAAATGACACCTCAGAAAATACCTATTTACATTCGGTGTTTACACAACGCTATCTATTTCGAGTACCAATTAATTTGAATTTATATCGAGAAATCCTACTTAAAAAATATGTTGCTTTAACTTAAAGACGACTTCATATGCAGGACTCGAAAAAAATGACATCTATGCCTAGATATTAATCTTTGTTCTATTTTTGCAAAACTGAAAATTTAAGATTATAACTTATTATTTAACTTTAATATTTAAATAAAAAACAAATTACATTGAAATTGACTAATATTATATTTTGAATATACTATAAACTTCTATAATAATTAAATTAGTGTCCATCAATAAAGATCACGAGAAAGATTCTTTTTTTTTTTTTCAAACATATCATTATGTGTAATTTTGACAATAAATCCTGTCATATAAAATTTATGCCATTTTTTCTAAGTTTAGAATTTTGTTTGACCAATACTCAGATTTCTAGAAGATTGTCCTTTCGAAAATCACTTTATTTCTTTTTTATTTATATAGTAGTACTATTTCTTTTAATTAATCTATTAAAAAATATATGGCATTTTTACATTATGATACAATTTAATTTTAAATTTTCTTTTACCCTTAATAACATGCTTTATAGTCACATAATTCTCATGACATGCTTAAATTCATAAGTTTCACGAGTCCTTTTATGTTCTTAAATTAATTTCTGAACTTAGTTAAATTATAACAATAACAATAAAAAAAAATCTAGCTAGTGTGATCTCACAAATAAGGTCTGAATATAGATGAGTATACACAAATTTGATCCCTAATTTGAGGTAAAAAAATTAATTTCGATAAACTCTCACTAAAAAAAACATTTTTAAACACATGTTTAGAAAACACTTTGAGCGAAAAAATCTCTAGTGAATATATAACAAAAAGAGAAGAAATGACAATATTAAGATAAGGAAAGTAAAAAAAAAAAAGAATAGTAATAATATTAAAGGATTGAATAATTACAAAATAACAATACTTAAAAGAAGAGTGAGCAAATAAGATACTCCAAGATAGAATCATGCTCTCCCACATAAAGAGAATTATTTATTAATTTTTTATTCTAATTCTCGATCTTCCTGCTTTTCTATTTTAGATCATGTCTTTGGTGAGCTAAAGTCGTGTCACCTCACCCCAATTCTCCTTGGCTCTATCTCTACATCTCCTTAGGTCTATGATTACCAACCTCACACATTCTCACTAGGGTATTTATGTTTCAACTATTTACGTGCTTGAATCATTTGATCAGCTTCGCTCTTCTCATCCTGTTCACTATGAAGGTCACTTCCACCTTGCCTCGTATATCTTTATTTCTAATTTTATCTTCTCCTGGTTGGTTCGCTCATTCATCTAAGCATCATTATTTCCACTACTTTCACTTCTAAGCTTGTGAATTTTGACTGGTCAGCATTTTATCCAATACAACATAAACAATCTAATAACCACTTTGTAGATCTTATCTTTAAATTCTAGTGATACATTTTATCACATAGGACACCGGATTCCCGTCTCTGTTTTATCCACTTCACTTCAACACGATATATCATATCATCGCCTGTCACCCCCCCCCCCCACTTCCTTAAATTATTGACGCAAGATACTTAAAGCTACCTTTTTTTAGAATGACTTCTGCGTTGATTCTCACTTTCATATCCACCTCATGTGTTGTCTTTGAATTTGCACTTCAAGTACTCTGTTTTAATCCTGCTCATGTTGAAAGCTTTAAACTCTAGAATTAGTCTAACCCAACGTTAACCCGCGTACCTTATCAAACAAATACTTTTCATGATAATCGAAATTCCATCTAGAGGCTTTTCCATCTTCCTTTAGCTCTATATTGTATAAATTATTCCATCTACCCATGAGAAATTTTGTACCGCTATCGCGAGTCACAGAACAACGGTAATAATTACCCATGAAATCCTTATCAAATGTAAGTGAATTGAAAATTTCTTTTTCATAGGTTTTATCTTCGTGTCCTGTGTAGAGGAGGGGGGGGGGCACATTGAGTAATTGAGCTATTGATTAGTACTTAATTTCCACATGATACAAAGATGAAATCTATGAATAAATTTCCTACAATTTTCCAGGAATTAATTATCGAAATATTCTTATGGCTTTCTGTTATCTCACTAATCCGTTACAGATGTGCTTCTACAATTTTCAATTCACTTACATCCATCTGATAAGGATTTCATGAATAATTATTACTTTTGTTTTATGACTCGCGATGACGGGACAAAATTTCTCGTGGATGGATGGAACGATTTATACGATATAGAGCTAAAGAAAGATGGAAAAGCCTCATCCGCATATAACAATATCGTAATACCTTTCCTTAAATATGTCGTGTCGAGGGGACACTTAAAACACTTCTCACTCTTTATTTCTTTTAATTTTTTTTATGAATTTTGTTAAGAGCTCTTTTTCCTTTTTCTCTTTTTTTTTCACTTTTGAAGGTTGTGATTTCAAAGGTGGCCTCATAGAGATAGATAGTAATTGAGAAAATTTCTGGACAATCAAATTGGGCCCATCTCACATTCACAATGACTAATCCACGGCATTTTTTGCTCTTATTCATAAAAAAATTCTGCTTTTGATCTTTATAATGTTAAGAGATAAGCATCCAATTACCCCATGAATTATAGCCAAAATTATTACGACACACTCCAACTTCATAGGGTTTCTATTATCCTTCTGAACTCAATTTTAGCGTATTTTTATCACCCTTTTATGTTGATGTGACACCTTTATTACATAAAATGAAGTCCATATCAAAGGTGTCATTTTAGCTAAAAAAAATTAACAAAAGGTGTCGCATCAGCTAAAAAGGATGACAAATATACGATAAATTTTGTTCTGGGGGTAATAGGTGTGACACCCCTTTTTCAACTCCAAAAAGATTATATCGTTTTAATTTCGAAAGGGTTTTTATTGTTAAGTGAAAAAAGAAAACGACTGTTTCAAAAAGGATTCATTATATTCAAAACTCAGAGTCACTACTTGGAATAAATCGGGTGTGCCAAGTCACCCGTGGATATCCTTTTTCAAAACGGTTTTGACTCTGTAACACTGATCTGCGAACAGAGATTCCGGTTAAGGAATTCTGTTGACCGAGGAAAAGGTGTTAGGCACCCCTCGATTCCGTGGTTCAACCACGGTCGTTTGGCGGAGTATATCAGCTAATTTGACACTACGAATGTATAAACCACACAAAACACATAAAATGATCAATCAAACAAACAAACAAAACGAACAAATCCCAAAATATAGTATACAGTCCAATTATTACAACTCGAAATGAAAAAGGTATTGAAAAGTAAACCTACGCTAACCTACACCAAACTACGCTCCAACGCATTACCCAATGCTTTGGGCCTTCATCACGGGCATCCTCCGAGTACATGATACGTCGGGGCATTCCCCGGTGAATAAATACAATTTCTTCGGGGCATTCCCTGGCAAATGAATATAATGTCAATTTCATGCGATAAACCAGAAAAACATCCAACAAATATTCCAAACACTCCAACAATTTCACCAATTCTAAATTTGCCTACCCGAGCCTACTGTTTGCCTACCCGCTCGACGACATATAACGTTCAACATCAACAATGAATCAAAATACCATAATATTCACTTTTATCAATTTTTGATTCCTGACCCAAATCCATTCTAAACATCAATAAAGTGGCATTTCAACACGCAGTCCATTATCACAAAATGAATCACAAAATCGTAACAACAAAAATTCATATCATGTTCCGAATAGAATAAACGATGAAATAAAAAGACGAAGAAAGTAGAATTGGACCTCAATTTGACGATTTTAATTCGAACAACCAGGATGGATCGGAACTCACAAAGCCACGGAACCTCAACGAATCCACCTTCACGGTCAACTCATCAAGTTTTGGCCTCCTCAGACTGTTTGAAGACGACAAGGGAACAACATAGTTTTTTTTCTTTTTTTTTGATCGATTTTAGACGATGATTCGACCGGAGTGGCAAACTCCGATAGGCTTGAAAAAGTGACGGGAAAAGAGGGTTTTGAAAGATTGTTGAAATTTTCAGTGAAATTGGACGAAAACAGACCGAATCTCGATGAATTTCGGATGGTTGATGATGTTCTCCGGCGAGAATCAGTTGGAACAACAACAACGGCGACTAGCGGTGTTCTCCGTTTGGTGATTCCGGCAAGAATTCGCCGGAATAACTGTTCCTCTCCTATTTTTCTCTTCTTTTTCAGCTCCCACATTTTACTCCCTCTCTCTCGCGCGTTTTCTCTCCTCTCTCATGCTCAAATCGCTCTCTCTATAGGGTTTTCTCTCCATTCATGGTGAGTGTTTGTGTTTTTTGTGTGAATCAATGTATTTTGTGTGTTTTATGGAAGAATATCGTGTGGTCTGTGCGTGTATGGAGTTTTTGTTGTGCCTCCGTAAAGAAGAAAGAGCTCCAAAATGGAAAAAAAAAAATTGTGCGTGAGAATGTCCCCCTTTTTCTTGTGTGATCCTCAATGTATATATTTCCTTTGTGGCCAAGAAAAAGGAGGGGGTCACGTGGTGGGTCGGGGTGAGGGTAGTTAGGTGAGGGGTGAGGTGTTATTTTTTAATTGGGTGGGTTGTTGGAATATTAGAATGAGACAAAGATTGTTATGACTTGTTATTTGGATAAAAATAAAATAAAAATAAATACATAAATAAGTAAAAGATGAGGTGGTTATATATTTTCTTGGGGAAAAATTATAAAAATGGGGTTAGATTGTGTAATATCGGAGTAAGAAATATTATCGATGGGACAAAATTACGTGTCTTCATCATGCCCCCTTTGAATGTAAACACCATGTGTTTTCACACAAAGAAGTAGACAACGAGACAGAACTTTGTTCCGATCATTATTCAAAGAGAGAAATAGAAGAAAGAAGGACAACCGAATCCTGACGGACATCCTATCTACCTGAGTCATGAGGAAGTCAAGTGACAGGTATCTATATAGGTATCTCTATATAGGGTTTTCTCTCCGTTCATGGTGGGTCTTTGTGTTTTTTGTGTGAATCAGTGTATTTTGTGTGTTTTATGGAAGAATCTCGTGTGGTCTGTGCGTGTATGGAGTTTTTGTTGTGCCTCCGTGAAGAAGAAAGATCTCCAAAAATGGAAAAAAAAGAAAAAAAAAACTGTGCGTGAGAATGTCCCCCTTTTTCTTGTGTGATGGAAAATATATATTGTTCAAGAAAAGAAAATAAAAGTGGTCTGTCCTAGTTGTTGTGATCCCTTCCTGGAAGTTTTCTCAATGTATATATTTCCTTTGTGGCCAAGAAAAAGGAGGGGGTCACGTGGGGGGTAGGGGTGAGGGTGGTTAGGTGAGAGGTGAGCTGTTGTTTTTTAATTGGGTGGGTTGTTGGAATATTAGAATGAGACAAAGTTTGTTATGACTTGTTATTTGGATAAAAATAAAACAAAAATAAAAACATAAATAAGTAAAAGATGAGGTGGTTATTTATTTTCTTGGGAAAAAATTATAAAAATAGGGTCAATCTCCTCCCGGCCCCACTAAATCCAATTTGGACCCAAATGTCGTGGCTAAAGTGAACTTACAACTAAGTTTATTAAGTTCTCGAGGCTAAGTCATATTCAATACGTTACTAACATTTATTTATTTATTTATTTTTACCTTTTTTCGTAACTAAATTAACATGGAGTGAGTAATTTTTTTTTTCAATCTAAGCTCGGATTTGAAGTTGTAATCATTAGGAATATCCAAATTCTTTATAGATTATGATTTTTTTTTATCTCAAAATAAAAAATTTAAGGAATTCTTATAATATCAACACATTGAGCAAATTTCATCAGAAAAACAAGGATAAACATAATTATACTGCAATTGCATTAAGCACCATATATACTTTTCAAAGAGGGTTTCAATTTCCCAAACATTCATAAATTATTCATTAAGAAGTAAATCATTGATTCGACAATTTCTATAACAATACATATACTAACAAAAAATCATAAAGAGCTTGTATCTTCCTATAGTTACAATATTTTTTTTCTAGACAAATTTTTTTTTAATTGCTGGTAGTATCACATATATATTCTAAGATCATCCAAAACACTAAATTCACCCATCAAAAATCCATAATTATCCACAATTGGAACTCCCAAATTATGTGAATATTTCACTTCTTGATTTTCTGAAATTTTCACCCAAGTCCCATCATTAATTCTTCATCACTTTCTTCAACCACATTTGATGTATTCGTATTCTCATCAACACTCATTGACGTTTTTTCTTCAAACTTATCAGTAACACAAAATTGTTGATCAGATTTTTCATAAATCTGGCCATTTTTTGCACTCTTAGCCATCACTAATTCTTCGAATTCAAGCTTCTTAGACTCGTAATTTTTCAAAGCGTCTTCAGCCGTAACAAAAGTACCCAACCAAATCATTTTCTTGTTCAATGGGTGTTTAATTTCAGCACAAAATTTCCCATTTTTTCTCTTACGTACCCCAATAGGGTACAATCTGACACAAGTATTCTTTGATATTCTTTTGTAGGATTTCATGATCAAAGTTTTGAGAGGGAAAAAAGAGGCAATTTCTGTAAATAACAAAGTATAAAAAAAACTTGGGATGTGAAGAAAAAAAGAATAAATAGTGAACACATATATAGGAGTAATTAGAGAACCAATTAAGCAAACTTTTATTCTCTTTCTATTTGGAAAAGGATTTAACAAAACGAGTAAAGTATTGTTTGAGAAATTGTTGCTTATTATTAGTCACTGTATTTATTAGTATCCTAATTTGACACTGAATATTCAAATCTCTAAATTTGGTAGACTACTACAATTGGCCCAGTATTAAATGATGAAATACAATTAATTTTGACGTGTTTTATCTTTATCTCACGATTTTAAATATTATTCACCATTGTATATAA
Source organism: Capsicum pubescens (assembly GCA_030864215.1). Taxonomy (NCBI): domain Eukaryota; kingdom Viridiplantae; phylum Streptophyta; class Magnoliopsida; order Solanales; family Solanaceae; genus Capsicum; species Capsicum pubescens. The sequence continues at coordinate 415,007,838 of CM061548.1, forward strand.
AAAAAAAAGTTATTCGACTATGAATAAATTTCTTTTAAAGAATCAATTGATGACCTGGCCTGGTTAATATTATATTTAACTTACTAATATATCTTAAGCTGTAATAATAATGGTGGAAATATCTTCATACTTTGCGATAACTTAATCCTTATCTCTCAATCTTTCTTTTTTTCATTCGATAGTTTCATATCCGCTTTATATCTTGAATTATAATAAGTGTAAACAACATAAATCTCCTAGACAATGAAAATAATTACACAAAATCTCTTCTTGTTTTCTCTCTCCCTTTTTTTGCAAACATACTCATACATTCGGTCACATATTATACATTAGTCGAATGTATGATGTAACAGCTAATCCTACATTTAAGGTAAGAGAATCTTTGGTAAAGTAATTAATTTCATAAAAAACAAGAATGCAATAAAAAATCGGCCCAGATTGCGATTTGCGAAATGATCCAAAATTTATAATTTACATGAATGAAAAATCTACAAATTATGCATCATTTTTTTCAACTCATTCATGTTAATATTAACGGGAACTTGCATAGGATAGTCAAAGTCAACGGGAGTAAAATCATGCATTGGACTTGATTCTTCTGAGTTCTCCCGTGAAGACATAATTTCTTCACATTTCAGCTCGTCGCTCGGCTCCGGTTTCATTCCTTGGTTTCTTCTTTCCGCTCTGATCCAATCTCTGAGGCAAAATAGAACATTCATTGCATTGCTTCCCAATGAGTGTCTGTTGTCTCCAAGCTGCTGTCGTCCCTGGCTAAAGGCGCTCTCTGATGCAACGGTTGACATTGGAACATTCAAGATGTCTCTAGCTAATCTTGAAAGCATGGGATATTGTGTTTCATTACTCCTCCACCAATCCAACGTGTTGATCCATCGTCTGCGATCCTCTGGCGGCGATCGAAGATAATATTTCAGCTCTTGCCGATAAGTTGAGGTGTACGTTCTCTCATCAACACTGTTCCAACAAGGTAAATCATAAAAGAAATTCGGAAAATCACTATGTGCCGGCCTTTTAGAAGATGATGGCTCCTCGAGAGGATGAGGAGCGACAGTTGGAGTGATATTTGTAGGTACGACTAATCCAAATAAATCAGCATAGTGATTATATAATTTTTCTATGTATCCATTCGCATCACTCACAGTCTTTCACGAATCAGGTTCTACATTTTCAGATTCAGAATCATTGTTAGTATTTATTTCTAAGTTAGTATAAATAATAGTACTAAAGTGGCACATAGTATTATATTTAATGCACGAATTTAACATAGCACCAACCAAGTAAATAGGGGGAATCAGAAAAAAATATTTTTTAAATTTAGTAAACATGGCATCAACATCTTCTTTATAACCATCTTTATTTTTATATTCTTTAAGCAAACCGAAAATATCGGCTATATATCCCAAAATATTACAAACAGTAGGATAATACGCACCGAAAAATTCAACCGTAGCTACATAAATTTTTTCTAAAAACTTAACGAGATCATTAATTACAACCCAATCAGAATCATGTAGCATGCATTCAGCAGAATCAGTAAATGAACCGCAATGTTGGATAAAAGCTAGTGTAATAGGAACTCTATATTTATAACAACTTTTTAAAAAATCATATTAGAATTTCATCTAATATCAATTTTCTCAAGCATCAATATCGGTGCAAGTTCATTTTCTTGACATTTAATTTTAAATTCTCTAATTTTTTTTCTCCGATTATTTCCTTGAATAAAACCAACAGCAAGACGAATTTTTTCAATATAAAGCTCAAAAAATTCAAGACCATCTTTTACAATTAAATTATATATATGACATGCACACTTAATATGAAAAATTTCAGGCAACGGCGGAGATAGCATAGATTTTAATTTTTTTATAGCAGTCTTGTTGTTAGAAACATTATCAAAAGCAATACATAAGATTTTATTTTTGATACCATAAAATCTGGCAACTTTAACAATAGAATCAGCAATAAAATCTCCAGTATGTTTACGATCTTCATCATATAAAAAAACAAGAATACATTTTTGCATCACAAAAGTACTATTCATCCAGTGACAAGTAACGGTTAAATAATCATTTTTATTTACAACACGACCAAGATCAGAAGTTCGGGACGATCTACATTGAATATTTTTTAACAATGTTGATAAATAAAAACAATATTGTGAATGAAGTCTAAAAATATCAGATCGACAAATACTTCTAGGAACACAATTAAACATAGGATTATAAATAGCTTGAATATAATGAATAAAGACATCAGAAGAAGGAAAACTAAAAGGCAAACAACCTACAACTACCATTTTAGCTATTTCTTTCCGGTCTCTCAATTTATTATACTTCTTCGTTACCTGACCGGTTGCTGGGTCCATTCTAGTTTGCGTTTGCCCACCAACATCCCCACCACCTCGTGCAATTTCTAACTCTCTTTTGTGAGCATCACCTATATGTCTCATTAACGTACCCGTACCCCCTTGCTTGCCTCCGCTTTTATGTTTATATATTTATTGACAAATATTGCATTGCACCTCAGTATCTGATATACGTTCAAAAAATTGTCATGCAATACTAGTTGTTTTACGAGGTCTTGGGGCACGGGGAGGACGGGTAGGGAGATTAACCGATTCATATCTAACGTTAGCATTTCCTATTGCGGGTGTCTCATCAATATTTTTCATCATCTTCGTCTAAATTAACTGCATCTACTTTATTTTCTTCTTCTATACCATAATTTTTTTGAGCTTCTACATAATCCATATCGTGAGTACTTATACCTATTTCTTCCTCAAAAGGTGTACCAAGCGGTACCGGAGGCAAAGGCACACGGGTATATCTACTACTTGAAGTACCTCTACCACTAGTAATTCGCTTTTTACTACCACAACCGCTTCCGGTACAAAAAATTTTAACACCTTTAGTAGCGAACTTTCTTAATTTATCCATGGTATAAATTAAATTAAACTAAAAAAATTTAAAATACACAAATATAATAATATTACATATTCAACAATTAATACAATAAATAAAAATTAAACGTAAGAGATGGAACGACAATACCGAATTTTGGAAGTATCCGACGGTTGCGAATTTAGAAACTTCCACTCGTACTTTGTAAACGCAAAATTAAAAATTTAAAGTGAACACTTTAGGAAATTAAATATATTGAATATTTGAGAATTGAGAATTGAGATTTGAGAGAGAATGAGATTTTGAGAGAGTGAAAAATTGTGTGAAAAATGATTTGAAGGTGTAGGGTATTTATAGAAATTTTTTTTGGGATTAAAAAATTATTTTAAAAGTAAATTTTTTTTTTTAATTAATGGGCCCAAACTAGCCGTTTGGACCCAAAAACGGCTATATAGTCGTTGGGCCAACGGCTAGTTTGACCCAAAATCCCAAATTTTACAAAAAAAAAAAAAAAAAAAACTATTCCGGGCCGGGCCTGGACTGGGCTTGGTTCGGGACGGGTTCGCCGGGCCCAAATTAAAAAAAAAACTTACCCGGGATCCGGTACTCTAAAGCCCTTAGGCTTTCCGGGCCGGTTCGGGCCGGGTCAACCCGACCCACTTGACACCCTTTTTTTTTTGTATATATCAAATGATGTTTTGCTAGAGAGAAGTGATATTTGGGGAAGAAAGAGACAGTCTTCGTACTTTTGGAGAAGAAAGAAACATTAATTTCAAGGAATCTTTATTACTTATATTTGTATTGGTATTCATATTAAAATAGTAGTAAAATAATACTTATTAATAATGAAATATAATAGAAATAATAAAGTTAATATTAGTATGTCGGCAATATATCAAGGAAAATAGTAGGCCGATAATTTTTGTTTACTGGTAAATTTTTAGTATATCTTTATAACTCTATTTTATAATATTTGATAACCTTTTTTAGATGAATCCTAGCAATCGTATCCATACTCGAATTCGCACCCTCAAATTTTAAAATTTAAATTTTGACGAATTCGACTCTCAAATCTGCACCCATCTTGAATACCCGCACCCGAGGCCGAGCAACTTAGGATTGACCACGCTAGTTATGGTTCCAACATATTCAATAAAACTCTTGCCCTAATTAAAGAGTGGTTCTTGGATAAGAATCTTTCACCATCCTCGTGGCTTTCACAATAGTTTATATGCTCATGACAAATTGCATTTGTTCTTGGCGGATTTCACATGGTTGATTTCATTGGATCAGTAAGGATATTTTATCCTAAGTATTTTATGGTTTCATTTAACATATAAAATGAAGCGTATGGAGAGATACCATTAATTACCAGAGGGAATTTGTGATATTTCGAATTACATGAATCATCTGAACATGAATTCCTCCTAAGACCTGGTATTTCAGTATTAGAAGGAATGTTTTGTGCTTATTATACTTGTTGAAATTTGTGTTCCGGCTAATCAAAGAATATGATGTCAAAGGAGTCGTGGACTAAATTATTTACTCTACGAGAGATCAATCTTTATCCAGAGATACCGGTATATAGGTTTGCTCAGTGGCGGAGTTAGAATTTTCACTGAGGGGGTTCAGAAGTAAAATATATGGACTAGTCGAAGGGGGTTCAACATCTACTATATATAGATAAAAATATTTTTGACCATATAAAAATAGTATAATTTTCCGACGATGAACCCCCTTAAATGTATGTGGCTCTGCCACTGGGTTTGCTGATGTTCGTTTAGGACATCCAAAGGACCATATCGAGTGTTACCTACGAGGGGGGTCACCACTCAAGTAGTTTGTTATACGGAAAGCTTGATCTCTCCAAAATTAATTACTTGCTTAGTAGTATTTGCTTATGATCGGAGTATCCTCCTCATGCTTGTTGCAACAATTTATTCTTATAAGTTATATTAACTTATCAATGTTTGGTTTCGAAATTATTTCATTACTTATTTCATGTCACAACATGCCCAGAGCCGTTAAAGCATTATACGCAGTTCATATCACAGTCACAGATTGGGATAGCCAAATTTAGAAATATGAGGAAATATCATTTGACCATTGCCTTTGCAATAAGCTCCTCCTCATATCAAGTTTATGGTTTCTTATTAAACACATGATCATTAGGAATTAGGATCATTAGGAGGAGCTTAATATGATATTCTTATCTAATCACTAAGGTCGAGTTTCATCCTTGCCTGATGGTGAATCTTGTAGTAAAGTTTATTTCTGCCTTTACAATTCGAGGATCGATCTCCTTTTGGCCCCACTAAATCGAAGTGACCTTACAATTAGGTTTATTAAGGTCTCGAAACATTTGTGAGTCATATTCAATATGTTAAGGACATTTTTTTTTTACCCTATTTCGTAATTAAAATTAACATGGAGTGAGTACTTTTTTTTTCAATCTAAGTTCGGATTTGAAGTTGTAATCTTTAGGAATATCCAAATTCTTTATAGATTATGAATCTTTTTTCTATCAAAAAAAAAAATTAAGGAATTCTTATAATCTCAACACATTGGGCAAATTTCATCAGAAAAACAAAGATAAACATAACAAAAGTATCCAATCAAATCATTTTCTTGTTCAATGGGTGTTTTATTTCAACACAAAATTTCACTTTTTTTTTCTTACGTACCCCAATAGGGTACAATCTGACACCACTATTCTTTGATATTCTTTTGTAGGATTTCATGATCAAAGTTTTGAGAGGGACAAAAGGGGCAATTTCTGTAAATAACAAAGTATAAAAAAAGCTTGGGATGTGAAGAAAAAAAGAATAAATAGTGAACACATATATAGTAGTAATTAGAGAACCAATTAAGCAAACTGTTATTCTCTTTCTATTTGGAAAAGGAATTAACAAAACGAGTAAAGTATTGATTGAGAAATTGTTGCTTATTATTAGTCATTGTATTTGTTAGTATCCTAATTTGACACTGAATATTCAAATCTCTAAATTTGATAGAATACTACAATTGGTCCAGTATTAAATGATGAAATACAATTAATTTTGACGTGTCTTATCTTTATCTCACGAGTTTAAATATTATTCACCATTGTATATAAAAAAAAGGTTATTCGACTATGAATAAATTTCTTTTATAGAATCAATTGATGACATGGCCTGGTTAATATTATATTTAACTTACTAATATATCTTAAGCTGTAATAATAATGGTGGAAATATCTTCATACTTTGCGATAATTTAATCCTTATCTCTATTTTTTTATCATCCGATATTTAATATCCGCTTTATATCTTGAGTTATAATAATTATGAAAAGATTTTTACACTGTGTATAACTAATAAATTCATACCTCTTTTTTTTCAGTGGATGTTTCATATTTGTTTTATATCTTAAGCTATTATAATTGTGGAAAGTACTTTATGTTATGTGAATGATTAAATTTTTTTCTCAATTTTTCACTCGATATTTCATATCATTTTGATGTCTCAACTAGTTTGTATTTAAGTCGTGTCTGATTATCTTTTCGTTATTTATATATTAGGTTGAACTAAACTACGAACTATAATTCATCCCTACCTACAAATTAGTTGACAATGTTTACAAATCTTACAAACAGAAGTTAATATATTTATATTTATTGTATATTCGCTTAGAATGATTTTTAAAAAGGAAGTACTACTTATCGAGAATTGCAAAATCGTAGAGTAAAGATCATTAAAAGAAAAAGCATCTTCTGAAGATTTTTTTCATTCTCAACGCTCGAACTCCGTCAATATAATATAAAAGTTTTCATAAGGAAATTAATTTAAGTTTCCATCGAGTGTATATGTTTTAGATTTTATGTATGAACGAATTGAGATAAAATAAGATGGGAAGATTAATTAAAACATGGCCCTTCATAATTAAGTACTATAAATTATATTTTAAGAGAATCTGTCATGTTTTCTATTGGTTATTATGATATTAGTAAAACAATATCTTTGGAGCTTTAAATGTTTTTCAATATATGTATCCCAATTTTATAATCTATAAAAGTAGAAAAATATGAACTTTAATGTGAACCACAAAATTATTATGGAGTTGTTCAAACACCAGAATTTTATAAATGAACATTAAGAAAATACTTAAATATTGTAAATCATAAACAATTTTTGAATTCGGACCTTTTTATACTAAATTAGAATCTTGTCATATATTGAGAAAATCCAACAATTTATATAATAATATGTTCATGTTATTCCCTTAATAGCATGGTGGTAGGATGAAGAACTGTTGACTATTTTAACTTGATTTTAAAAACTTTTTTGGAGGAAGAATAGTTGTATATAAAAGGGAAATTTTCGAGCTGAAATAATTTTATCAGCATATCAATCGTAAAATTAAAAATTTTAACAAAAATAATTTAATATATTAAGTTGACCACCCCTTATTCGTCATAATTATATCTTTGGCAGATCCAATATTAACCATCTTGAGATTGCATTTATGTAATTTTTAATTTTATTAAAAGTCCAAAATTATCCAAATGGTTATAGAGACAATAAATTAGCTTATTAGATCATTGATATTGTTGTCTTGTTTTAAAAGAAAAATAAAGAATTTCATCCTTGAAAAGGTTTCTAATCATTCCAATAAATACTTTGTCAATTTGTTAGAACGACAAAAATTAAGGAATTATTATTGCCACAACTATCAACCATTTGTACTATCAATTATTTGGTACAAATACGATATAAGTATATGGGATAAGAAGAGAAAAAAAAACACCTAGGACTTGGACGTACAATAATGTGTCGATTGGTTTATAAACAATGTTGTGCATTAATAAGTAATATAATGATTGTAATATAAGAATTAATAACATAGAAATTGAAATTCAGGAAATTAGTAATGTGTATTTATCATCAAACAATTGATGTATTAAAAACTAGTGATTGGTTCGCAGAACTCTTATTTAATTATGACATAGTATTTTTTATTGAATATATAAATTAAAACTTTTTTAGTCCTCAAATTTAAACGGATTAGATTTTTATTACCAAAAGAAAAAAAATATTGCATCATATATAAACTCATTACTTTTCTATTTTTGATCAGCAAAATAATTTGAGTTATTTTGAAAGAATGATTTCAAATGTATGACGAAGAACATTATTGCTCGTAGCTGGTTCGTGCTTATGCAAAGACTATTTATGCTTAAGCACTATATTTATTTTTGAGACTTCTATTAGTCCGTAGATTAGGATGAATAAAAAATTCAATAAAGCGAAAATTCTCAAAAAGAAGAATAGAAAAATGAGAAGTGTAAATATTAATAATACAGAATTTATGCACCATCTTATTGATTTCTGTATATATATAATGTTTTTGAAAATATATCTACAAATTCAAGAAAAGGATTGCACTCTGAGTTAATTAATATTTCTAATGAATCTTTTTAGCACTACTAATATAAGTTAAACGACATAATCCACTTCAATTCTATCTTCACGTTATACCAATTCTAAATAACTATTTGAGTTATTCACACATTTAATTCTTCGTCATTTTAATAAAGTGCATAAATATTAATTTTTTATATGAAGAAAGCTTAACATATATCAAATATTATTAGTCATCGCTCCTTTTCTTTTTTTGTTCTCATTCATCCCTCCTCTCCTCTTACTCACACCATCATAGCCATATTTTTTTTTGAGGAATTTGTTGTATTGATTAATCCTCACAGAATGTCATATATAGTATTTCTTCTTTTTATTTTTTTCAATTAAATTAAGTTCTCGATCATTTGCTCTGTAAATAACTATCACATTTGTTATATATTGAATTAATCAAATAAATATTACATTTATTAAATATTGCATTCCTCTAGCAGGTTATAAGAAAACATAAATAGTAGGTTGGCTAATTAATGACTTTTGAAATTTTCAATGAAAATAGGTTGTTCTTATTTTTCAGCATTGTTAAGGAAATTAACGAAATGATTTTTTATTTTTTAAAGTTTTTTTAAGTACATATGGCACACAAAATAGAATTAACAGAGGCCATCACCAATCATTCTTTTTTTTTTTTTTGGTTTCCCAAGATATCCCCACAGCCGGCAGCCGTGAGACTAATCCTCCGTTCCTCTGTCAGCGCACTAAGCGGTAGGAAACTGGCCACAGAGTTTGCTCCATTCGCCAGAGGCGGGGATCGAACCCCCGACCTCTTGCTTAAGGGACATGGCGCTGAACCACCATGCCAACTCTAGTGGTTAATCACCAATCATTCTTAGTATTTGTTGTGTGCATTTATTGCTATATTTATTTTTTGGCTTTTAGAGTACACTATGTAAAAATGAATTTAAAATATAAATAATATAAAAAAAGATAAATAGGAATGTTGATCATAAAGAGATGTCATATCATCTTATCTATACCAAACTTGATATGTATATATAAATTTATTACTATGCACTATATATGTCGATACAATAGATAAATGAAAAGTTTAATAAAATGAACAAGTAAACACTAAGAAAAATATAACTTCTTCATGCACAACACAATTTCTTCATGTGTATTTAACGGCGAAGTTAGACATTCAATTATGTGTTCGACTATATCCAATAACTTTGATCCAGACCTTATTATCTTGAGAAATAAAATTTTGAACTCGTAAACTTCAAATCTTGATTCTGTTTCTACAATATTTCAGAAAATGACAGACATAATTGCAATTGCAAAATGCCCATAAGTTATCACACGGAAGAAATAATATATTCAATTGTTGGATCAATGCAATTGCAAATAAAAATGAGAAGAAGAAGAAGAAGAAGAAGAAGAAGAAGAAGAAGAAGAAGAAGAAGAAGAAGAAGAAGAAGAAGAAGAAGAAGAAGAAGAAGCAGAAGAAGCAGAAGAAGAAGAAGAAGAAGCAGAAGAAGAAGAAGAACATAAATGTGTATACCTTTCATTAATTTTCATTAGTTTCTTTCTTTTTCACAGAAAATAGAACCTTTTTTGGGGGGGTGAGGGGGTGGGGGGAGGGGGCACCTTAGCCATCAACCTTACTATTGTGATTCTTGCTGGTACTCTTTTGACACAATTTATAAGCAGGCAACATCACTCTTCTTCTTCATTAACTATAGAAAATGAAAAGAGAAGAGTTATAAGAAATTGTACAATTAAGAAATTAAAGTTTCTCATTTAATTGAGTAATTATCTAAGTAATTTTGAATTTATTTTTCAAATAAGATAAACAAAAGAAAAGAGAAAAAAATTCAAATAAATAAGAAAAAAATATATAGAAATGAAGACCATAGAGAGATGTCACACCACCTTCTCTATGTTTCTCCTTTATTATTATATAGTAGTGAATAGGCTCGCGCTTTGCGCGATGTGTAAGACGTTGTTGAATTTATATAATTTTTTTTATAATAATAAAATTTTGATGAGCTATTTTATCGAATGAAGATAAATTATTGAGAAGAAAGATACTTAACACGTAAGAACTTCAACTTTTCATTCACACTTAAATATTTTTCATAAATATTACTCAAGTATTATAAATGATAATATTTATTAGAAATCATAATTGGAGGTAAATCATATACTTAATTCGAGCTTGTCTTATCTAATCTTATTTATTTGTTGTTTTATACCTAATGGGTTAATTATGTAAATAAGAATATTTATAGTTATTGTAGTGATAAGTAAACATTATATATAATCAAAGATTTTTTTGTGTTACATAAGTCCTCTCATCTTCTATTAATTAAAGAATTTACATAAGTCCTTTCATGTAATCCATTTTTATTTTATTGTTTTTCATCCATTTTTATTTTACATTTTTCTCCTTTTTTTGCATTTTTTCCTACTCTATCCTATTAATTTATCTTATGTTAAATTAAATATTAAAAATCTATAAACCTCTTAATTTCCACCATAATCAATATATTAATATATATCTATAAAGGAGAAATAAGACAATGATGATGTGACACCTCTCTATGGCCACCATTCCTATTTATCCTTTTTCTCATTTTTTTGAATTTTTACCACCATTTTTTGCATTGATCAATTTGTTTAATAAATAAAAAATTATTATATTTATTATATTCAATTATATCTCATGAGTTACAAAAAAATCTCCATCCATTTACATTCTCTCTTTAAGTAACATATCCCTTCAACTTTCTTCTATCAAATTCTTATGACTTGAACAATCTATATATAGGCAATGGTTTACTCAGAAGACAACATTGAACTTTGTAGTCATGATAAAAAAAAAACTAACAATTGAATTCATCAAATATAAATTCTGAATCCACCTCTTCGTGGTAATGCACCATGTTCTTGAGGTCTTAGACTATGCAAGTAATCAAGAACATGTATATCACCTTCCTTAGCTTCTAAACAACAAAACTTTACACCTGCTAACTGCATTTGTTTTTTATTCAAATTATAAATATCTCCTTTCACTGAATTTGGTTAAAAAGTAAAATCATAGAGCAATTATGTACACATTTTTCTGTGAAAATTCTTTTGTCACCTTATTGTTTTCATATGTGAATTGTGCTATATTTCAGTACTATTTTGTTAAAGGGGAAAAAGTTTCATCTCACAGATCGTGTAGTTAGTTTTCAAATCTATAAACATTATTTTTTTGAAATGACAAATCTCTATACATCTAATGTATTTCAGATTTGGTCGAATTGACTCTCGTAGAACAAAAATGCAATAAAATTTTGAGACGTAAAGAGAGAGAAAAAAAGGTTACACTACAAACATAAAAATTGTTCAGCTAGTTCAATTATTTTTTCTTTCCAAAGAACAATAACTTTTATGTCTTCTCTTCTGCCCAAAGAATACGTCTTGCTTCTCTGAACAATATTCTACTATTTGTTTAGATTCAGAAGGCTTGTTATATTCACTAAAATTATTTGCATACAATCTTACGAAAAAGTTGGAGCAAACATCACAACCTTAAACCAGAGAATCACCCATCTAGTATTTTTACTTGGATGGATCATTTTGGACGAAGATGAAATTGGCAATGACAATAGTACCGATGATTTCTCCAAGAATAGCAGCGAAGCTAGTTAACAAACTCCATTTCTTGTGTGCCATCCTTTGATCTTCTTCTTTCAAAATTCTTTAATCTCAATATCGCCATAGCATTTGCCCTTGAAACAGGTCCATTTGAACACACTGAAGATGACACAAATATAAATTTTACTATCAAAGAATATCCATGAACCCATGAATAAATATCACAAGATAAACTTAACTATAGATACAAAATAAGAAAATGAAAATATGAACTTCATTGAACTTGAGTGCATGATTAGCAAATGATTATAAATGTGAAATATTCAGTAAAATTCAATCAATTCTAAATCATACAAAGTAAAATGTCCAATGTTCAAAACTACATATATTGAAAACTTACTAACTTTAATGTGAAATATTCTGTAAAATTCAATCAATTCTAAATCATACAAAGTAAAGTGTTCAATGCTCAAAACCACATATATTGAAAACTTACTAACTTTAATTTTCTTCTTTTGCTTTCAACCATGGCTACAAAGTTCAATGTTGTCTTCTAAGTAAACCATTGCCTATACATAGGTTGTTCAAGTCATAAAATTTTGATAGAAGAAAGTTGAAGGAACATGTTATTTAAATAGAGAATGTAATGGATGGAGGTTTTTGTAACTCATGAGATATAATTGAATATGATAAATATAATAATTTTTTTATTTATTAAACAAATTGATCAATGCAAAAAATGATGGAAAATTCAAAAAAGGAGAAAAAAGATAAATAGAAATGGTGGCCATAGAGAGGTGCCACATCATCCTTGTCTTGTTTCTCCTTTATATATATATATTGAATGATTAGTATACAATTTGTGCAGTACTTGAGCGTTAAGTTTTGTTCCTAATTCATATATTACAATTAGATGTATAATTTTAGTACACATGAAATGCTGCGTAATTGGTACATGTATTATTAATATGAGTAAATTAATACAAGTAAACAAAAATTGTATTAATAATATAAGTTGAAACAAAGAAAAGCATAAAACCTTTCATTGATTTTTGAAATTCGACATTAGAATAAGGGTGTTAAGTGGGACGGGACGGGTCAATCCGGAACCGGCCCGAGATACTTAACCAGGTTGGTGGGCCGGGCCGGATTGAGGTTAAGTGAGCCAGGCCGGGGCCGGGTTCAACATTAAAAATTTTAAAAATAACCCTAACCCGGCCCACTAAACCTAACCCGGTTAAACCCACCTAAATCCAGTCAAACCCAGTTAAAAAACCGCTCAAAACCGTTTCAAAACAAAAAAAAAAATCCAATATACACTATATACATTACAATTATATACACTATATACGCTATATACACTCCAATATACACTATATATTTTTTAATAGATATATACACAATTACACATAGATACGTACCATTCAATACATACGACTATACGTACTACTTTAAATAAAACATATACTACAATTGTACAGTATATATATACACTACAATATATATATATATAGTTATATGATAATTTATAAAACATATACACATTTATACGTTAAATATATACGTTTATAGAAGATATATACACATATATATGCACCATTCAATATATATGTACTACTTTAAATAAAACATATACTACAATATATATATATATAGTTATATACTAATTTATAAAACATATACACATATATACGGTAAATATATACTACTTTAGAAGATATATACACATATATACGCACCATTCAATATATTATATATGTACTACTTTAAATGAAACATATACTACGATATATATATATATATATATATATATAGTTATATACTAATTTATAAAACATATACACATTTATACGTTAAATATATACGTTTATAGAAGATATATACACATATATATGTATCATTCAATATATATGTACTACTTTAAATAAAACATATACTACAATATATATATATAGTTATATACTAATTTATAAAACATATACACATGTATACGTTAAATATATACTACTTTAGAAGATATATACATTTATATACGCACCATTCAATATATTATTTATGTACTACTTTAAATAAAACATATACTACAATATATATATAGTTATATACTAATTTATAAAACATATACACAAGTATACGTTAAATATATACGTCTAGAGAAGATATATACACATATATAGGCACCATTCAATATATATGTACTACTTTAAATAAAACATATATTAATATATATATATATATATATATATATATATATAGTTATATACTAATTTATAAAACATATACACATGTATATGCTAAATATATACGTCTATAGAAGATATATACATATATATACTTACCATTAAATATATATGTACTACTTTAAATAAAACATATACTATAATATATATATACTACAAGTCTACAATATATATATATATAGTTATGTACTAATTTATAAAACATATATACATGTATAGGTTAAATATATACGTCTATAGAAGATATATACACATATATACGCACCATTCAATGTATATATACTACTTTAAATATAAAAAATACTACAATATACATACATTACAATATATATATATATATATATATATATATAGTTATATACTATTTTATACAACATATACACATGTATACGTTAAATATACACGTCTATAGAAGATATATACACAAATATACGCACCATTCAATATATATGTACTACTTTAAGTAAAACATATACTACAATATATATATACACACTACAATATATATATATTTATATACTAATTTATATAACATATACAAATGTGTACATTAAATATATACGTCTATAGAAGATATATACACATATATATTACATTATATATAGTTATATACTAATTTATAAAATATATACACATGTATACATTAAATATACACGGTTATAGAAGATATATACACAAATATAAGCACCATTCAATATATTTGTACTACTTTAAGTAAAATATATACTACAATATATGTATATACTACAATATATATATATAGTTATATACTAATTTATATAACATATACACATCTATACTTTAAATATATACGTCTATAGAAGATATATACCCATGTATACTAAAATATATAGAGTTATATACTAATTTATAAAATATATACACATGTATACAATAAATATACGCCTCAATAGAAGATATATACACAAATATACGCATCATTCAATATATATGTACTTGTTTAAGTAAAACATATACTACAATATATATATAGTTATATACTAATTTACAAAACATATGCACATGTATACATTAAATATACACGTCTATAGAAGATATATACACAAATATACGCACCATTCAATATATATGTACTAGTTTAAGTAAAACATATACTACAATATATGTATATACTGCAATATATATATATATATATATATATATATATATAGTTATATACTAATGTATATAACATATACACATGTATACATTAAATATATACGTCTATAGAAGATATATACACATATATACTATAATATATATAGTTATATACTAATTTATAAAACATAAACATATGTATACATTAAATATACACGTCTATAGAAGATATATACACAAATATACGCACCATTCAATATATATGTACTAGTTTAAGTAAAACATATACTACAATAAATGTATATACTACAATATATAGAGAGTTATATACTAATTTAGAAAAATATACACATGTATACATTAAATATACACATCTATAGAATATACACAAATATATAAAACATATGCTACTTAATATAATAAATTAATAATAATACTTGGTAGTAAACTAATAATTTATTAGAAGTAAGTTTTAAATTTAAACTAGAAATTCAATTTAAATCATTAAATGAAAAAAATTATAAAGTAAGGACTAAGGAGGAGGGAATGAATGTTGAATTTTATTGATTGCGATTTACGAAATGAACCAAAATTTATAATTTACATGAATGAAAAATCTAAAAATTATGCATCATTTTTTTCAACTCATTCATGTTAATATTAATGGGAACTTGCATAGGATAGTCAAAGTCAACGGGGGTAAAATCATGTATTGAACTTGATTCTGCTGAGTTCTCCCGTGAAGACATAATTTCTTCACGTTTCAGCTCGTCGCTCAGCTCCGATTCCATTCTTTGGTTTCTTCTCTCCGCTCTGATCTAATCTCTGAGGAAAATTAGTACATTCATTGCATTGTTTCCCGATGAGTGTCGGTTGTCTCCAAGCTGCTGTCGTCCCTGACTAAAGGCGCTCTCTGATGCAACGGTTGACATTGGAACATTCAAGATGTCTATAGCTAATCTTGAAAGCACGAAATACTGTGTTTCATTACTCCTCCACCAATCCAACGTGTTGATCCGTCGTCTGCGATCCTCTGGCGGAGACCGAAGATAATATTTTAGCTCTTCCCGATAAGTTGAGGTGTTAGTTCTCTCATCAACACCGTTCCAATAAGGTAAATCATAAAAGAAATCTGGTTAATCACTATGTGCCTACCTTTTAGAAGATGATGGCTTCTCGAGAGAATGAGGAGCGACAGTTGGATTGATATTAGTAGGTACGGCTAAGTCAAATAAATCAGCATAATGATTATATAATTTTTCTATGTATCCATTCGCATCACTCATAGTCGTCCACAAATCAGGTTCTACTTTTTCAGATTCAGAATCATTGTTAGTATTTATTTCTAAGTTAGCATAAATAATAGTACTAAAGTGGCACATAGTATTATATTTAACGCACGAATTTAATATAGCACCAACCAAGTAAATAGGGGGAATCGAGAAAAAATATTTTTTAATTTAGTAAACATGACATCAACTTCTTTATAACCATTTTTATTTTTATATTCTTTAAGCAAACCAGAAATATCGGCTATATATCCCAAAATATTACAAACAGTAGGATAATACGCACCGAAAAATTCAACTGTAGCTACATAAATTTTTTCTAAAAATTTAACAAGATCATTAATTACAACCCAATCAGAATCATGTAGCATGCAATCAGCAGAATCAGTAAATGAACCGCAATGTTGGTTAAAAGCTAGTGTAATAGGAACTCTAAATTTATAACAAGTTTATAAAAAATCATATGTAGAATTCCATCTAATATCAATTTCCTCAAGCATCAATATCGGTGCAAGTCCATTTTCTTGACATTTAATTTTAAATTCTCTAATTCTTTTTCTCCGATTATTTTCTTGAATAAAACCAACAGCAAGACGAATTTTTTCAATATAAAGCTCAAAAAATTCAAGACCATCTTTTACAATTAAATTTTATATATGACATGCACACTTAATATGAAAAATTTCAGGCAACGACGGAGATAGCATAGATTTTAATTTTTTTATAGCAGTCTTGTTGTTAGAAGCATTATCAAAAGCAATACATAAGATTTTATTTTCGATACCATAAAATCCGGCAACTTTAACAATAGAATCAGCAATAAAATCTCCAGTATGTTTACGGTCTTCATCATATAAAAAAGCAAGAATACGTTTTTGCATCACAAAATTACTGTCCATTCAGTGACAAGTAACGGTTAAATAATTATTTTTATTTACAGCATGACCAAGATCAGAAGTTAGGGACAATCTACATTGAATATTTTTTAACAATGTTGATAAATAAAAATAATATTGTGAATGAAGTCTAAAAATATCAGATTGACAAGTACTTCTAGGAACATCATTAAACATAGAATTATAAATAGCTTGAATATAATGAATAAAGACATCAGAAGAAGGAAAACTAAAAGGCAAACAACCCACAACTACCATTTTAGCTATTTGATACGGGTACGACCACGAGGATGCATGTTTGTGAGATGTATTGAACCCGAGACTTGGAGTGTGAAAGTGAAGTACAAATGAGGACTTAAAAAGGGTCCAAAACCGTCCATATAATGCTCTCCAAGGGCACCCACTTGAAGACTTGAGACTAAGGGGTCATTTTGGATACTTCACACCTTGTTTGTAAACTACTATATAAGGAACCTTTTAGGTCATTTGTTAGGCAGACTTTGCTGAATATGGATGTTGTATAACACTTAGAAACATTTTCTCTCTAAGGAGAGAAGACCACAAATCTGAAACTTGTAACTAGGAAAATCAACTTGAGTGTGGAATCACTCGTGCTGGATTCAAGCTTGGAAACGTTGGATGTTTGGGAGATCGAGGTCACTCTTGTACCAACGTAAGAGATAGGTTTATGTTGTGTGTAGTATTAAAGGTTCAAGAGTGTAACAAGTCTTGGTTTGTTAATATTATTCCCTCATTTGGTCTATCTACCTATTTTTATCCAATTGCACTTTGTAGATTCATAGTGGACTGTTTTTGTGACTTGTTGAATCCGAATTTTGTAACCATTGTGTTCATATTGTTCATCTTATATTTTTTCTTTTTGGTGTTGAAAACACACCTCTTTATCTTGTTATTGTGTTGTTGATAGCGAATCCGAGAGTGGTCTTCAGAAGGGTCCTCAAATCCTTAAGATTAGTGAACTATTTTGGAGTTGTTTTGTGTTATTTTTTTACCGTATCATTTGGTATCAAATCAAGGCTTGATCTTGTTCCTACAAGATCAATCTTGGGCTTGCTTGTTAGAAAATTTAAAAAAAAATGTTAAAAACTAAAAATTCTAGAAAAAAAATAGCAAAATGTCTGTGTTTGTGTTCTTGGCCAAAATTGTGTTCTTGTTGTGTATTGGCCGAGATTTGTTTGTTGTGTGACTATATATAGTAGTGTTCTTGTTTGTTTTGTTGTTTCTAGTGTTAGTTTTCTTGTCCACTAACACTTTGAGTCTAGATCTAAACTTGAACTTTGTTGAAGTTGTAGTTGTCTTGGCCAAGTGATGGAGATATTGTTATTGTGGATTGGAGTTGGCCGTTGGAATTGTTGTTGTTCTTAAAGATTGTTGTTATTGTTCTTGGTGTGGTTGTTGTTGTTCTTGAAGTTCTTCACCTTCCTTCATATATTGTTAGAACATAAAGTGAATGTTAGATCCTTAAAGGTGAAGGAAAAAGGTGTATGTACTTGTTAGTCTTGAAAGACCCCCAACCACCAAAAGACTTTATATCACTTCTCAACCACTTTTTCATGATTTAAGGACCTCTGTTTTAAGGAGAAGTACAAGAAAATTCAAGTCTTGAAAATTAAAAAAGTCCCCAAGACTTATTTTCCCTCCTAAAACAAATTTTATCAATCCGAATTAATTTTTGACCAAGACTTGAACATTTGAGAATAACCACTTGATAAAACCGAACCAATAAGTGGCTGCCACATCATCACTGCTACTGTTCATGCAATATTTTTGAGCTCAAAATTTTAGATTTCTTAGTTTCATTTTATTGTCTCTTAGTTCATTTGTTGGTTCGAACACTAATTGACAACCTAGTAATCTCCTACTAGCTTGTAAGTTAGTTTTGTGTCCGTTTGTTCGTGTTTACGTTTGTTGTGTACTTTTATCTGTTTGAATTCGTTGTTAGTTCTTGACTCAAGTCCTAAAAGATTTCGTTTGAGTTTCAAACAAAAAATCCATTTCGGGACAAGAGTAGACTCGACACTCAATCACTCACGAAGTACAAGCCAGCTTTCAACACTTGTGAAACCAAGTGCGAGGTAAAACCGAGAGTGAGAGTGTGGTGAAACATTTTTTATCTAACAAGTTTGTTTGTTTTCTTTGTTTGTTGTATCTTTTTGTTAGGTACAATGGCAGCCCATAATTTCAATGCCACATGTGATCGTATCAATGACAATATTGAAGATATGAAACGGCACATTGAAATTATACGCCAATTTCTACCCAAACTCTACCCACAAAATCCAATTGTCCAAGCACCTTGCGTTGAGAGCTTCCCGGAGGAAGTTCCTGCCCAAATTGTGAGTAAAACTTGCCCACCACTTGAGGATATGTGTGATGTGATTAATGAATCTCAAGTGAGTGAAGGATTTAAAGATGTTGGCCAAGAAAAAAAAAGTGAACCTATGATCCTATGTTGTTGTAAAGATGCTAATGTTTGTTTGGCTCATAGGGTTAATCATGTGCTTGACATATCTTTGAAACTTGATAATGGTTCCTTAGAGAGTGAAAGTTCCAAATCTATCCGCGGGTTAGATCATTCACTCTTTAGGCACAATGTCTTGTTTGAATATAGTTTATTTACTCCTAATGAATCTAGTGGTGCAAGTTATGTTGACGGCATGGCTTGTCTTGGAAGCTATAGCCTATATGCTAACCCAGTATGGTGTGACAACATTCCTCCTAAAGATGGAAATCTCTTCTTGGAAGATGAGAGTACTCTTATGGGTAAGGAATGTGTAGTCTTGGAAATGAGTACCCTTGGTAGTACTCTTGGTGTTCATGATGATCAATTTACTCTTAAAAGTAGTTCACTACTTGGGCATGTGAATAGTATGCTTAAAAATTCTCAAGTTAGTGAAGGTGTCTATAAAATTGATCTTGATAATGCACATGACTCTTTGAACATCTTGTGTGGTAAAAGCATTGCAATTAGTTTCGTTCATAGAGATCATGTGTATAAAAATGTTTTTGCGTGTGAATGTGGGAGTGACATTGTAGGGGAAGGAAGGTCTAGCCTCGGCTTAGGTCCTTGGCTAATTTTTCCATTTGATCCCGGCACCCTATTGGAATGTGGAAATCTCGACACTCTCCACTTAATGCTTGGTCAAGACGACAAGCAATGTTTGATTGTGGGTGCTAAGGAAGGAAGACAAGGTTCTTCCTTATCTCTTTTTGTTGGTGGTGACCACTTCCTTTGTGCCATTTGTACTAAGTTTTTTATGTTCAACACAAAGGATCCATGGATGTACTTCAAGTTTGTTCCACCTCGGCATGGCATATTAATATGTGTATTTTGCTAACCCTAACCCTCATGTCATGAGGATGTGTGCTTGTTTGTCTTCTTTTGATTTTTCAAGGCATGGATTCGAGGTCGAATCCTTTTCAAGAAGGGGAGGACAATACGGGTACGACCACGAGGATGCATGTTTGTGAGATGTATTGAACCCGAGACTTGGAGTGTGAAAGTGAAGTGCAAATGAGGACTTAAAAAGGGTCCAAAACCGTCCATTTAATGCTCTCCAAGGGCACCCACTTGAAGACTTGAGACTAAGGGGTCATTTTGGATATTTCATACCTTGTTTGTAAACTACTATATAAGGCACCTTTTAGGTCATTTGTTAGGCAGACTTTGCTGAATATGGATGTTGTATAACACTTAGAAACATTTCCTCTCTAAGGAGAGAAGACCACAAATCTGAAACTTGTAACTAGGAAAATCAACTTGAGTGTGGAATCACTCGTGCTGGATTCAAGCTTGGAAACGTTGGATGCTTGGGAGATCGAGGTCACTCTTGTACCAACATAAGAGATAGGTTTGTGTTGTGTGTAGTATTAAAGGTCCAAGAGTGTAACAAGTCTTGGGTTGTTAATATTATTCCTTCATTTGGTTTATCTACCTATCTTTATCTTATTGCACTTTGTAGATTCATAGTGGACTGTTTTTGTGACTTGTTGAATCCGAATTTTGTAACCATTGTGTTCATATTGTTCATCTTATATTGTGGTTGTTTTGGTGTTGAAAACACGCCTCTTTATCTTGTTATTGTGTTGTTGATAGCGAATCCGAGAGTGGTCTTCAAAAGGGTCCTCAAATCCTTAAGATTAGTGGACTGTTTTGGAGTTGTTTTGTGTTCTTTTTTTCCCGTATCACTATTTCTTCCCGGTCCCTCAATTTATTATACTTCTTCGTTACTTGACCGGTTGTTGGATCCATTCTAGTTTGTGTTCGCTCATCAACATCCCCAGCACCTCGTGCAATTTCTAACTATCTTTTGTGAGCATCACCTATATGTCTCATTAACGTACCCGTACCCCCTTGCTTGCCTCCGCTTTTATGTTTATATATTTGTTGACAAATATTGCATTGCACCTCAGTATCTGATACACGTTCAAAAAATTGTCATGCAATACTAGTTGTTTTATGAGGTCTTGGGGCACGGGGAGGACGGGAAGGGAGATTAACCGATTCAGATCTAATGTTAGCATTTTCTACTGCGGGTGTCTCATCAATATTTTCATCATCTTCGTCTAAATTAACCGCATCTACTTCATTTTCTTCTTCTATACCATAATTTTTCTGAGCTTCTACATAATCCATATCGTAAGTACCTACACCTATTTCTTCCTCAAAAGGTGTACCAAGTGGTACCGGAGGCGAAGGTACACGGGTATATATACTACTTGAAGTACCTCTACCACTAGTAATTTGCTTTTTACTACCACTACCGCTTCCGAGACAAAAAAATTTAACACCTTTGGTAGCGAGGTTTCTTAATTTATCCATAGTATAAATTAAATTAAACTAAAAAAATTTAAAATACACAAATATAATAAAATTAAATATTCAACAATTAATACAATAAATAAAAATTAAACGTAAGAGATGAAACGACAATACCAAATTTTAAAAGTATCCGAAGGTTGCAAATTTAGAAACTTCTACTCGTACTTTGTAAACGCAAAATTAAAAATTTAAAGTGAGCACTTTAGGAAATTAAATATATTGAATATTTGAGAATTGAGATTTTGAGAGAGTGGAAAATTGTGTGAAAAATGATTTGAAAGTGTAGGGTATTTATAGAATTTTTTTTGGGATTAAAAAATTATTTTAAAAGTAAATTTTAAAATTTTTTTCAAACGGCTAGTTTGACCCAAAATCCCAAATTTAAAAAGAAAAAAAAAAAACTATTCCGGGTCGGATCAGTTAACCAGCGGGCCTGGATCGGGCTTGGTCCGGGCCGGGTTAGCCGGGCCCAAATTAAAAAAATGGCCCGAGACACGGTACTCTAAAGCCCTTGGGCTTACCGAGCCGGTTCGGGCTGGGTCAGCCCGGCCCACTTGACGCCCTTTTCTTTAGATATATCAAATGATGTTTTGCTAGAGAGAAATGATATTTGGGGAAGAAAGAGACAGTCTTTGTACTTTTGGAGAAGAAAGAAACACAGATTTCAAGGAATCTTTATTACTTATATTTGTATTGGTATTCATATTAAAATAGTAGTAAAATAAAACTTATTAATAATGAAATATAATAGAAATAATAATGTTAATATTAGTATGTCGGCAATACATCAAGGAAAATAGTAGGCCGATATTTTTTGTTTAATGGTAAATTTTTAGTATATCTTTATAACTCTATTTTATAATATTTGATAACCTTTTTTAGTTGAATCCCAGCAATCGTATCCATACTCGAATTTGTACACTCAAATCTTAAAATTTAAATTTTGACGAATTCGACTCTCAAATCTGCAACCATCTTGAACACCCGCACCCGAGGCCGAGTAACATAGGATTGACCACGCTAGTTATGGTTCCAACATATTCAATAAAACTCTTACCCTAATTAAAGAGTGGTTCTTGGAGAAGAATCTTTCACCATCCTCGTGGCTTTCACAATAGTTTATGTGCTCATGACAAAATTGCATTTGTTCTTGGCGGATTTCACATGGTTGATTTCATTGGATCAGTAAGGATATTTTATCCTAAGTATTTTATGGTTTCATTTATCATATAAAATGAAGCGTATGGAGAGATACCATTAATTACCAGAGGGAATTTGTGATATTTCGAATTACATGAATCACCTGAACACGAATTCCTCCTAAGATCTGGTATTTCAGTATTAGAAGGAATGTTTTGTGCTTATTATACTTGTTGAAATTTGTGTTCCGGCTAATGAAAGAATATGATGTCAAAGGAGTCGTGGACTAAATTATTTACTTTACGAGAGATCAATCTTTATCTAGAGATACCGGTATATTGGTTTGCTCAGTGGCGGAGCCAGAATTTTCAATGAGGGGTTCAGAAGTAAATATACAGACTAGTCGAAGGGGGGTCAATGTCTACTATATATAGATAAAAATATTTTTGACCATATAAAAATAATATAATTTTCTGACGATGAACCCCCTTAAATGTATGTGGCTCCGCCACTGGGTTTGTTGATGTTCGTTTAGGACATCCAAAGGACTATATGGAGTGTTACCTATGAGGGGCGTCACCACTCAAGTAGTTTGTTATACGGAAAGCTTGATCTCTCCAAAATTAATTACTTGCTTAGTAGTATTTGCTTAGGATCGGAGTATCCTCCTCATGGCATGCTGCAACAATTTATTCTTATAAGTTATATTAACTTGTCAATGTTTGATTTCGAAATTATGTCATTGCTTATTTCATGTCACAACATGCCCAGAGCCGTTAAAGCGTTATACGCAGTTCATATCACTATCACAGATTGGGTTAGCCAAATTTAGAAATATGAGGAAAGATCATTTGGCCATTGCCTTTGCAATAAGCTCCTCCTCATATCAAGTTTATGGTTTCTCATTAAACACATGATCATTAAGATCATTCGAGGATCGATCTCCTTTTGGCCCCACTAAATCGAAGTGACCTAACAATTAGGTTTAACAAGGTCTCGAAACATTTATGAGTCATATTCAATATGTTAAGGACATTTTTTTTACCCTTTTTCGTAATTAAAATTAACATGGAGTGAGTAAAATTTTTTTTCAATCTAATCTTGGATTTGAAGTTGTAATCTTTAGGAATATCCAAATTCTTTATAGATTATGAATCTTTTTTCTATTTCAAAATAAAAAATTTAAGGAATTCTTATAATCTCAACACATTGAGCAAATTTCATCAGAAAAACAAATATAAACATAATTATACTGCAATTGCATTAAGCACCATATATACTTTTCAAAGAGGGTTTCAATCTCCCCAACATTTATAAATTATTCATTAAGAAGTAAATAGTTGATTTGACAATTTCTATAACAATACATATACTAACAACAAATCATAAAGAGCTTGTATCCTCCTATAGTTACAATATTTTTTTTCTAGACAATTTTTTTTTAATTGTTGGAAGTATAACATATATTCTAAGATCATCCAAAATACTAAATTCACCCAACAAAAACCCATAATTATCCACAACTGGAACTCCCAATTTATGTGAATATTTCACTTCTTGATTTTCTGAAATTTTCACCCATGTCCCCATCATTAATTCTTCATCACTTTCTTCAACCCCATTTGATGTATTCGTATTCTCATCAACACTCATTGACGATTTTTCTTCAAACTCATCAATAACACAAGATTCTTGATCAGATTTTTCAGAAATCTAGCCATTTTTTGCTCATTTAACCATCACTAATTCTTCGAATTCAAGCTTCTTAGACTCGTAATTTTTCGAAGCGTCTTCAGCCGTAACAAAACTACCCAACCAAATCATTTTCTTGTTCAATGGGTGTTTAATTTCAGCAAAAAATTTCCCATTTTTTCTCTTACGTACCCCAATAGGGTACAATCTGACACAACTATTCTTTGATATTCTTTTGTAGGACTTCATGATCAAAGTTTTGAGAGGGAAAAAAGGGGCAATTTCTGTAAATAACAAAGTATAAAAAAAGCTTGGGATGTGAAGAAAAAAAGAATAAATAGTGAACACATATATAGGAGTAATTAGAGAACCAATTAATCAAACTTTTATTCTCTTTCTATTTGGAAAAGGATTTAACAAAATGAGTAAAGTATTGATTGAGAAATTGTTGCATATTATTAGTCATTGTATTTATTAGTATCCTAATTTGACACTGAATATTCAAATCTCTAAATTTGATAGAATACCACATTTGGGAGTGCGGAGCCTAAAAGGTAAGTTTTTTGGGATAAGGTAAACTCACCATTTTACCTTATAAGGTAAACTCACCATTTTACCTTTGTAGACACCTAATTTTGTCCCTCCCGAAGTCTAATTTTATTCATTTTTAGTTCACCTTACCATGTGTCCAACCCCATATAATTATATCCCACAAAAATACAAAAATAAACAAAATAACAATTCCTAACTAATTTATCTTATCCTAACAACCTACCCAATCAAAAGATTTCACCTACCCTAACTACCCACCCATGTGATCCCCCCTCCTTTTTCTTGTCCACAAAGAAAGAATATATGGGGGACCCACCAAAATTCCCACATCATAACAAATTCATGCCCATTATAAAAGAAAAAATTCTATGAGGAAAAAGGAGAGGTTTCTTTGATCATCGTCTTCTCCATAATAACAACAATCACAAAATAATCTTCCTCACAACAACAACAACAAAGAAAAAAAAAAAAAAAAAGGCCGTCGGTGAACAGTAACCGGCGAACAGTACCGGTGAACAGTAACGGCGTGAAAAGTGACGGTGAACGGGTCATTATTTGTCGAGTTGGATTGTTGGTGTTAAGGTTCGGCTCGAGGTTTCCGGGTGCGGACTCTCTTTATTCGAATAACTTTGAGTTTGAAAGCTTCAAATTTAAGGTCCAATTCTTTCTTCTCTTTCATTTAATTCTTATGTGATTGTGATTGCGTGTGATTCGATACCGTGGTTTGTTTTTTGATGTGAACTGTTGGTGACATTTGGGTGTGTGATGTGCTAAGCATGATTGGTGAATTTTCGCTATTCTCGATTGGTGGATTGTGTATTGAAATGGGTTAATCACGTGGTTGAGAATAAATTAAGGTGGGGATTAAAAATGGAGAAAAATGAATATTGATTAATTTTGATGTATTGATAATGTTAAACATGATAGAATGGTGATACGTTGAACTTGGTAGGCAAACGTAGGCCGGGTAGGCAAATTTAGGAATAATGAGTTGTTGGAGTGTTTGAATATGTGCGTGAATGGTACTTTCTACTTTATGGCACGAAAAGTTTAAATTGTACTCATTTAGCCGGGGAATGCCCCGAAGGATTTGTATTGATTTATCCGGGGAATACCCCGAAGTAGCATGTACGCAAATGAGGCTCGTGATCAAGGCACGGAACGTCGGGTGGAGTTTAGTTTAGGATTAGTTTAGAATAGAATAGGTTTTATATTTCAGCACCTCTTTTATTTTGGATTGTATAATTTGGATTGAACATTATTTTGGTTTGTTTTGAATTTTGTGTGATTTGTTTGTTTGCTTGTTTTGTGTGTTTATGTGGTTTGTACATTTGTAATGTCAAATTAGCCAATACGTTCCACCAAGCGACCGTGGTCGAACCACGGGATCGAGGGGTGCCTAACACCTTCCCCTCGGTCAACAGAATTCCTAAGCCGGAATCTCTGTTCGCGGATCAGTTTTTAGAGTCAAACCGTTTCGAAAAGGATTTTCCGAAGGTGACTTGGCACACCGGATTATGCCAAGTGGCGACTCTGAATAAGAAAAAAAATAATGTAAATAATCCTTTTTTTTCGAAATGAATTTTTCATTTTTGTCACCTTAATAATAAAACCCTTTCGAACTTAAAATACATATTTTTTTTTGGAGTCGAAAAAGGGGTGTGACAGCTCTGGCGACTCCACTGGGGACTTGTTCAGAATTTGAGCTTATTTTGGAGTCGTATCGGCTTTGTTTGGCACTATAGATGTATAAACATTTTATTTGTGCTGTTTTGTGTATTGTTTTATCATTGTGGAATGTTTTTGTGCTCTTTGTGTACAGTATTTATCCTATGTGTTACCGCTTTTATATCTGGCATCATGTGTCTACCCCCAGGCCTTTTTTCTACAACAAGTCCGTAGTACACGTGTTGTACACGACCTCTAGTTGAGTCACCCTTATTTTAGGGGGGGAGCCGTCGGTGTAATGGAGTAGGTGGAAAGCAAAGCATCCACTATCTACCATACGCTCCCCCGAACAGCCTTATTAGTGAACCCCAACGTAGGTCAGCCTTTAGGTCATGCTTATGTGCATCATATTGAAACCTAGCGAGGCCCACTTGGTCCTTTGTAGGAGACTCACCTCTAACGCATCCCTATGTGCTAAATGTTGCATCTTTGAGGGTAATGGGGTCATTTGACGGACTGATTTGGGAAAAACATGTGTTAGAAGTAAGGTGCGTAGGCAAGAACTGTTGAACAAAATAGAAAAAAAAAAGAGTGTCGTAGCTTTTAGTGTTCTTTATGGCTTTTGTTTTTCACAATTCAAAAAGATTTCTTTAGTTTTTGCACTCATTCTTTCAAAAACCAAAACATCAAAAGATTTCTCACTGTCTCCTTTAGCATGCATTCATAATTCAAAATTTTCAAAAAAGATTTTTTTTTAGTAGTGTTTGTAAAAGAAAATAAAAAATGGTAGAAGTTTTGTTCATTTCATATAATGAAGATACCAAAAAAGATTTTCCTTCATAATTGTTGGTGTCAGTTTAGTAGAAGTGTCAAATTAAAAAAGTTTTTATTAGTTTGTCTTTGGTTGTGTCCCTTAAGTTAGGGTCAATCTGTTAGTTAATCGTTAATTGTCCAATCTGGACGAACTACGCACCCCTGATTCTCCTCTTTCGGGAGTGAGATACGTAGGCAACCTATTGTGGGTTCGGGGATCTTATTTGAAAAATCCAAAAATATTTCTTCACTCTCCATTTAGAGTAGGCATTTCATAGACGTCTTTAAAAGAAAACTACAAAAAGATTTTCCTTTAATAGGTTCAAGTTTCATTTTCACATGAAATTCAAAAATCGAAAACTCAAAATGATTTTTTCTTTGGTAATCACAGGTTTCATTTTGTATAGAGATTTAAACCTAAAAAAAAAAAAAAGATTTTTGTCAATTCTTTTGACACTTTGTTTCAAGAAAGAAAAAAGAGTCTAATTGGCCATTTTGACAAAATTTCACGAACTACGCACACCTGATTCTCCTCTCTCGGGAGTGAGATACGTAGGCGCCCTTCTTGAGTTCGGTGATCTTTTCAAAAGAAAAAAAAAAGGTTTTGAAAAAGTGTTGAACTCTAACACATTTGTTGTTTTATGTTGAGTTAGTTTAAGGTGGTTGGTTTGTGGCATTCTGGCTGGTCCTTCACATCACACCAAATCCAAAGGGTTAGTTGTGTTCAACAAAGATATAGAGAGTGACATCATGGATCAAACAATGAATCAGGAAAATGAGAGTTTAAAGCAAGAGGTCAGGAGGCTAAGACAACAAATGACAGAAATGCATCGAGCTTGGTCCAGTGTGTTGCCTCCTCCTCCATTTCCCTTTATTGATCCTACAAATACCTCGTGTTTTCCACCGAAATCTCAAAGTCAGTTTTCTACAGTTTTTGATGCACTGCAACATGACTCAGAATTCATTCTAAGCCAAAAGCATCTCAATACTTCCATCACTTTGCCTCTAGTTCCT
The DNA here is from genome assembly GCA_030864215.1 of Capsicum pubescens. Lineage (NCBI taxonomy): Eukaryota > Viridiplantae > Streptophyta > Magnoliopsida > Solanales > Solanaceae > Capsicum > Capsicum pubescens. The sequence continues at coordinate 415,037,048 of CM061548.1, forward strand.
CAGCATAAGCCTGCTACATTCACAACACCACATGTTGTTTGTGATCTTGTTGCTCAATTCTTTACTGGGACTTCCACACCGGCTCGCCCAATGGTTGTGCGTCCCGATGCTGCTAGTGAACCTATATTCAATACTTTTGGTGATCATTGTTATACTCTTGAGCCTGCTTTTAAGTTAACTGGAACACCAAAGTTTCTGAACAAGAAGTCCAGTGTGCCAGAAGAGTTGGAGAAAATGGTTGGAATAATGAAGAGTACAGAAAATGCTATGAAAATTTTTTTAGGACCTGCGGGTAAAGAAAAGGTTTCATACAAAGACTGGGGCATGCCTTCAAATGTTAATCTTTCTCCAATCTTTGTGATGTTGAAATTTGAGGAGCAAGATGGGCATAAGGAATCCGTGAAACCTTTGGGATAATATTGCAATCAATTAAGGGAACCAGGAGGGAAGAAGAATGAGAAAGATGCATTTGCTATTGTTGTTGGACAGCAGAAAAGGTCAAAAAGACCATGTCGTCGTCGATCTCAGGCGCAAGCTCAAGTTTATGCCCAAGCTCCACATAATCACTCCCAAAATCCATTATACTCTTTTTTCCCACCTCCATATCTAGTATATTGTGCACAACCATATGTTCAACCCCCATCTTACCCACAGTGGAACACACCAACTCCTCAGAGTCATCCTCTAACTCCACAAACATACCAAAATCCTTCTAAGCCTGATTTTCGATTCAAGCCAAATGATGAAATGAGGCAGAAGTCGAGAGATAGCTTCACACTAATTGGAAAGTCATATGCCAGTTTATTTCAGAGATTGGTACAGGAGGGAATGATCACTCTTCTCCTTGGGCACACCCTTAATCGGCGTTCAAGAAATTTTGATCCTAACGCACGATGTGCGTATCATTCTGAGGCTCAGGGTCATAGTATTGAAGATTGTCGAGCTTTGAAAAGAGAAATTGAAAAGATGATTCAAGATAAATCAATCATGGTGCAGAACATTGACAGTGAGGAAAGCTCTAGTCATGCTGATATGCAAACCAGTGGCTAAGATGTCAAGCTGAACAATTGAGAATTCACCCATCTCCCTACTAGGAAGAGGTCTGGTAGTTTGTTTTGTCTTCTTTGTTGTTATCCGAATTATTTCAGGGTTGTAGTTCGGGATCTATCTTGTTTTGTCCCTTTGTCGTTTATGTTCAAACCCTTCTATCTTTTATTTTTTATTAAATGGAGTGCCCCCTTTTCATTTATGTTTTAAATTTGTGTTGTTTGTTTGTTTTCTTTACATAGTATATTTTATGTTGACTCTAGTGATATGACATGCTTGCAGAATTTTTAGCCAGATCTTAAAGTCCAGTTTAAGCATGAACATTGAATCAGAGGGTTAAAGTTAGAAAAGAGAGTGTCTGAGGAAATAGATAGAGTGCTGGGGAATTTGGTGATCAAGTGAAGCCTTCTTTGAAAATTAAAGCAATTATTTTGAGAATCACAAGAACATCTTGGTCATCGATCGAAAGGCAAGTCCCAATTAGGTTAAATAGTGGACGTGTGATCCCTATATCAAGAGAAACAAGAAGATCAGCAGCTCCACGAAAGCATGAGTCATTTGATGTGAGGAATGTACAACAAAGGTGGAGAAGTAGTGACGCACAGACTCAATCTGCTTAAAAAGATGTCGCAAATGATCTTCATCTCTCACTTCTAATAGCATGTTATGTACTTGCATTCTCAAGGATTGATATGATGAAGGCATTTTATTCTGCTATCCAAACATTGTGTCATCCTTTGTTTACCCCATTTGAGCCTCAGTGTTATTTTCTTTCATACCCCTCTTTTGGATTCAAGATAGAGTAAGCAAAGTTCAAAGAATAGTGTCGAGTAAAAAGATAAAATCAAAAAGTTACAAAAAAGAGACAAAAATGTTTCCAAAAAAAAGAGTGTAAAGAAAAATAGAGTTAGAAAAAAAAGAATCGCAAAGTGAAAAGAGCGAATAAAAGAAAAAAAAATCAGATCAAAGCAAAAGAACAAGCTGCCAGAACTACGCATAACCTGATTCTCCTCTCTCGGGGGTGAGATACGTAGGCTGCCCCACTAAGAGCTCGGTCCAACCAAATAAACAATTTAGAATCACCCAGTCAAAAGAAATTGGGGCATGAGTTAATCCTCATTGTTTGAGTCGATTCCAAAAGTTGTAAGTCCTACCCCATTTCAAGTGTCGTTTGGGCCCCATGCCATCCTTTCTTTCTAACCCTATTCAAAAGCCAAGTTACAACCAAAGAAAGACCTTCTGATCAATCTTTGGGGATGTTAAGGCAAAGCATGCAAGGGATATGATGAAATATTTGGGAACTACCTATCTTCCTCAGCACAAGGAATCAAGAGAGAAATAAAAAGGAGAGAGTCTTATTGGTGAAAACCCTCACGGGCACCGTAAGTCGATAGTAAGTTGAGAGAGATAAAAATGAGAGAGTCTTATTGGTGAAAACCCTTACGGGCACCGTGAGACGATTGTAAGTTGGGAGAAATGAGAATAAGAGAGTCTCATTAGTAAAAACCCTCACAGACACCATAAAACAATGGTGAGCTGAGGGAAAGACCCTTCAAAGTGTCACTATCCGAATGAGGTCTGAATGCAATTGACCTAAGAAAGCAACTCAGTTTCAATGCCATTAACTCAACAACAATGGGTAGAAAGTTTGGATAAAAAGATCAATCTGCTTAATCCAAAATGCATGGCATAATCATTAGTGTTGACTGTCGTTTTTAGATGAATTTTTCGTTTCTTTGTTTTAAAAGGGGACATTCATTGTCTTTTCTTTCTTCTCTTTATTTTAATTTTATCTTTCTTGAGTCAGTTATCAAAATAAAAATTGTTATTTTTTTTTGTTTCTTGTCTTTGAGTCAAGTCCGTGTCAAAACAAGTGAGAAAAGATTTCAAAATTGGCTACCAGCTTCTTTAATTGCACAAAGCAAGACAAAAGCTAGCACATGAAAGAGACATTATTGTGAACCCAAAAAGGGCATGCAGAAAGTTTTGTCAACAGAGAAGTCGGGGAACTCATGGAAATACCAAGGTTCAAAGGGTTTATTTGAGAAATACGACAAAACAGAAATACTGTGTTTGTTTCAGAGTCACTCTTAATAAGCTGAGTTTAAGTCAATGATATAGCAAGTCAATGACATATGCTAATGGTTGGAAGCAAAGCTAAATGTGACGGGGGCAGGAGCAATTGCCTCAAAAGCCAAAGCCACAAACTAGCCACCATGTTTTTAAACTCACAAGTTTTCTTTGTATGTAATAGGAATACATGTTGCATTCAGATCAAGGATTTCAGAGCCTAAACATCAAAGGCCGTAATTTCTCACCTCAACAAATGCAAGAGGCAAGGTTGCTGCACAGGTTTGGTAATCAAAACCATGGTAAAACTCATAATTCAAGATCTCTAGGAGACGCACTTCCTTTTTTGGTAATTCAAGCAGCTTTGGTAAGGAGACGCACTTCATTGTTTTGATAATTCAAACAACATTGATAAGGAAACACACTTCCTTGATTGGGTAATTCAAATTTTGCTTCTTAGGTAATGCACTTCCTAACTTAAGTCTTGATTCCTATAAGACGTACCTTTTAGTCGAGTCATCCCCTTTGATTCCTAGAAGACGTACCTTTTAGTCGAGTCATCCCCTTTGATTCCTATAAGACGTACCTTTTAGTCGAGTCATCCCCTTTGATTCCTATAAGTCGTACCTTTTAGTCGAGTCATCCCCTTTGACCCCTAGAAGACGTACCTTTTAGTCGAGTCATCCCCTTTGATTCCTATAAGACGTACATTTTAGTCGAGTCATCTCCTTTGATTCCTATAAGACGTACCTTTTAGTCGAGTCATCCCCTTTGATTCCTATAAGATGTACCTTTTAGTCGAGTCATTCCTATTGATTCCTATAAGACATACCTTTTAGTCGAGTCATCCCCTTTGATTCCTATAAGACGTACCTTTTAGTCGAGTCATCCCCCTTGATTCCTAAAAGACGTACCTTTTAGTCGAGTCATTCCAATTAACTCATAGAAAATGCATTTCTTTATTTGGGATAATTTTCTTTTCAGTTTTGATGTGATTTCAGGAGCATGCCCGAAGCACAGGGCGAATAAATGGAAAACCAAGCAACAAGGTGAAAAAATTGAAAGCATAGAAATAAGTTGATGAAATAGCAAGTCAGGAACCCGCCTAGAGAACAGGATGTAGAAATTGAAAAGCATAGAAACAAGTTGATGAAATAGCAAGTCAGGAACCCGCCTGCAGAACAGGGTGAAGAAGTTGAAAGCATAGCAACAAGTTGATGAAATAGTAAGTCAGGAACCCTCCTGGAGAACAGGGTGAAGAAATTGAAAGGCAAGCAACAAGTTAAAGAAATAGCAAGTCAGGAGCCCGCCTGAAGAATAGGGTGATGAAACTCAAGTCAAGAGTCCAAAAGAAGCTGTATAGATAGGATTTTTGTAATTTTATTTATGCTTTAACTTGTAATTTTTATTTTTAATGTAATGGCAGAGCCGTTGACCGGAACCTCATTGGAACCTCACTCGACTCTCCAACTCGGTATAGTCCATCTCTTTCCAATCTTTTGAAATACCCGTGACTTGATTTTCTCATAACTTGGGTAGGTAGGATGTCTTAAGTCAAGACCCGGTTGTCCTTCTTCCTTCTGTTTCTTTCTTTGAATAATGGTCGGGTCAAAATTTGATCTTGTTGTCTACTTCTTTGTTTGAAAACACTTCGTGTTTACATTCAAAGGGGGCATGATGTAGACACCTAATTTTGTCCCTCCCGAAGTCTAATTTTATTCATTTTTAGTTCACCTTACCATGTGTCCAACCCCATGTAATTATATCCCACAAAAATACAAAAATAAACAAAATAACAATTCCTAACTAATTTATCTTGTCCTAACAACCTACCCAATCAAAAGATTTCACCTACCCTAACTACCCATGTGATCCCCCCTCCTTTTTCTTGTACACAAAGAAAGAATATATGGGGGACCCACCAAAATTCCCACATCATAACAAATTCATGCCCATTATAAAAGAAAAAATTCTAAGAGGAAAAAGGAGAGGATTCTTTGATCATCATCTTCTCCATAATAACAACAATCACAAAATAATTTTCCTCACAACAACAAAAACAAAAAAAAAACCGTCGGTGAACAGTAATCGGTGAATAGTAACCGATGAACAGTGTCGGTGAACAGTAACGGCGTGAAAAGTGACGGTGAACGGGTCATTATTTGTCGAGTTGGATTGTTGGTGTTAAGGTTCGGCTCGAGGTTTCCGAGTGCGGACTCTCTTTATTCGAATAACTTTGAGTTTGAAAGCTTCAAATTTAAGGTCCAATTCTTTCTTCTCTTTCATTTAATTCTTATGTGATTGTGATTGCGTGTGATTCGATACCGTGGTTTGTTTGTTGATGTGAACTGTTGGTGACATTTGGGTGTGTGATGTGCTAAGCATGATTGGTGAATTTTCGTTATTCTCGATTAGTGGATTGTGTATTGAAATGGGTTAATCACGTGGTTGAGAATGAATAAAGGTGGGGATTAAAAATGGAGAAAAATGAATATTGATTAATTTTGATGTATTGATAATGTTAAACATGATAGAATGGTGATACGTTGAACTTGGTAGGAAAACGTAGGCCGGGTAGGCAAATTTAGGAATAACGAGTTGTTGGAGTGTTTGAATATGCGTGTGAATGGTACTTTCTACTTTATGGCACGAAAAGTTTAAATTGTACTCATTTAGCCGGGGAATGCCCCGAAGGATTTGTATTAATTTATCCGGGGAATGCCCCGAAGGATTTGTATTGATTTATCCGGGGAATACCCCGAAGTAGCATGTACGCAAATGAGGCTCGTGATCAAGGCCCGAAATGTCGGGTGGAGTTTTGTTTAGGATTAGTTTAGAATAGAATAGGTTTTATATTTCAGCACCTCTTTTATTTTGGATTGTATAATTTGGACTGAACATTATTTTGGTTTGTTTTGAATTTTGTGTGATTTGTTTGTTTGCTTGTTTTGTGTGTTTATGTGGTTTGTACATTTGTAATGTCAAATTAGCCGATACGCTCCACCAAGCGACCGTGGTCGAACCACGGGATCGAGGGGTGCCTAACACCTTCCCCTCGGTCAACAGAATTCCTTAGCCGGAATCTTTGTTCGCGGATCAGTTTTTAGATTCAAACCGTTTCGAAAAGGATTTTCCAAAGGTGACTTGTCACACCAGATTATGCCAAGTGGCGACTCTGAATAAGAAAAAAAATAATGTAAATAATCCTTTTTTTGCGAAATGAATTTTTCATTTTTGTCACCTTAATAATAAAACCCTTTCGAACTTAAAATATTTTTTTTTTTGGAGTCGAAAAAGGGGTGTGACAACCTTACATTCTAACATTTGCACTGACGACGTTAACTTCTTAATAGACAATGTTTACCTTGTCTCTTTTGGAATTTTATAGTATTGGGGTGCCCTTTTGAAATTTTGACTAAAAAAACTTGTCTTTTAGGCTCCAGACTCCCATATTTGGTCCAGTATTAAATGAAATACAATTAATTTTGACGAGTCTTATCTTTATCTCCCGAGTTAAAATATTATTCACCATTGTATATAAAAAAAAGGTTATTCGACTATGAATAAATTTCTTTTAAAGAATCAATTGATGACATGGCCTGGTTAATATTATATTTAACTTACTAATATATCTTAAGTTGTAATAATAATGGTGGAAATATCTTCATACTTTACGATAATTTAATCCTTATCTCTATTTTTTTATCATCCGATATTTCATATCCGCTTTAAATTTTAAGTTATAATAATTATGAAAAGATTTTTACACTGTGTATAACTAATAAATTCATACCTCTTTTTTTTCAGTGGATGTTTCATATTTGTTTTATATCTTAAGCTATTATAATTGTGGAAAGTACTTTATGTTATGTGAATAATTAAAAAAATTTCTCATTTTTTAACTCGATATTTCATATCATTTTGATGCCTCAACTAGTTTGTATTTAAGTCGTGTCTAATTATCTTTTCATTATTTATATTTTAGGTTGAACTAAACTACTATAATTCATCCCTGCCTACAAATTTGTTGACAATGTTTACAAATCTTACAAACAGAAGTTAATACATTTATATTTATTGTATATTCGCTTAGAATGATTTTAAAAAAGGAAGTACTACTTATCAAGAATATAAAAGTTTTCATAAGGTAATTAATTTAAGTTTCCATCGAGTGTATATGTTTTAACTTTTATGTATGAACGAATTGAGATAAAATAAGATGGGAAGATCAATTAAAACATGGCCCTTCATAATTAAGTACTATAAATTATATTTTAAGAGAATCTTTCAGGTTTTCTATTGGTTATTATGATATTAGTAAAATAATATCTTTGGAGTTTTAAATGTTTTTCAATATATGTATCCCAATTTTATAATCAATAAAAGTACAAAAATATGAACTTTAATGTGAACCTCAAAATAATTATGGAGTTGTTCAAACACCAGAATTTTATAATTGAACATTAAGAAAATAATTATATATTATTTTTTTGCATTTCATTTGAATTTGTAAATCTTAAACAATTTTTGAACTCGGACCATTTTATACTAAATTAGAATCTTGTCATATATTGAGAAAATCCAACAATTTATATAATAATATGTTCAAATTATTCCCTTAATAGCATGGTGGTAGGATGAAGAACCGTTGAATATTTTAACTTGATTTTAAAAACTTTTTTGGAGGAAGAATAATTGTATATAAAAGGGAAATTTTCGAGCAAAAATAATTTTATCAGCATATCAATCGTAAAATTAAAAATTTTACCAAAAATAATTCAATATATTAAGTTGACCACCCCTTATTCGTCATAATTATATATTTGGCAGATCCAATATTAACCATCTTGAGATTGAATTTATGTAATTTTTAATTTTATTAAAATTTCAAAATTATCGAAATGGCTATAGAGCCAATAAATTAGCTTATTAGACCATTGATATTGTAGTCTTCTTTTAAAAGAAAAATAAAGAATTTCATCCTTGAAAAGGTTTCTAATCATTCCAATGAAATACTTTCTTTCTTTTTTTCAAAAAAGGTACTTTCTCAATTTATTTATTTATTGTTAAAAATGGTACTTTGTCAATTTGTTAAAACGACAAAAATTAAGGAATAATTATTGCCACAACTATCAACCATTTGTACTATCAATTATTTGGTACAGATACGATATAAGTATATGGGATAAGAAGAGAAAAAAAAAACACCTAGGACTTGGACATACAATAATGTGTCGATTGGTTTATAAACAAAGTTGTGCATTAATTAGTAATATAATGATTGTAATATAAGAATTAATAACATAGAAATTGTAATTCAGGAAATTAGTAATGTGTATTTATCATCAAACAATTGATATATTAAAAACTAGTGATTGGTTCGCAGAACTCTTATTTAATTATGACATAGTATTTTTTATTGAATATATAAATTAAAACATTTTTAGTCCTCAAATTTAACGGATTAGATTTTTATTACCAAAAGAAAAAAAATATTGCATCATATATAAACTCATTACTTTTCTATTTTTGATCAGAAAAATAATTTGAGTTATTTTGAAAGAATGATTTCAAATGTATGACGAAGAACATTACTGCTCGTAGCTGGTTCGTGCTTATGCAAAGACTATTTATGCTTAAGCACTATATTTATTTTTGAGACTTCTATTAGTCCGTAGATTAGGATAAATAAAAAATTCAATAAAGCAAAAATTATCAAAAAGAAGAATAGAAAAATGAGAAGTGTAAATATTAATAATACAGAAATTATGCACCATCTTATTGATTTCTGTATATATATAATGTTTTTGAAAATATATCTACAAATTCAAGAAAAGGATTGCACTCTGAGTTAATTAATATTTCTAATGAATCTTTTTAGCACTGCTAATATAAGTTAAACGACATAATTCACTTCAATTCTATCTTCACATTATACCAATTCTAAAAAACTATTTGTGTTATTCACACATTTAATTCTTCGTCATTTTAATAGAGTGCATAAATATTAATTTTTTATATGAAAAAAGCTTAACATATATCAAATATTATTAGTCATCACTCCTTTTCTTTTTTTGTTCTCATTCATCCCTCCTCTCCTCTTACTCAGACTATCGTAGCCATATATTTTTTTTGAGGAATTTGTTGTATTGATTAATCCTCACAGAATGTCATATATAGTATTTCTACTTTTTATTTTTGCAATTAAATTAAATTCTCGATCATTTGCTCTGTAAATAACTATCAAATTTGTTATATATTGAATTAATCAAATAAATATTACATTTATTAAATATTGAATTCCTCTAGCATGTTATAAGAAAACATAAATAGTAGGTTGGCTAATTAATGACTTTTGAAATTTTCAATGAAAGTAGGTTGTTCTTATTTTTCAGCATTGTTAAGGAAATTAAAGAAATGATTTTTTATTTTTAAAGTTTTTCTAAGTACATATGGCACATAAAATCGAATTAACAGAGGCCATCACCAATCATTCTTTTTTTTTTTTGGTTTCCCAACGTATCCCCACAGCCGGCAGCCGTGAGACTAATCCTCCGTTCCTCTGTCAGCGCACTAAGCGGTAGAAAACTTGCCACAGAGTTTGCTCCATTCGCCAGAGGCGGGGATCAAACCCCCGACCTCTTGCTTAAGGGACATGGCGCTGAACCACCATGCCAACTCTAGTGGTTAATCACCAATCATTTTTAGTATTTGTTGTGTGCATTTAATGCTATATTTATTTTTTGGCTTTTAGAGTACACTATGTAAAAATGAATTTAAAATATAAATAATATAAAAAAAGATAAATAGGAATGTTGATCATAAAAAGATGTCATATATCTTATCTATATCAAACTTGATATGTATATATAAATTTATTACTATGCACTATATATGTCGATACAATAGATAAATGAAAAGTTTAATAAAATGAACAAGTAAATACTTAGAAAAATATACCTTCTTCATGCACAACACAATTTCTTCATGTGTATTTAACGGCGAAGTTAGACTTTCAATTATGTGTTCGACTATATCCAATAACTTTGATCCAGACCTTATCATCTTGAGAAATAAAATTTTGAACTCGTAAACTTCAAATCTTGATTCTGTTTCTGTAATATCTCAGAAAATGATAGACATAATTGCAATTGCAAAATGCCCACAAGTTTTCATACGGAAGAAATAATATATTCAATTGTTGGATCAATGCAATTGCAAATAAAAAATAAAGGTGAAGAAGAAGAAGAACATAAATGTTTATACCTTTCTTTAATTTTCATTAGTTTCTTTCTTTTTCACAGAAAATAGAACCTTTTTTTTTTTTGGGGGGGGGGGGGGGGGGGGAGGGGGCACCTTAGCCATCAACCTTACTATTGTGATTATTGTTGGTACTCTTTTGACACAATTTATAAGCAGACAACACCACTCTTCTTCTTCATTAACTATAGAAAATGAAAAGAGAAGAGTTATAAGAAACTGTACAATTAAGAAATTAAAGTTTCTCATTTAATTGAGTAATTATCTAAGTAATTTTGAATTTATTTTTCAAATAAGATAAACAAAAGAAAAGAGAAGAAAAATTCAAATAAATAAGAAAAAAATATATAGAAATGAAGACCATAGAGAGATGTCACACCACATTCTCTATGTTTCTCCCTTATTATTATATACTAGTGAATAGGTTCGCACTTTGCACGATGTGTAAGACGTTATTGAATTTATATAAAAAAAAATTATAATAATAAAATTTTGATGAGCTATTTTATCGAATGAAGATAAATTATTGAGAAGAAAGATACTTAACACGTAAGAACTTCAACTTTTCATTCATACTTAAATATTTTTCATAAATATTACTCAAGTATTATAAATGATAATATTTATTAGAAATCATAATTGGAGGTAAATCATATACTTAATTCGAGCTTGTCTTACCTAATCTTATTTATTTGTTGTTTTATACCTAATGGGTTAATTATGTAAATAAGAATATTTATAGTTATTGTAGTGATAAGTAAACGTTATATATAATCAAAGATTTTTTGTGTTACATAAGTCCTCTCATCTGCTATTAATTAAAGAATTTACATAAGTCCTTTCATGTAATCCATTTTTATTTTATTATTTTTCATCCATTTTTATTTTACACTTTTATCCTTTTTTTGCATTTTTTCCTACTCTATCCTATTAATTTATCTTATGTTAAATTAAATATTAAAAATCTAAAAACCTCTTAATTTCCTCCATAATCAATATATTAATATATATCTATAAAGGAGAAATAAGACAAGGATGATGTGACACCTCTCTATGGCCGCCATTCGTATTTATCCTTTTTCTCGTTTTTTTGAATTTTTTCCACCATTTTTTGCATTGATCAATTTGTTTAATAAATAAAAAATTATTATATTTATTATATTCAATTATATCTCATGAGTTACAAAAAAAACTCCATCCATTTACATTCTCTATTTAAGTAACATATCCCTTCAACTTTCTTCTATCAAATTCTTATGACTTGAACAATCTATATATAGGCAATGGTTTACTCAGAAGACAACATTGAACTTTGTAGTCATGATAAAAAAAAAAAAAACTAAAAATTGAATTCATCAAATATAAATTCTGAATCCACCTCTTCGTGGTAATGCACCATGTTCTTGAGGTCTTAGACTATGCAAGTAATCAAGAACATGTATATCACCTCCCTTAGTTTCTAAACAACAAAACTTTACACCTGCTAACTGCATTTATTTTTTATTCAAATTGTAAATATCTTCTTTCACTGGATTTGGTTAAAAAGTAAAATCATAGAGCAATTATGTACACATTTTTCTGTGGAAATTCTTTTGTCACCTTATTGTTTTCATATGTGAATTGTGTTATATTTCAGTACTATTTTGTTAAAGGGAAAAAAGTTCCTTCTCATAGATCATGTAGTTAGTTTTCAAATCTCTAAACATTATTTTTTTAAAATGACAAATCTATATACATCTAATTATTCCAGATTTGGTCGAATCGACTCTCGTAGAACAAAAATGCAATAAAATTTTGAGACGTAAAGAGAGAGAAAAAAAGGTTACACTACAAACATAAAAATTGTTCAGCTTGTTCAATTGGTTTTTCTTTCCAAAGAACAATAACTTTTTTGTCTTCTCTTCTGCCCAAAGAATACTTTTTGCTTCTCTGAACAATATTCTACTATTTGTTTAGATTCAGAAGGCTTGTTATATTCACTAAAATTATTTTCATACAATCTTGCGAAAAAGGTGGAGCAAACATCACAACCTTAAACCAGAGAATCAGACATCTAGTATTTTTACTTGGATGGATCATTTTGGACGAAGATGAAATTGGCAATGACAATAGTACCGATGATTTCGCCAAGAATAGCAGCGAGGCTAGTTAACAAACTCCATTTTCTGTGTGCCATCCTTTGATCTTCTTCTTTCAAAATTCTTTAATCTCAATATCGCCATATCATTTGCCCTTGAAACATGTCCATTTGAACACGCTGAAGATGACACAAATATAAATTTTACTATCAAAGAATATCCATGAACACATGAATAAATATCACAAGATAAACTTAACTATAGATACAAAATAAGAAAATGAAAATATAAACTTCATTGAACTTGAGTGCATGATTAGCAAATGATTATAAATGTGAAATATTCAGCAAAATTCAATCAATTCTAAATCATACAAAGTAAAATGTCCAATGTTCAAAACCACATATATTGAAAACTTACAAACTTTAATGTGAAATATTCTGTAAAATTCAATCAATTCTAAATCATACAAAGTAAAGTATTCAATGCTCAAAACCACATATATTGAAAACTTAGTAACTTTAATTTTTTGCTTTTGCGTTCAACCATGGCTACAAAGTTCAATGTTGTCTTCTAAGTATACCATTGCCTATATATAGATTGTTCAAGTTATAAGAATTTGATAGAAGAAAGTTGAAGGGACATGTTACTTAAATAGAAAATGTAAATGGATGGAGGTTTTTTGCAACTCATGAGATATAATTGAATATGATAAATATAATAATTTTATTTATTTATTAAACAAATTGATCAATGCAAAAAATAATGGAAAAAATTCAAAAAAAGGAGAAAAATGATAAATAGAAATGGTGGTCATAGAGAGGTGCCACATCATCCTCATCTTGTTTCTCCTTTATATATATATATATATATTGATTGATTAGTATACAATTTGTGCAATACTTGAGCGTTAAGTTTTGTTCCTAATTCATATATTACAAGTAGATGTATAATTTTAGTACACATGAAATGCTGCGTAATTGGTACATGTATTATTAATATGAGTAAATTAATACAAGTAAACAAAAATTGTATTAATAATATAAGTTGAAACAAAGAAGAGCATAAAACCTTTCATTGATTTTTGAAATTCGGACATTAGAATAAGGGTGTTAAGTGGGCCGGGCCGGGTCAATCCGGAACCGGCTCGTGATACTTAATCGGGTTGGTGGGCTGGGCCGGTTTGAGGTTAAGTGGGCCGGGCTGGGGCCGGGTTCAACAGTAAAAAATTTAAAAACAATCCTAACCCGGTTAAACCCACCTAAACCCAGTCAAACCCGGTTAAAAAACTGGTCAAACCCGTTTAAAAACAACACAAAAAAAATAAATTCAATATACACTATATACACTACAATTATATACACTCCAATATACACTATATATTTTTTAATAAATATATACACAATTATACATATATACGTACCATTCAATACATACGACTATACGTACTACTTTAAATAAAACATATACTACAATTGTACAATATATATATACACTACAATATATATATATATAGTTATATACTAATTTACAAAACATATACACATTTATACATTAAATATATACGTTTATAGAAGATATATACACATATATACGCACCATTCAATATATATGTACTACTTTAAATAAAACATATACTACAATATATATATATATAGTTATATACTAATTTATAAAACATATACACATGTATACGTTAAATATATACTACTTTAGAAGATATATACACATATATATGCACCATTCAATATATCATATATGTACTACTTTAAATAAAACATATACTACAATATATATATATATATAGTTATATACAAATTTATAAAACATATACACATTTATACGTTAAATATGTACGTTTATAGAAGATATATACACATATATACATATCATTCAATATATATGTACTACTTTAAATAAAACATATACTACAATATATATATATATATATATATATATAGTTATATACTAATTTATAAAACATATACACATGTATACGTTAAATATATACTACTTTAGAAGATATATACACATATATACGCACCATTCAATATATTATATATGTACTACTTTAAATAAAACATATACTACAATATATATATATAGTTATATACTAATTTATAAAACATATACACAAGTATACGTTAAATATATACGTCTATAGAAGATATATACACATATATACGCACCATTCAATATATATGTACTACTTTAAGTAAAACATATACTACAATATATGTATATACTACAATATATATATAGTTATATACTAATTTATAAAACATATACATATGTATACATTAAATATATACGTCTATAGAAGATATATACACATATATAGTACCATTCAATATATTGTACTACTTTAAATAAAACATATACTACAATATATATATATACTACAAATCTACAATATATATATAGTTATGTAGTAATTTATAAAACATATACACATGTATATGTTAAATATATACGTCTATTATACGTCTATAGAAGATATATACACATATATACTACAATATATATAGTTATATACTAATTTATAAAACATATACACATGTATACATTAAATATACACGGTTATAGAATATATATACACAAATATAAGCACCATTCAATATATTTGTACTACTTTAAGTAAAACATATACTACAATATATGTATATACTACAATATATATATAGTTATATACTAATTTATAAAACATATACATATGTATACATTAAATATATACGTCTATAGAAGATATATACACATATATACGCACCATTTAATAAATATGTACTACTTTAAAGAAAATATACTACAATATATATACACTACAATATATACACACACTATATATATAGTTATATACTAATTTATAAAACATATACACACGTATATGTTAAATATCTACTACTTTAGAAGATATATACAAACATATACGGACCATTCAATATATGTACTACTTTAAATAAAATATACTACAATATATATACACTACAATATATACACACACTATATATATAGTTATATACTAATTTATAAAACATATACACATGTATACGTTAAATATATACGTCTATAAAAAATATATACACATATATACGTACCATTCAATATATATGTACTATTTTAAATAAAATATACTACAATGTATATATACTACAATATATAATTATATATATAGTTATATATTAATTTATAAAACATATACACATGTATACGTTAAACATATACGTCTATAGAAGATATATATACACATATATAAATTAATAATACTTGATAGTAAATTAATAATATATTAAAACTAAGTTATAATTAAATTCATTTAAAAAGAAAAAAAAAATGGGCCGATTAACCGGCGGACCCTAACCGGGCTTGGTCCGGGCCGGGTTAACCGGGCCCAAATCAATAAAAAAACCCGGCCCGGTACCCTAAAGCCCTAGGGCTTACCGGGTTGGGTCAAATCGGGCCCATTTTGTAAGTGGGTCGGGCCGTGCTGGGTCAACCCGACCCGTTTGACAGGCTTACATTAAAGAGTATTATCAGACAATCCATCGGGGACGACTAATCCTAATCTTTAAGGAAGAGTCGGGATCCAAAATTCTTTTAATTCATTCATAAAGTCTTTTTTATCGGACAACGACTCGTAGGTGGTGAGAAGGTCCCCTTACTTGCAAAGGGATACAAGGTATGTCCAACTCATTTCTAGCTGTTAGCAAGAATTATCTCAAAAATGCAGGATAAAGTTGTGTATGATAGATTCTTATGGTCTGACTCTTTTCTAATTTCATGCATAGCAGGTAAGCTACTTATCAGGTGGATCAAATTGATAATTGTACTTAGCAATTCGACTTATTGATTATTGATTTAAATATACCATTTCGCTAGCAAATCTTTAGATAACTGTTGGCTCAGTATGAGATTAGCATTTAGCGGACGATTAATAGGTGGTGTATCGGATAAATCTAAGATATAATGAAATATCGAGCGATTATCGAGATGTCCTCTATTTCTTCACCGATTAAGTTGTTGATTTTTGTTCATACATCTCTTTAATATAACATAGAATAAAATAAGAACTTTCTTCTACACCTAAAATATACATAGAAACATTTTTAATTATTGAATCGACGGAGTTATCCAAACTTTTATATGATTTGAAAATTTTCAGTTTTATCAAACTTTGTGCGGAATACTTTAAGAGTTCATTTCATTTTTGCTACGGTCCCTCGTATTATCAACAAATAATGTGTCTTTCGATTTTAGAATTAATTTTAGATTTCATTTACGTCTTAAAGAGACGATTAAACTTTATAGTTAGAAGTTAAAACAAGTGGCTCGTTATTTCTTAAGCTATGAAGTGAATAGAATAATGAACGGGGCTCTAATTTTTAGGTTTACAAGAGATATTTTATATATCTTGGAATAAAAATATGAACATGATAATTCTTAATGAAATAATGATTTACCCAATAATAAAGTTGAGTAATTCATTTCCACACTGATAAATCATTAATTATAATTATTCATCTGTTCATCAATCGTTAATCGAATAACCTATAACCAATAAACAAATAAGCTAATTTTGTAATTGAATTATCAATTATGATTTGATTTTGAACTACATTAATAAATAAATTCGAAAGCTTTAATGCACCGAACTACTTTTGTCATCCTCTTAGGCCTCAAGCTTTTGCCCTAATTGGGCTTTCCCCTTACAAATATAGGATTACCTAACTACTTTTATACCTCAAATACCCTAAAAACAACAGTCTTACTGACAAAAAAATCATCCATCTTTTCACTTTCTTACAATGAAATCACCAGCCAAACAAGACTTTATTGAAGAAAATCAAGAAGAAGACTTTATCCAGAGGAAAATAAGAGTAAAAATTTTAGACCCAGATGCTACAGAATCATCATCAGATGATGATAATCAAGAAAAAAGACCAAAGTACATTGTTCATGAAATTATTCAAGAAAAGGTAAAGATTCAATTTTTTTCAATAAATAATGGAACCCCTTTTGATTTTTATCAATTTTCTGGTAAATTGTCTCCTATGGTGAGAAAAAGAAAATGTGGAAAATTAGGTACAGAGGAAAAGTTGAAAGTGGCTATTTTTGCAAAATCTGAAAATGGGTCTTCTGGGGATCTTCCATTAATGGCTGATTCTCAGACCTCGGATTCACTCAAAAACAGAAAATTTACCACTGAGTATGAGGAAAAGTTGGAGGTGGCTAAAAATGCAAAAGTAAAAAGGGCTATTTCTGCAAAATCTGAAATTGGGTCATCTTCATCAGAGGTAAAGATTCAATCTTTATCACTGATAAACAGAAAGTCTTTAAGTTTTGATCAAGTTTCTGGCAAATTACCACCTATGGTTAGGAAGAGAAAATCAGGGAAATTTGCTACTGAGATTAGAGACCCATTTAGCAAGAAAAGAATTTGGTTGGGTACTTTTAATACAGCTGAAGAAGCTTCTGAGGTTTATCAATCTAAGAAACTTGAGTTTCAAGAGAAGTTGAATAAGGCTAAAAATGCAAATAAGAAAAAGGCTATTTCTGCAAAATGTGAACTTGGGTTGTCTTCTAGTGATCCACCATTGATGGCGGATGCTCAGACCTCGCATTCATCGAATGAGTTAGGTGATCAATTCAATAAGGCTAAAAATGCAAAAGAGAAAAAGGTTATTTCTGCAAAACTTGGACTTGGTTCTTCTAGTGATCCACCATTGATGGTGGATTCTCAAACCTCGGATACATTGAAAGAGTTTGTTGAGCAATTGAAGAAGGGTAAAAGTGCAAAAGTGCAAAAGGCTATTTCTGCAAAATTTGGACTTGGATGTTCTTCTAGTGATCCACCATTGATGGTGCATTCGCTGAACTCGGATACATCGAATTTGTTTGATGATCGATCGAAGAATACTGTAAATGCAAAAGAGGAAAAGGCTATTTCTGCAAAATTTGGACTTGAGTTCTGTTCTAGTGACTCTCAGACCTCGGATTCATCGAATGAGTTGGATGATCGATCGAAGAAGGCTGAAAATGCAATAGTGAAAAAGGCTATTTCTGCAAAATTTGGACTTGAGTTCTGTTCTAGTGACTCTCAGACCTCGGATTCATCGAATGAGTTGGATGATCGATCGAAGAATGCCGAAAATGCAATAGTGAAAGAGGCTATTTCTGCAAAATTTGAACTTGGGAATTCTTCTAGTGATCCATCATCAACAGTGGATTCTCAAACCTCGGATTCATCGAATGATCAAGAAAGCGAAGAAGAGCTGTGGATGGGGCAGTGGATACGGATTTCAGGTGATAAAGAAGTTAAATTTTCACAGAAATTGGGAGTTCCAGTTGTCGATAACTATGGTTTTTTGCTAGGTGAATTTAGCAAATTGGATGATCTTAGTATTTCTCTTTGAGATAACTATAGTTCCATAAATACTTTGCTCTTTTAAAACTTGAAGCAATTTTAGGTAACTAGGTCTATTTGTGAATATAACAGTTGCAGTTGCAAGCTATGCAAGTCGATATTTTTGAAGAGTCGAAGCAACATAGATTGCAAGTCAACGAATTGCTTGTGAATGAATGTGTGTTTATGAGAGTGAAGCAATTCTAAAAGAGGAAATTGCTTCTGATATGTTATGGAATTTGTTCTTATATGGTCAAAATTGTGATTGCAGCTCAAAATAGAAATTTGAGTTCTTGTACCTTTGTTTATGGATTATGTTATTGTTATGGTCTCTCATTGGTTTGATGAAATCTTTCATTTGCTCAACCCCTTCGTAGTTCGTACGAATTAAATGTATAGATACATGATATATGTTTGCTATGTTGCTTGGATTCTCCAAAATGCACTGCTTTTGGTGTATTCGACACACACCATCCTGTTGTCTTGGGGACTTGATGGATGATGTATCCGGGCTTTCTGTCGGTGCTTGATGTAATCTGTGATTGTGCACGGAGTGTTGATGAGATGGAGTCTCGCTCTGTGTGTCGAGAAGAATCGATTTGATGCTACAAGTCTAAAGTTGGAAACCGAGGTATGCAACGGTAAACTCATCTTTTACTATTACGGCATGACTTCCTACCACGTGTTTCATCGATATGAGTCTAATAGACTCCTAACATCACAAAACGACATGTGACTTTTTTTAAGAGTACGAGCAACATAGTGCTTGTAGTTGGAGTCTCTGCTTAGCTCCGAAAGTTTTGTAGTTTCTTTCAATCCATGTGGTGGTATACACAGCTGCTGCCACACACATTCTGAAAATTGTTGGTACTGCACCCTTTCCCCTTGGCATTTGCATATGCCCCTATCAAGCTCTTCTTGTCATGTCATTACTTGTCTGTCAGTTTCGTGCCAGCGCAGGAGCCCATTCAAGATATCGCCAACATGGTCAATACTTACATTCTCCCTGCTGCTACATTTCACTATTTCATATCCGTTTTGGTGAGCCCGGATTGTTACAAATGATGCTATACAGAAGTGTAGCATGAGTACCAAAATATGTGGTACTCAGTAGGCATCATAGGCCGACTGACCTCAGAAGAATAGTATATACCATTCGACTTATATCAAAATGCCTCTAATGTGAGACACTGTGCATATTGATTAGATCACTTTCCCTATATAAGCCAACAGCTCATAGATGTTTGGTTGGCTTGGTTTGAGGCAGGGGCAGAGCTAAGTAGAGCCGAGGGTGTTTGTCCGAGCACCCTTGGGCGGAAAATTACATTGCTTATACACGGTTTAAATTATTTTTGATGTATATAGTAAATGCTGAACCCTTTTGGCTTCTTCACGTGTTTACTTTGTCGTATTTGAACCCTCAGTGAAAATCCTGGCTCCAACAAGCACGGGTTTAAGGTAGACTCCTAAGTTTACCAACTGCTGTTCTATGCCAACAGTGCCTTTTTTGGTATCTCCACTCCATCAAGTCCACAAGAATCTGTACCATTTCAAGATTAAGTAAATAGAGATGTTGTTTTCGATAAACCCTCGACTTCAAAAAACACATTTCAAAGTTAAGACCATTAAATACCAGTTATTTTTTTCTAAAAAAGAACAATGATATTTAAATTTATTTACTCATATCTTGATTATTAATAAAGTATCATTGATCTAACTCATAATTGATTGATCGTCACATGGAGAACAAAAATTGGATATAATCTTCAAAAAAAGGAAATTAAATTTCTGACATTCATACAGATCATTGATTTGACAAAATTGATATAGCAATACATATATAACAACCAATCAAAATACCTGAAATCTAGTACCTGCCAGTAGTTACAAAATTGCTAAAAAAAAAAATTTAGTATTACATATATATTCTAAGATCATCCAAAACACTAAATTCACCCAACAAAAACCCATAATTATCCACAATTGGAACTCCCAATTTATGTGAATATTTCACTTCTTGATTTTCTGAAATTTTCACCCAAGTCCCCATCATTAATTCTTCATCACTTTCTTCAATCCCATTTGATGTATTCGTATTCTCATCAACACTCATTGACGATTTTTCTTCAAACTCATCAGTAACACAAAATTCTTGATCAGATTTTTCAGAAATCTGGACATTTTTTGCTCTTTTAGCCATGGCTAATTCTTCGAATTCAAGCTTCTTAGACTCGTAATTTTTCGAAGCGTCTTCAGCCGTAACAAAAGTACCCAACCAAATCATTTTCTTGTTCAATGGGTGTTTAATTTCAGCACAAAATTTCCCATTTTTTCTCTTACGTACCCCAATAGGGTACAATCTGACACAAGTATTCTTTGATATTCTTTTGTAGGATTTCATGATCAAAGTTTTGAGAGGGAAAAAAGGGGCAATTTCTGCAAATAACAAAGTATAAAAAAATCTTGGGATGTGAAGAAAAAAAGAATAAATAGTGAACACATATATAGGAGTAATTAGAGAATCAATTAAGGAAGATTTTATTCTCTTTCTATTTGGAAAAGGATTTAACAAAACGAGTAAAGTATTGATTGAGAAATTGTTACATATTATTAGTCACTGTATTTATTAGTATCCTAATTTGACATTGAATATTCAAATCTCTAAATCCGGTAGAATACTACAATTGGTCCAGTATTAAATGATGAAATACAATTAATTTTGACGTGTCTTATCTTTATCTCACGAGTTTAAATATTATTCACCATTGTATATAAAAAAGTAGGTTATTCGACTATGAATAAATTTCTTTTAAAGAATCAATTGATGACATGGTCTGGTTAATATTATATTTACTTACTAATATATCTTAAGTTGTAATAATAATGGTGGAAATATCTTCATACTTTGCGATAATTTAATCCTTATCTCTATTTTTTTATCATCCTATATTTCATATCCGCTTTATATCTTGAGTTATAATAATTATGAAAAGATTTTTACACTATGTATAACTAATAAATTCATACCTCTTTTTTTTTCTTCAGTGGATGTTTCATATTTGTTTGATATCTTAAACTATTATAATTGTGGAAAGTACTTTATGTTATGTGAATAATTAAATTTTTTTCTCATTTTTTCACTCGATATTTCATATCATTTTGATGCCTCAACTAGTTTGTATTTAAGTCGTGTCTGATTATCTTTTCGTTATTTATATTTTAGGTTGAACTAAACTACTATAATTCATCCCTGCCTACAAATTAGTTTACAACATTTACAAATCTTACAAACAGAAGTTCATATATTTATATTTATTGTATATTCGCTTAGAATGATTTTAAAAAAAGGAAGTACTACTTATCGAGAATTGCAAAATCATAGAATAAAGAAATTAGTTGAGATTATAAGCAAGCAACTTTGAATATCATAATTATAATAATAAAAAAATTATATTCTCATGAATCAAACTCATACCCCACAATTTTTGCATATTATATTCTGTAAATTCCATATTTAGTATGATGAACCATATGTTTACCAAAAATATATGCACTAAATTATCAAAAAATTAGTAAATCTAGTATTACAATAATATATACATTTTGTCTGCCAATAAAACGATCTCAAATTGGTAATACTAGGAAAATTGTCATAATTGGTATTGCAAGTTGGAATTGTCTTTAAATATTTATGCCAGGTGTATCATATTTTAATACATATATATAATTTCCACAAATAATGTTTGCGTGTAAAATAAAAACTTATTAATAGTTGAATCTATAATTAGAAGTGGCACCTAGCTATTTTTGGCTAAGGATTATTTTTCCCTTTCATTTCCAGTTTAATTTTGGAAATGACACCTCGGAAAATACTTATTCACACTCGGTGTTTACACAACGCTATCTATTTTGAGTACCAATTAATTTAAATTTATATCGAGAAATCTTACTTAAAAAATATGTTGCTTTAACTTAAAGACGACTTCATATGCAGGACTCAAAAAAAATGACATCTATGCCTAGATATTAATCTTTATTCTATTTTTGCACAACTGAAAATTTAAGGTTATAACTTATTATTTAACTTTAATATTTAAATAAAAAACAAAATACATTGAAATTGACTAATATTATATTTTGAATATACTATAAACTTCTATAATAATTAAATTAGTGTCCATCAATAAAGATCACGAGAAAGATTCCTTTTTTTTTTTTCAAACATAGCATTATGTGTAATTTTGGCAATAAATCCTGTCATATAAAATTTATGCCATTTTTGCTAAGTTTAGAATTTTGTTTGACCAATACTCTGATTTCTAGAAGACTGTTCTTTCGAAAATCACTTTATTTCTTTTTTATTTATATAGTAGTACTATTTCTTTTAATTAATCTATTAAAAAATATATGGCATTTTTACATTATGATACAATTTAATTTTAAATTTTCTTTTACCCTTAATAACATGCTTTATAGTCACATAATTCTCATGACATGCTTAAATTCATAAGTTTCACGAGTCCTTTTATGTTCTTAAATTAATTTCTGAACTTAGTTAAATTATAACAATAACAATAAAAAAAATCTAGCTAGTGTGAGCTCACAAATAAGGTTTGAATATAGATGAGTATACACAAATTTGATCCCTAATTTGAGGTAGAAAAATTAATTTCGATAAACTCTCACTAAAAAAAATATTTTTAAACACATGTTTAGAAAACACTTTGAGCGAAAAAATCTCTAGTGAATATATAACGAAAAGAGAAGAAATGACAATATTAAGATAACGAAAGTAAAAAAAAAAAAGAATAGTAATAATATTAAAGGATTGGATAATTACAAAATAACAACACTTAAAAGAAGAGTGAGCAAATAAGATACTCCAAGATAGAATCATGCTTTTCCACGTAAAAGAGAATTATTTATTAATTTTTTATTCTAATTCTCGATCTTCGTGCTTTTCTATTTTAGATCATGTCTTTGGTGAGCTAAAGACGTGTCACCTCACCCCAATTCTCCTTGGCTCTGTCTCTACATCTCCTTAGGTCTATGATTACCAACCTCACACATTCTCACTAGGGTATTTATGTTTCTGCT
This sequence comes from Capsicum pubescens, assembly GCA_030864215.1. Taxonomy (NCBI): domain Eukaryota; kingdom Viridiplantae; phylum Streptophyta; class Magnoliopsida; order Solanales; family Solanaceae; genus Capsicum; species Capsicum pubescens. Next base: position 415,061,000 of record CM061548.1, read on the forward strand.
ATTTACGTGCTTGAGTCATTTGATCAGCTTCGCTCCTCTCATCCTATCCACTATGAAGATCACTTCCACCTTGCCTCGTATATCTTTATTTCTAATTTTATCTTCTCCTGGTTGGTTCGCTCATTCATCTAAGCATCATTATTTTCACTACTTTCACTTCCAAGCTTGTGAATTTTGACTGGTCAGTATTCTATCCAATACAACATAAACAGTTTAATAACCACTTTGTAGATCTTATCTTTAAATTTTAGTGATACGTTTTATCACATAGGACATCGGATTCACGTCTCTGTTTTATCCACTTCACTTCAACACGATATATCATATCATCACCTGTCACCCCCCCACCCCCCACTTCCTTAAATTATTGACGCAAGATACTTAAAGCTACCTTTTTTTAGAATGACTTATGCGTTGATTCTCACTTTCATATCCATCTCATGTGTTGTCTCTGAATTTGCACTTCAAGTACGTTGTTTTAATCCTGCTCATGTTGAAAGCTTTAAACTCTAGAATTAGTCTAACCCAACGTTAACCCGCGTACCTTATCAAACAAATACTTTCCATGATAATCGAAATTCCATCTAGAGGTTTTTCCATCTTCCTTTTGCTCTATATCGTATAAATCATTTCATCTACCCACGAGAAATTTTGTCCCGCCATCAAGAGTCATAGAACAACGGTAATAATTACCCATGAAATCCTTATCAAATGTAAGTGAATTGAAAATTTTAGAAACACATTTAAAACGGATCAATGACATAACAGGAAGCCATAATTAGAATATTTCGATAATTAATTCTTGGGGAATTGTAGGAAACTTTTTCATAGGTTTTATCTTCGTGTCCTGTGTAGAAGGGGGGGGGGGGACATTAAGTAATTGAGTTATTGATTAGTACTTAATTTCCACATGATACAAAGATGAAATCTATGAATAAATTTCCTACAATTTTCCAGGAATTAATTATTGAAATATTGTTATGGCTTTTTGTTATCTCACTGATCCGTTTCAGATGTGTTTCTAAAATTTTCAATTCACTTACATCTATCTGATAAGGATTTCATGGATAATTATTATCGTTGTTCTATGACTCGAGATGACGGGACAAAATTTTTCGTGAATGAATTGAACGGTTTATATTATATAGAGCTAAAGGAAGATGGAAAAGCCTCATCCGCATATAACAATATCGTAATACCTTTCCTTGAATATGTCGTGTGAAGGGGACACTTAAAAACACTTTTCACTCTTTATTTCTTTCATTTTTTTTATGAATTTTGTTAAGAGTTCTTTTTCCTTCTTTCTTTATTTATTTATTTATTCACTTTTGAAGGTTGTGATTTGAAAGGTGGCCTCGTAGAGATAGCTGGTAATTTCTGGAAAATCAAATTGGGCCCATCTCACATTCACAATGACCAATCTACTACATTTTTTGCTCTTATTCATAAAAAAAAAAATTGCTTTTGATCTTTATAATGTTAAGATCTAAGCATCCAATTACCCCTTGAATTATAGCCAAAATTATTACGACACACTCCAACTTTATAGGATTTTTATTACTCTCTTAAACTCAATTTTAGTGTATTTTTATCACCCTTTTATGTGACACCTTTATTACATAAAATGAAGTCTATATCAAAGGTGTCACTTTAGCTAAAAAGATTAACAAAAGGTGTAGCATCAGCTAAAAAGGATGACAAATATATGATAAATTTAGTTCTGGGGATAATAGGACCCTCGTGAAGTTGGAATGTGTAGCAACAAATTTGGTCATAGTTCAGGAATACTAGATGCTTTACTCTAATGTTAATTCAATATATTAGTTAACTTTTTAAACAAAATATAATGTTTTTAGTTTCTTTATGTCGGAAATAAGGTATGTTTGGACTATTATTGGAAGTATAATCCTCAAACATTGAGTAATAAAACAAATTTAATAAAATATATATAAATAATTAACGAGAGTCACATTAATTTGGTAACTCGATCAATTTTGAAGAGTCACTAAAATAAATATTATTTGTGCACCACTCTAAATATTGAAAGTTTGATTTAAAGAGCTTAACTAAATATTACAAGGACTAAAAATATAATTATCAATAATCAAGGAATCAAAATAGCTATTATACCAAAGAAAAACACAAAATGGATTTAGTTTCAAAAAAGGTAAACATAATCAGAATGTGGATTAATTAGAGCCACATTTACTAGTAAACACATGGATTAAATAGCTATGTCCCATCCAAAAAGTGAAAAAAAAAATAGTACTACTAATACTTTAGACATCAATGATTAATTGTTATAGAAGATGTCCAAATCAAATGAATGTTTTAATTTATTTTTTTAAAGTAATTATGTGGTCGTCCTCAACTATAGAAATAAGTACAAGTCTAAATTTAAAATAAAAATTTAATGTAATCTTAGGCTGATTTTACGATCTATAATAAGTGGAAATAAGCAGGCTGATTTTAAATTTTTAAAAATATTTTTAAATTAAAAAAGATGGAGGAAAAAAGGATCCTTTTTTATTTTTTTAAAAAATTTTAAATTATTTTTATAATTTTAAAAATATTTTTAAATTATTTTTAAATTTTTAAAAATATTTTTAAATTATTTTTAAATTTTTCAAAATATTTTTAAATTTTTCAAAATATTTTTAAATTTAAAAAAATGGAGGGAAAAAAAGGACCTTTTTTTTTTAATTTTAATATTTTTTTATTATTTTTAAAATTATTTTAATGTAAAATTGGCCAAAAATTGACCCCCACTCGCACCCTAGGCGAGTGACTACACTCTCGTTGTCCTAGTCACCATGATCTTGCCACATAGGCAAGGTCAACGATCAAAGGGTGCAAAATATTATTTTTTGATGGGCTCAAGGATCCAGATGACAAACATGTAAGTAGAAGTGTCCAACTTACAAAACCGACATAGTACAGGGATCCAGAAGGTCATTTTGCCAAAAAAAGGATGTGAAGAAGTGGAGGCTAATAGCCCGTTTGGGATTGCTGTTATAAAACTGCTTATTTAAGAAGTACTTTTATAAAATAACTTTTCAGAAAAGTGTTTTTGAAAAAAGCAATTTGTGTTTGGTAAATTCATTTCCAGAATTTTTCTGCTTCTTTTTAAAAGCACTTTTGCAAGTTTACCAAACATCATTTTTTTAAAAAAAAGTGCTTTTTTTCAAAATAAGTGTTTTTCTTTGAAAAATAAGCAATCCCAAACAGGCACTAAATTGTGAATATATATAAGGCAATTTCCTATTCATATTAGGAACTTTATGCGTTTATATAAAAGAGTAAGGAAACTTTTTATTTATCTATTTATATAAAAGAATAAGGAAATTATTTATTAATATCCTAATTTGACAATGTATATTAAAACCTCCCAATTTGGGGGCAAAATTCAGAAATAGCATACTTATCCCCTTAATTATGAGTTTCATAGCAACAGTTTCATAATTACATAATATAGCAAGTTGTATTTTGTATTTTTGCAAACTGTTGCTACAAACATACAAATACATATGATTTTTACTGCCCTTATGATCGATATGTATTTTATATTTTTGCAAACTGTTGCTACAAAAATACAAATACATACAAATACAAATGCTGCAAAATGTAATTTGATAAAAGTGTTGCTATTTTTTGTAATTTAATACTTAAATATACTACTTTATGTATTTTTTTCTATGTAATATAACTTAACTATGTTTTGCCCTCGATATTTGATACCCTCTTTGAGGCCTCAATTATTTCATTCTCGCTCAACGTTTCATTATGTTTCAATTGGAAAATCAAAGTCTAGTTAATTCTCGTAGTTCACATGACTAAATTTACCACTAAGTTCTTTCGAACTAGTAAGTATTTTTCGAAACATGAGTGATTCAAAAAGATAATCTCCTAACGATGATAGTTATACGACTTTGTAAATATGGAGAAAATCTAAATAATGATCGAAAAAAGAGTTCTTTGTGTAAATGAGCCCAAAGATGAAAGCCCAAGGGAACCCAATTGCCTTAGGCCCAAGAAGACTGATCAGCCCAGTATACATTTTTCTTCCGCAGCTAGGCTAGTAAGTAGCAGTGTGTTGTTTTGTTATTCGTCTATACTTGTAATCGTACTATTGTTTCTTTAATTTCTTGTCCTTTGATTTCGGTTACTATATGTTGTTTTTCTGCTTCGATTTTTGTATTACATTTTTGTAGTTGCTCTGTTACTATTTGGTTGTTTCTTGTACTTCTGTTGCTTCTCTTTTAAACTGTTTTGAACTGTCTTTTCTTGCGCCGAAAGTCTATCAAATACAACATCTCTACCTCTATTAGGTTTCTTCTCGTTCCTTTGATTGTTCGGATAACAATAATGATCTCGTTACAAAATGCGGAATATTTTATCTTAAGTTTGATTATAAATATTAATTAGTTCCAACATTATTTATACTTACATTCACCATACAAGTGAATTCTACTTTGTATTTTTGTAGTGGACAGTCATTTATCTAAAGAGAATAGACGTACAACAGCTATCCCTCGTAACAGAATAAAAGCAAGCAAGAACAAAATGAATATGACTATATTAGCTATTTCACATAGAAAGCGAAACATAACTAATCCCATAAAATACCACAACCCATAAAATATTTTTATCAATTTATTCCATCCCATCAATCAAACTATATCCTATAGTCATATTATACAAGAAATAAAGAGGTAAAAAAAAGTATACAACCATATCCAGCTCATTTTATGCTAATAATTATAGGGTAAAGTGTCATATCTGTTCAAGTAATTAAGTTGTAGGTGCAGCATTAATTCATAATATAAATATTAATAATATCGTACGTACTCCAGCTTTAGGTGAGTTTGGCAATCTGCTATGCAGTGACGGAATCAGAAATTTAATGAAAAATATGTAAATTAAATTTTATTTAAAATTAAATAAACATAAATAATATCCAAACTCAACCTTTGTACACAATATAATTTTCTGAAGAAGGATGTGCACTAGGTAACTGAGAAATTCTATCGTCTAAATCAATTATATATCGAAAAATGAAAATTATAGTGAAGCGACGAAGGGATTCAGAATTGTTACCAATATACTTTCGAATCTCCTTTCTAAATTTCTGACTTCGTTACTAAATTGGCAAAAAAAGTTATAGAAGTTAAATTTTTTTCTCAATTGTATTAAGATTAATATTTAAAATTAAATAAATATCCATAATATTTAAACTCAATATTTATACACCAAATAATTTTCTGATGAAAAATGTACACTAGATAACTAAAGAAAGTGGATTTAGTTATTTGTTGAGAAATTATATATTGAGTAATAAAGTATATATCAAAAATTATAGTGAAGCGACGAAGAGATTTAGAATTGTTACCAAGATACTTTGGAATCTCCTTTCATAAATTTCTGATTTCGTTACTAAATTAACAAAAAAAAAATTGCAAGTAGATGTATTTCTTTTATTTTCCTTTTTGGTTTATAACATCTTATTATATTTAAAAATATTTAACTTACTTTAAATTTCTTATTTAATTCTTAATAATATGATTCTACGATCACACAAATATCTATAACCATAAAAAATATCTTAAATTGTGCCCAATTTACATAAAATGAGACCACTAGAGTATAACATTGATTAGTGATCATCAATAGTTTTTTTATTTTTATCCGATGATGTTCGATATATATTTTAAGATCTTGATTAATTCGATTTCACAACACGTAAGACCCTATTGAAGAAATACCTATCTTTTATTAAGATTTTTTGTTATTTTTCATAATTTTAAGTCAAAATCTTTGATCAAGAGTAAAGAAATTTTATTCATTCAGAACTTGTGCCATCTCATTTCTTGTAAAGTATCAATATAATAAATTACTAGCCAACGAACTCCTACCTATCATATATCATTAATATTCAATTAAATAAGTTGGACCTTGATATGGACATAACGTACCTACGTACATACCAAATTAAGACTAGTGTATAATTTTATATGTTCTATTCTAAATTTAGATAACATTATAAGTTGGTGATATTCATTTATAAGCAGATTTTCGATTATTTATATGTGTTTTTTTTTCCTTTTTTTTTATCCGGAATTTAATATTTATCTTGGGGCTTGATTAATTCTAGTTTGCATCGAGAAGTTTTATTTGGAGAATAAAGTGTTTTCTATAGAAAACGAATCCATATTGAGGTTCGAATCTGAGACTTTAATTTGGGTTTAAAATGAATAACTATTTATCACTCCGACGACCACTTTAATTGTCATTTTTGGCAGGGATAAGCTAGTATTTAAAAGGTGCTTGGATAAATTTACAAGTTGATCAAACTTATTTATTATGATACTTTTGAGCTTATAATTAAAGCGTTCCAAAAACATTAAAAGTGATTGCAAGTACAAGTGCTTAATTATAAGCTACCAAAAAAAGAAAACATTAATTGATCAAACCCCTAAATAACTCATATGACTTTTCAACAAATAAACATTTTGGTTTAGTCAATTTTTTTATTTCTAGTATTATTTTTTGTAATCTTCCAAGTATTTTTCACAAATATCTTTCGATAAATTTACGTCGTAATATATAATTTACTTTTTTATTTTTAAAAAAGAAAGTGAAAGCGCGCACACTATCTCTTTCTTCCCCTTCCATTTTTGTTATTCATCCTATAATATAATCTATATTTTTCGTAAAAAGGTTTAAGTCGTTTTATCCTCTTTTTTTTTTTAAAATAAAAAAATGTTTATACATAATATATTTTACCAAACACATTATTTGAACTTGGTTATATTTAAACCAAACATAAAAAAGTACTGCTAAAAGAACTTGATGGAGGTAGGTTGAACAAATAAATGCATGTCCATATAGTTATTGCAGACCAAATGCTCTTCTCAATAATTTAATAATTTCTCTACTTATATTTAATTGTTGACCAATTTAGAAAATTAATAGATACTTTATTATTAATGCTTTAATTGTTTTCGTTTCATTTCTCAATATTGAATGACTTATAATTATCAAAGGTTATGTGACATTTTTTTAATTTTCGAGATTCAAATTTCATAATATTGACCGTATATTAGGACTCCATCGTGTGAGATTGCACTAGGTAATATTGTTGTACGGTAGGAGATAGAATCTTTTGATTTTTCGAAAAAAAGTTCACATATTAGTAACAAAATACGCTAGTCAATAATTCATATAATGTCTAAAAGATATATGAAAAAATTGTGATCAAAGTACAATTCATTTAACTCTCGAAATTCAAACACCGTGACATGATAGGGGTCCTTTTCTTTTTTCCTGTTGTTCTATCATAGTCAATAGTATATTAATTATATTGTACCAACAAATATAGCTGTCTCAACTTTATGTCACATAAATTAAAAAACATAATACATTCTCAGATTATAGTAACACACAATTAGACTAATTAAGGAAAAAGGAAAACCTCATATGCATGCAAATTAAAGCAAATAACATACTGAATTTTAATTTCCTCAAATGAAAGAAGCCTTGGAAACAGCCTCTGACAGAACTGCAAGGTAATACTGCATATAATACACTCTTGCGGTGGGACCCTTTTCCCTGGACCTACGCATAGCGGGAGCTTTAGTGCACCGAGCTGTCCTCAAATGAAGAGAAGGAAATGAATTAACTAAAGATGATTATGCTGCACACAATAAACTCTTATCTTTCGACCCTTTCTCGAACCCCATATATACCAGAAACTTTAATACACCGATCGAGCTGTCTTTCTTTTTTTAGAGCCTAACAACATCTGGAATATCAACAGGGTATCTGTCAATGCAATCAGCCCATGGATTATGTTCATCTATTGGAGTATTTTTTATTGTTCTATTACACTTCCATACAGCACTGTTACACTTAAATCCACTTCCAAATGCTATTTGCCAAATCCTGTCACCTGTCGAGACATAATATAATATTAATAAGGCCGGATCTTGCGAGAGGGGGGGGGGTTCACTCGTACTGCCTCGATAAAATATTACACTGTATATATACAATAATTTTCTTTATATTTATATACATGTATCTATGTATTTTGAATACCCTGAGGCCTGAACAACATGCAGGGCTTGATTCTCATTAATTGTATTATTTTTTTATATATTTATTTTTTGAACTCCTTGAGTGAAACTTCTGAATCGGTCATTGATAATATAATAATCAAGTAATTGAAATTATATGTTTGTTTCTGTTGAAACGGCTTAAATTTTTAAATGATGTGGTCACGTAATTCAACGTTACTTTACCTTTCTTCATTCTTCCTTTTGCCTCGATATAACTCATCTCATACCATAGTGATGACGATGATGTGTTTCCGAACCGGTACAACGTCATTCTCGAGGCCTCTACATGCTCCGCCGATAACTGCAGATTGTTCTGCAGCTCATCTATCACAGCCCTGATGGATAAATAAAATAGATTCGTCCCAAGTAGATGAATCGAATTTATTCAGTTAACAATTAAAAATCTAATACATATATCATAAATTTTACCATGATGTATCTGAGCAGACAAAGGTCCTAAATTCGATAAGATGGTGTTACCTCAAAATAAAGTTTACATAAGGATACATGAATGATTTTTTCATCAACTATGAAACAAAAAAGGTCCAACATTTACTTACGAATTATGATACATGTATTGAATTAGGTACATTTTAGAAGAATTCTTATATAGTCTTTTTATGTATTATAATATTAGTTAGAAATAACGATTTTTTTTTTCAAAATAACTTTTTGATGCGTCTTTGTTATAAATCAAACGGGAGAACTCAACCCAAAAGACTAGTCTAATAAGTTGGAGAACCCATTTGGCTTATAATCCCCTTAGCATTTCTCTATTTTTTTCAACGTGGGACAATTGGTTCATAACAATCGCCTCCGCTTGAGAACCAACGACCTCGTTGGTCACGGCTGGCACCCCTCTTAGGTCCAGGACACCACTCCGAGTCGTGGCTCCACACGTGGATCGATCCTCGTTGGTCACGGCTGGCACCCCTCTTGGGTCCAGGCACACAGGCCACCAATCCGAGTCATAGCCCAACGCGCGGCTCCCCACACGTGGATCAATCCTCGTTGGTCACGGCTGGCACCCCTCTTGGGTCCAGGTCACCACTCCGAGTCACAGCCTAACGCGCGGCTCCCCACACGTGAATCGATCCTCGTTGGTCACGGCTGGCACCCCTCTTGGGTGGTCCAGGCCACCACTCCTGACGCGCAGGCCACCACTCCGAGTCACGGCCCAACAACGGAAGAACCCAACTCAAAAGACTAGTCTAATAGGTGGGAGAACATATTTATCTTATAAACCCCTTAGCATTTCTCTATTTTTTAAAATGTGGACAATTGATTCATAACATTCTTCAACATATAATTCGAGTAATTCGAAGAAGTAAAGAAAAATACCTTCCACCGGCGTGTATGCAAAAATGTTCAAACGCTAATTTGAAATCGGGAATATAGGGTTTCATTTTAGCCTTAAAAATTTTCCGACAAATGAGTGTGAGAAGAAAGAGAAGTTGTTCCGAAGCGGGTAGAACAAGTGGTCCAATGGTTGTAATATTAGATTTCAATGCATCTCCTGCCACTTGCATGAGATCTATACACAAATTTATGCCCACTTTCCCTTCTGGATCTTCTTGTTGTTGTACACATCTAAACGATCTATCGTCCGCACCTTTGTGTGTTCTGACTATGTGTGATAGACGGTATTTGGCCCGCCTATGGTCCGATTTTCGGTTCGATAAAAGTATGGCTGCTCCTCCCATTCTGAATAGGCAATTCGTAAGCAACATCGATCTCTCTTTACCTAAATTGAAAGACAGATAGATGATGAAATGAATTCAAAATTTGAACTCATTTACCATTTGAGTTGTTGGGTTCGAAATACAAACTATTTATACATGTATAGTAATTTACTTTGACACATATATTACGATCTTTGAGTCAAATCTACTGGATTCTCAATTTCTACTTTTTCTATACTACGATCTTTGAGTCAATTCTACTGAATTCACAATTTCTACTTTTTCTATACTACGATCTTTGAGTCAAATCTACTGAATTCACAATTTCTATACTTTTTCTATTTTTTTCTTAATTAATTTCGTGTTATATATGAAACGCCTTTGAGCTATCTTGTTTACAGAATGTGAAAAGGGTGTATAACCAGTGTATATTTTATTCAATATATACATATACTATACGAACACTATATATAAATAATATACATACCTATACACAACATATACATCGAAGTATATATATAGGTAGTGTATATTTCAGCCTTGTTAGTAAACTAGATGGTCGAAGGATACATTTATATAAGTAAAAATAACATAAAATCTCAACCTTATTAGAATTATTTACATTCTCTCCCACTTTCTTAATTATTTTATTCTCTACCCTATCAATTCATATACATAACAAGACCAACATATACATAAAAATCTTTGTATATGACAAGGCTGACATATACATAACAAGGCCGTCATATATATAACAAAACCGATTCATATACATAACAGGGCCGACATATACATAAAAACTATGTATATGTATTTTTAGAGAAAAATGAGATTTTTGTAATATGTTTGTAGAGATGAGATTTTTTGTAATAAGTGAAACTTAAGTCGTGGGTTTAATTTGTGTAATTTTTAGTTTATATAAGTTTGAACTCAAATGTAGTAAACTTTAAATTTGAAATTTACCTAAATAGCCATTTGGAGTGAGAATCTCTGTGCTAATGACCACAGCATTTGAATTAGGGTATTGTTGAAGTATATCACGAGCTAAATCAATTGATATAACACCAGCACTGCATCCCATTCCAGATAAATTAAAACTCTTTATATTACTCCTCAATTTATACTTGTTTATAACCATAGCCGAAAGCGAAGGCGTAGGCGAAAAGAGGCTACAATTGACAACAAGGACATCAATGTCTTTAGGTTTTAGCCCCGTTTTCGCCAAAAGTGAATCCATGGCTGAAAATATAACAAGTTCAGCTTCTTCTCTAGCCAAATCCATTGTAGGTGTTGGTGGAATATAATGCATGGCGGGTGGTAACGCGGTTTCTTCACTAAGACCAGAACGTTCAAGGATTTTCATCTGAAAGCGCACGCTTTTAGGTTCATCGGACAAAATAAGGTGCGCGTGTTCCATAAAGGATGCGAATGGGATACGACATGTGATAGGAGGGCGAAAACACGCGTAATCCACTAAGTATATGGTCCTTGGACGTGACATAATGTAAAATGTTGTTACGTAACTTATGACGAACAATGAACAAATGATGTGAATTGAAGTTAAGGAAAGTGAGTCATAGAAACTGAACAGTTCATCTGGACTTGATTGAAGAATTCGAAGTAGAATTGTTAGCATAATTGGTACTAACAAGAATGTTAAAATGTTGTTAATTAGGCATTGGTAACCTAATTTGACATACCTTAGTTTTATTGAATGAGGATAATCTTGGGATTTTTCTGGCATTTTTGGTAATAATTGGAAAGATGAATTTTTTTTTCTTTTTTTGGGAAAAGGAAGAAATACTTGATATGTTGCACTACATATGGTTGGGGAATATATAGAGTGGAGATTTATAGACAACATAAAAATTACTCCCTCCATCCTGTAACGCTGTTTGACTTGATACGGTATTTAAAAAGAAAAATAATTTTTAAAATTTGTGGTCTAAAGTTATTCTTAGATATTTGTGTAATCATAAATTATTTCATTTAGGGTGAAAGGAAATTTTTAAAGTTACATTATTTTTAATTATAATAAATTAATTTTTTTTTTAAAACGGACTAAAAAAAAAGGACGTGACGGAGAATTAAATGGTAAGGCAATTGGCAGATGGCATGATTTAAATGATAGCCAGCTTTTATGGTTGGTGTCCCAATCTTGCTACCTATCACTTGTACTAGTTGAGTTATGATGAGCAGGACCAATGTTTCAAAATTTAATCATCTTTTAATGCGGAATAAAATTGAAATAAAAATATCTCTAATTAAAATAAGAAAAAAGAGTATACTAAAGTTGTTACAATATTTATTTATTTATTTATTTTAAAAAGGCACAACCCAATTTAAACTCTCAGACCATAGCAATTAAATTTTTACATTAGAGAAATTTTTTTAATCACGTATCAACTTTAATAATTTCATACAAATTGAATGATTACAACTGCTAACCACTTACAATTCATGCAAACACACTTATATGGACTTTGTCTATATAATATCAGTTTAATATATTAATTGTATTAATTAAGCAAATACATTAATTAAGGTTGTCACATCATTTTTTGGTGGGAATATTATAAAATTCGGTCATATTAACTTTTGTGATGACCGAAGGAAAGTTAAATGATATTTATGAATTGAATAAAAGAAAAATGACTTTTATATAATAAATACAAAATTAAGTGATCATAAGTGAAATTTACTCAATTAACTATGCACTAAAACATCACTAGGATAACATGTGTATATGGCTATAAATGAAAATTAGGTGTAAAATGATAAATTCAGAGGGGTCCCCAGTTGTAAAAGCTTACCATTGCCATTGACACATAAAAGAGCAATAAGAACCGCTCAATTATATTCGTGGCCTTAAATAAAAATTAAATAAAATATTAAATTTTTTTAAAAAATAATTCTTTTTTAATAAACTCTATTTTCAAAATTATATAATCAATTTTTTCTAATTAAGTTTTTTAAAGTAATAATATAATCAATGCATTTAATCTTTATTGAGACATAGCACTCTAGATATATGAATTTCTTCTAATAATTCTTTCTTTTTGTTAGAGTTTGTGACCCGAATTTTATTGATCCGGCCTTAAAAAGTCCGCGGTGCGATCCATGTTTGTGATTTTTTTGTTAGAGTTTGTGACCGGTATGTTTTTGAGCCTATTTATTTGTACGCACGTATTATATAAGTGTGATTTAGTGGGTCATTTTGGATGTTTTAAATACATCATTGAGACTTCCATCTCCTCATTGTATTGCTCTCCATTATAGTGAAAATCCTCTTCCTCTGTCCGTGGTTTTTCCCGCAAAGATTTCCACGTAAATCTGTGTGTCTTTTTCTTATTTTCCTTTGTTTTGTGGTATTGTTTATTCTATCCGAACATAACACCTTTTATATGAAAAACTTATTTTTTTCTATGAATAATATTTATTTTAAAAAAATCTATAATATATTATTAGTAAAAAAATGAGGCCTCTCAAATTTGGAGGCCTAAGGCGGACGCCTTTTTTTTCATGAGGTTGAGCCGCCCTTGAAGAACAATTACATTACCATGGACCAAATCAAGAACAATAACAATAATATATTTCGTTCAATTTCACAAGTGAAATCTGAATAGAATATACATAAATTTTATCTTTATCTCATAGAGATAACGAGGTTATTTCGCATAAACCCTCATCTTATATATGAACCAACTAGAAGAAAAAAATATGTATCACGTGTTAATTACGAAAGTGTCCTTACACAAGAAATCAAGATGACCAACTGGTGAAATTAAAGTCCCATAACTCTCCATCTTTACATGCATAATGTACGTACAACCAATAAAAGAATGAAGATAATGGAGTGTATATTGACTATGTATACGGTGTATATGGAGTGTAGACTTTGTTCACCGATTGAATCGGAAGCATCCCCCTTTTTTTTTAAGTCAGAAGGAAGAGTTATTCACGTTTCATGTGATGAAAATTCTAAAGAATCTTCAAAAGGAAAAATAGGGATATCTATGTATAAGTATCGATCTAATTTGATAGAGTTGTTCAATCTGCCTTGCTAATGGTAAAAAAAGGAAATTGCACATAAGTGATTTTTTTATTTTTTTATTGAAAGGGTTTGAATTAGTTCCTCAACACTTCTAAGGGAAAAAAAAAAGAAAAAAATTATAAGAAGTGACAAGCTTAAGATCATAAGTATGATAAATAATAATATTTTCACAAAATTACGTTTAATAGTAAAAATAGCATTTTTTTTTTTACTGACAGTTATCAAGGGGCAACTCTCCTATTTTTACTCCAACACTTTATCTCTTTCCTTTCTTAATTTACTATTTTTTTTTTCTCAAATAGCTTATATTTTTTAGATTTTCATTTCATTTTCTCACGTTTTTCTCACCCTGTAGATAAAGATTGTGCTCCACTAATTAAGATAGTTATTAATTTGCAGTTATTGCATGTTATCTCTTTCACACATTCTACATATTTTTGTATTTTTTTTGTTCATCATTATTATTGCGATTTTTTTATTTCTGAGATTTTTTTGTTGTATGATTGTGGAGTTCTACTCTAATGGCAGAAACACACTATATAGAAGATTAAATAGCTATTTACCACTCATCAATTTAGTTTATGATAATCCACCAGCATTTAGTATTGGATTAACTTAAGATGAAGTTGTTAAAGTAGTTTATAATATTATACAGTCGAAGAAATTAGTGAATGTCGAAGAGGTGAGGTCAAAGCATCGTAGTGATACAGAGAAGATGACCAAAATTATGAAACAAAAAGAATTGAAAAAAACTTCATCTCCAAAACCCCCCAAAATACAAAGACCCGAGAAAAAAAAAATCAAAAGAAATCGGAGAGTCAAACAAAATTTCAAGTCCTGGTGTTGAAAACTTTTCTGAATATGATTCGGAAGAAGATAAAGACGAAGAGTTATTTGTATATGTATTTATTAGCTAATGAGTACTAATTTGTGTACATATACAAATCTTATTGTATATATATACATTTGAGACATGTGAATGTATTTGTATTTGTATTTTTGTATATATACATATGAAGTTTACATATGTATTTTTGGATAGTGTTGGATTTGTATTTAGATTGTCTTATGTCCTTTTATAGGGTAATATATGTATCTATTAGTATATGTATTTATTAGCTAATGTGTACTCATTTGTATATATATACAAATCTTGTTTATATATATATATATATATATATATATATATATATATATATATAAAAAAAAAAAATACGGGTCGGCCCAGTCCATCCGGACTAGCCCACACGGGCTTTGAATTTGACGGGTCAAACCAGGTCGGGCTGGCCCATCAAAATGATGGGCCAAAAAATGTCAAGCCCACACCATTACTCTGTGAGTTGTGGGCCTCGCGGGCCAGCCTACTTTTTAAAAATTAATATTTTATAATTTAATTTTAGAATGTTAATAAATATAAATATTACCAGACAATATTACATAGTGTTAATATTTGTTAATCAAGTCTCCAACACCACAAAAAACACTCCTAATAGCGAAATTAAATAATTTTTGACATGATATCCTTCAAACCAAATAAAAATACTAATAAACAATCTAAATAGTTGCATGTATTTGACTTACGGGTCAGTCCACGGGCTAGCCCAACCCACATTGTTCAAGCCCCACGGTCCACGGGCCACGGACCGCGGGCCATGGGTTTATCCGGGTTGGGCTAAAAAGCCTTGCTCTTAAATTGGCTGCAAAAACTAAAGCCCAACTCCATCAAATTATAGGCCGGGTTGGGTCGGACAATGGGCTTAACCCATATTGACGACTCTAATTTCTACTATTAATAAGAGTGAAGAAGTAGGTAGCTCTTCGTCAACATGCCTGCTTCTTCACCTGCTTCAGCTGCTCTGTGATTTACTATATTATCCCTAATTAATTATTTTAAGTCATTTATATATAAGAAAATTAATATTACTTAATTAAAAAAAGGTAAAATAAACATTTATGACATGTCTGTTTCAGCTGCTTCAATCGTAGTTTTATTATATCTCCTCAAATTAATTATTATAAGTCATCTAGGTATTACAAAATTAATAATATTTAACAAATAATAAAATAGATATAAATGATAAATCAATTGTTGATGTTTTAAATTAATAGGACATCTTATATGAGATTTATTTAAAAAAATTCACAAGTCTGTTTGCTCCATGATTTTACTATATTACCCCTAATTAATTATTGTAAGACATTTACATATAAGAAAATTAATAATATTTAATAAAAAAAGGTAAAATAGACATTTATGAAATGCCTATTTCAATTGTTTCAATCGTAATTTTACTATATCACCCCTAATTAATTATTATAAGTCATTTAGGTATTAAAAATTTAATAATATTTAATAAAAAAATTGACATAAAATGATAAATTAATTCTTGATGTTTTAAATTAACATGACGTCTTTTATGAGATTCATTTAAATTTTTTTCACAAATATTTTTTCATAGTAATTTTGCTATATCACTTCTAATTAGGTATTATAAGTCATTTATGACATATTCACTTCACTGCTTCAATCATAAAATTTGGTTGACTCTCGAATTTATTTCAGTGCTACTTAAATTGGAATAGAAGAAAAAATATTATTTTAAGAATACTTAAAAAACTTAAATTATTTTAAGAATATAATTGAATATCAATGCCACAAAAATTTGGATAAGGAGAGTAACATATATTATTTAAAAATTACGTTAAAAAATATTATAAATTACAATAGCTAATAATTTAAAATATTTAAAAACATATTAAGAATCTGATTGATTATCTAAATTATATTTGTGTCACGTAAATTTGGGATAATTTTGACATTTTATAATTTGCATGTTTTATTATTTTAATTTAGTAATTTATTGATCCAAATGATGTTTTCGAATTTAACATGTTTTAAAAATTTAGTACTTTGTTTATTTTAATTTATTTACTTACTTTATTTTGGTAAAATATTATATATTTAAAAATTATGCAAAGAAATAATTCTAAGTCGTAACTATTAACATTTTATAATATTTTAAAAATATATAATAAAAAATATGATTGAATTTTGAAATTCTAATAGTGTTACATTAGTTTCGATAAAGTAAGTAACATAAATTATTTCAAATTACATTAAAAGATACTAAAATCACAAAGATTAACAACTTAAAATATTTTTAAAAAACATATTAGTAAAAAAAATTTGACTGACTCACTAAATTCTAAAATTGAGACAAAACGAATAACATAAATTACTAAATTACATGAAATATACTATAAATCACAATGATTAGCAACTTAAATTATTTAAAAATTTATATTAATAAAAATTTGATTGACACTCCAAATACTATTTGTGTTACATAAATTGAGATTAACATAAATAACATATGTTGGGTCCGTACTGTTAAGGCTACAGTATCTAGTATATATATATATTTCTACTAAGTAGAATCACGGGTGAGGAGGTGGTTTTGACATGGTCGCTTATTTGTCATTAAACTCATACTGAAGGGCAATTTGGACTTTTCGCGATATCTGCCACGTGTCTTTCAATCCAAACTTCAACAGCCAGCACATCAGTAACTTTATATAGTATAAAATTTTGTTTATGTGAGATATCTTAAGACTTTGGATAATATTTTTTTATGCCAAGTATTGACAGTTAATAGCCACCACATCAATCTCAACTGTACCTTTATCTTTACATTTGCCGTCGTCGTGGCATGTTGATCCGAGAGATGAAGTTGCATGCCAGCGGTGTTTGATTCGGATTCAAACAAGATATGCACGGTTGCTTTGTGTCTGGTCTCAGTTTTCAATTCTGGTAAGCTTTTGCCTTTGATAAATCTTTGCTTATTGCACTGTATGTTCGTAATTTCCTACTTATTGAAGTGGAATATTCACCCAAAGTGTTTGATGATATGTCCAGACTTATTCTATTTGAAGTGATCAAGTTCGAAAATTCATGTGGTGATAATTTCGGTGCACTTTATGTGTTGCACGTTTCATCCTTCATGGGATTTGTTGGCACCATGGAAGGTTAGTCAACCTCACTTTAGTAAGAGTTCTTACATACATACCTATATATATATATATATATATATATATATATATATATATATATATATATATATATATATAACTTACTTTTGAGTTGGACGTTCCGAGAATGGCTCTGTTGTTCAATCTATTAGAAAGATAGATATGATTCGGTTATGTAAGTTATGACACTAAAAGTTGCCCGAACCCGTTAATGAAATTTGTTGCTTGGATTTGATTTATGTATGTATTATGTCTGCCTGCACTTCTTTTTTTCCTGATGAGCTTATGTGATTCCTCTTACATTTTCTGTAATATTTTGCAACAGAGTTTGTTTATCCTTTTCCTGTAACTAAGAGAGGGATGTGTATATGTGATACACCTAAATAAAGCACAATATCGAAAAAAGGGTTACTAATTCGCGAGGTAGGTATCAACGTGTCTTCTCCTTAGCTGATTCAAAACTTTCCAAAATCCCCGCGAGTTTAATTCAGCAGACACCACACACACTTGTTCTCTAGAATGTAAAAAATCAATTGTTACATTTCTTTCTTCACTTAGTACCTATTCTTTTCTTCACTTCTCAGAGAAGGATGCCATTTTGAATTTCTTAGCTTTAGTCGGATTTGAATTACATTGTCGCATTGCGTTGGTGGAGCCATTTCGATTTCAATTATTGTTACCGTAGATAGATGTGGCACATGATAACAACAGATGTACCTCAAAGCGGTTTGACAATTTGATAATTATCGGAGAATTATGAGGAAATGGAAACATGACTTTTGTTGGACTGTAATTAGCTTTCAACATTCAAGTGCTGTCATTTACAGAAGTGGTGAAAAAACCTGAAGGTGATGATGGATAAAGCTTACAAAGAGCATGGTGAACAGAGTGAATATTGTGGAAAAAATGTATAGGTTAGGATTTCGGGAGAGAGGTGGGGACAAGAATGAATGCCACGTACAGATGGGTGCAACAATGAATGCCACATATGGAGAGGAAATATTATTGATTCTTGATGCATCTGATTATACCTACATTAGCGTAGTTGAGAGTTGAGATTGGTTTAGCTATCTGCATAATTACTTAAAGTAAGCTCCTGTATATGTGCAAATGGAAGTTGAGAGTTTTTAATGTTAAGGGTGCTTGTTATTGGCCCTATTAGAAGCTAATCAACTGATGAGAAAGTAGATTTACTGGAGGTATGCCATAGCGCGATTGGTTTCCTGTTCATGTTTGTTTTCTACTTAAAAAGGAGATTATGTTTGTTTGGATGAGCCACTGTTATCTTTATTTTTCAACTTAGTGATCAAGATTGCTGAAGATCAGCTATTATATTATTTTCCTGATAACGAAAAATTCTGTGAGAGTTAGCTAGCCCAACCCCAATTGTGCTCACAAGTTCGGAACTAGGGGGAGTATGAGCCTGCTCCTCTACACTGCCATCACTTAAATATAGGCTTTAGTTAATGATATTGTTCGAACTTATGGCATGTGCCTAACCACACTTCAAGTGTTGCGTCTTTATCACTGAAACAATGCCTGCAGGCTACATTGAGTTGTCCATTTTAAGGCGGTCAAGTTCCATATTGACGGGCCTTTCCTCTAAGAAAACACTAGCAATATCTTGCTGTTGATATTTAGTTGTTTGACCATTGTGAATTTTTAGTTGATCACTTGACTAAACATTCACCCCTGTATGTTGTACTTGACTAACAATTCAGAGGTGTCCAATCTTCTGTAAACACTTACTGGTAGAGATGTTTGAAGAGGTCATTCGAGATATAATTGTATTTTCCGAATGGTTTGCACGAGTATTCCTTTTAGAAAATCGTATGCAGTCAGATTGTAAGACAGGTTAAAGGGAAGGAAAGCGGTGCAAGTTAGACCTCCAGTCTCGAAGTAATGCAGTTTATCAAATAAACTTGGGAGGGTTATGTAGTCACTTTCTTTCAGTGATAATAATGTAATAAGGATATTTTTTCTGTAGAATAAAATATTAATGCATTGACATCAATTCTTAATGATCAAGAAAAAGAGTTTGTATGCTTGTCTATCTTCTTAATCTCTTTTCTCTTATTACTTTGAAGCTAAGATGTAGTGGGATGTTGTTTCTTTCCTGTCTTGTAGAAAGGATCATGGCAAGGCTTTATGGTAAGTGATAATGAAGAGAAGAAGTTGATGTTCAGTGTGAATAGGACTAAAAATACATTTACTAAACTAGAGTTTTGACATATTCCTTGGTGATGGACTGTTGGAGTCCCACATCGGTGGGTTAAAGGGTTCTTGGTCTCCTTATATGGTCTTGGGCAATCCTCCCCTCATGAGCTAGCTTTTGAGGTTGAGTTAGGCCCAAGGTCCATTTCTTTATCATGGTATCAGAGTCAGACCCACCCAGCTCATTGTTTCCGATGTTGGGCCCCCCGTCTTATATTGTCCACGCTTCAGAAGTCCATCCCTGGGCGTGCGGGGGGTGTTGGAGTCCCACATCGGTGGGTTTAAAGGGTTCTTGGTCTCCTTATATGGTCTTGGGCAATCATTCCCTCATGAGCTAGCTTTTGAGGTTGAGTTAGGCCCAAGGTCCATTTCTTTATCATGGACATGGTGAAGGCAGATGAAAAGTTCCGCCTTGAAGAGATCGATCCTGCACCATCTATAAATGGAATTCCATAGTATCTCAGTATTGCAAGATGTCAATAGTTGATGAAAACTGTGTCACATATTATTATTGTTATTATCAGCATCATCATTCCTCCCGATTGGCAGGACCGTAAGTTTTGCATTGGGGAAAAAGACATGGAAGATTTGTGTCAATTTTGAGGTGGGTGTTCTTGATAAAGAAGCATTGAATAATTGATTCTGCACTTGCAGGCCTCTTGGATCACACTTAATTCTGTAACTTTATTAGTTGCCCATTTTCTTGTGGAGTACGCTTTGCCTTTTCCATCTACTCTGTGAATCCCTTGGTTTTTGTGTATAATCTAAAAATATGCCATGCTGTGTTTTTTTCTGAAAACTACAGCTTGCTGTTGAACTGCTGATTGTGTTTGTCCACTCTGCATCTTCAAGATTGATGACATGTTTATAACTGAGGAGAACTTCCTGCATCCTTTTGTGATCTTTTTATGTACAGCTTGCCATTTTCAATTGATAATTTAGCAACCGAGATAGCATCCAGCTGAGAACATGATCTTAAATCTGAGGAGGATGTGGAAATCCAGATTAGTGTAGAAAGTTGGTAGATAATAGAGGGTTGTCTTACTATTCGACGGGTTTAAGCTTGGTGTCTGTAGTAGTATTAATACTACTATTCTTGCATCACCATCTGTTCTTTGCGAAATTATAATAATAGTTCTAGGAATAAATAGAGTTCATGACAAGTTATCATTTGCCATTAAAAAAACATATATACTGGTGAAGTATTTCAACATGACAATCTTTATCTCATGATATCTTGGCCATTGTAAGGTGGTGGTACCTTATGTGTGTCTTTGAGGTTCTGCTCAAGATGAAAATTCCAAGGAATGTAAACAGAGAAATGTTGTACTGATACTTGAAACCGGAAGCCAAAAATTGGGTTGAAACTGAAAGATGATTTGGGATTGGTTTAAGATAGATTTCTACTTTAACCTTGTAGATTTATTCATTTATTTACAACCAGTGAAATAGGCCGCGCTTTGCGCGATCTTTAATCATATTAATAATTTTAATTTTATCAGAAATAGCATAGATGAAATTTTTGAGATACGACCTATTTTCTATATATAATTTATTAAATCATTAGGTATAGATATTAAATGAACATTATTTTTTATTGACATATATTAAAAAGAGACAAGAAAGAGAGTGTGTGCATGAAGAGTCAATTCCACTCTACGCACCATATTTTCTTCACATAGAATATGTTCTTGGTATTTATGTGACTTAGACATTTGAAAAATCTTTATAATTAATCTCGATCGAGATATATTTTTGAAGGTGTAATAATAATTTAAGTTTTAGGCTCTGTATTTTTGCACAAATTCTAATGTACTTATAGCTTTCAATTCAGTTCTTAGAAGATTACTAAATGAACGATGAAAATTTGTCTATCTTTTAACAAAAGATGATGATGAACTCAAGTTTGGCTAATTTTTTATTTTGATTTTTTTTTAAGAAAAATTATTCATATATATATATATATATATATATATATATATATATATATATATATATATATATATCACCAAAGTATTGCATAAGGGGTTATCATTTGCTTTCAGTATGAGAAGAGAAATAGTTTGAATTGACTCGTGCACGAATAACTAAAAATTGAAATAATGTGTCGATTAAAATCCCCCTAAATAATTTCATTAAATCTTAGCTAATGAAACAGTTACGATACTAATAAAGGTAAGCACTCATATATTGTTTGCATTGTGAACTTCAAAAGATCGCCTTTCTCCTATTTTATTCAAAATCATAACACATTATTATATTTTTTTGTAGAATCACGTATATAAATACTCTATAATTTTTACAATTCTCAACTCTAGTAATTAAATGATACAAAATAAAGAGGGATATTAAACAATAAAAATAAAAGAGAAAAATACCCTATTACCCTTTGAACTATACTCAAAGCGGTTGAGATATACCTCAACTTAAAGGGGTCCTATTACCCCCTTGAACTAATTAAATGTGTAATTTTGACACTCTTAGTGCCTACGTGACACATACGTGGCACACACGTGTATGTGGACCCTTCAGTGTGTTATGCCACGTATGTGCCACATAGGCACTAAAAGTGTTAAAATTATACTTTTAATTAATTCAGGGTAATAGAATCCCTTTTAAGTTGAGGTGTGTCTGCCGTTTTGGACATATTTCAGAGGGAAATAGGGTATTATCTCAAAATAAAGTATCATATTTAGTGTGATTTTATGAGTACAGTCTGAAAAAAATAAATATTGATAATATAAATTGAACATTTATATCTATCTAACGTTATGAATTTTGCAGTCAAAATTGTTAATACCATCGTTTGCTCTGACTGACTGTTTGCATCTCATAATTGCCTCAACAGTATCCGTGCTGATGATTTCCTTTGCATTTTTCAAGTCAAATCAATAATAAACACATAAGTGATATTTTCCTTATAAACAGAGGAATATGAAGAAATATAAAATTTAGAATGTTCATTATCATTATGTTAGCAAGAATTAAGAGGTAATATAAATATTGAAGACTTCTTCATGTTTAAGCAGTGTCGGCTCAACCTTTTTAGAAAAAAAGACAACCGCCTAAGGTCTCCAATCATATTTTTTCTAACAATAATAAAGAAGGCAAAGAAACATTATTGATAATGTGGAAAGAGCAACTGTTTTTTTGGAGATTTTTTCAACATAAAATAGAAAAATAAATTCAAAAAATTGAGAAAATAGATAAATAAAAATGCTGATCATAGAAAGCGCCACATCAGTATGTCTATATTTCAGCTATATATATATATATATATTGATTTTACATGAGTTACGTGGCATACTGTATTGATGTTGCCGAGTTGTCGAAGCTCATTAATTAAATCTTTTTCCTTGGATTAGACCCAAAATTTTCTTTTAAATTCTTCTGTCGGGCCCGTGCAAGCATGGACATATCACATCTAGTATATATATAGAGAGAGTGTATGTTATTCTTTTTGTAATGGAGATTTATGTTATATGAATATATCTATATCTATAATCTATATAATATATTAAAAGTGTGAAGATCCTTAGAAAAGTGATTTGAACTTTTTGCCCTTTATTTAAAATACTCTTAATAGACCAAATCGTCTTTTCACTTTTTTTTTCTTATATTTAAGAGTTGAAAATTCATTAAATATATTTATGTTAAAATTTTTTCTTATTAGAAGTCATCAGAATTACAACTAATACTTTTTTCATTAGTTTAAGAATCCTAAATATATGGTAAGGACAAAATATATGGAGAATTAATGTTAATAGGTTTTTTTTCATACATGAAAGGAGTCTTAAAATATATAATTAAAAAAAATATTTCTTAAATTTTTTTAATAAAATACATGTTAATAAAAATATACGGGAAAAGACATCGTTTTCACCTTAAACTATACACGAAAAGTCGAAGTCATACCTAAACTATACTAGTGACCTATTACACACCTAAACTATAAAAAAGTGAAACTATTTACACCCTGTCAGGCTACCATCACTTGCATGTGGTGTAGTGTTTTACACGCGCTGCCACGTCAGCACCACGTCAGTAAAAAATATCACTTTTTTATAGTTAAGGTGTGTAATGGGTCACTTATATAGTTTAGGTGTAGATTCGACTTTTCGACTATAGTTTGGGGTGGAAACGATGCCTTTTCCCTTAATGTTTTTAGCCATTTACTTTTGTTATTTAATAGGCTGGACGCGCCTAAAATAAGTGTAACACACGCGCCTTAGAATGGGGTCTCGGGAGGTAATAATATCACTTTTATATAGTTAAGATGTGTAATAGGTCACTTATATAATTTAGGTGTGGCTTAGACTTTTCTTGTATAGTATAGAGTGAAAATGATGTCTTTTCCCAAAATATACTAAAATAATTGTCATAAAAGCTGACTGTAGGTTTGGAAAAACAAAACTATCATAAAAGTTGATCATAGCTTTACGGTTTTGGTAGTACTAATAATAATCTGGTAAAGTAATTTTTATCTTCTTGGAAAACTCCTACTATTTTTGGAAAAAGAAAAATTGCTTAATACTTATGTAAAACTACCGTAGGATTGATTTCTTTTGTTATATAAAAAAATATTACAATCCAAAAAAAAGAAAATATAGTTACACTCTTATAAATATATTTGATGTTATAATGAATGTCTACGTTATTTTTTTTGAAGAACAGTTAGGATTAGTTACTTTAAGGGCTCGTTTGGCCATAATTTTTTTTTCCTTTTTTTCGGAATTTTTTTTCATTTTTCGAAAATTGTGGTGTTTGGTCATGAAAATTCAAAAGATTATTCCGGAGTTGAATTTCAAAAAGTGAAAATAACTTTTTGTTGTTTTCACAATTTTTCACTTTCATTATTATTATTACTACATATAACCTCAATCTTTAAATTTTTACACAAACCCCTCTTATAACTACAACCAACCACCAAGAAAAAAATTATTATTTGTTTTCTATGGTACAACATCATTTTTAATTGTTACAGATATTATAATCTCTTTTTCTTCTTTTAACCAAAGTTTACTAACGTGAAGTAAAAAATAATAAATGACAATCTATGAATATATCAACTTTTTTTTGAATGGACTGTATTATAGAAATATAAGGCCTAGTACATTATGTTATTTAAAAATGAGAAATTTAATATTTTTCTCTTGTCATTCTAATTTTCTGTATATGTCATATAATGGTTATGATGGTTTTAATAAATTATTAAAAAGTGATCAATAAAGTCGCATATCAAACATAACGTAACGATCCATATTGACGATTACCTTATTTTGATTTTATGGATTTTGAACAGAGACGAGTGTGGTAATTAGCTTAAGAAAAGTTTGTTCTCTTTACCCAAAAAAAAAAATATTCAAGGAAAATCAATATCATCAATAAAGAAAAAACAAAAAAATTAGCACTATTCAAAAATAATTCATCCCTAATTTTTTTTAAAAAGACCAAATTCAATAAAATAATTAATTCAAGTGAAATTAATTAAGAATTATCATCAAAAAATTTAAGAATATATAAAATATATTTATATCCATCAATCATATTTATCAAAATATATTTTCTCTATTCATTCGATTATGGTTAGATAAACTTATTTAGCTCGTGTTTGTGATATTTTTATTCAACTTTTAGAAGAATAATAATCATAATAATTAGTTTGTTGTTAATTATTTTATCAATTGAAGACATATAAATTATTTTCTCAACATTTGGTTGTATGTTAGTAGGTAAATTAGTAGTTGAGTGATTTTGATAATTTTTAAAAGTTGAGGGCATAAAATCATATTTAAAAAGATTTTTCAAAAGTCTAAAAATAATAATTCAAAAAGACATGGTCAAACACAACTCCAACTCCAACTTGATCTTAACTCCAACTTCAACTCCAACTCCGAAAAAAAGTAACTCCAACTCCAACTCCAAAAAAAAGTAATTTTTATGGACAAACGACTACTAAAAGCAAGTTAGTTTATATCCTACTACCATCTTGCTTATCTGGTTTAATGTATCCGGGAAAGAAGCTCAATGCCCTCCGAAAGTGTCTCCTTCCAATGATATGAAATTCGTCAAATCTCGCTCTTGGCTCTTTTACGTGACTCCTTCGTTTAAAAAAATTACCTTAATTTTGTTTTAAAGTCTTCTTCATCTCATGTAAGGTTAGATTTAATTATATTTTTCTAACGTCTTGATTATCCTACTATTTGTTGTAGATTTGCTATTATTTCTGTTTAATACATGTGGTAGTTAATGTTTAATCGGACTTTAATCTTTTTTTGTGTAAAGTTTAGGTTTAATCGTATTGTTGCGATATCTCGATTATCATATTGTTTGTCGTAGTTTTTATTTTATTGATATGTGCTATTTTTTATGCTTAATATATCAATATGATAAATAACTATTCCTTGCAATATATGAAAAGTGTGAAGGGCATGTGAAGGGCCTTAGTTTTTATTTTATTGATATGTGCTATTTTTTATGCTTAATATATCAATATGATAAATAACTATTCCTTGCAATATATTAAAAGTGTGAAGGGCATGTGAAGGGCCTTAGAAATGTTGAATTTTTTGTCCGTCATTAAAAGTCTTTGCTTTAGACAAAATTGTTTTTTCACTATTTGTTTCTAATATTTAAGAGTTGAAAATTAATTTAATATATTTATGGTAAAACCTTCCCTTATTAGAAATCATCAGAATTACAACTAATATTTTTTTCATTAGTTTAAGAATCCTAAACATATGCTAAGAACAAAATATATGGAGAACTAATGTTAATAGGTTTTTTTTCCCATACATGAAAAATGAGTCCTAAAATATATGGTTAAAAAAAATATTTCTTAAAAATTTAATAAAATCAAATATTTAAATTTATAAAGAGATTCCTAAAATATAAGGGAATAAGAATTAAATATTAAAATATATGATTTTTTTTAAAAATACATGAAAATAAAAATTAAATTCTAAATATTTATGAGGTTTTGAAAAAGCCTCCTAAAAATATGTTTAAGTTTTTTTTTAACCTCCTAAACGTGGGTGTAATATGTAATATTAATTTTTTCACTATAAAATAAACTCTTTTTTATGTAAATTTCTAACTAATTACTTTGGTGCATTTTCAACTCCATTTTTGTGTAAAGATTAGGTTTGATCATTTTGATTTGATATCTCAAGTATCGTATTGTTTTTGTTGTAGTTTCTATTTTATTATTATCTATTATTTTTGTTATTATATGTTGTTTCTTGTACTTCTGTAATTACTTCTTTTTTTGAATAACTTTGAACTGTTTTCAATCCCTTGAGCTGAGGGTCCTTCATCAACTTGAAGTGTGAAAACTAATGACTAATGGGTGAGTATTTTTATATTGTAAGCAATTGAGATTTTAAAGGTGTTGAAAGATTTCATCATCCATTTTTGGGTGTGTAATTTATTATTTTTCATCGAAATCATATTTATGGTTTTATCTTAATATTTAGTACTTAAAAATAATTAAAGTTAAAACTATTATTAAGAACTTTTAATATTTAATGCTCTAAACAGTTGGCTAAAATTATAATTCTATAACTTTCCTTCTTTTTTTTCTTATTTGAACTAACTAGAAATTCCTAACATAAAGGAATTAAAGTAAAAAAAAATTCAACATACGTAAACCTTTTCCTAGAAGTCTATAGTAAATATCACACATTAATCAAAATTAAATCTTTTCCTAGATAAAGTTGTATAGTAGTCCTTTTCCTCATCCTTTCACGTGTCTTATTTAAATCAAAAACTTTTTTCATACTTAATATCCTCTATATTACTAATAATATTAGATTTCAATAAGAATTGCAATGATTTTTTTTTTTTTGGAAAACTTTTACCTTGTATATTTATTTAAACTGTGTAACACAATTAAAATTTTTATTTCAATCACTTTGCAGATGTTATGAGATTTACTCTCCCTGATAAGTCACTCCTTAAGTTTTTCTTGCTTTTCTCTTCTATTTTTTCCTCTAGATAATTATTGCTTGATGACTTTACATGATTTAACTTTTACATTGTATATATTCAATATGAAAATATTTATTATTGATTTCAGAGATAAATATTCTCAACGAAAAACAACATTCTCGAAGGATTAAAGGAGTAATTGATTCTGTACATATTATGGTATGCACTAACTATCATGTTGTTAACATTTTTAATTTATTAATCCCTGAATATTTCTTTTATAATATCGAAGTGATTTTATAAAATTAAATTTATTGAACCTTCTGATGGTAAAATATATATGTGTTTTTAATAAAATATATGTTATATTTACATTATTATATTAAAGTGTAAAGGATTTTTGTGAAGTGATTTAAATTTTTTGTACTTTATTAAAAACCATTGCAATAGACAAAATCGTCTAATTTTAAATAATCAAAAGTTACACGTGCAGGGTACGTGTGGCTAAACTAGTATACATAATGATCAGACATGTATTCTATAAATTCATGTTCACACACACACACCCATATATATATATATATATATATATATATGTATGTATATGTATATGTATTTTTGTATTGTAAATACATATGCAGTTCTGTATGTCTGTATTTTGTATATTTTTGAGATATGTATATGTAATATAAATATATGTCTCTTATGGAAAAGCAAAAATCTTAATTATTGAAGGAATAATCAGTTATATAATTTTTGTAAAAATCTTAACTAATATAGATTTATTAGTTATGTAATTTAAGTAAAAATCTTTTAATAAGAATCATTTATGGAAAAGAAATCCTCAGCTTTAAATGCATGGAGTAATTTAAGCGCCTAATTATTTCTTATTTAACTTAACTGATTTGAGGAAATAGAGACAGTAAATTTCGTTTGTATATGTATTTCAATAGTAAACTTTGACTAAAATACAAAATACAACTTGCTATTTTGTGAAATTACAAAATAGTTGTTATAAAACTTTTAATTATGGGCTTAAATTTGCTAGTTATGATTTTTTTCCAAAAAAAAAAAAAAGATACAAAAAATGATACTAACATGATTAGCTGCAAAAATAATGGTCCACTTACTATCCAAATATACTTAAATTGCATGTGTATTCTGCAGAGAATTAATTGAGACATTACTTAATTGCATGATAGATGACAAAGCTCTGCTAAAGTTGAACATTTTAGTCATATCTTAGAGTCCCTATTATGACATTCAAAAGAATATCAGCTTGGTGCATTAAAACTTTCGGTATGCATAAAAATTTGGTGAAAGATCGGGATCGGACTATAAAATTTTATTATACGCATCATTATCTTGCATTTTGATAGAGGTTATTTCCACGGCTTGAATCTGCAACCTCCTGATCGCATGACAGTAATTTTACCAGTTACTCTAAAATTTCCCTTCCCTA
Organism: Capsicum pubescens; assembly: GCA_030864215.1. NCBI lineage: Eukaryota > Viridiplantae > Streptophyta > Magnoliopsida > Solanales > Solanaceae > Capsicum > Capsicum pubescens. The sequence continues at coordinate 415,090,484 of CM061548.1, forward strand.
TTATGACATCCCAAATTTTTTTAAAAAAAAAGAAGAAAAATATGAAAAGCTGGATGTCTTATGTGAGCTGTGAATGTGTGTGTTTCTAGGGTATTTATAGAAGTATATAAGAAATTGCATCTAAAATTTAGTTTTGATTTGAGCTTTTCCTAATTTGCTAGACATGTTTAGGTAATATTAGTTCAATCACATATGTGTAATGTTTAGTTATTTAAAATTAGACTATTTTGTTTATTACAAAAATTTTTAACGAAGTGCAAAAAGTTTAAATTGGATCTTAAACATCCTTCACACTTTAATATAATAATAGAAACATAACATATATTTTATTGTAAGCACATATATATTTTACCACTGAAAGTTTTAAGTGGTTGATAAATCGTCACTTTTGAGTTTGTCATGCAATACCTCTTTTTCTTGCTGCTAGAGGCTAGAAGAGATGCATCGATTTGAACCATATTTGTAGTATAATTATTTTTCTATGTTTAAATTTTTTTCTTATTTTTAACATTAAATCTTTAGAAAAACTTTGATTACTAACTTAAAATTTTAAAAATTTGGTACTTCTTATATTTGACTTATTCTAATGCTTTGACAGTTATTTTTAGATTTTTCAAATCTTCTTAAAATCAACTTTAGTTGATTTAGAATTCTTAAACCAATGAAAAGAAAAATATTAGTTGTCATTACTTCTGATCACTTCTAATAAGAAAAGGTTTTACTAAAAATATTTAATTAATTTTTAATTCTTAAATATTAGGAATAACAGTGAAAAAATGATTTTGTTTAGAGTGAAGACTTTTAATAAAGGACAAAAAATTCAATTAATATTTCTAAGGCCCTTCATATAGTATAAGCTAAAAATATAAGTCTAAACCTGATGTTAAAATACCATGAAATTAAAAATTTGATTAAGTTATAATTAAAAATAAAAGTAAGTTTTAAAATGGTGTACGTGTGCATATATATAATGGGACCGATTTGGTTTCGGTTGGACTTAGCGTTGTTTAGATAAAACCAAACTAAATTTATTATAATTCGAATTTTTTAAATATCAAATCAAATTAAATCACTGATCCTTTTAAAAATATCAAATCAAATCAAATTAAATCACTGATCCTTTTTTTTTTTCTAATCAGTTTTTTCTTTTTTGGTTTGATGTTGTTTGTCAGTTTTCTTTGCACACGTGGTTTTTCCGATTTGATTTGTCAGTTCGATACTATTTGTCAGTTTTTTTTGTATTTCATAACTCGATGAGTTAATTGAGAGAGAAAAAATATATAAATTTATAACTCAATCATGATAAACCGATCATATAATTTATAAATAGCGAGTGCAAATAAATTATTTTGGGCAATTCGTGTCTTTATCGTTGGAAATAGTGGCCAACAAACATCAACTACCATTGCCAATGTATAGCCCCTACACCTAACTTTCAAGTTTAAATCTATTATTATCTCACAAATGTATTTTTCATATAAGTAAACGAATTGATCAAACTACATTTTATTTGGAATACACAAATGAATATAAATTGGGTATTAAGTAGGCAATCGAACCAACATAGATTGTGGTGAGATGGTTATAAGGATTCTTTCATTCAAACGTTTTGAGTTCCAGCATCTAACAATCGGAAAAAATTTCATCGGCGGACGGTGATACCACTCTCAGAAATGAGTCTTGCAATGTGCGGATCCGAGCAGGGGCGGACCTATATGTATTTCTTTGGTGCTCTGGCACCCGTTAAATCCGACATAGATTAGGTATAATTATATAAAAAAAAGTATAAAAAATGGTATAAAGTTCAAAAAAGCACCCAGAAAACCATGAAGATAGCTGAGTGCTTTGGTTTTCAGTGGAACCTTAAAGCTTTTGGTGTCAATGTGTATTCGAACCTCACAAGCACCCACGACCCCTAAATGTTAGATCCGCCATTGGATCCGAGTTTAGTCAAGTCTCAATACAAACAATGAATATCGGGTGAAAAATTAAAGAAAAGTAGAAAATAAAAAATATTAAATTTAATCACTAGATGGTTGTTTTTTGTTTGGTGATCACCTCCTTTTAATCATGTTACTTATCGAAGCTACTCGAAAATCAACTAAATGTATTGTTTAAATTATATAAAATAATTATAGCATTATCACTTATCAGGTTTATTGTTTTAGCCACTATAATATATTTGTGAGCTCACTCCTAATCTTCAACTGTGGCAACGTAACTGCCAAAACAAACAGTTGACTAAAATAGTAAATTTTTGTTAATATATACAAAGTTTGATGTAAAGTTATTAAATTCGTCAATTTGTAAGTAATCGTAACTTCAACGATATACAAAAAGGTATTTTCCATTTATTTCTTTTTATATGATAATAACTAACGACATATATCAGAAGTTTAAGTAGAATAGAAATCTCGATGTCAAGAAAAACTCTATAATCTCGTGATCATAAACATGTTTATCATATTTATAAGAGACGATAAAATAAAAATATTTGAATTAAATAGTTTCTAAATATCAAAAGGTATCCATCATTTTTAAACAAACTAAGAACATTACATATAAAAAGGAAAAGGGAAGAGCAATGAAATATAAGTTTCCAATTAGGTTAACTTCAAATTGTCATGGAAAGAGACTCTTTCTACATTTGTCATGGAAAGAGACTTTCCACAAATGAGGCCTTCTACATAATTCTTAAGTATACTTAGGTACTCCAAAAAAAAAAAAAAAAAAAAACAATTTATGGTATGTTTAGTACGAAGGAAAATGTTTTTCATGAGAATAAGTGAGACTTTTAATTATGACTTTTTTATGTTTGGTACGTAAGCACAAAAATATTATTCTAAAAATATTTATCTATATATAATTTAGACAAACAATATGAGAGCCAGGGTTGGGGGTTCGGGTGAGGTGGTGGGAAAGGGGGCCACAAGGGTGGGGTGAAGATGAAGCGTATCAAGTGAACATGTTACTCGTAAAATTTGTTTTCCCCACTTTTACTAGAGAAGTTATTTCTTATTTTTAAAGAAACTTGTTTTCCAAAAAAAATGACCGATCGAAGATGAGAAATTGAAAGGGCAAACAACACAAATCTCGATAGTTTGGAGTTTAATTACAGAAAATCTCGATATTTTGTATAATTACTGAAAATCCCAATGTTGGGTCTGTCAAGATACATAATTAGCTACCAATAAATCTATACAGGAAAGAGAAGTACTATTAATTATGTGATTAATGGTTACAGTTAGATCATTTAATTTTATATTAATGATACTCTCTTCTTTTTATCTTTCTCGTAATAAAGTTTATACGATTCACCAAAAATATCACGATAACATTGAAAAATTAAATTATACATTCCTTTAATTTTTTTCAAACATTGCAGTAAGCAAATTCAACTAGTAGATTATTATACTTCCAAAAGCAAGTTCATTGTTTTAACTTATTATTATAATTTTTTTTATTCTAGAAAAAAACTAAGGCCTCTTATAAAGTTTGGCTTTAGGCCACTAATGTCATTGAGCCGCCCCTGGATACAACCAACGAAGATACATAATTAGTTGAGATTTTTGTAATTACTTTGTAAGGATGATTATTTATGTAAATATGATAAGTTAACGCGTACTTTTATGTTATTTTTCCAAATTGAAAAATAGTCCTATGTACCAAACACACCTTAGTCTAAACAACTTGATAATATTTTCTACAGTCAAAATAATTACTAAAACAGGCAAGACTTGAGAGTGAGCGTTGGGTAAGGTAAGACTTTCATTTAATCTCTTGTCAATCTACCATTTACTTATTTCTATAATTCATTAGCCTTTAAATTCTCTTATAATCCTCTCATTCTCCATAAACTAATCATTATTAACATTTTCATAATCTTATCAATCCTTCTTCTTTGTAAAAATTTTCAATCTTTAAGACAAATATGTCTCATCTATCACCACAATTTCCCACAATGTTCAAGTATGTAAAACTTGTCTACCAATATGTTGTGAATCACTTCTTGACATGTCTATTGGTGCCCACAATGGCTATGGTTCTTGTTCAAGCCATTCAATTAGGCCCTGAGGCAATCTTCATTCAGTTTGACTTCCCCAAAACACTATGTTCATCTTTCCTCATCTTCTTCGTGACCATTTTGTACTTCATGTCAAGGCCGCGAGGGGTCTACCTAGTCGATTATGCATGTTACAAGCCACCTGTGTCATGTCGCGTACCATTTTCAACGTTCATGGAGCATTCAAGAATCATACTTAAGTCAGAGCCGAAGAGCGTTGAGTTCCAAATGAGGATACTTGAGAGGTCAGGTTTAGGAGAAGAGACATGTTTGCCACCAGCAATTCATTGTATCCCACCTGCACCTAACATGGAATCTGCAAGAAAAGAAGCTGAAATGGTGATATTTTCAGTTATGGATACTCTCTTCAAGAAAACAGGCGTAACGCCTAGAGACATTGACATACTTATAGTGAACTGCAGCCTGTTTTCGCCAACGCCATCTTTATCAGCAATGGTGGTTAATAAGTACAGGATGAGAAGCAACATCAAGAGCTTTAACCTCTCAGGAATGGGGTGTAGTGCAGGGCTAATCTCCATTGATTTAGCTCGTGATCTTCTCCAAGTTTATCCCAAATCGATTGCTGTGGTTGTCAGCACAGAGATCATCACACCGAATTACTATAGAGGGAGAGAAAGATCAATGCTCCTCCCTAATTGTCTGTTCAGAATGGGTGGCGCGGCCATACTGCTATCCAACAGGTGGTGGGCAGATCAATGGCGCGCCAAATACAAACTGCTGCATGTTGTGAGAACACACAAAGGATCCGACGACAAGTCTTACAATTGCGTGTTTGAGACTGAAGATGCAGAAGGGAAAACAGGAATTTCTTTGTCAAAAGACCTTATGGCTATGGCAGGGGAGGCATTGAAGTCTAATATAACAACGATTGGACCTCTTGTTCTTCCTCCATCAGAACAACTTCTCTTTCTCACCTCATTCATTGGCCGAAAGGTCTTTAACACGAGACTGAAACCATATATTCCAGATTTCAAACAAGCGTTTGAACATTTCTGCATTCATGCCGGTGGCAGAGGAGTGATCGATGAACTGCAGAAGAACTTGCAGCTATCTGCAGAACACGTTGAGCCATCGAGAATGACTCTGCACCGATTTGGGAATACATCGTCTTCATCATTGTGGTATGAACTGAGTTATATTGAAGCTAAGGGAAGGATGAGGAAAGGTGATAGAATTTGGCAGATTGCATTTGGGAGTGGATTCAAGTGTAATAGTGCTGTTTGGAAGTGTAACAAAACAATAAAAACTCCAAGTGATGGACCTTGGTCTGATTGTATCGATAACTACCCAGTTCACATCCCTGAAGTAGTAAAGCTCTAGGAAACTATGAAACAGCCTCTCTACCTTACTTTTGAGGTAGACGTACGGTCTGCGTACACTGTACCATCCCCAGACCCCACTTTGTAAGACTACACTGGGTATGTTATTGTTGTTGTAGCAGAGAAGAAGACAATGGTCTTATTCATTGCTAATCTATTTGCTATTTCAGCCTCTTGAAAACTACATCGAAACTGATATATCGATGTGATTCATACTCTATGCAGTTGCAAAGCATGCATAAAGCTTATAACTGAATAAAAGATGTGAAATAGTATGAAACAACCACATTTTTCAGATGTTTATCAAAGATTTGTTTCTCAAGCCCAAGGTCCTACCGGAAAATATTGGTTTCAAAGCGTTATTTGTTTCATAAAGTTTTTACATTTCTAAATAGGGAGAACACCTCGCATTACATTTCGCTTCAATTGTTGTCACATTATATATAGGACGACTCTAACGTCTGGGAGGACCACGATGGTCGTATGAACCCCAACCACCACCACTGTATGGATCAGTATATGCACTGCCGGGATATCTCATCTCAGGGCTTCCATTCATCATGCCATAGGCTCCTACACCTAAATGAAATAGAGAAAACATAAAGTAAGTTGTTTCCATGGGTTGAAAGGTACATCATAAAGACAGATAAGAAAGGAGATAGAGAACTTACCAAGGCCCCGTCCAAGTTTCTCTGCTCGCAGCTTTTCAATTTCACGAGCCATTGAAATGAGATTCTTCTCCATAGATTGATTTTGTTCCACCAGCTCTGTATTTGCTTTCTTCTCATATTCAATTTGTCTCCTACAATTTCATCATCAAATTGAACAGTCAAAAAGAGATGTTACGGAAAGTTAGCCATTACATATATTATATTGAATGAGGCTCGACAGCAGAGGACCATAATAACAACGTATTTCATGTTTATTCATCTTTTCTTAGGGGAGAATGTTTTAACACCGTACCTTGCTTCCACCAATTCTTTCTGCATTTTATCAATATCAGTCTTCAAAGTTGACAGTTGCTTATTCTCAGTTTGTAGTCGATTAGCATCCTTGGTAAGAGTTTGAACTTGAGCAGATAATTCTTTCTGCAAAGCACTTAGCTTCTGAGATTCAGCTCTCAATTGGATTACCTCTAACCTTAGAGGCTCAGTAGATCGAAGATCAGCCTCTAACTTCATTCCTCTGTCAATATACTCTCTTAATTGTGCCTCGTGATCAGCACGCATTTTGGGAATGACCTGACTTAATCTATGCATTTCATCTTTTATAGCTGTTAATTCCCTTTCAAGCATCACATTCTCATCAATCACGTGTCTGTTATCAGCAAGCAATCTCTGCATGTCCCTATGCTGGAGCTCTAGCTCCTCTTCAAGGGCTGCTGGATGAGGAGGGAGGGGTCCTGGTCCTCGCTGCATAATAACCCGGGGTGGCGGTGGCCCATCACGGAATCCTCGGTAGTTATCAGGTTGACGGGGCATACGATTTCTACCAGCCATAACTATAAAGAATCAACGAAGAAAATAAATAAAGTTCGCACTTTAAATTTGGACTTTAAATTTAAAAGTTGACGAGAATAAGAGAAATCGCAGAAGAAACACCCTAACAGTAGAAGAGTGATAAAGCATAGACTTACCAACCCTATAACAACAACAACATACCCACATAGTAGGGCATAGTAGGGTCTCTGGGATGAGGGTAGAATGTACCCAAACCTTACCCCTACCACAGAGGTAGAGAGGCTGTTTCTGACAGAGCATCAGCTCAAAGGGAAAAAATTGTCCAAAGCAGTGCAGATAGTAACACGACAGTAACTAAAACAAAATAATATGATAGTCAAAGTACAAGGCAATAAATAACAACAGAAATCAAAGGACCAGAAACTACTGGAACAGTACTACAACTACTAGATGACAAAAAATCAAATCGAAAGTTATGCCCAGTAAATCCACTCCACAACAGATGCCTTATTTTTGCTAAAAGGAAGATGAAAAGCTATAGGAAGCAAGGAACATCTATACATAATGATTTATTGACCCAGAGAAGGCATACACTAGTGTCAAGAGAAGACTTTTGGTGGGCAATAGAGAAGAAAGGCACTCACGTCAAATATAAAAATGTCATAAAAGATATGCACAAAGCAGAATGTCACAAGTTTGAAAACAGTAAAGGGGAATTCAATGCAATTCCTCATAACCGTGGGTCCAAACCGAATACTGTATTGAGCCTATACTTGTTTACCCAAGAAATGAATGAACTACCAAACACTACAAGATGTGGTCTCATGGTGTATATTGTTTGGAGATAATATTGCGTTAGTTGTTGTATATTATTTGGAGACAATATTGTGTTAGTTCACAAGATAAGCGAGTGTGTCATCTAAAAGGCAAAAGCTTGAACTATGAAACACAACGTAGAAAATAATGGTTCTATGATAAACAGAATATATGCACTACAAGTCTACCTAGCATAAGTAGAGCAAGAATGAGGAGAGATTAGATGATTTCATATGCCCATGCGGAAAATTTAAATATCTAGATTCAATCAGGAGAATGACATGAGAAGATGTAACACATAAAATAAAACAGGATTTAGTTGAAATAGAGTACTACAGGACGACGTGTATAGAGAATGACTACCCAGGTAAAAAGCAAGTTCAATAAAACGGTTGTAAGACCAACAGTGTCATACAACAATGAACATGGAGCCTTTAAGGTCCAGTGAATCCATAACACAAGTGTGGCACAAATACATATGTTAAGATAGATCTGCAGTCATGTAATTATCATATCTAAAAGAAGATATAACTAGCACATATAAACAAAAAAGAGAGCGGCACATGGAAAATCACAAGCAGATAGATCCACCGTCGTCTCTTGTGTAGACCTTTGAAGGAACCAGTTAGTAGGTAGGTAACCATAGTGATTAAGGGGTTAAAAAGGATGAGGCAAAAGTAAAATTTTATAAATGCATATTGTTTTGAAACACCTACAATCTAAAAAACACTTTACCAAAAATGAATCATGTGGCACGGGTCATACCAATTAATTGAGATTAAAGTTGAGTGATATTGGGGTTTAACTAGGTCTAATGCTTACTAGAAATATCTTTAAACTAGTAAAAAATTTGTGTGTCAGCAGAAAAATTTAGAGAACTTCTAGTTTTAGAGAGCCTAAATTATTGGTATTTCAATGAAATGAATAGGTAGTGATGAACCATATAGCTAACCCCAACAACTTGGGATTAAGTTGTAGTTGTCCTAGTTGTATTCGTTGACCTTTTCTAGAATAAACCCTTTGGATTTAGAAACTATCCTGTAAACACTATAAATCAAGTGTTGGAAAGAAACTTAGGAAAATCATTGTCTAGACAATATTATACGATGACCCAAAATAAATAGCGCTATACTTGATCCAAAAAAACGAATAATGTTATGCAAACTGAAGTAATGTTACATTGAAGGAATAGGCTTAGATTGAGAGCCAATATGGCAAACATTGCCCATTCAGTAATAAGTGTAATCTCAACACTAGGAATAGACTGATATACTGATACTCCCTCCATCAATTTTGTTCGGACTCTACAAAATTGTCGGCGGGTGCATGTCGGATTCTCCAAAAGTAGTGTATTTGTTGGAGAATCCAAGACGGGTACAACATCGAAAGTGAAGAGTCCGCACAACTTAGCCCTCCATCCCAATTTAAGTGGTGGTATTTAACAGTCCACGGAATTTAAGAAAGAAAGACTTTTGAAGCTTGTGGTTTTAAACAAGCTATGGATATTTGTGTGGCCATAAATCATCTCATTAAAGGTAAAATGATAAATTCAATAAGTAAACTATTTCTAAATATAAAAGGGTGTAAATCTTTTTAGGAAAAAACTAAAAAGGAATGTGTGTCACATAAAACAGGGACAAAGGAAGTACTATGCAACATTTGGGATGGACTCATTGATGGGATACGAGATGACCATTATGAAATTGGAGGCCTCTTTCCAAACATCAAGATGTACAATATGCTTATGTGGACGTTTAAAGAATGTAGAACAAGGCCCAAGACAATTAGAAGCTCAAAAAGAGAAGAAGACCAATGTATTTGGTCTTAAATTAGGAAGCCCAAAGTTGATGGGTAATTTAGTATTTGATTAGAATAATGAACCCTAGTATAAATATGTTATTAGGTCTTTCTTTTGAGATAGATTATTTTGGATTGTGAGCTGAAGTTACTCTCTTTGAGAGTTGGGGTTTGTCACATACCTCATCTTGAACCTCTCATGAACTACTACGAGTAGTAATTCATGTATGAGTTCATAGCTCTTTCTCCCCTTGGATTATATCTCGTTTTTGAATGTTAATTTAATTAGTTCCTAGATTCTCTTCATTGTTTCTTTGAGTTAATTGATTGGATTTCAATTCTAGATTAACCTTTCTTTCTTCGTATTCTAGATTTAAGAATATTTGTTGCATTTTCATATGTCTAGGCAATTAATTTCTTAGAAGTGTGTTTACCCCAACAATTCTCTTAATCTTCCTATCCTTTTATTGCTTTCCATATAGTTCTTGGTGTTCATGTGGGGTTGAAAACTTCATCTTCAACTACTTTGAATTCTCAAGACCATTTCACATCATCATATATATCAACCTAAATACAAATCTTATATGATAGATTCCGAAGCCAAAATTTAAGCCAAACACTGCTTAAATTTTATGAGTGAAACGCACAATGTTTCTGAAATGACCTCCTAAAATCGGACGATTGATGAGTCTGATAACTTTCTAAGATGAAATGTAATGAAAGGAATTCAATAATCATCACCCACCATAAAGTTTCTAGAACACCTTTCTAAGGAAGACAAGACTACTGAAATTTAGTATCTCAAACTGCCTCGCGTATTTGTCCTAACGTCGTAATGGACGACTTGCAGCAAGTGCTGCAGATTAAGGCGTTCACAAACCAGGTCTAGGAATCTTGAGGTACTGTGACATGGAGTAGAATCAAGGTCCCTTTGTAAAAGAAAGTCATTCATTTAGAGGCCACCCACTGTGTTTATGTCAGCAACCACTTAATTATTTGTCGTTACGCAGATAGACACACATGATTCCCATGAAATGCCAGAATTTGGACATCACCGGAGAACTACTTATAAAATTCTTCTCATAAACATTGATCTTTTACTCAAGAGGCAAGGGTGCATGACAAAGACCAGCATTAAAGCCATTCTGACAAAACAATAGAGATGTGTTATAATTAAAGAAAACTCACTAAACTACTACCTAGAGTCCTCATTTCTAGTACCAATTATGCATCCACCAAAATTCACCACCGTTGACTATACTATTTTTCTGCCTTGCTAGTTCTCGAGATCTCGAGATAAATGCTTTTTATTCTTATGAACTTCAACAACTTTTGAAGCTCACCGCCATTTCCAACTCAAATAGAATCCCTTAGAGCAACAATTAATGAATTAGAAAAGGGAGCTAAATTCTTCTATATCTGATATTTGAAGATTTCGATAGAACCTTAACTAGTATACTTCTCGCTAGTAATATGAATAAGCAAGAACTACACACATCAAAAGTCTAAATAACAATTTTGGAAGCAAGATGATTTTGAAAATTGAATTGATCTCTATTTGTGGCTTTTTAGTAATTACTATGAGTTATATGCAATAACTGGCTATTACAACCAACGAATGAGCTAATATCCTACGCCTCCGTTTCAAATTTGCTAATTAGAATAAGACTCCGGTAAGCATCCAAGCGTCTGGCCTAGTGGTCAATGAAGTGGGTTGAGACTATGAGGTCTCAAGTTCTAATCCCACCAGAGACAAAACCACTAGGTAATTCTTCCCATAAAAGGTATCTCGTGGAAATAATTGAGGTGCGCAAAAGCTATCCCGAACATCACGGTCATCAAAAAGACTAACACACAAGCACAGATGCCTATCAAGTTCATTAACTAATTCTATAACCAAATCCTGAAGTTGCAAGCAAAGTTTAACACTTTGGTTCACGGTCAAATAAATCAATTAATTGAAACCAAAATACATAAAACTTGTAAGCATATGAATCAATCATTTCGTGTTCATGAGCCCTTCCACACACACACACAAAAAAAAAAAAAAAAAACACTTAATTATACTAGTAAAATTCCAAAATTTCATTGTATCGACAAAACTAAGTAATAATTCTAAGAACTGATGGACATAACAAATCGATACCCTCATCCTCCTCCGCCACAACCACAACCACAAGCTTAAAATAAAAAAACCAGCTTAATTATACTAGTAAATTCCAAAATCTCATCATATCTTTAAAAAAAATAAAAAGAAGCTTACTTATACTAGTAAATTCCTAAATTTCATCAACAACAACAAAAAAAAAAATGCTTATTATACTAGTAAATTCCTAAATTTCATCAACAGCTACAAAAAGAAAATGCTTAATTATACTAGTAAATTCCTAAATTTCATCAACAACAACAAAAAAAAAATGCTTAGTTATACTAGTAAATTCTTAAATTTCATCAACAGCTACAAAAAAAAGCTTAATTATACTAGTGAATTCCTTAATTTCATCACAGCTTCAAAAACTAAGTTATCACTCTAAAAAAAATGTAGAAAACAAATGCTTAAAAAAACAAAAAAAAAATTGCTTAGTTATACTAGTAAATTCCTATATTTCATCAACAGCAACAAAAAACAAATGCTTAATTATACTAGTAAATTCCTAAATTTCATCATATCTACCAACATAAATACTTAATTATACTCGTAAATTCCTTAATTTCATCAACTACTACAAAAACGAAGCTATAATTCTTAAAAAAAAAATGTAGAACAAATGCTTAAGAAAACAAAACAAAAAAATTGCTTAGTTATACTAGTAAATTCCTAAATTTCATCAGCAGCTACAAAAAAAAAAAAAGCTTAATTATACTAGTAAATTCCTAAATTTCATCATATCTACCAAAATAAATACTTAATTATACTAGTAAATTCCTTAATTTCATCAACTACTACAAAAACGAAGCTATAATTCTAAAGAAAAATGTAGAAAACAAATCGATTGAAAAATTAGAAAGTAACGGAGAGAGGAATTAACGGTACCTGATAGATTAATGTTATGAAGCTCGGCGGAGAACGGGGAATAACACTTAGCTTGAAATTTTTTAGTAATAATAATACTATGGGCCATAAAAGTGCTCTTTTAAATGTTGGACTTTGTTTAATGGGCTGACTTATTTAACTTATAGCCCAAGTGTATATACTTTTAGTATAAATAACATAAATACCAACCCTTTTGGAATTAATTACACTTTTTCCCACTTTCTTAATTACTTTACTCTCTCTATATTAATATACATAACATAGCCGACATATACATAGCATTCTGTATATATGTTGAAGTTTTTGTAATATATTTAGGGAGTTGAGATTTTTTATAATATTGGAAGCATAAGTTATGGATTTGAGTAATTTTTAGATACTTTTAAGGGTCGTTTGATTGAGAAACTAGTTATTCCGGGATTAACTATTTCAAACTTAGCTATCCACCCTCAAGAAACGATAACAGTAAAACTACAATCTCAGGTTAACTAATCCCGAAATGAGTTATCTCATGCATTTTATCCCAACCAAACATGGGATAAACTCGTCTTAAAATTAATTTCGGGATTAGTTATCCCTTATCCCTCCTACCAAACGACACCTTATAAGTTTAACTACATCTAATGCGCGGATAACTGATTTTGGGACTCTTATTTAACATATAGCCCAAATGTATTTACTTGTATAAGTTTAACTACTTTAGCTAAATTTATCGAAGATATGACTTTAAATAGATGGATATAGATATAAAGGCTGTGAATCAGGGTAGAAGATCGTTGCGGGTTGTTTCAAGGGTGTCTGGTTAGTAAATAGTATTAGCATATTCAGGAAGTTCTTGCTCTTTGCGCTTATTGCTACTACCTGCTGTCTTGTGCTTCATTAATCACCTTATTTGTTATGTACGTTCGGTTGTTTCTTTTTTTGATCATTTGCTATGTCTTATATGCTTTGCCTTATTCTATCTTTGAAGTCTCTCTCAAACCATCGTGTTATGTATTGCTTGAGCCGAGAGTCTTTTGGAAAGAACCTCTTTATTTTTATGAGGTAGGAACAAGTTCTACATACAATTCATATTTCTCAGATCCTATTCGTTAAATAAACTGAGTATGTTATTATTTTTGTTACAAGTGTAGCTACTTCATAACCAGCTTCATATATAAATAGTGGTGATATCACACAAAACTTAAGTTCTAGTTAAACCTTTTTGGGACCTAAAAAATAAACCTAAATCCACAATCAACCGAGTTTTATTGATCAACAATATAAACTAACCAACAACTTCTTCTTTTTCTCTCTTTTTATAAAGGCTAACGGTAAAGTTTCGCCCGTTTGTCCATCCAAATGGCCACAAAAAATTAAACGGGCCACACTAGGATGATCCCCAACCCCCCTGGCACGCCCCGGTCGATTTTCGGTCTACAGCACACCCGGACCCCGGGCCCACCCCCGAAACCATGGGGTATACCACACCGATTTAGCCCGAAAATGCCCCGTTTGCGCCGTTTCGCCTGTTTGTCCACCCAAATGGACAAGAAAAATTAAACAGACCACACTGGGACGATCCCTAACCTCCCTGGCACACCCCGATCGATTTTTGTCCCACAGCACGTCCGGACCCCGGGCGCCCACCCTCGAAACCGTGGGCTATAGCACACAGATTTAGCCCAAAAATGCCCTGTTTGCGTCGTTTTTCCCGTTTGTCCATCCAAATGGCCACGAAAAATTAAACGGAACACACTGGGACGATCCCCAACCTCCCTGGCACGGCCCGATCGATTTTCAGCCTACGACACGCCCGGACCTCAGGACCACCCCCAAAACCGTGGGCTATAGCACACTAGTTTGGCCTGAAAATGCCCCGTTCGTGCCGTTTCTCTTGTTTGTCCACCCAAATGGCCACGAAAAATTAAACGGACTATAATGGGACGATCTCCAACCTCCCTGGCACGCCTCGATCGATTTTTGGCCCAGAGTACTCCTGGACCATGAGCCCACCCTCAAAACCGTGGGCTATAGCACACCGATTTGGCCCGAAAATACCCCGTTCGCGTCGTTTTGCCCATTTATCCACCCAAATGGCCACAAAAAATAAAACGGACCACACTGGGACGATCCCCAACCTCTTTGGTATGCCCGATCGATTTTCTACCCACAGCACGCCCGGACCCTGAGCCCACCTCCAAAACCATGGGCTACAGCACACCGATTTAGCCCCAAAACTCCCCGTTCGTGCCGTTTCGCCCGTTTGTCCACCCAAATGGCCACGAAAAATTAAGCGGATCACACTGAGACGATTCCTATCCTCCCTGCACACCCCGGTCGATTTTTGGCCCATAGCACATACGGGCCTAGGCCCACCCACAAAATCATGGGCTATAGCACACCAATTTGGCCCAAAAATGCCCCGTTCGTGTCGTTTTGTCCGATTGTCCACGCAAATGACCTCGAAAAATTAAACGAACCACACTAGGACGATCCCCAATCTCCCTGGCACGCCCTGGTCGATTTTAGGCACACAACACGCCCAAAACCCGGATTCATCCCCAAAACCGTGGGCTATAGCACACCGAATTGGCCCAAAAATGCCTCATTCGAGCCGTTTTGCCCGTTTGTCCACCCAAATGGCCACGAAAAATTAAACAAACCATACTGGGACGATCATCAACCTCCCTGGCATGCCCGATCAATTTTCAGACCACAGCATGCCCGGACCCCGGGCCCACCCCCAAAACCATGGGTTGTTTCACCCGTTTGTCTACCCAAATGGCCACGAAAAATTAAATGAACCACACTGGACGATCCACAACCTCCCTGGCATGCCCCAATCAATTTTCGGTCTATAGCACGCTCAAACCCTGGGCTCACCCCCAAAATCGTGGGCTATAGCACACCGAATTGACCCAAAAATGCCTCGTTTGTGCTGTTTTGCTCGTTTGTCCACCCAAGTAGCCACGAAAAATTAAACGGACTACACTGGGACGATCCCCAACCTCCCTAGCACGCCCGATCAATTTTTAGCCCACAGAACGCCCTAACCCCGGGCCCACCCCAGATACCGTCAGCTATAGCACACCGATTTAGCTCGAAAATGCCCCGTTTGCGCCGTTTCACCCATTTTTCCACCCGAGTAGCCACGAAAAATTAAACGGACCACACTAGGATGATCCCCAACCTCCCAGGCATGCCCCAATTGATTTTTGGCCACAGCACGCCCATACCCCGGGCCCACCCCCAAAACCGTGGGCTATAGCACACCGATTTGGCCCGAAAATATCTCGTTCGCGCCGTTTCTTCTATTTGTCCACCCAAATGGCCACGAAAAATTAAACGGACTACACTGGGACGATCCCCAACCTCCCTGGCAGGCCCGGATCAATTTTTGGCCCACAACACGCTCGAACCCCGAGCCTACCCCCAAAACCGTGGGCTATAACACACTGATTTGGCCCAAAAATGCCCCGTTCACGCCGTTTCGTCCATTTGTCTAACCAAATGGCCACGAAAAATTGAACGAACCACATTGGGACGATCCCCAACCTCCTCGGCACGCCCCGGTTGATTTTTGGCCGACAACACGCTCGAATCCTGGGCCCACCCCCGAAACCGTGGGCTATAACACATTGATATGACCCGAAAATGCCCCGTTCGCGCCGTTTTGCACGTTTTTCCAACCAAATAACCACGAAAAATAAAAAGGACCACACTGGGACGATCCCCAACCTCCCTGGCATGCCCCGATCGATATTCGACCTACAACACGCCCAAACCCTGGCACGCCTCGATCGATTTTCGGCCCACAACACGCCCGAACCCCGGGCCCACCCCTGAAACCGTGGGCTATGGCACATCGATTTCGTCCGAAAATTCCCCATTCGCGCCGTTTCCCCCGTTTGTCCACCAAAATAGCCACAAAAAATTAAACGTACCACACTGGGACAATCTCTAACCTCCCTGGAATGTCGTGGTCGTTTTTCAGCCCAAACCAAGTCCAGACCCCGGGACCACCCCCGAAACGTGGGCTATAGCACACTGATTTATCCCGAAAATGCCCCATTCACGTCGTTTCACCCGTTTGTCCACCCAAATGGCCACGAACAATTAAACGGACTACATTGTGATGATCCCCAACTTCCCTGGCACGCTCCGGTCGATTTTTAGACCACAGCATGCCCGAAATGCAGGCCCACCCACTAAACCGTGCGTTATAGCACACCGATTTAGCCCTAAAAGGCCCCGTTCGCGCCATTTTGCCTGTTTGTCCACCCCAAATGGCCACAAAAAATTAAAAGGACTATACTGGGACGATCCTTAACCTCCCTGGTATGCCCCGACCGATTTTCGACCGACAGCACGCCTAGACCCCGGGCCCACCCCCAAAACCATGGGCTATAACACACCGATTTGACCCGAAAATACCCCGTACGCGCCGATTTGCCCGTTTGTCCACTCAAATGGCCACTAAAAATTAAACGGACCACAACAGGATGATACCCGACCACCCAGGCACGCCTCAGTTGATTTTTGGCCCACAGCACGCCTGGATCCCGGGCCTCCCCCCGAAACCGTGGGCTATAGCATACTGATTTGATCAAAAAATGCCCCGTTTGCGTCGTTTCACCTGTTTATCCACCCAAATGGCCACGAAAAATTAAACAAAACACATTGGAACGATCCCCAACCTTCCTGGCATGCCACAGTTGACTTTTGACCCACAACACGCCCAGACCCCGGGCCCACGCCCAGACCCCTGGCCCACACCAGAAACCGTTTCGCTCGTTTGTCCACCCAAATGACCACGAAAAATTAAACGAACCACACTGAGAAATCCCCAACCTCCCTGGCACGCCTCGATCGATTTTTGACCCACAACACGCCCGAAACTCGGGCTCACCCCCAAAATTGTGGGCTATAGCACACCGTTTTGGCCCGAAAATGCCCCGTTCATGCTGTTTCTCACGTTTGTCCACCCAAATGGCCACGAAAAATTAAACGGACCACAATGGGATATTCCCTAATCTCCCTGGCACGCCCCGGCCAATTTTTGGACTACAGCATGCCCGGACGCCATACTGGGACGATCCCCAACCTCCCCGACATGCTCCGGTCGATTTTTTGCCCACAGCACGCCCGGACCCCGGGCCCACCCCCAAAATTGTGGGTTATATATTACACTGATATGGCCATAAAATGCCTCGTTCGCGCCGTTTTCGCCCGTTTGTCCACCCAAATGGCCATAAAAAGTTAAACGGACCACACTGGGACGATCTCCAACCTCCTTGCATGCCTCGGTCAATTTTCGGCGCACAGCTAGCCCGAACCCCGAGCCCACCCTCGAAACCATGGGCAATAGCACACCTATATGGCCCGAGAAGTCACCGTTCGCGCCGTTTTTCTAGTTTGCCCTCCTAAATGGCCACGAAAAATTAAACGGACCACACTGGGATAATCCCCAACCTCCCTTGCACGCCTCGGTAGATTTTCGACCTATAGAACGCCCGGACCCCGGGTTCATCCCTAAAATCATGGGCTATAGCACACCGATTTGGCCCAAAAATACTCCGTTCGCGTCGTTTCGTCCGTTTGTCAAACCAAATGGCCATGAAAAATTAAATGGACCATACTGGGACGATCCCCAACCTCCCTGGCACGCCCTGGTCGATTTTTGGCCCACAGTAGCACACCGATTAGACCCCAAAATACCTTATTCGCGTCGTTTCGCCCGTTTGTCCACCCAAATGGCCACGAAAAATTAAACGAACCACACTGGGATGATTCCCAACCTCCCTGACACGCCTCGGTAGATTTTTAGCCCACAGCACGCTCGGACCCCAGGCCCACCCCCAAAATCGTGGGCTATAGCATATCGATTTGGCCCAAAATGGCCCCGTTCGCGTCGTTACACCCGTTTGTCGTTCTAAATGGCCACGATAAAATAAACGGACCACACTGGGATGATCCCGAACCTCCCTGGCACACCCCGATTGATTTTGGTCCCACAGCACGCCCGGACCCCGAGCCCACCCTCAAAACCGTGGGTTATAGCACACCAATTTGGCCTAAAAATACCCCGTTTGCGTTGTTTTGCTCGTTTATCAACTCAAATGGCCACGAAAAATTAAATGGGCCATACTGGGATAATCCCCAACCTCCCTGGCATGCCCAGGTCAATTTTTGACCTACAGAATGCCCGGACCCCGGGCCTAACCCCAAAACCATGGGCCATATAGCACACCAATTTGGCCCTAAAATGTTTCGTTCGCGTCGTTTTGCCTGTTTGTCCACCCAAATGGCCACGAAAAATTAAACGGACCACACTGGGATGATCCCCAACCTCCCTGTCTCGCCTCGGTCGATTTTTAGCCCACAGCACCCCCGGACCCTGGGCCCACCCCCAAAACTGTGGGTTATACCACACCAATTTGGCCCGTAAAGGACCCGTTCGCAACGTTTCCCCCGTTTGTCCTCCCAATTGGCCACGAAAAATTAAACGGACCACACTGGGATGATCCCTAACTTTCCTGGCACGCCCCGGTCGATTTTTAGCCCACAGCACGCCCGAACCCTGAGCCCCCCCAAAATCGTGGGCTGTAGCACACCGATTAGGCCCCAAAATGCCCATTCGCGCCGTTTCGTCCGTTTGTCCACCCAAATAGCCACGAAAAATTAAACGGACCACACTGGAACGACCCCCAACCTCCCTGGCACGACATGCTCGATTTTTGTCCCACAGCACGCCCGAACCCCGGGCCCACCCCCAAAACTGTGGCCTATATAACACACCGATTTGGCCCGAAAATATCCCGTTCACGCTTTTTCGCCCGTTTGTCCACCCAAATAGCCATGAAAAATTAAACGGACCACATTGAGACAATCTCAAACCTCCCTGGCACGCCCCGGTCAATTTTAGGCCCACAACACGCCCGGAACCCGGGCCTAACCATAAAATCGTGGGATATAGCTCACCAATTTTCCCCAAAAATGCCCCGTTCGCGCCGTTTTGCCCGTTTGTCCACCCAAATGGCTGCAAAAAATTAAACAAACCTCACTGGGACGATCCCCAACCTCTCTGGCACGCCCCGATCAATTTACGGCCCATAGCACGCCCGTACCCTGGGCCCATACCCAAAATCGTGGGCTATAGCACATCAAATTGGTCTGTAAATACTCCGTTCGCGCCGTTTCGCCCGGTTGTCCACACAATTGGTCACAAAAAATTAAACGAACCACACTGAAATAATCCCCAACCTTTCTGGCACGCCCCGGTTGATTTTTCGCCCACAGAACGCCCGGAACCCGAGCGCACCCCCAAAATCGTGGGTTATAGCACACCGATTTGGCCCGAAAATGCCCCGTTCTCGTCGTTTCGCCAGTTTGTCCACCCAAATGGCCACAAAAAATTAAACGGACCACATTGGGATGATCCCCAACCTCCTTGGCACGCCTCGGTCAATTTTCAGCCCACCGGACGTCCGAACCTCGGGCCCACTCCCAAAACCGTGGGCTAAGCACACCGATTTGGCCCGAAAATGCCCCGTTAGCGCCGTTTCGCCCGTTTGTTCACACAAATAACCACGAAAAATTAAACGAACCATACTGGTACGATCCCCAACATCCCTGACACGCCCCAGTCAATTTTTAGCCCATATAAAGCCCAAACTCCGGGCCCATCCCTGAAATTATGGGCTATATAGCACATTGATTTGGCCCAAAATTGCCCCGTTCGCGCTGTTTTACCCGTTTGTCCACCCAAATGACCACAAAAAATTAAACGGACCACACTGGGACGATCCCCAACCTCCTTGTCTCACCTCGGTCGATTTCGGCCCACAGCAAGCCCGGACCCCGGGCGCACCCTCAAAATCGTGGGCTATAACACACCAATTTGGACCAAAAAGGCCCCATTCGCAATGTTTTATCCGTTTGTCCTCCCAAATAGCCACAAAAAATTAAACTGACTACATTGGGACGATCCCCAACCTTCCTGGCACGCCCCGATTGATTTTTGGCCCACAGCACGCCCGTACCCCGAGCCCACTCCCAAAATCGTGGGCTGTAGCACACCGATTAGGCCCCAAACTGCCCCATTCGCGCCATTTCGCCAGTTTGTCCACCCAAATGGCCTCGAAAAATTAAATGGATCATACTGGAACGATACCCAACCTTCCTGGCACGACCAGATCAATTTTCATCCCACAGGATGCGCGGACCTCGGCCCCCCCCCCCAAACCGTGGCCTATATAACACACCGATTTGGCCCAAAAATGCCCCATTTACGCTGTTTTGCCCCTTTGTCCACCCAAATGGCCACAAAAAATTAAACGGACCACACAGAGATAATCCCCAACCTCCCTGGCACGCCCCGATCAACTTTGGGCCCACAGCACGCCCGAAACCCGGGCCCAACCCCAAAACCGTGGGCTATAGCACACCAATTTGCCCAAAAAATGCCCCGTTCACGTCGTTTTGCCCGTTTGTCCACCTAAATGGCCGCTAAAAATTAAACGGACCTCACTGGGACTATGCCCAACCTCTCTGGCATGCCCCGATCGATTTACAGCCCATAGCAAGCCAGGACCCTGGGCCCATACCCAAAATCGTGGGCTATAGCACATTAAATTGGCCCGAAAATACCCCGTTCGCGCCGTTTCGCCCGATTGTCCACCCAAATGGCCACGAAAAATTAAACGAACCACACTGAGATAATCCCCAACCTTTCTGGTATGCCCCGGTCGATTTAATACCCACAGCACGCCCGAAACCCGGGCGCACCCCTAAAACCGTGGGTTATAGCACACCGATTAGGCCCGAAAATGCCCCATTCGCGTCGTTTCGCCAATTTGTCCACCCAAATGGCCATAAAAAATTAAACAGACCACACTGGATGATCCCCAACCTCCTTGGCACAGCTAGGTCGATTTTCGGCCCACCACACGCCCGGACCTCGGGCCCATTCCCAAAACCGTGGGCTAAGCACACCGATTTGGCCCAAAAATGCTCCGTTAGCACCATTTCACCTATTTATTCACTCAAATGGCCACAAAAAATTAAACGGACCATACTGGTACGATCCCCAACATCCCTGGAACCCCCCGATTGATTTTCGGATAATAGCACGTCCGAACTCCGGGCCCATCCCTGAAATTGTGCGCTATATAGCACATTGATTTGGCCCAAAAATGCCCCGTTCACACCGTTTTGCCCGTTTGTCCACCCAAATGGCTACGAAAAATTAAACGGACCACACTGGGATGATCCCCAACCTCCCTGGCACGCCTCAATTGATTATCGGCCCATAGAGCGCCCGAACCCTGGGCCCACCCCCAAAACCATGGGCTATAGCACACCGATTTTGCCCAAAAATTTCCCGTTCACGCTGTTCGCACGTTTGTCCACCCAAATGGCTACGAAAAATTAAACGGACCACACTGGGATGATCCCCAACCTCCCTAGCACGCCCTGATCAATTTTAGGCCCAAAGCACGCCCGGACCCCGGGTCCACCCCTAAAATCGTGGGCTAAAGCACACCGATTTTGCCCAAAAATGCCCAGTTCACGTCATTTCGCCCGTTTGTTCACTCAAATGGCCACGAAAAATTAAACGGACCATACTGGGACGATCACCAACCTCCCTGGCACGCCCCAGTCAATTTTTGGCCCATAGCACGCCCAAAACCTGGGCCCATCCCTGAAACCGTAGGCTATATAGCACACTGATTTGGCCCGAAAATGCCCCGTTCGCACCGTTTTGCCCGTTTATCCTCCCAAATGGCCATAAAAAATTAAACGGACCATACTGGGACGATCCCCAACCTCCCTGGCACGCCTCATTCAATTTCGGTCCACAGCACGCTCGGACCCCGAACCCCGAGCCCACCCTATAAACCGTGGGCTATAGCACACCGATTTGGCCCCAAAAGGCCCCGTTCGCGCCGTTTCGCCTGTTTGTCCTTCCAAATGGCCATGAAAAATTAAACGGACCACACTGGGACGATCCCCAACCTCCCTGGTACGCTCCGATCAATTTGAGGCCCACAACACGCCCGAACCCTTGGGCCACCCCCAAAACCATAGGTTATAGCACACTGATTTAGCCCCAAATTGCCCCGTTCGTGCTGTTTTGCCCGTTTGTCCACTAAGCTGGCCACAAAAAATTAAACGAACCATACTGGGACGATCCCCAAACTCCCTGGCATGCCTCGATTGATTTTTGACCCATATCACGCCCGAACTCTAGGCTATAGCACACCAATTTTACACGAAAATGCCCCGTTCACGCTGTTTCGACCGTTTGTCCACCCAAATGACCATAAAAAATTAAACGGACCACACTAGGACGATCACCAACATCCCTGGCATGCCCCAATCAATTTTTGGCCCACGGCACGCCCAGACCCTGGGCCCACCCCTAAAACTGTAGGCTATAGCACACCGATTTGGCTTGAAAAATCCCCATTTGTGCCATTTCGCTTATTTGTCCACTCAAATGGCCACGAAAAATAAAACTAACCATACTGGGATGATCCGCAACCTCCCTGGCATGCCCCGAATGATTTTCGGCCCACAACACGCCCAGACCATGGGCCCACCCAAAAACCGTTGGCTATAACACACCGATTTGGCCCGAAAATGCCCCGCTCGCTTCGTTTCGCCCATTTGTCAACCCAAATGGCCACGGAAAATTAAACGGACCACGGTCGATTTTTTGCCCACAACACGCCCGGACCCCATGTCCACCCTCAAAATCGTGGGCTATAGCACATCGAATTGGCCAGAAAATGCTCTGTTCGCGCCGTTTCGCCCGTTTGTCCACGCAAATGGCCACCAAAAATTAGACGAACCATACTGGGACGATCACCAACCTCCCTGGCATGTCCCAGCTGATTTTTGGCCCACAGCACGCCCTTACCCTGGGCCCACCCCCAAAATTATGGGCTATAGCACACCGATTTGGCCCGAAAATGCCCCTTTCGTGCCGTTAAACCATCTTGTCCACCCAAATAGCAAAGAAAACGGACCACACTGAGATAATCCCCACCCTCCCTGGCATGCCCCGGTTGATTTTTGGCCCATAGCACGCTCGAAACACGGGCCCACCCTCAAAACCACAAGCTATAACACACCAATTTTGCCCGAAAATGCCCCATTCGCGTCGTTTCGCCAGTTTGTCCACCCAAATGGCCACGACAAATTAAACAAACCACACTGGGATGATCCCCAAACTCCCTAGCACTCCCGGTCGATTTTTGACCCACCACACGCCCGAAATCCGGGCCCACCCCCGAAACCGTGGGTTATAGCACACCGATTTGGCCTAAAAACGCCCAGTTCGAGCCGTTTCGCCTGTTTGTCCATCCAAATGACCACAAAAAATTAAACGGACCACACTGGGACGATCCCCAACCTCCCTGGCACGGTCCGATCGATTTTCGGCCTACCACAATCCCGGACCCCGAGCTCACCCTCGAAATCGTGGGCTATAGCACACCGATTTGGCCCAAAAATGCCCCGTTCGTGCCGATTCGCCCGTTTGTCCACCCAAATGGCCAAAATAAATTAAACGGACCATTCTAGAATGATCCCCAATATCCCTGGCACGCCCCGATCGATTTTCGACCCACAGCACGCCCGAACCCCAGGCTAATCCCCAAAATTATGGGTTATATAGCACACTGATTTGGCCCAAAAATTCCCCGTTCGCGCTGTTTCGCCCGTTTGTCCACCCAAACGGCCATAAAAAAATAAACAGACCACACTGGGACGATCCCCAACCTCTCTGACAAACCTCAGTCGATTTTTGGCCCACAGCACGCCCGAACCCCAGGCCCACCCCCGAAACTGTGAGATATAGCACACCGATTTGACCCAAAAATGCCCCGTTCGCGCCGAATAACCCATTTATCCACCCAAATGGCCACAAAAAATTAAATGGACCACACTGGGACGTTCCCAAATATCCCTGGCATGACCCGATCAATTTTCGGCCCACAACACGCCCTAACCCCGGGCTCATCCCTGAAACCGTTGGCTACATAGCACACTACTTTGGCCCAAAAATGCCCCGTTCGCACCGTTTCGCACCGTTTCGCCCGTTTTATCCACACAAATGGCGACAAAAAATTAAACGGACCACACTGGGGCGATCCTCAACCTCCCTGGCACACCTCGATCAATTTTTGATCCATAGCACGCCCGGACCCCGGGCCCACCGCAGAAACCGTGGGCTATAGCACATTGATTAAGCCCGAAAAGACACCGTTCGAGTCGTTTCGCCCGTTTGTCCTCCCAAATGATCACGAAAAATTAAACGGACCATACTAGGACGATCCCCAACTTCCCTGGCACGCCCCGATCGATTTTAGGCCAATAGCACGCTCGAACCTCGGGTCCACCCCCGGAACCGTGGGTTATAGCATACTAATTTCGCCCAAAAATGCCTCGTTCGCGCAGTTTCGTCCGTTTGTCCACCCAAATGGGCACGAAAAATTAAACGAACCACACTGGGACGATCCACATCCTCCCTGGCACGTCTCGGTCGATTTTTGACCCACAGCACGCCCGCACTCCGGGATTACCCCCAAAACCGTCGGCTATAACACACATCAATTTGGCAAAAAATATGCCCTATTCACGTTGTGTCGCTAGTTTGTCCTCCTAAATGGCCACGAAAAATTAAACGGACCACACCGGGACGATCCCCAACATCCCTGGCACGCTCCGATCGATTTTTGGCCCTCAGCACACCCGGACCCTTGGCCCACCCCCAAACCCGTGGGCTATTGCACACCAATTTGGCGCGAAAATACCTCGTTCGCGCCGATTCGTCCGTTTGTCCACCCAAATGGCCACGAAAAATTTAACGGATCACACTAGGATGATCCACACCCTCCCTGTATGCCCCGATCTATTTTTGACCAACAGCTCACCCAGACCCCAGGCCTACCCCCAAAATTGTGGGCTATTGCACACCGATTTGGCCCAAAAATGCCTCGTTCGAGCCGTTTTGCCCGTTTGTCCACCCAAATGGCCACGAAAAATTAAACTGACCATACTGGGACTATCACCAACTCCCTTGCATGCCCTGATTAATTTTCGGCCCACAATATGCCTGGACCCCGGGATCACCCCTAAAACAGTGGGTTATAGCACATCGATTTGACCCGAAAATGCTCCGTTCGTGCCGTCTCGCCTATTTATCCACCCAAGTAGCAACGGAAAATTAAACGAACCACACTGGAACGATCCCCAACCTCCCTGGCATGCCTAGGTCAATTTTCGGTAGAACTTCAGAACGCTAGGCCCACCACTAAAACCGTGTGCTATAGCACACCGATTTGGCCAAAAAATGCACTGTTCGCGCCCTTTCACCCGTTTGTCCACCCAAATGGCCATGAAAAATAAAATGGACCACACTGATACGATCTTTAACCTCCCTAGTATGCCCCAATTGATTTTTGACCAACATCACGCCCAGATACCGGGCCCACCTCCAAAACCGTGGGTTATAGCACACCGATTTGGTCCGAAAATATCCCGTTCGCGCCGTTTCGCCCGTTTGTCTACCAAAATGGCCAAAAAAAATTAAACGGACCACACTGGGACGATCCCCAACTTCCCTGGCATACCTCGATCAATTTTTGGCCCAAAAGATGCCCGAACCCCGGGCCCAAAAAAAATCCCCGTTCGAGTCGTTTAGCCCGTGTGTCCACCCAAATTGCCACGAATAATTAAACAGACTACACTGAGATGATCCCCAACATCCCTGGCATGCCCCGATCGACTTTTGACCCACAGCATGCTCGAAACTCGGGCCCACCCCCTAAACCGCGGGCTATAGCACATCGAGTTGGCCCAAAAAATTCCCATTTCGCGCCATTTCGCCTGTTTATCCACCCAATTGGCCACGAAAAATTAAATGAACCATACTGGGATGATCCCTGACCTCTCTGACATGCCCTGGTCAATTTTCGACCCACTGCACGCTCGGACCCCAAGTCCACCCCCAAAATCATGGGCTATAGCAGACCGATTTGGCCCGAAAATATCCCGTTCGAGCCGATTCACCCGTTTATCCACCCAAATGGCAACAATAAATTAAATGGACCATACTTGGATGATCCCCAACCTCTTTGGCACTCCCCGGTCTATTTTTGGCCCACAGCACGCCCGGACCCCGGGCCTACCCCCGAAACCGTGGGCTATAGCACACCGATTTGGCCCAAAAATGCCCCATTTACACCGTTTCGCCCGTTTGTCCACCCAAATAGCCACAAAAAATTAAACGGACCATACTGGGCGATCCTCAACCTCCCTGGCACGCCCCAATCGATTTTTGACCCACAGCACGCCCGAACCCCGGGCCTACACCCGAAATCGTGGGCTATAGCACACTGATTTAGGCCAAAAATCCGTCATTCGTGTCGTTTCGCCCGTTTGTCCATCCAAATAGCCACGAAAAATTAAACGAACTACACTGAGACAATCCCCAAACTCCCTGGCATGCTCCGATCGATTTTCGGCCCGCAACACGCTCAAAACCCAGGCCTACCCCCAAAACCGTAGACTATAGCACACCGTTTTAGAGCAAAAATGCCCCGTTCGCGCCGTTTCGCCCGTCTATCTACCCAAATGGCCACAAAAAATTAAACTAACCACACTGAGATAATCCCCAACTTCCCTGGCACGCTCAGGTCGATTTTTAACCACCAGCACGCCCAGACCCCGGGCCCACCCCCCAAAATTATGGGCTATGGCACACCCAATTAGCCCAAAATGTCTTGTTTGCACCATTTCGCTCGTCTGTCCTCCCAAATAGCCACGAAAAATTAAACAGACCATACTGGGATGATCATAAACCTCCCTGGTACGCCCCAGTCAATTTTTGGCCCACAACATGCCCGAACTCCAGGCCCACCCCCAAAACCGTGGGCTATAGCCCACCGATTGAGCCCAAAAATACCTTGGTCGCACCGTTTTGCCTGTTTATGCACCCAAATAGCCACGAAAAATTAAGTGAACCACGCTGGGACGATCCTCAACCTCCCTGGCATTCCTCGATCAATTTTTGGCCCACAGAAAGCCCGAACCTTGGGCCCACCCCCAAAACCGTGGGCTATAGCACACCGATTTGACCCAAAAAGGCCCCGTTCAGGCCGTTTCACCCGTTTGTCCACCAAAATGCACATGAAAAAATAAACGAACCACACTGGGACGATCCCCAACCTCCCTAGCATGCCCCAGTCCATTTTCGACCCACTGCACGCCCGACCCCCGAGCCCACCCCCAAACCCATGGGCTATAGCACACCGATTTAGCCCAAAAATGCCCCGATCGCGCCGTTTCGCCCATTTGTCCAACCAAATGGCCACGAAAAAATAAACGAACCACACTGGGACGATCCCCAACATCCCTGACATGCCCTGATCGATTTTTGGCCCACAGCACGCTTGGACCCTGGGCCCACCCCCAAAACCGTGGGCTATAGCACATCGATTTAGCCTGAAAATGCCCCGTTCAAGCCGATTCGCCCGTTTGTCCACCCAAATGGCCACGAATAATTAAACGAACTACACTGCGATGATCCCCAACATCCTTGGCATGCCTCGATCAATTTTATGCCCACAACATGCTCGAAACCCGAGCCCACCCCCTATACCGTGGGTTATAGCACTCCGATTTGACTCGAACACGCCCCGTTCACGCAATTTCATCTGTTTGTCCACCTAAATGGCCACAAAAAATTAAACGGACCACACTAGGATGATCCCTAACCTCCCTGGCACGCCCCGGTGGATTTTTGACCCACAGTACCCCCGAACCCCGGGCCCACCCTGAAAGCTGTGGGCTATAGCACACCGATTATTCTCAAAAATATCTAGTTCGTGCTGATTCGCCCGTTTGTCCTCCCAAATGGCCACGAAAAATTAAACGGACCACACTGGGACTATCCCCAACCTCCCTGGCATGCTCCAGTCGATTTTTAGCCTACAGCACGCACAGACCGTGGCCCTACCCCCAAAACTGTGGGCTATAGCACACCGATTTAGCCCAAAAATGCCCCGTTCGTACCGTTTCGCCCATTTGTCCACTTAAATAGCCACGAAAAATTAAACGGACCCCATTGGGACAATTCCCAACCTCCCTAGCACACCCCGATCAATTTTTGGCCCATAGCACGCCCAGACCCCGAGCCCACACCCAAAATCGTGGGCTATAACACACCGATTTTGCCCTAAAATGGCCTGTTTGCGCTGTTTCGCCTGTTTGTCCACCCAAATGGCAACGAAAAATTAAATGGACCATACTGGGACGATCCCCAACATCCCTGGCATGCCCCAGTCAATTTTAGGCCCACAGCACGTCCAGACCCCGGCCCCACTGATACGGGAATTCCTAGCTCAAAACCTTTCACACGAAGCCAAGCACGTGAGTTGCAACGACTCCAAGCCTTGTTCACATTCTTGGCCATGTGTGAGGCCCTTGTGAGCCCATCTAAGGGCCTATATTTAATAAAATGTAAAGAGGCCCACTAAGACACCCCAAACCCACCCACTTAAATGCCAAGGGTAATTCTGTCTTTGTTCCTCCTTTCTAAGTGACTTTATAATCCATGTAATAGGGCTAGTCTTGTTTTAGTTCATTCCTATTATTCAAGAAACAAAGACTTGTAAATTTTTGACTTCTCTTTCTCATCATTTGGAGAGGCCAAAACTAAATTCTCACTAGTAGAGTGATACTAGTGTTGTATCTTGGCTAAAAACTAGGTTGTTGAGGTTATTTGAGTTCCTCTTGGTCCAAGTAAGAACTTGGTATTGATATTTATTAGTCTTAGGGTCCTTTCTCTTGTTAGGGTTCTTAGATTAATGAATATTGTGTGTCAAGTTTCTATCTCTATCTTTGTAAATCTTGTTAACATTGTGTTGTTGAATATAAAAGTCTAGTGAAGCTGTGTGGGGCTCTTTCGATTCACTAGCAATATTGTCTTTGTTGTTCTTGTTGTTAAACTCACTTGTCTAGTTCAAACAAGTGTTGCAAGCCTAGTGAAGCCGTGTGTGGCCATTTTCGATTCACTAGCACTTTGTTGTTCATCTTGTTGTTCTTGTGTTGGTTGGAATCTCTTGATACACACTTAGCATTGTATCATTTGGTATCAAAGCTCAAGGCTAGGTTTTGTTCTTACAAAAACAATCTTGGAAAGCTCTTACCAAAAAGTGTGTTCTTGAATATTTTGGTAAAAAAATTGGTTGTAGATCTACAAAAGTTTTACTTGTTTAGTTGTTTCTTGTGTTGGTTTCTTTCTCATCAACACAAAAGGTGTCTAAATCTAAAGTTGAGCTTAATGAAAAAGAGAATTGTGTTGTGAAAAAAAAAACCTTGGAAGTGACCATTTTGGTGTATTGTTGTTGTGTTCTTGAAGGTGTTGATGTTGTGTTCATCCTAAACTTCTCCTCATCTTATGTCTTAACTCCTATAAAGATAAATAGATCCAAAAAGGTTGTAAGACAAAATTGAAAAATGTTTGTGAGAAGACTTGCCAACATCACATTTTCCAGACTTGACAACCACTTTTCCTTAAAACAAGGAACCTTGTCTTGTGGGACTAGTGAGGTCAAACATCACCTTTTGAGTTTGAAAAAAAAAAAAGAAAAAAAAAAGGGTTTGAAAAATGTTACAACACTTTATGTTTTCCATCCCAATAACAAGTCATCCATTACAAAAGATATAAGGGGACTAAGACTTCAAGTTGATGAACTACTTATGTGGACCCGCGGCCATTGACATGCTACCACGTCACCCTAGTTACTGTTCACATGATAATTAAGCTCAAATTTGGATGTTCTAGTTTCTAATTATTGATTCCTAGTTTTCTCTAATTGACTTGAGAACTAATTAACAAACTAGTACATTCCTACTAGCTTGTCAATTAGTCACTTGAAGCCTTGTGTTCATTTTAACGTTTGTTTGTGTGCTTTTGTCATTTGAATACGTTGTAACTCTTGGCTCTAGTCCGACAAGAATTCTAATCCTAAAGGGTTCCAATGTTTCAAGTGCCAAGGTTGGGGACATAAAGCCAATGAATGTCTAATCTGGCGCAATGTGATCCTAAGGGAAGGGAGATTGTATTACCTTGGTGAGGAAGTGGGTCTTGAAAAAGAAGAGAATGAGGCCGAGACTCAATATGGAGAGAAACTCGAAAATGAGCCACATGATGATGATCATTGTGAGGATGCTTATCCGCAAGAAGGGGAGTGCGTGGTTCCAAACTTTATAGTGAGGCGTGCCATGATTAGTAAGGCGATAGATGACCCTAGCCAACGGGAGAATTTATTCCATACTAAATGTCTTGTAAAGGGAAGTGTGTGTACTATGGTGATAGATAGTGGAAGTTGTGCGAATGTGGTTAGTGTGGCAATGGTGAACTTCTTGAAATTGCCGACTACACCTCACACTAGTCCTTACAAGTTGCAATGGTTGAATGAATGCGGCAAGTTAAAGGTCACAAGGCAATGTGTGATACGTTTTAAGGTAGCCAACTACCATGACGAGGTACTTTGTGATGTGATACCAATGCAAGCTTGTCACTTGTTGTTAGGAAGGCCTTGGCAATACGATAGGTCGACCAAACATGATGGAAGGTCCAATCGGTATATACTTGAGAAGAATGGCCGAAAGGTCGCACTTCATCCATTATTGCCTTCCCAAGTGAATTAATTATACCAAAAGATGCGGGAATTGAGGGAAAAGGAAAAGAAGTCCGAGAGTAAGGAAAAAAAAGGGGAACCCGAGAGTGAGGGAGTAGGGGAAACCGAGGGGCTCCTAATTTCTAAGGGGCAAGGAAGTGTGGTGATGATGGCTAGGAGGAAAGAATTATTTGTGGATCATGACGAGGACACTCCGATGCTCCTCTTGGCTCATTGTTTTAACACTAACGCCACTAACATTTCCATTTCTCCTCCTATTTCTCATGTTTTGCAGGATTACGAGGATGTCTTCCCAAAGGAATTACCGCAAGGATTGCCCCCACTTCGGGGAATTGAGCACCAAATAGATTTTATGTCGGGTTCACAATTGCCCAACAAATCGGCTTATAGGAGCAACCCGATGGATACCAAGGAATTGCAATGCCAAGTTGAGGAACTCCTCAACAAAGGATATATCAAGGAGAGTATGAGCCCTTGTGCGGTTCCGGTGCTACTAGTTCCCAAGAAAGATGGGACTTGACGTATGTGCGTTGATTGCCGAGCCATCAACAAGATAACTGTAAAATATCATCACCCTATTCCTAGGTTAGATGATATGCTTGATGGATTGAGTGGTTCGTGTTTGTTTTCTAAAATTGATTTGAGGAGTGGCTATCACCAAATTCGTATGCAACCGGGTGATGAATGGAAAACCGCCTTCAAGACCAAATTCGGTCTCTATGAATGGATGGTTATGCCATTCGGCCTAACAAACGCTCCAAGTACTTTTATGAGGCTAATAAATCATGTGATGAAGCCATTTATCGAAAAGTTTGTTGTTGTTTATTTTGATGATGTATTGGTGTATAGTAAGTCTTTAGATGAGCATGTAAAGAATTTACAATATGTGTTTGATGTCCTCCGAAAGGAGAAGTTATATGCTAATCTAGAAAAGTGTTCTGTTGGTGTCCATGAGGTTGTATTTCTTGGGTTTGTGGTGAGCTCAAGAGGGGTCGAAGTGGATGAATCTAAGATTGACGCCATTAAAAATTGGCCAACTCCCAAAACCGTAGGTGAAGTGAGAAGCTTCCATGGGTTGGCTAGTTTTTATAGACGTTTTGTCAAAGAATTTAGCACCATTGTCGCCCCCTTGACCGAAGTGATTAAAAAGGATCGGCCTTCAAAGTGGGGAGATGAACAAGCTAAGGCCTTCGAGGACTTGAAAGCTATGCTCATCTCGACCCCTTTGCTACAATTGCCGAATTTTGACAAGACTTTTGAGGTCGAATGTGATGCAAGCAAAGTCGGCATAGGCGTGGTTTTAATGCAAGAATTGAAGCCTATTGCCTACTTTAGCGAAAAGCTCAAAGGAACAACTCTAAACTACTTTACGTACGATTTAGAGTTGTTGTAACAGCCCAAGCTCACCGGCGCATGTGAAATTGTCCGCTTTGGAGCCTCGGCCCCTCACGGTTTTAAAACGCGTCACATACGTGGAAGGTATCCATGCACCTATAAGGCACACTTCGTTCCCCTTCACTACCGATGTGGGATTTGCCTAAGTGAATGCAGGCGTTACATATCGCCGTCCCTACACTCATCAATTATCATCATATAATTGAGAATAAGGAAACCCTAGCCTAATTTCAACTCCAATTATCTTGTGATTCAACCGTGGAAAGTCCAAATTGATTCCGTAGTTGTGTTCATCGTCTCGAGGGCTTCGAGAAGCATCCCTTATTTGTTCCAACAGGACTTCGAAATCAAAAGGGCCATTTTATGGTAAGAATGTAAATTATGTTGGTGTTATTTATATGAATATGTATATATATATATATATGTATGCATGTGAGCATAAGAAGTATGCTATTTGATTGTTGTTGAAAGATGATTGGGAAATGATGTTGGATTATGTTGAATTGTGAAGGGATGATGTGGTATTGAAATGATGATTATATATATATATATACACACATAAACCTATTGTTCAAGTTGGTTTTTGGAATGTTTTGCAAATAGTGGTTGTATGGAATTATGGAAGAGAATTGTGGTGTTGGGTTGCTAATACTAGATGCCAAATATTTCATTGTAGATAAGTGATTTGTAAAGGCGGGAAGTTGTATTGAATTGGTATCCGAATCTACAACGAGGTATGTAAAGCATACTCTAACAATGTTCTTTGGCATGAAAACACCAATGTTCCATCAAGTAAGATTCCAAGGTTGTCCAAAAACATGTATTGTTCTACATTACCAACGAAGTTGTTTCCATTCTATAAAGTGTAAAAATGTTTCATTGATATACCAAAAGGCTCCTATTTCATTGTTGTGATATTGATGATTCTGAAACACATTGTTGATGTACCAATGAGTCTTTATAACATCGTTATTGTATAGAAGGTCTATTACTTGATTCCTATTGATGTATCATTGTTCCAAAGGTACTATATTGGCATGAACACTAATGTAATAATCTCAAAAGCTTTTGAACTAAGTTGTTGGAAAGATCTCTTATGTGTGTTACTTGATATACATGTGGGTGGTATCCCAGGGGCATAAGCCTAGCATGGGTCGATCCCTATTTATGTGTTTATGGGTGGTATCCTAGGGGCATAAGCCTAGCATGGGTCGATCCCAGTTGATATGTACTGGAGGCAGCCTAATGGTCACAGTACGGTACAATATTGATTATTGTTAGGTGGTTGGAGGTTCGGGAGGAGGAGGTAATGGTGAATGATAATTGTAAAAAATGAAATGAACGAATGTATACCGTTCCACAAATGTGTTCGAATTCACGAACCCAATTCAGATTAATGATAATGTACATGATCCTAAAAGTGTTTATGAAGTGTGGTTCACTTCTATTATGATTTATTCACTTGCGTCTGATTTTCCTGATCCCCTATATTACATATGATTATTTACAGCTTTACATACTCAGTACATATTTCGTACTGACGTCCCTCACGGGGGACCTGCATTTCATGCTGCAGTCACAGGTGCTTCAGGTCATTCGCAGCATAGATAGGAGCCAGATCATACAGCTATTGTTGGTGAGCTCCAGTTTGCTTCGGAGCTTTCCGAGTCGGTTCCTTATGTTTTGTTATTGTACAGGAGTCATGTGTGGGCGGGGGTTTGTCCCGACCCTAGTTATGTCATTTTGTCATGTATATCCTAGAGGCTTTGTAGACATAAGGAAGGGTCAAGTCATGGGAGTTTATATAGTGATGTTATATTTGTTTATGTGGTGGCCCCGACGGCCAAGTATTATATTATATATATATATTTGTGCGTGTTGTGCTGATACAGGGAATTAGACCCTTCTGTATGTAATGAAGTGCTGCCCAAATTTTTGGTGAATGTAAGGAAAAGTACATGTATTTGAACGGGTTCTCCCGGGCCTTCTCGGCTTCGGGTGCCAGTCCGGCCCGATGGGATTTTGGGGCGTGACAGTTGTATGCCTTGATTAGAGCCTTGGCCACTTGGCAACATTATTTGTGGCCTAAAGAATTCATGATCCGAATGGATCATGAATCCTTGAAGCATCTACGGGCACAAAACAAGTTTAACCGGCGGCATGCCAAATGGATTGAATTTCTTGAAACTTTCCCTTATGTTATTCAATACAAGAAGGGTAAAGACAATGTGGTTGCCGATGCTTTGTCCCGAAAACATGTGCTTGTGTCTACTTTGTCGTCTAAGTTGATGGGGTTTGAAAGCCTCAAGTCTTTATATCTCGAGAACTCTCACTTCGCTCCTATCTACATAGAAAGTAAAGAGTTGGAAAGAGATAGGTGGGTTACGGATAGGGGTTCCCATCCCTATACCAAATTTGATGGATACTTGTTTAAAGGTAGACGATTGTGTGTTCCCTCAAGTTCGTGGAGAGCATTATTTGTGAGGGAAGCACACAATGGCGGTCTAATGGGCCATTTTGGGGTCGAGAAGACCCTCGGAATTTTGGAAGAACAATTTTATTGGCCTAGAATGCACAAGGATGTGGCCCGGATTTGCGGCCAATGTGTTGAGTGCAAAGGATCCAAGTCATGGCTCCAACCCCACGGGTTGTACACCCCATTGTCCAACCCTTTGCGTCCTTGGCTTGACATATCAATGGACTTTGTGTTGGGATTGCCGAGGACTAGAAGGGGGCGGGATAGTATTTTTGTCGTGGTGGATCGGTTTTCCAAGATGGCTCACTTTATTCCTTGTTCTAAATGTGATGATGCACCTAGCGTAGCCTCTTTGTTTGTTGATAATGTTGTAAAACTTCATGGTGTTCCGAGGACCATAGTGAGTGATAGGGATTCTAAATTCCTAAGCCACTTTTGGAAGTCCATGTGGGGTAGACTCGGTACTAAGTTGTTGTTTTTGACTTCATGCCACCCACAAACCGATGGCCAAACGGAAGTAGTAAATAGGACCTTAGGGTCTATGCTACTGTCCATGGTTAAAGGAAAAATGACTTCTTGGGAGGAGCACTTACCGTTGATTGAGTTTTCTTATAATCGTGTTATACACTCGAGCACGGGGATGACACCCTTTGAGTGTGTATACGGCATAAACCCCCTCACCCCTTTGGATTTAACCCCTTTGCCAAGTGATCTTGTGATAAACTTAGATGGAAGAAAACGGGCCGAGTCCATGAAAAAGCTACATGAGAAGGTGAGGTTGCGGTTGGAGAACAAACACCAAGAAGTTGCGAGGCGAGCCAACAAAAAAAGAAGAAAACTCATTCTTGAACCGGGAGATTGGGTGTGGGTGCACCTAAGGAAGGATAGATTCCCGTCTCAAAGGAATGCTAAGTTGATGCCACGGGGTGATGGCCCGTTTCAAGTATTAGAAAGGATCAACGACAATGCCTACAAGATTGATCTACCCCCGGAATATCAAGTGCACAACACTTTCAACGTGTGTGATCTCTCTCGGGTGGAAACGGTGGAGGATGGCAATGATCCAAATTTGAGGACACATTCCCTTCAAGATGGAGAGGATGATACGGGAATTCTTAGCTCGAGACCTTTCACACAAAGCCAAGCACGTGAGTTGCAACGGCTCCAAGCCTTGTTCACATTCTTGGCCATGTGTGAGGCCCTTGTGAGCCCATCTAAGGGCCTATATTTAATAAAATTTAAAGAGGCCCACCAAGACACCCCAAACCCACCCACTTAAATGCCAAGGGTAATTTGGTCTTTGTCGCTCCTTTCTAAGTGACTATATAAGCCATGTAATAAGGCTAGTCTTGCTTTAGTTCATTCTTATTATTCAAGATATGAGAATTCCTAGCTCGAGACCTTTCACACGAAGCCAATCACGTGAGTTGCAACGACTCCAAGCCTTGTTCACATTCTTGGCCATGTGTGAGGCCCTTGTGAGCCCATCTAAGGGCCTATATTTAATAAAATGTAAAGAGGCCCACCAAGACACCCCAAACCCACCCACTTAAATGCCAAGGGTAATTTGGTCTTTGTCCCTTCTTTCTAAGTGACTATATAAGCCATGTAATAGGGCTAGTCTTGCTTTAGTTCATTCCTATTATTCAAGAAACAAAGACTTGTAATTTTTTTACTTTTCTTTCTCATCATTTGGAGAGGCCAAAACCAAATTCTCACTAGTAGAGTGATACTAGTGTTGTATCTTTGCTAGAAACTAGGTTCTTGAGGTTCTTTGAGTTCCTCTTGGTCCAAGTAAGAACTTGGTATTGATATTTATTAGTCTTAGGGTCCTTTCTCTTGTTAGGGTTCTTAGATTAATGAATATTGTGTGTCAAGTTTCTATCTCTTTCTTTGTAAATCTTGTTAACATTTTGTTGTTGAATATAAAAGTCTAGTGAAGCCGTGTGGGGATCTTTCGATTGACTAGCAATATTGTCTTTGCTGTTCTTGTTGTTAAATTCACTTGTCTAGTTCAAACAAGTGTTGCAAGCCTAGTGAAGCCGTGTGTGGCCATTTTCGATTCACTAGCACTTTGTTGTTCATCTTGTTGTTCTTGTGTTGGTTGGAATCTCTTGATACACACTTAGCATTGTATCACCCACCCCCAAAACCGTGGGCTATATAGCACACCAATTTGGCCCTAAAATACCCCATTCGCACTGTTTCGCCCATTTGTCCACCCAAATGACCACGAAATATTAATAAACCACACTGGGATGATACCCAACCTCCTTGGCATGCCCTGATTGATTTTTGGCCCACAGAATGCCTGAACCCTTGGCCCACCCCCTAAACCGTGGGCTATAGCACACCGATTTCGCCCGAAAAGGCCCCGTTCGCATCGTTTCGCCCGTTTGTCCATCAAAATGGCCACGAAAAATTAAATGAACCATAATGGAACGATCCCCAACCTCTCTGGCATTCCCTGGTCGATTTTTGGCCCACAGCACGCCCGAGCCCCGGGCCCACCTACGAAAACATCGGCTCTAGCACACATATTTGGCCCAAAAATGCCTCGTTCGCGCCGTTTTGCCCATTTTTTCACCCAAATGGCCATGAATAATTAAACAAACCACATTGGTATGATTCCTAACCTCCGTGGCACGTCTCGGTCAATTTTCGGCCAACTGCACGCTCGAAGCCCAGGCCCACCTCCAAATCCGAGCACACCAATTTGGCCCGAAAATAGCCCATTCGCACTGTTTCGCCCGTTTGTCCACCCAAATGGCCATGAAAAATTAAACGGATCACACTTGGATGATCCAACCTCCCTGACATGCCCTGGTCAATTTTCGTCCCACAGCTCGCTCGGACCACGGGTCCTCCCCCGAAACCGTTCGCTATAGCACACTGATTTGGTCCGAAAATGCCCAGTTTATGCCGTTTCATCTGTTTGTCCACCCAAATGGCCACAAAAAATTAAACGGACAACACTAGGACGATCCTCAATCTCCCTGACATGCCCCGATCGATTTTCAGCCCACAGCACGCCCGTACCCGGGCTCGCCCCCAAACCGTGGACTATAGCACATCGAATTGACCTTAAAACAGCCCTTTCACGCCGTTTTACCCATTTTTCCATCCAAATGGCCATGAAAAATTAAACGAATCATACTGGGATGATTCCCAAGCTCCCTGACACGCCTCGATTAATTTTTCTCCCACTGAACGCCCAGACCCCAGTCCCACACCCGAAACCATGGGCTATAGCACACCGATTTAGCCTGAAAAGGCCTCGTTCGCGCCATTTATATCTTTGAAGTATCTGTCAAACTATCGTGTTATGTATTGCTTGAGCCGAGGGTCTTTTGGAAAGAACCTCTTTATTTTTATGAGGTTGGAACAAGTTCTACATACAATTCATATTTCTCAGATCCTATTCGTGAAATAAACTGAGTATGTTATTATTTTTGTTACAAGTGTAGCCACTTCATAATCAACTTCATATATAAATAGTGGTGATATCACGCAAAACTTAAGTGCCAGTTGAACCTTCTTGGGACCTCAAAAATAAACCTAAATCCACAATCAACTGAGTTTTATTGATCAACAATAGAAAACTAACCAACAACTTCTTCTTTTTTTCTCTCTTTTTATAAAGGCAAACTGTAAATGGATCCAGACACCCACATTCCCATTAATTCATCAGTTAACACACATAAAAAATCTCGAATTTCTGCTATTTCGCTTATACATTTTCGAAAAAGCTTCGCCCACCTCTCCAAAATAGTACAATTCATTTAATGAGTCGTCACGAGCGGACACCTAAAATGCATCCGGACGTCCACATTCCCAATTAATCAATACACTAACACACACCGAAAAATACAAAAAAAAATCTTAATTTCTAATATTTCACTCATATTTTTTAGAAAAAGTTTTGTCTTTCTTTCTAAAGCAACATAATTCATTTAATAGGTCGCCACGAGTGGACTTAAGAAGTTTCGCCCAAAACATATTTGGTCGCCCACATCCCCATTAATCAATAGGCTAATACATACAAAAAATCGCACAAAAACCTCAATTCCTTCTATTTTTCTCATATGTCTTATAAAAAGCTTTGCCGCCCCTCCAAAGCAATGCAATTCATTTACTAGATCATCACGAGCTGACCTAAGAAGATTTATACAAAACGCATGCGGAAGCCCACATCTTCAAGTAATCCGTAGGCTAACATACACGAAAAATCACAAAGCATCTTCAATTCCTGCTATTTCGCTCATCAACAATAACAACAAACCCAGTATATTCCCACATCGTGGGATCTGGGGAGGGTAGAGTGTACGCAGTCCATACCACTACCTCTAAAGAAGTAGAGAGGTTGTTTTCGATAGACCCCCGACTCACTGTTATTTCGCTCACATGTCTTAAAAATAGTTTTATTTGCATCTTCAAAACAACACAATTCACTTAATAGGTCGTAATGAGTGGACTCAAGAATTTTCTCCCAAAACGCATCCGAACGCCTACATACCTCATTAATCCATAGGCATTAAGCTAACACATACAAAAAATCACAAAAATCCTCTATTCCTGCTATTTCACTCATATGTCTTAAGAAAACTTCCGTCTACCTCTCTAAAATAACACAATTTATTTAAGAGATCGTCACGTGCCAATCAAAAAAATTTCATCTAAAATGCATCCAGACAAGTGATATAAATATAATTGGTACATAAAACAAAATAGATCAATCAAGAGATAAGAGGTTTAATTTTTTTCCTAAACGAGGCCGGACAAGAGACAATTGGACAAGGGGTTGGACAAAAAAATAATAATTGCATGAATTCCTTTGAATTTTCATAGAAACATTATATTATTAAAGAACATAACAAATAGTATAAAATTACATGAAGGAATATAGAAGAAAAGCCAACGTCACATAATTTTGAGCCTATATAATATACAATAAAACTCTTATCAAAATAATACAATTATTTTTCTTTTTGGCATATTCTCTTATACTAAGTGAAGCAGCTCAACCAAACAGGAAGTCAACATGCCTGCATGGCACAACTGAGGGTCATTGCGTCATGTAAATTTTGTGAGATCTTTTATGATCTCCCACATATATTTTTGCCCGTCTCATCCATATCTCTATTTCACAATTCTTAGTTTTCTTCATTATTTACACCGTCATTCTTTATTTTCCGTTGTTTATACCGTCTTCCTGTCAATATATAAATAAAACTTTTTCCATTAATTAACTATGAACTACTCCATCATCGCCTTCTTCTTCTTCTTCTTCTTCTTCTTCTTTCATTGTACGATTGCTTTTTTTGGGTATTTATAGAGTTTCTTGAATTTAATTTGAAACTTTGGAAGATGTTTTTGTTGGGTTCAATATGTATGAAAAATGTGTGAATGAAAAATGGAGAGAAAATGGTGGAAGGAAAGAGACACCAAGTTAGAAGGTGTACTCCCAAATTGGAAAGTTCACTAATTCTCCCACATTGGTAGGAGAAGGGAACTTTGGAGTGTTTATAATAATGAACACTTACTCCAAATGATAAGTGAGGCAAGCAATAAGTGATGCCTCGCACTGTCGTCGTCGTCGCTCGCTCGACTTCGGATTCGGATTTGGCAAATGATCGATCGATGAGATCTATCTTTTTGGAGAAAATTTATTTGAATTTTGAAAAATACCAAAGGGAAAAATGAATAACGCAAAAAATATTTTGTGTTTAATACTCCATTTATATGCACTTCAGTAGTGTTTCGAAACATGCATGCAAAAGCTATTTTGAACTGAAGAGATGCTTCAGAAGGATGCATTGTTTCAAACTGATGCTTCAGAAGGATGCAATCCTTCAACGAAATGACACACTGCTTCATGAAATGATATGCCTGTTCGAAACAGACATGATTTTCCAGAAAAGGTGAACCATTGTCTCTTTTTCAGAAGAGGCATGTTATGGCTATATAAACCTTCTTTCATTCACAAGTTTAGGTACAAAAATTTTAGAATACAAATCTCTTCTTCTCTTAAAAATATTTTGTGTGATCATTCAAATCGTTGAGTGCGTTCGTGGAATCCATTTATTTGAGGTACCGCTATTATTGGATTGAAGATCATTTTATCCTGAGAGGAAAATTTCGCAACCTCGGGTACAGTGAGGGAAATTATTTCCTTAAGGACACTCCGTGAATTCGAAGGACTTGGCCATTTCTGTTTCATCTTAATTTCTGAAAATAAAATACACCTCTTATAAAGATCACTTTGATCTTGGGTTGAGAGTATTTTATGTACTTCATTGTAATCTTGTTTTTAAACATTGAACTAAAGTTGAAGTTGTTGTTGCACACATACAAATTCTAGTACCTGTAGAAGGAAATAACATTTTTGTTGCTAAAAGGGGGGATTTTTATGGTGTTTATTGTTGAATTTAGCTGTAAAGATTGTGCCTTTGCTTAGTATCTGCTAGAAAGAGGCAGTAATTGGTAGTTTGATTTGGTTGAAAGTTGAAAAAAGTTGTTTCTGTAGCTCAATTATGCTGTAAAGATTATGTTTTTTCTTAGTATTTTGTAGCAAGAGGTAGTAATTGGTAGCTTGATTTGGTTGAAACTTGAAAAAAGTTATTTATGTAACTCAATTTTGCTCAAGTCTGAAACTTTTATTAAAAAATTTATTCAAAAGATGAGTGCTTTGTAAAGGGTTTGTGTAAGTGGGTGGGGTCGTTTTGGGGGGGGGGGGGGTCGGGGGCAGCAACAACTACCGACGGATAGGAACAACTAAAAATTGGAAAAAAGTTTCTTTATAAGTAGAAATAAAAGTAACATCTTTCCAGAGTAGCTCAATTTAACTAAACTCTCGAACATTGGACAGAAAATTGTTGGAACTATAGATTGTGATTGCAGATGATATCGCATTTTGGAACTTTGACAGAGGTTTTGAAGTTTCTATAGGAATAGGTGTTTGGTATAAGTTTCTTGTTGGTTCGGGGGGGGGGGTGATTATTGATTAGTTTCATTTCTCTTAGAGTCTTGACCGGTTGAAATTTCGGCACACAGAGAGTAAACTTTTTTCGGTGTGTTTATCTTAACTTTGGTTAGTTTGAAAGTTTCTTGTAGCTTATTGCTGGATTTGTTCCTACTGAAGATATTTCTATTGGTAATATATTTATTTACTTGTTTTTCTATTTAGTTTTATCTACCTTACTCAAAGCCTTAAAAATCTTGCTTTCCTTCTAAGGTCATGTTGAAATTTTATTTTATATGGTCACATATGGATTTTGCAGATTGTTGTTGTCAATTTTTCTATCTACTGTGTATTGACTCATCTTAAGAACTTTCCTTTGTGAGTTCAACTAGACATGTATATTTTTTTCCTGATTTTTGCTTTGTTCTACGGTTCCGAATTTGGTGGATGGCTCTTGAGGCCGCCTCTGATAAAGACAAAAACTTGACATAATAATTTCATATAGCTGAGTGTCGGGGTAAGTGGTAAAGTGAATAAAGGAACGTCTCAACTACATTATTTTTCCCTTTCTATTACTTGTTAGTACACTATTTAAAATTTTACAAGCATTAGGTAAAGTGAGACACTATTTCAGTGATCTGCTTATTGTTGTTTTCGATTGCTTACTTTTGCAAGTTGCTTACTTTATTATCCGTTATTTCAACTCTTCTACTGAGCTATAAGTTCATTCATTAGTTTGCTCTGTATCATATGCCGCCATCTACTCTGCACCTCCCTCCCCGCCGTTCTGAAACAAAATCTGCCTTAATGGATCAACGGCTTCCTGTCGATGCTATTACAAAAAAAACTATAGGTTGGAGCTATAAGTTTCAGGTCATCGACAAGTTTCGACCTCGTGA
Organism: Capsicum pubescens; assembly: GCA_030864215.1. Classification (NCBI taxonomy): domain Eukaryota; kingdom Viridiplantae; phylum Streptophyta; class Magnoliopsida; order Solanales; family Solanaceae; genus Capsicum; species Capsicum pubescens. Next base: position 415,133,423 of record CM061548.1, read on the forward strand.
AAGCAGAGATCAGAGTGTGCAATTTTAGACGATGATTGTGAAAGATGAAAGTGTAAGTTTAACTTTACCCCAGTTCTTACTGAAAAATCATTTCAATACTCAGCATATCTGAAAAATATTATTACCTACGACAACTTCCGAAAGTGGGAGTTGAAGCCCGATTAAAGAAGCAAAGATTGAAAATGGTAACAAATTCTTCTGTATATTCTATTCGCAGGCCTAAACCTTTCTCTATGTCACTTGACTACGAGAACAACAGGTTGTTATAGTGCTCTATGGCGATGATATTTCAAAGTACGAGAGGCTATTTGCTCTTTTCAAAACATATGTGGTTTCCTGCGCAAAAGTTAGAGACCCCCGCGGCTACTCAATACGCGCCGGTGTGTATGAATGGGTGATCGACAGACACACGGTTGTTGAACTATCACCAATAACGGTGGGGAGGAAATGCCCTTACTTTCTCCAACAAAGTTGAACACGGTTCCTTTTTCAGCTATCGAGCATCTATGACCAGGTATTGAATTTGGTAAGATCCCAGTTTACGCCTACGCCTCTTTACCAGATTATTTAATTGAGCCCTACGAATTAAATCAATTGTTGTTGTCTTATTTCCCATTACGCTAGACTTATTGGCCGTAGTAGCCAATTGCAGCGTGCTGCAATATACCACCGACCAAAGTAAGCACTTTCGGGAGGCAATAGTCATATTCCAGAGGTGAGTTACACAACCCTTCTCACTTATTAAAACATTCTTGCGTGATAAAAATTTGTATGTTTGTTACACCAACCAGCAAAAAACCTGCCCTATTTACTATAAGGGATGATTTGGCCGACAACGAAGGCGCTACGCTACTACATCACCTGCATGAGCACCCCGTTATTCTTGCTAAACGTATTGGAGATACTGAATTCCGCGGTGGTATGTTGTTTACATCAATCTCTGTAACTTTTTTCTTTTACCGCTGCACTTATTCCTTTGTATTTAATTAAAATTCCTCTCTGTCTGTGACATACGCAGCTATAAGATTAGCCACAAGGTATCAGTCAACGATCTTGCCGAATCCTAAGTACGTGCAGGCTACTGCATTGATGAAGTGGTACTTATTAACTAATCCCCCATCGCCATGTCATACTACTCAAATACTTTTACTAAAAACCATACTCGTTATTTGACTTAAACTTCTCTCAGGGTGGAAGACAATGAGCAAATGTTGATATTGTACACATTACGAAGCTCATCGGCATGAACTTCCTCCCTGACTCTTGCACCTACTGAAGATGAGGTTTTTCCTATATCCATAATTTCAGACTTACCGTCCCAGGTTAGTAGTGTGTACATCTACTGCAGTAATTTTCGCTGCTGTCAACAACTTGTCCAATGCCTTACCGTAAAGATCTTCAGAGCAATTTCTAATATCGGTTAATTCATACTGCAGGTGCAGACTTTTCCCGTGGAAGGGAAAAGATCACTTCCTGATTGTACCCAGTTCTTTAACTTGCTCGCCTGCTCACATTGCAATCACTTTGTACGCATCAAGACAAAAAATATAGTGCAATATTTCAACTGTAAGCTAGAACGAATGTTGGTCCCCAGGCAACCTCCTCCGAACTTACGCTGTGCATTTCTTAGACACTTACAGAAAATATCTTCAAACCATTTTTCAATTTTATCATTCTCTTTCACTCAATTTTGAGGTCCTATATATACTGGTGAAGTCATTCCTGACACAAATCTACTACAACTACTAAATAACGGATAATTAGTAGTAGTAATAGTAGTTTTTCTTATCTTCTGCTTGAAATAATGCCCAATTGTTTTTAGGCTTTTAAAATTACAATAATACACTACATTACATAAAGCTAATAAGGTTGTTGATAATTTTTAAATGATATTATCACACTTCATCCAAAGACACAATCAAAAATCGCGTTGGCTCATTTGCCCCTTTTTTGGCTCGAAATACATGAAATAATATAAGGGTTAAGGATAGTGAGTTTCAACTTCCAAAAGTATGTCATACGTTTTGAGGGGAAATAGGTGAAGTAAAAGATAAAGGTATAAAGTGGACGACAACCCCTGTTGCTAAGGAATATTGTGTTGAGCTTTCTCATTCTGCTTGGTTGTCAGGATCATGTATTTATTATTACCGAAATGACAATAACGAGATAAAGACCCCAAAGGGTCTCATGTTGTTGTACTCAACCATAAGTATGTTGATTACGCTGAATCAGTTGTTGCATACAAAATTTCAACCTAAATATGGACGGATTAAAAAAATTCATTTAGTCTGAAGTATTATCACGCTTTGATCACTTTTACTGTCGAAATTAATATTTCAAATTAAATAAGATCCTATTATAAGTTTCTTTGCTTTTTTGAAAGATTACATATTTTATTTTCCTTCCATTTGTATCACAGGTGTCACTTTGAGGTTAACATTACGGACACCAGTGATACAATTACCGCAACAGTGTCAGAAACGGTTGCAGAGATAATGTTATCCCTCACCAGCGAACAAATATATGAAAATGTTGTTGCCCAGGTACATAACCCATCTTCATCAAATCCTATTATAACATTAAACATCTTCGTTCAATTCGATTATAGAAGTAAACAAAAACGCTCCACTACGTAACCTCCTACTCACTGCACCATCTTTTCTCCTTTTCACTCAAAGAGAACCGTTGTCTATTGTCCGTACAAATCAACAGTTTGCTCATAAACTGTTTAGGCTCTAGCTACAAAAGCCAAGCTACAGATTTCCCGATCAAACACCTGGTATGTTGGCTATTACATTTTTCACTGACGCAGAAAATCCGGCTATTCAAGCATTACCATCACCAACGGCTCCTGGAGAAACAGGCAAGAAGCAAAATGTCGAACCGCGCACTCCAGCAAAAAAGACTTAAAGGTAACAATACTTTCAATAATTTCTTTGCTATTGTATCATACCTCCATTTTAACTTCTTGCATGGAACACTTCCATTTTTTATATCTTCAATATAACTCTCGATTAAAATAAAAGAGTACCCTGTAGTTCTATTAATAGTCAAGTTTATCTGCAATATCTCAATGAGTTACTTGTGATGCTCATTAATGATATGGTACAAATATTGGTTCATCAACTGCTTCGAAGTTTTCTATTCAAAAAAAGTTATTTCCGCTATGTTTTATCTCTGAAATTTACAGCATGTCAACCACAGCAGGCGGGTAAATATAATACTCATGTTTTCCTTCATTGCTTCTTTCTACTCACTATAATCACAATTAATTTATCTCCTCCTTCTGTAGCCTCTTTGTCTTAACAGGTAAATAGAACAATCCTACACCCCTTCATTACTACCTTCTTTTACTACATCATCGTACTAGAAAAATAAAATACTGTATTTTTCCTTCGCCTACTTAAATTATCTCTACAGGTGACAAGTGGCCAAAGTTAGTTGCAGCCAAGTTTGCCTACCTCCACCAACGTCATACAGGCAGCCGCATCAACAAGCTTTTTCATTTTGGTGTAACTAATGCTATAATTACAACTTGCATGTTAATAGTTTTTGTATAAATAGGTTGCACAGAAAAATAGTATCAACTATCACTTTGGTGTAATTAATGCTATAGTCACAACTTAATGTGATAGACCTATATGTCAATAGTTTTTGTATAAACAGCTTGCACAGAAAAGTAGCATCAACTTTCTGTTAGTGTTATATATCTATTTCCTTCTCAGCATTTATTACTGCAATCTTTTATTAACTTGCAACAAGAAGGAAAGATGGAATGGAAGATGGATATCTATTTCCTTCTCAGAAATTACATCAATTTCTTATTATGATACTTTCGTTAGAGCGACATATAAAATGCACGACTACAAATGATAGCAACGGTATATCATTGGGTCCGCGCTAGCGCGGGCTTTACATCTAGTTTATTAAATAAGAGGCAGTGGCAGAAGGTTGACATGCCTGTTTTAGCTGCTTCAATTGTGATATTACGATATCACCCCTAATTAATTATTATAAGTCATTTATGTATTAAAAAATTAATAATATTTAATAAAAAATAAAATAAATATTTATGACGTGTCTACTTCAGCTGCTTCAGCCTTAATTTTACTATAGCGCTCCTAATTAATTATTATATCTCTAATTAAATAAAAGATTAATAATATTTAATTAGAAAAAATAAAATAGATATTTATGATATGTCTGCTTCAGCTGCTTTAATCAGAATTTTATTGTATCACCCTTAATTAATTATTATAAGTCATATAAGCATTAAAAAAATTAATAATATTTAATAAAAAGGTAAAATACATAAACTGAAAATTAACTCTTGATGTTTTAAATTAACTTGACGACTTATATGAGACCTTCTTAAATTTTTTGCACATGTATTTCTTTAAAGTGATTTTGATAAAGGGAGTTCATCAGCTGAAGCAGACAACAGATCGACATGCATGTTTCAGCTGCTTCAATCGTAATTTTACTGTATCGCCGCTAATTAATTATTATTATTTAAAAATTACATAAAAAAAAGTACTAAAAATTACAATAGTTTACAACTTAAAATATCTAAAAAAATATTACAAATATAATTAATTATCTAAATTTTATTGGTGTCACATAAATTGAAGCAAAAAAAAAGAGGCAAAATTCAGAAATAGCATACTTATCCCCTTAATTATGAGTTTCATAGCATCGGCTGAAGCAGACAACAGATCGACATGCATGTTTCAGCTGCTTCAATCGTAATTTTACTGTATCGCCGCTAATTAATTATTATTATTTAAAAATTACATAAAAAAAAGTACTAAAAATTACAATAGTTTACAACTTAAAATATCTAAAAAAATATTACAAATATAATTAATTATCTAAATTTTATTGGTGTCACATAAATTGAAGCAAAAAAAAAGAGGCAAAATTCAGAAATAGCATACTTATCCCCTTAATTATGAGTTTCATAGCATCAGTTTCATAATTACATAATATAGCAAGTTGTATTTTATATTCTTGCAAACTGTTGCTACAAAAATACAAATACATAATTATCATGATTTTCCAAAAAATAATTTATGTCACGGGCCCTCGGTATCTAATACTATTTGATAAATACCACTGGTAGCTGTTTACAAAAGTTTTGCCGTATGAATTGGGGGCAACGCACATGACTCGTGCGCACTGTGTTTAATCTAATTGGGAAGGAAAGACAAAGACAGTGTCCGCGAAATCTGATGATATATTTTCTCAAATTCATATGACTTTTTTTAAATCAGTTTGAAAAAAAAGAATATAATATAATTTTATATTGAGTAATAATTTAATTTTAATATTAGTTTCATAGCAACACAAATACATGACCCATAAATTTAAAAAAAAAAAATCCTATAATGTAGTATTAAAAACTCCCTGATGTGCGATTTCTGGCTTTGTACTAATCTGTAGACGAAGTGCCCTCGGGTTTTCGAGCTCCATTCTGGGGTTGGATCAGCAGCTGGTAATTCAAAGAATCGAAGGCGACCGGAGGAGGATGAAGCAGCTACAGAGTCGACCAAAGGGCCACTGACAGCATCGATGCAATCGGGGAGTTTCATAATAAGGACAGTGATTGAGAGTTGATGATTTCGACTCAAGAAAACCTTGGCTAATTCCAGCATCTGAGCAACATGGCCCATTGCTGGAGAAGGGATTAGAATCACTTCTGCTAATTTCTCCATATAAGCTTTGCTGATTTCACCTCAACCTTCTAATTTCTCATTTTTCGCTCTTGCTATGGGTTCCACAATTGAAGGTGTTGTCCCACGAAGCAATCGGGGGATTCGTGTCACACTGTGGGTGGAACTCAATACTCGAAAGCATATGGTTTGGGGTGCCTATAGCAACATGGCCATTGCACTCAGAACAGCAGGTAAATGCGTTTCAGTTAGTGAAAGAAGTAGGAGTAGCAGTGGAGATCACTTTGGATTACTGCGAGAGGAATAAAGATCAACCAATGATAACTGCAGAAGCTATTAAAAAGGGGGTAATGAAATTGATGGAAACTAACTCGAGATAAGGCAAAGGAGATGAAGGAGAAGAGCAGGGGCAGCATAATGAAAGGTGGGTCGTCATACTTGTCCCTTGGGAAACTTATCGATGAACTACTCAATAATGCAGCTTTGTAACTATTGAGGTCGTTACAGTGGTACTAAATTATCTCCTGCCCAATTTGCAGATCCTTGTGAGTCAAATCTTGTTATAAGTATTTTGTTGTCATAATGCACCTGTTGGAGGTTTTGGTGCTGATTTCAGAGGATTGATTGACTTAAATAATTGGAAATTTGTCTCTAACTTTCATCATATCTACCAAAATAAACAGTACTTAATTATACTAGTAGTAAATTCCTAAATTTCATCAACTACTACAAAAACGAAGCTATAATTCTAAAGAAGAATGTAGAAAACAAATCGATTGAAAAATTAGAAAGTAACGGAGAGAGGAATTAATGGTACCTGATAGATTAATGTTATGAAGCTCGGCGGAGAACGGGAATAACATTAAGCTTAAAATTTTTTAGTAATAATAAGTATAAATAACGTAAATACCAATCCTTTTGGAAGTAATTACATTCTCTTCCACTTTTTTAATTACTTTATTCTCTCTCCCTATTAATATACATAACATAGTCAACATATACATAACATTCTGTGTATATATTGAATTTTTGTAATATGTTTAGGGAGTTGAGCCTTTTTGTAATATTGGAAACATAAGTTGTGTATTTGTATAATTTTTAGTAATAATAATACTATGGGCCATAAAAGTGCTCTTTTAAATGTTGGACTTTGTTTAACGTGCTGACTTATTTAACTTATAGCCCAAGTGTATATACTTTTAGTATAAATAACATAAATATCAATTCTTTTGGAATTAATTACACTCTCTCTCACTTTCTTAATTACTTTACTTTCTCTCCCTATTAATATACATAACATAGCCGACAGATACATAACATTCTGTGTATATGTTGGGATTTTTGTAATATGTTTAGGGAGTTGGGATTTTTTATAATATTGGAAACATAAGTTGTGTATTTGTGTAATTTTTAGATACTTTTAAGGGTCGTTTGGTTGAGAAACTAGTTATCCTGGGATTAACTATTTCGAACTTAGCTATCCACCCTCAAGAAACTATAACAGTAAAAGTACAATCTCAGGTTAACTAATCCTGAAATGAGTTATCTCATGCATTTTATCCCAACCAAACATAGGATAAACTCATCTTAAAATTAATTTCGGGATTAGTTATCTCTTATCCCTCCTATCAAACGACACCTTTTAAGTTTAACTACATCTAATCTAATGCGCGGATAACTGATTTTGGGACTCTTATTTAACATATAGCCCAAATGTATTTACTTGTATAAGTTTAACTACTTTAGCTAAATTTATCGAAGATATGACTTTAAATAGATGGATATAGATATAGAGGTTGTGAATCAGGGTAGAAGATCGTTGAGGGTTGTTTCAAGGGTGTCTGGTTAGTAAATAGTATTAGCATATTCAGGAAGTTCTTGCTCTTTGCGCTTATTGCTACTACCTGTTGTTTCTTGTGCTTCATTAATCACCTTATTTTGTTATGTACGTTCGGTTGTTTCTTTTTTTGATCATTTGCTATGTCTTATATGCTTTGCCTTATTCTATCTTTAAAGTGTCTCTCAAACTATCGTGTTATGTATTGCTTGAGCCGAGGGTCTTTTGGAAAGAACCTCTTTATTTTTATGAGGTAGAAACAAGTTCTACATACAATTCATATTTCTCAGATCCTATTCGTGAAATAAACTGAGTATGTTATTATTTTTGTTACAAGTGTAGCCACTTCATAATCAGCTTCATATATAAATAGTGGTGATATCACACAAAACTTAAGTGCTAGTTGAACCTTCTTGGGACCTCAAAAATAAACCTAAATCCACAATCAACCGAGTTTTATTGATCAACAATAGAAAACTAACCAACAACTTCTTCTTTTTATCTCTCTTTTTATAAAGGCTAACGGTAAATGGATCCGGACGACCACATTCCCATTAATTCATAAGTTAACACGCATAAAAAATCGTAAAAAATCTCAATTCCTGCTATTTTGCTTATACATCTTCGAAAAAGCTTCGTCCGCCTCTCTAAAACAGCACAATTCATTTAATGAGTCGTCATGAGCGGACACCTAAAATGTATCCGGATGCCCACATCCCCAGTTAATCCATAAACTAACGCACACCGAAAAATGTAAAAAAAATCTTAATTCCTGCTATTTCGCTCATATGTCTTAGAAAAAGTTTTGTCCGACTTTCTAAAGCAACACGATTCATTTAATAGGACGTCACCAGTGGACCCAAGAAGTTTCGCCCAAAACGCATTCGTACGCCCACATCCCCCATTAATTCATAGGCTAATACATACGAAAAATCGAACAAAACCTTCAATTCCTTCTATGTCTCTCTTATGTCTAATAAAAAACTTCATCCGCCCCTCCAAAACAATACAATTCATTTAATAGGTCGTCACGAGTGAACCCAAGAAGTTTTGTCCAGAACGCATGCAGAACCCCACATCTCTCATTAATCTGTACGCTAACATACACGAAAAATCACAAAGCATCCTCAATTCCTATTGTTTTGCCCATGTCTTAAAAATAGTTTTGTCCGCATCTTCAAAACAACACAATTCACATAATAGGTTGTAATGAGTGGACTCAGGAATTTTCTCCCAAAACACATCCGAACGCCTACATACCTCATTAATCCATAAGCATTAGGCTAACACATATAAAAAATCACAAAAAATCCTCAATTCCTGCTATTTCACTCATATAGTCATATGTCTTAAGAAAACTTTCGTCCGCCTCTCTAAAACAACACAATTGATTTAAGATATCGTCACGTGCCAATCAAAAGGTTTCGCTTAAAACGCATCCAGACAAGTGATATAAATATAATTGGTGCATAGAAAAAAATAGATCAATCAAGAGATAGTGGTTTAATTTTTTTCCTAAAGGCCGGACAAGTGACAATTGGTCAACGAGTTGGATAAAAAAATAATAATTGTGTTAAGAAATATGGATATCTTCCCTTTTATCAATAATTACGGCAACTTGGTTGCCAATGTTGACCTTCCCCCTCCCTTTTGTAAATAATTACTGTAAGTTGCCAATACTTGATTGCCTATAAAATGGCATGAATTTCATTCATTTGAGAGAACACAGAATAATACATAATACATAATACACTTCTCGCAATTTATTTATTTCGTTATTTTATTTTATAACACGTTATCAGCGCGAAGCTCTAACCATTTTAAAATTTGAAGGCTAAAATAAGGATAATTTTCAAAGCAAGTTGTGCAATTATGAAGACATTTGCTTAATTGATTCTGCTACAACACACACAATATTTAAAAATGAGAAATATTTTTCTCATTTAAATATGGGAAAAATAAATGTTACTATAATTTCTGGTAGTACTAATTTGATTGAAGGCTTCGGAAGAGCTATTATAATTTTGCCTAAGGAAATTAAACTCATCATAAATAATGCTATGTTTTCTCCTAAGTCTCGGAGAAACTTGTTGAGTTTTAAAGATATCAGTGAAAATGGTTATCATATCAAGACAATGGATGAGTTGAATCATGAATATCTTGGTATTACCAAGAATGTCTCTGGGCAGATATGAATTATAGAAAAGTTTCCTGCTTTATCTTCTGGCTTGTATTGGACAAAAATTAGTGAGATTGAGGCACATGCTATAGTAAGCCAAAAGTTTACTAATTTCAATATTTTTGAACTTTGGCACGATCGATTGGGACATCCTGGATCCATAATGATGAGATGAATTATAGAAAATTCAAATGGGCATCCATTTAAGAACATGAAGGTTCTTTCAAATAATAAATTTTTTTGTGCTGCTTGTTATCAAGGCAAGTTAATTGTGAGGCCATCAGCAACTAAGATTGAGTCCCCTGCGTTCTTAGAACGTATACAAAGGGATATTTGTGGACCTATTCACCCACCTAGTGGCTCATTTCTATATTTTATGGTCTTAATATATGCTTCTTCTAGATGGTCTCAGGTGTGCCTATTATCATCTCGCAACTTGGCATTTTCAAAATTATTGGCACAAATAATACGATTACGGGCACAGTTTTCCGATAATCAAATCAAGTCTATTCGCCTTGATAATGCTGCAGAATTTTCATCCCAAGCATTTAATGATTATTGTTTATCAATTAAGATAAAATTTGAACATCCTGTAGCTCATGTTCACACTTAAAATGGCCTTACCAAATCATTAATTAAACGTTTGCAATTGATAGCAAGACCATTGCTTATGAAAACTAAGTTGCCCACCTCTGTTTGGGGTCATGCTATTTTGCATGCTGCAACACTTGTTCGTCTCAGGCTGACAAATTATCATTAATTTTCTCCGTTACAGCTGATTTTGGATCAAGAGCCTAATATATCTCATTTGAGAATTTTTGAATGTACTATGTATGTGCCTGTGGCACCACCACAACGCACTAAGATGGACCTCCAAAGAAGGTTAGGAATATATGTTGGGTTTGAATCACCTTCTATTATTCGCTACCTTGAACCATTGACTGGAGATATGTTGCTAGATTTGCAGATTGTCGGTTTGATGAGACTGTTTTCCAAAAATTAAGGGGATAAGAAAATGAAATCAAAAGAGAAATTTTGTGAAAAAATCCATCACTGTCTCATCTTGATCCACGTGCTTCTATTTGTGAGCAAGAAGTACAAAAGATTATTCACTTGCAGAAAATTGCAAATCAAATGCCGGATGTATTTACAATTTTAAAAAGGATTACAAAATCATACATTCCTGCAGTGAATGTCCCAATACGAATTGAGGTCCCTGTAGGACCATCTACTAGTGTCGTGGCTAATGAGTCCAAAGCACGCCTGAAGCGTGGTAGACCATTGAGTTCTAAGGATCGAAATCCTAGAAAAAGAAAAATAAATGGTCAAGATGACACTACGAAAGAATCTCATATGGAAATTCAAGACTTGAACAATTTCGATACCCCTGAAGGAATCAATGATCCTGAACCTCAAGAAAATGAAAAATTATCCATAAATAAAAGTGATGGTGAAAATAATTTGGATCGATTGAAAATAATGGTAGACTATGTCTTTGCATATAATGTTGTAACAAAAATCATGCAAGATAGTGAGGATCTCGAACCTCAGTCAGTCACAGAATATCGACAAAGAAATGACTGGCCAAAATGGCAAGACTTAATTCAATCTGAGTTGAATTCACTTGTCAAGCGTAAAGTTTCTGGACCCATTGTTCAAACACCAAATGGTATTAAACTTGTTAATTATAAATGGGTATTTGTGCGTAAAAGAAATGAGAAAAATGAAATACAAAGATATAAGGCACGCCTCGTTGCACAAGGATTTTCACAAAGACCTGGTGTCGATTATGAAGAAACATACTCACCAGTTATGGATGGAATAACATTGCGTTATCTCATTAGTTTCACTGTTCATGAGAGGCTTGAAATGCATTAGATGGATGTGGTTACAACCTATCTTTATGGATCACTTGATAATGAGATATACATGAAAATTCTTGAAGGATATAAAATGCACGAAGCATCTCGAAAAATGTATTCAATTAAATTGCAGAGATCATTATATGGTTTGAAGCAATCTGGACACATGTGGTATAACCGTCTTAGTAAGTATTTATCTAAAGAAGGTTATATAAATAATGAAATTTGCCTATGTGTTTTTATAAATAAAATAACATTGGAGTTTGTTGTGCTTGTCGTTTATTTTGATGACATAAATCTTATTGGAACTCCAATAGAGCTTCAAAATGTAATTGATTATTTAAAGAAGGAATTTGAGATGAAAGATCTTGGAAGAACAAGATTATGTCTTGATTTGCAAATTGAGCATTTGACAAACGGTATCTTTGTCTATCAATCTACCTATATAGAAAAGGTCTTGAAAAGATTTTATATGGATGGAGCACACCCAAGTACTCCAATGGTTGTTCGATCACTTGATGTGACTAAGGATCCATTCCGACCTCAAGAAAAGAACGAGGAAATTTTTTGTCCCGAAGTACCGTATCTTAGTGCAATCGGTGCACTAATGTATCTTGCTAACTCTACGAGGCCTGATATAGCCTTTTCTGTTAATTTTTTTGCAAGGTATAGTTCTGCTCCTACTCGGAGGCACTGGAATGGAATCAACCACATATTGCGGTATCTAAAAGGAACTACCGATATGGGCTTATTTTATGCTAAAGATTGCAGTCCCAATCTTGTTGGTTATGCAGATGCGGGGTATTTATCCGATCCACACAAAGTTCGATCTCAAACAAGCTATGTATTCATATGTGGGGGTACTGCCATATCTTGGAGTTCTACAAAACAGTATATAGTGGCCACTTCATCAAATCATGCGGAGATAATAGCTATTCATGAAGCAAGCCGAGAATGTGTGTGGTTGAGATCCATGATACATCTCATTCGAGAAAAATGTCTGGAATGCAACAAAGTACTCACTGTTTTATATGAAGACAATGCAGCATGAATAGCACAATTAAAGGATGGATTCATAAAAGGAGATAGAACGAAACAGATCTCGCCAAAACTTTTCTACGCAAATGAACTCCAAAAGAATGGTGATATCGACGTGCGCCAGTGACAATTTAGCAGACTTATTCACCAAAGGGTTGCCGACCTCAACATTTGAGAAGATGATATACAAGATTGGGATGCGACATCTTCGAGATGTTAAGTGATGTTTTAATCAGGGGGAGTAAATACACACTACACTTTTTTTTCCTTAGTCAAGGTTTTGTCCCATTTGATTTTCCTTGATAAGGTTTTTAATGAGACAGTTGAAAAATAAAATATATATTACAAGATATGAATTATTAGAGTTTCTTTTATTTTGTTAGACATTCAAGGGGAGTGTTAAGAAATATGGATGTCTTCCATTTTGTTAATAATTACTGCAACTTGGTTGCCAATGTTGACCTTCCCCCTCCCATTTGTAAACAATTACTGCAACTTGCCAATACTTGCTTGCCTATAAAATGACATGAATTTTATTAGAGAACACAAAATAATACATAATACACTTCTTGCAATTTATTTCTTTCGTTATTTTATTTTATAACAAATTCCTTTGAATTTTCATAGGAATATTATATTATTAAAGAACATAACAAATAGTATAAAATTACATGAAGGAATATAGAAGTAAAGCCAACGTCACATAATTTTGAACCTATATAATATACAGTAAAGCTCTTATCAAAATCATACAATTTTTTTTTTCTTTTTGGCATATCTATATAATAAATATCAAACAATAATAAACTAAGGGATATAAAAAACAAAATAAATCCATGCAAAAGTCAAGAGGGGAAAAAAATAATTTAACAACTCATGTAGGGAATACGTTGTCCTAGTTGTGTAAGGTCTCTATCCCTACAATTATTAGTTGTTCCTTTAACTTAAAGATATTTTCATATGATTTACCTAGAAATTTATAAACTACATAAATTATAAAATAATTTATAACCTATGCAATGGCCATATGATGAAAAAAGTACTCGTAGACAATACTCTATTTTGACTTGACTCCTTTTTATTTTATGTAATAATAATAAAAGATGTATTTATTCATTATGGTCTTAAATATATTCGTATTGCCAGAAAAGTCAATAGGTCAAATTTTACTACAATTACTTGAAATGCGCTTCAATAACATCCCTTTTTAATAAGATATGACTTCAACTATTCCCACAGCCTGTCAATTAGTTGACTATCAATATATTTGAGTTATCGCTGCGAACCCCAAGATGATATTACGATGAAGAATGAACAAAAATCCAAAGCTCTGATTCAAATTTCTCTAGATTCATTGGAAATAAGAGTCCATGTATAAAATAAAGGGTGCTCTAAAAGTTTATTACTAGAATTTAGACTAGCATAAAAGGTTTGATATACATTTATGTATTCCTTCAATAGAAAAATGTATTTAGAAATATGATTGCATTAAAGCAAAGATATAAACACATTGGAATATCATTAAAACCTAGCACACATGAGATAAAAACTTTGAACCGTGACTGTACTTCTTTCATACCATATTCACGGAGGCGAAGCCAGAATTTTTATTAACTGTATTTAAAAGTGCACACACGAACTAGCCGAAGAAAATTCAACAACTATTACATATTATACATAGAAAATAATTTTAACTATGTATAAGTAGTGTAATTTTTCGTCGAAGGAGTTCGGATGAACCCCTGGTATATACTAGCTCTGCCTCCTAGGTATTCAAGATCATTTTGAGGCTCAAGTAAATTCAGATTCGCGCTGAAAAGTTCCTCAGCGAGGCATAAAGCGTCGCCGAACAAATGGGTTTTCATATCAAAAGTTCAAATCCGATATCTATGACTGAGGATGAAAGGATACTTACGACTCCGCTACAAATCGTTATTGGTAATGAGGTGGCAAGTCTTGTTATGTGGTCCAATGGGTCATTGATTGTAGGATGAGAATAGAAAAGGGAAAAAGACAGAAACGACACTTCAAATTAAACTATTTCTATGAAAATGATCATGAAATTCAAATTTCACTTTCTAGTCATTTCAATTTACTGTTCTATATCGTTTCTACACACCTTCTATATAGTTTCTATACAAATCTTATACATATAAATATTCTATACGAAAATTATATATTTTTGATACACAATTTATATAATAACTGTACATTTTCTTACACGTTTTATATAAAAATTATATAATTTTCATACACTTTCTATGTATTTTTTATATATATTTTATGCATATACATATTTGACAGAACTGTCAAATTTCTATAGATATATCTTATATAGATACATTTTAATAATTATATTATTTTTATATAATTTAATTATTATTTCTAAACAATAAAGAAAAAGCAGAATATTTGATTAGTTAAAAAATTTATGGCAAAAAAAAATTGAAATATTTTTAAAAGGGCCGAATTGTCCAAGTTGAATATTGTATCATTATTGTATATAGACTGTATCAATATTGTATATTGACTACGTATGCCAAAATGATCCAAATTAGGAATGACTATAAAGCGAAAATAGTATATCCGATTGGTCACTTTTTGAAAAGTTTTCAAACTTGGGCTATTTGTTTTAAAAATTACTATAGAGTATCCTTTTCCCAATAGAAAAAGAGAATTTACTTTTGGGCTTAGATCCAAAAATCTTGTGGGCTTATCTAATTTTTCAATATGGGTAAATGTACTTTCTGAGACATCCAGATGGAAACTTATATAAAGCCCATCATGTGCATCATATGAGAATAAGACACTAATTATGGTCCCAAAAAGGACCACATTTTTCAAGGAATTTCCTAAGATGGACCCATTTTGTCTGGGCTCATTTTCAGCATGGGTAACTAGGCCTATTAATTTACCAAGAGTTTCAGCCAGCACTCTGTGATTAGCACTTTGTGATAATCTGCACATTGCGTAATACTCTCTCCATTTCACAATAAGTGAATTGTTGGAATAATTTGAGTGTTTCAAAATAAGTGAATGGTTCACAATTCAAGGTAAATGTTGGAATTTTTTTTCAAATTTACCCTCCATTAAATGTGCATTGGGAGTGATGTATCATGTGTCTTTGCTTTTTGAAGAGGGTAAAAATGGAAAAACATGATAAATTTATGTTTTTGTTTTTTCTTAACATCTGTGCAAAAATCCAACAATTAACTTATTGTGGAACGGAGGGAGTAGCTCGCAAGCTATATAAAAGATACAAGTCGCACTAGCAACTGTCATGTGATGAGCTCAAGACTGGGCGGAAGATGAAGACATGGAATATCCATACAACCATTCAACAATGTCCTTGCGGGCAACGTAACGTAAGTCAGTGGCGGAGCCAGGATTTTCGCTGAGGGAGTTCAGAAGTATTTATATGAACTAGTCGAAGGAATTTCAACATCTACTATATATGCAGAAAAAATATTTTTAATCATATAAAAATAATAGTATAATTTTTCGTCGAACAAGAATATTTTTTATATATAAAAAATATATTGAAGTAGAAGTTCAAAGATCTATGATGTGAACTTATCAATTGCACTTTTCAGGGCTCCTTGGTCCTTAGATTTATATTAATAAGATATTACTGTGAGTTGTACTTGTTCTTACATTCTATAGATATTTTTGAAAAAAAAAAAAATAGTAATAATATTGAAACTATAAGTATCATAAACTACAAAAATATCAAATACCATTTGTCATTTTAAAATACATTTTTCTGATATTATTGTTCGAGTAAAGGATATTCCTCCATTTCGATTAAAAACTATTTCGAAAAAACTAATAAATGTTTTTCACTATCATTTTAAGTATTTTAACACTTTCTTAATTATGAAAAGTTGTAATTTATGTTACTTTATTTGTATTTTCTTTTTTAAATCTTGTTTATTACTCAGAGGAGGAGAGAGAATGCTATGCTATTATTGGGATTTGAACTCTCCACCTTAATTTGTGGCGATTATCACTGTGGAAGCATTAGTAATTCGTATAGCGTTGGAAAACTTCAAGAAAATGGATGGAAATAGTTCGTGGCGGTGCCAGAATTTTCATTAAGAATTTGAAAATAAATATACGAATTAGTCGAAAAAGATTCAACATCTACTATATAGACATACTCCCTCCGTCCCATTTTACTTATTTCAATTTGACATTGCATATTGATTAAGAAAAACAATTAATAACATGACTACTTTATCATAGTACCATAATGTTTACATTTTAATTTGGAGAAAAAACAATTAATACTAAGGATAAAAAAGAAAAAAAAATGTTGTCTCGTCTTAATTAATGAAAAATAAAAGTAAAATGAGAAATCAAAGATATTTTAAAGAAAAATAAAAGTAAAATGAGAAATCAAAGATATCTTTTTGAAAGTGAAAAAATATATTTTAATCATGTAAAATAATATAATTTTTCATAAAAGGGGATTCAGATGAACTCGTGAAACAAAAATGGCTCCGCAACTGAAAATAGGTGTAAATTTTGTCAGCAGAACATGTGGTGAATATAATTCTGAAAAAGAGTATACTTTTATGAAAAATAGAGACTACTTTTGTTGTATTTATCCTGAGCTAATCATGTATCTCTAATCGATTCAAAATCGAAAAAAATGTATTGCAAGCTAATTATGTATCTTTTCAAAGGAAAAAATGAATTTTTGTTAGATATATCGAAAGTTAATTATGTATCATGATAGACCCAAAATCAAAATTTCGATAATTATGCAAAATATCAGAATTTTCTATAATTAAGCTTCAACCCATCGGAATTTATGTTAGTTTTTCCTTAATATAATAAAGTAGTTCGTTGTAAAAAAAGTCATGGTTTTGGAGGATTTTCTTTTAAAATTTCATTCCATTGAATGAGTCTTTAATCTTATCCCATTATCCATTTAATTTGTAATCTTATTAGTTTGTCCACTTTCTTTTTCTACTTTGATCATAGGCATAGGATGTTGCCACATCCATTTTTCACTTTGATTAACAATTAATGAACGTAAACATTATAGAAAAAGTGCATGTGAAAATGTCATGCTACAAGTTAGAAACAATAAAGTTATCATTATCTAAACCGTGACACTTTGACATGCTTGTTTATGATATATTTACTTCCTTTAGTTTTCTGTTCGGTGTTTGATATCAGTATTAGGATTTGACAAAATTTGAATCAGAGAATTTAAGATTAATTTGTAGAGATGACGATATCAGGAAGATTTTTTTCATTCTCAAACGTTAGAACTCAAAACTTATAATTAAGAGCAGAGGTATTTCAACTATCTCACCACAATTTTCGATAATACGCGTGAGAGGATTTTAATTTGGAAAAATAGCATAAACATACATCTTAACTTATCATATTTACACAAATTCTCACCCTTAAAAAGTAATTACAAAAACCTCAATTGATCATGTATCTTGATGTATCGGGGAGCTAATATGTATTTCGACAGATCTACAATCGAAAAAAAAATATCGAAAGCTAATTAAGTATCCTTACAAGGAAAAAATATATCTTCAGTGGATGTATTATGTATCTCAACAGACCTAAACTCAGAAAAAATGTATCGGAAGCTGATTGTGTATCTTCATAAAGAAAAAAAATTAACTTTGTTGGATGTATTGGGAGCTAATTATATATCTCGAGAGACCCTAAATCGAAATTTTTAATAATTATGCAAGATATAAGAATTTTCTGTAATTAAGTTCTAAATTATTGAGATTTATGTTGTTTGTTGTTTTAATTTCTCTTTCAAGTAGTACTTTAAAGATTTACAAGTATATATTTCCAAATTCAAAACATTATTTTATGTTTTTATTCCGGGATAAATTGAAGAAGACAACAGATAAATGTGCACTTGACATGATGGAAATCATTTTCTTCAACAAAATGTCATTTCTGGTGTGACTTATGGGTTTCATGCTTGTTTTTCTGAATATTATTTTATTTTTTAATTCCATAGTTGTTAAAAAAATAGATATTATGAGAACAGGATCGTCTAAGACTATATAAAGAGTTCAAATTCTCTCATGACTTCATCCCATCGATGTAGAAAACACAAGATAAAATATGTGTTTGATATGTCGAAATATATATTTCATGTAATTATTTAACGAAAAAAAGTCATTTTTCTGGTGTAATTGATCAGTTCATATTTGTATTTTCCCAAAACTATTTAATTTTATTGTTTAATTCCGTATTAATTCATGGAAGAAGATGCACCAAATAACTGCGTATTTTGGCATGACGAAAGTCATTTTTCTTGAAATTAATTGTTATAAAAAAAGTCATTTCTTAGTATGACTAATTACTTTTTTGTTTGATTTTCCTAGCTAGCATTATTTTATCTTTTAATACGTATGAAATTGAAGAAAATAACAACATATAATTAAATATGCATTTGACATTTGACATACATGATGAAAATCATTTTCTATTGTAACAATATCTGTTTCATGATTGTTTTTCCAAGCATGGTTATCCAATAATGCCATAAAAAGAAATTAATGATACATAGACAAATATAGAAGAAGACATAATAGATAATAGTCAATTCACCACCATATTTTATCTTGCCATATATGTTAACCTAAATTATACGTTATTTCATATTTATTCTTTCATTTATATTGTTTGTCGTATTTCAATTTTATCCATTTCATATCTTGGTTATATCTTTATGGAATCAAATTTTAATTTGTGAACTGTGACGCATTTTCGTAGAGTTGATTTCTCACATATATTAATGGGTATTATCTCAGAAATATATTTTCTTTAATTAAAGAAAATTAAAATCAAGAAGAAATTAGGGTTCAGTAGAATCAGTAACTTTGGCTCAAAATATGTATTTATGCTGAAATAAATCATGTCATCCATAAACTAAAAAGTATAATTCTACCTCTGGATATATTAATAGTAGTTGAATAAAATGCTTCTATACTTGAACCATTATTGATTTTTTTTTGTTTCTCATTCGGTGTTGATTTCTCACATATCACTCAATTAATGGTTATCATCTCAGAAATATATTTTCTTTAGTAAATGAAAATCAAAATCAAGAAGAAATTAGGGTTCAGTAGAATCAGTAGCTTTGGGTCAAAGTATGTATTTGTGCTAAAATAAATCATATCATCCATAAACTAAAAAATAGGAAAAAGACATCATTTCCACCCCAGACTATACCCGAAAAGTCTAAGTCACACCTAAACTATACAAGTGACCCATTACACACCTAAACTATATAAAAGTGATATTATTTCCTCCCCGCGACACCCATTCTTAGGCGCGTATATTACACTTGGTGTAAGTGCGTCCAGCCTATTCAATGACAAACTTAAACGGCTAAAAGTACATCTCTTTAATATGCAACAGATCTATTCTTATTTAAAGCCAATTTGGGGCTCAAAAGGAAACCCTAATTCCCAATTTTATCTCTCAAAATCGAAATTGAAGAGCATTTGTTTGAAGAATTGGTAACTAAATCTTTCTAGTCCTTCCATTTCTTGCTATATTGATGATTATTTTGTCTTAATTTTGTTGCCATTTTCATAATTTTTTCTTTCCTCAAATATTGTTCAACCTCTCTTAAACCTTGTTTTCTTAATCAAGGTACTTTAATGACTAAGATAAGTTTGAGTAGACTTTGTAAGCAAGAAGAAGATCACGAGTTGGTCGAGGTTCGATGCAAACATGGATATTTTTTGCCTTTGATGACTTCATGGACCTCAAGAAATCCGGGTAGACGATATTGGACTTGTCCTTACTATGGAGTAAGTGATTTTTTTCTTCAAACATTGATCTTGAATAGTGTATAAGAATCGAATTGCTTTCATTTTAGAATGCTAGATCATGCGATTTTTGGCTTTGGAAGAATAATTCTATTGATGAACGGTCGAAATTTGTTATTCCTAAATTGTTGGGAAGAATTGGGGAGCTTGAGGAAATAGTTGAATCTTTGGCAAATTGTGCATTTTGTAAACACAAAATAGTTGATGACAAGACTACTAGGACAATCAAATCTGTGGAGAGCAAAATAAACATTAACAAAATAGAATTGCAAATGGACAATTTTCAGGATGATTTGAAGATGATAAAGGCAAATGAGAAGAAATGGAAGATCAAGTTGGCTAAGTCCAAGAAAAGGGAAAAACAACTATGGACTACTCTCATTTGTGTATGTATTTTGGGTGTTAGTTTTCTATTTCAATTCATGTTCTTGAAAGGAGCTCCAAGAAGGCTACCCTAAACTAAGTTGCTTTGTTTTTGTTATGTTTTAGGGGGCTGAAATTTGTATCAATTATTAGGTGTTATCTTTGACAAAACTGCCAGTTTGTGTAATTAAATTGTTGTGTAATGAAATTGTACGATTGAACTTAACAGTTTTGGTTTTGTTTTCAGTGGTTCTTTGTGTTGCAATTTGTATACATAACAACACTAAATGCAATCACAGCTGTTGTACAAGCACAAACACAAAATTCAACAGCACAACACAAATTTAACATTAATAAATGCAGCCACAACTGGTGCAAAAGCAAAAACACAAATTTCAGCAACAATAAACTTACAACTGCGCAATCATTAACCAAAAATGAGTGTCAATTACATCTTGCAGCCAAATACATTTACAAAAAGATCAGTACTGTTAAACTAATTACAGTTACAAAATGCAGTCAAAGTTGCCACTAATAGATTGTTCTTAAAGCAGTCACAGCTGCCAACATCAGTGAACTATCAAAAAATAGTCTTAAATGCAGTCCCAACTGCCAACATCAGTGAATTATCAAAAACAGTCTTAAATGCAGTCACAACTGCCAAGCTTTATACAGTGTTAAATGTAATCTACACCAACTTCTCATAGAGATTGAATATTGGAGCTTTCTTAACTTAAGTGTGCAGCCTTGGACCTTGTTTGCATTTGTTTTCTGCCTCTCATTTCTTGTAGTTGCCTGGAGCTCATAGCTTTTTTTTCTTTCCATTTTACACCAGTTTTTGGTGTATATCCGAGATTTTTAATCACAAATGCTGAAGACTTGGCAGTTTTGAATCTTTCACTAGGCATTCCCGGCTGCTCAAATGAAAAAAGTGTCAACTTTAGTAAATGAAATTGTAGTAAATAAAATTTAGATAGTAAATGTAGTAGTAAACTTACATTAAGAATTGTGCATCCACTTTGTGTGTGAAGTAATCCCATTCCAATCATTCTTGGTCTGTCAGCACACTAAAAATAAAGAAAAGAAGATATTTAGTATAAGGCAAGCATAATTAGTTCACAACACTATCAAATTAAATAAAATACCTTTTCTGTCGAATTCTTTGGTGGTCTACCCCTTCCTCTTCTAGTTGAACCTCTTCCTTTTCCAACAGTAGGTGTTGCACTTGGGACTGCACTTGGACCTGCACTTGGGTCTGCACCAGCAGATGGACTTGGGCCAGGATTTGCATTAGTTCCAGCAGCAGGTGCACCTGTTGGACATCTTCTTTTATTGTGACCCTTGCTATGGCAAGTGCCACATGAAATTTCAATCCCTCTCTTGAACAACTTTCCAATTTTCTTTTTGGTTTCACCTTCTTCTTTCTTCCTATTCTTTCCAGGCCTACCTGGCAGCTTCTTAACAGGAGGTGGCATAACAGAGATATTTTGTGATTGTGGCCACATCTTCATATTCAAAACTAGTTGAATGAAGAAACTATATGTGTTCATGTAAGTTTCTCTATTGTACCAGTGAGAGATGTAGTTTATTGGTTCTAATTTTTTGTGGTGAAGAGCAGCCACTGCATGAGGGCACAGTATGCCCTTCAACATCCATGCTCTGCAACTGCAATATTCTCTAGCAAGATCCACAATATGTCTATATCCTCTATCAAGCACCTCATACCCTGTATCAGAATTCCATTCTATGTTGCACTTCATAGACCTTGTTGTATTATCATTTAGCACTTTCATAGCCATTGGAGAAATGTCACTGATCCAAGTTTCACAAAAATCCCGCATATGTCCCACTATTTTCATCATTTTTACCCTTATCTACTCTAACATTGTAATTATAGTCTTATGCCTAGCTCCTAAAATTCATGCATTAAAACATTCTGCCATGTTGTTGTCTACAACATCACACTTTGTTCCAAAGCTAAAGTAAACCTTGCTCCATCTCTCTGGATTAAAATACATCAACTTATCTAGTATTCCTTCTCCCCCTAACATCTTCATATAGCTAATGTTGTCCCTAAGCTCAGGCTCAAAGGTAGATCTTGCACACCTCCAAAAATATTTTTTCTTCTCAATACCTCTACATATAGCATCTTTTGACCAGTTTGCAAGGACATGCCTTGCACACATTCTATGTTCAACATTTGGTAAATATTCAGTTACAACAATTTTTAATCCCTACAACAAAAACAGAAATAGAAATAGTTACAACATAAACATAAACAGAAACAGATACAATATAAACAGAAATAGAAGCAAAAACAACATTTCTTTACCTTTTGCATGCCTGTTATCACTGTCAAATCTGTCCCATTTCCTAGATGAAGATCTTCTTTTACAATCCTGATAAACCAACTCCAAGTGGTCTTGTTTTCAATCTCAACCACTGCCCATGCCAGTGGCAACATTTGATTGTTACCATCTTTACACACAACAACTATTAACTGCCCTTTTGTCACTCCTTTTAAAAAACATCCATCCAAACCAATGCACTTCCTACAACCAGTTAGGAAGGACTTCTTCATTGCATCCAAACATATGTAGAAACCTTGAAATATTTTTCTACCATCTTCAAATGTTTCATCATGAAACTTCACTACACATGTACTACCTGGATTTGATCTTAACAACTAATCTCTATAATCTAAAATTCTCTCAAATTCACCCATCAGTTCTGCAATCACCTTATTTTTTGCTCTCCTACACACTGTTCTCCCAACATGTAAATCCAGCTCCTTCTTAATAAGCAGTTGAAACTCAAAAATTCTAATATTTGGTTGTTCCTTTATCCTTTCATTGAAGTGGCTAGCTAAGAACTTGGTATTACAAAGTATGTTCCTATTGATAGGATCACACTTATGAACTGAATTATAGGTTTTCACAACAAAGTTCATAGACCTAGAATCAATGCTAGCATAAAGAAGCCATGGACAGCCAGTTGTACACCTAACCCTTACCCTTGTAGGTTCATTAACACATTTCTCAATTGCAACATGTTCAGCAACAACATATTTAGTAACAGCAGCTCTAAATTCATTAACACTTTTAAAAATAAGTCCTAACTCCCACACAACTTTCTGACAGTCTGAATTATATGCAACTCTTTTAACCTTTTTCCTCCTTCTAGCTTTATCTCTGTGTTCAACCTGTTCAACTTCTTCTTCTTCATCTATTACATCATCTGAATCAGTTTCAAAGCTGGCAGCTTCATCAGATGGGTAAAAAGGTTCATCACCAGCTAACTTTCCCTCCAAACAATTTCTATCACCACCTGCAGATTCATCATAGCCAATATCTGGTCCCTTTCTTCCAGTTCCTAACTTAATATGTTCAGGAATTATTGGTCTCTCTCCCCTTTTTTTTTCCTCTTTTCTTCCCTAAAACCTCTTAACTTTTCATCCACATATTCATCCACATCACTCCCAATCTCTATACCTCTATCAATAGATTTTACATCTGAATCTACAACAGATTCAAAAGGTGCAGCAGTAGAATTAGTAGGAGCAACAATAGAACTACTAGGAGCAGCAGTATAACTACTAGGAGTAGCAGCTATAGGAGAAGAGACATGACCAGTAGGTTGTTCAGTAGGAAGAGAAGAAGTATGATCAATAGGTTGGTTAAAAGGAGGGGCATCTTCACTATTTTTAAATGCTCTGTCAACACTTTCAATGTCATTTTCAGTGTCTTTATTAAAAGACACATCACTTGTCCCCTCCACATTCCATTCTCCATCACTTACAAATTCCAAAAGTAGGGCTACCTCAGGTTCACCAACCATGTGACACACAAAAGCTTCCAAAACTTGCCCATTACCCAATTTTTTTGAAATGTCAAGTGTGTCCTTGTCTGACCTAATTTCTTTTAATTTAGAACATTTGTGCAGCCTAACATATAGTACGCATTGTTTGGGAATATACCCTAAATACCTTACATAATCCCTAAATTCAAATAAAGACAACCTATCTACATCAACATCCAAAAATTCAGGAACTTATCCACCCTCATATCTTTTTCCTTTTTCCCCCTTCACCTTACTCATATTAAGTTCTCCACCATGGTAAAGTCTCAAAGTGATCAGTTCAAAACTCATTTTATAAACCTGAAATCATTGACCACAAAAACACAATAAAGATACAAGTCTCATAATACACAAAAACCAAAAAGATACAAGTCTCACAGTACACAAAAATAAAAAAATTATAGTATTTATGCAACAATTATAAGTATCACGCGTTATTTATTACATATTGAACCTCACAGCTCATATTGTTACAGATTGAAGCACATAAACAAACTATAACAGATCAGTTTTCAAGATAAATTAAAGAAAACAAAAACCCCTAATTCAAAAATCCTAATTAAAAATTCTAGTCAAAACCCTAGTAAAATCGAACTATTATAAATGTCAAGGGTTATATTATCATAAATTGAGCATCTAAATAAAAATAAAACGTTAATTTGGACAAATTAAAGATGGAAAAACCCTAACTCAAAAAACCGTAGATCTAATTTAGGAACGAAAATAAATCCTAGATCTACTATATTTAGGAAAGAAAACTAACCTTTGAACTGAAAATCAGTAGTTCCTACATAAAAGATCATAACCTTAAGTGTTTATCCTAGATCGTACCACCTCCATTGAAATCTACCAAATCAACTTGAACTGAAAAGAGATAAAAAATAATTTTTACTTATCAACAATGAGAAACAAAGCAAAATTATTATTTATCTCTTCTATCGGGTTTAAATTTGATAAAAAATTAAAAGAGTGAAGAGAGGTGAATCTTCTACCACGTTTTTTATCTCATCCGATGACTTTTCATTTGGCTGAAGAGGTTTGATCGGGTTAGGGTATAAAATGAGGTTGGGTCGGGTCGGATGGGTTAAATAGATGGGTTAAAAGAGTAATAGGGTCGGGTCAAGTTTTAATAAAAAAAAAAAATTAAATTAGACACGTGGCACCACAAGAGGGCGAGTGGAGTGCACTCCACTCATTAAACTTGGGCATGGATGTCGCGGGGAGGAAATAATATCACTTTTATATAGTTTAGGTGTGTAATGGGTCACTTGTATAGTTTAGGTGTGACTTAGACTTTTCGGGTATAGTTTGAGGTGGAAATGATGCATTTTCCCCTAAAAAATATAATCGTTCCTCTGGTATATTAATAGTAGTTGAATAAAATGCTTCTATACTTGAACCATCATGATTTTTTTTTTGGTTTCTCATTCGGTATCCGGTATTTGCATTGGAGTCTGAGGTAGGGCTCCATTCGGAGGGTAGCGTTCCCTACTAAGGATTTTTCTATATTCAGGGTTCGAACCCGAGACCTCTGGTTAAGGGAGGACCAGACTCATCCACTGCACCACATCCTTTGGTGGTCATTATCGAAATTATTACGTAAAATATAAGATAAAATTACGTATAATAAACCCTTGTGATTCGATTCTTCTCCAAATCTCATACATATATATAGGGGCGGAGCTATACTTAGGATAGAGGTTCATCTTAACCCACTTTGATAAAAAATTATACTTTTAACGTATATATATATAGTATATGTCGAATCTTCTTCGATTAATTCATATGTTCACTTGTGAATCCCTTGATGAAAAATCCTAACTCCACCGCTCCATATATAGTGCACCGAACCACCTTTTTTAACAGTAATATTTTATGGTTCAATATAAGCACATTATATTGGATTTACTGCATGTTGGGGTCCCCAAGGAAGATAAGATAAGGTTCATATGAATGTGTGAATGAAATTAAAAGTTCAAAAAGTAAGATTGACACTTTCCTTAGCCTAGCAAAAATTGGATGAGAAACAATAATGGCTACTACTTCTCCATCCATTATTTCTCTCAACTTACTCGTAATCAACTCAAAATCACCTCTTTTACCTCCTAAACACTTACCAAATTCAAAAAATTCACTTCCAAATCTACTCATATCACCCAAAATCATCCGAAAAAATCGTAGAATTTACGCTCTTTCGAATAGTAATAATTTCTCCTTAGCAGAAGCGAATCTAAATGAAACAGCGGATCAGCTGGTTGTTACATCGACGGGTGATGAGGGAGTTTCTACTGTTATTTCATCGCTCTTACTCATCGCTTTCATCGGATTATCCATTCTTACGATAGGAGTAATATACATTGCGATTACGGATTTTTTGCAAAAGAGGGAGAAGGAACAATTCGAGAAAGAAGAAGCAGGAAAGAAGAAGAAGAGTGGGAGGAAAGGGAAGACTGGTACAAGAGCTAAAGCGGGGCCGAGAGGGTTCGGACAAAAGGTTGAGGAAAATGATCAGGACGATGATTGATTAGGGACAAAAAGTTACCATGCATGCATGAACTTTAACTAGATTGGTTAAAGTTTTCTTTATTGTGATGAGTAGTAGTTTGTCTTTGTTAGTTTGTAATTTGTAGTATCATTTTTACTCATTTAGACTGTTGAGTACTTCTATATTCCGATTTACGTGGCACAAGTTTTTTATAATAGAAATATTTTGAGTTTAAAATTCCTTTTTTACTATTTACGCAAGTATTTAATGTTTGTTTTAGATCAAAAATCTCAGAGTCCTCAATTTTGTAGTAAATTTATGTCAATCTAAAGAATATCACATAAATTGAGATTGGGGAATAATATTTATTGGCAAATTAAAAAAAATAGTTACTAATATATCGATTGTATTTACTTTTTATTACTACACACAGAGAGTAAATATGCAACCACGGATGATGATTAGGGATGACAATGGGGCGGGACTCGAAGTTACCATGCATCAACTTTAACTAGCTTCGTTAAAGCTTTTCTTTATTGACGAGTAGTTTGTCTTCCTTTTAGCACGAATTAATTAATGTTTGTTTTAGATTAAAAATTTCAAAAGTCTTCAATTTTGTAGTAAGTTTTACATCAAGTTAAATAATATCACACAAATTGAGATGGAGAAATAACATTTATTGGCCAAAAAAAAAAAAAGTTATTCGACTACTACACAGAGAGTAAGTGTGCAACCTTTGAGTTTGAGTTGATAATATTTCTGTGCATTTTCTATTGTAATTCATAAAAGAGAGTGCACAAAGAGAGAGACTATATGTTACATTTGTTTCAATTTGAAGTAGGGGTGTCAAACGGCCCGGCCGGCCCGGCCCGACCCGATTATCTAACCCGGCCCGGTTTGACCCGGCCCGGTAGGCCCTAGAGCTTTAGGGTTCTGGGTCCCGGGGCGATTATTTTGTTAAAATGGGCCCGGGCCAGGCCCGCCGGTTAACCGGCCCGGAAAATTAAAAAAAAAAAAATGGATTTTGGGCCAAACTAGCCGTTGGCCCAACGGCTATATAGCCGTTTTTGGGTCCAAACGGCTAGTTTGGGCCCATTTAGTAAAAGAAAAAAAAAAAAACTTTAAAAAATATTTTTTAATCCCCAAAAAATATCTATAAATACCCTACAACTTCAAATCATTTTTCACACAATTTTTCACTCTCTCAAATCTCAATTCTCAATTCTCAAATATTCAATATATTTAATTTCTTAAAGTGTTCACTCTAATTTTTTAATTTTTCGTTTACAAAGTACGAGCGGAAGTTTCTAAAGTCGCAATCTTCGGATACATCCAAAATTTGGTATTGTCGTTCCATCTCTTACGTTTAATTTTTATTTATTGTATTAATTGTTTAATATTTAATTTTATTATATTTGTGTATTTTGAATATTTTTAGTTTAATTTAATTTATATTATGGATAAATTAAAAAACTTCGCTACTAAAGGTGTTAAAAAATTTTATCCCGAAAGCGGTAGTGGTAGTAAAAAGCGAATTACTAGCGGTAGAGGTAGTTCAAGTAGTAGATATACTCGTGTGTCTTCGCCTCCGGTACCGCTTGGTACACCTTTTGAGGAAGAAATAGATGTAGGTGCTCACGATATGGATTATGTAGAAGCTCAGGAAAATTACGGTATAGAAGAAGAAAATGAAGTAGATGCGGTTAATTTAGACGAAGATAATGAAAATATTGCTGAAACACCCGCAGTAGGAGATGCTAACGTTAGATCTGAATCAGTTAATCTCCCTTTCCGTCCTCCCAGTGCCCCAAAACCTCGTAAAAGAACTAGTATTGCATGACAATTTTTTGAACGTATATCAGATATTGAGGTGCAGTGCAATATTTGTCAACAAATATATAAGCATAGAAGTGGAGGCAAGCAAATGGGTACGGGTACGTTAATGAGACATATAGCTGAAGATCATAAAAGAGAGTTAAATATTGCAAAAGGTGGTGGGGACCCAGCAACCGGTCAAGTAGCGAAAAAGTATAATAAATTGAGGGACAGGGAAGAAATAGCTAAAATGGTAGCTGTGGGTTGTTTGCCTTTTAGTTTTCCTTTTTCTGATGCCTTTATTCGTTATATACAAGCAATTTATAATCCTATGTTTAATGGTATTCCTAGAACTACTTGTCGGTCTGATATTTTTAGACTCCATTCACAATATTGTTTTTATTTATCAACATTGTTAAAAAATATTCAATGTAGATTGTCTCTAACTTCTGATCTTGGTCGTGCTGTAGATAAAAATGATTATTTAACCGTTACTTGTCATTGGATGGATAGTAATTTCGTGATGCAAAAACGTATTCTTGCTTTTTTATATGATGAACATCGTAAACATACTGGACAATTTATTGCTGATTCTATTGCTAAAATTACCGAATATTAAGGTATAGAAAATAAAATTTTATGTATTGCTTTTGATAATGCTTCTAACAACAAGACTGCTATAACAAAAATAAAATCTACGCTATCTCCGCCCTTGCCTGAAATTTTTCATATTAAGTGTGCATGTCATATATATAATTTAATTGTAAAAGATGGTCTTGAGTTTTTTGAGCTTTATATTGAAAAAATTCGTCTTGTCGTTGGTTTTATTCAAGAAAATAATCGTAGATCGAGAATTAGAGAATTTAAAGTTAAATGTCAAGAAAATGGACTTACACCGATTTTGATGCCTGAGGAAATTGATACTAGATGGAATTCTACGTATGAATTTTTAAAAACTTGTTATAAATATAGAATTCCTATTACACTAGCTTTTAACCAACATTGCGGTTCATTTGCTGATTCTGCTGATTGCATGCTACATAATTCTGATTGGGTTGTAATTAATGATCTTGTTAAGTTTTTAGAAAAATTTTATGTAGCTACGGTTGAATTTTCCGGTGCTTACTACTATCCTACTGTTTGTAATATTTTGGCATATATAGTCGATATTTCTGGTTTGCTCCAACAATATAAAAATAAAGAAGGTTATAAAGAAGCTGTTGGCGCCATGTTTACGAAATTTAAAAAATATTTTTTTCCGATTCCCCCTATTTACTTGGTTGGTGCTATGCTAAATCCGTGCATGAAATATAATCATCTGTGTCACTTTAGTACTCTTATTTATACTAAGTTAGAAATAAATACTAACCATGATTCTGAACAAGTACAACCTGATTTGTGGACGGCTACGGCTGATGCAAATGATTACATAGAAAAATTATATGATTTAAATTGTTGGAACAGTGTTGATGAGATAACTTACACATCAACTTATCGGGAAGAGCTGAAATATTATCTTCGGACGGCACTAGAGGATCGCAGACGACGGATCAACACGTTGGATTGGTGGAGGAATAATGAATCACAATATCCTGTGCTTTCAAGATTAGCTAGAGATATCTTGAATGTTCCAATGTCAACCGTTGCATTAGAGAGCGCCTTCAGTCAGGGACGACAGCATCTTGGAGACAACCAACACTCATTGGGAAACAATGCAATGAATGTTCTAGTTTGCCTCAGAGATTGGATTAGGGAGGAAAGAAGAAACCAAGGAATGGAACCGGAGCCGAGCGACGAGCTGAAACTTGAAGAAATTATGACTTCACGGGAGAACTCAGCAGAATCAAGTCCAATGCATGGTTTTGCCCCTGTTGACTTCGACTATCCTATGCAAGTTCCCATTAATATTAACATGAATGAGTTGGAAAAAATGATGCATAGTTTATAGATTTTTCATTCATGTAAATTAAAAAATTTGGATCATTTTGCAATCAATAAAATTCCCCAAATTCATTCAGTCCTTAGTCGTTGTTTTTTATTTTTTTTTATTTAACGATTTAAAATTTTAAATTGAATTTCTAGTTTTCTACTTTAAATTAAAAACTTACTTCTAATATATTATTAATTTACTACCAAATATTATTAATTTATTATATTAAGTAGCATATGTTTTGTATATTTGTGCATATATCTTCTATAGAAGTGTATATTTAACGTATACATGTGTATATGTTTTATAAATTAGTATATAAGTATATCTATACATATTGTAATGTATATATAATGTAGTATATTTTATAAGTAGTAGTATATATACATTGAATGGTGCATATACACGTGTATATATCTTCTATAGAAGTGTATATTTAATGTATACATGTGTATATGTTTTATAAATTAGTATATAACTATACAAATATATATTGTAATGTATATACATTATAGTATATTTCATTTAAAGTATTACATATTCATAGAATAGAGTGAATGGATCTTCTATAGACGTGTATATTTAACGTATACATGTGTATATATTTTATAAATTAGTATATAACTATACAAATATATATTGTAATGTATATATATTGTATATATCTCATTTAAAGTATTACATATACATAGAATAGAGTGTATATATGTGAATAGATCTTCTATAGACGTGTATATTTAACATATACATTACTTTATGTTTTATAAATTAGTATATATATTGTAGTATATACTTTTTTTAAAGTAATACATATATATTGAATGATGCGTATATATGTGTATATTATCTTCTATAGACGTATATCTTTAAAGTATACAAGTGTATATGTTTTATAAATTAGTATGTAACTATATATATATACATATTGTTGTATATATATATATGTATATCACTATATTGTAGTATATATTTTATTTAAAGTAGTACATATATATTGAATGGTGCATATATATGTGTATATATCTTCTAAAGTAGTATATATTTAACGTATACATGTGTATATGTTTTATAAATTAGTATATATATATATATTGTAGTGTATATATATATATATATATATTATACTATTATAGCATATGTTTTATTTAAAGTAGTACGTATAGTCATATATAATTATATATTGAATGGTACGTATATATGTGTAATTTTTTATACTTTATATATTTTTTAGAAATATATATTGTATATTGGAGTGTATATAGTGTATATTGGATTTTTTATTTATTTTTTAAACGGGTTTGACCGGTTTTTAACCGGGTTTGACCGGGTTTTGGTGGGTTTGACCGGATTGGGTTAAGTGGGCCGGGTTCGGGTGGGTTTTAATTTTTTTACTGTTTGACCCGGCCCGGCCCGGTTAACGTCAAACCCGGCCCGTAATCGACCCGTAACCCGGGTAAAATGGGAGGGCCGATTCCGGGTTGGCCCGGCCCGGCCCGTTTGACACTCTTAATTTGAAGTTTATGAGTTTTGGTTATGATATCTTATTTAATTGATTTTTTTATGTGACTCAATCAAAGTTACAACTGTTGAAACTTGAAACTAGCAACATCATCAAAGTCTAAACCTCAAAAGGCAATTGTGAATTTTTTTCTCGTTTTTCATCCATTGTTTGAATCGAAATTTGATTAGTTATTCGAAAATTCACGTTGCATAGAGCCTATTTAGGGGCAAATGTTTCGTACCAAGAATTATTTCATATTTAGAGATTAAAATCAACAATCTAATTAAGACGGAAACAACCTCATTCGTCTCGATGCCTTGACAAGTTGTACCCAAAAATAAAAATAATTGTTTTATCACTTTCCCTTTTGGGACCATTTTGTGTTTTGGTGGGGTGGGGACAGAAGGTAAGGGGAGGCAAAAAGTAGTATGGGACCCCAAATTAAATATGTATAATGTTTGTTCCATATTATTCATTTTTTAAAGAGTCAAACATTTTTCCCAAAAAAAAAAAAAAAAAAAAAAAAAAACTAGTACTACAAATTTACAATATGAAAAAGTTAGATAATAGCTCTGGTTCAAAAATGATAAACAATTCGAAATAAGAGCATCAAACTTTTAGTAATCTTTGGTTTCTTATAAAATTTGAAATAGTTTTTACCTGGTTGAAATTAAATAAAAAGTACTATAATATACATTATACTTTCTTTTATATTTACAAGTATTTTTAAAACATATAAAAGAATAAATTATTTGACTTGTTAGAAATTGATAGAATCATATAAAGTGGAACAAAATGGGTAGCTCTTTTTAGATATGATTTGTAAATATCAAAATGCACTTACTTAAGGAAACTTATAAAATTCACAAATGTGTAAACAAATTATAAATATCTAGTTACCTTTTCCCAAAAGGTTTATTCCTAGTAAATATCAGCACTTGTACTTCAAATATCATCATCTTGGAGAGCATATAACTCAAAGTATACAACCACCAAATTATTTGATTAGATAGATGTGAATAATCTCTCCATATTCTTAATCAAAAGTCGCAAATTCAAATCATAAAAATGAAACAATTCCAACTTAGAAAGCGTTTTTCTGTTGAATGAGCCTTACACATAGCCAACAAACAGCAAGAACAACAACATATTCAGTGTGTTCCTACATATCGGGATCTGAGGGCGGGTAAAGTCTACGCAGTTCGTACCACTACCTCGGAGTTGAGATAGTTTCCTGTTAACCCTCGACTCAAGATAAAATACAGTCTAGAAAAAAATGTACAAAAGACAATAGGAAGTAACACAACAACATGCAGTAACAGAACACTACTATACCAGAAAATAATACAAGAAGCAATCTACCCCAAACAACATACTCTCTCCGTCTCATTTTATGTGTCGTCATTTTCTTTTTTTCGTTCGTCCTAAAAAGAATGTTACCTTTCCTTATTTGGTAACTATTTAAAGACACAACTTCATTTTTATCCTTATTGGTCCCACCCACTCAATTAAAGATAGTGATAGTACATTTTTTAATAAGGACAATTTGATAAACATCATCAAATCTTTACTTATTTCTTAAACTCCGTGTCCGATCAAATCATGACACATAAAATGAGACGGACGAGTATATATCAACAAGAATCCAAGAACAAGAAATTACAAGCATAGCACCACGACTGCTAATAAAAACATCTCACTCCTATCTATCAACAATTCGCGAATCTAAACTAATCTAACTAGTAAATTCTAAATATTAGATATTTTGAAAAAAAGAAATAAAAAACTCAAAGCAGGACAATCTAACAAAAGTGTCTCATTCAAATTTATTGAGAATAACATGGACATTAGGATAGAGAAATTGGATGAAATTTTCAAGACTATTAATTCTCATCCTCAACACAAATGGGACCCACTGAAATCCCTTTGATCGTAACTTCATCCAATCAGAAACAAGTACCAAGGATGAACTTTACCAACTTGGCCAATTAAAATACAGATAAGGCCTTATTATGGACCCCATAAGTGTAGTCCTCCCATTCCCTATAGAAAACTCCCAAAAAAAAACTCAAAAAATTTGTCCCCCAAAAAATAATATTACTATAAAATAAGAACTGTATTTTGCTGTAAAAGTGCATTTTGTGGGTTCCTCAAATAATTGCACTTTTTGCTTTGCCTTTTTGAGTTGCTCTAGAGCTCTTTTTTCAACTATTCTACATAAAGATCTTACTCAATATATCTTCTTCCACCTACTATTCAAAAGTAGAAAATACATTCAATTTGTTGATATTTCTAGTTATAATAATAATTTCATATTTTTGTAATCTCATATACTATGGGTTCTGAGAGGAAATTAGCAAGTGCAATGGGTGGAAAAACATTAAGAGCATGTGATAATTGTATTAAAAAAAGGGCACGGTGGTATTGTCCTGCCGATGATGCATTTTTATGTCAAAATTGTGATGCCTCCGTTCATTCGGCGAACCCTTTGGCGCATAGGCACGAAAGGGTTCGCCTAAAAACGTCATCATTGAAAGAACCTTCGTCATCATTAGATGACTACTTACCCGATTTGGAAAGTCCAGTATCGGTTTCATCGGTATCAGTGTCAGTTCCATCATGGCATCGCGGATTTACTAGGAAGGCACGGACTCCTAGGCATGGGAGAAAGGATAGTAAATCCGCGGGGGATGGAGATGTTATTCTCATGAAAAACCCTATTCATATCGTCCCTGAGATGTTAAGTGATGAGAATTCGCATGATGAGATCGAAGAGGAGCAACTCTTATATCGAGTGCCAATATTAGATCCCTTCGTGGCTGAGCTCTGCAGCTCGGCCACGAATAATCAGGAGATGATGGAGAATAGCACAACAACAACAGCAGCAGAGACGGATTCAGAATTTAAAGTTGAATCTAAGGAGACAGCGTTGCAGGATGATATCTGTAACGTTGGTCTTAATAGATTTCACGGGGTGTTACCATCGGAGATGGAGCTAGCCGAATTCGCAGCCGATGTGGAGAATTTACTAGGGAAAGGACTTGATGATCATGAGTCATTTGACATGGAAGGATTAGGTTTATTGGAAGTTTGTAATAATAATAATAAAGAGGAAAATTCAATGGAGTGTTCAATGGTTAGTCATGAAAAAGTCAAAATTGAAGATGAAGGTGAAGTCGAATTCGTTACAAAAACAACTTCTGCTACTACTCACTACGATCATCAATTTGATCATCATAGTACTCATCATGATATTGATATTAATGGAGGCACATTTGAGTTCAAATTCGACTACGATTCGCCGATGAATATTAGGAGAGAAGATGAAGTAGTTATGAAGAATATTAGTGAGGATAATAATGTTGCAATTGGTGATGAGAATCAGATTAATAAGAAGAAGATTTTATTAAATCTTGATTATGAAGGTGTATTAACAGCATGGGCTGATCAAAGGTCTCCTTGGACTAATGGTGAAAGGCCAGAATTGGATACAAATGACTCTTGGCCAGACTGCATGGTAAGTTTTAATTTAATTTTTATTTATTATTAGCATATTATAAGTTTGCATTAATGGAATTGATTGGCATATATATATAAAGTATAGTCCTTTATTTGTTGATTGCATAATAATAAGGTCCAATTTCCTAAATTTTGAAAGTGATAGTCCACATGATTCTTGATTCGTATAAATGGAACTTTAAGAATATATACTATAGTAATAGTTAATGCACTTTATATTAAGGTCTTTAAGTAAATATTGCTTCTTTTTTTTAGTATATGGGGCATATGACAAAAGATATTTGAGCAAAAATATCTTAGATATTCTCTTCATTTCAAGTAGGACGTTGGGCTTTATAAATTTTGGAACAAAGTATTAAAATAACAAAATGAACTAACACTTATATAGTATATATCTGTTATTAAAGCAATTTTTTTTGCATGCTTTCTTCTACATTAGTTTTCAACAACAACAACAAACTCAGTATATTCCCACAAAGTGAGGTCTGGGGAGGGTAAGATGTACGCAGTCCATATCGCTGCCTCTGAAGAAGTAGAGAGACTGTTTTCGACTTCTACATTAGTTTTCATCGAGTGAAAATCACTTTAACCACTATGAAGGGCAAATATTCATGCATAGGGGAGTACGTGAATAACATTTTAATATCTCCAAAATTTAACTTATATATACTCACAATACAGTAAAACATCTTCATACTGTCAGCAAAGGCGGAGTTAGAATTTGACGATTATGGGTTCGGAATTCTAGTAATTATGCAAAAGAAACATAGGGTGTGACCAAAGTTACTGAATTTGGCCAAACACGTACAGTATATCCTAGCTCTGCTCTTGATTACGAATGTAGCTTAACTTGTTATTATACTATATGTTAGGTAACTAATTCCACTATGGATAGTTATTTTTCCGCCGATCTGATTGTGTGAAAATTCTTTTAACACTGTCGATATACATAAGTTGATAAAATGGCCATTTTTTGCAGGGAAATTACATGGGAATAATGAATGAAAATGCAATAATTGTGGATAGAGGAAGAGAAGCAAGAGTTTCAAGGTATAGAGAAAAAAGAAGAACGAGGTTGTTTTCGAAAAAAATAAGATACGAGGTTAGAAAATTAAATGCTGAAAAGAGGCCAAGAATGAAAGGAAGGTTTGTTAAAAGGGCTAGTTTTGCAACAACAACGACAACAACTCCTAATTACCCTATGGTTAAATAATTAATCAATGTTAAGTTTAATTTTTTATTTTATTTTTACCACTAGGTTTTACGTAGTACTGTTTTTACTACTAGTTGTAAAATAGTACTTGTAGACTTGGAGAGGTTTTTTTTGTATATATAGTTCATAATAAATAGCTATATGCTATAACAATTTTGTCATTTTGAATTAGGACTTTTTGGATCAATGATGGTTCTCCAAATTGTTCTTATTATTTTTGACAAAGAAGAAGAAGAATAAAATCTCTAGAAAATTATAGCTCCTTTTTTGTTTTCTCATTTCGAAAATTCGTATTGAGATTTGGTTAAATTTGACTTCGCGCATTGCAAAACTTATTTAAGGGACATTCTCTTTGTTAGAAGCAAGAGAATATCTCCATTGGCTATTTTACTAAAAAAAAATCACAAAGTTAACTCTAATATTTTGTATCGAGGCGGATTTATAGGTTCGATTCTGAATTTACGTGAACTCAGTAACTTTTATCAATATATTATTGCATACTACTTTATACTAGTATCTGGATTTTGAACGTAACCTAATTACTTATTAACATATATACTATTAACTTAAGATTATTATAAAAATCTAAAAGCTTCAAAATTTCAAGATCAGTTTTCATTTGCATTAAGGAGCTGCTTAGAACACTCTTGAAAATAAATATGAGATTATTTTATTCAATGTTTGATTGATAAAACATAACATTGTACAATAAAATTAGCTATTTCATAA
Organism: Capsicum pubescens; assembly: GCA_030864215.1. Lineage (NCBI taxonomy): Eukaryota > Viridiplantae > Streptophyta > Magnoliopsida > Solanales > Solanaceae > Capsicum > Capsicum pubescens. The sequence continues at coordinate 415,171,253 of CM061548.1, forward strand.
ACTCTGTGTACCTAATTCAAAGAAATATTTTTATTTATACCATCTCGTGTATCAAAAACGAACCATAATGGTACAATTTTAAACCCTACGTGTCACTTCGTTTTTATGATATTTTCAATAATCAATATATATCTAGAATATACAAGAGAATGTTTAGATAACCACAATAATGTGTAATTAACATAAAATGTGTCTTTTAATCTAAAAATTGAATTGAATTTTTAGGAGATAGATTTAATTTGAAGTTGACAGGCAAAATGATTTAGAGTGGACCAACAAGTATTAAATATATAGCTTGGCATTTTCTTATAGGTCTACGTGGTTAACATGCTTAATGGACCCGTTCATTTTTGTGATTTGATATCTTCCTATATAGGGAAAGAAAAAAAAATATAGGAATCTAAAATTTTAAAATTTAAAGTTTATGAATGATTATAATCATCTTAAGCCGATATTATAATAATTAAGTCAGTGTACAATTAAATATGTAAGAAAATTTTGATTTCTTCATAAATGCTTTTGATTTCTTCTTTTTTGAATAAGAAAATTTTAAAAGTTTGATTAAAAAGGTTCATACTTGAGTCAATAAATAATTAATTAACTATATACTACTCTATTTTATTTATCGATTAAATTTATTTTAGCTCATTCAAATTTAATTCAATCAACCCAATTGACATACCTACTTTTTATATGTAGAAATGATATATCATTATGTCAGATCATTTTCAGTTCCAATAATTCTGTTGAAATTGTTTGTTTCTTCCTTAGAACAATGTGATAAATGATGAATAATGGATGAGCAACTCAAATGCACACACTTGTTTTTTTTTTTTTTAACATAAAATTGACTCTTCAATGGTCGTTATAAAAAAATAAAAGGAAGAAGACAAAGATTACATGAGCACTCTATTATTATTATTATTATTATTATTATTATTATTATTATTATTATTATTATTATTATTATTATTATTATTATTATTATTAAAAAGAAAAATACAGTACATCAAGTGGACCAGCATTCTCCTTTTGGAATTTTTTATTTGGACATATGACTATAAAATCTCATGGTTAAAGGACTTTAAAAGTGGGGACAAAAGACAACTTTTTGTTTGGATCTTTAGATGGAATATTATTATTATTATTATTATTATTTAAAAAAGACTCAAGTTTATCATCAATTATTAAAAATGACTCATTTATATCATCTGTTAAAAATTTTGGCTCATATAAACCACTTGTTATATATTTCTTTTCTTAGATATTGTCATCATAGCTTCTTCTCTCTTTCATTTTTAAAACGTTTGCCTCATCTAATAATTTCTTCACGTTTTACGTTAGTTTTTTCTTTTTTTCTTTTTAACTGAATATAAACTTGTGAGTCAAATTTTACATTTTAAAAAATTAAATATGTTTGTTTGTTTGTTTATTTATTTATTTATTTGGAGAATTTGAGATTTGAAACCATGGTTTCAAATCATGATCCTAAATTGTATATGAAAATGTGATTTAAAATCGTAACTTCATAGCACATGTCTAAAAGCAAGCTTAAATTGCTCAATTATGCTAGCGTTGCCGAGCAGTGTTTGGATATCAAACGGACCCCCCCTCCCCCCCCCCTAGAAAGTAATTTTAACGTGGCCGATTTCTCCTCCTTTGCAATCAGTTTCTCTACAGCATCCGCGGCTCTATCTAATTGTTCAACCTTTTCAAATATGATTTCTATGTTATGTATGACCGCGCCCAAAAATAGCAAGCGAAGTTGGGCTCAATGATGCCGCTTATTGGGCCGAATGACCAAGCAACACCAAATGAGCCCATATATAAATGGGCTTCTTTAATGGGCTTTATAATATAAATCAGTCAAAAAAACTTAGTTCCAAATTCCAATTTTTATATATATATCAAATTTGGAGTTGATTTGAATCAATTTTGAAATCAAAATGTATTGCTAAATTTTTGCACATTATGTTATGTTGATTAAGAGGATTTAGCCACAAATTATGATCATAAAGCTCCATAACTTATTATTAAAGTAAGTTCGAGCAAATATCATATAAAAAAAATTAGGTTTTACTTAGAAATCTCAATGAATCGCCATAAATCAAATTTAAAATTTACTTGCACCAAATATCCACTTTGTGCAAATCACCCAATAATAAGTTATCTTGATTAGCATCTAATTTAGAGGTTGGGAAGAGCAACTACTTGCAAATTGCAATAAATTTATGTTGGTTCATCTAGACCAAAGACTAAATTAAAGCAATTATGCTATATTTTATTATTTTAAATAAAAGATAATTTTTTTTTTTATTATTATTATTATGTTTCATATAAAGCAACACTTAGTGTTTAGAATTGAGTGTATGTGATGCAATACGATTTTCATATTATTTTTTGTAATTGATTTTACATACCTTATAACCCTTTTGAATTGTTAAGTTTGCTTCAAAAAATGAGACAAAATTAAAATTGGATAAGAATATATGTTGGACTTTTAATTTAGGTTTAGTTTCTTAAATCTTCTTTGATTACACTTTTTTTTTAAGCGGGAATCTATTGAAAACAGACTCCTCATTTCTTAAAAATCAATCTAGCTATCTCGTAAAGACTAGAATAAAATCAAACTACATCTTTCTCTTTGAAGATTCACTTATAAGATTATATTGGATATATTATTATTTTCTAAATTAGTAAGGAATAAAATAACATAACATGCAAAATAAAATAATTTAACTCTCTTGACATGTTTATCTACGCCATCACATTGTTAGAAAGTGTTATTTACCTACTTCCTAGATTATTATGTTCAATAATATTAATTATTATTTTTTAGTAATTTAACCCTCCTCCATGATTGTCCAAAACAATACATTAAAAAGAAGTACGAACTCTTTATGCAGTGAAAAATCAACACTGCTCATAAAGACACTTAATAATACTAATAATTAAACAAGTTATCCCATTAAATTATAACAATATAGCTATTAGTAATTATTAATTAAACATCTAATGACTCATTAGGGATGAAATGTCAAATCCATATTATAATATTTTATTGTAATTATGCGGAGAAACTTCATCGCTTTGCTAATCTCTATTAACTCAATCTGAAATATTATTATATTATTAAACTGTTTGATTAATAAATAATAAAACTAATCAAGTACTTTACGTCTCCAATTACCAAATAAAATATTTACCTGGCTTTTCAATTAGTGATTAAAAGTGGTCTTAGTGCAAAGGACCTTTGGTTCTCTTAATTATTAAATATTCCCTCAGTTCATTTTTATTTATCGATTATTTTAAAAATATATTTTTACTTCCTTTTGTCACTTTCACATTTCAAGAAAAGACTAGAATTTTTCTTAATTTTTTATCAGTAGCATTAATTACTTCTTCTTCAAATTATTTTTCAAGACAATATCTAATCGAGTCTAAATATCATTAATAGGGCAGTGTGGTAAAATATCCATGTCAATCTTTATTTTTTTAACGAACGTATCAAGTTTAAATGTGACAAATAAAAATTAACGGACATTAATAATCCAATTGTTTAGCTCTTTCTTTTGAGAAGTCGACAATCACGGTTTGCACGTCATATTCAACAAATGGAATTAAATAATGCTTTTAATACGTAGCATTTTGTTTAAGAAATTACAACTTGCAATTTTTCATATTTTGAAAATAAATATAAAAATAGGTAGAAAAGTAAAAGTTTTCTTGTTAATTATTTTAATTAATAATCCATGGTGGACTATTAGGCAGATTCAAGTATATACCATCAATGGAATCCATCGTCGGTATATAGTTTTTAAATTAAAAATTGAGGAAGCTCTATTTGTTGACCTTATGATAAGAGTATTATCTTTTAAATAATTAGTTAAGCCAATCAAATTGGACGATTTTAATATTTGGAATATATGTTGTGATCCAATAACAAGAAACTTTGTCTATGAGGATTAAAAATAACATAAATCCCAACCTTCTTAGAATTATTTACACTCTTTCCTACTTCCTTAATTACTTTACTCTTTCTCCCGATTCATATACATAACAAAGCCGACATATACATAGAAACATTTGTATATGACAAAACCGACATATTTATAGCAAGGACGATTCATATACATAACAAGTATGACAAAAGCGACATATACATAACAAAACCGATTCATATACATAAGACATATACATAGAGCTATGTATCTATATTTTTAGAGAAAATGGAATTTTTGTAATATGTTTGGAGAGATGAGATTTTTTGTAATAAGTGAAACTTAAATTGTGGGTTTGTGTAATTTTTAGCTATGCTAAACTTAAGGGTGGTATAAATGTCGAAAAATTGGACCAAATCGAATTAAATTGGTTCTTCGATTTGGTTTCAATTTTATTTTTTCTAAAATTTAGATATTTGATAAAGTTTTCGATTTTAGAGTTTTGATACTTTGATCCAATTTTTGATTATTTGATTCTTCTATGACATGTCCGGCCTCCTATTTAGTTCTCGATTATTGGGTTTCGATTCTTCTATGACATGTATGGCCTCTTATTTAGTTCTCGGTTAAAGGGTTTCGATTCTTTTATGACATGTAAGGCCTCTTATTTAGTTCTCGGTTAAAGGGTTTTGATTCTTTTATGACATGTATGGCCTCCTATTTAGTTCTTGGTTATAGGGTTTCGATTCTTCTATGACATGTATGGCCTCCTATTTAGTTCTCGATTATAGGGTTTCGATTTATCATTAATTGTAGATTAACTTTTATTTTTATATTTTCTTTTAATTCCTAATTTATATGATGTATTTTATGTGGATATTTGTTAATGTTCTACCACTTATGTGAAAAACAGCCCATGCACGACTTATTATATATTGACCATATAATATTGATTAAAGTATGTTAACCCTCCATGATGTATGTGATTACAAGGGGTGATATGTTTTTGGTAGATATAAGAAATTAAAATGATTTTTATTTTTTTGCTTTAGGTATTTGATATTCGAAATTTAGTGGCGCAGCTAGCTAATTCGAATTCATCTAGAACAGCCTCACCAATATCGTAAGCAGAGGCGCATCTAACCTTGACAAATAGATCACGTAAATTTAGTAGCTTTAATTTTATCCAAAAATATATATTGGTATAAAGAAAGCTACTTAATATATACAACAACAATAAACTCAGTGTATTTCCACAAAGTGGGGTCTGAGGAGGGTAAAATGTACGCAGTTCATACCGCTACCTCCAAAGAAGTAGAGAAGTTGTTTCCGATAGATCCTCCGGCTCAAGATAGAGAATAGTAAACAAGAGTGTAATGAAACATGAAGCATGATGAATGGCATAACATAAAAAGGGATAAGACATAATAAAATAGAAATCAGAGCAATACGAGATAAGATAAATAAGCGCAATATGAAATAAGAGATAAGAAATAGGACATCAGGAATACGCCCCCACCTAGTAGTAACATACACTCACAGACCAGAGACACCCGCCACGCCCAGACCCTCCTGACTAGGGGCTCCTACCTATGGACACAATCCTAGGATTACTAACCCGGCTATACATGAGTTCTTGTAACTACTTGCTACAACCCACGCACACATCCTAGTTTTCTATCCTTATCCGCGACCTCCACACCTTCCTATCTAAATATATAATTATATTTAAATGTAAAATTGAGTATTGTTATAAATTTCCTCTATCTCTAAATATGTGTTAGTATTTTTTTTCTTGACATTCGACCTATCCTTATCGATGTATGTGAATTTTGTAGATAATTGAAGATAAATTTTCAAAATTTATTCGCATAATTTATGATCAAACACTAGTTAATTTTAATTTATTCTCAATACGCTCACTAATGGAGTGAAGTGCTGATGGCAGATCGACGAGGGCGGATTATAGAGAAGGACGAACAAGTTTTAGGCCAGTAAGATTTTGAAGAAGCTTAGTGTGCATATGATATCTTAGACGAACTCTATATTAGAATAAGAGAGGAAGGTGAATGTTTTTACGGGCAAACAACATAAACTCCGAAAGTTTGGAGCTTAATTACAGAAAATCTCAATATTAGCAAAATTACTGAAAATCTCAATTTTGGGTCTGTCGAGATACATAATTAGCGTCTGATATATCCAACGAAGATACATTTTTTTCTTTGTGAAGATACATAATTAGCTCCCGGTACATATTTTCTGATTTTGGGTCTATCAAAATACATAATTAACTCCTAATACATCTAACGAAGATACATAATAGTTGAGATTTTTGTAAATTACTTTGTAAGGGTGGAAATTTGTATAAATATGGTAAATTAAAGTATATGTTTGTGTTATTTTTCGTAAAATTACACTAAATATGTTGTTGTTATTAATCAATATAAGTAGGTGTTAGTTAAGGCTTTGGATTAATGAAGCAGTTAATTATATAGTCAGTTTATTATCTCCTAAATAAATTATTATAATTCTCTTGTGAAGTTGACTATGTCCAAACAAAATAGCAAGAGCAAGATAGTGACATTAGTGATATTTTATAATTAAATTTATGAGGCGACCTGCCAAAGCAACATTAAAAAATATATTAAGAAAGTTTAATTTTTGTATTAATCATAAAATTGGATTTGCAAATCATGGCTCCACATGTTTGTATAATTGAGACTTTGAACACATCGAATCTAGATAATCTCTTGACTTCACCTTGTTAATAAAATAATCAAACTTTTAATTAAGAATTAATTATTATATTAGTAAATCATTTTCATGTTAATTTTCGTCACTCATGCTGTCATCTTTAATTTTTATTGAAGGTTTGTGCCTTGCACATGATTTTTTTCAACCATATAAACTGCAAATTGTTGTTGGAATTTAAAAAATAATGAAGGCAATATGAAAATCAATTTTCAATTAAGGACTTGGGGTGTGTTTGGTACGATTGCAAAAAAAATTATGAAAAATAAGTGGTTTGATCTTTTCTCTTTTAACAAACGTCTACAGCAACAACAATAAACCCAGTGTATTCCCACAAGTGGGGCTTGGGAAGGGTAAAATGTACGCAGTTCATACCACTATTTTCAGTAAAGTAAAAATATTATTTTCGATAGACCCTCGTCTCAAGATAAAGGTTATTTTTCGTGCCCCTAGCTTCGCTCATATCCAAATCAAGGTATCTGTTTTCTTAAAAACATATGTCACAAAATACTTTAACTAATCGAACATGAAAAAATTTGATACTTTTATAAGCACACTCTTATATAAAGTGTATGGAAAAAAAAATATCATAAAAAATATTATGGATTTTTTAAGTTCCAAGTTGGATTTGGAATATATGAAAATGTGACGAACCAACAAGGCTTGGCAACAAGTCAGCAACCCATAATGCAATTGTTTTTTTACTGTTTCTTAATTAAGAAGCTTCCAAAGATCATTTGAGTTTGAAATATTCACAAATTGTTGATTAGTAAATGGGGTCCCAAAAAAAAATGTGAGCTAATATAACTAATGAAGAACAAATATTCTAAGGTATTGTTGATATGTGATGTAAGCCTATATAATTGGACATGTTACATGTTAACATTATAATTAGTCAACTACTTTTTTCTTTACATCATACCACACACACCATGTTAATTAATTTGATTAATTAAACCATTTAAAACTTGCATTATAATTGTGGGCTGTGGGGGAGGGGGGGGGGGGGATTCTATGCACATTTTATGATTTTGATTGATTTTTTTTTTCTTTTTTTCCATCCGGTGCCCTCATTGGAGCCTCGACTAATCCGGATCGCACGTTGCAGGGCCCATTAAGGTGGCAGCGCTCCCAACAGAGTTTTCTCCATATTCAGGGTTGAACCCTCGACCTCTGATTAAGGATGGAGTAGTCCATTTTTATATTATTTGTGCATAAATGAATTAACATCGAAGACCATGAATGGAGTCATTAAACATGTTAATTAGCCTGTCCACCTTGATATAGATATAAAGAGGTGTTGAGTTAGTTGATATGTTTTTTGGTTTCTCACCCGCATTGGAGTCCAACTAATCTAGATTCGCGCCGCATAGAGTCCCATTCGAGGGGAAGCGCTCTCTATCAAGGATTTTTTTATACTCAAGGCTCGAATCCGAGACCTCTGCTTAAGGGAGGAGCAGCCTCATCCGCTGCATCACATCCTTTGCTGGTGAGTTGGTTGATATTTTAATTAGCAAGTAGATTGTGCATATTTTAACTTGATCTTGAGCTAATTAAACAACAAATTAGATGGTCATATTAATGAATGATTTTTAGATTGCTAGTCATATTTCTATATCTTCAATTAATCATGATCTTCGTCGTTAATCCATCGTTAAATTATTCACAACTAACACAAAATTATGATAATTTGTAGCCGAATCAGATTAACAATAAAGTTTTTATTATTTGCTAAAAAATTTGTCCGTCTCTAATTTTATTATTTTAATAGTGTAATTTATATTTGGGACACACTTTCCTTTTTTATTCACTTCAAATAAATATTGGAGGAGTTAGAATGCGATTTAAAAAATAAAAAAAGACAGTCCCATTTACTAAAGCTCTCGCAGTGTCTTACCTTGCATTTCTGTCAGAGGCTGTTTGCAAAGCTTGAATCTGTGACCTTCTGATCACATGATAGCAACTCTACCGATTACTCCAAGTCTCCTCTTCAGAAGTTAGAATGCGACTGAATTCAATAAATTTATAGAATGTAAAATTCATAAAGTTCAAATCTTAGATCTATCATGATACTAAAAAGAATGACATTCTTCTAAATTTGACAATTAACCTAATTTTACGCATCTCACTTTACCTCAAATAAATCTTATATGCTACATAAATATCGTAGACATACATCTAAAACCACCAATTTCAAAACTCATGCTTTAATTTTTTAAACTCCAATTTAAATTATGTCACATAAATTAGAATAAACGGAGTTATATATATGTTGCTTTTTTTTGTTATTTTTTCTATATTCGTTACCTACATTGAAGTTCGATTAATTCAATTCCGCACTACGTAGGGTCTATTCAGAAAAAATACTCCCTACCAAAAATTTTTCTATACTCAAGACTCGAACTCAAGACTTCTGATTAGGAACAGTTTTGCTTCACTGCTTATCGTTATGTTCTATTAATTGCATAGAAATCCCTAGATTCTTGGGAACATGTCCACAAAAGCTAACCTAGGCTAGCATGCTCCTCATGCCTATGATCCAGAAATAAGGCAAAAGTTAAGTCTAAAAAAAAACAACTTTTTTTCTCAAAAATTGGCAAAATCCAAACTCTACTTAACCATTGCATGCATAGCATTTGTTGACAAAATTTTCTCCATGCATTTCCACGTGCTCTTCATCTTTCTTTCCCCATTAATTTCACCTACTTCTCTGACATGACCAATCAAATTTCTAAGAAAAATATAAAGCTAGTTAATTATACTAGAGGTGGAAACAAAATCGATTCAAAATTTCAACTTTATGAGTTCGATGTGTTCAACAATTTTAACTTGTACCGATCACTAAACTCTTCATATACTCTTTTAAGTTAATAGGTTCGGAATATAACAGTTGTATGACAAGTCGAAAATACTGAATGCCATTGAACTCGTAGAGCGAAGCTAAGGGTTACTTCTATCATAGAATTGCGTCGATAAAGGTCCTTCATCATCTTCTTAAGACATATGATTCTAAAGATTCAATCTCAAATCGATATTAAAGATTAAACAAAAGCAGAACTAGAATTATATTTTTCGCCCCTTGCTTTGTACCAAGAAGCGAGTTCAGAACACAAGGATATAACAATACTGGATAAATGCAAAATCTTGAAATAATACTATATTGCAACTAGTTTTAGTAGTTAATTAGATACTAATATTATTAATGATCACTTTGTCACTAAGCTCGATTGATCTTGTGACCATTTCACTCTTACATTGATCACCAACTACATAATTACACTTCTTTTATCTCTATCTATTTGTATATGCCTCCAAAATAAAATACCAAAAAAATAAAATTCTAGAGAAAACAAAAAGACAATTAAAAAGGAAATTAACTATTTTCCTTTTACTAAAAACACCAAAATGGTTTTCTTCAACATCTTTTATTAAATTGGACTCATCAACCCAAGAGTAAGCTCTAATCCAACATCACCATTTTCCTCCAACTTCACCGGGTCGACCCGGTTCACCAACAGGGTCGGTTCAACCGTTTCAACGGAGAACGAGTCATGACTTGGTGCGCGTTTCAACTCATCCATCTCATTCAACTGATCCCACCCTGTTATACTAAACTTCGAGGGGGGTTCATTAGTCATCAAGTACTCTTCTGTTGCCTCTTCAACAACAGAATTACTAGCCTTACGCTTGAACCGTCCATTCCTGGTTCTGATCACTTGCTCAGAGTTTGATGAGTTCTTTGCAATGTGACGTATGTCACAACTTTTTAATGGCACGATTTGATCAGTATTGTTATTATTACTCTCTTCGTTGATTGGCACTTGCACGATTGTTGACCCATTAAGTACAGATTCAACAGCTTCTTGACAACGTTGCCAATTACCAGAACACATTAACCCGACTGACCCGTTTACCGGGTTAATTATCCGGCCACAAGCTTCATATAATAGAGACTTAAATATTGCTGAAAAAAAAGGAAAAAAATATAAACAGTTAGAATAAAAAATAATTTCAAGATTTTTCTTCTGCATGCATATGAGTAAAAATGGATCCAAAAATAAAAAAACAACAATTTGAACTTTATGAGTTCGACGGACAATTCTGGAGTATTAATTCACTGGATCAAAAATTGGTTATTTATATTTATTTAGTGAAAATTCCAATACTTATATCAAGTAAAGTTCGAGTCAAAATTACTGAATAAGATCGAATCATTCCATTTTACTCCCTCGGTCTCATTTTATACATCAAATAACAAATTTAATTTTTTAAGTCATTTTTTTTTTTCTTATAAAAACACACTTTTAACTCTTTACATAGTAAATGTTTTACCTTTACCCCTTCATAGAAGCTTTTTCATTTTTATTCACTTGATGACTAATAACACGTAAAACAAATAAACATGTAGAACAAGACAATCTTAGTAGCTCGTTCAGTTGATTGACCATCTGAACTTTCACCTTTCTTGCGGAGAGTACTCTTCTTGTTGGTCTAACTTTTATTTTTTCTTTAAAAAGTAGAATAAATAGACCAAAAATGTTAAGTTTAGCTTTGAAGAACTTAAAAATAAACAAATAAAAATGTGTTTTTTAAAAAAAAAACAGAAAGTATGTCGTATAAAATGAAACAGACGAAGTAAATATATATATACATATATACCGGGGCGAAGATGATGAGGACCAGCATTGATGAGGTTGATGAGTCCAGCACGACCATAGAACTTGGCAAGGAAGACAGTAGCATTAGCTTGAGAGTCTGGGGATCTGATCCATTGAAGACATGGTCTTAAACTGCAAGTTTCACTGCAACCTTTACGAAGAACTCGACAGCCATTGCAGCTCATTCTCATGGTGATTGAGAGAAAAATGAGAAAGAAACTGATGAAGAAGTTGAGGGAGGAAGAGGAGAAATGTATGTAATGAAGGCGGAGATATGGAGAAAGGGGGGGTATTTATTAAAGAAGGGAAGTGAAAAGGGAGGTGGGGTGGGGTGTGGGGGTGGGGGTGGGGTGTTTATGTTGTGTTTGGGTGATCAAACAAGGAATTGTTTTTAAAGGTGATATGTACTTGTACTGGAATCGATTAATCTGGATTCGCATAGGAAAGTTCAATAACATAGAATAAAGTATTTCCTACCAAAAATAGCCGATTAATTTGGATTCGCATAGGAAAGTTCAATAACATAGAATAAAGTGGTTCCTACCAAAAACAACTTAGTAATCAGGATTCAAATCTGAGATCTCTAATTAAAGTTAGAAAAGTACTCACCACATTACTAGAGAGAAAAAGAAAATTAAAGGGGTTGGGTTTGTGGTTGGGTTGGGGGTGGGGGTGTATAAGGTGTTCACGTTTAATATTTTTAAGAGGTGTGAATGGAAGATGGATAAGTGGTTTTTTTTCGAAAAGACGCTAAGAGAAATGATACAACTTTTCAGTTTGGAGGGCTATGGTCTTTTCAATAGGTTGTGACTTTTTTGAAAAGTTACACCTTTTTGAATAGGTGTTTATGTCTAACGTTTTTAAGATATGTGAATAAAAAATAAATAGGCGTTTTATCGAACAAACACCGAGAGAAAAGATGCAATTTTAATAGGTATCTTTTCAGATTGAATGGTTATTATTTTTTCAATAGGTTGTGACTTTTCTAAAGAGTTAAACCTTTATGAAGAGGTGTATCTTCTAAACCATTGATTCTCTTTCATGAAGCAATACCTTAGTAACTATAAATACCTGATTTTTTTTTCCCTCAGGTACCATATGTCATGGGTTATATAAGTAAAATACCTAAAAAAAAGATTTTTTTTTTATTTCCAATGCGGTGGTTGGTGCTCATATTAGAGCTCGACTAATCTGAATTCATGTTCAAAAGTCGCATTATGGAGGTAAAACGCTTCCTAGAAAAACGACTCTATAATTAAGATTCGAGCATGAGTCTTATTAAGATTAGAGGAGTACTCACCACATCATTAAAGGAAAGAAGAAGAAAAGGGGTTGGGGTTGGGGTGTGGAGGGTGGTGGGGGTGCGTGGGGGAGGGGGGTTATGTTGTGTTTGGGGTGATCTAGTGAAGTACTTGAAAATATCGGTTGTGGTGCAGTGGATGAGACTGCTCCATTCTAAATCAGAGGTCGAGGGTTCGATCCTGGTATAGAGAAAACTCTGTTGGGAGCGTTGCCACCTTAATGGGCCCAACATAGCGCGATCCGAATTAGTTGGGGCTCCAATGCGGACACCGAATGGAAAACAAAAAAAACAAAAAAGTACTTGAAAACAAAGAAAATGTTTTCTATGTTCGTTTTTTTTTTTTTTAATTTATTTTGTGCTTTAAAATAAAAAAGTTCTCCCATTATTTGGGCTTCTTTTTTGGTTCGCCTGGCAAACCTTTCATGTGAAAAAGTCGAAGCATCTATTTGTTTATTACTTTGAACCAAAAAAAAAAAATCTATTTGATTATTCTATCAAGGAATTCTTTTAGAGAATACTGAAAGATATCTATTGTTTAAGTAATTGTGTTTTACTTTTTCAAGGATCTATTGAAAATAATTTTTCTATCTTTATAATATAGAAAAAATATAAATATATGCATCATCCTCTCAAGTTCTATATGTAAAATTACCTTGAGTGCGGTGTTGTTTCCGTTGATACAATTTGACAGATCTATTGCGGAATTAAAAACAATAATTTTGTAAAACCATTTCATGATATTTATATTGTTTTAAGACTTTCGAAATACATATCATGTATTTATTAGTTTGCCATTCTTGTGAATATAAAAATTTAAGGTAAAACAAGAAGTTTAAATTAAGTTTTTTTTTAAAAAAAAATAAAAATAAACTATTAGTTTTTAAATATTGTCAAATAAAATGAAACGTATGAAGTAAATTTTACACATAGTTCGATTAATTGGCTTACCTTAAAATATAAAATAAATTGGTTCCACGTCTAAATAAGGGCTTGGCCAATCTAGGAGACATTTGAAAAAGTGATATCCTATTTTATATTAAGTGGTGGATAATTTAAAATAAAATGATTAATGGCAGAAGCAAATAAAAAGACTTAGAATTAATAGATATATGAGTAACTACAATTTGCAATTTATAAAGCTTTGAATTTTATGTGTTTCTCTATGTTTTATAATGAATATATTATATTTGAGCCGAGGGTCTTTTAGAACAATTTCTTATTTCTTCGAGATAGTGACAAGGCCTATATATATATATATATATATATATTTTTTCAAACCTCACTTGTAGAATTTACCTTTGAGTTTTACATAGCAAAAAATGAAAGAATGTAACAAATGAAATGCAAACAAACAACCCCAATTATTCAGTCAAAGGAAAACAATTCAGACTGGTTCTTACAAATTTAAATTCACATAAAAAATTATTTGACTTTGAACAAAAAAATTTTAAAAAAAGAAAAGAAAACCTTTTAAAAAATTGTGAATTTGGTAACATTTTGATGTTTTAAAAAATACATTATAAGTCACGACCCTCAACCAGAGTTTTTCGGAGTGATAGAGTCTATGTAAATTTAGAATTTAAATTTAATAAATTTAATATTTAAAATTTTTAAAATTGAATTTATAGCATTTAAAATTATGGTTGCATATTCAGACCAAAGCTAAAAGTACATATTCGAATAGTTTTTAACGAAATAATTTATTTGTGCTAAAAATTATCAAAAGCACATATTATAAGTAAAAACTTACACGCACCCGATATAACACTAAATTATATTAGCACATGAAGCTGTCACGAAAAGTCAAAACTCATAAAGTTAAAATTCTTATTCCAACCCTTTTTTAATCCAATATTCTGTCATGAAAAAAAATCAAAAATCATAAAATTAAAATTCTTATTCCGACGCTTTTTTAGATTAAATATTTATTAAATGTTTAATGTAAAATTACAAATATATTTATACTTCGAATTTCAAATGAATCCATAGCTAAAAAGATGTTTCGCACCTAATAATATGATTTAGTGTGCACTGTACAGTGAAGTATTTTGAAAGCCACCAACATGGGTTGTAGTGCAGTGGATGGAGCTGCTCCACCCTTAATCAGAGGTCAAGGATTCGATCCTGGGTATGGAGAAAACTCTGTTGGGAGCACCGCCACCTCAATGGGCCCTGCAACGCGCGATCCAGATTAGTCAAGGCTCCAATGCTAGCACCGAACACCGAATGGAAAAAAAAAAAAAGTATTTTGAAAGCGATAAAATCTTATGTTCAAATTTCATGATCGAGGTTAAAACGCTATGAGTTATACTAATTGTAATTAGAAAGCTCCTTGCATTTTTAATTAATTTCATGAGTCGACTTGCACATAATTTATCTCAGGTTGAGAGCCATAATTTATTAAGTATTAGGTGATAATTATTTCGTGAAAGTAGTTAAATATGTCTCAAAAAATCTAAACTTCGTTACATCTCAGGTTTAAATAATGAATAAAGTTACTTGATACTACATGTTATTTTAAGGAGGTAATCGATACCTATTCCGTGAAATTAGTTAAATATAATTATGTGCAAACCAACTCATGAAACCTAAACCTCAATTATTTCTCAGGTTCAAATAGTGGACAAAGTTACTTGATATATGTTGCTAGAGGGAGGTGATAATTATTCCGTGAAACAGGGGCGGAGCCAGCCTTCTTTAGGGGGGTCGGACGAACCCCATCGACGGAAAAATATATTATTTATATATGATTAAAATTATTTTTTATGTGGTTAGAGTAGATGTTGAACCCCATTCGACTAAGTTTTCTTTGAATATTGAACCGCCTTAGTTGAAATTCTGGCTCCGCCACTGCCATGAAATTAGCTAAATTATATGCAAATCGGCTCATTAAATTTGAACCTTAATTATATCTCAAATACAACTTGATACATATTGCTAAAGGGAGATGATAACTATTTCGTGAAATTAGTTTAATTATGTGCAAGCTAATTCATGAAATTTAAACCTCAGCTATATCTCAGCTTCAAAAAGTAAACAAAGTTACTTGCTACATGTGAGGTGATAACTATTTCGTTAGATTAGTTAAAATATATGCAAGCCGATTCATTAAATTTAAACCTCAGTTATATCTCAGTTACTTGATACATGTTGCTTAAGGAAGGTGAGAACTATTCCATGAAATTAGTTAAATCATGTGTAAGCCTACTCATGAAATTTAAACCTCAGTTATATCTCAGGTTCAAATAGTGGATCGAGTTACTTGATACATGTTGCCAGAATGAGAAGAAGGTGATAATTATTCCGTGAAATTAGTTAAATTATCTGCAAGCCGACTCAAACAACACAAATATATCCGCCCCGATGATAGAGGTGGAGCCAACACTCTTTAGCGGGTTCGTCCGAACCCCCTTCGACAATTTTTTTTACTATTTATATATGATTTAAATTATTTTTTATGTGGTTATAGTAGGTGTTGAACCCCCTTCGACTTAGTTTTCTTTGAATATTGAACCCCCTTACTTGAAATTCTAACTCCACCTCTACCCGACGACGTATCGATACGTAGCAAAAAGATTCCCTTAAAAAAAAAAAGCAGCGCGTGGAAACCACGTGAAAGCAAAGCAATACCATGCGGTTCGCCACATAAAGTCACGTAAAACACCACCCCACCCCTCATGTCTTTGGACCCACCACTCATTTCTCCGGATTTTCTGAATTTTTTGCTTTCACGTTAAATCGGTTGGACAAAATTTTTGAAAAATATTTTATCTAAAATTTTTTCTATCAAAAATGTGAAAAATAACTTCGTCAATAAAAGTAGAAAAAATGAGTTTATAACGTTCTATGTTTATTGTATCCTCCCATCTATCCAAGGTCATCAAGTGCCAACTCGTACTCCTTTCCACTAGGGGTGTGCATTGGTAGGTTCGGTTCTATTCGGTTTTATATATTATCGATTTTCGATTTCTAAATATGCTAAATCAATAATTAAATTAATATAATATCTTTTATTGATTTTTCATTTATCGAATTTTAGTCCTTAATGGTTCAAATTTCGATTAACTGATAAGAAAATAATCATAAAATAGAAAAAATAGTAACTAATATGAAAAGAAATCGAACCTAAGTTACAACGAAAATCCTACATGATTTATTTTAATTTACACGAATCCTCAAGTTTAAACTAAATGTTAGTTAGGAGAATTTAAGAGAAATGTATGTGTGTGTATAATATATATATAGAGAGATAGATAGATAGATAGATAGATAGATAGATAGATAGATAGATGTAAAATAGTAATTTACTACTATTCTTATTGGGTTTTCGATTTATTCAATAACCCAATAAGAAAAAATTAAACTGAACCAATAACCCAATCTTTTTATAAAAACATTAAAAAATCGTCAACCCAATAACAATAAATCAATAATATTTTTATCGATTTAATTTATTGATCGGTTCAATTTTTACCTACCCTTACTTTCCACTCCCAAGCCTCTACACCACACCAATGTCGGACGCAAGATTTAGGATTGTAGGTGCCCCAAAGTTTCGACTATATGCTAACACCCAAACCTATAAGATTCCTCATAGATATCAAAGCATCCAACTATATTTTTTTTTTATTTCAATGATGCTTTTTAACATTCTATATTAATTATGTGTGTCGGAGCATCATAAATTTTTAATATAGGTTCACCTCTGTACCCCACTCTGTCTCATCTCTGTCTTTTGCTAGATAACATATAAATATTTTAAAGATAATATTTTTATGATTATTTATCAAACATTAAAAATTAAATTATTTTTCAAAAATACATTTTCTAATAAATATTTTTCACGAAAAACATCTTAATTTGTTTGTTGAATCGGGATTAGAAATCAGTCCTGGTTTTCATTTTCCCTCTGTGGGCGGGGCCCTAAGTGTTGTTGCTTAGTTGAGTCATTTATTTTTGTTTTTATTATACCATATATGGCCAATGCTTATCCTAATTTGCCATTTGTTTGGACTTGTCCCTCTTTAATTAATTCTTTTGTTTAGAGGTTAAAAAATGTCACATCTCACTTTTCTTAAATTAAATAAGTTCATACTTAGTTCCATTACACTGGCTTCTTTTGTTGAATTAAATTTAGATAAGAATCATATATATATATATTGGTATTTTCATATGCTAAACTAGCTTGACTAAAATAATGAAAAGTAAAGTTTGTATTATGATTTTTTTTTTTATTGCGGACGGTGGATAAATTGTAAAAAAAAGAGGGGATGTTGAGTATGTTTAATGGTGTGAGGTTGTTTGAAAAAATCGTGTGGGTTTGACTCATAATGAATAATGTAAGAGTAAGATCACGTTAAAGTATATTTAAGTTTTCTTAATTCAGTAATTGATATTATAGTCACGATTCGACGAGATGAGTATAGAGATGGCAAAAAAGTTGACTTAGAACCCGATTGATTACATATTGATTCGCGAGATGAGTATATGCGGGGCCAGGACGGAGCTGACATACACTTAGGGGCTCATCCGAACATCATTTCGATGAAAAAATATACTATTTATACATGATTAAACTATATTTTATATATATATATATAGTAGATGTTGAACCTCATTCGACTAGTTTGAGTATGTATTTTTGAACCCCTTTAATAAAAATCTTATCTCCGCCACTATACAGAAGCTAGTGAAAGTTGGCCACCATAAATATGTGGTTGGTGTGAGTGACACGTAGTTAATCTCTCCAAATTAACTCAAGGTAGATATGTAAAAATTAGTTCAATGAGAGATTGTTAGATATGTACTAAACAGACTAAGTCTCATATTGATAATCGAAAAAATATATATATTCAGTGTTGAATACTTGACTTCCTCTTTACAAGTACGTTTTCTTTTTCTTGTACGTAACTTAAATTCCATTAAGTGCATGATTATCATTTATCAATACAAATTGTAGATTACAAAGAGTGGGACATATTGCTTTTCCTATGGTCACAAGTGGAAATAACTTCATTGTTTTATGGATTATCTATGCTAATCTTGATTAATTAAGATACCACATGAAGTTTATTGCTTTTCAATTTTTTTTATTCTATTTTAAATTTAAGCACGATAAAGCTGTGTATAATAAACCTTTGTAGTGTGAACCTTCCCGTGTATAATGAGGCTTAGTCCACGACGGTCTTTTTCTTCTTCTTCTACTTCTTCTTCTTCTTCTTCTTCTTATTATTATTATTGAAATTTATGGAGTTGAAGTTGAATATGAGTTGTATTTGGCTAAAGTTTTCGCAAAGAAAATTTTGAATTTAAAAATAATATTCATGTTTCAATGTACTTAAATACAAGTTTAGAAGTAAAATTTGAGTTGAAAAACAAGTTATAAGCTAAATAAATTGTTAAATACAATTTTAGAAGTGAAATTTGAGTTGAAAAACAGGTAATAAGATAAATAAATTGTTTCCAAATTTAAAATACAATTTTAAATTTAAAATTTTCATGATCAAACATTGATTTTTAAACAAAGTAAAAAAGATATTTCAAAAAAAAAAAGTGAATAATTCTCATGACAAAATAGAAGTGTCCACTTCACTTGTTTGCCATACTTGCAGTGTGAACTCAGAGTATCATAAGATCAAGACCAATCTATTTGCATGATAATGTCAATTTAATCACACGTATGATTTTGTACTTATGCAAATCAAAGTGACAAATATACAATATGGTTATTTAATGCTGGATTCGTGTGCTAAATAATCGGAAATAAGACTATAGTTTTTATTATATAAAAAAGGTTTTTACTATATATATATATACATATGAAAAGAGACAATGGAAGTTACACTAATACTCTAACGAATGACTTGGAAAAGTTCCATTATTTCTTCTTAGTAAATTGAGAAACTTTGCAATAAATTGGAAAAAAGAATTAAAAGGGGTTAAGGTATATATATTTTGTCCTCTTTCTTGGTTGATAATATATATCTATAATCATATGATATTGGAAGTTATTTATTCAACTTATTCACATTCATATCAATCTCCTTATAAGAAATTTCTTCTTTCTTGGGGCTCGAGAGGTTAGCGGTAAAGAAATTAATACGTCCTTGTCACTTGTCATATATAATGCCCTTTGATAGTAGCAGAATGAACTAGAATACACTTTGCAGATTCAGCCGAACTCAATAACTTTGATTCAAATTCTGTATTTATCTTAAGAAAGATATATGTAAATTATGTATTAAATATTAATTGAGAATTTTGTAGCCTAAAAGAATTCGAATTCCAAACTCATAAGCTTTATATTTTGATATAGAAGTCTTTAAAACCTCAATTGAATTGAACTATCAAATGTTCGAGAGCAAAGTTCTTAAAAGTCAAAATGGAGCTCTTTTGGTAAGTTTGGGCCTCAACTTAGGCCCACTACCTAGATTAATCGGGGGCCCATTCTTACCGGTCAATGTGATTCGTTGAGATCGTGATAGAGGGCATAGCTTACGATTATGCCACTAGGCATTTGATTAAGACACTGCAGAATGATCTGAACACTTTATCGCATCTCTTCAATACGAATATAGCAACGATCATAGCCATCACCTCTGGCACCTACTAGTATGTCAGGATCCAATTGGTCATGAACATCATAAGGTGTTGCTTTTCGCAAATCCCAGCATACCCCAGAACCTCTTAACGTTACACCTCTGAATCTCCAATTCTTTGTTTGTTGTGCAGTGACAGTGTCAATATTCACTAATCGTTGTTTCTTGATATGATTGCCGGTTGACACCTCTTCTAGTTCGTCGATACGAGAAGCAAATTGTTGCATGTGTGAACGAATCAATATCTATACATAAGCCAAGAGGCAGATCTTGTATCACTCCACCTGATCGTATGAAACTGACATGCATTTTTTGTGTTGGATAAATAGTAAATTTACTTTTTGTGAAAAAAAAAAAGTGATAGTAAACTTATCATCTATGAAATTTACCCGTTATAATAAAAGTGAGTATAAATTGTTTTTCAAATTTAAAGTACAACATCAAATTAAATTTAAAATTTTCGTATTCAAATACTAATTTTCAAATAAAGTTAAAAATTTATTTCGAAAAAAGTGAATAATTCTCGTGATAGAACGAAAGTGTCACTCACTTGTTTGCCATACTTTTAGTGTGAACGCAGAGTATCATAAAATCAAGACCAATCTATTTGCATAATAATGTCAAATTAATCAGACGTATGATTATTGTACTTATGCAAATCAAAGTGACAAATATATAATATGGTTATTTAATGCTGGATTCGTGTGCAAAATTATCGGAAATAAGCCTATAGTTTTTATTATATAAAAAAGGTTTTTACTATATATACACATTGGAAAAGTTCTATTATTTCTTGTGAGTAAATTGAGAAACTTTGCAATTAAAGGGAAAAAGAATTAAAAGGGGATAAAGTACATATACTTTGTTCTCTTTCTTGGTTGATAGAGTAATATATTTCTATAACCAATCACTACTAAAGGAAACGCTAGTTCCTTACCAGAAATTTCTTCTTTCTCGAGGCTCGAGAGGTTAGAGGTGAAGGAATTGATACATTCTTATCATCATATCGCTTTCTAATAGCAACGTGAAATTATAATATAAATTACAGGTTTAATCGAACTCAATAATTTTGATTCAGACTCTAGTTATATTCTAATGCTAGGATGAAAAAGTTCCATTATTTCTACCAAGTAAATTGAGACGACGATGACGGGAAGGGGGGTTGACGACGAAGGGAAATTGATTTGCATTTTGACCGACTTGTAGTGGGATCAAGAAGACGGAGAGGAAGAAGATAGGAAGACAACACTGACTTTGGGGAGGGGGGGGGGGGGTTGTGAAGAAGACAGTAAAGGGGGGAGGGGTGTGAAGAAGACGATGGGGGCGGGGTGGGTGTGAATAAGACGACGAAGAGGGGGGGCCTTTAAAAAAGAAAAAACTAAGAAGTTATAATAATTAAAATTAATAAAATAACTTAAATATAAGTTTTTTATTTTAAAAAATATTATTTATTCTATTATTAAAAAAATTGGGCCCTCAGTGCCACTTGGCACAATTTTATTCGTAATTTAGTAAAAAAATTACTCCTCACGCGTCCAAAGTGAGTGAAAAATTCGCAACATGCCATGTAGGTAAAAAAGGCTTAACTGGATTAAATTCGGGGGGTTTAGGGGTCTGATAGATACAAGCCTTAATTTAAGGGTCTAAGTGAATTTTCGGGACAAAATTTGAGATCCTATCGATGGGTTTGGACTTTCTATAACCATTCACTACTAATTCACATGCATGTCATGTAGGCAAGTCATTAAAAAGAAACGCTAGTTCCTTACCAGAAATTTCTTCTTTCTCGGGGCTCGAGAGGTTAGAGGTGAAGGAATTGATACATTCTTATTATCATATCGCTTTCTAATAGCAACGTGAAATTATAATATAAATTACAGGTTTAATCGAACTCAATAATTTTGATTCAGACTCTAGTTATATTCTAATGCTAGGATGGAAAAGTTCCATTATTTCTTTCAAGTAAATTGAGAAACTTTGTAAGAAAAGGGAAAAGGATTTAAAAGGGGTTAAAATTAGGGAAAAAATTCACATATAGTCTTATTAGAGTATCTATAACTAAGTTTCTAGTATAAATTTTAATATTTACAATTCATAGACAAAATAAATGACAGTCTTATGTATATATATACAAAAAAGAAGAAAAAATCCATAACAACAAAAAGAGATAAAAAAGGAAATTTTAATATAATAAATGTCCTTAATCTTCTCCAACTTTCCATTTATTTCTCTCATATAACATATCAATAAATATGAATTTATGTGTTAATTACTCCTTCAAAAGTTGATAATTTTTTTTTTAAAAAAAAATTGTGATCTACAGGAGAAAGTTGGTAATTCGTGCATACAAAATTCTAGTATAGACGATTTACGCAAATTATTTTTTTACTTGAATTTATTTACTGAAATCCTTTTTTGATTCTAATACGCAATAAAAATTGATTCAGTTTCAACATAATGAAAATCGATTTTATTATTGGTTTGAATTAGATTTTCGAAATTGAATGCACAATATAAACTTCAAACACTTTCAAATTGTCAATTTTGTAATTATTATTATTTTTTTATACAATAACTTCAATTGTAATTTTGTGTTTCAATTTTCGTATTCAATTTTTATTTTCGTTATTTTGAAAAAAAAAATCGCAGAAGTTGTTAAAAGATTATAATCCTTATTTGTGTTAGTTTTTTTTTTCTTAATCTCATTTGTAATTGCAATTTGTGTGATATATTCATTCATTACTCTACTGCATATTTCATAATATACGTATATGATGTATGTCAAAACTAGATATTTTAAAAAAATTAAATACAGATTAAGTATCGATGTACAAATAGAATACCCCATGAAATTTTAGGTAATTTTTTCTAAAGATTACACAAATACACAATTTATGTTTTCAATATTACAAAAAATCTCAACTCCCTAAACATATTACAAAAATCTCAACATATACACAGAATGCAATGTATATGTCGGTTATGTTATGTATATTAATAGGGACAGAGAGTAAAGTAATTAAAAAAGTGGGAGAGAGTGTAATTACTTCTAAGGGGTTGGTATTTATGTTATTTATACATAATTTTTTGTAGTAGACCTTCTTTTGACTAGATTTGTGGACAATTACTCTTGATAAGCAAATGTTGGCCCAATGATAAAGCTAACAACACAGCCCATGTAGAAATGGATACTGATAAGCCCAATACTCATGTGAAGGTCCAAACATATAACTAGGCCTTTTCGAGCGTTGAAAATGAAGAAATTCTTGATATTCGCAAGCATGAGAAGCGAAGCACAAAGCGATCGCTTCCTATGGACTTCAATTCTATGTTATATCCGTCACGCCCTTGATTCGATGATTATAGATAGCTTTTGCCTTTTAATGCGCTTATGTGTTGCAAATTTGAATTAGTCAGATCAATACGTTCTGAATATCAAATGATTATATGTTTAATACTCTCACCCCACTTAAAGCCTCTTTTGTGAAACTTTCCCTTGTATTTAGGCCCCATTTGGCTATGAAAATTACTTTTTTTCGGAGTTGGAATTGGAGTTGAAGATGAAGTTAGAGTTGGAGCTGTGTTTGACCATGAATATAAATTAATGTTGTTTTTTAAATTATCTGAGAGAAGTATGAGTGAAAAAGTGAAAACAAGTAACTTGTTTTCACTTTTTCAAATAATTTTTTGGAATTGGAGTTGGAAAATTCATGAACAAACACAACGTGTTTTCACTTTTTTCACTAAAGTGAAATAATTTTCCGGAAAAAAGAAAAAAATTTCTATGGTCAAACGGCTACTTAAACATGTCATTACAAATTCATAGGATATAAATATCAATTGTTATCTAGCAATCCAAAGAATTTTCGAGGAGACAAATATAATTAATTAACTTAATATATACACATATATCATCATCAACACAATAATATCAAAAAACCCTCAAATTATCATGTAACTTGAAATTATGGAATATCTTTTTCTCTAAAATTGCATTCCTCTTGCGCTCCATTAATTGAATCGAGGCTCTATCAGAAACAACCTCTCTACCTAATAACGCAAGATATGAACATATACTACGACCTTTCACAGACCGAACTTGTGGGCTAGAATTACACTCGATATATTGTTGTTGTTGTGCTAGTGTCAGGGACAGACCTAGGTTCAGAAATGTGGTGCTTCGGCACCCGTTAAACCCGCTGCAAAATAGGAATAATTATATAAGAAACGTATAAAAATTGATACATGAAACTAAGGGTGTCAAGTGGGCCGGGCAGACCCGGCCCGACCCTCCTAACTAACCCGGCCCGATTTGACCCGGCTCGGAAAGCCCTAGGGCTTTAGGGTTCCGGACCGGTTATTTTTAAAAAATGGGCCCGGCTAACCCGGCATGGACCAAGCCCGGTCCAGGCTAGTCGGTTAACCGGCTCGGCCCTAATACCTTTTTTAAAAAAAAAGGATTTTGGGCCAAACTAGCCGTTGGCCCAACGGCTATATAGCCGTTTTTGGGTCCAAACGGCTAGTTTGGGCCCATTTATTAAAAAAAAAATAATTTTTTTTTTTAATCCCAAAAAATGTTCTATAAATACCCTACAACTTCAAATCATTTTTCACACAATTTTTCACTCTCTCAAATCTCAATTCTCAAATATTCAATATATTTAATTTCTTAAAGTGTTCACTTTAATTTTTCGTTTACAAAGTACGGGCGGAAGTTTCTAAAGTCTCAACCTTCGGATACTTCCAAAATTTGGTATTGTCGTTCCATCTCTTACGCTTAATTTTTATTTATTGTATTAATTGTTTAATATTTAATTTTATTATATTTGTGTATTTTGAATATTTTTAGTTTAATTTAATTTATATTATGGATAAATTAAGAAACCTCGCTACTAAAGGTGTTAAAATTTTTTGTCCCGGAAGCGGTAGTGGTAGTAAAAAGTGAATTACTAGCGGTAGAGGTAGTTCAAGTAGTAGATATACCCGTGTCCCTTCGCCTCTGGTACCGCTTGGTACACCTTTTGAGGAAGAAATAGGTGTAGGTGCTCACGATATGGATTATGTAGAAGCTCAGGAAAATTACGGTATAGAAGAAGAAAATGAAGTAGATACGGTTAATTTAGACGAAGATAATGAAAATATTGCTGAGACACCCGCAGTAGGAGATGGTAACGTTAGATCTGAATCGGTTAATCTCCCTCCCCGTCCTCCCAGTGCCCCAAGACCTCGTAAAAGAACTAGTGTTGCATGACAATTTTTTGAACGTATATCAGATATTGAGGTGCAATGCAATATTTGTCAACAAATATATAAGCATAGAAGTGGAGGCAAGCAAGGGGGTACGGGTACGTTAATGAGACATATAGGTGAAGATCACAAAAGAGAGTTAAATATTGCACAAGGTGATGGGGATGTTGGTGGGCCAACACAAACTAGAATGGACTCAGCAACCGGTCACGTAGCGAAGAAGTATAATAAATTGAGGGACCGAGAAGAAATAGCTAAAATGGTAGCTGTGGGATGTTTGCCTTTTAATTTTCCTTCTTCTAATGCCTTTATTCGTTATATACAAGCAATTTATAATCCTATGTTTAACGGTATTCCTAGAACTACTTGTCGGTCTGATATTTTTAGACTTCATTCACAATATTATTTTTATTTATCAACATTGTTAAAAAATATTCAATGTAGATTGTCCCTAACTTCTGATCTTGGTCGTGCTGTAAATAAAAATGATTATTTAACCGTTAATTGTCATTGGATGGATAGTAATTTCGTGATGCAAAAATGTATTCTTGCTTTTTTATATGATGAAAATCGTAAATATACTGGACAATTTATTGTTGATTCTATTATTAATATTGTCAGATACTATGGTATCGAAAATAAAATTTTACGTATTACTTTTGATAATGCTTCTAACAACAAGACTGCTATAAAAAAAATTAAAATCTACGCTATCTCCGCCCTTGCCTGAAATTTTTCATATTAAGTGTGCATGTCATATATATAATTTAATTGTAAAAAATGGTCTTGAGTTTTTTGAGCTTTATATTGAAAAAATTCGTCTTGCCGTTGGTTTTATTCAAAGAAATAATCGTAGATCGAGAATTAGAGAATTTAAAGTTAAATGTCAAGAAAATGGACTTACACTGATTTTGATGCCTGAGGAAATTGATAATAGATGGAATTCTACGTATGAATTTTTAAAAACTTGTTATAAATATGGAATTCCTATCACACTAGCTTTTAACCAACATTGCGGGTCATTTGCTGATTCTGCTGATTGCATGCTACATAATTCTGATTGGGTTTTAATTAATGATCTTGTTAAGTTTTTAGAAAAAATTTATGTAGCTACGGTTGAATTTTCTGGTGCTTATTATCCTACTGTTTGTAATATTTTGGCATATATAACCGATATTTCTGGTTTGCTCAAAGAATATAAAAATAAAGAAGGTTATAAAGAAGCTGTTGGCGCCATGTTTACGAAATTTAAAAAATATTTTTTCCCGATTCCCCCTATTTACTTGGTTGATGCTATGTTAAATCCGTGCATGAAATATAATAATATGTGTCACTTTAGTAATCTTATTTATACTAACTTAGAAATAAATACTAACCAGGATTCTAAACAAGTACAACCTGATTTGTGGACGGCTACGGCTGATGCAAAGGATTATATAGAAAAATTATATAATCACTATGCTGATTTATTTGATTTAGCCGTACTTACAAATATCATTCCAACTATCGCTTCTCATCCTCCCGATGAGCCATTATCTTCTAAAAGGCCGGCACATAGTATTTTTTCTGATTTGTTTTATGATTTAAATTGTTGGAACAGTGTTGATGAGAGAACTTACACATCAACTTATCGGGAAGAGCTGAAATATTATCTTGGGACGGCACCAGAGGATCGCAGACGACGGATCAACACGTTGGATTGGTGGAGGAGTAATGAAACACAATATCCTGTGCTTTCAAGATTAGCTAGAGATATCTTGAATGTTCCAATGTCAACCGTTGCATCAGAGAACGTCTTTAGTCAGGGACGACAACAGCTTGGAGACAACCGACACTCATTAGGAAGCAATGCAATGAATGTTCTAGTTTGCCTCAGAGATTGGATTAGAGCGGAAAGAAGAAACCAAGGAATGGAACCAGAGCCGAGCGACGAGCTGAAACTTGAAGAAATTATGACTTTACGGGAGAACTCAGCAGAATCAAGTCCAATGCATGATTTTGCCCCCGTTGACTTCGACTATCCTATGCAAGTTCCCGTTAATATTAACATGAATGAGTTGGAAAAAATGATGCATAATTTGTAGATTTTTCATTCATGTAAATTTTAAATTTTTTATCATTTTGCAATCAATAAAATTCCCCAAATTCATTCACTCCTTAGTCCTTGCTTTTTATATTTTTTCATTTAACGATTTAAAATTTTAAATTGAATTTCTAGTTTTCTACTTTAAATTAAAAACTTACTTCTAATATATTATTAATTTACTACCAAATATTATTAATTTATTATATTAAGTAGCATATGTTTTGTATATTTGTGCATATATCTTCTATAGAAGTGTATATTTAACGTATACATGTGTATATGTTTTATAAATTAGTATATAAGTATATCTATATATATTGTAATGTATATATAATGTAGTATATTTTATAACTAGTAGTATATATACATTGAATAGTGTGTATACACGTGTATATATCTTCTATAGAAGTGTATATTTAACGTATACATGTGTATATGTTTTATAAATTGGATATCTTCTATAGACGTGTATATATGTGTATATATCTTCTATAGACGTATATATTTAACATATACAAGTGTATATGTTTTACAAATTAGTATATAACTATATATATATACATATTGTAGTATATATATATGTATATTGTAGTATATATTTTATTTAAAATAGTACATATATATTGAATGGTGTGTATATATGTGTATGTATCTTCTACAGATGTATATATTTAATGTATACAAGTGTATATGTTTTACAAATTAGTATATAACTATATATATATATATATATGTATATTGTAGTATTATTTTATTTAAAGTAGTACATATATATTGAATGTTGTGTATATATGTGTATATATCTTCTTTAGACGTATATATTTAACGTATACAAGTGTATATGTTTTACAAATTAGTATACAACTATATATATATACATATTTTAGTATATATATATGTATATTATAGTATATATTTTATTTAAAATAGTACATATATGTTGAATAGTGTGTATATATGTGTATATATCTTCTACAGATGTATATATTTAATGTATACAAGTGTATATGTTTTTCAAATTAGTATATAACTATATATATATATACATATTGTAGTATATATATATATATATGTATATTGTAGTATATATTTTATTTAAAGTAGTACATATATATTGAATGTTGTGTATATATATCTTCTCTAGACGTATATATGTAACGTATACAAGTGTATATGTTTTACAAATTAGTATATAACTATATATATATACATATTGTAGTATATATATATATGTATATTGTAGTATATATTTTATTTAACGTATGACATATATATTGAATGGTGCGTATATATGTGTATATATCTTATATAGATGTATATATTTAACGTATACAAGTGTATATGTTTTATAAATTAGTACAATATAACTATCTATGTATTGTAATCCATGTATATTGTAGTATATATTTTATTTTAAGTAGTACATATACATTGATTGGTGCGTACATATGTGTATATGTCTTATATAGATGTATATATTTAACGTATACAAGTGTATATGTTTTATAAATTAGTATAATATAACCATCTATACATTGTAATACATATGTATGTATATTGTAGTATATATTTTATTTAAAGTAGTACATATATATTGAATGGTGCGTATATATGTGTATATATCTTCTATAGACGTATATATTAAACGTATACAAGTGTATATGTTTTATAAATTAGTATATAACTATATATATATATATATATATATATACATACATAGTATATACATATATATATTGTAGTATATATTTTATTTAAAGTAGTACCTATATATTGATTTAAAATGAATTTCTAGTTTAAATTTAAAACTTACATTTAATATATTATTAATTAACTATCACACACACACACACACACACATATATATATATTGTAGACACCTAATTTCGTCCCTCCGCAATATCATTTTTACCCATTTTTTACCTTATCCTACCGTATACCCTCAATCATGTAATTATCCTTCCACAAATGACAAAAAATCAAAACCAACTCTAAACAAATCTTATCTCAAAATTCCCACATAATCCCAATTGATAACAAATTAACAACCTTCCCAATTAAAAGTGGACACCTAATCCTTATCCCTCCAATTAAAAAACAACACCTACCTACCCTACTCTAACAAACCCTATCCCTACCCCTACCCCTACCTCACTACCCTACCCCACTACCCCATCCTAATATACATATTCACAT
Source organism: Capsicum pubescens (assembly GCA_030864215.1). Lineage (NCBI taxonomy): Eukaryota > Viridiplantae > Streptophyta > Magnoliopsida > Solanales > Solanaceae > Capsicum > Capsicum pubescens. The sequence goes on from CM061548.1 coordinate 415,201,033, forward strand.
ACACACATAAAGGGGGATTGGATCAGGAACCAAAGAAAAAAAAGAAAAAGAAAAAGAAAAGATGAGCAACAAAAAAGGGGACTGAATTATCTCTCTCCCTCTACCTCTCTTCTCCGATCAAAATCCCTGCAGCCACAACCATTAACAGCGGCAGATCCTTCATTCTTCTTCCTTTTTCCTCACTGTCATCAATCGGATTACATACACACACTACCGTAGACACTCCATTTTTTTTTCTTGACTCATCAACACATCCATATACACACAGAGAGAGATAAAGCGAGAAAACGAGGGAGAGATCGGGAGTTGGAGAGAGAAACTAAACGGAGGAAGAGAGATCGTGAGGAAGAGAAGTGAGATGGAGAGAGATTAGAGATCGGGAGTAACGGAAATGGGGATCTGTTGAGTTTGCTCACCGAAAATTGACTGAAAATCATCCTCTGGGTATTACTATCATTGTTACGCCGGATTTACCATCGAAAAGACCCTGCCGTCGCTATCCGCCACTGTTTCCGGTGAAACTCGCCTGAAAACAGCGTTGTCAGCTTTGCTCCAACTATTATATTCTCGGTTATTTCCATTATTAGCTCACCGGAGCTCGAATAGTATGGGTTCCTCAGTTTCTTTGTCAGTTCGTGTTATTATTTCTTTCTCGGGATTCAAGTCAGTTCGTGTTATTATTTCTCATTATTGAGTTGGTGTGGCTCGTTATTGAGGTTCGATTTGAGGTTCTTCGGTGCGCGGATTCCGTCTTTTGATTGACTGATATTTGGAATAAAGTCGTCGTCGAGGTCTAATTCTACTCTTTACCTTTTTTTTTGTTTTATTGTTGATGGTATCTGATGCATTGATTCTAATATTGCGTGTTGTTTGACTCGTGATGATGTGAATTGTTGTTTGTTATGGTTCGGTATTTTAATTCCCTTGATTGTGGATTGATTATGGATTATGTGATGAGATGATATCTTGTTTGTAGAATTAAGATTATTTGTTTGGGGACGGGAATCGAAAATTGATAAAAGTAAATATTATGATATTTTTGATACATTGTTGATGTTGAATGCGATATGTCGTCGAGCGGGTAGGCAAACAGTAAGCTCGGGTAAGCAAGTTTAGGATTGGTGTAGTGTTGGAATAATTGGAATATTTGTTGAATATCTTGTTTATCGTATTTGGAAAGTGTATTTATTTAATCGGGGAATGCCCCGAGGTAATTTGTATTTACTCACCGGGGAATGCCCCGAAGAATTTTGTACGCTAAGGATGTTCGTGATCAAGGCCCGAGGCATCGGGTAAAGCTTTGGAGCATAGTTTAGGATTAATATAGGTTAGCGTAGGTTTATATTTTTGCATTTTTCTATTTCGGGATTGTATAATTGGACTGGACACTAATTTTGGATTTGTTTTGTTTCATGTGTTTGGATGGATTGTTTTATGTGTTTTTTGTGTGGTTTATACATTTGTAATGCCAAAATAGTCGATACACTCCACCAAGTGACCGTGGTCGAACCACGGGATCGGGGGGTGCCTAACACCTTCCCCTCGGTCAACAGAATTCCTTAGCCGGAATCTCTGTGCGCAAACCGGTTTAAGAGTCAATTGGTTTCGAAAAAAGGATTTTCCAAAGGTGACTTGGCACACCGGATTATGCCAAGTGGCGACTCTGAATAAAAAAATGCAAATAATCCTTTTCCGAAACAAAATTTTATTTCTTGTCACTTAAATAATAAAACCCTTTCGAACTTTAAAAATATTCCACGGATGTTTTGGAGTACGCGTAATAAGGGGTATGACAGCTCTGGCGACTCTGCTGGGGACGTTTCAGAATTCGAGCTTATTTTTGAGTCGTATCGGCTTTGTTTGGCATTACGAGTGTATAAGCATTGTTTGTGATTATTGTTTTGTTATTGTTTTCACTTTTGTGCGTTTTCGTGCTCTTTGTTTATAGTATTTATCCTATGTGTTACCGCTTTATATCTGTCATCATGAGTCCATCCCCCCGACCTTCTTTCTGCAACAAGTCTCGGAGCGCACGTCGTGCGCACGAAAATCTAGTTGAGTCACCTTTATTTTAGGGGGGGAGCCGTTGGATGTATGGAGTAGGTGGAAAGCAAAGCAGCCACTATCGACCATATGCTCCCCCGAACGGCCTTGTTAGTAAACCACAACGTAGGTCAGCCTTTAGGTCATTCTTATGTGCATCTTATTGAGACCTAGCGGGGCCTACACGGTCCTTTGTAGGAGACCCGCCTTTAAAGCATCCCTACGTGCTAACTGTTGCATATTTGAGGGTAACGTGGTCATTTGACGGACCGATTCGGGGAAAACATGTGTTAGAAGTAAAGTGTGAAAAAAAAAAAAAAGGGAAAAAAAGTGAGTCGAAAAGAATGAATCAAAAGGAGTGTCGAAGTTTATTTTAGAGTTCTTTATGGCTTTTGTTCTTCACGATCCCAAAACTCAAAAAGATTTTTTTTATGTTTCTGCATTTATCTTCTCAATGTACCGTAAGTTCAAAAAAAAATTGAATGAAAAAAAAAAAAGAGGGTTTTTTTTTTTTGCTTTGTCTACTTATCTGTCAAAAACAAAATACCAAAAAGATTTTTTATTTATAATTGGTGGCGTCAGTCTTAGTTGAAAGTGTCTAATTGAAAAATCCAAAAAGTTTTTATTCGTTTGTTTTTGGTTTTGTCTCTTAAGTTAGGGTCAATTTATTAGTTAATCGTTAGTTGTCCAATCTGGACGAACTACGCATACCTGATTTCCGTCCCTCGGGACGGGATACGTAGGCAACCCTCGGTGGGTCCGGTAACCTTTATTTTTGTCTTCATCTTAGTCTTAGGCTAGGTCTTTTACTCCGTAACCTAGAGTTGTTAGCCAAGTAGGCTGATTTTATTCAGCATTACTGTTCGGCGATTTGGAGTCATGAAGCGGTCTGTCCCATCGACGTATGTCCGCATCAAATTCCCGTTGGTTGAGAACCTTTTGCTCTTATCAAATTTTGAGACAATTTCTTATCTGCTACTACAGGATGGACCTGTCCACAAAGTCTAGAGTCCTTATGGTTGTCAAGGTACCCAAAAAGTTGATCAAGTAGTGGGCACGTTCAATTACTCCGAAAAACACGAAGTGAGGAAAGTGTTAGGCAATCTTGTAACACTCATGGATCTCACGCCTCGTCCGGATTTAATAGAAGCTGCGTTGACTTTCTGGGATCCAAATAATTTGGTGTTTAGGTTCGGAAGTTGTGAATTGACTCCTACTCTGGCAGAAATATCTTGTTTGTTTCGGTTGACTTACATGGACCAACAGATGATTTTAGCCCGCAATCATACTCGTAAGAAATTCCTTCGACTCTGTGGATTAAAAGATAACAAGCATCTGGGATGTCTCAAACAATCTTGGATTTCCTTGGACTATTTGTTTGCTAGATTTGGGTCTTTAGAGGGTTTCGACTGTTTTTGGGATGAATTCTGTACTACCAAAAAAATCTGGGAACAACGTCGTCTGGAGGTTTTCTGTCTGGCTTTGTTGGGTATCTTAGTGTTTCCGTTAGATGAGAGGTGTATCAATACTCGTCTACAATCAGTGGTGATAGCTTTATTCAAGAAAAAAAATGAGGTCACCATTGTACCAATGATCCTAACAGAAATATATAAGGCTTTAACTGAAGTAAAAGGAGGGGTACGATTTTTTGAGGGGAGTAATCTGATATTGCAGTTGTGGATGATGGAGCACTTGCATACGCCTTCTTTGATTAGAGAAGATGTGATCGACCGTTTTCTGAATGATCGAGTGCAAGCCATGCAAGAAAGAATGCGTTTTGACAAATTTTCTTTTCCTATTGGAGTCGATTCTTGGATCGAATTTCTCGGATCAAGAACTCCAAACAACATTCTTTGGTGCTATATGTGATTTTGTCCTAAGAAAATCTTGATTGGATCTCAAATGCAACTCTTTCTAGTTTTGATAGGACTTAACTGCACTAGGCCTTACAGTCCAAGAAGGGTGATGCGTCAGTTGGGTAGAATGCAAGACGTCCCCCCAATAATTGACCTTCTAAAGGATGTAGAGTACTTTAAAGACCAAGCCGTAGGGGAAAGCAAATATGAGCAATTCTGGAATAACGCGATAAAGTTGGGTGTCGATACTTTCGAGGAAAATCCAGGATGCACTCAAAACTATGAAATCTGGCTACAATCTATGCCCCGTGGCATTAGTAGACCCTTACCAGCCCAACTTAGAGGGCGAATACGGGAAGCAATCATGGTAGAAGATGATGAGCAGGAAGATCCGGGTGTCAAGGTGGAGTTTTTGAGAGTTCAGTTGTCGCGTTTGATCACAACTATGGATGGGTGTCAGAGAAACCTTTGCGGGTGTACTCTCCAAGAGGCGGGGATACGGGCAAGAAATTTGTTTCCGGGTATCAAAACGTCGTTGCAGGACATGTTGCAAAGTCTAAGTGGAAAAATGGGGACTTCACAGATGGGTTCATCTCAGCCGGGGACATCACACAGAGCACCAGTTTGAAAGAACTTGCCTTATCTTTATGTAGTTTGAGTCTTTTATGTTTCTGTCATTGTAGGTTGGTGTCTGTGTTAAGTCGGAGTTAAGTTGTTTTTTATATTCGGGTATTTATTGCACGCATATCGTTAGGGGTTTAAAGTGTTTTTTTTTGTATTTGTTGTTTAGTTTTAAAGTGGTCCTAAATTCGTTGTATGTTTTGCTATCTTTCATCGAAATGTTAAAAAAAAAAAAACCTTCAATTGTATAATGTTTATGCATAAGCTGCCCGAACTACGCAAGATCTGATTCATGTACAAAATGATACGTAGGCAGCCTACTTTTGGGTTCGATCTAATCATTTTGTTTCGTTGTTTTTCGTTAGTTTTCCTCTTTTAAGGAAAACAAAAGCCATAAAGAATGATAAAATAAAGGTATATAACGTGAGGAAAAGAGCGGATATTGATAAAAAAAATAGTAATAGGTGTAGATAAAAAAAAAGTGTGTAAATAAAAATCGGGATGATGTTGAAATGACCTCGCTACCCTCAAAAGCTGGTAGAAATGAACATGAACTTAGGGCAATTTTACCAATGTGATTCCCATGCTTTTGGTATACCCTAATCCTAACGGATGTCGTCTTTGATGAGCATGTTCTTTCAGATAAAAGTGGTAGGTTTGCAGCACTCTGGCTAGTCACCCATACTTCACTAGATCCAAAGCAAAGCTCGCAATGGCTAGCAGGGAGATTGAAAATTCGCTCATTGACCCGGATCAGGATCACAGGGAAGAAAGTTCAGAACACAATGATGAGGTAGTAAGGCTCAGGCAACAATTGATAGATTTGCACCGGGCATGGGCCAGCGGAATGCCTCCTCCTCCGCTCCCTGAAGGTCTTGGGAATATCTCTAATTGCCCACCGCTCTCTCAAGCACAATTCTCTGCTCCTACTGAATCACCTGAACACGCGCCAGGATTCACTCCGCGACATTATTATCCGGGCAATTCTGGTGTGCCCTTGGCAGCTCCCCAATCAAGACCAGCTGCTCAGCCAGCGCCACCGATCACACCGGTATTCGTGGCCCCGCCACCACATGAAACTCCCATATATGCTGTGCGTCCCACAATGAGGCTTCCTCGGTCTTCCAGTGAGCCAGTACTGAAGGTTTCAGATGGTCAGTATTATGCTACGGAGCCTACTCTGCCATTGAATGAACCGTATGGGTACACTCAGCCGCCTGCATTTCCATTTGATACGGAGAAACCTGTCGCAACGGAGGAACAGGATGTCATAGCCCGGAAACTGAAGAGTTTAGAGCAAGCTATGAGGAATTTGCAAGGAATCGGAGATTATAGAAGTGTTTCCTATAAAGACCTGTGCATGTTCCCAGACATCAACCTGCCCCCCGGTTTTAAGATGCCTAAGTTCGAGAAGTACGCAGGGCACGGTGATCCTGTTGCACACTTGAGACGTTATTGCAACCAGTTGAGGGCTGCAGGAGGAAAGGAAGAACTACTCATGGCCTTCTTTGGCGAGAGTCTTTCAGATCTGGCTTCAGAATGGTTCATCGATCGGGATATCGATAAATGGAACAGTTGGGATGATTTGGCTTCTGAATTTGTTCAACATTTTCAGTACAACATCGATTTGATTCCGGACGAAAAATCTTTGGTCAACATGAAGAAAAAGAGCACTGAAGGTTTTAGGGAATACGCTATAAGGTGGCGTGAACAGGCCGCTAGGGTAAAGCCTCCAATGAAGGAAAGTAAGTTGGTAGAAGTTTTCATTCAGGCGCAGGATGAGACCTATTTTCAACATTTACTTCCGGCAATGGGAAAGTCTTTTTATGGAAGTCCTCAAAATGGGGGAGATGATAGAGGACGGGATTAAGACCGGTCGAATAGTGAGTTTTGCTGCATTAAAAGCTACCACACAAGCGATTCAAGGTGGATCTGGCGCATTTGGAGGAAAAAAGAAGAAAGAGGATGTTGCGACTGTCGTAGCCGGAACCCATACTTATCCTAAAAGGCCACCTCGCCCCTATCCCCAATCTCAAGCCCAAGTCTACGCCCAAGCTCCATATATTCCTCCCCACCATTACTACCCTCCACAAAATCCTTTATATTCCATTCCACCACCCCCTTACCCAGTATATAGTGCGCAACCATATATCAAACCCCTTCTTACCCGCAGTGGCGCGCGCAAACTTCATAAAATCGCCCATTCGCTCCACCAAATTACCAAAACCCCTCCAGACCCAGTTTTCAGCCTAGGCCCGAGTATAAGCAGGAGAAAACGGTCAAAAATCAATTCACACCTCTTGGGGAGTCATATGCTAGCTTGTTTGATAGGTTGAGAAAGTTGAAGGTTTTAAGCCCAATTCAAGGAAGGCTTTCAAATCCACCACCAAGGAATCTCGATTATTCTTTAAGGTGTGCGTACTGTTCTGATATGCCAGGCCATGATATTGAGAAATGCTGGCATTTAAAGAGAGTTGTCCAAGATTTGATTGACACAAATCAGATGTTGGTCCAAGCCCCGGAGGGTCCAAACATTAACCAGAATCCGCTGCCAACCCATGCTGAAGCCAATATGTTAGAATTGATATATGATGGTAAAGAGTCTTCGAGGGGTTATAAGCCTATTGTCAAGATACACACCACTGAGGAGAAATCGGTGAATGTAGCGGAGTCTTTGAAAGCAATGTCATTGAGCCAGGAAGGAATGAGGGAGGATAAATCCCGAGAAAGCACAAAGAAGCCCCTGATCACAGTACAAGGCGCCGGAAGGTATGGTGATTCGAGTCAGGATAAACCTAAGTTGACAGTGGTGGGAGCTTTGAGTCAGCCTATCTTGACGGTGAAAGGAGCACTGACAGCGCCTATTGTCCTCCAACCGGTGACCCAACCTCCGATAGTTGATATGAAAAGGATTCCCTGGAATTATGGGCGGACTGTGATGACCTATCACGGGAAAGAAGTTGTGGAAGATGTAGATGAGGTAGGAGGTTTGACCAGGTCAGGAAGATGCTTCGTGCCTGAAAGCTTAAGAAAGTCTAAGCCAACGGTGAGTGAACCGTCGTCTATCAAAAATCCTATCACTGAGGAGGAAGCCGAAGATTTTTTGAAAAAGATGAAATTGCCAGAGTATTCAGTATTAGACCAGCTGAAGAAAACCCCTGCTCAAATTTCCCTTTTATCTTTGTTGTTGCACTCCGAGGAGCATCGTGATGTTTTGCTGAAGGTATTAAATGAAGCATATGTTCCAAAAGAGATTACAATCAACCAGGTTGAGAAAATGGTGGGAAAAATCTTTGAGGTCAATCGGATCAGCTTTTCTGATGATGAATTGCCTGTTGAAGGTACAGGGCATAATCGGGGTCTTTACATTACAGTGAAGTGTGAGGATTTCTACGTCACTCATGTTATGATTGATGGAGGTTCAGGTGCAAATATTTGCCCTATTTCTACTTTGCAAAAGCTAAATGTTGGTGCTGATAGGATCAAGCCCAACAATGTATGTGTTAGGGCTTTCGATGGTGCAAAGTCAAATTCCATTGGCGAAATAGAACTAATGTTGACCATAGGGCCTGTTGAGTTTGCCATAGAGTTTCAGGTATTGAACGTAGAATCCTCTTACAATCTGTTGTTGGGAAGGCCCTGGATCCACAAGGCCAAGGCGGTTGCATCCACGCTGCACCAAATGATTAAGTTTGAGCATGACAGGCAAGAAGTAGTTATTCATGGTGAAAGAGATTTATCAGCCTACGAAGATCCTCCCTTGTCCTTTATTGAAGCAAATAACGTAGAGGAGACATTAGTCTATCAAATTTTTGATACAGTGCCAGTGAGTCGTATCCCTGAGTGGCAAGCTATACCGGGACCGCAATTGTCTTCTGCATCTATCATGATGGTGAGTGAACTTTGGAAATACGGATTTGAACCAGGAAAAGGTTTGGGAGCATCTCTGCATGGTATAGTTCATCCCATATGTCCGAGTGAGAACGTGGGCACGTTTGGTCTGGGATTTGAGCCTACAGCTGAAGATCTGAAGAAAATCAGGGGAAGGAAGAAGGAAATATGGTCACTCCCTCGCCCAATGCCACTACTCAGTGAGTCATTCGTTAAGAGCGATGTCGCGAAGCATGTGGGATCTGAAGTTGAATTGGTGGGTGACCTCCAGAACTCTTTTATTGAAGTTGATATGGTTGAAGCAGGAGAAGGTACCAGTATGGCAGATGTGCAATTCATAGGTCCAGCTGTCCGGCTCAATAATTGGGAAGTCACTCCTCTCCCCGTCAGGAGGGAGTTTTGGTAGTTTATTTTGTTTTCCTTTCTGTTTATCCGAGTTATTTCAGGGTTGTAATTCGGATTTTAGTTTGTTTATGTTATATTGGTGTCTGTGTTTAAACCCTTCTATCTTTTATTTAATGAAATGCAATGTCCCTTTTGTTTTGTATCTAATATAGTTTGTTTTTCTTTTTTACACAGTTCTCTTTATGCTGATTCTAATGACATGACATGCATGCGGACTTTTCAGCCTGGTCTTAAAATCCAAAATAATCCAGATGTAATGGAGCAGGATGAGGAATATGATGAAAAAGAAGCATTAGAAAAAATAAGCAAAGGGTTGGAACAATTTGAAGACAAACCGAATCCTAATTTGAATGAAACTAAGCCAATAAATCTAGGGGATCAAGAAGATGTTAGGGAAACTAAAATCAGTGTACATGTTTTGCCCCAGCTAAAGGATGAAATGATTCAAACGTTAATGGATTATAAGGATGTTTTTGCATGGTCTTATGATGATATGCCTGGTTTAAGCACTGAATTAGTGTCTCACAAATTGCCAACGGATCCCGCATTCCCTCCTGTCAAACAGAAGTTGAGGAAGTTTAAAACAGATGTAAGTATTAAAATCAAAGAGGAAATCATGAAACAACTTGAAGCCAAAGTAATTCAAGTGGCTCGTTATCCCATGTGGTTATCCAATGTTGTTCCCGTGCCAAAGAAAGATGGCAAAATTCGAGTATGTGTTGATTACCGCGATTTGAACAGGGTAAGTCCAAAAGATGATTTTCCACTGCCCAACATCCATATTTTGCTAGACAATTGTGCTAAACACGAGGTTGCCTCTTTTGTGGATTGCTATGCCGGATATCACCAGATCATTATGGATGATGAAGATGCGGAGAAGACATCTTTTATCACACCATGGGGGACTTATTGTTATCGGGTGATGCCGTTCGGTTTAAAGAATGCTGGAGCAACATACATGAGAGCCATGACCACTATGTTTCATGACATGATGCATAAGGAGATTGAGGTTTACGTGGATGATGTGATTATTAAGTCAAAAAGTCAGGCTGACCATGTAAAAGACTTGAGAAAGTTCTTTGAAAGACTTCGCAGGTATAACCTCAAACTCAACCCGGCAAAATGTGTATTTGGAGTTCCATCTGGAAAGCTGTTGGGGTTTGTAGTCAGCCGTCGGGGAATTGAATTAGATCCCTCGAAAATCAAAGCCATTCAGGATTTGCCCCCGCCCAAGAATAAAACGGAGGTAATGAGTTTGCTTGGTAGACTGAACTACATTAGCAGGTTTATTGCTCAACTCACAACCACTTGTGAGCCCATATTCAAGTTGCTGAAAAAGAGTGCTGTGGTAAAATGGACTGAAGAATGTCAGGAAACGTTCGATCGAATCAAAAGATATTTGTCAAATCCGCCCGTGTTGGTACCCCCGGAGCCTGGTAGGCCTTTGATCTTATACTTGTCAGTCATGGACAATTCTTTCGGGTGTGTCCTGGGGCAACATGATGTTACAGGAAAAAAAGAGCAGGCTATTTACTATCTTAGCAAGAAGTTCACCACTTATGAGGCCAGGTATACTCTTCTTGAAAGGACGTGTTGTGCCCTAACTTGGATAGCACAGAAGTTGAAGCACTATCTCTCATCCTATACTACTTATCTCATCTCTCGCATGGATCCTTTGAAGTATATCTTTCAGAAGCCTATGCCGACAGGTCGATTGGCAAAGTGGCAAATTTTTCTTACCGAGTTCGACATCGTATATGTGACTCGAACCGCCATGAAAGCCCAAGCCTTGGCAGATCATCTTGCTGAGAATCCCATCGATGAAGAGTACGAGCCATTAAAGACATATTTTCCTGACGAAGAAGTGTCGTGTGTCGATGAAGTCGTTATAGATGTTGATCCAGGTTGGAGGTTATTCTTTGATGGAGCTGTCAATATGAAAGGAGTCGGAATAGGTGCGGTTCTTGTCTCTGAATCGGGACAACATTTCCCGGTAACAGCACAACTTCGATTCTACTGTACTAACAATATGGCAGAGTATGAAGCCTGCATCCTTGGTTTGAGGTTAGCTGTTGATATGGGAGTCCAAGAATTATTGGTGTTGGGAGATTCAGATTTACTCGTCCATCAAATTCAAGGCGATTGGGAGACGCGAGATTTGAAGCTCATCCCGTATCGACAATGTCTGCAGGAGCTATGCCGACGATTTGTGTTAGTAAAATTTAGGCACATTCCAAGGATTCGTAATGAAATTGCTGATGCGTTGGCCACTTTGTCTTCAATGCTCCAGCATCCTGACAAAGCCTACATCGATCCAGTGCATGTACAGAGTCGTGATCAGCATGCTTACTGCAATGTGGTTGAAGAAGAGCTCGATGGAGAACCTTGGTTCTTGGATATCAAGCGGTACATTCAATCAGGAGAATACCCAACATATGCCACCAACGATCAAAAGAGGACTCTTAGGCGTTTGGCTAGTGGATTTTTCTCGAGCGGGGGAATCTTGTATAAGAGGACCCCAGATCTGGGACTTCTAAGGTGTGTAGATGCAAAAGAAGCCTCGGCAATCATGGTTGAAATACACTCTGGAGTATGCGGGTCGCATATGAACGGTCACGTCTTGTCAAAGAAGATTCTTCGAGCAGGTTATTACTGGCTTACTATGGAGAGGGATTCTATTCGGTTTGTTCGAAAGTGTCATCAATGTCAGGTGCACGGCGATCTGATACGTTCTCCTCCTGTTGAGTTGCATGCATTGGCTGCTCCATGGCCGTTCGTAGCTTGGGGAATGGATGTGATTGGACCGATTGAGCCGAAGGCATCAAATGGACATAGATTCATTTTGGTAGCCATTGACTACTTCACAAAGTGGGTGGAAGCAGTAACTTTCAAGTCGGTGACAAAGAAGGTTGTGGTAGATTTTGTTCATGCCAATATCATTTGTAGATTTTGAATTCCTAAGATGATTATTACAGACAATGCACCCAATCTCAATAGTCATTTGATGCAAGAAGTGTGTCAACAGTTTAAGATTGCACATCGAAATTCTACTCCATATCGCCCAAAGGCCAATGGTGCTGTAGAAGCCGCCAATAAAAATATAAAAAAGATACTGCGAAAAATGGTACAAGGTTCTAGACAGTGGCATGAAAAGTTACCGTTTGCATTGCTAGGTTATCGCACCACTGTTCGCACTTCAACAGGGGCAACTCCATATTTATTAGTGTATGGGACAGAAGCAGTCATCCCTGCAGAAGTTGAAATTCCTTCTCTTCGGGTCATTGTAGAAGCAGAGATCGATGACGACGAATGGGTAAAAGCCCGACTGGAACATTTGAGTTTGATCGAGGAAAAAAGGCTAACGTCCGTGTGTCATGGCCAGTTGTATCAAAGGAGGATGGCTCGTGCGTATAACAAAAAGGTCTGTCCCAGGAATTTTGAAGTTGGTCAGTTGGTATTAAGACGTATCCTTCCTCACCAGGTTGAAGCGAAGGGCAAGTTCTCCCCTAACTGGCAAGGTCCCTTCGTTGTGAAGAAAGTGTTACCCAATGGAGCCTTATATTTGACAGATATTGAAGGCAAAATGGCAGAAATGGCTATCAATGCTGACGCGGTCAAAAGATACTATGTATGATATTTGGTCCTTTGTTTGATTTTATTGCATGTTTAGTACTTGCATTTTTGAAGATTGATATGACGAAAGCATTTTATTCTTCTATCCAAACATTGTGTCATCCTTTGTTTACCCTTTTGAGCCTCGTTTATTTTTCTTTCATATCCCTCTTTTGGAATCAAAATAGAGTCAAAGATAAATGTCAAGAAAATAAGAATAAAAGAAAGAGTTCGAAAAAAAAAAATAAAAAATAAAAAATAAAAAAAAAATCAAATCAAAACAAAGAACAAGCTGATGGAACTACGTGCGACCTGATTCTCCTCTCTCGGGAGTGAGATACGTAGGCTGCCCTATTTCGGGCTCGATCCAACCAAATAAATATTTAAGATTCACCCAGTCAACAAAACTGGGGCATGAGTTAATGCATTTGTTTGAGTCGATTCCAAAAGTTGTAAGTCCCACCCCCACTTCAAGTATCGTTTGAGCCTCTTACCATCTTTTCTAACCTTGACCAAAAGCCAAGTTACAACCAAAGAAAGTCCTTCAGATCAATTTTTTATAGTGTTAAGGCTAAGCATGTAATGGATATGACGATACATTGCGAAGTACCGCTTATCTCCCTCAGCATAAGAAATCATGAAAGAAATACAAAAATGAGAGAGTCTTATTGGTGAAAACCTTTGCAGGCACCGTAAGGCGATGGTGAGTTGTGAGAAAATGAAAATGAGAGAGTCTTATTGGTGAAAACCTTTACAGGCACCATAAGGCGATGGTGAGTTGAGAGAAATACAAAAATGAGAGAGTCTTATTGGTGAAAACCCTCACGGGCACCGTAAGGCGAGGGAGAGTTCAAGAGAAAAGTGAAAAGTGAAAAGAAAGAGATTTGTTGGCGAATGTCTTTTTTGATGTCGTCAGTCGAATGTGATGTATGAGTCCAATAGATTTGAAGAAGCGGCTCAACGGCAAAGGCACAAACTCGACAACAAATGGGGAGTTTTGGATAGGAAGATCAGGCAGCTCAATCCTAAATGCATGTCATACTCAATGGAGTTGGTTGTCGTATTCAGATAAGTTTTCTTTTTGAATATGGGACATTTCCCTCTTTCTTTCATTTACATATTCATGCTTTTTGTTTTTTTTTATGTCATTTATCAAAATAAAAGTCACCATCATTTCTTTACATTTTAAGTCAAGTCTGTGTCAAAACAAGCAAGAAAGGATTTCAAAATTTACTACCAGTCTTTCCAATTATATGAGGAAAAGCCAAGGAACAACACAGAAAAGAAATATGATCGTAATTCAACACGAAGCAAAGGAAGTCTATCAACCGACAGGCTATTGGATTCGTAGAAGCATTTCGGATTTGGGAAAAGAGTGCACCTCAGGGGCATGGTAAAAATAGAAACCCATTGTTAGAGTCAGAACTCATTTCCTTCAATCTGGATCCAGGTCAATGATGCGGCAAGACACGACAAGTGTTAGAAATTTGAAACAAAGATGAAAGGAACGAGTGTTGGGCAGATACCTGAAAAGCCAAGATCTGCAAGCCACCACTAAGTTTTTAACTCACAAATTTTTCTTTGATTGAAACAGGGGCAAATTTGTTTCACTTGATTCAGCTACCATTGGAAATGCATATCCAGGGAATTTACTTTCAGCTCAGGACCCTCCTGAAAAATGGGATTTTACTTTATGTTCAGGACCCTCCTGAAAAATGGGATTTTACTTTCTGTTCAGGACCCTCCTGAAAAATGGGATTTTACTTTATGTTCAGGACCCTCCTGAAAAATGGGATTTTAATTTCTGTTCAGGACCCTCCTGAAAAATGGGATTTTACTTTCTGTTCAGGACCCTCCTAAAGAATGGGAATTTACTTTATGTTCAGGACCCTCCTGAAAAATGGGAATTTACTTTCTGTTCAGGACCCTCCTGAAAAATGGGAATTTACTTTCTGTTCAGGACCCTCCTGAAAAATGGGACTTTACTTTATGTTCAGGACCCTCCTGAAAAAAATGGGATTTTACTTTCTGCTCAGGACCCTCCTGAAAAATGGGATTTTACTTTATGTTCAGGACCCTCCTGAAAAATGGGAATTTACTTTCTGTTCAGGACCCTCCTGAAAAATGAGACTTTACTTTATGTTCAGGACCCTCCTGAAAAAAATGGGATTTTACTTTCTGCTCAGGACCCTCCTGAAAAATGGGATTTTACTTTATGTTCAGGACCCTCCTGAAAAATGGGAATTTACTTTCTGTTCAGGACCCTCCTGAAAAATGGGACTTTACTTCCTGTTCAGGACCCTCCTGAAAAATGGGATTTTACTTTATGTTCAGGACCCTCCTGAAAAATGGGACTTTACTTTATGTTCAGGACCCTCCTGAAAAATGGGATTTTACTTTATGTTCAGGACCCTCCTGAAAAATGGGAATTTACTTTATGTTCAGGACCCTACTGAAAAATGGGACTTTACTTTATGTTCAGGACCCTCCTGAAAAATGGGATTTTACTTTATGTTCAGGACCCTCCTGAAGAATGGGAATTTACTTTATGTTCAGGACCCTCCTGAAAAATGGGATTTTACTTTCTGTTCAGGACCCTCCTGAAGAATGGGAATTTACTTTAGGTTCAGGACCCTCCTGAAAATGGGATTTTACTTTCTGTTCAGGACCCTCCTAAAGAATGGGAATTTACTTTATGTTCAGGACCCTCCTGAAAAATGGGATTTTACTTTCTGTTCAGGACCCTCCTGAAGAATGGGAATTTACTTTATGTTCAGGACCCTCCTGAAAAATGGGATTTTACTTTCTGTTCAGGACCCTCCTGAAAAATGGGATTCTACTTTCTGTTCAGGACCCTCCTGAAAAATGGGATTTTACTTTATGTTCAGGACCATCCTGAAAAATGGGATTTTACTTTCTTTTCAGGACCCTCCTGAAAAATGGGATTTCACCTTCTGTTCAGGACCCTCCTGGAAAATGGGACAACGCATTTAAGAAATGAAATACTAATTATTTATAATTCTTGTTTGGGATAATTTTCGTTCTAGTTTTAATTTTGAGTTTCAGGAGCCCGCCTGAAGAGCAGGGTAATGAAATAGCAAGGCAGGAGCCCGCCTGAAGAACAGGGTGATGAAATAGCAAGTCTGGAGCCCACCGGGAGAACAGAGTGAAGAAAATGAAAAGTCAAGCAACAAAGTGATGAAATAGCAAGTTAGGAGCCCGCCTGGAGAATAGGGTGAAGAAACAAAAGAGTCAAGCAACAAAGTGAAGCAATTGAAAGCCAAGCAACAAGATGAAAGAAATTCCAAGTCAGGAGCCCGCCTGAAGAGCAGGGTAATGAAATAGCAAGGCAGGAGCCCGCCTGAAGAACAGGGTGATGAAATAGCAAGTCTGGAGCCCACCGAGAGAACAGAGTGAGGAAAATGAAAAGTCAAGCAACAAAGTGATGAAATAGCAAGTTAGGAGCCCGTCTGGAGAATAGGGTGAAGAAACAAAAGAGTCAAGCAACAAAGTGAAGCAATTGAAAGCCAAGCAACAAGATGAAAGAAATTCCAAGTCAGGAGCCCGCCTGAAGAATAGGGTGATGAAAGTCGAGTCAAGAACCAACAGAAGCTGTATAGATAGGATTTTTGTAATTTCATTTATGTTTTTACTTGTAATTTTCATTTTGATGTAATAACAGAGCCGCGGACCGGAACCTCGACGGAACCTCACTCGACTCTCCAACTCGGTATAGTCCACCTCTTCCAATCCTTTGAAATACCCGTGACATGATTCTCTCGTAACTTGGGTAGGTAGGATGTCTTAAGTCAAGACCCGGTTGTCCTTCTTCCTTCTATTTCTTTCTTTGAATAATGGTCGGGACAAAATTCAGTCTTGTTGTCTACTTCTTTGTCTGAAAACACTTCGTGTATACATTCAAAGGGGGCATGATGTAGACACCTAATTTCGTCCCTCCGCAATATCATTTTTACCCATTTTTTACCTTATCCTACCGTATACCCTCAATCATGTAATTATCCTTCCACAAATGACAAAAAATCAAAACCAACTCTAAACAAATCTTATCCCAAAATTCCCACATAATCCCAATTGATAACAAATTAACAACCTTCCCAATTAAAAGTGGACACCTAATCCTTATCCCTCCAATTAAAAAACAACACCTACCTACCCTACTCTAACAAACCCTATCCCTACCCCTACCCCTACCTCACTACCCTACCCCACTACCCCATCCTAATATACATATTCACATACACACAAAAAGGGGGATTGGATCAGGAACCAAAGAAAAAAAAAAAAAAGATGAGCATCAAAAAAGGGGACTGAATTATCTCTCTCCCGCTACCTCTCTTCTCCGATCAAAATCCCTGCAGCCACAACCATTAACAGCGGCAGATCCTTCATTCTTCTTCCTTTTTCCTCACTGTCATCAATCGGATTACATACACACACTACCGTAGACACTCCATTTTTTTTTTCTTGACTCATCAACACATCCATATACACACAGAGAGAGATAAAGCGAGAAAACGAGGGAGAGATCGGGAGTTGGAGAGAGAAACTAAACGGAGGAAGAGAGATCGTGAGGAAGAGAAGTGAGATGGAGAGAGATTAGAGATCGGGAGTAACGGAAATGGGGATCTGTTGAGTTTGCTCACCGAAAATTGACTGAAAATCATCCTCTGGGTATTACTATCATTGTTACGCCGGATTTACCATCGAAAAGACCCTGCCATCGCTATCCGCCACTGTTTCCGGTGAAACTCGCCTGAAAACAACGTTGTCAGCTTCGCTCCAACTATTATATTCTCGGTTATTTCCATTATTAGCTCACCGGAGCTCGAATAGTATGGGTTCCTCAGTTTCTTTGTCAGTTCGTGTTATTATTTCTTTCTCGGGATTCAAGTCAGTTCGTGTTATTATTTCTCATTATTGAGTTGGTGTGGCTCGTTATTGAGGTTCGATTTGAGGTTCTTCGGTGCGCGGATTCCGTCTTTTGATTGACTGATATTTGGAATAAAGTCGTCGTCGAGGTCTAATTCTACTCTTTACCTTTTTTTTTGTTTTATTGTTGATGGTATCTGATGCATTGATTCTAATATTGCGTGTTGTTTGACTCGTGATGATGTGAATTGTTGTTTGTTATGGTTCGGTATTTTAATTCCCTTGATTGTGGATTGATTATGGATTATGTGATGAGATGATATCTTGTTTGTAGAATTAAGATTATTTGTTTGGGGACGGGAATCGAAAATTGATAAAAGTAAATATTATGATATTTTTGATACATTGTTGATGTTGAATGCGATATGTCGTCGAGCGGGTAGGCAAACAGTAAGCTCGGGTAAGCAAGTTTAGGATTGGTGTAGTGTTGGAATAATTGGAATATTTGTTGAATATCTTGTTTATCGTATTTGGAAAGTGTATTTATTTAACCGGGGAATGCCCCGAGGTAATTTGTATTTACTCACCGGGGAATGCCCCGAAGAATTTTGTACGCTAAGGATGTTCGTGATCAAGGCCCGAGGCATCAGGTAAAGCTTTGGAGCATAGTTTAGGATTAATATAGGTTAGCGTAGGTTTATATTTTTGCATTTTTCTATTTCGGGATTGTATAATTGGACTGGACACTAATTTTGGATTTGTTTTGTTTCATGTGTTTGGATGGATTGTTTTATGTGTTTTTTGTGTGGTTTATACATTTGTAATGCCAAAATAGTCGATACACTCCACCAAGCGACCGTGGTCGAACCACGGGATCGGGGGGTGCCTAACACCTTCCCCTCGGTCAACAGAATTCCTTAGCCGGAATCTCTGTGCGCAAACCGGTTTAAGAGTCAATTGGTTTCGAAAAAAGGATTTTCCAAAGGTGACTTGGCACACCGGATTATGCCAAGTGGCGACTCTGAATAAAAAAATGCAAATAATCCTTTTCCGAAACAAAATTTTATTTCTTGTCACTTAAATAATAAAACCCTTTCGAACTTTAAAAATATTCCACGGATGTTTTGGAGTACGCGTAAAAAGGGGTATGACATATATATATATATAGAGAGAGAGATTGTTGTATATTCTTTATTTAAAGTAGTACATATATATTAAATGATGCGTATATATGTGTTTATATCTTCTATAGACTTCTATCTTTAACGTATACAAGTGTATATGTTTTATAAATTAGTATATAAGTATATATCTATATAGTAGTATATATATATATTGCAGTATATACTTTATTTAAAGTAGTACATATTATTGAATGGTGCGTATATATGTGTATATATCTTCTATAGACGTATATCTTTAACGTATACAAGTGTATATGTTCTATAAATTAGTATGTAACTATATATATATACATATTGTTGTATATATATATGTATATTGTAGTATATATTTTATTTAAAGAAGTACATATATATTGAATAGTGCGTATATATGTGTATATATCTTCTAAAGTAGTATAGATTTAACGTATACAAGTGTATATATTTTATAAATTAGTATGTAAGTATAAATATATATATATATTTATAGAAGATATACTTTATTTAAAGTAGTACATATATATTGAATGGTGCGTATATATGTGTATATATCTTCTATAGACGTATATCTTTAACGTATACAAGTGTATATGTTTTATAAATTAGTACGTAACTATATATATATACATATTGTTGTATATATATATATGTATATTGTAGTATATATTTTATTTAAAGTAGTACATATATATTGAATGGTGCATATATATGTGTATATATCTTCTAAAGTAGTATATATTTAACGTATACATGTGTATATGATTTATAAATTAGTATATAACTATGTATATATATATATTGTAGTATATGTTTTATTTAAAGTAGACAAGTAGTACATAAATATTGAATGGTGTGTATATATGTGTATATATCTTCTATAAGCGTATATATTTAACGTATAAATGTGTATATGTTTTATAAATTAATATATAAATAAATAAATATATATATATATATATATTGTAGTGTATATATATATATTATATTATTATAGTATATGTTTTATTTAAAGTAGTACGTATAATCATATATAATTATATATTGAATGAGACGTATATATGTGTAATTGTTTATATATTTTTTTAAAAATATATATTGTATATTAGAGTGTATAAAGTGTATATTGGATTTTTTATTATTTTTTTAAACGGATTTGACCGGTTTTTAACCGGGTTTGATCGGGTTTTGGTGGGTTTGACCGGGTTGGGTTAAGTGGGCCGGGTTAGGGTGAGTTTTAATTTTTTTACTGTTGGGCCCAGCCCGGCCCGGCCTATCTAGCGCCAAAATCGGCCCTCAACCCGATTAAAATAGAACGGCCGGTTCCGGGTTGCCCGGCCCGACCCGTTTGACACCCATACATGAAACCAAGAAGATAGGCGAGTGCTTTGATTTTCAGGCAGAACCTTAAAGCTCTGGGTGTTAATATATGTGTTTGAACTCTCCGAGCACCCACGATCCGCAAATTCTGAATCCGCCACTGTCTAGTGTGCTCGTTCATATTGAAGATCCAAAAAAATTTGTACCACAGATTTTCAAATTAATTATCAAACTATTAATTAATCTTTAATTTTATTTTTTATTTGACATGGGGTAGGGTGGGGTTGGGTTGGTGGGGTAGGGGTGGTGCTAGGTAGGTAGGAGGTGAATAAATAGAGTCAACTGGACTGTGATCTGCAATATATAGTCATATAGACAGTATCTCAGTTAAGCAGTGAAATTTAAATTAAAAAATTATACAAACATTTGGATTTAGGTTTTGTAAAGCTGCAATATTGCACTGGCTCTATCCTCGATTTAATTAAACATATCTTTAAATTAATTTAATGTTTAAAATAAATTAAAGCAAAGAATCATGCATCAAAAGAATGAATGTACCAATTAGTTCTCTTCCACATATCCATGCAATGCAATTACTCTACTAAATCTCACATCCTCTTGTCCAATAAATTAATCTTAATCAATTTGTTACATGTGCTTGGTGTCCTAAAATTATTAACTACTTATTGCTCAAAGAAAGTATAAAAATATCCCTACATGAAAGATGGACACAACTATCGAAAATAACCTTCCTACCTCTATGTTACGCAAGGTAAATTCCCGATCTCACTTAATGAAATTATCCTGGATATGTTGTTGTTGTTGTAGAGCTATATAACCAATGAATTAAAGGTGACCAGTTGAAAACTCTTCGTGAAGAATTATATTGAGATCAATATTATACTTATTCGATTTTTGTTATTGTTGTGTGTGTGGGGCGTGGGGGAGGACAACTATAAAGAAGTAGCAATAGTTAGATTAGAAAAATACCATCAAAGATTGTGGTGGGATAAATAAGATTCCTTCACTTTAATTAAAGGTTTTCGGTTCGCGTTTTGGATCGAGCTTTTTTTTTTTTTGAGAGGGGGGGGGGGGGGGCAACTATAAAGAAGTATCAATAGTTCGATTAGAACAATACCATCAAAGATTATGGCGGAATGAATAGAATTCCTTCACTTTAATTAGAGGTTTCAGGTTTACGTTTTGAATAGAGTTTTGGGTGTGAAAAATCTTGTAGAAAGGAGCAAGCACTTACGAGCTTCTCCTAGAATGAGCCTTTTACAATGCGATTAGAAACAAATGCGAACACCAAGCACCAAAAAAAAAAAGAAATTTTATTAGAAAGAGGATCATATTATAACCAAGAATCTTGTTGTATGATCAATCAAATTATTGCAAACAATTAATCATGCAAATAGTTGAAGGCTAATAATAGAATAATGAGATGCAAAATAGTAATAATAATACTAATAATAATAATGAGTGGACTTAGTATGAGTCTTATAATAAAGACAGAATGAAATAGTCAATTAGATTCCATTCCAAATTACTATCAAACAAAATTCCAACCTCAGCCGCACAATACGTGGCATTTTGCCAGACATCGATTTCTCTGCCACTTAAAACCATAATAAAATTCTCATTTTTTTGATCTTTTTCATGTTTGAAATTCCGAAGAGGCCACAAACAAAAAATAAAAAAAAATTAGAGGAGTTAAATATTAGACTATTAATTATTTTCGCAATATTATAAATTTTGTAGGCGGAGTCTATTGGAAACCGTCTCCCTACTTCGTCTGAAGTTATGTGCGTACACTTTATAGTTTATCCTCTTCAGACCCCACTTTGTGGGAATGCACTAGGTATGTTGTTATTGTTGTTTCGCAACAGTATAAATATATCGGATCAGTTTGCGTACACCTTGACTAATTCTATAAAATACCTGTCATCTCCTCACCAAAAAGAAGGTATAAGTAACTCTTTATACTTCGGTTTAACCAATTCAAATTCAAGACCGATTGAAAAAGCTACGTCCGGCAGGATTGGGCTCATCATCCCAAATAAAAAATAAAAGGAATTGATAGTAAAAGACTAGATCTTTTTTTTTTCCCATTAATTCTTGTATTTATATGTGTCAATCCCTTTAGATCGACAGTCCTACTTCTATAACTCGAATCATCCTCTGCAACAATATTTCATCATCATAACATTTAAGTTTTTGTTGAAATTAATATTTAATATTATGTTACATTAAATATTTTGTCTGATGATAACATTTTATTATGATAAGTTTCATCAAAAATAATTTTTGAATAAATAATATTGTTATAAGAGACTTGATGGTACTACACTAGCAAAAACTATAACGTCTCTCCAACACATATGTATATGGGGTAAAAGTTATTTTATAGTATATGGTATTTTATAGTAATCGTCACAATCCGATCCGAGACCCCGACCGGGATAGGCATTCCGAACCACAAAAGCCCGAGAGATCCCTTAGCTCAGCCCAGCCCACTAGTGATATTGTCCACTCTGGATCCAGACCCGCACGACTTTAAAATGTGTCTCTAGAGAGTAAGGCTTGCCTACTTATAAATTCAGTATACCTCTTGTGTTTTAAAGATGTGAGACTCTTTATCCTAAGTTGGGGTGTCACAGTAACATAGGTCACATATTCGGGCCATGCACTTGCATCATGCGAATTAAGCGTGATATTTAAGTGGAAGAACTGTAGAAGAGCGAATCTATATCTATAATCTATAATATATTAAAAGTGTGAATACGCTTATAAAAGTGATTTGAACTTTTTAACTTTCATTAAAAGTCTCTACTTTAGATAAAATGGTCTTTTCACTTATTTTCTCAAATTATTATTTAATTATTAAATTATAAAAAAAAAAAAAAATTCTAAAATATATGATAAAGACAAAATATATGGAATTAATGTTAAACTTTTGAAGAGTTCTACTTAAACATGAAAATATTCTACCTCTTCTACCTAGACAAGGAAAATAAATATATGGAAAAATAACTGAAAAAAAAGTTTTATTATGTGTGTAAAGTCGGCTTTTCAAATCAATTTATATTTTATGCATTGAATTATTCGTGATTTTGTTTTACCTAAAAAATTCTAACACTTTCCATTCTTCCTTTTAATTTTCCTTTTATATTTAAGAATTATTTAGTTTTTTTTGTTTAGGAGTTTAATGTGTTTAGATTTCTTTATATAGAATTTTCTTTGTTTTAGGTTTAGTTGTTATGTTTTGCCACAAGTTCGATGGTTGGATTCATATCGATGCAACAATGCATTAGCACTTCCAGCCTTGTAGACAGATGCTGATAGATACCTACTATCGCGACAGGTTATTTGGATCTCATACTTTTTCAGTTACTTATGGTATCACTCTATATGTTCATTGCAATTTTTCTTTTTCTTTCGTCAGGTGTTTCTAGATAGAATGCTAGCGCTTTACGCTTATCCATTCAAGATATTGAATGATAGACTTGATTGGAATGCAAGAGAAAAATTATATTGGAAGAACGATGTGCAACTATTTAAGGCACTAAAGGTGATACTTCGCGAAAATGCAGAATTTGAAGGAATAGATGTTATATTGCAGGTTTGCTTAGTTTTAGACTATATGATTAGCATCTGAATATGCAAAAATAAATCT
The DNA here is from genome assembly GCA_030864215.1 of Capsicum pubescens. Taxonomy (NCBI): domain Eukaryota; kingdom Viridiplantae; phylum Streptophyta; class Magnoliopsida; order Solanales; family Solanaceae; genus Capsicum; species Capsicum pubescens. Next base: position 415,224,507 of record CM061548.1, read on the forward strand.
TTCATGATGCCAAGGTAGATTTTGTTGTAGCAAAAGCAGTAGAATAGGTTGTTAAATTCTCAAAATCTCAGTGAATATGCTATTTCAAAGTCAAAGTACGCATCATTATAAATAAATAAATTTGTTATCAGTAAGTTTCCTTTAAATGAGAAAATGCCTAAAAGTATTGTTATTCACTTTAACCATTAGAATATAACAATACTTTAAGGAGTTGTTAATGTATTGAACCTACCTTATTTGAATTTTAGATATTTATAACCATTATATAATTAATTAAATAAATTATTTATCTTTACATGTTAGAAAAACGTTGAATTTAATTATTGTATTTTATTTAAATAAATATTTTATTTAGTGTAATGTTTAAATTCATTAAAATGAGGTACATGCGCAAGACGCGTACATCTAAACTAGTACATTATATATACTTGAAATGCCTATGACAGAGCGAAGACATTATATATATAGTCGATGAGTACAGAAAGAGAAGGGCCGACAGACTTCTAGCTTGTTGGCAACCTTTACGAAGAAAGGGTGCATGTTATACATAATTAAACGATCGAATATATATCTCACACTGATATGAAAGATGAAAGTGAAGTGTTTTATAAGACATTACACAAATTCACATGGTATGCATACTTTTGAACTCGACAATATTGTAGTCGAAGAGACAAATCCATAAAATTTGTTGAGCCAAAATAAACACTGCGTGTCATTAGCTTTAGTTGCGAGTCCAGTGGCGGAGCTAGCATACAATGAGGGGATTCATTCAAATCCCCTTCGACAGAAAATTATATTATTCATACATGATTAAAATTATTTTTTTATGTATATACATAAATATTGAATCCCCTTCGGCTAGTTCGTGTGCGCACTTTGAACCCCTCAATGAAAATCTTGACCCCACCACCAGTTGTAACACTTCCATATATATATATAGATCATTAGGCCATACTTATGGTTGAATTTAAATAAATTAGCTCTTTATAATCAAATTACGACAGGTTAAATATTTATAATTCTCTAGTAGAATCTATTTTTATGAGAAATTAAGTACAATAATATTTCATAAATTATTCTGAATGAGTTAATTGGTGATTGCCAATTAACAACCAATGCCCATCTTCAACTTGGCTAGCCACCACTAGTAGAGGCTTCACAACAACATTGATTACATTACACCTATATATAATACTCACATTTCTTTGTCTTTGGTTCTAGATAATCTAAAAACTATTACTCCATTACTCCATCCCAAATTATCTATCGTGATTTCAAAAAATAAATAATTATCTTAACTATTTATCATTTTAGGAATTCAAACTAATATGAATGATGACACATAAATAAAGTAATATTCAACGAAGATAGATTATATCTTAAGACAAAAATAAAAATAAATTGTCAAAATTTCTCATAATTTATTATTTTAAGAGATATATAAAAGAGAAATATGACAGATGAGTTGAGACGGAGATCGAGAGGAATATACAATAAATGCCCAATACCTTTTCTATTTCAATTCGTTTGTTTGATTTTAATTTGACACGAAGTTTAAGTAAATAAAGAACACTTTTAAGTTTTATGGTATTAAATTAAAAATATATAGAATACATTAAAATATACTTTAATCTTATAGTTTTTTAAATAAATATAAAGGAATATAATAAATAAATAAATTAAAATAGAAGGAGTATATGGAGTTGTAGCGGCATCTTTTCATTGACTTGGATGTCCCAATGTGCTGGCTGTGGGTCAAAAAGTGGCCCTATATTAGTATATTACACCAAGCTATTAGTCAACTTAATTGATCTTTGACTAATTATACCTTAATAAGTACCTAAATAATTTAGTGAAGAAAAATAGGGGGGGAAATACAGCAAATAATAGGTTGGAACTTGCACTAGATTTTAGATCCAGCTTAACAGTCAACTAAAAATAGTAGCACATCAACTATATACACTTGTTCACTAATAAAAATATCATTACAACTGCTATGGCTAGTAGCAATGATAGTATGGGGTTGTGGTGCTTGGATGGAGATCCTCCTCCCTTAATCAGAGGTCTCAGGTTTGAGCCTTGGATATGGAAATTTTTTTTGTAGGGAGCGCTACCCCCCAAATGGAATTCTATCCGGCGCGAATTCGGATTAGTCGGACTCCAATATGAATATCGAATACCGAATGGGAAACTAAAAAAAAGCTAGTAGCAATAATAGGTGTCTGCAGGAGAGTGCCAGAGACTGATTCAAAATTTTATTTAGTAGTCGTTTGGTCATGAGAAGTTTTTATTTTATTTTTTAAATATTATTTCATTTTAGTGAAAAAAATGAAAACAATATGTGTTTGTTCATGAGAATTTCAAATACAATTTGGAATTGTATTGGGAAAAGTGAAAACAATTAAAACTTATTTTCACTTATTTTACTCCTACTTCTCTCATAAAATTTCAAAAACAACTCCAATTTATATTAATGGCCAAACACAATTCTAACTCCAACTTCAACTTCAATTCTAACTTCAACTCCGAAAATTTATGATTTTCATGGCCAAACGGGCCTTAATGTGTTCATTTTTCATAAAAAAAATTCATTATAGTCATTCCACTTTTAGAATTATATATAAGTTCAAAATGTAATACTTCCTGAAAATTTGATGATTTTTACATGTATATCTAACCTCGGTATTAAATATACTTAGTTCAGTTGAACCATAGTTTGTTAGCAACATACATTTGCCAGCTGGGGCGGAGCTACAGCCATCGAAGGGTGGTCAGATGAACACCCTTCGTTGGAATTTTTTTTTGAGTATAAACGTTAAATATAAATATTTATGGTTAAATACATATTGTTGAACACCCTTGACAATCTAAAGAAGCACAACCCAACAGTGGTGGAGCCAGCATCTTAATTGATTGGGTTCAAAATTGAAAAATGTGAACGAAATAATTAGTCTAAGGGGGTTCAGCGTTAACTATATATACATGAAAAATAATTTTAAGCTTGTATACATAGTATAATTTTCCACCGAAGGGGGTTCATCACTATGAGTGGATCCGCCACTGCAGCCCAGTGGTCAAGGGTGTGCAATTTCGCCCCAACAACCTGGGTTCGAACTTTAAGTTGTGTGCCTCATACACTGGTTCTAGTGGTAAGAGCATAACGTGATATGTCACATGTTTGAACCTTATCAAAGACTAAAAATTGATATTTACATAAAAAATGGTGGAAGAGCGGACTCGTTGATCATTAAATTTTGAATTATATGTGTTACTAGCCTCTCTATTTCTCCGGGGTCTACCGGAAACAACCTCTCTACTTCTCCAGTGGTAATGATATGGACTGCAGAATTTCACCTTCCCCAGACCTCACGATGTGGGAATACACTGAATTTTTTTTTTTTGTTGTTGTTGTTGTATGTGTCACTAGCCCTCGGAAATTTCTCGATTATGGATAAAAGTAAAATAGGCACCTACTTCCAAAATCATGCAACATCAAAGCTCTTTGGTACTTCACTACAACTTATGCCAAGAAGCAAACATAAGATTTGGCAAATCTTGTTTTTACTGTCAAATGAAATTTAAAAAAAAATAAAAATGTTGCATCATATAAGGGACTAGGATCTGCTAGTGTAAAATCAAAGAGTCAACCAAACATACGAAAGAAGAAAAATCCCATCAATCACAATAGATATTGTCCATAAAATGTCCTTATAAAAACTTCAAAATATTCAATCACATAGGTGATAGGACAGTACTGTAAAAATATATTTCCACTAAGTGATAGGACACTTTGTGATCAATTTGAATTGTGGTGGAATGATTCAATCTCTTCGACTGTAATCAAATATCTCGAATTCGAACTTCTGGAATGAAAAAAGTTTTGCGGAGTTTATATGTATTTATGAGATCGAATATGGAATTTTGTTTACTCACATTAAATTGAGTATCTGTTTTCCTCTCCATTCTGCTTCGATAGAAAATTTTATATTACATATCCATAGGATGAGTCCTTGAGTTTTCGGAACAATGTAAAAAGAAGTGTTGATACGGACAAACGCAGAAAAAAACTCTAAAATTATTTCAATATTGAACCTTGGAACATATAAGAGTTTTGAATCGAATTTCTTTAGAAAAAAAAATCATTTATCTCATGATAGCGAGCATCGCCTCAAAATTAAAATTTGAAACGCTCAAATTTGAATTTAATCTAGTCTCATTAATTACTACGAATACAAGACATCAAATGAGATGCAAATAAAAAAAGAAATATCATATGACACTGTAAGTTTTACTAAAAGTGCTTTGGAAGAATAGAAAACAAAAGCTGTGACAACAAAATCTAGATTTACCATTTGTGGGAAAAAATTGGACGTAATGTTACATCAAAAAGTTAAAGTTGTGCTATTTGTGAGCAAAAAATAATACTTTTAAGAAATGCCAAAAATTGCATATTGATTTCTGAACACTCACAAAAGGTGTAAATTATTGTTTCTTGATTTTCTAATAAGTTTCAATCTTCCAAGACACTGATAGCTACAACTATATAGTACTACTTTTGATTCTGTAATAATATTTTTTATTTTATTTTTTTCATTTTTTAAAACAAAGAACTTAAATACATCTACTCAAGTTATTCAACAATAACATACCTCATTTAGATTCCGCATGTGAGGTCTATAGAGAATAGTATATACGGTAATTTTATTCTTATTTTATAAAGACGTACAAAAGATTATTTTTAAAACTATTTGTACTATTAATTCATTTTAAGATGTGAGAGAAGGTTAATTATCATATTTACTAAATGATTTTAAACAGTGGAGGAGCCAAACTTTTGGCTAAGGGTGTTCCTATTTTTCTTTGGACAAAGAACTGTTTAAAAAACAAAAAAAATAAAGCACTGCTGCATCTGTCAAGGTCAAACTCGGATTGTTGATGCGGAAATGCACACTCTTGACCACTGGATTATGCTTCTTTAGCTTGTTAAGGGTGTGCAACAACATATATATATATATATATATATATATATATATATAACCATAAATATCTATATTTAACATATAGACTCAAAAAAAAATTCCGACTCGTTGGTTGCGGCTCCACCACTGGTTTTAAATTATATACATACACTGTTATTGTAAATAACCTTTACACTATCATACAACATATCTTACTATTAAGATTTCAAATCCCATATTTTAAGTTAAATGACCATAATAACCATGTTTAATGTTTGAACTCTTAATGTTTAACAAGAAATTCACATGTATTACATAAAACAAAAATCTAATTATGTAAATATATTTTCCACCGGCTTAAACTTTTAGTAATAAAAAAAATAACTCTATTTTTTTCTTTTTCTTTTTTTTTCCCCCTTTTCTTCTTCCTTTGTCAAGAAGGGTGAGGAGAGGACAAAAGAGTAAGATGCCATTTTCTTTTCTAATTCTTCTATTATTACTTGTTTACATTATTGACTGAATTATTGAGCTTAGAAATAATTATTGAGATACAAAAACGCAAGAAAAAGATATTAAACATTTAACACTAAGAAATTAAATCTCCACTATAATCAAAATCTCAGCTCTTTTATATACATCATCATCATCAACTTCTTGATATATTTAAAGCAAAAAGATAATATAACTAGCTAGATATTTTTCCAAGTACCAAAATACCCACGGTTTTACTCAATTAATTCACCAAAAAAAAAATCACTATGGGTTTGAGAAAAACGTAGGTATTTTGGATAACATAGAAAAAAAGAAAAAAAAAAAAAAAACTAAAAATTCAAGATTTTCTACTTGTTATGAAGAGGATCTGGACAACTAGGTACTCTTCTTTTATTGTCATGTAATAAACTTGTAACATTTCTCGTACCGTTGTTGTTATTATTATTGTTGTTGTTGATGACGATGTTGTGAAAATACTTTCGAAAAATCTCCGTTTGATTAATCTTGATGCTGCTGGAATTTGTTTCCAATAATGCCACTGAACTTGATGGAAATATCCGGATTGCCATTGATAATTGTACCGAATGTAGATGAACGATAATGATTATCACGAGAACAAGCAACATAAAAGAAATCGAACTCGAACTCGAAGAAGAAGAAGAAGAATACATTGGATTTTTTTTGTTGTTGGAAAATGACATGGGAAATAGTAAGTGAAAAACACCCACATAAAGAAAGAAAACACACAAAATGTATATAACAAAGTGATAGAGAGAATTTAGAGAAATGAATAGAGTTTTTTTTTCCTCTCTTTTTTTTTATGTGTGGTTTTTCAACTACTCATAGTGTATGAGTTGACTGCTTGAGTTTGTTGTTGTACATAAAGAGAGACAGAAAGAAAGGAAACCTGGTGACCGGATGGAGCTGTTTCTTCCTTAATTAGAAGTCTCGGGTTCGAGTTTTGGGTATGAAAAAATTCTTAGTAGGGAGCACTTTCCTCGAATGGGGCCCTACGCGGCGCGAATCTGGATTAGTCGAACTCTAATGTAGGTACGAAAAAATTCTTGGTAGGGAGCACTTCCCCCGAATGGGGCCCTACGCGATGCGAATCTGAATTAGTCGATCTCCAATGTAGGTACCGAATACCGGATGGGAAACAAAAAAAAAGGAAAGAAAGGGAAGAAAATGGTTGTGGGATGGGGTAGGGTGAGGGAATGGAGCCTTATGCGGCGCGAATCTAAATTAGTCGGATTCTAATGTAGGTATCGAGCACCGGATGGACACAACCAAAAAAAAAAAAAAAAGGGAAGAAAAGGATTGTGGGGTAGGGTGGGGGTGGGATGGACGTGGGGGACAAGGGTAGTATTCATGCAAAAGGGTAGGGTCCATTTTTATGAAAAAATACATAAAAACTAGCAGTGGGTGTGTTGTTGTATGAGGTTGTTGTTGGAACTTAAAATGTCTTTTGAATAAATTCTAAATCTAAGGTACTGATTTGATTAATTAAGATTTGTGTTGTCATATAGTGATGGAGTTAGAATTTTTATCACGAACTTTGAATATTCATTCAAAATTTGAAAGACAAACTATACGAAAAGGTTGACGGAGTTCAATATCTATTATATATTTCCTCCGTCTTAAATTACCCGTCCTAAATTGAGATGACACATTGATTAAGAAAAATAATTAATAACATGTCTAGTTTACCATAGTACCCCTATTAAATGATATTTACAACTTAATTTGAAGAAAAAGTAATTAATATAAAGGGTAAAACATAGAAAAAAAAAATTGTTGTCTTGATTAATGAAAAAAACCAAGTAAAATGGAACATCAAATTAAAAAATTTGGGACGGAGGGAGTACATAATACATAAATATGCCATTTAACTTAGTCTCAGTTCACAACTATGACTTTCAACTTTGGATGTGACAAGTAACCACTTAAACTTGTATAAAGTTGAACAAATAGACACGTGCATCATATGTGGCATAATACGCGTAGGACGTCATGTAGGACATGAAATGACCGCGTAAGATGTCACATAGGATGCATGTGTGTACTTGTTCAACATTATACAAGTTTAAATAACTGCCTGTGCACACCCACGATTGGAAGGCGTAGATGAAAATTGAAGCCCGATTAAAAAGCAAATTTATGTATTATGTCTAATAAATAATTAGAATCTTGTATAACCAGAATACTGAAGGATGTTCGGATGAAAAAAGTGAGTTCTCTATTAAAAGTAGCAAATTTCACGAATAATATTTCACATTGACTGTGTCATCTCTACCTCAGGCACACCTCATCTTCACCACGGCTAATCCCCATCCGCACAACCCCGCACCCCTACCTATCAACCTAATAAAATAAATAAGAGATTCACTTATTTTTCTAGATCAAACACAAATAGTAAGTAAAATTAAACATAATTATTTATATTTATGTGAGCAACCCCTCTTGGTAGAGTTATAGAGTTTAACCACCAGAGTTGGCATAGTGGTTCAGCGCTATGTCCCTTAAGCAAGAGGTCGGGGGTTCGATTCCCGTCTCTGACGAATGAGGCAAACTCTGTGGTCAGTTCCCTACCGTAAAATGCGCTGACCAAAGAACAAAGGATTAGTCTCACGACCGCCGGCTGTGGGAATACTTTGGGAAACCAAAAAAAAAAAAAAAGAGTTATAGAGTTTGATATGTAAGACGTGGAGAATAAATATAAGTGAAACCAGTAATTACTCTTTACTTTCTAAAATACTTATCACATTTTTTTAAGTCAAACAAAATAAATTTTGATCAATATTTTAGATACAGTTTTTTAGCATATTGAAATGAAAAGAATTTTAAATTATAGCACTTTTATATACTTCGTTCCATTTTATGTGTCGCCTCGCCATTTTCTTTTTGATCCGTCTTAAAAAGAATGTCACATTTTCTTATTCGATAATTATTTAATAACATCATTTCCATTTTATCTTTAGTGGGTCCCACTTATTAAGAAAAGACAACAAAAAAGTAAAACATTAAAATCATTTTAAAAGGGACAATTTTGTAAACTTTACAAAGTCATTACTTATTTCTTAAACTTTGTATCCGATCAAATGACAACACATAAAATGAGACGGAGGTATAAGACGGAGGAATAATATCAAAACATTTACATTTCTTAATTAATGGACAAAATAGAGAGAAAAATGTGGGAATACATTACATATATTTTTCTCCAAATCTTCTTAAGTTTTTGAACTTATTAAAAACGTTACAGAATTAATACATTTGAATGCACATATAATTATCAAAATCTAAAGAATGGAATGTCGGTGCTATGCTACATAATTACTGAATAATTAATTAATAGTAATTAGAATGAGATTAAAAGTACAATTTAAAAAGAAAATAAAGAGAAAAAGTACTAGTATATAATTTTTAAAAAATAAGAATAAGACAGAGATTAGCTAAAACATGAGGCTACATATATTTTGGTAGGTTAAATTGACCGGGAATCTCGCTATTGTGTTAAGAAATTACTTTGTTTTTAATGTTTTAAATCACTAATTACAATTAAGAATAAAATTATATATGCATGTAATTTAGCAAATTGCATTTTTTGTTTTTGTGGAGATATAAGTTGAACTTGTACAAGATTTTAACTAGGTTCGTACGACCCTAATTGCTAACTTTGATGCTAATTAAGTACACTTGTGAACCCTATTTTTTTGTAAAAAAATATTACTATAATTTGTTCGTTTTTTATTTCAATATAAAATAGGACATTCGATGCATAAAACATTCGGCATTTACGTAATGAGCAGGGAAAAATCGTACCCCGAAAGATATAATGTAAATAACGTATCCCAATACAAATATTAGTAATTGCAACGATAGCTTAAATCTGTGACCTACAAAACGCACAAAACATCTATACCATTTTTTATTTCAAAGTAGAGAATCAAATTTCTAAAGAATTTAAGTTTTGTGCACCGTTAGTGTAAAAAATATTCTACACTATCAGGTAAACTTGACTTACTATTGCAGGTTATCTAACTTTTTCTTTTTAAATTTTTACGTAAATAATTGGGTAACCTGCAATAGCAGGTCAAATTAACTAATAGTGTATAATATTTTGTGCACTGACAGTGCACACAACTTAAACTCTAATTTGATTAGAATTTTTAAGTTTAATATTAATTCAAATTATGAGAAACAATTAAATTTTTATTTTTAATTATGTTCAAGCTTACAAATTACTCCCTCTGTCTCATTTTATCCGTCCCAAATTTCCTAATTTGATGTCCCATTTTACTTGTCCTATTTTACTTATCAAGATAAGACAATTTTTTTTTCCATTATACCCTTAATATAATTGATTACTCCTTGTAATTAGAATTTTTGAAAAAAATTGCAAATGAGTACCATTAAAAATATTAATAGTGTTTTGATATTAGTCATCCATCAATATTAGAATTAACAACAAGACACAATTAAGAGGGACAAAATGATAAAGTTACATTACTAATTATTATTTTCTTAATAGCTGTGTCATTTCAATTTGGGACGGATAAAATGAGACGGAGGGTGTAAAAAACATGTTGTATTTAAGACAATTGAGTTTTGGCTCAACTTTTCATAATTGAGAATTTATCCTCATCAATCCTATAATTGCCTATTTCTAACTACAATATGAGCGTGAAAGATAATCAGTTGAATATCCTTCGTCAAAAAATTTATATTGCATATATATTAAATTATATTTTTTAAAATAAAAGAAAACAAATGAGTATATACATATTGTAGTCTTGGAAGTTGTTCATTCCGACATTCCAATATAATTTAATTCTACTTTGAAAATTTAAAATGTTTTTTCGTTACTCTCATTTAATTTTATTTTTTTTAAAACCATTGGTCCACTTTTTTTTTTCTTTTCTTTTTTTTAAATCTGTGATAATTGAATTTAAGCTAAACAATTTGCTAATATTCCATTTACCAAAACCACGAAAATAAGGTCGGTTGATAACTCTACCTAATATGTGATTAAATTATATACATACTTTTAGCAAATTTTCATCCATATTAGAATGGAGTTTTCTATTTATCATTTTATGTAGATAAATTAATTCTTGTATTTCACATACATGGTTTTGTTACATGACAATGTATAGGATTTAAGTTACCTCTATAAGATGAGCACAATTTATGTTCTTCAAACCTAAGGTTTGTTTGAGTATCGTGGAGGCTATTCTATTTTAAATCCTATATAATCAGCGCCTATATAAGGAATACTTATATATTTTGTTGAAGTGATAGTCTCGAATATCTTATAAATTCTTGAGTATTTACAAAGAAATCAACATGTTTCTCAAAGTCGTTATCTGACGTTCCAGTAGCTAGCGATCAAAAATATCACAAGAAGGTCCAAATCCAGTGGCGGAGCCACAACCGACGAAGGGTGATCAGATGAACACCCTTCGTCGGAAATTTTTTTCGAGTATATAGGTTAAATATAGATATTTATGGTTATATACATGTTGTTGTACACCCTTGACAAGCTAGAGAAGCATAGTCCAATGGTCAAGAGTGTGCATTTCTGCATCAACAACTCAGGTTTGAATCTTGGCAGGTGCAACAATGTTTTTTTTTTTTAAACAGTTCTTTGCCCAAGGGAAAATATGAACACCCTTAACCAAAAGTCTGGCTCCGTCCCTGTCCAAATCATTCTACATTCATAAAATACAATATCAATAACTTTGTAATCACGAAGAAAATTCAAAGAGAAGAGTCAAAGGATAACTTTGAAGTGATAGTCGTGAATATCTTATAAACTCTTGATTATTTACAAAGAAATCAAGACGTTTCTCAAAGTTGTTGTCCGACGTTCCTATCGATCAAAAACATCGTAGGAAGGTCTAAATCATTCTACATTCATAAAATAGGCAATCGAAAACTTTGGAATAATGAAGAAAATTCGAATAAAAGAGCCAAAGAATAAACAGAATTATATATACTAACAAATATTCATCAATAATTTATTTATTTTTCTATTTGACCTCAAAATTTTAGGGTTCTTGATAATTAAGCAAGTTCGGAATTTAAAGAAAAGAGAAAAATACAAAAAATACTAGTCTTTAACTCGAGTTGTAAAACCAGACACACAAAAGATAAAGAACGAAAATCACATTAGCTACTATAAATATTTGAAATTAATCAACACTACACTTCCAGGATTTCAACGAAGGAGGTTCCATATTTAAAGAAAACTTAGAATTTTAACTAAGGGAGTTTCATACTTAAAGAAAACTTAGTCGAAGGGGTTCAACACCTACTATAATCACATAAAAAAAATTTTAATCATGTATAAATAATATATTTTTCTGTCGAAGGAGGTTCGGCCGAACTCCCGAACGGAAGGCGGGCTCCGCCCCTGAGAGGTATTATCAACATATAAATTTTGTTTAAATAATAAAAATTCATCGTTAGTCATATTTAAGTAATCCTAGCGTGTGTGTATATATACACACACAATGATACAAAATGAATTTTATACTATCAATATACTTTAGTTGATACTCCTAACTAATCTTATTTTTTTGCCACTAATTAATCACTTTTTTCATAAACAATTATCTTTAATAATATTTGGCAAAATGACCTTCTGTACTCCAGTACTATGTCGGTTTTGTAAGTTGGACACTTCTACTTACATGTTTATCATCTGGACCTCTGAACCCACTAAAAGACAACATTTTAAATCCTTTTTTGGTGAGTGTAACACACTCTCCCCCCACGTCAGCTGTCACGTCTGCCACGCCTGACACGTCTGCCATGTCATCTGCCACGTCATTTAAAAAAAAGTATTACATTAAATTTCAAGTCATTTTTAAAATGGTACATAACAAATTAAATATTAAAATTAATTTAATTAAATAATAAAAAATTATACATTGTAGAAAAAATTGAATAATCATATTTTTATTTTTGCTCACAAATTAAACATCAAATCCATTCCAAATAATTAAAATTCTTCTCCAACTAATTTAAATTTTTAACTATAAATTCATATATACAAACATGATAAAATTTTAATTTTAAATTTGAATATTTTTAACAAATTCACAAAAAAATTATTTTTTTCAAACGAAATTCACTAATTTTTTTCAATATTTACTATCACTCACTTTCAATTAAAATTTAAATTTTAATCCCCCCCAAAAATAAAAAGATTTCAAATTTAAATTTTAATTAAAAAAATGAAAAGAATTGAATTGAGAGGAAAAATTAAAATAAAAAGTGAACGTGTGGGGGGTGGGGGCTGGAAGAGTGTTGGGGTGGGGTGTGGGGGCTGGGGGTGGCGTGAGGAGGGGTTGGATGGGGCTGGTCGGGTGTGAGGGGTTGGGGATGGGCTGGGGTGGGGGTGGGGAAGGGCTGGACGAGCTGGTGGGGTGTGGGGGGCTGGGGTGAGAAAGGGCTGGACGGGTGTTGGAGTGGGGTGGAGGGGCTGGAAGGGGCTGGGAGTGGGGTAGGGAGGGGTTGGACAGGGCTGGTGGGGTGTGGTGGGGGAGGGGACGGGCTGGGGTGGGGTGGGGAAGGGCTGGACGGGGCTGGTGGGGTGGGGGGGTTGGGGACGGGATGGGGTGGGGAAGGGCTGGATGGGTGTTGGGGTGGGGTGGAGGGGCTGGGGTGGGGTGGGATAGGCTGGGTAAGGGTTGGGGACGGGCTGGGGTGGAGTGGGGAAGGTTTTTTTTTTTTTTTTTAAAAAGTTATTATTTTTAAAATTTTAAAAATATTTTTAAATTAAAAAAGATGGAGGAAAAAAGGACCCCTTTTTATTTTATTTTTTTAATTTTAATCTTTTTTAATTTTCTTAAAATTATTTTATGGAAGGGGCTGGGTTGGTGGGAGTGGGGGGTGGGGACGGGCTGGGATGGAGTGGGGAAGGGTTTTAAAAAAAATATTATTATTATTTTTTTATTTAGAAATAAATAAAAAAGATGGAGGAAAAAAAGATCCTTTTTTTTCTTCTTTCATTTTAATATTTTTTATTATTTTAATATAAAATTGGCCAAAAATTGACCTCCACTTTCATCCTCAGGCGAGTGATTACACTCTCCTTGTCCTAGTCACTATTCCAATGCCACATAGGTGAGGTCAACGGTCATAGGGTGCAAAATTTTGCTTTTTAATGGATTCAAGAATTTAGATGACAAACATGTAAGTAAAATATCCAACTTACAAAACTGATATAATATAGAATCCAGAAAATTATTTTGCCATAATATTTTAATTACTTAATACTTAGTTATTAATATATTTTTTTAATTAAAAATCTTTTTCCGAAGGCAAGAAAAAGCCATATAGTTTACTGGCTGGAGCGATCTGCACGAGGAGTTGTCAAATCCATGAACATTCACAAGACTACACTACACTTTTAGAAATTTCCCAAAAAAAGTAAATAAAATTAAAGACAAACAAAAACAGAAGTTTATTTACTTCTACTGCCTCCATTTCAAAAAGAATAATCAATTTTGACTTCGCACTGAATTATTAAAAAAAAAAAAAAAATTAAAATTTTGTGATTCTAAATTAGTGTTATGTCAAATGTAATAAAATATTTATTAATCTTATAATATAAAATATGTCATCTAAAAAGTTAAAATTAAAATATTATCTAAAAAAGAAAAATAAATCATTCTTATTAATTTAAAATAAAATGATCAATTTTAACTTAGCACCAAATTTAAAAAAGTTTTTAAAAAAAATTAAAGTTTTGTGCTTCTAAATTAATTTTATATCAAATATAATAAAATATTTATTAATCTTGTGATATAAAACATGTTATCTAAAAATTAAAATTAAAATGTTATCTAAAAAGAAAAAAGAAATCTTTTTTAAACAAGTGAAGTAGTATATACGGTCAGACAAATCCACAAATATCGAACGACTAGGTCCCTCATAAAAATATAAATATAAGAGTAGTATATTTCAAATATAAAATTTATATATTTAAAAACTAGATAAATAATAATAAGTCACAATATTAAAATATTAAGAAAGTATTAATACAATTATAAATTAAGACATAAATTATAAGGGGTGAAATAATAATTTGAAAGTTAATTAACATTTGCTAAATATTAATACTCATAATTAATTCCTAATTAACCAATGTGTTAAAAATATTCATGTGTCAGTGTATTGGAATAATCACCTACTTTTTCATCAGAGTTTGAAGTATGAAAAAGTTTGATAAAAGTAACCCAAAACTTTTCAACATTGTCGGATTTGTCCCCCAAATAAGGGATTAAAGAAAAGTGCCTTTTGTTTTTATGTGTCTCTGAAATTGTTGTTTCTTTTTTAAAATAAAATATCAAAATCAAAGTTCCTATTTTTTATAAAAAGCATATCTGATCTTCTGGATGTGAATAAAGTTGAATGCCTTTTAAGTTTGTACCTTGAATTTGTTTCTCTTTGTGTCTTTTATCATGCATTTTCCTTCTTTTTTCTCAAATGTTTTTTTTTAATAAAATAGTTCTCAAATATATGTGCATTCAAAATCTTAAATTAGTTGATACATATTATTATGGGGGAAAAAAGGTCCAAATTTTCTCATATATTTATTAAAATTGAACAATTTTGCTTTGTGTTAAAGGTTTAATACTACTCTGTTGTTAGCAAATTATTTTGTATTTGTTCTTACAATAATGAATTTATTCTTCAACTTTTGACTATGGTTTAAAATTACCCTCAGCG
This sequence comes from Capsicum pubescens, assembly GCA_030864215.1. Lineage (NCBI taxonomy): Eukaryota > Viridiplantae > Streptophyta > Magnoliopsida > Solanales > Solanaceae > Capsicum > Capsicum pubescens. Next base: position 415,239,701 of record CM061548.1, read on the forward strand.
CAAAGCTTCGAAAAAGATGAACTATTTCGAGGGTTAAATCTCAGGAGAGACAAGACATTAGGTAATGATGATTCTTCTTATTTGTCTTAGGCTTGACAAACAGAGTTATCTGGTATTCACTGCTAGTGGAGGTAGCAGGTATTCCATATATTTAATCGAGGTGCACAAATGCTGGTTCGAACACCACGATTATTAAAAAAACGAAAGAGATAAAGCGTCGAGGTACCCCTGAATTATGACCAAATTTGCTACGACATATTCCAATTTCACGGGAGTTATATTACCTCCTGGATTAAATTTTAGCATATATTTGTCAATATTTTTAGTTGACGTGGCACATAACAGTTCTTCACACACCTCGGGTGTTTAACTTCATGCAATATGCCACGTCAGTATAAAAGGGTGATAAAAATATATTAAAATTGAGTTAAAAAAATAATAAAACCTCGTAAAGTTCAAGTGTATCCTAACCGCTTTGGTCATACTAACGGGTACTGAATGCTTATCTCGGAAAAATGAGAGCTCCCACCTTTTGAAAAGTGTGGATAAGTTAAACCTCTTTTAAGTTTGTACCTTGGATTTGTTTTCCTCTTTGTGTCTTTTACTCTACAATCTTTTACTCATTTTCTAACAATCACATTAAAGTTTAATAATAAGTCTCTGAGGTTGTCTTTTACTTAACTTTTTTTTTACCATTTTCTTCTTGGAATTACTAGTGATTTCATTTCAATTTTGGCCATTTTCTTCTTGGCCATTTTCTTCTTTCTCATGAATAGGGATATGGGACTTGTTAAATAGTTTTTAATATATAGAAAATGACAAAATTAGATTATTACTCTTTAAATGAAAAGAGGATGTGGCCAATTGATTGTCCATGATGAGGTTTGAGTTGGCATTGCCATAGGGATTTTTAATAAATGTTTGGAATGTGACATTCCTTTTTCTTAATTTTTGTGACCAAACCATACTCCATAAGGCCACTAGGAATTTTGAATAAATTAGTTTTCTTATAATAAATGTACATTCAAAAGAAAATAGTTTGAGATACTTCATGTATTTATTGAAATTTGAGCAATTTTGCTCTTTGGTAAACTTTGGATTTAATATTTATCATGCCAGCAAATATCTCGTCCGTCCATCTTTACTTATTCATTTTTTTTATTGGCACATGGATTAAGAAACAGTAAATAATAAGGATAATTTTATCATATTACGCTCTGAATGTAATAAATTTAATGTTTTGAAAAATGCATTAGATAATGAATCATGTTTAATACTAAGGATAAAATGAGTAGAAATAGATAAATATCCATTGATTTTATAAATTGGACAATTATTATTGGACATTCTAAAATAAAAAAGTGAATATGTAAAAATAGACGAAAGGAATACATGAATTTTCACCGGTTGTCTATTTATAAAACAATTGTTTAGTTAATGGTTCTATATTTATTTCTCTTTCAACTAAGGAATTTTTCAGATCCACAGTCCAAAGGCTCCTTTAAAATTGAAAATTTTATGATAAAATGTTAGATCACATATTAAAATTTTATAAGTTATTGCAAATGTTAGACGTTTGACTAATATTTTCTTTGTACGGTTGAGGGATATATAAGCATTCATTAGATTTAATTCTAACGTTCTCCAAAATAGTAATTTTCTTTGGGGCGATATTGAGATGGATGTGTGAACAACATACTATAAGGAATAGGATTAAAAATGAAAAATATTTGGGATTAAGTGGGAATAGCCTTCGTGATGGACAAGATGAGAGATACGAGATTGAGATGGTTTGGACATGTAAAGAGGAGATGCATAGATGCTTTAGTGATAAAGTGTGAGCGGTTGACTATGATTCGTCTAGGAGGGGGAGAGGCCGGTAGGTTGGAAAAGTATTAGAGAGATGTGATTAGACAGGAGATAGGACACGTGCAGCTTACCAAATACATGACCCTAGATAGGAGAATATGGAGGTCGAGTCGAGGACTAGGATAGAAAGTTAGTAGATAGTGAAGCGTTGCAATCTTATAAATTTATTATTACATGTTATTTCATTTGCTACGATTATCATGTTATTTGTTGTTGTTACTGTTTGTTTTTCCATTGTCTCTTACTTGACTTATTCAATATTCAATTTTCTTCATACTGATTTTGATATGTTTTATTTTAGTCGAGAATCCGTCAGAAACTGTTATCTTATGTAGTTTTGGGTACAAGAATCTGTATAATTGCAACACCAACTTCAATAATAGTTCATGTATAAACAAGAACACCTTTGAAGTTCTTTAACACCTTCAACACAAGATTACTTAATAATTTATGAAGAAGTGTCTTAGATTTTAGAAAATAGATGAAACAGAATTTAAGGCCAAGTCCCCCGACTTCACGGAGTGTCCTTAAGGAATAATTCCCCTCACTGTACCCGGGGTTATGGAATCTTCCTCCTAGGATAAAATGGCCTACAATCCGAACAATAGCGGTACCTCAAAATGTCGAATTCTACGAACTCACTCAACAGTTTGATTGATCACACAGAATGTTTTTAAGACAAGAAGAAAGTTTTTATTTCAGAAAATTTTTGTATCTAAACCTGTGGATAAAAATAGGTTTATTTAGCTTTCATATGCCTCTTGTGAAAAGTGGCAATGGTTCACTTAAAAGGTGTGACTTTTCCTGAAAAATCATGTTTGTTCGTCCAACTGAACAGGCAGACCATTTCATGAATCAGTGTGTCACTTCATTGAAGGATTGCATCCTTCTGAAGTATCAGTTCGAAACAGTGCATCTCTCAGAACACAGAAAAATTTACTGCGTTTTTACTTTTCCTTCGGATTAAATTTCTGTCGAATAAATTTTGTCCAAAAAGATAGATCTCATCGATCGATCATTTGACAAATCCAAATCCAAATCCGAAGTCGAGCGAGCGACGACAACGATGGCGCGAGACATCTCTTATTTCTTGCCTCACTTACCATGTGGAGTAAGTGTTCCTTATTTTAAACACTCACAAGTTCTCTCCTTCCACCAATGTGGGAGAAAGAGTAAACTTTCCAATTTGGGAGTACACTTAAAAAATTAGTGTCTCCCTTCTCCACTATTTTTCCTCTATTTTTTCATTCAAACTTTTTCATATACTTTGAACCCAACAATCCCCCACATGAATGGAAAATGACTATTTTTCGTAAAAAATTTACGGACAAGTATGTGATCATTAAGTAAAGACTGATTGCATTTGGATAAGTGGGTTTCCCTTTGAACTTTTCGTAGTGAACATGCATTGGATGCACTCGGTCAATCAGTAGATTTGATATCTTTGAACCGTAGAGCTTTAGTTACACCTAGACAACACATGTCACACAACCTGCCTTTTACCATTTATGGTTCTCACGATTTTGTTCTTTTCAGCCATGAACACGTCCTGATTTCATGAGAGCTTAGAGACTAGGCCTTTACTAGCATTCTCCTTGAAGCGGCTTCCACTTCACCCTCACATAGGTGATTTCTATACGTTCAATCCTATAGATTAAATAATTCGGTCAAATCTGCCAAATTTCGATAATCATTAAAAGACTTTTCATTTTAAGTCTTATCCTTGTATACTAAACATTGTCTACATCATGTGAATGAGTTGGATAATTGATAATGTTGAACTTGTCAGACACAACTTTGTTTGATCTCCTTGAACCTAGCTCTTAGGATCTCCAGTCTGCTAGGTAGAGTTACCGCTATGATGACTTGTCCTAGGCCTTAAACTCATTCTCTTGGATGTCCTTTCCACTCCTTCTCTAGATATGCCTTTTGTAAGTGGATCTGACACATTATCCTTTGACTTAACATAGTCAACAATGACAATTCCACTAGAGAGAAGTTTCCTAACGGTATTATGTCTCCGTCGTATATGACGAGATTTACCGTTGTACATCATGCTCCCTGCCCTACTTATTGTCGCTTGGCTATCACAATGTATACATACTGGTGTCACTGGTTTGGGCCAATAAGGAATATTTTTCACGAAATTCCGGAGCCATTCTGCTTCTTCACCGGCTTTATCCAATGCGATAAATTCAGATTCCATTGTAGAGCGAGCAATACATGTTTGTTTGGATGATTTCCAAGAGACTACATCTCCACCGATAGTAAATACATATCCACTCGTGGATTTTACTTCGTTCGATTCGGTGATCCAATTTGCATCACTATATCCTTCAAGTACCGCGGGATATTTGCTATAATGCAAAGCATAGTCTTGAGTGTATTTAAGATACCCCAAAACTCTTTTCATTGTCATCCAATGAGTTTTGTTGGGATTACTCATGTACCGACTCAATTTACTAATAGCACATGTTATATCTGGTCGTGTACAGTTCATTATATACATTAAACATCCCAATACTTTTGCGTACTCCAATTGTGAGTCACTTTCACCATTATTCTTTCGAAGTGCAAAGCTCACATCCAATGGAGTCTTGGCGTTTTTACTTTCCCTTCGGATTAAATTTTTGTCGAAATTATTTTGTCCAAAAAGATAGATCTCGTCGATCATTTGTCAAATTCAAATCCAAATCCAAGCCGAGTGAGCGACGACGGCGGCGCGAGGCATCTCTTATTTCTTGCCTCACTTACCATGTGGAGTAAGTGTTCCTTATTTTAAACACTCACAAGTTCTCTTCTTCCACCAATGTGGGAGAAAAAGTGAACTTTTCAATTTAGAAGTACACTTTCTAAATTGGTGTCTCCCTTCTCCACCATTTTTCCTCCATTTTTTCATTCACACTTTTTCATATACTTTGAACCCAACAGCAACAACCTCTTCACAAATAGAATATGTGTCAAACATTTTTTATATAAGATGATTTATAGCTACACAAGTATATATAAATTATATAAATTATTTGAGAATTAGAATGGTTGGTATGTCTACCATTTTTCCCTTTTAGATTGAAACCACAGTTGAACAAGATTTACTATATTAAGAGGTACTTAAATGGAATAATAATTAGATTTGAAAATTTAGCCAACCTGTCAAATTTTATCATTTTAACTAGATTTTTTCTTTTTTTATATTTTTATTTTTATGGAAGTATATATTTGAACATAAAGAGTTAGGTGATATACAGAATGAAATAATAAAGGCTCTATGTGGAAATGGAGGAAGATGCAAAATAAATTAGTCATTATAAGTTTCAAGGGTACATATACCAACCAAAAATAAATTCAAGATAGGGATATATAATTATATCCCAAAAAACTAATGGCAGAAACTATCACTTCCATGTCCTATTACAAATAAATAATCTTTTGGTTATATAACAATTTTAGAAAATCAATAAAATATAAAGAAGAAATCAGTAAAAAATAAAAAAAATCTACTCAAAAGTGTGTACTATATATGATGAAATTGAGTAATTACCGGACAAAGTTGTGGTTGGATAAATAAGATTCTTTTAATCGAAGATCGTATGTTTAAACCCTAATAATATGAAAAATCTTGTTCCAAAGCACTTTACTCATATGTTTGATTTTGTCAAGACCAACTTCAGTGTTTCCAATGTGGAAATATGAGAACCATATGCAGAAGCGGAATCAAGATTTTCACGAAGGGATTAAAAATTTGAAGAAAAACTAACCGAAGGGGTTCGACATCTATTATATATACATAAAATATAATTTTAGTAATATATAGTATATTTTTTGTCAAATGAGATTTGGTGAATCCCCATTTCACAGGTTGGCTCTGCCCCTGACTACATTTAAAAACCATCAAAAGGTGGATATATACGAATTAAATGACGATGTCAAAACAGACTACTCCGTAATTCAAAGTTAAATACAAAGATTTGGATCAACATTGCCCATTATATTCAGCCAGATACACACTTTTTTTTTCCTTACCCCTTCTTAAGAGCTCCCATGTTCTTTCTCGACTCGAACCCACAATGACGATGCTTACCATTCCAACAACAAATACACGTGTGTCCCGGCCATTGTAGCACGTATGTCACCCAAGGCATAAGGGGCGGCATGATGACTTGGCATCATCCTCACCTTCCTCCGACTTATCACCAGCAATCTGTTCAGGGTTCCAAACTCAACGATGGTAACTAAACACGAGGGTTTCGCTTGTTGCGGGACTTAACCCTGCACCTTACGACCAGTGGCGGATCTACATACAATTCAGGGGGTTCGGATCGTCGAAAAATTATGCTATCTTTACACGGTCAAAAATATTTGTATGTATATATAGTAGATGTTGAACCTCCTTCGACTAGTCCGTATATTTATTTCTGAACCTCCTCAGTGAAAATTCTGACTCCACCACTACTTACGGCACGAGTTGACGACAGTCATGCACAACCTGTGTCCCTCATTTGTGCATGCATTAATCCTAAAATTAAATATCGAACACCAAAGAAAAAAAATAAAAAATAAAAAATAAATTTGCACGAAGTGTCAAAGATTTGATAAATTCATTTTCATGACAGACTGTGTTAATAATCATAGTAGTCAATTTCTTTATGAATGCTGTCCTTGTTGTCTCCCTACACTGCATTTACATTCTTCATTAACCCCCTCAATATTAATGTACGACCTGTCCTTGCTATTTTTAAAAATAAAAACAAAAACGAAAAAAATACACAAAAAAAAATAAAAAATCATAGAAAGTAGAATTACTAAATTTAGAATGAACTTCAGATTTACGAGATCGAAGTTGAAAAATTCATGTTTGAAGTTTAGTTGAAGTTAAAATTTGGTGGTCCAAAATTTAGATACGCGTATCTGATATTTGAATTATTAAGCTTAACTTTGACACTGAAATATTAATCAAAATTAACAAGTGTAACAAAATAAATGCAAAAAACATAGAGAATGAACTTCAGAGTTACGAGATTGAAGTTGAAAAATTCATGTTTGAAGTTAAAACTTGGTGGTCCAAATTTTGGATACGCGTATATGATGTTTGAATTATCAAGCTTAACTTCAGACACTGAAATATCTATCAAACTTAATAAGTGTAATATCCAAATGAACAAAAGATAAATACTTTACTGTAAAAAGATAAGTTAATTCTCATTGTCAAATTAACTAGGACAAGTTGGCAAGTTTGTTTTTGCACGTTTCTGATCGAATTAATTCTAATTTTATGTTCAAAGTATAGTATTATTTTCTTTTTTTTTTCTCGGATAATTGGATAAAGAGACTTGTTCAACAAACTAGAGAAGAAGAAGATGATGAAAAAAGGAAAAAAATAGGAGTGCTTTTGTTTGAAGTTTATCTACTTGGCTATAAGTTAAATAATTTAGAAAACAAGATACTATAACTTAAATAGTAGGGTAAAACTGGCTACCAGCTCAACTTTTTTCTTATTTAGAAGCCCATTTTATGTTGGGGCCTATCCAATGTTTTTTGGGCCTTAAAGATTTTCAAGCAAATCTCCCCATTTGTAGGGCTGTTACTACCGGGGTAATCCGGTGCACTGAAGTTCTACGACGGTCCAGGGGAGAGCCGGACCATAAGAGTCTATTTCTGAAAGAGGTTATTTTTATTGCTTGAACTCGTGACCTATTAATCAGATGAAAAAAACTTTTCTTATCTCAACACCTTAATAAATAAAAAGCTTTTTGTCATATCCCCCCCCCCCCGGCCTTTCTATAATAGTAATCTATCCCGTCAATCATATCCGCGGGCCATTTATTTTAACGTGTCTCCGCTTGCTCCCTTCCTCCTAATTTCAAGATGCATTTAATTTCTTTTCATCAATATGCACTATGCAATATTGTACTTGAATTTCTTCCATGTATACTTCTTTTTATTTTAAGACAATGAGTTTCCAAAATGAATATTTCAAAATACTCTTGGGACAAGTAGTGTTTAGTTTTTATTAGTACGACCTTTGGAGTCTGATGAGAGTAGAATATACACAGACCTTACTCCTACTTGATACATCACGGTTGTTTCCGATCGAAGCAGGATATTGATACAATTAACAAGAAATAATAATAGAAATCTAAAGATAAGCTAAAGTAAAAAGGAAGAATAATACTAACACTATGAGAATAGGAAATTCTTTTGAACATAATATTTCATATATACTCTTAATTTCATCTATTATCTATCTAATCTATTACTTAGCAAATACCCAACAACAGAAGGAAAAATAGCCAGATTTAATATCAAAGACCAACATGTATGGAGTAGTACATTATACAACCATAGTGCCAATAATGTAGTAGGTAATATAGAGCCTAGGCTAAAGTTTCTTCCGAAAAATTTATGCATAACCAGCCATCCCAACGTTGGAGCTAGTACGATTTGTCTTATGAACTGGCTGAGTAGTAGCCTTCGTGAAGTACATGTAGAAGTACACATTTAGGATCATGGTTGCAACGATAAAGACTGCTCCAGCAACAAACACACCTTTTCTTAGTGTTTCGCAGGAAAAGTTTTCTGCTAAGATCATATCGCGATACTTGGTGTGGTAAGCATTTTGCTTTGCTCCAGCAACTACACATGCTTCTGCAACTAGGAATGTCAGCCTGCAGATGTATAAATGTTTAGTTTATCGTTGGATGAATCCTTCTTAGATGTCGTCACATATAGCAACAGAAAAAAAAACTAGTACGATCCCAGGATGCTGCTCATAGATCCTGTGGATCATCGACAAAAATGCAATTCCAAATGTTTAATAGTTAACCACCATCAAGCAATCGAATTGGAGACAAGCGTTCAGGATAAATGGAAATTGTTTTCCGGAATAACAAACATGTGATCTGATATTCTTTTCAAACATAATAGCATATCAGTGGTCAGAACCATCCATATCTATACGACAGCACAAGATAGTTTCGATGCTGATCATTGACGAATGCCAATATTAATGTAGTTTATACAGAACTTTACTTCTATAAAAATGTGTGGTAAAAGAAGAGCAATGATGGGATTCGCACCATGATGATATGAAGTATATAATGGCCCATGCACGATTTGAACCAGGAGATAAAGGTCTTCCGAAGCACATGCATTTTGTCACTCCCATAAGCAATGCCTCGCCTGAAAGAAGAAACAAGAAAGCACCTACTCCATATCCAGTGGCAACGTCTGAGGTGTAAACACAATATGTACGATTCGTAACATTATCATCATGCAGAGTACCCTGTCAAAAGGAGCCAAATTACAGAGCTAATGAGCCAGTTCTATCAAGGTAGTAGGTACAAATCACAAAGTTGATTAGTAGTTGAAATCATAGTCTTATCAGAGTTAACTGCCATAACAGTCTGTCTCAGTGCCTAATCTTCTAAATCAATTAGCTGCAAAGTTAGATCGAGTTGCAAGAGTTTTATCGTCACTGCTCAATTCGATCACACTTGCAGCTCCTTAAGAAGTTTCTCATACAATTACTGAGTTTAATATATCCTTTCCATGGAAAGCAAGTCAACTAGACAAGACATCCGTCTACCATTTCTAATTTTGAACCAAAAAACTTTTGGGCTTAACATCTTTGAATCTCGTTTCCTTTTTCGCCTTTTGCAATTACAACACCTTTGAATGCCATATAATGAGCTGCAATACAGTCATCAAAGCTGTGTTCATAAACTCACTCATTCATTCAACATCTTTCTGCTCATATAATTCCCAAAACACCCTTGGTTAATTGTTATTTTCAAGTTCACTTTTACAAAATAATTCCACGAGAGGCATAATCATCCATCTTCTTTTTTTCCTTTCTGCTTTAATAATAGAAGGATAATAAGTCTATTCAAAAGTGATACATCCAAATGTCTTCATTTTAAATGAGCAAGAAACAGAGAGCATTAGCTTTTTACATAACTGAATATTCTTATCACGACCTACTAGACTCCTGTGCTAGATAACTCAATACGAGTAATCATTCCATACATCTCCAGCTGGAAAAGGGGCACAAACCCACAGGAACATTTTTTCCAAGCTTACAGAGAGGACAAAGAAAAGGAATTTCTTTCGAAGTAATTTTCATACCCCTAACTCAAAATTGTAGGGGCTCAACACCAAGTTCCACGTTATTTTTTTTAATCATCCAGTTAACAGACTATGATTGTACTTCTGTTTGCAATGATACAGTTACATGTTTTACTGATGGTCAAATTGAAACTCATTATGGCAGTAAACTACAGAATGAACCCTTTGGCTTCTTAATAAGGGTTCCCCTAGCATTATAAAACAAAAGTTATCGTTGCTTATAGCGGTCCTCAACGTCAGATGAAAGTTCAAGTTCAAAGTTATTAATCCTATCAAATAAATAATTATTCTTTGGCCCTGGGGGGGGGGGGGGTGATCTTAACAACATACCAATCCGTAGTACCATAAGTGAAATCTGGGGAGGGTAGATTGCATGCAGACCCTTGGCTCAAAAAATAATAATGATAATAATAAGGTAATCAAAGTGCAATAAAACAACAACCAGAAACTCCCTCAATGATACTACGACTATATAGAAAGATAAGCGAGACAACACTCTACTACCTACTAACCTCCCACTCTAATCAATTTCCTCTACAACCTCCTATCAAAGGTCATGTCCTCGAGTAAGCTGAAACTAAGGGATAACTATCAACCTCCATCCTTTTTGTTATTTTTTTTTATCAAGAGGGTAAACCTGAACCTCCAATAATATCTTTCCTGATTAGAGGTATAAGACCAAAAGAAACACCATGACTTTTGAATCAACTATTCACATGCTACAGAAACTCTCTTCACTGCACCTATGTCACTTGTACTTCCCTTTTTTCTTCTCTGCCACATTCTAGAGACATCTCTCTAATTGCCAACCCCTAGGTTTAAAAAGCACAACTATTTTAAAAAACTCTTATCTAATTGTGCCATCCTGCTAACTACCACAAGAGATGTATAGAATCATGCAACTGCCACGAGAACTCGCGATAATGAAAAACCAGGATTCATGCAACTAGTGTGACAGACTAAAGAGAATGCAAAACCAGCCTAAGAAAAAGGAACTTTACAGTCATGACCCCTCATCCCTCTAGACTCACTGAGACTACTCACTGTACTTCTCCCTGGTACCACTCCTCATCCTAACAATTGTCACTATTTTCCTATTTGTTTCACTGGTGGGAGTGTTTGGTAACTTTCTATTTATTTCTCTTTCTGCTTTTAATTGATAAAAGGGCAGCCCTGTGCACTAAAGCTCCCACTATGCGCAGGGTGCGGGGAAGGGCTGAACCACAAAGTATGATTGTACGCAGCCTTACCCCACATTTCTGCAAAAGGTTGTTTCCACAACTTGAACCCGTGACCCTCCTGCTTTTAATTGATAGGCAAAGAGAAATGCTGTTCAACAGAGACATTAACAATTTCCTTAGAGGACACATAGGAATTATATTAATAGATGTAGTCATGCTTTTAATAGTAGTGTATAACATTAACAGTTGCCGTACACCTCTTCTCATTTTCAAATCTTGCACGTTTCCACAGAAGGATATCCACAACACAGTTTTAATCAATAAGTACCACTATTCAATTCTGTAACAAACAATTATCTATCAACCAAACCAATAATTCACTAAACATAGAAATAGCACTGCTACAGAGTGCAGCCTCCCGCTAACTATAACAACAAATTCCATTAGACACTCCTTCAAACATAAATAACACAAACACACAACAAATCAACCATCAGAAATACTGAAAACTTCAAAATAGTATCAGAGCAGTCCGTGGAGCTAACAAATGCAGCATTTCAGATCTTAAAGAAGCAACATAATTACACAAAATACACAACTGGTACATCTCTTCTCATTTTCAAATCTTGTATGTTTCCGCAACACAGCTTTAACCAGCTCTATAACGAACATTTATTCATTAACCGAGCTGATAAATTAACTAGAAGGAGAACTAGCACTTACCATCTACTTTTAACCATTAACACAAATTCCATTAAACACCCCTTCCAACATATGAAACCACTTGCACAAGATGAATTAACTATTAGGGGTTGTCTGGTGAGATGGCTTGGAGAATCTAATACACACATTGGTCATGGTATTATTTAAGCCTTTGTTTCGTAGGAATTTTAGCTACACACCCTATTCAGTATTATAGGATGTAGAACTAATACATAGCAAACCATGGTATTAGCAATACATAAGCTATTAACACATGGATAAGCATGGGTAAAGACAAAACTATCCTTAACACACCAAACCGAAAAGTAAATAGGAAATAGTCCTTGCATATCTAATCCTAGCATAACTAATCTCAGCATTACTAATACACCATATTCAATACTATTCTTATGCATTCTACCAAACGAGCCCTTAGCGTACTGAAAAATTCAAAAAGCTATCAGCTGCAAAGCTAACAAATGCAGCAATTTCAGATCTTAAACAAACAATCATTCAATAGCACAACCAAAATACACAAATTCTCACTGGATCTACCTAAATTTAAGCTCAATTTCCACTCACCACCTACATACACAAAAAAGGCAAAACCAGGAGAGTGATTATAGTTGTTGGGCCTTAGCGTAACCGGTAAACTTGTTGTCATGTCAGTAGGAGGTCACGCGTAAACAACCTCTTACAGAAACACATGCTAAGACTGCGTACAATAGATACTTGTTGTCTAGCACTTCCCTGAACCCCACGCATAGCAGAAGCTTTAACACAATATTTTTTTACACAAAATTGGCACTGGATTTACTTAAGTTTAAGCTCAATTTACACTCATCAGCTACATATGTACACACAAAAAAATACAAAAAAGGCAAAAGCAGGAGAGTGATTATAGTTGCTAGGCCTTAGAGTAACCGGTAAAGTTGTTCTCATGTCACCAGGAGGTCACGGAAGTAACCTCTTACAGAAACACATGTTGTCGTCTAGCACTTCCCTGAACCTCGCGCACAGCATAAGCTTTAGTGCACTTTTTTTTTAACATAAATTTTGCACTGGATCTACTTAAGTTTAAGCTCAATTTCCACTCACCACCTACATACACACACAAAAAAGAAAAAGACAAAAGTAGGAGAGTGATTCTAGTTGTTGGGCCTTAGCGTAACCAATAAAGTTGCTGCCATGTCACCAGGAGGTCACGGGTAAACACAAAAAAGGCAAAAGCAGGAGAGTTATAGTTGTTGGGTCTTAGCGTAACCGGTAAAGTTGGTGCCATGTCACCAGGAGGTCACGGGTAAACAACCTTTTATAAAAACACAGCCTAAGACTCCTTGTTGTTCAGCACTTCCCTGGACCCCACACATAGAGAAGCTTTTAACACACTATTTTTTTACATAAAATTGGCACCGGATCTGCTTAAGTTTAAGCTCAATTTACACTCATCATACACAGAAAAAAATACAAAAAAAGGCAAAAGCAGGAGAGTGACTATAGTTGTTGGGCCTTTGCGTAACCAGTAAAGTTGTTGTCATGTCACCAGGAGATCACCGGTAAACAACCTCTTACAAAAACACAGCCTAAGACTGCGTATACTTCCGTGAATCCCGGGCATAGCAGAAGCTTTAGTGCACTATTTTTTACACTAATTTTGCACTGGATCTACTTAAGTTTAAGCTCAATTTCCACTCACCACCTACATACGCACACACACAAAAGAAAAAAAAGGCAAAAGCAGCAGAGTGATTATAGCTGCTGGACCTTAGCGTAACTTCCCTGACCCCGCACATAGCACAAGCTTTACTGCACTATCTTTTTACACAAATTTTGCACTGGATCTACTAAAGTTTAACCTCAATTTACACTCAACCAGCTACATATATACATACAAAAAAATACAAAAAAAAAAAAAAAAAAAATTGAGTTGAGTAATTACAGTGCTGCGGCGACGTTCAGCGGCAATGGCGAAACCGAAAGCTGTTAAGCTAAGTACAATTACTAGTAGATGAACGAGAGAAGATCCTTTATCATCCGCCATTTCTACAACCTTGCAATTTTAGGGCTTGAACTTTCAGTGTTGATAGTGTGTGTGTGTGAACTGTGTGTTGTGTTTAGTGTGAGTAGTACTTTTTTTTAGCAGTGTTTAAAGGTGGGAAAATGGAAATTAAGAAAGTGAAGTGCTTTTGCAAATCTGACGCGCTCTCAAGGCGCGTTTAGTTGTCTAGGTACTCTCCTCGTCCTTTTATTCGACATACTTTAATAGGCAGCAACGGAGTTAGAACTTTTACTAAGGGAGTTTAAAATAAAAAAAAGTAAGTACACTTAGTAGTCGAAGGAGATTTAACATTAATTATATATATATATATATATATATATAATTTTAATTATATATAAATAATATAATTTTTCATCAAAGGGGATTGAACCTCTGACCACAAGGTGGCTCCATCACTGTTAATCGATCACATAATTTAAGAAATAAGAAAATACTTGTTTAGTTATTTAGTACTCTCGTCATCCCATTTTATCTTAGCACACTTTGATTGGATATAGAGTTTTAAGAAATAAGAAAACACTTAAATGATATTTATCAAATTATTCTTTATTAAAAATTATTACTACTATTTTTAATTAAGTAGAACTTTATAAGTGGATTGATAAGAATAAAAGTGAAATTGTATCTTTAAATAGTTATCAAATAAGGAAAAATAATATTTTTTTGAGATGAATCATAAAGAAAATAACGACATATAAAATGAGACGGAGGAAGTAGCTCGTTCGAGGCTATGGTGGGGGTGTCTATCGTTTGATTTCTGACGATTTTTTATTAACACCAAAATCAAACTAATTTATAAAATTTTAAAATCAAATTAAATTAAATAAGAATCATTGATTTAGTTTAGTTTTTAAATTTATGATAAATTAACATAAATAACGTCAAAAATATGAGATAACTATTTAAGTGAATGACAAGAAATAACAAATTTCTCTCTACAGCCGCGAAATTCAAATTATAGGGCTTTTCACTTCAATTGAGAGTGTGTGAAGTGTGAACTATGTGTTGTTAATACACTTTTTTCCTTGGTTTATGAATAGAAAGGGTGAAAGTGAGTCAGTATGCTAATTTCACATTCGTAAATTGTTCTTTTCGTAGGTTTTTTTCTCAAAAAATAAAGAATTAGAGGAGGAAAATCTTGATAGAATTTAAAAAAATAAACGACAAATCGAAGGCAGTAAAATATGAAAAATATATTTATTTTTCATATTTTTAAGCTAAGATTAAATAAAAAAAATTGCAAATAAAAATACTAATACTAATACTACAACCAGTTCATAAATTATTAAAGCTTGCATGAACTTATCTAGGTGAGAGTCATTGAATGCATGTGAATTTATACTTTCCTTCCTACATTATATTATATCATAGTGTTATATTTTTTGAAAATATTTAAATATAAATATGTGAATTCATAGTCAAAATATTTTTTACAACGGTACACAGAGTGAGTGTGCTTTGTGTGTAATTTTTTTAGCAGTGTTTAAAGGTGGGGAATGGAAATCAAAAGTAGTGCTTTCGTAAATTGTGGAATCTGTTGCTCACGCGATGTGAAGGAGCGTTTACTATACGCGATGGGATGTTGGTCCTACTGTTTGTTTGACTTGTGTCTCAAAAGCAAGGATTAATTAAATTTACTGATGAAGAAATTATAACCTGTGAGCGTCCTCATCTTTTTGTGGTGAGTCACCTTTGCATTAACATATGTTAAAAGTACAATGAGTAAAAGAAATAAAGAGGCTATAAACGTAAAGTGGCTAATTTTGACATATAAGCCTCATGCTCAGAAGATGCTTATTTCTGTCACACCCCTTTTCGCCCGAAGGGATCGAGTCGAAGAATTTTTCCAATTAAAGTAACGGTATTGAATAGGGATTAGTTTAATTTATAGAGTCGTTACTTGGAATTGAGTTATGGTGTTTCAAGTCACTTTTTTGAATCCCTAATCAAAAGGAAATGACTCTTTATTTTGGTCTGCGAAAACAGAAGACGGGTAAGAAATTTTGTTGACCGAGGGGAAGGTGTGAGGCACCCCTGAGTCCCTCAAAAAGAAGGTGGGATGCATACGACGTCGTGATATATATTTAAACCTTAGCCTCATGATCCCTAAAGATTCAGGGCTATTAAGATATATATAAAAATTGGACTTGAGAATTAGAAAATAATTATGAAAGTAATCATATTTTCAAAATATTTTCCAATAAATCTAAGAACAAATTTTATTTTTTAAAAAAATAAAGTCGTATCCTGGAAGGACTTCCTACATATCTCACTAAGATGTGAGAATCAGACCCTCGTAGTTCATAAAGATTGTAAAAAAAAATTGTGTTGCTATATCTAAAAAAAAAAAAAAAAAAAAACTTTATTTTTTAAAAATAAATTTTTCTTTAAAAAATGATCAACTAAATTTGAGAATAAATTAATCTCTCGTATTTTAAAATTGCCTAAAGTCGGTCAACACACAAATAGCCTTCCACACAAATATCAAAGAGCACGTAGGATGCACATGTTGGTCTTTATAAATTAGGTCACCTGTCCTAGACAGACCCGACCCCTGTGCCGAGTCCCGCTAAGTCAAATACATATGATGCAAATAAAGCGGTACCTAATAGGGATAACCAGATTCTGAGTTTTCAGTTTTTCTAAGTTTAAACCTAATAGGGATAGGTGTCTAGACTGGCTTACCCTAGCGGACACTCGAGCCGGGGAGGGACAACTTGGTCGGTAGCAGGGCAACACCGCCTTCGTTGTCGATCCGAACCCCGCCTAACATGTGTGACTATATCCTTCACCGGGTGCCTTGACACTCCGGCTATCTCAAAAAGAAGGTGGGATGCATATGCTGCATTTCCTCTATCCTATTTCAGAGACTCAGAGGGGGTACGTAAGAGAAAACAATATATAATACAAATCAAATAATATCAAAGCGGTAAATAAGCGACAAGTAGCACATAAGGCCAATAAACACAATATCAACAATAATTAAAGCAAGTATAAGTCAATATAAAAAGCTCGAATTCTTATCATTCCCCAGCAGAGTCGCCAGAGATGTCACACCCCTTTTTCGCCCGAAGGGATCGAGTCGAAGGGTTTTTCCAATTAAAGTGACGGTATTGAATAGGGATTAGTTTAATTTATAGAGTCGTCACTTGGAATTGAGTTATGGTGTTTCAAGTCATCTTTTTGAATCCCTAATCAAAAGGAAATGACTCTTTATTTTGGTCTGCGAAAACAGAAGACGGGTAAGAAATTTTGTTGACCGAGGGGAAGGTGTGAGGCACCCCTGAGTCCCGTGGTTCTAGCACGGTCGCTTTTTGACTTATTTTAACTTAAATTATTTTGACAGATTATGTTAGTTAGCCCTAAAATCGCTCATTTTTAATT
Source organism: Capsicum pubescens (assembly GCA_030864215.1). NCBI lineage: Eukaryota > Viridiplantae > Streptophyta > Magnoliopsida > Solanales > Solanaceae > Capsicum > Capsicum pubescens. The sequence goes on from CM061548.1 coordinate 415,257,020, forward strand.
ATCTGAAAAATTTATCCATTATTTTAAATTAAATAAATCGGTGAAAGTTAATTTTAGAAAAAATATTTATCAAAGTACATTATTGCATCCTTGAATTTTAAAATGTCTCAGAAAGATGCGTACGCCGCATTCTTAATTGAGACGAATATTTTAAACATGCCTAAAATTTGCCTAACGTTAAAAGCGTTAGTTTATCTCTTGTAAATTTATACAAATTTATTTATTTGAAATAATATTAAATCTTAATAATATACTTTAAAAACATTTAATTAAAGCGATTAATTAAATTTAAAAAAAATTATTAAACTTTATTTATGAAATAAAAAAACAAACACTTTTTAATGCCTAAAGATATACATCTGCCAGCAACAACTCTGCTTTTATAAAAAATACTCCTTTACGCGTTACTGGGCAACTTCTAAACCATCCAAAATTACCCACATCATCTTTAAGAAAATAAATTTCAACCGATACAATTAAGGATAATTAACGAAATTTATTCATTTTGATTCCCCATCATTTTACTGTGTATGCGTGTGCAGGTGTGTCTATCCACTCCTTCCTACTAAGTTATACTAATAGATAATAAATAATAATAACCACTAGGGCAAAATATACCATAGTATGCAACATCAACAATATTTTTCACAAAGTGATAATGATGCAAGCAAAACACCAAAAACAGAATTAAACCATTACAATAACTTTTGAGAATTTCAGTCCTTAGATCAAAAAATAAAATTTTGTTCTATAATATAAGTTTAAATACCATATTTCTCACGAAAGGGTAAAGAAAATAACAAATTTAGGCCACCTTTATTAATTAACTTGGTTTTTATTAATATTAATCCAAAAAATTAAAATCCACGATTAGTTCATATCATGCTTACTTTTTCTTTATCAACTCATTAACTTCTTAACATATATACAATTTACAAATATAGAGATTAATGGTATCTAAGTAAAGATAATAAAAGATAAATTATTTAACGTAATCAGACTTTAAACATGAATAACACATAAATCATATAAATAACTTATTCATGCTTTGATCCTCAATAAAACTTACAAAAATAATGATACTGGGTTAGATAAAAACTGTGTGATGAAATAAATCCAGTATAAAAGCAAGAATGTCGTTACCGGAAAATCGAACGGAAACTCAAACTCAACTTTCTTCTTTTCTCTCTTTATTGCCTGATATTTTTGTGTATTTCCCTCACTTTTTTTTTTACTCTGTATTTTTTCTCTCTGATTTTTGATACAATCTGATGTCTGTAGGTGTAGATGTACGTAGTCTGTCTGGGGGGAGGTGAGAGAGTTCCTTAAGTATAGGACTTTGGGGGGGGGGGGGGAGTAGGGGGGAACAGTTACTTGGATTAGGATAGGATTTTATTTTTTTGAATTTTGAAAAATATAATTTTTTTAATAGAAGACATTAATAATAAAAATAATAAATATAATAATAACTAATTAATTTTATGTTTTTGCAAAATATTTTTATTTATTAAAAATTTATAAATAAAAATATTTTTTTTATTTTTTGTATTATATTTTTTTTAAAATTAGAAGAAAAAATATAAAATAAAATAAAATATCTTGAAGTTAACTTTATTTTATTATTTATTTAACTAAAAATTTATTAAAATAAGAATAATAATTAAAATAATATATGATTAAATATAAATATAAATATTTAATATCGATAAATAAATTAGAATCCGAGGAGGATCAAAAATCACGTGTCTACATTTTTGCCCCTCTTTGTGTGGAATCTCGAAGAGTTTTCATACAAAGAAGTAGACAAGATATGATTTTTGAACCTCCAATTATTTGAAAGGTAAAGATAAAAAAAAAAAAAAAAAAAAAAGTGATCGAGTCCTGTTTTTGGACATTCTACCTATCCCGGGTTATAAGGGAATCAGGTCACGAGTAGTTCAAAAGTAATATGGAGAGAGAAAGAGTTAAAGTCGAGTGAGATTCCGTCGAGTTTCCGATTGACGACTTTTGCTTTTACATTCAACTGACTAATAAAAATCAAAAATGAAAAATACAAGTAAAAATTGCAATCTCTAGAATCTTGATTCAAATCTTCATGACTTGAACTTGAAAATTCACCCTATTCTTCAGGCGGGCTCCTGACTTTCGATTTCTTCACCCTGTTCTTCAGATGGGCTCCTGGTCTTACAATTTCTTCACCCTGTTCTTCAGGCGGGCTCCTGAACTTTCTTTTTCTTCACCCTGTTCTTCAGGTGGGCTCCTGGACTTACAATTCTTCACCCTGTTATTCAGGCGGGCTCCTGACTTGCAACTTCTTCACCCTGTTCTTCAGGCGGGCTCCTGGACTTACAATTCTTCACCCTGTTCTTCAGGCGGGCTCCTAAACTCAAAGCAAATAGTGAAACAGAAAAATAACATCCTATTCTTCAGGAGGGTCCTGGATATTAAAATAAATTCCCATTCTTTAGGAGGGTCCTAAGCATAAAAATAAATTTTCATTCTTCAGGAGGGTCCTGTCTCATCCTTCAAGAGGGTCCTGAGCACAAAATAAATTTCCATTTTTCAGGAGGGTCCTATCTCATTTTTCAGGAGAGTTCTGAGCACAAAATAAATTCCCATTCTTCAGGAGGGTCCTGAGCATAAAATAAATTTCCATTCTTCAGGAGGGTCCTGTCCCATAAAATAAATTCCCATTCTTCAGGAGGATCCTGTGCATAAAATAAATTTCATACAACACACATAAAATTTTGCCCCAGTTTATACTGGAAAAATTTATGTGTCACTGGATCTTAATATATCTCGCCAAAAATAAAGTTTACCATGATCGAGATCCAGCATTGGATGATGTAACCATGCTTCTTGCATTGAGTGAAGTGTGAAATTGCATTCTTTATGTGAAAACGATTATTTCACCTCTGTTCCAAACAAAGAAAAATTATGAGTTTTAAAACATGTGGTGGTTGGTTTGTGGCATTTGGTTTTTGAAGTGGTCACTCTTGCATTTGTCATACTCAAATCTTTTCCAATCCATGATAATATTCATTGAATTGTCATACTTTTGACTCAGAATTCTGACTACTAAGATCCTCAACTCAAATCATATTTCTGTTGTATGATGCTTCTTAGTTTAGCTTCCAATACATCCCTTAGATTTTCACGAGTCTAAAATGGTCAAATCACAATCATCTTGAGTACCTTACTTTTACTTTGAAACGTTATCTCTGTGCATCGACCCTTTGTCTTGCTTTGTACCCTTAAAGGAGTTGGTAGCGAGTTTGGAACCTTTTCTCACTCGACTTGACGTGAATTTGACTCAAAAGACAACAAAAAATTTCCGTTTGATGACAAGGACACAAAAATCAAAATAAAACAAAAAGAAAAAGACAACAGGCATATCTTTTTTTTCAAAACAAAGAGAAAACTTATCTGAATGTGGAAACCGATTCTGATGATTATGACATGCATTTTGAATCAAACAACCAGATCTACCCACACCAATCATTACAACTTTTGTCCTCTTATTGAGCTAGAAATTAAGTCAATCTTGAACTTGTTCTTTCTTGATTACAACCTTTTTTTTTCGGCTAGTGGCACCTCAATGGGTTTTTGCCAACGAGCCTATCTCCTTTTATTTCTGCCTTAGCTCACAGTCGTCTTACGGTGCCCGAAAGGGTTTTCACCAATAAGACTCTCTCATTTTGATTCTTTTTTTTTTTAGATAAACACCCAAAATATGAAATATCATGCACTCATAATATGTTTAGCCTTGACAATCTCAAAGATTAATCCGAAGGTCTTTCTTTGGTTGTAACTTGGCTTTCGGATAGGGTTAGAAAGAAAGGTAGGCATGAGGCTAAAAAAAAATTATATAACATTGGGTGAAACATACAAATTTTGGAATCGATTCTTTTAAGAAAATAAATCTTTGCCCCAGTTTCATTTCATTCTGGGTAATTTGAATTTTCTTCTGGTTAGACCGAACCCCGGAGTAGGGCTGCCTACGTATCTTGTCATAGCAAGAATCAGGTCAAACGTAGTTCATGAAACATCAAAAAAAATTTTTTTTTTTTTTTAATTATTATTATTTCAAAAGAGGGGTTCGAAGAAAAATAAAAACTCAAAAGGGGTAAGCAAAGGTTTATATATTATTCAGATAGTAGAACAAAATGCCTTCATCATTTCAATCTTTTAAAATATAAGTATAAAACATACAGAACATAATTGTACATGAATATCATACATAATATTTTTTAACTGCATCAGCATTGATCGGCATTCCTTCCATTTTTCCTTCTACATCAGTCAGATATAACACGCCATTAGGTAACACTTTCTTTATCATGAATGACCCATGCCAATTAGGAGAAAATTTGCCTTTGGCTTCAATCTGATGAGGAAGGATGTGTCTTAGTACTAACTGACCAACTTCAAAATGTCTGTGACGCACCTTTTTATTATATGCTCGTGCCATTCTCTTCTGATATAGTTGTCCATGACATACTGACGCCAATCTTTTTTCATCAATCAAGCTTAATTGTTCCAAACGATTCTTGACCCATTGGTCTTCATCAATTTCAGCTTCTACAACTACTCGAAGAGATGGAATCTCAATCTCTGCAGGTATAACTGCTTCAGTTCCATACACTAACAAGTAAGGAGTTGCACCAATTGAAGTCCGAACTGTAGTACGATAACCCAACAAAGCAAAAGGTAACTTTTTATGCCATTATCGAGAACCTTGCACCATCTTACGGAGTATTTTCTTTAAATTCCTATTGGCAGTTTCTACAGCTCCATTCGCCTTTGGACGATAAGGAGTTGAATTTTGATGCATAATCTTAAATAGCTGGCACACTTCTTGCATCAGATGGCTATTAAGATTCGCAACATTATCCGTGACAATTATCTTTGGAATGCCGAAACGACAAATGATGTTGGAGTGAATAAAATCAACCACAACCTTCTTGGTCACTGACTTGAAAGTCGATGCTTCTACCCATTTCGTGAAATAATCAATGGCTACCAAGATGAACCTATGTCCATTCGAGGCCTTTGGTTCAATTGGTCCAAGTACATCCATTCCCCAAGCCATAAAAGACCATGGAGCAGTCATTGTATGCAACTCAGATGGGGGGAATGTATCAAGTCTCCATGTACCTGGCATTCATGACATTTACGAATGAAATTGATGGAATCTCGCTCCATGGTGAGCCAATAATAACCTGCTCGGAGTATTTTCTTTGCCAAAACATACCCACTCATGTGTGGTCCACAAATCCCAGAATGTACTTCAGTCATGATTTTTGAAGCTTCTTTAGCATCTACACACCTCAGAAGTCCCAAATCAGGAGTCCTCTTATACAAGATTCCTCCACTTAAGAAAAATCCACTAGACAAACGTCGAATGGTTCTCTTTTGATTACCATCAGCATGTACAGGATACTTCTCAGTCTGAATATATTCTTTGATATCATAAAACCAAGGCTCCCCATCAAATTCCTCTTCAACCACATTACAATATGCATGTTGATCATGAATCTGTATATGCAAAGGGTCAATATAAGTTTTATCGGGATGTTGAAGCATCGAAGATAAGGTTGCCAAAGCATCAGCAATCTCATTATGAGCTCTGGGAATGTGTTTGAACTTCACTAATACAAATCGTTGACAAAGATCTTGCAAACAACTTCTATATGGTAGGAGTTTCGAATCACGAGTCTCCCAATCTCCTTGGATTTGGTGGACTAATAAATCTGAATCTCCTAATACCAACAATTCTTGGACCCCCATGTCAATGGCTAATCTCAATCCTAGAATGCAAGCTTCGTATTCTGCCATATTATTGGTACAGTAGAATCAAAGTTGGGCTGTTATGGGATAATATTGTCTTGATTCAGAAATAAGAACCGCTCCTATCCCCACTCCTTTTATATTAGCAGCTCCATCAAAGAACAACTTCCAGCCTGAATGGCAATCTTCTGAAACACACTCACCAACATACAATATCTCTTCATCTGGAAAATAAGTCTTCAATGGCTCATACTCCTCATCAATAGGATTTTCAGCCAAATGATCCGCCAAGGCTTGAGCTTTCATTGCAGTTCGTGTCACATAAACAATATCAAACTCTGTAAGCAACATCTGCCATTTCGCGAGTCTGCCTGTGGGCATAGGCTTCTGAAAAATGTACTTTAAAGGATCTATACGAGAGATGAGGTAAGTAGTATAAGATGACAAGTAATGTTTCAGCTTTTGGGCTACCCAAGTTAAGGCGCAGCATGTTTTCTCAAGAAGAGTGTACTTAGCCTCATAAGTGGTAAACTTTTTGCTGAGGTAGTAGATGGCTTGTTCTTTTCTTCCTGTGACATTATGTTGACCCAATACACAGCCAAAAGAATTATCTAAAACAGACATGTACAATATCAAGGGTCGGCCTGACTCTGGAGGAACCAAAATAGGCGGATTTGACAAGTGTCTCTTAATTCTGTCAAATGCCTCTTGACATTCTTCAGTCCATTCAACTTTAACATTCTTCTTCAACAACTTGAATATTGGCTCGCAAGTTGTCGTAAGCTGAGCAATGAATCTACTGATATAATTCAACCTTCCAAGTAAACTCATCACCTCCGTTTTATTTTTTGGTAGAGGTAAATCTTGTATAGCTTTTATTTTTGAAGGATCTAACTCAATACCACTTCGACTGACTATAAAACCCAAAAGTTTTCCTGACGGAACTCCAAATACACATTTTGTTGGATTAAGTTTGAGATCATACTTTCGAAGCCTTTCAAAGAATTTTCTCAAATCTTTGATATGATCAGATTGATCTCTCGACTTAATGATCACGTCATCCACATAAACTTAAATTTCTTTGTGCATCATGTCATGAAACATTGTGGTCATTGCCCTCATGTAAGTTGCCCCAGCATTCTTTAATCCAAAAGGCATAACTCTATAACAATATGTCCCCCATGGAGTAATAAATGATGTCTTTTCCGCATCTTCTGGATCCATAATGATCTGCTGATACCCCGCATAACAATCCACAAAAGAAGCAAGATCATGTTTGGCACAATTGTCCAACAAAATATGAATATTGGGAAGTGGAAAATTATCTTTCGGACTTGCTTTATTTAAATCACGATAATCAACACACATCCAAACTTTGCCGTCTTTCTTTGGAACAGGGACAATATTTGCCAACCAAGTAGGATACTGTGCCACTCGAATGACTTTAGCCTCAAGTTGCTTCGTGATTTCCTCTTTAATTCTTACACTCATGTCAGTTTTGAATTTTCTTAACTTTTGCTTGACAGGAGGAAAAGCAGGATCAATTGGCAACTTGTGAACTACCAAATCAGTGCTTAAACCGGGCATATCATCATAAGACCACGCAAAGATGTCTTTATACTCATGCAAAGCTTCAATTATAGATTTCTTTTGTTGTGGTTGAACATGTACACTTATCTTAGTCTCCCTAATATTTTCATGATCTCCTAAATTGATCGTCTCAGTTTCTTCCAAATTAGGATTTGTCTTATTCTCAAAATGTTTGAAGTCTTTGCTTATATCCTCAAATGTTTCCTCTTCATCGTATTCAACCTCCTTATTCATTATTTCAAAATTAGATTGGTTTTTTAACTCTGGTGAACAATTCTTCATGCATGTCATATCATTAGAATCGGCATAGAAAGAACTGTATGATAGAAAATAAATAAATAAAAATCAAACTTAAAATAAAACAAAGGGAAACTGAGCTTAATTAGAAACATAGATAGAAAGAGTTTTAACCTAACATACCAGATTTAAAGTTCTGAATTATAATCCTAGAATAATTTAAATTACAGAAGTAAAAACAAACAAAATACTAAGACTGTAAGAAAACAAACAAACTACTAAGACTGTAAGAAAACAAACAAACTACCAAGACTCTTTTATAATAGGGAGAGGAGTGGCCTCCCAATTGTTAAGCTGGACATCAGGGCCGACAAACTGCACATCTGCATTACTGGTACTTCCCTAATTTCAACCATATCTGCTTCAATGAACATATTCTAAAAAAGGTCAATCAACTCTATATCATCACCATTCATTGATTCTGCATCAGGTAGCTTGGAGGATCCAACAACACTGAATTTGATGAAAGACTCATAAAGTGGCGGTATAGGCTTGGCAAGTGACCACGACTCTTTCTTACGCTTTTTAGCCTTCTTTATATCTTCAGCAGTAGGCTCGCATCCCAGACCAAAAGTACCCAAGTTCTCATAGAGGTTTACTGGATGAACTATGCCTTGCAAAAACATCCCTAGACCTTTTCCTGGTTCAAAGCCATGCTTCAATATTTCATTCACTACCATAACAGATGCAGAGGACAATTGTGGTCTTGCGATGAGATTCCCCTCGAGGATATACTCAACAGCCACTACCTCAGAAGCTTGATGAATTAACACGTTGGCAGTATCTGCTTCGATGGAAGAAACAGAGTAGTCTTTATACATTGATAGGTCTCCTTCACCATGAACCACTATCTCTTGCCTGTCACATTCGAATTTGACCATTTGATGCAACATTGATGCGACTGCTTTAGCCCTATGAATCCATGGCCTTCCAAATAACATATTGTATGAAGCATCAATGTTCAGTACTTGAAAATCCATAGCAAAATCCACAGGCCCAATTGTCAATATGAGTTCTATTTCACCAATGGCATCAGTTTTTGATCTGTCAAAACCTTTGACGCACACATTGTTAGGTCGGATTCTTTCCACATTAACATTCAACTTTTGTAAAGTTGGCATAGGACAAATGTTAGCGCCTGATCCTCCATCAATTAACACTCGAGTGATGATGGAATGTTCGCATTTCACATAAATGTACAGACCTTTGTTATGCTCCGTACCTTCTATAGGCAATTCATCGTCTGAAAAAGTAATTTTATTTGCTTCAAGGATCCTTCCAATAACTTTTTCCAGCTGATTTATTCTAATCTCACTAGGAACACATGCTTCATTAAGAATCTTCATTACAGCCTTGCGGTGTTCCTCTGAATGTATCAATAAAGACAACAAAGAAATCTGTGCTGGTGTCTTCTTCAACTGTTCTATAACAGAATATTCTGGCAATTTTATTTTTTTTAAGAATTCTTCAGCTTCTTCATTAGTGACAGGCTTCTTGACTGTCATTCGTTCTTCACCACCTTGTTTATTCTTTCTTAACTCTACTGGAGCATAACATCTTCCAGATCGAGTTAATCCCCCTACTTCATCTACATCTTCAGTCACTTCTTTCCCCTTGTGCATCACCACAACGCGATCATAATTCCAAGGGATTGCCTTGGTACCAAACATAGGCAGATGTGACACTAGTTTAATAACAATAGGAGCTACAGGAGCTCCTTTTATGATTAAAAGAGGCTTATTGGATCTTCCGGGAATAATGAGTTTCAGCTTTATTTGACTTGACCCAATATTTTCTGAAATCTCTTTCCCCACCATCAAGGGATCATTCAATGATTCGGGTTTTGCTATCACCATCTCCGCTTCTGCAGGCTTTTCTTTCGTTAAATCTACAACATTTGCTGATTTTTCCGAATCAGTTTTAATTTTAATGATCTGCTTAAAGGGAATCGTAGCATCTTCACCACTGAGTATCACATCGAGCATGTTTGTTTCATTATGATCTGGCAGCGGATTTTGATTGATATTTGGAGTGCCTGGACTTTCTACCATAATCTGTTGGGTATTAATCAACTCTTGAATGGCTCTTTTTAGATACCAACATTTCTCTGTGTCGTGCCCTGGGGCATCAGAACAGTATTCACATCTTCTAGAATAGTCCAAATTCTTTGGAGGAGGATTCGGGATCCTTCTCTCAATTGGGTTTAGAACATTCATTTTTCTCAGTCTATGAAATAAACTGGTGTAAGATATTCCAATAGGAGTGAAATTATCTTTTACCATGTTATCCCTTTTGAATTCTGCTATAGGCCAAAAATTAGACCTCGGAGGGCCTCTTTGAACTTGCGGGGCCATTGGATGATTTTGGATTGCTGGTGTACGCCACTGCGGGTAAGAAGGACCTCGAGCATATGGTTGTGTATTGTAAATAGGATATTGGGGGGATGGAACAAAATATAATGGATTCTGCGCGTATGGTTGATGCGCACCTCTCCAATTTTGTCGTGGACCTGCCATGACAGTTGCTACATCCTCTTTTCTTTTCTTTCCCCCAAAACTTCCTGTACCACTTTGAATTGCCTGTGTTGTTGCTTTCAAAGCGGTCTGGCTGATGATCTTTCCTGATTTGATTCTGTTTTCTACTATCTCTCCAACTTTGATAACTTCTGCGAATGTGCTTCCGATAGTAGAGAGCAAATGATGGAAATAATCAGGTTCTTGTGTTTGCAGAAAAATATCAATCATTTCAGATTCTTTTATCGATGGTCTAACTCTTGAAGCCTGCTCTTTCCATCTGACGGCATATTCTCGAAAACTTTCAGTCATCTTTTTTCTCATGTTGGCAAGCGTAGTGCGATCTGGCACTATCTCAATGTTATACTGAAATTGTTGAACGAAATCTCGAGCCATGTCGTCCCACATGTGCCAACGGGAAATGTCTTGGTCAATGAACCATTCAGAAGCTATCCCTGTAAGGCTTTCTCCAAAGTACGCCATCAATAATTCTTCTTTTCCTCCTGCTCCCCTTAATTGATTGCAAAACTTTTTCAAATGAGCTACAGGATCGCCGTGTCCTTCATATTTGTCAAATTTTTGCATTTTGAACCCTATCGGCAAATGGACATCAGGAAACATACATAAATCCTTATATGAAACACTTTTTGGTCCACCTACTCCTTGCATATTTCTCATACTTTGTTCCAGGCTTCTAACTTTTCTAGCCATCTCTTCCTGTTCTTCATTCTTAGCAATCTTCTAAATCACGATAGGAGTATCGCGTTGATGTACATGATAATGTGGATTTTGTGATTTGAAAGTCATTTCAAGAGGATATAACATATCATGATTTGGTTTTCCCATATTCTTTGGTATTGTTGGTTGAATACTCGCAGTAGCTGGCGCTGCAGAAGTAAAAAGTGGGTTATTTGCGACAGATGGATTTGGTGGGCGCACGGTAGAAGTAGCAGCAACTCCAGACATATTAGCAAATGGGCCAAACCCTGGTGGGTAAAATGGATCACTAGTTTGAGCTGGGTTAGAATTTGGATCATTTGAAGTTGAAAGTCCAGGTATTGAAGAAGGCGGGGCTTGTCCATTCAACCAAGCTTTGTACATCTCCGCCATCTGTTGTTTTAATGACTTTATTTCTTCCATTGATGCTACTTCCTGCGAAATCAACTGATTCTGCTCTTCTTCACTATCAGACCCTATATCTTCTCTGCGAGTCATTCTTCTTTTACCCTTGTATCTGGTGTTATACGGATGTGATGCCAGTTTAAACCACAAACCAACCACCAATTATTTTATCTTTCTATGACCAAGTAGCAAACGAGTAAGTGTTATATATTTAACACATTATAATATCACGTTATATGTCATGTTTCTATATGCATTTCCCAACCTATCATGGAAGCTTTGTGTTTCATCCCGGCTTTTCTAGGCATATTTTCAAAAGTTATGATCGAACCCTTTGGAGGGTTGCCTACGTATCATGTCAGGACATGAATCAGATCTTGCGTAGTTCGGGAGGAATTTAACAAAATTATTTTGTCCCTTTTTTTATTATTATTATTATTGAAGAAAATAAATAAAGTAAGTAAAGTAAAACATATGTAATATATATAGAAATAAACAGTCAACTTCATTACATTCTATAATATAAATACGATAAAATAACTGAACCAACTCCTAAAATAAAACCTACTAACTGACATCTGAAAACTAAAAGACATAATATCTAAACAAGAAATTTTAAAACTGAAAATGAAAAACTATGACAAAGACAACAACGATCCATTCAAGGAGATTTCGATTTAATATGTCCTCCCAAACTCAAATATATGTCCTCCAATGAAGTAGTGAGTCACTGTGCGAAAGCTGGTACTTGTGCCAAAAAGTCCTCACAATCCAACTGCTGATAATCCAAACCCATTCTGGCAGTATCCTGCGCTACACGGTGGATCTTTCCTCGAAGGGAACTGAAAGCCTGATCCCATTCCTGGGCCTGTTGATCTCGGAAATCAACCATCTCTCTTGCACGTTGTTCACGAGCAGAAACAACCTCCAACTATTCTCGCAATATTCCTTTTTCACGAATCCACTGAGATCTCTCTCGATCAAATTCTTCTTGCATATTCTTTTCAACTTCTTGAAGTTGTTGTCGGCGAGATGCGGCAAGTTCTACAACGTGTGACCCCCTAGTGGTAGCAAACTTGATTTGTCCCCGAAGTGCAACCTCAATAGTTGCTGACTTAGCTTTCTCTTCAGAAAATTCCCTTTGTTGTTCGTCTATTTTTGCCCTGGCATGCTCTAATTCTTCTCTCAAAACTTGGTTGGCTTCATGATGTTCTCGCATGGCTTTTTCAATTCCTATCCTGATTGTAGCTTCCTGATCTATAGGTCCCTTAACCGATTTTTCTGGTCTGACTGGAGGACTCGACTGTTCTTCAAACCATTCTCGGTAATCTGGGTGCACTTCTCCTTTCTTACGCTCTATGACCATCGTTTCAATCCCCATAATACGGCGACCCTCCCAAATCTGCTAGGGCAAATCTTCTGGAAGTGAAATCTCTGGTCTGACCTCAAATACGAACTCAGCCATGTCTTCCGTTATGGGAATTATTTGACGCCTGCCTAGCTGACGTAGAACTCTCAATGGAACATACGGTTGAACACCTCTAATACCCATTAATAACAAGAACGGACGAATGACAGAACTATATATGACTTGCCTCCAAGGGAACCAATGGAGATTCCAAGTGATTTTATCTGTTGTCAAAGAACGAAAAAGTTTAACCCAATCTCCAATTTCTTTTGGACATTTATATTTCTCCATCCTTTCCTCGTAATCGTTGATGCGATTAAATCGCTCGGGATTGAACCTTGTCAATGTAGGACGTTGATAAAGATGCTCCACAATCCACATCTGTAACAAGATATTACATCCCTAAAAAAAAAATTCCCCTTCTGACAAACAGTTAGAGCACGGTAAATATCAGCTAGGATCATTGGTATCATAGTGTAATCTTTCTTAATCAGTATCTGTACCACTCCCGCTAAGCGAATATTAATCTTTTCTTCTCTTCTTGGGAAGACCATAGTGCCTAAAAAGGCTACCATGAATGCAAATCGTCTGTGAATTTTTCAAGCCTCAAAACTTCCCTTATTACAAAGTTCTTTACCGTACTTTTGAAACCCTTCTTGCCTTCCGTATCTGTCATATAAAAACTGCAAGGAAACCCAACCTTTTTTCATTGATTCTTCTTTTGTGTTCCTTATGTTCATGAGCTTGCAAAATTTGTTTATCGAAATAAGTCTTGGGGCTATAAGTTTCTTCCGATGCATATCACCATATCCAACATAACTTGCTATCTCTTCTAAAGTAGGTGTCAACTCAAAATCTGAAAAGCGGAATACATTATTCTTCGGGTCCCAGAAATTCAGTAATGCATCAATCACCTCCCTATTAGGGTTGATTCTCATGATACTCGTCAAAAAACCCAAATACTTATGTATTTCGCCATAATCAAATGTATCCATTGCATTCCACCATAACCAAAGTTGCATAGGGGTACAATCTACAACCTGAAGAGGTACATTCCCATCTCTTTTTCTCTTTGGACGCTTTCCACGAACAGGGGGGGACATTTTATACCTATTGAAAGGGACATAAAATTAATAAATATCTAGACTTAGACAAAACTTAATTTATTAATTTTGAAAAGAATTTATAACTTAACCTAATGCGACCATTATTTAAACTTAGTTGCAAAAAACAATTTTATCAAAAATCAAAGCGAGAGAAACAAGATTGATAATATTTTTTAAGAAAAACACTTATTTAAATTGACTCTATCAAAACTTTGCTATAACAGACTTCTAGACAATTTTATCTATATGTTTGAAGACAATATTTCCTAAGTACAAAAATAAAATAAAAGGACTCAGAAATAAAGAAAAATAGAATGACCGTTTTATGTATGAAGTTGTATAAAAATTTCAGTCTCACGACCCTAAAGGTTCAGGACTGTTAAAATTGATATATATATATATATATATATATATATATATATATATATATATATATATATATATATATATATATATATATATATATTGTAAAAACTTAGCCTCATGATCCCTAAAGATTCCGGGTCGTTGAAATATATATATATATTTAAACCTTAGCCTCATGATCCCTAAAGATTCAGGGCTATTAAGATATATATAAAAATTGGACTTGAGAATTAGAAAATAATTATGAAAGTAATCATATTTTCAAAATATTTTCCAATAAATCTATGAACAATTTTTTTTTTTAAAAAAAATAAAGTCGTATCCTGGAAGGACTTCCTACATATCTCACTAAGATGTGAGAATCAGACCCTCGTAGTTCATAAAGATTGTAAAAAAAAATTGTGTTGCTATATCTAAAAAAAAAAAAAATCTTTATTTTTTAAAAATAAATTTTTCTTTAAAAAATGATCAACTAAATTTGAGAATAAATTAATCTCTCGTACTTTAAAATTGCCTAAAGCCGGTCAACACACAAATAGCCTTCCACACAAATATCAAAGAGCACGTAGGATGCACATGTTGGTCTTTATAAATTAGGTCACCTGTCCTAGACAGACCCGACCCCTGTGCCGAGTCCCGCTAAGTCAAATACATATGATGCAAATAAAGCGGTACCTAATAGGGATAACCAGATTCTGAGTTTTCAGTTTTTCTAAGTTTAAACCTAATAGGGATAGGTGTCTAGACTGGCTTACCCTAGCGGACACTCGAGCCGGGGAGGGACAACTTGGTCGGTAGCAGGGCAACACCGCCTTCGTTGTCGATCCGAACCCCGCCTAACATGTGTGACTATATCCTTCACCGGGTGCCTTGACACTCCGGCTATCTCAAAAAGAAGGTGGGATGCATATGCTGCATTTCCTCTATCCTATTTCAGAGACTCAGAGGGGGTACGTAAGAGAAGACAATATATAATACAAATCAAATAATATCAAAGCGGTAAATAAGCGACAAGTAGCACATAAGGCCAATAAACACAATATCAACAATAATTAAAGCAAGTATAAGTCAATATAAAAAGCTCGAATTCTTATCATTCCCCAGCAGAGTCGCCAGAGATGTCACACCCCTTTTTCGCCCGAAGGGATCGAGTCGAAGGGTTTTTCCAATTAAAGTGACAGTATTGAATAGGGATTAGTTTAATTTATAGAGTCGTCACTTGGAATTGAGTTATGGTGTTTCAAGTCACCTTTTTGAATCCCTAATCAAAAGGAAATGACTCTTTATTTTGGTCTGCGAAAACAGAAGACGGGTAAGAAATTCTGTTGACCGAGGGGAAGGTGTGAGGCACCCCTGAGTCCCGTGGTTCTAGCACGGTCGCTTTTTGACTTATTTTAACTTAAATTATTTTGACAGATTATGTTAGTTGGCCCTAAAATCGCTCATTTTTAATTATCTGAAAAATTTGTCCATTATTTTAAATTAAATAAATCGGTGAAAGTTAATTTTAGAAAAAATATTTATCAAAGTACATTATTGCATCCTTGAATTTTAAAATGTCTCAGAAAGATGCGTACGCCGCATTCTTAATTGAGACGAATATTTTAAACATGCCTAAAATTTGCCTAACGTTAAAAGCGTTAGTTTATCTCTTGTAAATTTATACAAATTTATTTATTTGAAATAATATTAAATCTTAATAATATACTTTAAAAACATTTAATTAAAGCGATTAATTAAATTTAAATTTTTTTTATTAAACTTTATTTATGAAATAAAAAAAAACACTTTTTAATGCCTAAAGATATACATCTGCCAGCAACAACTCTGCTTTTATAAAAAATACTCCTTTACGCGTTACTGGGCAACTTCTAAACCATCCAAAATTACCCACATCATCTTTAAGAAAATAAATTTCAACCGATACAATTAAGGATAATTAACGAAATTTATTCATTTTGATTCCCCATCATTTTACTGTGTATGCGTGTGCAGGTGTGTCTATCCACTCCTTCCTACTAAGTTATACTAATAGATAATAAATAATAATAACCACTAGGGCAAAATATACCATAGTATGCAACATCAACAATATTTTTCACAAAGTGATAATGATGCAAGCAAAACACCAAAAACAGAATAAAACCATTACAATAACTTTTGAGAATTTCAGTCCTTAGATCAAAAAATAAAATTTTGTTCTATAATATAAGTTTAAATACCATATTTCTCACGAAAGGGTAAAGAAAATAACAAATTTAGGCCACCTTTATTAATTAACTTGGTTTTTATTAAAATTAATCCAAAAAATCATAATCCACGATTAGTTCATATCATGTTTACTTTTTCTTTATCAACTCATTAACTTCTTAACATATATACAATTTACAAATATAGAGATTAATGGTATCTAAGTAAAGATAATAAAAGATAAATTATTTAACGTAATCAGACTTTAAACATTAATAACACATAAATCATATAAATAACTTATTCATGCTTTGATCCTCAATAAAACTTACAAAAATAATGATACTGGGTTAGATAAAAACTGTGTGATGAAATAAATCCAGTATAAAAGCAAGAATGTCGTTACCGGAAAATCGAACGGAAACTCAAACTCAACTTTCTTCTTTTCTCTCTTTATTGCCTGATATTTTTGAGTATTTCCCTCACTTTTTTTTTTTACTCTGTATTTTTTCTCTCTGGTTTTTGATACAATCTGATGTCTGTAGGTGTAGATGTACGTAGTCTGTCTGGGGGGAGGTGAGAGAGTTCCTTAAGTATAGGACTTTGGGGGGGGGGGGGGGGAAGTAGAGGGGAACAGTTACTTGGATTAGGATAGGATTTTATTTTTTTGAATTTTGAAAAATATAAATTTTTTAATAGAAGACATTAATAATAAAAATAATAAATATAATAATAACTAATTAATTTTATGTTTTTGCAAAAAAATTTTATTTATTAAAAATTTATAAATAAAAATATTATTTTTATTTTTTGTATTATATTTTTTTTAAAATTAGAAGAAAAAATAAAAAATAAAATATCTTAAAGTTAACTTTATTTTATTATTTATTTAACTAAAAATTTATTAAAAAAGAATAATAATTAAAATAATATATGATTAAATATAAATATAAATATTTAATATCGATAAATAAATTAGAATCCGAGGAGGATCAAAAATCACGTGTCTACAATTTCATTAAGAGTAAATATATAATTACACCACGGATTTTGTCCGAGATTTTTAAAAAGATTCCTAAACTTTAACATCGATTTATTACCCCACAATTCTTCTTTATTTCATTGCAAGCGCACTATTTTTCGCTGAATCTCAGTCACAACAAAGTGAGTGAAGACACGCGTCAATCAGCTGCTGTCACGTGTCAACTACATTTAATTTCATTTTTTTTTTATTTAACTTAACACCCCACCCACCCCCTCTTCCCCCCACCCCGCCCAGCACCTCTCTCCCTCCACGACGTCAACAGCTTCCCTCAACCCCCACCCCATTCAACACCCCCACCCCCTGTCCTCCACTCCCACCCCCATCAGCATCTTCCTCCTAATGCCCCAACCCCCTCCCACACTCCGTCAGCATGCATTCTCGTTTTGTTTTGTTTTTGGTTCAAATCACTTCAAAAAATAGTGTTGTGATTGAATTAAAAGTTTTATAATTGAATTGAGTTTTAAAGATAGTTAAATGATATGATTTAACTGAAAAATGAAGCTTTAATGATATGATTTAAAAAAAAAAAGCTTCAATGGAGGAGTTTTAATGGTGACATTGTGTTGAAGAGCTTTAATGGTGTTGAAGAAGACATTGTATTGAAAAAAAATGGTGGGTAGTAAAATGATATGATTTAATTGTAAAATGGAGCTTTAATGAATGTTTTTTTTTTCAAAGCTTCAATGGAAGCTTTAATGGTGAATTGAGTTGAAGAAGAAAAAGTGTGGGGGAGGGGGGAGGGGGGAGAGGGGTAAGGATAATTTTATAAAATAAATAAATATTATTTTTTTTAAAAAAAATATAAATTATATATCAATTATTTTACACATGGCAGCTTTTGATTGGTCAAAAAAGTCAAATTCGAGCTCTTTCACGCGCCTGTGGCGCGTGTATACACGCAGAGGGTCAAAATGGTGTGTTTGCAACGGATTAAGTAAGAATCGTGGGGTAACAGGTCGAATTCAAAGTTTAGGTGTCTTTTTGAAAATATCGGTCAACACCAGTAGGGTAATTATGTATTTACTCTTTAATTAACAATATATTTGTAATTAGTAGTATAAGCTATAATATTGAGATTAGCTCATTTTTAGATAGATTATTTTTAATATGTTGAATTGCAAAGAGTGAAATAAGGCGAAAGTCATAACTGTTAGGAAATACTGATGGGATTGTTTGTTTGAGGATTTTTCGATAGTATAAGTGCTTGTTCGAATTTCTTAATAGGAGGTCTTGGTTTTCATAAAGCCTCGATTGCCTATTAAATTCTTACGTGTGTCTTGCTTTTACAAATTTGATACTTTTTGTTCTTTGTATTTGAGTTTATTGATTTTGATATAGCCGTTGTTCTCACTTCTTTTTCATTTTGTATCGATCTTTTATCTTTAATCTCGTGTTCTTAGATTTAGATTTTCTTATTATCTTCCGCCGTGTTCCGTATTATGATTAAGATTATGATTGGGTTCCAACCAAGTTGCAACCTTGTATGAGAAGCCCAAGCCCATTTCAGTACATAAAAGCAAGTAAAGCACGGCCCAAAATAGAAAGAAGACCCAGTTTATAGAGTCCAGCTAAGATTAACTCGAATAAGCTCCCTAGAACCCAATTTGATCTGGCCTACTTCAATTTGAATTGGCCCGTTTCATTCTTTTGGCGATAATATTTCGATCAACCTTTTGTATATATTTTTAAGATTTTTTTTTTTATTCGAAGAAGTACACACCGCCTGTCACACTATAGGAGTTGGTCATACCAGAAGTCGTTACCTTAACTATAGGGAGGGCGATGCTGGAGGTAAAGCTAGTAACTGGAGTGAAATCGTAACAAGGTAGTCGTACTGGAAGTTATGACTGGATCAACTCCTTTTCCGAGAAAGCTAATGCTCGTCTGACTTGTATTTGAAGATAGGGGGTGCACCATTATTTTTAACTTCTGACGATCAACTTCTAACTTGTATTGTTATTTGTCGGAATGACACCATATTTTCGTTGGCACTTGGTCGCTGCTGCTGATGGCTGCGTGAGTATTTTCAAGTTGTGAAATTTTTCCTTGGCTTGGAGCTTGGAGTGAATTTTGATGAAAATAATTTAGTTTTTAGGGATTTGGGAATTGGGGGAGAAAAATACGTGTGGGCAGTGGGATTGGTAATTGGGATTTAGGA
The DNA here is from genome assembly GCA_030864215.1 of Capsicum pubescens. Lineage (NCBI taxonomy): Eukaryota > Viridiplantae > Streptophyta > Magnoliopsida > Solanales > Solanaceae > Capsicum > Capsicum pubescens. Next base: position 415,276,605 of record CM061548.1, read on the forward strand.
ATAGAACATTCCATGGTTATTAATTTAATTAATTATTAAAATAATAGTGTGGTGGGTCAGATCTAATATTCTAATAATATGGAATAATTAAATATAAAAGAAAATATTGTATTTGTAAAGATCAAAAGCAACAAAGTGGGGCCAGATGAGGTGGCAAGTAAAGGAAAGAATTTGTAGAAAAAAATAATATCCCCATCTAGGATCAAACCCACGACGTCGGGGCATCAATGACGTGCAGAGTTGAGCGTAGAACCAGTGCACCAAGACACAATTTGATATTGAGGGTGCACAATCTATTATATTAACCGTATTCGGATATCTATACATACATATATATACATACATACATACATACATACATATATATATATATACATACATATATATATATATATATACATACATATATATATATAAGTTTTTTAAAAAATTACCGGGTGCACGTGCACCCTCACGGTGACACGTGGGTCCGCCCCTAAAGAAGGGGATGTTGGAGGTAAGGCTAGTGACTGGAGTGAAATCGTAACAAGGTAGTTGTACAGAAAGATAGAGCTGGATTAAATCCTTTTTTGAAAAAGCTAATGCTCGTTGGATATTTTAATTTGACATACCTCCACAAACCCTTCCCCCTCCCCCTCCCCCCCCCCAAAAAAAAATTTAGCTACGTCTGAAAATTTATTGAGAAAAGTGTTGGAAACGTTAGATAATTGTCTAATATTTTATTTGTGAGATTGACAAATATATGAGAAATTATTGCACATGTGTTTATCCTTGTGCAAGATTTTCAATTGCAATCTATAGACAAGGTTAATTGAAAGAAAATTTAAATGATAGCCTAAACATGGACATTTGACTTAATCCCTTGGAGTTGCTTTATCGTGACGATGGTCCATTTACCTACTCATTATGTGGCCATTATACTTTGATTGTCACACTTGCAATTGCTAAAAATGGAAAATCAATTTTGTGAATTGTACACCAACGAATGAAGTCCAAAAGAAACTATAACGAGCGTAAATCGAGTCATGGAATCAACAACTGATGTATGCATCCATATAGTTGCTTACAATCACGCCTCTTAAGGATGCGACTCTTTCTCGAATCCTGTCGCCTAAGCCTCTTTACACTTAGCTTCTGCAAGCATATTTCCAGTACACCCTTCCCAGGATCGGATGGTACGATCATATGATTCTTGCCATTTCAACGAGACGAAATTCTATGAACACGTTTTAATTCCTTGACACTAGTAATTTGGAATTGAAATCAAATAGAGTATCAACAAAAAAGGATTATTTTGCTGCTAATTAATCATAGTTAGAGTAACCATAAAAATTAAAGTTGTACATATATACGTGTGCATTTTCAACCTATTACAACCAAATTTAGACTAGGTATCGTAATTGGCAGGTGACCTTGATGTCACACATCTTTCTTGAACTTTCCAAAAATATGTTAAATTCGTGTCAGATCCTTTGCATCTGAAAGATCTCACACTCACATATGACGACAACATATTTAAAAAGTCTAAGCAATGTAAGTCGCCACTAGGCCGTGCCACGTCCTACTAAGATTCAGTCTTTCATCACTCTGACTCGTAAAAAGAAAAGAACTAAACTTAAAAAGGTTCAAAATACAAACATGTCTAGTTTCTTCAACTCTTCAATTTTCTCTATGGACTTGGAACTTCCTTGATGGATTTCAAATCCCAAATATCATCATCCCACAAAACATCATTGTACAAGTTAATATAAGCTTCTCCCAAGAACTCCATGTCCCAAATAGGTGACCAACATGTTCCCCATGACATTTGCTCATCCAGTACATTAACATTACTCCATGAACAAAGCCATTCATTAATAATCCAATTATTATCACATGACTCACTCATCAACTCCACTTCCTTCACATCATTTTCCCTTTGTTCTTCTTGTGTAATTTTCACCTCTTCACTTTGTTTCTCCACAACCCTTTTAGCCCTCTTCTTCTCCTCATAGTTATTTCCCATCACTTTACTACCTCTTTGCCTCTTCATCTTATTTACCGAATCTCGTCGTCAAGCCCCCTTCTGTCTTTGTACTCGAGGGTCAATCTGAAAAATTAATGACCTTGTTCTTGATATGAACTAAACTTTTTGTTGTTACAATTGGAAGGAAGATTTTGCTATTTATAAATGTTGAGAATTAGAGGTGATGCAAGTGGTGCAAAATTAATTATGTGACAAATTTGAGGAAAGAGAAAGTTGCAAGTCCCCAAAATCATGTGCAAAAGTTGATAATTGACCTTTGGGGAGGGGTGAGAGTATTCTATAATCTTTTTGTATTGGAAAAAGTATGATAAGTATTTGGACCATATAACAAGTACTACTAGTAGATGCTTGTGTAGCAAAAGTACATGAACATTCAACTTGAATTGAATGTGACCCTTTCCTTTGTCTCATTTGTCGACATTAAAAATCTTTTTTTTTTTAATATAAATATTATAGTGTTATTTTATTCATTAAAATTTAAACATGTACCTAAATTAACTTTAGAACTCTCAATTATTAGAATTCGAAATTGTTATCTAAAAATTCATAATTCGTAAAGTTTAAATCATGAATCATATTCTATTTTAAAGATTCACTTTATATGACATAATTTTATTTGTTATGAAAAAACATCTGAAGTTCCTTATCACCAAATCATGACATTTTTCTAGTCATAAAGACAGGACATCAAAACGAATTAAAGGTCTAAAAAAAATTATTTTTCAACATAATAGTATGATATTTTTTTTTTTTTTTTTTTAAATAGAGTAATAAAACATAATGTATTTAACGTGAAATATAAAATGTTATGATCTCCAAAAATTATGCTCCTTGGTCCTTTCATCTCAATTAAGTGTGAAAATAAGTCATATACATTCATATGATTATAAAATGAAACATTTTAAAATTAGATTGTTCTTAAATGCGTACAATAGTTTTTGTACAACCTATATTTTAGCTTTACCTAATTCATTTGGGTGTTAGGTCACAACTTTAATTAAGTGCCAAAAAATTAAGACATTTATTATATTTATTACTAGTTAGATTTGTACATTTATTATATTTATTACTAGTTAGATTTGTACATTGGTGCAAGGGGCCAAGTTGTGTCATTTGAGTGCCAGTAGAAGGCAAATGGGGTTTCCTTTTTGTTATTATCGAAAGGCTGGCAGTTATAATTTGGGTCACACCCACCTATGGCTTCTTGGAATAATTATTTTTTCGCCTACAAAATATCTTGCGTTAAGTGTAAAATAACGATATTATATTCAGCTTTTCAGAATGGTTCAGTTAATTTGGAGGGTGGTTATTCACACGGATGACTCGGGTTCGATTCTTTCTCAATGTCTTCTGAGTCGAACCTGTCGCACAGGACTTGCCTAATACAATTTACATCTTCTGTACGGTTTGCAGGATATCACAGAGTGGAGGGTTTACCCAGTGCACATAAAGTGCTCATCACAGAATGCTCACCTAAAAAACAGAGATTGTGAAAGAAATTATAGCGATTGCGGATTATTATGATATTTCAAAGAAAAAAAAGCAATATTATATTGAGAGCTCAAATAGGAGACTTTGATTAACGATGAAAGAGTTTCTAGTCCTCCACTTTGGGCTCTTATGGAAGATAAATTGCTTTTAATAAAATTGATATCATATCTAAAACTTGAACACATGATTTTGATTAATAATGAAAGAATATATAGCTATATTGCAGTGATGGAAAAGGTTATTTTACACACATTGTGAAATAACTTATTTAAAAATAGTTATTGAAATTAATAATTTTGGAATAACTTATTTTCAACCAAACGACTCCTTAGAACTAGTTTAAAGAAACATACAAATACATACAAATATTTATTTTTGAATTTAATTGTTATTGTAATATTACATCAAAGTTCGATGTAAAAATTTTATGACTTTTAAATCTCGAATTAACCTTCTTGGCTTCTTCATATGTATACTTCTTTACATATTGAATCTTTTAATGAAAAATTCTAGTTGTAATTAAATATATTCTCTTTATTTTAAGATCAAATACTTATAATATGTATAATACATAAACAAATATTAGCCTCAGCTAGCAAGCATTTTAACTTTAAAAGTGCACATCTACACACCTTAACAACTTGGCTTGAACTAACAATTAAAGACAACAACTCGTTTTTATTGTATCTCATAGACATTCAATGTTAATGTGACACATAAATATTGAAGGTATTTAGATGAATATTTTGCAAGTGTATTAGAGTATTCAATCAATAGAGTCAGGGGCGGAGTCAGCATTTGGCAAGGGAGTTCATCCAAATCTCCTTCCATAAAAAAATATATCATTCATACATGATTAAAATTATTTTTTACATATCTATAGTAAGTATTGAACCCTTTCGACTAAATTTTCTTCAAATATTGAACTCCCTTCAATTAAATTTTCTTTAAATATTAATTTCTTTTTTATTTGAAAATTCTAACTCCTTCTTTAGAAGGGGAGCCTTGGAGTAACTGGTAAAATTGTTGTCATGTGACCAGGAGGTCACAGATTCAAGCCTTGAAAATAGCTTATGGTAGAAATGCAAGGTAAGGCTGCGTACGATACACCCTTATGGTGAGGCCCTTCCTCACAGGTTTAAGCCTTGGAAACAGTCTCTGACAGAAATGCAAGGTAAGGTTGCATACGCTAAATCCTTGTGATGGGGTCGTTTCCCAAATACCGCGCATAGCGATATCTTTAGTTCATCGGATTGTCTTTTTTTTACTCTTCTTTAAATACAGTATATACTATTTGAGGTTCTTGGATATGTATACTGGAAATTAAAGTGCTCATCCAAGTAGATAAATCCAAATTTAAATGTCCTTTTATGTAGGATAACATCTATATTCAAATCTTACCAATTATGTGTGATCACATAATGAGGAAAAATCCAACATTAGGGGCTAAGGATAAGCTCTAAAAAGAAGAAGATTGAAGATTGCACTCATACATCATGTGTTTTGGTGGACAGTTGGGCCAAAAAAATGGGTGTTATTTTTGGCATGCCAGACAATTCACATCTTATAATTTAATTATTAAATCTAAGTCGGCAGAACCTTCTTCTTTTCTTTCTCATACGTAACGTAATGACACCACAAATAGTGCAATTGAAAAAACAATGATGATTATGATGGAGTGGTAGGTATTTTTTCGTTTTTACTTAGAGATTTTGGATTTGAGTTTCTCTGGATATGAAGTTGTCTTTACTAAGCAGTGGTTTTTTTTTTTTTTCATCCTTGTGGTGTGGCTCACTGGTCGGGGGTCTTTGAGTCGAGCCTGTCGCACCGGACTTGCCTAGTACGGTTAAAAACTCCTGATGTTACTTGCAGGCTGTGCACAGAAGGTTTACCCAGTGCGCACATCCGAAGGGTGTAGCGACTGCGGGTTTTCCTGGAATTTCCAAAAAAAGAAAAAATATGGGATTTTTTTATTTATGATGAAGTGTAAGTATTCTTTCATTCTTATTCAGAGGTTTCGAACTTGTTCGAGCTCTTCGGAGTATCAAGTCGCCTTTGTTAAGTAGCGTTTTACCTCTCAATCCAAGATTTTTTTTTTTAGTGTGATTTCAAATTTAGTCGGGGGTCTATCGGAAACAACCTCGATCTCTACTTTATGATCTGCGTACACTCTACCCTTCCCAGACCCCACTATATGGGAATACACTGGGTGTATGTTGTTGTTGATTTCGAATTTAGTCGGATTTAAATACAGGCACCGGACACACCTCTATTAGTGCATTGAAAAAGTAATGGTGATTATGATGGGTCGGAGTAGTAAGTATTTCTTTGTTCTTATGCAGAGGTTTCGGACTTAAGTCCTCTGGGTATAAAGTCATCTTTATTAAGTAGCATTTTACCCCTCAATATAATTAAAAATTTTTGATGTAATTTTGAATCTAGTCGAGCTTAAATACAGACACCAAACCCACCTTTGTGTTTGCATTGAAATTCATCATCTTTTAACTACTCCACTATACATCTTATATTTTCAATTCTATAATAGAAATCTATAACAGAAAGAACGTTTTCTTCTTTAACGAACTTTATGTATCTGAATATGAATTATGGAGATTAGTGTATCGGTGGAACTTTGGAAGTGCATGCACATATATATAGTCACGTTTGCAATTTTGGTCGTTATTTTTTATGTATATATAATTGATGTTGAACCCTTTTCGATTAGTTTGTGTGTGTACTGCTTTTGTTTTTGAACTCTCATAGTGAAAATTTTGACTCCGCTCCTACTCACAAGTTCGAAGAATTCCAAATATACACATCTCACCCTCCGATACATTTTACCTGGACATACTAAAGGTAGATTTTTCTTTTCACTTGTTCATTTAGCAAATTAATAGAAATTTGTCATTCTTTCAATATAATTCTTATTATTAAATAATTAACTACATAATACTATTAGTCAAAATTTAGAGTCCAAAACTTAATTAATAGAATTAATTTACTAAAACAAACCCTAATAAATATTTTTCTAAAGAGAGTCAAGTAAAAATGAAACAAAAAAAGTATTTGAATTCGAAGTTAGACTTGATAATTCAAACACTAGAAATGTATGTGTAAAGTTGACATTACTCTAAGCTTGCCAAAGCCTACAAGTCAATTTACCAAACCTAACTCTAGACTTAATTAATTGAATCTCTTTTAGTTAATCCATAGTTCATAAAGCCATCAATAACCCTTTTCGTTGAATTTTTGTTAGTTGCATAAAGGTCTTTAATTGTAAAAAGTTTGAACATAAATACATAATCATGCAAGTAGCTCAACAATTTTATGACAATGCAAAATTCTTCACTCACAATTTCTATGGTCTAAATATATCAACTCGTTGTGCTACGTGTGTGTGTTTTATCTAAATTTTGTCGATATTGATTACAAGTTACAAACAACAACAACATACATACATAGTATATTCCCCACCAACTGGGGTCTGGAAAGGGTAAATGTACACAGTAGATATTGATTACTAAGTTAAATGTTTAAAAATATATAATTTAGATAATATGCTGAGAGATGATCATTTTCATTATGCTTATGCTTTATGGAATATCAAATGATTATATTGAAAAAAATTAATCGATAATGAATTTTGAACATCATATGATTAAATTTAGTGTAAACAACATAAATCCCCTAGAGAATGAAAATAATTACACAAAATCCCTTGTTGTTTTCTCTCTCCCTTTTTTTGCAAACATACTCATACATTCGGTCACATATTATACATTGGTCGAATGTGTGATGTAACAGCTAAACCTATATTTAAGGTAAGAAATCTTTAATTATTCTACAGTTCCTTAATTAAAGGCAATAATTAGCCAACATTAAGTCATTTATTGATAGAACATGTAACCGATATTTGAATTTTAAAAATTTTGTTATAAGTAATTTTTTTTTTCCGGTGATTCACGATCTGAAAAGTCAAAAAACAACCACTTTCTTCTACATCCGTTCTTCAAAACTACTAAAATCTTCTTCTACATACGTTCTTCAATACTAGTAAAATCAATATGAATATCCTCGTATTGTTACGTTTGAAATTTGGGAGTCAGAAATTAATGATACGTCATACAAAAGTGACGCAATAGTAATTTCGGTAAATGCGGACGAGTCGATCACAACTGCAGAACTTGCGGTTTCTTTCCAAAGGAATCATGAAGAATATAATATGATTTTCTATGTGCGGATGCTTTGAATGGTTTTGGTTGTATAAACATTTTTTATTAGTTTTTTTTTTTTGAATGCTGGAGCAAGTCATATATATATTTTTTATTGATTATAGATGTTAATTTCCTTAATCAGTGATTTATATTAGTATAAAAAATTTATGCTTTTTTCCTATATCATAGTTCGTAACCATATAACTTGAAGTTAGAACATGATTATAAATGCACATTGACTATGTAACTTACCCTCTATAGGAGTAAGTAATTGTTGAAACGCACGGTATATTAAAATGTTGTACATTAATAGTTAATGTGTAATAAATGTATGATATAGCATTATACGTTTTTAACATGTATAAGGTTAGAAATACAATAACGAAATTTAACTGAATTCAATTTCAAAAAATAATAATTATATACAGTATCATTCCAGTAAATTTACGAATGTATAATATGTTTTTATACAGTCAAATCAATGTATAATAAATGTGTATCTTTCCAGTAAATGTTTGAATGTATAATAAGTTGTTATACATTCAAAGCAATGTATAGTAAAACTGTGTCATTCCAGTAGACTTACGAATGTATAATATTTGATTATACATTCGTATCAATGTATGATATAGCATCATACATTATAAATGTGCATGATATTAAAAATTTCTGTAATTTTTTTACAAGTAATAAACGTTTTACAACATGTATGCTGTTATGTAATACATACGTTTAAAATATATTAGTCTTTAGTTCAATGGAAGATCCACTTATAAGCAAAGGTACATAACAGGAAACATATTATGTGTTCAAAAAATAATGTCAGATTAATTAGTAATATGTTGTTTTAATCATTAACAAATAAGTGAAAGGGAAATTCAATAAGTGAAAGGGAAGACCCCAGTAAATATTTTCTTTGGCTTTGGCCTTTAGTTTCGTCCCTCATAGTTGGTCAAAAAGACAGCGTAATAAGCACCCACAATGCCTAACACTAACAAGTTCATAATTGACCCAGTCCTTTAAAGGCCGTACGAAATCTCAATACATTCCAAGCCATTACTGTTCAAGATCTATACATAATAAATTCCTTCAACAAAAATTCAAATTAAAAAAAAGAATTACGCAAAATAATAATCAAAGGATTTTTTCAATTTGATTTTGTTTTGTTATTGAGAGTGTTTATTTGATTAATTCGGGTTTGATTATTTTTTTTTTGAAAAAGAAAAAAAAATAATTTTGAATTTATGAATTCTGAGTAGAGAAAGTGGAATCCGTGGTTAAGGAGAAGTGAGATGGTGAGGAAGAAGGGAAGGTAAAATTGGAATTATAGCTGCTACTCATAGCATACTAAATAAATGGAGAGAAAAGGTAGCAAGATTTTAGGAGAAAAATATGGAGCATAATTTGGAGCAAAATATGGTTGTTTGGAATGTATAAGAAGGAAGAGAGAGAAAGTAAAAAAGGTAGGGATTTAAGTAATTAATTTGGGATTTTTGTAATTTCTTTTTCAACATGAGATGTAATGTAATAAGACAAAGTTAACATGTCTATATATGTAAATTTTCCTTAAATTAAAGGAAAAAAAGACATGGGCTGACCATTTTAAAAAAAAAAAGAAAAAAGGGACCCACATTTGAAAAGGTGGACATATTATAGTCAGTCGGCTAAATTAATTTCCTTTTTTAGCCATTTGTCCCAATTGGACACATGTAGTCTTTATACTCAATTGATATACTTTTATACCACATTGATGCACTTTTATATTATATTGATACGTTTTTTAAAGAAGACAAAGGAAATTCTATGCAAATACGTGCAGTCACTATACCCAATTGATACTCTTTTATACCATATTGATACACTTTTATACTACATTGATACACTTTGATACCACATTGATACACTTTTATACTAGATTGATACACTTTATACCCAGTTGATACAATATATATACCACATAAATACACCTTTTACAGAGAAAATTTGTGCAAGCATATACAATAATTCGTTATTCGTGAATTTGTTAACTTCACCTAAATTTTTTTGAAAATTTGTGCAACCATATACAAAGATTATTAAACCCTGTACCCTTACTGTCCAAACATTCCTTAATTTTTTTGATTAAAAAGAAAGAGATAGTAGAAAAAAATAAGTCAAAGTGCCGCTATAGTGTTAACTAGGGGTGTTCATGGTTTGATTAAAAACCAAACCGAACCGCGAACCAAACCAAACCGATTAAAAAAAAATTGATATTTGGTTAGGTTTGATTTGGTTTGGTTTTAAATTTTTAAAACCGGCACTTATGTGGTTTGGATTTGGGTTTAATCTAAAATAACCGATAAAATAATCAAATCGAACCGATAAAAATTATATATACACACACACACACATATATATATATATGTATACACACACATATGCATATATAAATTATTTATATAATATTAAATAAAATATAAATATGTTTTATATTTTAAATTTTAATCATGAATTTAACTTTAGTCATAGCACTTTTAGTCATATGTCTCCATCTAGTTGATGATACGTTATGAGATTCTATACGATTTTCGCACTTTGAATGACAAATGATACTAATTGTGAAATTATCTTGTTGTCTATGGGATTTTATAGATGAGTTTATTAGACTATAGATAATCACTAGTTTTGAACTTTCTTTTTGGTCTCTATTGAGCAAAAAAATTATGTGTTTATCTTTTGGGGGGTTTACAATATCATTCTCTTATATGTAGTTTCTAAATACTTTTGTAGAAGCATTCATATGGTATTGTTCATGGCGTTGCGTAAGTATAACACTAAATTGACATCTTAGTTTCAAGGTTGAGGAACAACACTCGATTGACATCTCATATGTTGGATTGAATTTTTTTAAAGAAAACTTTCAACTTTTATCATTAACTAAAGTTATAAACCGAAAAACCAAATCGAACCGAACTAAACCGACGGTTATTTTTTTGTGTTGGTTTGGTTTGGTTTTAGAAATTTAAAAACCGACTAAGTTGGTTTGGTTATGATTTTGATCAATAACCGACCCAAACCGGCCCATGAACACCCCTAGTGTTAACTCATATGAAAAGAGATAGAATAATTATGGGTGGACTTGTATTTCATATTTTTATTTCCGTGATCGCATCTGAAAAAATAAATAGATGGACAAAGTGGGCTTTTTAAAATAATAATAAAAAAAATTAACAACATTAAAAAAAAAAGAAAAAAAAGAAGTAAAAGACAAAAAAAAAAAATAGGAAGAAAGAGAAATACAACATTGAGGAGCCATTTTGGTGGAAATGACTACTATATGGTAATATGAATTCAAGGGTCATTTTTGTAAAAATATTTTGACCAACAGACCATTCTCGTCCTTTCCCCTAAATTAAGTGGGTTACAATATAATTCCCATTACTATAAGCGCTACTACTCCCTCTCCCATAAGTTTTCATTATTACCTGGCGTGCCATTAAAAAATGACACAGGTATATTATACAGTCGCGATACGTGATTTGTTCCGGATACACTGCAGACAAGTAATCCTTCAGATACATACAGACACATGTTAAGCAGTGGCGAAACTAGAATTTTTACTAAGGGGTTCACAAGTGAACATACGAACTAACCGAATGAGGTTCGACATCTATTATATATACATAAAAAATAATTTTAATCATGTATATATAATATAATTTTCCGTCGAAGAAGGTTCAGATGAACCCCCTATCCTACATGTAGCTCCGCCATTGATGTTAAGGCGTCAGATAATGGTTAAGGTGTCCCAGATACATAGTTCGATCTCAGATACATTACATATATTCACATGTATCTGTGATTATTGTGAAATATTATATAATTAATTTAAAATAGAGAGAGAATAACTAGATACGATAAGGATGTTTGAGAATTGCAAATAGGACCAACTGATGAAAGCCCATCTAATTGGGCTTATCAGAAACAGTCCACCAGATTTTGCATGTTGAACAAAATTTCGATGTAGTGTTATTTTTATAATTGGCTAAAATTTAAATAGTTTTTAAGAATTCCCTAAAGTTTGATTAGTATTCTAAAAAGTGGCTATTTGTCTAAACCATAAACCCTGTGTCCCTTCAGCTACACAGGTTTAAGATAGCGCAGTTCATAATATAATTATCGTAAAAAAACCGACGTCGTTTAAACGGAAGAGCTGAAAATTATAGGCGTGTATATATATACTTCTTTTTGAATTTGTTGTATATAACTTGTTAATTTTATCATTTTTTAAAAACATTTTTCACTTGTGCGATTGTTGTTGAGCAGTTTTTGAATGTCAAACGGACCTTTCTAGAAGGTAATTTTAATGTGGTTGATTTTCGCTCTCAAATTTGATCAACCATTAACGAGTAATCAATGATTCATGAAATAGTTTTTCTTAGCTTTCTAGTAATTAATTATAAGGGAACCTTCATGTATTATAATTGCATTGATAACTAATTACTATATTTGTTTTGTTCAACAGGTTTACTTTTGATTAGCGATGGAGAATTCACATATTGATGCCCTAAAACCCTTGCAAAATCCTCTGCCTTTTCCTCCACACCGCCGACGATTTCTCATGAGCGAAACGTACAGTACATTGCTTCGAATTGTATCAAATTGCCCCAACATTGACTCTACTATTGATAAACAAAAACAAGGTAAATTACTAAAAATTTTCATGTTGTATAGAATGGAATTATCAACATTGATTTATGAATTATAGTGTGTGTTGGTATAGAATGCCGATGTTCAGAAGATGAAGGTAGCAGAGATGAGGATGTCAGGATGAATGTGTGGGCATACTCGGGGGGATATGGTTAGAAATGAAGATATGTGGGATAAGGTGGGAGTGACGTCAGTGGCGGGCGAGATGAGGAGAGATATGGTTAGGAATGAAGATATATGGGATAAGGTGGGAGTGACATCAGCAGCGGACAAGATGAGGAGAGATATGGTTAGGAATGAATATATGGGATAAGGTGGGAGTAACATCAGTGGCGGGCGAGATAAGGAGAGATATGGTTAGGAATGAAGATATATGGGATAAGGTGGGAGTGACATCAATGGAGGACAAGATGAGGAGAGATATGGTTAGGATTGAAGATATATGGAATAAGCTGAGAGTGAGAGTGACATCAGTGGCGGGCGAGATGAGGAGAGATATGGTTAGGAATGAAGATATATGGGATAAGGTAAGAGTGACATCAATGGCGGACAAGATGAGGAGAGACATGGTTAGGAATGAAGATATATGGGATAAGGTGGGAGTGACCTTAGCAGCAGACAAGATGAGGAGAGATATGGTTAGGAATGAAGATATACGGGATAAGGTGGGAGTGACATCAGTGGCGGACAAGATGAGGAGAGATATGGTTAGGAATGAAGATATATGGGATAAGGTAAGAGTGACGTCAGTGGTGGGCGAGATGAGGAGAGATATGGTTAGGAATGAAGATATATGGGATAAGGTGGGAGTGACATCAGCGGCGGACAAGATGAGGAGAGATATGGTTAGGAATGAAGATATATGGGATAAGGTGGGAGTGACATCAGAGGTGGACAAGATGAGGAGAGATATGGTTAGGTACGAAGGTGCGAGAAGTTGGTTGTAGCAGGTGATAGAAGAGGTAGAGTTGGGTCGAAGAAGAATGGGGGAAGTGATTAGCTAGGATATGACACAACTTACGCTAAATGAGGACAAAAGGTTAGTAGGTAGCTGTGGCTGAGATGGTTCGGGCAGGTGCAAGGATGTGCCGTAGGTGCGAGAGGTTGGTTGTAGAAGATGTTAGGAGTGGTAGAGGTTGACCGAAAACAGGGAGGTGATTAGACAGGTCATGACACTACTTAGGTTGATGAGGACATTGCCTTTAATAATAATAGGATATGGAGTTTGAGGATTAGGATAGAAGGTTAATATTTAGTTGAGACTAAAATGGTTCGGGCAAGTGCGACTTGCCCGAGGATGTGCCAGTACGGAGGTGCGAGAGATTGGTTGTAGCAGAAGTTAGGAGAGGTAGAGATAGACTGAAGAAGAACAAGGGACTTGGGTGATTAGACAAGACATGACACAACTTTAGCTGGATGAGGACATTACCTTAAATAGGAAGATAGGATGTCGAGGATTAGGATAGAAGGTTAGTAGGCAGTGAGGGTTGTTGCACTCTGTGTGGGAGAGAGAGGTGTCCAATCGCTTCCTCTCCTCTTTTCCTTTTAGCAGTAATATATAGTTATTACGTAGTTTCCTAGTCTTCAATATATATATATTACTATCTGCTGCTATATTTGTTTTGTATCTTGCTATTTTGCTGCCTCTTTTCTTACAATCCTGCATCAAATACTTTTCTTTGAGCCGAGGGTCTACTGGAAACAACCTCTCTACCTCACTAAGATAGGGGTAAGGTATGCATCAGACCCCACTTGTTGGAATCACACTGGGTATGTTGTTGTTGATAGAATTGAATGACATATTAAATCTGTTAGTTTGTTTTAGTTCTAATTGTTGTTTATAGATTCTGAATGAGTGTTTCCCCCTTTTGGTATCTTACTTGCAACAGATGTATCTCGATGTGTGTTATTGTGATTTGTGATGTTACATATGCTTCCGGTAATCGTATGATTACTCGTGTACAATATATACACACAATAGTGGTTCTCGCTCTAGTTTATAATTACAGCTTGACTTCGGTCTAGACAAGAAACTAAATACAAATTATAGTTATATTAGCATGTTGGTATTGGTAAAGTTGCTGCCATGTGACCAGGATGTCACGGGTTCAAACCTTGGAAACAACCTCTAGCAGAAATGCAAGGTAAGGCTGCGTACGATACACCCTTGTGGTGGGGCCCTTCCCCGGACACCGCGCATAGCGGTAGCTTTAGTGCACCGGGCTGCCCTTTTTTATTAGCATGTTGGTATTGACAAAGCCATTTCAATTTACAGATGACAATGGCAGCAGTAAACTGGGAAAAGAAAATGAAGTCGGCGAATTGGCTGATCATCATCTCATCAGGTCTGAGAAATTGTTAGTTGCTGCTCGTGCTCAAGAGGAGTCTGACAATCTGGTAGTGCAAGGGGGTTCTGGTGATGGAAATGAAGGGAGCTCTCGTTCTGGATATGGAGATTTTACTGGTACACAAATAGAAGTAGATTTGGATCTCTTAAATCAGATAAGTGATGCTATAGAAGGCAAGAAAGGTGATTCTGTAACAAATGATATCATTGATATGAATTGTTTGGTAGACAAAACTCTTGGTTGTAATGATCAAATGATCCAGGAACCTGGGAATAGGTGTAGCACTCATGAATCGGAAGTGAAGGAGCCTGATCCTATCAGACAGGTAGAATTAGACAAAGAACCCAGTATTGCTGATGTCAGAGCAGCAATAGAGTCTTGTTTTGGTGCAGATGCAATTGTTGATTTGTCGCAACCTGCAGAGCTCCCTGGACAGAAAATGGATGTTTCTGAGACACATTTGTCAGAAGAACTCAAGCATGGATTGCGGTTAAAAGAGATGGAATTGGAAACATTGATATCTTCTGCTGGAGCAACAGATTCGTCTGTCCATGTTCCTGTGTGTGAAGAGGTGGAGGAGGGGGAAGCTTTCGGAGATGTTATGGTTTTTGATGAATCAGATTATGACATTCTTAATAATGTTGGTAATGAGAAGAAGGATGGTGCAGATGAGTCTCCTGCTAACATTTTTGGTAAAGAAGAGTTTGCTTTTGATGTTCACGTTAATGCACCGCAGAAGAAGGATGTTCACGTTAATGCACCACAGAAGAAGGATGTTTACGTTAATGCACAACAGAAGGAGGATGCTTATGCCTCTTCATCCATTAATGCAGTTGATGAGGATAACACCTCTTTGGGGGGAGAGTTCATAAGAAAATTTAGAGAAGTTCCGAAAGATAATACTGAAAAGGTTTTCCGCTCAAAGGATGTCGAGACCAGAAAGGTTTGTGTGTATGACACCATTTTGGATAGTGGAATTGATGCTGAGCAAGTTGGTGGAGATGTGAAGTTAGATCATCCTGCAGGTTCTCAATTTGACTCAACCTCAAGTGTAAATGCAAAAAAAAGAAAATACTTAGAAGTCGGTGCTGAGGTATGATCACATCCTTTGATATTTTAGCACTTAATTGATGTTCCAAGTATTTCACTTTCCACTATGTGTCACTTTCAAGTCTGTTTTGGTTTATTCATTTTTCTTTTCAGTTTTCCCAGTGTTAGGATGCAATAGGTGATTCCCTTCTTAGGAATATTCCGGCTTCTTCCAGCTATGGTTCTTCCTTAGTTCACCATGAATGCCTGTCTTCTCTCGTATAATCAATCAACTGAAAAGTTGTCAGTGTTCTTGATATGGCTCGTCAAAAAACTGTCCAGCTATCTCTCTTGTCTTAGACATCTAATTCCAATCTGCTATTGAGCATAACTCGCTGTTTCAAAGAGTGAAACTTCATATATGCCCATCTGCCCTCTTGATATGATTATTCCCAATTATACCAAAATTGAAAAAAGAAAGCTGAGCTCTGATCGATGTCATAAAAGCATAAAGTATCCAGAACTTTCACCATGTTTGTTGACTATTATCAAAATCAGCAGGTTTCTAAAGTTACTGGTGCCAAATCTGCATACTTGGTATATTGTGGATTATCTGATGTTCATGCTTGACCTGAGGATGGAAGGGAATGGACAAAGTAGGAATTGGATTTCTGTTATTGAAATATTTCATATTATCATAGTCTTTTAATTGAACTTCATTTTTTCGCTAAGGTAAAGTTTTATTGATAAAGGTACCAAAGATGATACAGTTGCAATAATCCCAGTAACAGATACAAAACAGACCTCTACGAATCACCCAACTCCTCTAGAAAATCCATGCTGATCCAAATTTTCCAGTATACTATTACACCAGAAATGCAAGTTTTATAGACATCTATTCATAATGTATTGAACATTCAAAGTTGTGTTTGTGTCTGCTAGTCAGCAAGATAATGTAGATGGATAAAGTATACTTTGCAGTTTGTCAGACACGAGTCTCACTTTCTATGTTTTCATCAGTTGCAAATATTGTTATATTTGATTTGTTCATCTTGTGACAGAATGGGACCATTGGTAAAAATGAAAAGAAGAAACGTCCTTCAAACAAGGAAAGAAAAGCAAGGAAAAAGGTGCATCTCGTTCTCTCTTCGTTTTCATTCATTTGTAAATGAGTTTATCATCCCTTGCGGATGTTAAATCTGGTGGTATGATATGCTTATTCTCAGATTTTATAGGAATAAGCTGTTCATTCTTTAGTATGTCTCTATTTACTAAGGAACTTGTATATTTTTATAGGCTAAGGAGAGAATTAAACGAGCTGAAAAGCTTGGAGTTAAAAGGCTGAAGCTTCCACTAGTGGTGAAACCAAAAGAAGTGAAATATTGCCGCCATTATATCCAAGGAAGATGCTTTGAGGTAATTCTGAATTGTATAAAATAGGGCAATATGATTTAGCAAATCTTTTAAATGTTTTGGAGATTTAACCTTCTTCATTTATCTTCTGACAGGCTGATAAGTGCAAATTCTCTCATGATACCATCCCCTTGACAAAGACGTCAAAGGTCTGTTTATGCTACTTTTATTTTACTATACCATATTGTTGCAAGCAGTTAGAAATGCTAGGAGATTTAGAGTCCTGCTGTGATGCTACTGCTTACTTTATTTCCAAATTGAGAGTTGGTATAGTCTATTTGAAATAGCACACTGGTGAGTTGGAATGTTTACTAGTAATCCAATCATCATTCTGAAATCTGATTTGATTTTGATAACTTTGTCATAACGAGACATAGAACTAGAAATAATCATGTAGGTCAAGCCTTTATAAATTTTAACTGCCACTTCATCTGGAATTAACAACTTAAATCCGGGCGCAGGGCCGGGAGTGGTGGGGGGTGGGGTTATGTACAAATATTCCACATTTTAGGCTATGCTATAAATTCCATATGTTATATCCTTTGTGTGGATTAAAATTAGTTTGTCTAGGATATACACAAGTCAATTTCAGATTATAGAGTTAGACCTGAGTATCTAAGTATCTATTTTCTGTCTACTATATTCTTAGATTCTTATTGAGAAAGCAACTCACTAGGCATAAAATGTTTGCTGCAGTTTTGAGACTGCTGCCTCCTTTCATAGTGTCCAAGAAAAATCTCGCTTGCTGGTTAAGTTCCATTTTTTTTATTTTCGATTTGCAGAGCTGTCAAATTGATCAGAAAAGGAACAAAATTTTAGTATCTCATTTCCTTATAAAAGTATCCACTGTTGCTTTTACGAGTATTTGTTTCTGTCATGTAGCATAACATCCATGCTTCTGCAGTCTACCTGTGTTCTGGCTTCTAATTTTTGTAAACATTTTCCTCTTCAGCCATGTCGTCATTTTGCACGTCAGTCTTGCATGAAAGGTGATGACTGCCCATTTGATCATCAACTCTCCAAGTATCCGTGCGAAAAATATGAATCTCAAGGGTTTTGCAACAGAGGTGGTGATTGTTTATTTTCACACGAGGTATCTTCCTCCCTGCGATTCTACTTTAAGTTTTCTAATATTTCAGTTGTGCATAATTTTTTATTTTCTTGCATCTTTGGAGGTGCTTTTCCCTCTCTTATCTCGTTTTTTAACGTCTTGTCTCACTGTCATATCAGATAACTGCTAAGACAGCAACAGTGACAAGTCCTACTGCTTCAAACCCGCCATCAGCTCCAAGTAAATCAAACTCTTTGATTCAAGTAGACACATATGGAATGTCGCATAAAGACGTTAACTCCACATCTGGTTCAGCTGCGCTTGTTCCTGGTAAGAGCGCTGAGCGAAGTGTATTAGAGTGTGTGGGAAAGCCAGCTGCACGTGCACCCAAAGGTGTCAGGTTATTTTCTGGTGTCACATTATCATCTCCTCGTGGGAAGTCTTTGCAAGGTGATGCCGAAAAACATAAAGAAGCTGATTTATCTTCCAAGGCAGATGATGTTGGAAAATTTAAGTCAGAAAGTAATCAGAAACTGAATGGATTCATGAAAGGAACATCTGTGAGGACACCACAAGGAGTGAACTTCTTGTCCTTTGGCCGAGCACCTTTGGCTGAGCCCAGTCGTGACACATTGACAAGCATGCTTAATATGGATTATGGCGTTGATAAATTGCAGTTGGGTGACATGAACAATAGTACAGAAGCTGCAACATGTTCCAAGAGGAATGACAGTGTCAAAGATGATAATCAAGCCAATGTAAGTGCCAAGTTAAGGAGCATGAACCAAATGTCGACTAGAAATCCCCCTGGTTCTGTACCTCGGGGTGTAAACATCCTGTCAGTTGACAAAGCAGTAAAGAATAGATTGCATCCTAATGACTTCAACAGTGCTTCATCACCCATTCAGAGGAGACAAAATGCACTAAATACAACTTCCACCGAAATGCCGTTTAGGCAGTTGAGTTCTTTATTTCCAGCTGGGCAGTCCTTAATCCAGTCCGCGCAGAAGTGCGATGCCAAAGTTTCCAGCTCCTCGAAGGCACCGTTTCTTGCAAATACAACGAGCTCGATTCAGAAGGCTCTTAGTTCAACTTTAGCATTTGCAGCTAAATTGGAAGTCAAGTATGGAATGCCCAATGGTTCCCCTGACATAAGTTCCGCGATCAATCATAAGTCTGGAAGTTCAAGGGATAGGTGAAGGAATTTAATGGCTTTCGGCCGTGGTTATGGTAGCACGCTCATGCTCAATAAGTTATGAAGGCAGTCTGCATGTTTGAGTAATGAGGTTGCCGGTTCTTTCCTTACCCTTTCATGTGAGAATGAATTTATTTAAAAAGCATAAAACAACAAATACACTCTCTCGTCGAGAAACTGAGATAAAAACTATATTTTTATGGTCTGCTATTACATGACATGTCTAATCTATTTCTTATGCTATATTAATTTCTTGTATCTATTTTTTAAATGTGTCCAAATTTGAACTCTGTCCGTGTAGCCCTCTGTCTTTTGAGGAAGTTGTAAATGTTGTTTGCAGGTAGAAGGGCTTTTGTAGTTGGTGTATCCGATGATAACACATATGGCTGGGCTATTGATAAATCCATGGCTGGCTGCTGCAGGTGCCGTAATTCTAGTTTGAACCTGGGTGTGCCAGTAATTGAAATTTACAATTCTTGTGGTATTTCAGCTTTTGTGTGTGGTTGAAAGTTTAGCCTAAATGAACTTAATATAAGAGTTTTAAATCCTGTTTCCATCCTGTTATGTACCTCCAAACCATCAGTCTCTTCATGTGAAACTGTGTGTGTGGTTGAAAGTCTAGCTAGTAAATAAAAGGTTTCAGTGAGTCATTCACCATCAGGTGTTTAACGAACGATGTGTTTGGGATTTTTTTATTCTTGAATTGGTATTCACTTTGTCACTTAAAGATTAGTAATGAATGGTACAAAGGGTTGCTGGTCTGTTTGTGGTCGAATTCTGTTAAATTTGTCCATTTTTCCCATCTGTTCACATTTGAGTGATTGAGCTATGTCAAAGGGGATTACATATAGTTCATTTGTGATGAGTAATGGCCCCCTTCTAGCCTTGAGTAGCTCCTATGCTAACGAGACTGATTTACATGTTGCCATGTTGTCTTTGTGGTGTTTGTTCATTAAGGAATTTTATACTTACGAGTATTTAGAATTGATAAACCATAGTATTAGGAACTGAATGTCGATAGATTGAGAAGGTGATATAGTCACGAACATGGCAGCGAGGGCATTGTTGTTGTTTATCTTTGTTTAAAGTATCCATATTAAAAGAACAATCCTGTTTACAAGTGAAAAAGGATGGCGATATATTAGCTGCAACTGAAACTTAAATTTCATTTGTTAGTAATGTTTCTTGATAAACTTTTAGTGAGCTATGAAGTTTTGTTTAGAGGCAACTATGGCTTGCTGTTGCTTTGTTTTTTTTATTAGTAACGTTTCTATCTACTCAGGTTTACTACTTGTTGAGAAATTTTATGAGGTTTTTGGCTAAGTAGTGAGGTTACGTTGGTTCGGGCACGTGATGAGGAAGGGTACTGATGCTCCAGCGCGGAGGTGTGAGACACTGGCTATGGATGATTTTAGGCGGGGTAGAGGTAGGCCGAAGAAATATTGCAGGGAGGTGATTAGACATGATATGGAGCAGTTACAGCTTACGGAGGACATGACCCTTGATAGGAAGGTGTGGAGGATGCGGATTAGGGTAGAGGGTTAGGGGGTGGGAGTGCGTCGATAACAGTAGGGGACGTTCTTAATTTGTTTCTGAATTTTCTTGTTCGTGGGTGGAGTGCTGTCTATGGTTTCGGACATATAGTTTTTAGTAGTATCTTGTGGTTCTAGTATTATCTTGTGGCTAGCATTGTTAGTTTATTTTGCCTGTACAAGTTTATATGCATTTATGTTTTGTGTTTGCTATACTGTTATTGGTTCTAAGCCGGGGGGTCTATCGGAAACAGACTCTCTACTTCACCTGAGGTAGTGGTATGGTCTGCTTACACTCTACCCTCCCCAGACCCCACTAGGTGGGAATACACCGGGTATGTTGTTGTTGTTGGTAATGTTTGCCTGTACAAATAGAGCAACATATTTATTTTCCATTCTCAGATCATCTAAAGAATAAGAATACTAGTGAAATGAGGATTTGATTTTTTTACTAGGAGATAGTTTACATGTTTCTACTATCATTTTAGTGTAACTTTGTAAATAAGCTTACTTCTTAATTGCCTTTGTACAACTATATTTCAAATTTTATGCTATTTCTCTTGAATTCCATATGTTATATCCTTTGTGTGAATTAAAATTGGTTTGTCTAATGTAGACAGGTCAATTTCAGGTTACAGAGCTTGTTCTGAAGTATATATTTTCTGTATACTATATGCTTAAGATTCTATTTCATTATAGCCTGTTTTTGTCTTGAGCCAGGGTTTTATCGGAAATAACCTCTCCATCTCACCTTTGAGGTAGTGATATGGACTGCGTACTCTTTACCCTCTCCGGACCCCAATTTGTGGGAATATACTAGGTATGTTGTTGTATATGCTTAAGATTTTTAGCTGTCGTTTGGTAGAGTGTATAAGAATAATGCAAAATATGGTGTATTAGTAATGCTTGTATTAGCTATACTTGTATTTTTTCTTATGCAGTGTTTGATTTGATGTATTAAAAATAACATGAATTACATATATATATATATATATTTTACAATATACCCTCTATATATATTGGAAAGGATGCAGAAATTTTTTTGAGGGATAATTGTTTCTTTAATCATGCTAATGCATGCATTAGATTCATTGCATAATGTTATGGATTTTGAGATATTAGTAATACACACCTCAATACATTGTATTAAGTATACATGCATTATTCTTTTTAATACACTCTATCAAACGACCCTTTAGTGAAAATTTTGCAACTCACCAAGCTGTGGGGTACATCCTCATTTCATTTCTCTTTCTCAACAAATTAAAGGTGATAAAACAAATTAGGGTAAAAGGTCAGTAGGCAGCACGGGTATTGTCGCATTTCAGGTGGAAGCGACAAGGGGCTAGTTCCATCTCTTCTTAGTCTCTTAGTCGTAGCATTTAGCAATCGCGTAGTTTCTTATTCTTCGATGTGCTTTACTCTCCAACCATCTTCGTTGCTTTATTTGCTTTGTATTTCAATATTTTGTTGTTTTAATTTTCTTGTAACCATGGTTCTAATAGATTCTCTTTCGAGTCGTGGGTCTATTGAAAATAATCTCTTTACCCCACACAAGCACGGATAAACTCTGTGTACGTCTTAGCCACTTCAGACTTCACTTGTAGAATTACATTGAGTATGTTGTAAAATATAGTGGTGGGGTAGTAGAAAGTTGTCTTTCTCAAATCATCTATTATTTGTAACATATGCATTTGGTATAATGAACACTATATTAATTGGCTATTGGCACTTGGAATAACAACTTTAGAATTTTATAAAACATGATGTTAACTTAGTGATAAGCTAGTTTTAGCGAACTTCTACCTTACACAACTAATCACTATTTAAGTCATAAGTTGTTAAATAATTCCAAGTACATACATTACTTGAAATAATCCAAAAGTATCATTATCAACCCTACATAATGTTCAAATCAAATCAAAAAGATTTTAGAGGGTAACTCAAAACAATTACATAAGCAAAATATAAGCGTTTATTACGTAGATAAGTAATCACATAAAACATGTCTTCTCATTATACTCATCAAATGGAACATACACAAGTTTTACGGCTATTGAGGTTGATGCATATAATTAAAGGAGTCGACATATTTAACTTGTCTACGTAACGGGCATTTGAGAGTACACGCAAAAGATTATCAAAATTTTGAGTCGAAAGTATCTAATAAGAATTATTTATCATTTCTTTAGGTACTAAAGTGGAACAGAAAATAGTTTGATGATTGTCTAAATCAAATTTATTAATAAATTTAAGAGGTGGTCAGTATATTTGGCCTTTATTTTAAAAAAAATCACTTGAAAAGGAAATGGGGAGAATAATATATAGGAAGTTTTTTTTGAAATATACCTAAACTTTGGCGAAATTTATTGTAACACGCCTCAACTTTGCGGGGATTCTATAACCCCTCTTGATTAGTTATTATCGTATTTCTGTGACATATATTTGTTCAGCTAAATCACCGAGTGAATACAATTACACTGAGGGCGTAAGGATCTGAAGTATATGCCACAGAAATACAATAATAAATAGTCGAGAGGATCATAGGAATCCCACAAAGTTGAGACACATTTCAACAAATTTTAGATATATTTCTAACTCTTTTCCCTAATATAAAGTTAGTGTACATATTTTCAAAATAACATAAATTAATGTGTAGATTTGGTCAAAATTATGTTATTTTTAATCCCTAATATTTGTGCTAATCTTTCACTTAATTTTATTTATTCCAACGTGCGACTGTTGCTTAATATGTTGGGACTAAATGATTCTTTTTTGTCTTTAGGAGGAAGTGGTCAACTTGATAATGTCTTAGTTGTAAAAACACAAAAAAAAACAGACCATTTGACTTTATTGATTTTTGTTTGAAATTCCTATGTGAACGAACACACACATCTATTTGTCTTTTGACTTCAACACCTATAATTATTGCCTTTTTTTAAAAAGCATTATGTACAAATAGTTTCTTTATTTTCATGTGATAATAGTTTAAAATTAATATTAAATAATTTCTTTACACCACAATGATAGAGATGACGAAGTTTGTGTATATTTTACTCTTTCCTTGAGCTTATTTATAAGATTATAGCGAGTATGTTATAATTCAAAACATATCATAACATTTTTATGATTTATAAAATTTTGGGTTGATAGAAAAACAAATACTCAAATTTGGTTTCTGTTAGCATGTAAACGTTTTAATTTTGAGAGTGCAAATTTAAAAACCTCAGGAAACTAGATACTCCAATTCGTTCCCACCCTGTGTTGGTAGGCACTCGACGCTGACCGCTGACGTAGTACGTAAATTTTGAAGGTATCTAGATTATTTTGTAAGTTGGAGTGTTCAATTGACACGCTGAAAAAGACGAGGTATTTACTTGCTCGTTAAGGTTAAATTTAAATACCAATCTATGTATTAGTTAAAAAAAGTATAAATAACATACATACCAACCCTTTTGAAAGTAATTACACTATCTCCCACTTTTTTAATTACTTTACTCTCTCTCCTTATTAATATACATAACATAGTCGACATATATATAGCATTTTGTGTATATGTTGGGATTTCTGTAATATGTTTAGGGAGTTGAGATTTTTTGTAATATTGGAAACATAAGTTGTGTATTTATGTAATTTTTAGTTAAAAAAAAATAAAAATCTGATGTACGAAAGCTCCCGTTATGCGCAGGGTCCGAGGAAGGACCCCACCATAAGAATGTATTCTACACAGTCTTATCTCACATTTCTGTCAGAAGTTATTTTTAAGCTTGAATCCGTAACTTTCTGGTCATATGACGTCAACTTTACAAGCACTCTAAGGCTCCCCTTCTTCATATAGATTTATGTATTCCGTCTGAATATTTTGAAACTCGTATTTTAAACATACAATAATCTTGGGAGTCACAATCACCAACTGTATCGCAACGATGAATGCTTTATGCAAAGTTTTTATTCCACATTTACTTTTTTGGGGGGATTTTTACCCAGTAGTTGAACTTTTTTTCTCAACGAATTTCACCTTTTATACTTTATTTTTCACCTTTAGTTTATATTCTGTCAATGATTTAGTGAGAATCTGTGCCCTTTTTCCTAATTTGAATCTTTAGGGGCCTGATTGATACTCTCTCCGTTTCGGAATAAGTGAATTGTTGGGGTATTTATTGGTGTTTCAAAATAAGTGAATCATTGAATTTTTTTTCAAATTTACCCTTATGATTTGACAATCAATTAACTTTTGAAAAAGTATTACAAGGTCAACTTTTTCTTTTTTTGGGGGGGTAAAAATAAAAATTGTGTTAAATTTATGTCTTTAATGCTTTTTCCTTAATCTGTGTGCCAAAATTCAACAATTCATTTATTATGAAACGGAATCCTGAATTAGTATGGTTCCAAATTCAAACCTTTCTGGATTTAATCAGAAAACTTCCCTGTTTTCACTAATCTCTTTATTTAATCTTTTTCTTTGTTGCTTGTAAAAGTTTTCTCCTATTTCTATTGGTAATGCGAACATCCTGCTTATGACGAGATCAAAAGGGAGCTGAAATAGTCGGGCTTGGTGAGTTTAGTTAACAAATAAAGTTATGTAACATCAACATTCTTCCTATGACAGCGGCCATGCACTGCAAGCGGAATCATGATCAAACACTATACTCGTTCCATAAATTTAATTAAAAAATAAATAAATAACACTATAGCTGTAATTTTTGACATAATGATAAATGTTTTTATCTTTTAACATTTTCCTCTTTCATTAAAGCATATTTTAACTGAAAACAAAGAAAAAAAAAGTTGATTTTTTCAAGCCTTAAAGACTTAAGTATCTGCATTTCCACGTTCACACACTACTACAAATTTTGAAATATTCTTTTCAACTTCAAATCAAATCCTATTTTTTGTTTCAAAATTTGAACCAACTCATATCCAAATTCCTAATAAATATCTACTAGCTTTCAACAACCTAAGATTAGGTAAAACGATTTTTTTTAAAAAAAGAAAAAAAAAAAATTACTTAAAACTACACACCTTATGTTACCAATATTACTCCTAAAATCAAAGACATTATCAAATGATTTTTCAATTTTGAACTACAATATTCTTCTTCAGTTTCTTTCAAGTCTTCTTCCCGGTTCTTCTCCATTCAAGTCGTAGCTTCGGCGAGGAGCTCCAGCTTCGATGAATCATAGTGTTGTTTCTTGAATAACAACAGATCTCGATGAATCATCGTTGATATGCAAGCTATTTCATAAATGACTATTTTATTCCCTTTTCCATATGAAATAATAATCTCTCTATTTTAATACATATTATAAAGATAAAATAATCTCAAATTAATTATACCATAAATAATGATAGTCTGAAATTGTTATTCTTTTATCCCAAGTAATCAGACGACCCTAACAACAAAGAACTAAAAATTACACAAATACACAACTTATGTTTTCAATATTACAAAAAATCTCAACTCCCTAAACATATTACAGAAATCCCAACATATACACAGAATGTTATGTATATATGAACTATATTATGTATATTAATAGGGAGAGAGAGTAAAATAATTTAAAAAATAAGAGAAAATATAATTACTTTAAAAAAAAAATTAATATTTATATTATTTACGTAGCAAACAAGCAAAGCATCATCATCATCATTCACACCACAACACATCACACACCCATGCGGCCGTCTAAATAGAAAGTGATGCAACAAACAAAAATCAAACCAAATCAGCATACGCAATTCAACAAAATGATCCACATCTCATTTAGGCCAACAACATAACATACGCTAATATATTTCCATAAAGCCAGGTCCGATGAGAGCACAGTGTACGCAGTTCGTACTCACTATTTCAAAAGAGAAGTAAAGGAGGTCATTTTCGATGAAAAAAAAATAATACTCCCTATATTTTAAAATAAGTGAATTTATTGGTGTTCCAAAATAAGTAAATCATTATTTTATTTTTTTTAAATTTATCCTTATAACTTAACAATTAATTAACTTCTAAAAAGATATTACAAGATCATTTTTTCTTTTTTTGGAGTCAAATTGAAAAGTTATGTTAAATTTTTATCTTTAATGCCTTTTCTTTAATCTATATGTCAAAATTCAACAATTCATTTATTATGAAACGAAAGGAATATAATATAAGAAGAAGAAACATTAAGACTATCACAAATCATATCATAGTAAAAGATATTTATACATTTTTCATATATTTACAGAAAGTGAATCGACTACAACCATGACTCCACTCAGCAACTAACAAAGGTCTTTTCCCTTCATTTTTTTTAAAGACTAAAATGTCTTAATCAAAGCCTCCAATATTGACATTTCTAAACAACCCCAAAATCCTAAAATTTTCCTCCAAGAGGGTTGTCTTTTTCTTTTTTCCCCCTCATGACCCACATTACTAAAACTCCTAATTTTCTCTCATAATTATTTACTTTGGGTTAATAACAACACAAACTCTCATTTTTTTTAATTACAGACCATAGAGTACTACTAATTACAGACCCTTTAAACATATATTTACATTAGGCAAAAGGATCCTTTTTTTTTTTAAATCATGTTCAAAATTCCAGTTTTTCTTCTTCCTCCCCTGCTGCTGCTGATGCTAAAAACCAAAGGTAGGTTGAATACTCTCCTTCGTGTAACGAACTTCGAATTACTTTTCTATATTTACTTTTTCGAGGGTTCGATTAAGCCAGAGCAGGGATGCTGCAGTTACGGCGATCCCTGTCGAGGCAATCGAAGCCCTCAACTCTCACTGCCGGATTGTTACCAAAATTTGCCCTCACGCATCCGCCTTTCCTGGTGGATGCGGATGGGGATGAGGTCGTCAGTCCAGATGGTATAGGAATTGCCCGAGGTGAAACAGGGGTGACCTTCTCATCACCAAAACGTGCGTCTTGAATTAATGGGTTAGATACTCTGCTCGGCGGTGACCCACAAAAAAATGGGGGCGACGAGGCTACATGTGCAGCAGATGATTGATCCGCACCACCCTGTAACAATTTTCAGAATCAATAATCAGCATCATACACTTCATCCGACGGGCTTAACTGATTTTAAACTGATCGTAAACAGCTGATAAGCTTGTTGGAAAGCATTTTCAGAAGTCGAACAAACAAACCACAACAAGAACATATACTCGATATAATCCTATAAGCGAGGTCTGAAGAGGGTCCGATGTCTGCAAATCCTACCTCTACCTTTGCTGGATAGAGAGACTGTTACCTATAGACCCTTGGCTAAAATCATTATCGGAAGTTGATCAAAATTAACAAGACATGCCAATTCATTCTAAGCCACTAATTCACCAATCTAACATCATAAAATGGCAAGTACATGGTGCTCACACACTTGGGACAAAAGCCCTTTTCAATACGTCCACATAAAGTTTCTCTTTTTCGCTTTCATCCTTACTTGAACGTCATACTTGATTATTTAAGTCAAATAGATGGACTCCACATCAACAAACTACGATTACAACAACAATGTACTCAATATAGTCCCACAAGTGGAGGGTAGTGTGTAAGCAGCTTAACTACGATTGTATTTGCAAAAACAATTGAAAAGCAATGAAGAAACTAACCTTTGCAAGGATGATATCCAATATGTCAGCTCCAGCTCTTGAATCACCTAGCTCTTGCTGATGGCTTTGCCATCTGAGTGGTCTGATAGGTTCGTTTATGGTGGCATTCAAAACTCCAAGACGCCGTGGCTTGGGGCAAACAACGACATCCTTTTTATCAGAAACTGAGCTCCACATATCTTCACAGGCAGAGAAAACACCTTGTTGAATTGCACACTGATTCATCTTCATCTAATTGAACTAAAAAAACACCTGTTTCGAAAACAAAAATGGAATTTTAGGTAAGAGTTCACACAAAATTTTTACAGATCCGAAGTAACAGATACGACGACGGCAACAACAACATACAGAGTGCAAGTCCACCGGAGAGGGTAAGATGTACGCAAACCTTACCCCTACCTTTGCAGGCAGAGAGGTTGTTTCCGCCCCTCGGCTCAAATTAAGTGCAGATAAATCATATCATAAAAGCTAGATAAACAGATCAAACGAAGCAACAGATAAATTACTCAACTAATTATCAAAAAATTATATAACTATGTGAATTAAGTGTAGATAAATCACGATAAAAAGGAAAATAACAACAAAAAAATAGCAAGATAAACAGATCTAGTGAAGCAACAAATAAATTACTCAACTAATTACAAAATTTTATACAACTGTGTGAGCAAGTGTAGATAAATCATGATAAAAAAAAAAAATAACGACAAGAAAATATTAAGATAAACCAATCAGACAAAGCAACAGATAAATTACTTAACTAATTATAAATTTTATAAAAACTATGCGAAGAAATTTAGTAATTTCTTTTTACGGATCTGGACAAATGATTAAAGGAATTGCGCGGAGATATACATGAGAGGGATTTTTTGAACTTTTCATAGAGAACAAGCCAGCAAAAATCAGAAACTAGAGCAAAAAGTCACAGAATTTGAGCCAAAAAATCAATAATTTGAGAAAATCAAATCGCAGAAACGCCTAAAATTCATGGAAAATACAGCAATTAAACTGTATTCAACCGAAAAAATAGGAATTTTCTGAATTTCTTCACAGATCTACAGCTTCCTCGTTGATTTGTCAGCAAATTAGGTAAGCGTAACAGACGGAAATTCGACTAAATTTAACAAATCATGCATAGAAAGCAATTTTCACACAGAAAAATCACTGAAAAGGAAGTTAATTAATCGACTATCAGCCAAGTTAATTGGATTTACTTCGAAAAACAACTCGGATCTATTCAATTTACATGTATTTTTAAGCTATATTTTGCATCAAAACAGCTCAATCTATTCTATTTTCCACATATTTTGCGACTATCTTTCAAGCCATATTTTGCATCAAAATATAAGCTCAAGCAAATTTTTTTCCCAGAAAAATAAAATCTACAAATAATTTTTCAAGCTATATATTCATCAAATCATAAGCTCCGTCAATTTTATGAATTTATTCATGTAAGAAAACGCATCAAACACATGAAAAAAGCAACATATTCAGCAAAATCATAGAAACTCATAAATTGTCAAAACAAAATTGAAACGCCGTAGAATACAGAGTGAATCATCTGCAAAATCAATTTTCAAAATATTTTTTTAAGCAATTACTTTGTAAAAACGCATCAAACACACGAAAAAAAGCAATATCTTCAGCAAAATCACAAAAAATGATAAAAATATCCAAAAAAAAGTCGAAAAAGTCAGCTCAAAATACTCAAAAAACGCATCAAACACCTGAAAAAAAGCAATATCTTCACCAAAATAAAAAAATAATAATAAAAATATCCAAAAAACCGAAAAATTCAGCTCCAAAAACTCCATACGAAAAGCTCAAAAATACGAAAAAAAAACTTCAAAACTCGAAGAGAGAAAGAGAAGAGAAAGAAACTTACTTGAGCGAACTGTACAGAATAAGAGTGAGAAAACTCGGAGAATATTTTTTTCAAAGAGAGAAAGATAAACGGAAGAAATGGTCAGTCTCTTTAAGAGAAAGAGTAACGAAGGATAACAAGGAGGAGCTCTATGACTTTTTATATACAAAAAAATACAGCATGAAAGAGAAAAATATCAAACTTTATAATATTTTTTTAATATAAGAAAAATAATAAAGAAAAGGAAGAGAGAAAATTCGTGTATATGGAGGCAAGATCTGCAACACCTGCAACAAAATAAAAAAGTAGAAAATAAAAAATAATTTTTAATTATTAATTATTACTTACTGTATTATATTTTAATTAATTATATTAATATTTTAATGAGTCATGCAGGCGGTGCCCCCCGCGAGAAATCTCATCGTTTTTCGTACCCATTTCCAACTACGGTAAAATTTAATTTTATTTTTATTTTATTCTTATCGACTTCGTTTTTTTCTTTATACTACCTCCGTTTCAAATTAAGATGACATATTTATTAAAAAAATAATTAATAATATAGCCAGTTTCCTATAGTGTCCTTATTAAATGGTATTTACATTTTAATTTGAAGAAAAAATAATTTATTTCTTTTTAATTAATAAAAATAAGCAAGTAAAATGAAAAATCAAATTAAGAAATTTGAAACGAAAGAAGTATTTGGTAAATAAAAAACAAATCTTAATTTTATTGCTCACTTCGTTTCAAGTTGCTGTTGTTTACATATGTAAAATACATTAATATATTTTTAAGTTTTATAATCTTAAATATATTATATAAAAATAAAAATTATAATAAAAAAATATTATTAATATTTTTTTAAAAAAGAGACTTAGAAAAAAATAAAACCAATAAAGAGGAAGTAATAAGTACTAATACCAACAAGAGCATTGTGGTACCAATACAGAATGCTGAACAACAAACAACAAAAACAAGTACTTCCTCCATTTTAAAATAATTGATCTTTTTTGACTTAGCATTTTTCTTAAGAAAATATTTATTAGAGATTTATTTTATCAAATTAGCCTTATTAATTATGTTTTAAAAATATAAATTTGAATAAATATACTTTATTTAGTCATTTAATGTTGAGGATAGTATTAAAAAAACATAATAAAATACTCTTGATTTCATCAAAAGGTAGGGGTGTGCATTGGTCGGTTCGATTTGATTTTATGTGTTATTGGTTCAGTTTATCGGTTTTCGATTTTTAAATATGTAAAACCAATAACCAATCAATAAAATATTTTCTCATCGGTTTCGATTTATCGGTTTTTGATCCTTAATGGTTCGGTTTTCGATTTAACCAATAAGAAAATACTTATAGAATTGAAATAGCAACAACTAATATAAAAAAATGAAATCCTAGTTACCACCAAAATCCTACGCAATGCAGTTTACTTTACAAGAATCTTCAAACTTGAACTGAATGTTAGTTCGGAAAAAAATTGAATCCTAATTGTTGAAGCTATAAATGCTTCAAGCTTTGCAATACGATAATAGCCGAGTTTTATATTTTACCTTTGTTGCCCTGAATAGATTAATACTTTATGAATCACTGAATTGTGAATAAATATTGTATATAATATATATATATATAGAGAGAAATTTATATATATAACATAAATAGGGCTATAAAATAATAATTTAGTGTATCCTTATTGGGTTACCGGTTTAATCGATAACCCAGTAAGCTAAAACCAAAATCGAATCGTTTACTCAATAATTTTTTTTATAAAATAATAAGAAATCTTTAACCCAATAACCCAATACCAATAACCCAGTAACATTTTTATCGGTTCGATTTTTACACACCCCTATCAAAAGGGACAACTAAATTGAAACATATTTAAAAAAAAAAAAGGTTAACTAAAATGAAACGGAGGGAGTAGTATCAATACAAAAGTAGTTTATAAGTAGTGAAACTGTTGATTGTTAAATTTGCTATTAATTTTTATAAAATAATTATAATATTCAATATAATTTTATATGTCAAAAAATGAATGTAAATCTTACGATTAGCTTACAGAAATAAAAAAGTTATTTTCAAAATATCCTTCAAGGCTTCAACTCAAGTTGAGCCCCTTAAATAGTTATGTAAAGAAAAAATGATAGAAAAAAAAAAGAAACAACTTGTAAAGAAAACAATAAAAATTATACTGGATGACATTTAAAGCGGAGGTCACTCCCCTAATGCCTCCTCAATCTAACTCGTCGCACAAAGTTTATCTAGTGCAGTTTACATTTCCTGTGTGGTTTACAAGTGATTGCACAGTGAGGGGGTTTACCCAGTGCACACAAAGTGCTCACTCGAAGGGCAGAGGTTGTGGCAAAAATGATAGCGGCTGCGAATTTTTCTGAAGTTTCTAAAAAAAAAAGAACCTCAACAACAATAAATTAGTAATTATCGAATACAATAAATAAACAGAAAAAAAGGTCATATATATTTCGGAATTATTGAAAATAATATGTAAATATCTTTTGTTATATTTTTTGATTATTTATATTCTTATCGTTTAACTTTGGGTGTGTGTATATATATATATATATTCCTTAGTAGATAGATGGTGTGCGTCGTGTGGCCTCATCCTAAAGAAATTAACTTATTTTTCCTTAACAATCTCTTTGACCTGCCGGCAAAATGTCATGTGACCGGTGTTGGAAGTGAGTTTTGTTCACGCTTATTTCTTGATGAATCAAAATCAATGTAGTCATAGAACTTTTTTTTAGGATGAGAACATGTGAATGAAACTCGCTTTTAATTTCTGCCATAAAATATTTCGGCGGCAAATCAGAAGATTAATTGCTAGGAGAAATAAGTTACTAATTTTTTTTTTAGAAAGAACACATAGTGTGCACCGTCTAACTAAAGCATATATATATATCATTTTCAATAGTTCAGTAATATATACATATCCAAAGTTAAATCGACAAGAGTACAAATAACCTTAAAACATAACGAAACGTACTTACGTATCATTTCCAATAATTAAAATTTTATATGATCTTTTTCTCATAAAAAAAAAAAAAAAAAGATAGCTAACCGTGGTGCTTAGTCCTAACTCCTAACTTCAATTTCTAACCGCTAACGACTACTTAACCTTTTCCACTCTTTCTCACGACACTCCACGTGTCATGTTAATATACGGCGTCGTTTTATGGCCGGCAGTTCGTTTTGGCAAACCGCCTTTATTAAGTCGGCCAAATTTATTTCCACTTTCCATCCGTATATTGGAGTTTCACTAAAGTTAAATTTGTATTGTTAGAGTTTGTGGCTCAAATTTTATTGATGCGGTCCTGAAAAATTTACAATACGATTTATATTTGTGATTTTTTATGGAGTCTATGATAATAGCATAGGGATGAAACCGATATGGGATGCAGGGATAAAAATATTATGACATGTATTAAGATGGTAAATAATTCTTTTATCACATTTTTTTTTCTTTTGATTTCTCATCCGTTGTTCGATACTTGCATTGAAACTCGATTAATCTGAATTCGCACTGCATAGGACCCCATTCGGGAGGAAGCGCTCCCTAACAGAGTTTTCTCCATATTCAGGATTGAACCCTCGATCTATGATTAAGGGTGGAACAACCCCATCCACTACACCACAACCCATGTTGGTAACTCTTTTATCACGTTAATAATAAACAAACATAGTAAATTACTCCAAAAAAAATTTCTTTAACTGGTAACTTAAATTGAAGTTAGTATTTTTTTTCTTGTAGTTGTAAAAATGTCCGGAGCTAAAATAGCACGCGGCACAATAATAAACGAACTTAATTATTAAATCCTTCACACGTAAGTTGTTCATTCTGTACATTATAACGTTATAGATGCCTTGGGGTCATTTAGTAGCTCAATAAACTTATATAAATATTAGTAACGTATGAATTAATTAGGAAGAAATCTAATTAGTATTATTTTTAATTTAGATACTTTTGATAGTTAGTTTTTAGCCACTTCTTTGAGCAATAATAATTTTCTATGTATGATTAGAATTTTTAATAGATTTATAGAACTTAAGTGTGTATATATATTTTTTATACTCTTTTCTAAGAATTTTCATTTTTTTTGCTATCTTGGTGACTTGAACCTAAAACCTTAAAGTTGAATATGAAAGTGTTTATTATCTGAGCAACTTTCTTTTGTCGTCTGTCGAGATACACGAATATATACTTCACAAGTCATACGTTTATCAAATTCAATGTATATTTAATTTGAAAACATTCTTTCACGGGGGATTGAATAATTATAGAAATCTTCGGGCAAAATGACCTTCTGGGACCCCTGTACTATGTCGGTTTTGTAAGTTGGACACTTCTACTTACATGTTTGTAATCTGGATCTCTGAACCCACAAAAAAGCTATATTTTAAACCCGTTGTCCGTTGACTTTGCCTATATGTCATTAAAATGCTGACTAGGATAAGGAGAGTGATTACACTCGCCTGAAGTGCGAGTGGCGTCAATTTTTGACCAATTTTATATTAAACTAATTAAAAAAAATAAAAAAAATATTAAAATTGAAAAAAAATAAAGAGAATTTTTTATTCACTTTCTCAAACTTACCCTTTGCACAATTTAAATTTCACTTTCATTTTGTTCCCCTTTCACTCCAAACAAGCCCTTTGCACACTTCACAACAATGGCCGTCAAGAAATTCCCCCGTAACCCTAACCTAATCAACGGAATCGGCAAATTCTTTCGTTCCAAAATGTACCACAAAAAGGGCCTTTGGGTTATCAAGAAGAAAAAGGGCGGCAAATTCCCCACCCACCCAAAATCCACCGTCGTCGTTGCTCCGCCCTTAATCACTGCCATCAAACCACCAAAATTCTACCCAGCTGATGACGTGGAAAAATTCCTCATCAACGAACACAAACCAAACCCACAAAATTGAGAACCAGTATGAAACCTGGTACTGGTTTGATTATTCTAGCTGGGAGATTTAAGGAAAAAAGAGTTGTGTTCTTGAAACAACTTGTATGTTCTGGACTGTTACTTGTTAGTGGGTCGTTTAAGGTTAATGGGGTTCCATTAAGGAGAGTTAATCAAGCTTATGTTATTGCTACTTCAACGAAAGTGGATGTTAGTGGAGTTAAGATTGACAAGATTCAACGGAAGTTTATGTTATTCCTTGTCTTTGTTGTGGTTGATATTGGCGTTGTTCATTGTCAAAAAAAATAAATGTTGTTGCTCCTGAAGAGGGTCTTTGCTGGTTGATATTGTTATTGTTGTTCATTGTCAAAAAAAATAAATGTTGTTGCTCCTGAAGAGGGTCTTTGCTGGTTGATATTGTTATTGTTGTTCATTGTCAAAAATAAAATAAAATTATATATCCATGAAGAGGGTCTTTGCTTTGCTGTGGTTGATATTGTTGTTGTTCATTGTAGAAAAGAAAATATTGTTGTTGTTCCCGAAGAGGGTCTTTGCTGATTGATATTGTTGTTGTTGTTGTTCATTGTAAAAAAAAAAATTTATATATCCTTGAAGAGGTCTTTGCTGTGGTTGATATTGTTGTTTGTTGCTCATTGTCAAAAAAAAAATTGTTCTTGATTTACTTTTAAAATTTTTTTATTCATTTTCTCAATTTAATTTTTTCATTTTGTTTAGGATTAATTTTGTAACTTTTACAAATTGTTGAAGATATTTAAATAAAAATTAAAAATTCATTATGTTTGTGTAATGTGAATTTATAGTTAAAACTTTAAATTTATAATTGAAAATTTAATTTAAATTAAAAATTTATTGTATTTGTGTATTAGAATTTCTACAATTTATAAAAAAAATTATTTAATTAAATTTATTTTAATATTTAATTTCTTGTGTAACATTTTAAAAATAACATAAAATTTAATGTAATACTCAAATTTCCTCGAGCTACAAAGGGGATTGGTTAATTAGTCGGGACTTTAACGAGGTCCTTAAAGTGAATGAAAAATTTGAAGGGGCCCTCATTAATACCACTAGAGTTAGTCAGTTCTAGGGCTGCTTAAACTTTTGCAATATGATGGACCTAGGCTTTAGGGGTTGCAAGTATACCTGGACCAATAGGAGGCACCGTAATAGACACGCCCTTATCCAGGAAAGGTTAGATAGATGTGTTGCCAATGACTCTTGGATAAGACATTTCCCTGAGAGCTTGGTAACACACCTTCCGAGAATCAAGTCTGATCACTGTCCACTCCTCTTATCCTTAAGCAACAGGCCTCATGGTACCCTGAATAAGCCCTTTAGGTTTGAGCCCATGTGGTGTAATCATGACTCTTTCCCCAATCTGGTGAAGCATTGTTTTAACAATAACTCAAATCTACACCAAGCTATCACCTCCTTTCAACACCAAACTTCCCAATGGAACCACCAAGTGTTTGGCAATATTTTTACCAAGATACAAATTATTAGGTCTAGACTTGATGCCATCCAAAATTCCAGGGCTACCACACTAGTACCTTTTTGTAAAACCTGGAAAATGAACTGATGCTCGAGCTTGACTCCATTCTTAAGTGTGAAGAGGAATTCTGGAAAACAAAGTCTATGATCACATGGCTCAGTCAGGGTGATGCAAACACCTCATTTTTTCATGTGTCAACTCTTAATATAAGAAGAGGGAACACCATAAGTGAACTGGTGGATGAGGTAGGCAATGTGTATAGAGGGGAAGATGTCATTATAACACATGTGCTACAACACTTCACC
Organism: Capsicum pubescens; assembly: GCA_030864215.1. NCBI lineage: Eukaryota > Viridiplantae > Streptophyta > Magnoliopsida > Solanales > Solanaceae > Capsicum > Capsicum pubescens. Next base: position 415,313,794 of record CM061548.1, read on the forward strand.
AATATATAAACATCCAGCCATACTCAATGTCCCAACTCTCATTTCACTCCTACCTGTAACTCCAATGCCATCTCTGAAGATTTGAAAAGATCCCTAGCTGCACCTCTTAGAGATACTGAAATCCTTTTGGCTATCAAATCTTTCAAGCCCATGAAAGCTCCTGGACCTGATGGGCTTCACCCCCCCCCCCCCCCTTCTACCAAAAGTTCTGGCATGACATTGGCCAAAAAACCATAACTTTCTGCAAGGGGGTCTTTAATAAAAACATCATGCCTGCTGAACACAACACCACTCTTATTTGCCTGGTTTCAAAATGTAGGAATGCCTCCAACCTGAAAAACTTTAAACCCATTAGACTCTGTAACACTAGTTACAAGATTGTCACCAAGATCATTGCCAATAGAATAAAACCCATCCTTCAAAACATCATCATCCCCATCCAAGCTAGTTTTCTTGTTAATAGAAGGGCTTCTGACCAGGCTATCATAATTCAAGAGTATATCACTCACTTCAGGAAAATGAAGGGGCACAAGTCCAGTATGATCCTTAAGATTGACCTTGAAAAAGCTTTTGACAAATTGGAATGGTCCTTGATAAAAGATACCATTCTCTTTTTTGGTATCCCTGCCAACCTTGCCAGACCCATTCTGTCATGCATCACTTCTTCCTCTATTGCTATCTTGGTTAATGGTAGAATAACAAATTTTTTCAATCCATCCAGAGGCATCAGGCAGGGGGACCCTCTATCCCCATACATTTTCATCATGTGTATGGAAAAACTCTCAAGAGGGATAAAGGCTGAGGTCAGAGAAAAGAACTAGACCCCCATCAGCATCTCTCCCAAAGGTCCTAAGCTTTCCCACCTATTCTTTGCAGATGATCTCACCCTATTGGCTAGAGCAGACACCAAAAATAGCCACACGTCAAATTCTCCAAATATTCTCCACTCTTTCTGGACAAATCATCAATGCTCAGAAATCTAAGGCTATCTACTCTGCCAACTGTACTCCCCAAATGATAAGCCACTGTACTCAGATCCTTAACATCCAACCTGGCCAACAATTTGGCAAATACCTTGGTTACCCTATCTTCTCCTGCAATCCCAAGAATAGTGACTTCCAGTTTATCATAGACAGCATGAACTCTAGGTTAGCAGGTTGGAAAACCAAACTTTTGAACATGACTGGTAGGTCTGTCTTAGCCAAATCAACTCTTGCTGTAATACCTACTCATCTGATGCACTACATCAGAATCCCTAACAAAATTACTAAAAGAATCAACAAGATCCAAAGAGACTTTGTTTGGGGGAACAACAATGACAAAAAAAAGCTTCACCTCATTAATTGGGACACCTTGACTACTGACAAGAAAATTGAGGGCCTGGGTCTCCACAAGACTGAACTTAGAAATAGAGCCCTCCATGCTGGACTGGCATGGAGACTGTTTCATCAACCAACAAGCCTCTGGGGCCAAACGCTCCTTGCTAAATACTATAAGTTTAGTGGCCGAAACCCTTCTAAAAAACCATCCTCTAGAACCTAGAAGAACATTAGAAGGGGGTGAAAAGACTGTCTTTTGGGCATTAAATGGAGAATTGGCAGGGTGATAGGATTAAATTTTACCAAGATCCCTGGATTCCTCAACTCAATAGTCTTAACAGCATCCTTCAAGGCCCCTTGACTAGGCAGGACCTGAACACCACTGTTAAGGACATCCTGGTAAGGGGAACTTGGGACTTCAATAAGCTTTCTTTTCAAATTCCCAGGTCTATCCAAGATATCATTCTCAGCCATAAAATCACCCTCAAGGAAAACATTGATGACAAAGTTCTTTGGAATCTCAGCACTACTGGTACCTTCACAACTGGCACCATGTATTCTTGTCTCAACACCCATAATACCACCAACAGTGTAGACAAAAACTTTAACATCATCTGGAAAGCTGAAGCTCCCAACAAAACAAAAACTTTCCTCTGGCTTCTCATGCATGAAAGGCTTCCCACTAGTAGCTATCTTCATCATATTGGTATCAATGTTTCCCCTCATATCCATTTATGTAACCACAACAAGGAAAATATAACTCATATTTTATTTCTATGCACTAATGCCAATCAATTCTGGGAGAGCCTTATCCAAAGAGGTACTTACAAACCTCCTATTCCTGGGAGTACTGTTGATGCTACCAATTAGCACATATGGTGGGGAAACATATGCTCCAAACCTTTCAACTCTTGGCTAACGTGGGGCACCATTTTACCCCACTGCCTTAGGGAAATCTGGCTCACTAGGAATGATAATCTTTTCAATAATAAGCACATTCTAGCCAACAATGATAGAGCCATTTCAAATGCCACTGAGTTTGTCATGCTTGCCAAAGCAAACTCGAACCTCACACACACTCAAAATACCATCACCATTGGATGGAAACCCCCTTAACCAGGAACCATAAAGCTAAGCACTGATGGTTCTGTGAAAGAGAATCCTGGACCTGGAGGATTGGGTGGGGTTTTTAGGGACCATACTAGGGGTTGGATCCTAGGCTTCTACCAGCACCTCCCCCACACCAACCCTGTGATAGCTGATCTCCAAGCCATTAACTGGGGACTTCGGCTAGCCAAAGAACACAACATTCTTAACTTTGAAATTGAATCTGACTCGGCCGCTACTGTTCAAATCCTTCAAACGGATCATCCTTTATATCATAACCTTGTTTATGAGTGCAGGACATTGATGCTCGACCTGGGAGCAGCGCCCTTCACACAGGTTTTTAGAGAGCAAAATGGAGTAGCGGATCGACTAGCTAAGGAGGGCTCAATTATACAATTCACAGAAAAGCCGACCTCTACATCATTGCCACCTTCTTTTGTATTAAGCTATGTACAAGATGATATCGCTGGAAAAACTTTTACACATCTAGTTAAACATTATTTTTTGAATCCCTTAATGACCAATGAAAACAATTTATCATACCCACAGGGTCGGGTTGTGGCCCTGACTAACTCTTTTGCTACTCCTTCAGATGAAAGGAGTGTCAACCCTCCCCCTTCCCACTAATATTAATGCAAACTTCCTCTTCCTGACCAAAAAATAAATAAATAGATACGCAATAATCGAAAATAAAACAAATTTAGTATCTGGATATTCGATTTTATATTTGCTACTAACTCTTCTTCTTCTTCTAATAAATTTAAGGCAATCTTTAACACTCGACTAGAAAATATCAGGAAAAAAATTAGTGATTTGTACAATTTATTTTGGTCCTAATATTATATTGATCCGACACAATTTACCAGTGATAGACACATCACCAAAAGCTTTCGAAAGGGGAGGCTAGTAAAGGGAGGGGCTTAAATTCTTCTTTCGAGAGAGATAATATTTATTCTCCTTCTTTCCTGATATTTTTAAATAAGATAAGAATATCTCTATTTTTTATCGAAAATGAAATTAAAAGGATAAGTAAATCCACCTGTGACTCTGTGAGCAATCATATTACTAAGTCCTACAATATAGGAATGAGATTCTCTATAAAGTCAAGATTGTGGATGGCCAAGAGCGTCCACTTAAAAAAATAATGAAGATTGCTTAAAGCCGTTTTCTGGAGAAAAGAATCGACAGAAAGAGTTGATTTGTGGATGAGGAATTCGAATACCAAATAATTTTTATTCTTTCGAGGATCGTGACCTTTGATGTTAACGAATGTGACTCAAAAACATGATTTTATGGTTGGTAGCAGCACTTTGAGATTTAAAATCGGTTATATATTTCAAACATGAAAAATTTAATGAAGTATTTAGAACTGAAATACATAATTCGCGATATTCAATCTACCGAAATTCATCAAAATACAGATTATGACTTTATAGAAGACCATGAAAAATTTAAAATAAAATCATATTTATTTTGAAACGAAAAGAGTAACTTGAGAATTAATCTCCCCATTAAATGACCTCTCAACATGGTGGAATGGGCATTGGAGTAGAATAAGTTTAAATATTCAATTGTTTGCTTCATAAATTTAGTAAATACAAATTTATTATTTCAATTTTTGAAAAAATAAAATTCATTGCACAGAAAACAATTATATTGGTAACATACAATTTTGTGCATATTTTTTTTAAAATTAATTTATGACTTTAAGTGCTTTGGTAAAGTATTGCATATGTATTAAGAAATTATTTAAATATCTAATTTTGAGTTTAATTATTATTATGGAGCAGATAAAGTAAATATGAGTGAGCTTAGTTGCTTGTACAATTTATTTTAGATTCTATAATCATATTGATTCAACCCAAGTTATGGATTATAATTCTTATTCTTCTCTTTCTAGTACTCTTTAACTACGAGAAAAATATTTCCATTCCTTATCGAAAGCGAAATTAGAAGGATAAATAAATTCACTTGTGGACAGATGAATTACAAGTCCTACAACATAGGAATAAGATTCGCTAAAAAAATTGTGGATAGTCAAAAGCGTCCACTTGAAATTGAATACATGGAATCTCAAAGGAAAGGTAAAGGTTGCTTAAAGTGGTTTTATAGAGAAACGAACATACGAAAAGAGTCGATTTGTGGATGAGAAATTAACATTTTAAATAACATTTATTCTTTCGAGAATTCTCACCTTTTAAGTTAAAGGACATGATTCAAAAATATGATTTTACGATTGATGAGAATATTGTAAGATTCACGGTTGGTCATATGTTCTAAATGTACTAAAAGAATATACATATGCAATTACGTTAGAAACGCATATATCACGACTTAATGTTAGTTTATTGATGAAAGAACGTGATGTAAGGTATTGCTAAGTCAGTAGTGAAATACTTTTAATACGAACAAGTGAAAGTTTGATCACCAAAAACCTAATAGTTATTAGACTCAAAACATGAAAATCTCTTCTTTCTTTTTTTCGTCCATTCGGTGCTTATATTAGAGCTTCAATCAATTTAAATTCACTTGTATTCATTCGAGAATTCTCACCTTTTAAGTTAAAAGACATGATTCAAAAATATGATTTTACGATTGCTGATAACACTTTGAGATTCAAGGTTGGCCATATGTTCCAAATATACTAAAAAGCTATACATATGCAATTACGATAGAACCACACAATTCAAAACATTCAATGCACCCGAATTTCACCAAAATATAACACGAATTAACATTAGTTTATCGATGAAAGAACATGATGTAAGATATCACCAAGTTAGTAGTAAAATGTTTTTAACACGAATAAGTAAAGGTTTGACCACCAAAAATCTAATAATTATTAGACTCAAATTAAATATGAAAATCTCTTCAATCTCTTCTTTTTTTTATTGTTCATTCGATATTCACATTGAGTTTCAATCAATTTAAATTCACATCTCATAAGATTATTTAATGCGAAAACACTTTCTACCAAGTTTTGTTTGACCATACTTCACTCCACTTCAGGGGCGGACCTACACATAAATTTTGGGTGCTCCGGCATCCATTAAACTCGACGCGAAATAGATATAATTACATAAAAAATATATGAAAATGGATATAAATTTTATAAAAGCACCCACTAAACAAGAAGTTGGTTAGGTGCACTGATATTTAGGTTGATCTTAAGACTCTCCACTGATAGGTGTGCTTGAATTCAAACTTAATTGAAGTGATTTTTTATTTTTTTCTGTAGTAAATATCCATACTCTTTAAATCTTGAGTCCGTCACTGCTCCACGTTGTTCCCTCTTATGTTGGGTTATTATATATCTTATTATTTTTAATTTTTTGATATTTGTTATAAGGATAATGAAGCTAAGGTGAAATTAACAAAAGAAGAAATAAAGAAGGATTCACATGGGAACAAGAATCGAACATGTTTGTACGCCGTTGGAATTGCCACGTGTCGACTTTTCCATATTCTTAGATTTACGATAAACTGTCCACTCCCTTTATTTCGAATCTTTTACCTCATCGAATCTTCTTTTCCTTCTATCATATGGTGTTTCTTTTTTTTTTTTTAATGTCCGATATCTGTATTGGAGGTACGATTAAATTCATATCATGTATTATAAGAGTCAGTCTGAGAATAACATTTTTAATAAAAAAAATTTTTTATATCCAGCACTCAAACTCAGAACCTCTAATTAAGAGTGATATAGTCTCACCACTATACCACAATTTATATTGATTTCTATCGTGTGTTTGGTATGAAGAAAAATCCTAGTGGCCTGATAAATGCGAATTAGGGTAGATGATTAGGCAGTTGGAGGGTGTGCATGTTAGTAGGTAGAAATACTGCTTTTATTATAGTCGTTGTGTCATGTTTGCAGTTGTTCATATATACGTTGTTCGGGTAGATCGTTTATAGTATTATTGTTCTGTTACTATCTTACTATATGTATTGTGTTACGCTTTATTGTCTTTTCTATCTCTTTTACATTTCTTTCTGAATTTCTCTCCACCTCATTTCTAAGAGAGTGATACAGATTATGTGCACACTTTTTTTTTAGACCCCACTATGTGAATGCATGCATGTATATTGTTGTAGTAATGTATGTTAATAGTAATAATAATAAGATATGTAGTATAACTTCATAAAGTGAGGTAATAAAAAAATAGAGTATCTATAGCCTTTACTCTTATCTTACAGATATAAAGGTTATTTTTTTTAGACTTTCGACTCTATAAAATCTTATTCTAAAAATACTTATATGTAATACTATGAAAGGTAGAGCGTTCAAAAAAATTTAACAACCTTACTAATACAACGAGGATGCGTTCAAGCATGGGAAGAAAACTCCAAGAAATTCTCTTATAATACACAAAATATTTGATTTATACTATAATTAAGTCGTTCGCCTATTTTTTTTATGTCATTTTTAGTCATCAATGCAAAAGGGTTCAAGCAAAAAAAAAATTCACCACTTTTATTATTATTATACCTTAAAGTAATATATTCAAACTAATATTCACAAAAGTATTCTTGTAGTATATTTAGTTTTAATATATAGCAGTAATTGTGGAGTCAAAATATAAAAAAATAAACACATGAAGAAGTTAAAAAATTTAATATTTACTATACATGGATCGAAAAAAATAATTTATTCTTGAATATATAGTGTTATTTTTTTACGGAAAGGGGTTCGGCTTGCTTCCAATGGCTCCACCCTATATAGTAGTTGAAAAATAATAATATTAACATTAATTTTGTTAATTATTTCTTGTTTCTAACGGGAGAGTAAATTAAATTAGGACATGCTACAAGTTGATTTAATTTTATTGAACATTAGTAGTACTTTATTGTAGCTAGAGCTGTTTACAACTGTATTTGTACTTGAAATGAAAAAAAAATATTCAAATAAATTTGGCTCTTGAAAATTTTGATGTTAAAAGTTGACAAATTATTCAAATTATTGTGTCTACATTATGTTTATTCAATTCTTAGACCGTGCAATTATATATAATAATATTAACCTACTTTATTATTATGTCTAATTAAAATGCAGCTGAGATTTAACATGTTTGGGACCTGGTTTAATGGAATTAATTTGGTTTAGATCTGAACATAAAAATAATAATAATAATTAATTTTGGATCCTTTGTTGAACTTTCATAGTACGTGAAGCCATGTTATTGTAGGGAATATTTAAAAACTTTAAAAGGAATATTTTTATAAAAATCCTTTATGGAAAAATCTTTCAACAATGTCCAAAGAAACCCTAAAGTCCCTAAGAATGGACAAATTAAATCCCAAAAAGTGAGTGGTGTTGGGTTATAATAACATAAAAATATTTTTAACGTTGTGTGATATTGTCTATTTTAACTTAAGCTAAGTCCGTACGCTTTTTATGTATATGTCTTCAAAGCTACCGGAACAAGTAGTAACAAGTAGTAAATCGACTTGTAGCCTAGCACAAAGACACTAAAACTAAATCACACCCCTTGCATTCACTTTGTTATCTCTATACTCATCTTGTAGAATTATTATCTCCAATTATTAGGTTAAAACAACTCACAAATACTCTTAATATGTTTTGATATTATCCTTTTCTTTTCCTTTAAAGGGTTCGCACTACTAAAAGTATCACTACATCTTGTGCGTAACTTCCTTTTGGTAAATTTTCAGCTATCAATATAAGACGAACTTTGTACGTAAATTCAACAAATGCTTTTCTCTTTGATGAGTTTTACGATGAGTTGTTGAATTTTGATACCAAATTATTAAACAAAAAGTCACCCCTACATATGGGGTTTTTAGACCTAAAATACGGCTGAAGCTGATTTAAATATTATCAGACTTTTCGCTACAACGAAATTCCATTTCAGTTCGGACAGTGCTCAGTAAAACAGTCATAACTTCTTACTCCGAATTCGGATTGAGGAACGATTTGTTGCGTTGGAAAGAAGACTTAGAGATCTTTGATTTGATAGGTATTGGGACCCCTAACTCCTTATATTCTATGAGATATGATCGTTTGAAGTTGGCCCTAATAGAAACTCATATTGAAACTGTATCGAAAAGAATGTTTTATACTTAACTTTGTGTTAGGAATATTTTACGACCTTAATTCATACCTAAGAACTTTCAAACTAAAGTATTGATATTATTACTCATGAATAATTAAATTCATCGACTTGAGTCTATCTAGACACAGCCGGAGGCTAAAATCTTCGCTGAAAAGTTTGAGGTGGCGTAATAAATAAAATATTGACTATTTTGGACTCAAGTTAATTAATACTGAATGAAAATTTCATGAATTTACTACGAATAATTTAGTAACGATGAAATGGGTCGTTACACAGATAGATCCCCGACTCAAGACTAGGGGTCGTTTGGTTGGAAAATAATTTTCCCGAGATAATTAATTCCGAGATTAGTTATTCCGGGATGATTATCCGGGATAACTTATATCCCACCATCCATATGGGGTAGCTTATTCCATCACTATGGTATAAATGATGGAACAAATTATTTCGATATTAACTAATACCTCCAACCAAACATAGAATAAAAAAATCTTTCATTTTATCTTGAGACTACTTATCCCTTATGCCTCACACCAAACACCCGTAAAGGCATAACAAGTTGGTGTAATTATGCACATAGATATTTACCTTGAATATAAACAGCTTAATAAGAAGAGGCAACATAGTGAAAGTTTTAATGAGGAATGGGACCCCATAATGAAGTAGTATTTTGGAAGGAAATCAGAATTAGATTTGTGGGGTGTCCCCAAAAAAGATTTAAAGAACATGTTCTGTTACCTTTTATCATTGGAAAAAAAAAAGTAGTAGTAGTAGTATTTAGTACAGATGGCATTAAAGAACAAGAGGAAGAGATAGAATACCTAGTCATCATTCTTAGCAAATTGCATTTTCCAGCACTCATTTTTTGGTGTGTTTTGTGGAGTAATGGAGTGGTGTGGACCTCTCTTAAAAACTTGGAATTTAAGCACACATCACACTTGATCCATAGGATCTAACTTTATGCCATCAAATATATTTGAGTAGGTATTCGTTTCGAAAAGTCTCACATTAACTGTAAAAATATCTTTTTAATGTTCATTTGATTATAGATTTTAAAATTAAACGAAAAATTTGAGTACACATCTCTCTTTGCTCTATAGGCCCCTCATCACACTGTGGTCCATCGAAACTGCTTTTATGCCATCATATTTGAGTATTCGCCTCGAAAAGTCTCACATCGAGGTTAAAAATGTGATTTTAGTTTTCGTTTAGTTATAGATTTTGAAATAGAAACTTAAAAAGTTTGAGTAAACATCTCTCTTTGCTCTATAGGCCCCTCGCATCAAACTGCGGTCGATAGGATTTGTCTTTATGCCATCATTTGAGTATTTGCGACGAAAAGTTTCACATCAGATTTAAGTGCTTTCTTATAAAGAGAATTTCATAATACTTAGAACTCAAACCGAAGACTTCTGACAGAAGATAAAAGAGTATGTATTGTTCCATCACATTTTTTGTGGGTTATCTTAAACATTTGTGTTTCTATAAGTTATTTCGTCAAATGTCAATAGTAAAATGAGAATATTGAAGTTAAGTTGTTTCTAAATATGCCTCTTTACTTCTTCAGATGTGGTGGTACGGATTGCGTACATTTTATCCTCCCCAGAGCCCACTAAGTGAGAATACAGTGGGCATGTTGTTGTAAATTATTTCAAAATATAGAAAAGTTACTTTTTAAAAGATACTTAATAAAGACGGCTTCACATACTCTCTCTTTCACACACACACACATATGTGTTGGTATTGATAGCCCCCCTCACACACTCGGTCCCCGGTGTGCGCAGGAGGGTCGTGCTTCTTTTAAAACAAAAACGAGCATTCTTGACAACAGATATCTTGACTCTCCCATCGATGAAGAACATAGTGAAATATTATATTTAGTGTGAATTACAGAATTTCGTGAATCATCGATTCTTTAAACACAAATTACGATCAAAGTCATTAGATCGAGGGCACGACTGCCTAGGCGTTACGTATTGCATCACAATTGTTGTGGTGGCTTGGACGGATAGTGACCTCCATATATATATCACTATTTCGTAGTATTAATATTTAGCACTATTAAGCTCGTGGATAAGCAAATGTGACTTATTGATAAGGTTTATAATTCAATTGTTTCTTTTTTTGGTAAATAGAGACATACTTTATTCATATTACGTTTGAATTTTCTTCCTTATCTAAATCTCAACGTGGACGGTTTAAATTTTAATTCAGTATTTTTTTTTTCATGTTTTATTTTTTAATGTTAAGTCATTATCATCATGTCACACTTAATTCCAACCAAAAAAGAAAAAGAAAAGAAAAGAAAAACACAATGAAAAATTGTCCTACTATGTGATCACTTAACCCTAATAAAATTATGATTAATAAAAATCTAAGTTTAGTCTTAAGTTTGACTAAAGAAGACAATATCTTCGAAAAATAAGAGAATTTTTTTTTTCAAAATTCACTAAAAAATAAAATAAAAATCAGCAACGTACAACTTTTATCGTTAAACTACAAAAATATTATCGCTAATCTTATTTAACAATGAATATTAAAAAAATATATATATTAGTTGCGAGTAATTTAATGATGTAACTAGTGACAAATTTTAACTAATTTATGATTTTGGTGATTCGTTATGAAATTTTAATAGGTCTAACATAGTTTAAATATTCGATACAGAGAATTTATTTTATTGTCAGTAGCAACATATAACTTTCTCCAAATTATAGTTTTTGCAATCAAATTACGATTTTACTTTCTTTCCAAATTCATACCAACTTTCCAATTTTCTGTTTAACTCAACTGCTCAACTAAATAGTTAAACATTATCATTCACTACCAAATAAATATTACTTAAAATTCTAATATTAATATTTGTCCCTAACACCATCTTATAAAATGGAAAGGAAATCAAGGTTTTGACAAAAGCCTCAAGGGTTTCAACTGTTATATAGCAGGAAAAAATGCTTTGTTTGTATCTGTGTCTAGATTTTTTTATTCGTGGTGTTTCAGTGATGTCTATGATTTTGAATAGATAGTTTATAGTAGTAGAAGGGGAGCCTTGGAGTAACTGGTAAAGTTGCTGCCATGTGACCAGGAGGTCACGAGTTCAAGCCTTGGAAACAGCCTCTGGCAGAAATGCAAGGTAAGGCTGCGTATGATATACCCTTGTGGTGAGGCCCTTCCCCGGACACCATGCATGGCGGTAGCTTTAGTGCACCGGGCTGCCCTTTTTTTTTTAGTTTATAGTAGTACCTTGTAGGTGTCTTATTTCCTTTATTATCTAGCAGTGTGTGTTATCTCATCTATCTTGTTGGTGTGCTTTGATGTTATTTGTTTGTTATGCTGTTACATGTCCTAAATCAGGGGTCTGTCGGAAATAACTTCTCTACTTTATCTGAGGTAATTGTATGGACTGGGTACATTGTGCCTTCCTCAGACCCCACTTTGTGCCATTACACTGGATATATTATTGTTGTTGTTAAGGGTATGCCCGAGCGGTTACTGAGGTGGTTGAGAATCATGAGATTTCAAGTTCAAATTTCGCCAGACATAAAATTATTAGGTGGTTTATTTTTATTTGTACAAGTCTTGATGAACGGAATTACTCGATATATGTGTTAAATGAAAGATAACAAATACCCTATGAAATTAATAGAGGTGCATGTAAATTGACCCTAATATGAGAGTTAATTTTTATTTTTCAAAAAGAGGCTCTTGACAAAAAGAAAATTCCAATGATTAAAAAAAGTGAATTTGATGATAAAAGTAACCATTTTTGCTTGGCACTTATAATGTTTTCATTAGGTGAAGAATAAGACATATCATAGTAATGATCACATGCTATTGCCTTTGAGTCATGCTTAATTTCCTCAATAAAGCAAACCATAAGTTTGGCTCCCCCTTTTCCCAGTCTTGTAGTTTTTTTTTTCTGATTCGGTGTCCGATATCAGTATTGAAGTTCGACTAATCTAGATTCATGTCGAGTAGGGCCCATTCAGGGGTAGCGTTCCCTATCAAGATTTTTCCATACCCAAGGCCAGGGGCGGAGCTACCCTTCAAGTAAAGGGTTCATCTGAACCCCCTTCATCGAAAAATTATGCTATATATACATAGTTAAAATTATTTTTTATGTATGTATAACAGATGTTGAACCCCCTTCGATTAGTTCGTATGTTCACTAACGAATCCCCTTAGTGAAAATCCCGGCTCCGTCACTGCCCAAGGCTCAAACCCGAGATTTATAGTTAAGAAAAGAGCAGCTTCATCCACTGCCCCACTTTCTTCGGTGGTGTAGGGTTAAAAAAAAAAGTCTACTTAAATATGCAATTTTCAATTCCAATATTCAATAATAAGGTAGATGAGGCTATCAAAGTTTGGCCACTACAAAATTATGTCCCTTAAATATTTTTTTGGTAGATATGACTATAATGTCCTAACAAACTTTCTTGTAGTGTAGGGCAAAGAGGCAAAAAAACAAAATAATTGAATTTAAAACACATTGTCATTTGCTTTTGTTTACCTTTAGGGGTAATCAAATGGCATGATGTATGATGCTAAGATAATCTTGTTGCTTTAAAAATAATTTACCTCTTTAAGAGTCTTGTACAATTCCTCTAAAAAAATAAAAACCTTCTAAAACCTAGGGTTATTTGAGATGATTACTTTACGATTTTATCGTTGGACTCCGTAAAATTATTACTCCCTTCGTCCCATTTTACCCGTCCCAAATTGGGATGGCACAGCTATTAAGAAAACAATGATTGGTAATGTAACTTTACAATTTTGCCCCTCTTAATTATGTCTTGTTGTTAGTTTCAATATTGATCGATGACTAATATCAAAACAACATTTATATTCTTAATGGTGTACTCTTAATGGTACTCCTCTTTGCAACATTTTTCAAGAATCCTAATAACACGGAGTAATCAATTACACTAAGGGTATAATGGAAAAAAAAAATTTATTTTGTCTTGATAACTAAAAAAGGACAAGTAAAATGGGACATCAAATTAGGAAATTTGGGACGGGTAAAATGGGACGGAGGGAGTACAAACTTCTACTCATTCCGTCTCAAATTACCCGTCCCAAATTTCCTAATTTGATTTCTCATTTTACTTGTCTTTTTTCAATAATCAAGAAGAGATAAAAAAAAAAAATCCCATGTTTTACGCTTTGCATTAATTATTTTTTCTTCAAATTAAAATATAAACATCATTTAATAGGGGTACTATGATAAACTAGCCATGTTATTAATTATTTTTCTTAATCAATGTGTCATTTTAATTTGGGACGAGTAATTTGAGACGGAGGGAGTATTACTTAACAAGTATAAAAAAATTTCAGTCTTTTTAGATTTCTTAAATTTTATAATCACTAAAACTGCATTATATAATTTGAAACAGACTTAGTAGTAAATTTTGTATCAATAGTTTTTCAATTGAGCCCACCTTTAATTATGTTGTTCTTGGGTTCTGTTATTTCCTCTAGATGCATGAACTAATTGACCTTTTATGGTATTGGATCTACATAAATAGAAAACTAGTTGATAATAGAAAGATAAAAGAAGAAATGATAATTTATTTGTCCTTTCTCAATTAAGAAAAAGTATTTTCCAAATTAGAGGTGTATTCTGTCAATTGGTAATTAAAGTTAAAATCAAAAGATTAAGGCATGTGCATTGCATCAAAGCAAGATAATATATTTAAAACAATTGTGATAGCAACAGTGTGAAGACTACTTCTATATTGAAATAAATACTGCTAAATTAATATATTCTCAAAGTTTGAAAAGTTGCATTTTCTACAATACCTACCATATGGGACCATGCTCACATTGAATGAAACAAATTATTATTATTATTATTATTGTATTATTTTATGACGGTATGGATCAGTTTGGGTGCATCTCAATTGTTCCATTGTCTCTCGCCCATGTCGATACCGTGTAGCCCCACTCATCGAGACATAAGCAGATAAGAAGAAATCAACTAATTATATTTTTGTCGAATACTGAGATTTATCGATAAAATTATAGCCCTTTCTAAAGGATCTTATAGGGTCAAATGAAAGATGTTTGACCTATCAAGCATAGGCTTGATCACTTCTTTTTAGAAAAGCTGAATCAAAAGCTAACCACAATAACCGAGCAATAGGTACTCACTTCATTGACCACTACGTCATGCTCTTGGATAAAATAACAACAATAACAATAACACACCCAATAAAATCCTACAAGTGAAGTCGAAGAAGGGTGGAGCGTACCAAACCATACCACTACGTCATGCTCTTGGATACAACAACAACAACATACCCAGTGAAGTACAACAAGTGAAGTCTGGAAAGGATAGAGTGTACACAGACATACCACTACGTCATGCTCTTGGATGCTTGAATAAAACAAATCATCATAGTTTGATACCAGAATAAAAGAAAAAGAAGGAAGACTTAAAGAGAAGAATCTAAAACTTTTTGAATGTTGCTTTACATCCCTATTCTTTGAGTGACATGACAACATCAAACAAAAAATTGTGTGGCTAACATAAGTTTTTTGACTTATGCAGAAGAGGGGTCAGCTGAGTCAGATGCAGCTGCTTTTTTCTTTGCAAAATATTCCTCAGCTCTAGCAAGATTCTTGGCAACTGATGGTTTTACCCATTTCTTTCTACCTGGTAGAACAGTTAATGAACAACCAGCAGCCTCTAGTTTCTCCTTGGCTGACGATGAAAAGGCGCGCGCCTTGAAGTCGAGCTTCACGCTTAGCTCACCATCGCCTAAGATCTGGAAATGCACATAAAACGGATACTGAAGTTAATACAGATAGGTTATGTTGCTTGAACTCACTAAAAAGATCCTTCAAAATGCACTACTTTGGAGGATCTGACAAGCATCCAATGACATTTTTGAAGAAATATAGCATCATCGCAGAGAAGCTATAGCGCTATAATGTCATTTGACTTACGGAAACTATGTTATACAACCTACAAAACATCATAATTTATTAGTACTCCATTCAATGTCAACTTTAATCATGTGAACTAAAACCTGATGCATTCATAGATTGCCCGAAACTGAAGTTCTACCACCAATTAGTGTATGCTTCAGTAGTGTCGACCAATATTATTACTCCATTAGATGTCAAAGTAATTGTATGAACTAAAACCTCATGCAGCAATCAATCCCTGAAAATGAAGTTTACTACTAGCAAATGTCATTGCTTTCATCTCATTCTAGTGTTTAGCTTTTCATTGTATAGTCTAAACAGACGTGGTGAGCCCGTGAGAGGTGTTAACACATGGAACAGTAAACTTCAGATTCCTCTGTTTAAGTGCTCCGATGTGTTTTACCAGGCTCGAGTTGTTTCATATGTGCATACAAAATATCAGGCCAGGAGACATGAGGAAACCAATATTATATAATTGGATATGCGCTTCATTCAAACCATAAGATATTTCTACCTTCATGGTTTTATTACTCACAACAACAGTTTTTAGAAGTTAGGCGATTTCTTTGCAGGTGAAAGGTAGCAGGTACCTGGTGCAATTAGTGGAGGTGCGTCAAGCAGGCGCAGACACCACGGTAATCAAAAAAACAATGGATGGATTTCACTTGAGAAGAAAAGCCAATTCAGAAAACAGCAAGAACCTACTGTGGCACGGTGGCGTTCAAAGAAAGTATACAATACTATCTTCCGAAAACCAGGCAACGGATGGTTTAGTAATTTTTTTCTAACGACCAATTTTATGACTTTATCTGTAATTAAAAAGAAGAAGAAAACATATGACTAAGTCTAAGAGCTAATTCTTGGTGGAATCCCAAGTCAAGTAATGGTATAGACTATTATGGAAAGCATCAATACCCCGTTCTCTCTTTAGCTACGCGAGCCAACTGGGGAAGACATTATCTAGGTATGGAGAACCAATGAAAGGAATCTCAACCATACTAAATTGTTCAACGGATATTATGGTCTGGCAAAACAAGAAAAGAATTCGTGCACAGTATCACACCAAGAGAGCAGGACTTAAAACTTATATTCTTTATATTATCATAGTTATTTTACATAAAGAAACCACTACACCTACATCTATTTATATTAACCCATAACTCTAGGAATATGCTACTACATATTGTAATGGCTTCTTCTTTTTAAGTGTCATATAGAAATGATCCTTGTTTTTGTTTTCTATTTGAAAAGGTGTAACGTTTCATACATATAAAAAGAGAAAATTGTTTTTCCTGGCATGGATAAACAGTGACAACGGTAGGTAGATAGTTCCTGAATTCATGCAACATATGGCCAAGATACAACAACAACAACAACGACATACCCAGTGTATTCCCACAAAGTGGGGTCTGGGGACAGTGGCGGATCTAGCATATATCCAGGGGGTTCATCCGAACCCTCTTCGGTGGAAAATTACACTATTTATACACGGTTAAAATTATTTTTTATGTATATATTATATATGTTGAACCCCCTTCGGCTAGTTCGTGTGAACACTTTCGAACCCCCTTAATAAACTTCTTGGCTCCGCCACTGTCTGGGGAGGGTAAAGGGTACGCAGTCCATACCACTACCTCCGATGACGTAGAGAGGCTGTTGTTGAACATACTGTTTATTATTCACAGAGTAAGTAAGTATCTATCCAAAAATAAAAAAAAGTATGTACCATGGTTTACAACCTTGATGTATCCAATTAAGTGAAAGAAACAGAATGGAAAGTTGAATCTCTATTTTCAACAAGAGCTAATTATACTTTGGCTTATTGCTGTGTAGAAAATATTCCTTTTCCTACTTATAGTAAATAGCACTAAGGTGAAGCGTGAAGACACAACCAGAGAAGAAAGCACATAATCAGTCTCGTTAGCTGACTAGACATCCTCAAGCACAATATCAAGCATAAGCCTCAGATCACGATTATCCATGACCTAATGCTAACAACAATAACAACAACATACCCTGTGAAATCCCACAAGTGAGGTCTGAGGAGGGTTGTGCGTACACAGACCTTATCCCTACCTTTAGAAGGTCGAGAAGCTATTTCCGATAGACCCTCGGCTCAAGTAAAGCATATCAAACCAGGTTTAAAAGCATGACCTAATGCAACCATTATATTTTTTAACGCTATCAGAAAATTCATGTCAGGATAACAGCTTCGTGTTTTCTTCTTTCTCCTCTTTTTGGGAAATGCAGCTTCATCACTGATGTATCATGTAATTCCATTCCAGATTAAATCACTTAGTTGATCAAGTGATGGATAAGAAAAATAAGCATGCTGATTCACTAACTAAACGACGACGATTCTTTGAGGAACCAACATGCAACAAAGATAAATGTTATTGTACCTTCAACGGAAGTCTCCTTTCTCTCCCTGAAGGATTTATTAAACCCTTCTGCTTGAGCGACTCAAGTGACACTTCCTCCCCTTCTTGAAATCCTCCCTCTGCTATGTCCTTTAAGTTCACAGGTAAATATTTGGGAAGTCCAGCATGCATGCCTTACAATATTGAGATACTCAGATTAGATGGATTTTGGCATAACACATGCATAAATAACCAAACAATGAGCTTTGATTAATGAACTTGATATGTGTGCGACACATGCATATGTTAGCATGATAAACTAAAATGTGAGTACATGAAAATGGTGGGAGTAATCCTCAGAAGTTTAAGAAGAATTACAACCTTCAATGTGAATTCTGCAAATTGAAAGGACATACTAGAGAGACTTGCTGGAAACTTGTTGGTTATCCAAATGATCACAAGTTCAAGAAGAAGTCTAGGATGGAAGGTAGCAATGCAGCTTATAATGTGTCTCTTGGTACACAGCTCAGTCATCATGGTCTAGGATCACGTAATCAACATGCAGGGCAAGGTTTTCAGTCTCATGATACAGGAATTCAAGTTGGTTCTGATGTGCAGATGAATCAAGTAAGTCAAATGGGAAGTGTACCATTCACTAAAGAGCAATATGAGCAAATCTTGAGAATGATTAATAGCAACAACACTGGCTCACATGCAGGAGAATCAACAAGTGTTGCTACCACCTCTAATGCAGGTATTAGTGCTTTCTCTGCATCTGTTAAGTCCAGAGAATGGATTATAGATACGGGGGCTACTAATCACATGGTAGTTGATTTAGATTTACTCCTTGGACACTCTATAACAAAGTTAGACACACCAAGAGAGGTGTATTTGCCAAATGGTGGTACTACTAAAGTAACACATGTGGGAAGTAGTTGCTTATCAAAAGATAATGTGGTAACTAATGTATACCACATACCAGAATTTCAATACAATTTGTTGTCAGTATCACAAGTGACCAAAGAATGGCAATGTTCAGTAAATTTTTTCCCTGATTTCTGTGTCTTCCAGGATCTTTACACTGGAAAGGTGAGGGGGATTGGTAAGCCTGCTGGAGGACTATATCTACTGGTTGGATAGCAAGACAATGAGATTTCACAGCATGCAGCTAATAAAGTGACAAATGGTGGTACATTGACAATAAGTAATGATGACATAGACCTTTGGCACAGAAGATTAGGTCATGTGTCCACTCATGCTCTAAAGAAAATAGTTACTTCTGATATTCAAAGTATAGAAGATAGAATAAGGAAATGTACTATGTGTCCTTGTGCAAAACAAGCTAGATCTTCTTTTCTCTCAAGCAATATTCAGAACATGTTGTTTTGATCTTGTGCACATGATGTGTGGGGACCTTATAAGATAGCAACTATGAATGGCAATAAATATTTTTTGACAGTTGTGGATGATTTCTCAAGATTTACATGGGTCTTTCTACTTGAATTCAAGACTGATGTGTACATTCAGATTAAACAGTTTCTTACATATGTTAAAACACAGTTTGGTAAGGTTGTTAAAGTAGTAAGAAGTGATAATGGAACTGAGAACTCAGTATGCAGTAACTTGTTCAGTACAAATGGCATCATACATCAGACAACCTGTGCTTATACACCTCAGCAAAATGGTGTTGCTGAGAGAAAGCACAGGCACATCCTAGAAGTCACAAGAGCAGTCAGGTTTCAGGGTGCTATTCCCATACATCTTTGGGGTTATTGTGTGTTAGCTGCAGTGCACATTATTAACAGGTTACCTAGTTCAGCTATTGATTATCAAGTTCCTTATGAGAGGTTATATGGTAAGAAAGCTAACTACGATCACTTGACAGTGCTGGGATGTCTATGCTATGCTAAAGTGCTGAATGAGCATGACAAGCTAATGCCTAGAGCTAGAACCACTGTGTTGATAGGGTACTCTAACACACAGAAAGGATATGTTCTCTATGACATATCTAGCAAATTTGTGTCTGTGTGTAGAGATGTTTCATTTAGGGAAGATATATTCCCATTTAAAGTGAACAAAGATCAAAATAAGTCACCTGTTCATATATTTCCATTGGAGGATCAATGTCCAGTAGTAGGTGATGTTGTGATACCTCTGCAGATTCCAGTAACTACGACATCTCAAGGAATACCTGACTCAACCAATCAGCAAGAGCAGCAACAACAGGTTGTTCCTACTCCTACACACACTATAACTAAGGTGTATCAAAGAAGATCCACTAGAAGTCAAAGGGTTCCTGACTCACCTAAACAACAAGTGCAACAAGAGATATCTATAGCTGAGAGGACAGAAACTCAGGCACCTGCATGTCAGGATCAGAGGAAATCAACCAGAGAAAAAAAACCACCTGTGTGGATGACGGATTTTATCCCTACTGGCAAGACCAAGAAGGAACCTTATGATCTAGCAAACTATGTTACTTATGACAAATTGTCTTCTCAGTACAAAGCCTATATAGCAAATTTATCTTCTATTGTTGAACCTACAAGTTACTATGAAGCATGTAAGGATTCAGGAGTAGAGGCTATGAAGAGGAGATAGCAGCTCTTACTTCTAATCACACCTGGGATATAGTGTCCTTACCTAAGGGTAAGAAACCTATAGGTTGTAGGTGGACATACAAAGTTAAATATAAAGCCAACGGTGAAGTAGAAAGGTTCAAGGCTAGACTTGTAGCAAAAGGATATGGTCAAAAAGAAGGCATTGATTACAAAGAAACCTTTTCTCCAGTTGTAAAAATGAAGACTGTCAGAACAATACTGGCTACTGCAGCAAGAAGGAAATGGTTTGTTCAACAGATGGATGTGTATAATGCTTTCTTAAATGGTGATCTAACTGATGAGGTGTACATGGAACTACCCCAGGGATTTGCTAGTCCGGGGGAGAATGCAGTGTGCAGACTAGTCAAATTCCTATATGGACTAAAGCAAGTTCCTAGACAGTGGAACAACAAGCTATCAGAAGCTCTACTTAAGTATGGTTTCAGTCAAAGTAAATATGATCCATCACTGTATATCAAGAAAACTACTGAAGGAATTACTCTTGTGTTGGTATATGATGATGACATGTTAATTATTGGTGACAGTCTCAAGCTAATAAAAGAAAAAAGGTAAACTTGGAACAAAGTTTCAAGATGAAAGATCTGGGGGAGTTAAGGTTCTTCCTTGGAATCGAATTTGCAAGGTCTGATAAGGGAATACTAATGCATCAGAGGAAGTATGCATTAGAATTGTTATTAGAATTAGGACTAACAGCTGCTAAACCTATCTCTACACCTATGGACTACAACATTAAACTAACCTCTAGGCAGTTTGATGATCATGTAAAACAGATTCAGCCAGATGAAGATCCTTCAGCTGATAAAGTAATCTATCAGAAACTGATTGGAAAACTACTCTACTTGACAATGACCAGACCTGATATAGCATTCTGTGTTCAAACTTTAAGTCA
Organism: Capsicum pubescens; assembly: GCA_030864215.1. Lineage (NCBI taxonomy): Eukaryota > Viridiplantae > Streptophyta > Magnoliopsida > Solanales > Solanaceae > Capsicum > Capsicum pubescens. The sequence goes on from CM061548.1 coordinate 415,335,094, forward strand.
GTTTTTACACGCTCCCAAGAAATCTCATATGGATGCAGCATTAAGAGTAGTGAGGTATGTCAAGAATCAACCAAGTCATGGTGTGTTATTGTCCAGTGATCCAAATGAGGAAGTCAGTGCCTTTTGTGAAGCTGATTGGGCATCTTGTCCTCAAACTAGAAGATCTATTACTGGATACTTTGTGAAGATCGGAAAGTTTGTGGTTGCCTGGAAATCAAAGAAACAGGCCACAGTCTCAAGAAGCTCCGCAGAAGCTGAGTTTAGAAGTCTTGCTGCAGTTATAGCTGAGCTAGTATGGATTGTAGGATTAATGACAGAAATTGGCATTGAAGTGCATCTACCAGTTGAAGTGTTTAGTGATAGTAAATCTGCTATTCAAATAGCAGCAAATCCTGTCTATCATGAGAGGACCAAACACATTGATATTGATTGCTTTTTTATAAGGGAGAAAATAGTTCAAGGGATAATTACAACTAAGTATGTTCCAACAGAAGATCAGCCTGCAGATATGCTAACCAAAGGTCTTACCAAAGCTCAACTGATGCATCTCAACTCCAAGCTAGGAATATGTGACATCTTCACACCTTCCTAGCTTGAGGGGGAGTGTTTGAGTATTGTAATACACGTTAATCAAGAATATTGTGTCAATGTATAGCTTGTTAGTTACTTTCCAGAAATCAGTTATAGTCCATTAGTTAGTTATAACTAACTAGTAGCATTGTGAGTAGCATAGTTAGTTATGACTCTAGTATGTGGTCTATACATGCCTATCTCATGTACCATTTATCATTCATTCAACTCAATTCAGTAATCAAGAAATCTGCACATTCCCTATTCCATATCTCTGCTTCATTTCTCTGTTTCTTTCTTCTCCTCTTTCTCTCTTGATCTTAAAGAACTAGTTGTACCTAGTTTAATTACCTAGATATATTGACAAAATTATTTAGTCCAATCTATTACGAGGAAATAGTAGGATTCAGCAACCCAACCTATACAAAGGGAATCGATCACTTTTACTAGGTTGGAGCCATAAAGCTTAACTTAAAAGGATTGTGTGGTTAAGTCATTCCACATGTTAACATAATGTAGTGCACCAACTCCGCCTTAGTTCCAAAACCAATGATAAGTAGAAATGGGACTTATTTTGGTAGGCATTGCAACAAAAAAAATTTTTAGCCAAAGAATGGTTTACGTCAGTCTAAATTTTCCTTATGGATCCACTATCATCTAGTTGTTGAAAGAGAACCCTTAGAATGGTGCATAGACTGAACCCTTAGAATGGTGCATAGACTGATGATACTCGAAGGCACACTAGGAATCACCTTCTTTCAGCAATATTTTAGTTTTCAGAGAGAAAGTTAAAAGCATAGGATAAATAGCATTTCCTAGTCTGAATCCTGGACTTGGTTCACGCTTCTTGCAAGACAACCTTATGATCGGAAAGTGAAGACTACTCAAGTGCCACATTGAGACTAGAGGGTCAAGGCTCTTGATATTCTTTTCAAGTCAAAGAAAGAATAGTCCTTTGATTCGAGGGCCTTCTCACCACCTTAGTATGAACTTTCCATCCTTCTTCCTTCTACGATAAGTTCTCCCGCTATGGGAAAGTAAGAAATGGACATGCTCTATGACCACTGATACTCTTCATTACGGCATAGGGAGCCGTTGTTTGAGTGAGAGTTCCTAAAATGCTATTCATTTTGCAGTAAGAAACTTTTTGACAAAGGTCTCAGCTGGTTGGGTGCTTGAGCACATTTCTGATTTCTCTCCTATCGACCACAGCTTCCCTTTGAGTTTAAATAAGGGGTAACATTATTGCAGAAGACAAAAGGATGAGGAATCCGGAATATTTGGAAATGAGAAAAGACCGATTTTAAGATATTCTTGCTTGATATTGTCTATATGTGCATTGCTTTGTTTCTTACTGCAGTATGTTCACCATTGTGAATAAATCTCTTAGATTAATCATCAGTATAGCTAAAGAACCCTTAGTATTGGCAAGCATACATATATATCTCCATCAGATGCAGATAAGACTTTTTCTCATCGTATGAACAATTGACTCTGCAGTGACCCATAACCAGATGAAAAAAATAAAGATGTTGGTAAAGAAAGAAACACATAGAGCACCCAAACGAGTGGCCTAGTCGTTAATGAAGTGGGTTGAGAACCATGAGGTCTCAGTTCAATTCCATATATCGGCACTGGCAGGAGGTAGACGGTACCCCATGGGATTAAGTGCACAGAAGGTGGTCCGAACACCACATATATTAAAACAAAAGGCACATAGTCAAGCTAAAGCTATAAATTCTATAACAAACTAAATGCACTTATTCATAAACCCTTCAATGCTAAATTATAACACTGCAGATGGACACAAAAACGAACAACAAAACAAAGAAGAACTAAATCCAACACAAACTAAGATTACATAACTATGCTGAAGCAATACAACAAAGTGGGGTCTAGAGAGGTTAGAGCGTACACAGAATTTACGCCAACCTTGGTAGGTAGAGAGGCTGTCTCTGATCGACCCTTAGCTCAAGGAATGTTAACAAATTATGTTGAAACAATACAACAACAATATAGCCCGTATAATCCCACAAATGGGATCCGGAAAAGGTAGAGGGTACACAAACCTTACCCCTACCTTTGAGAATGTAGAGAGGTTGTCTCCTTGACCGGCCATCATATTAGCAAATAAACGTATTCCTAAGCATAAACCCTCGGCTCAAGGAATGTTAACAGATTATGCTGAAGCAATACGACAACAAACAAACTTATCCAGTGGATTTGGGAAGGTAGAGTGTATACAGACCTTACCCCTACCTTATGGAGGTATAGAGGTTGTTTCCTATAGATCCTAAGCTCAAAGAATGTTAATGAATTATGATGAAGCAATACAACAACATACACAGTGTAATCCTCCTACAAAGTGTCTGAGGAGGGTAGAGTAGGGTAGAGTGTAGGCAGACCTTACCCCTAATTGGAGGTAGAGAGGCTTTTTTCGATAGACCCTCAACTCAAGAAATGTTATTATGTCGAAGCAATAATACAACAACAACAACAAGATACCGAGTTTAGTCCCACAAAGTGGGGTCTGAGAAGGTTGCAGTGTACGCATACCTTACCCCTACCTTGGAGGTAGAGAGAGCTGCTCCAAATAGACCCTCATCTCAAGGAATATTAACAACAAATTACGATGAAGCGATGTTAACAAATTACCACCAGCAATTCCTCTCAATGCTAAACTATTAACACTGCAGAAATAGTGGAGGCAGAATTTTTGCTAAGAGATTCAACATCTATTATATAAACATTAAAAAAATTGATCTTGTATACAAAATGTGTTTTTTACGGCGTAGGAAGTTAATCTGAACCCCGTTCCATCCCTCTAGCTCTGCCCTGTCAGCATCAGGGCATAGAAACAGAAACAAACACAGGAAAACTAAATCCAACACAAACTAAGATAACATACTTATGTTGAAGAATACCGACAACATACCCAACGAAATTCCACAAGTGGGGTCTGGCCGTCTGGGGAGAGTAGAGTGTACACAGACCTTACCCCTATTTTATAGAGGTAGAGAGGTTGTTTCCAGAGGACCCTCATCTCGAGTACAACAAATCAAAGCATGTATGAAAAGGGAACCGACGGTGAAGAAAACAGAGCAACTAATAAAGAAACACTAACAACAACAAAATAATGCAATAACAGAAACTCCATAATCATATTAAAGAAATCTTAACAAACTACCTCCAGCAATTCCTCTCAACTTAGAAAGTCTCCTATATAATGGCATTTGACCCCTTCAAACCCCTTTCTAACACCAGGCCCAGACCTTGATTTACGACCTCTCATACCAAAACCATAACTACCCCCCTTGTCTAGCTGAATGCCCTCTTCCTTGCCTCTTCCTATTCTTTGTAGCTACAGGCTGAGGACCTAAATTTTTAATCCTAAACCTAAACAACTCCAATTTGCATTCATGACCAAACATAACTCCAGTTTATAAATATCATTTTTCACTTTGAAAGAAAAAACTACTTTTTTTTCACATTTTACAATGAAACAGGACCAAATGCCCACTAAGATTACATAATTATGCTGAAGCAATACAACAACAACATACCCAGTGTAATCCCACAAAGTAGGGTCTGAGGAGGATAGAGCATGGCAGACCTTACCCCTACCTTGTCAGGTAGAGATGTTGTTTCCGCTAGACCCTCGACTCAAGAAAAAACAGTACAAAGCAGTCCATAAAACGAAGTAACGGAAGTACAAGAATCAACCGATAATAACAAAACAACACATAGTAGCACAACAGAAACTACAATATAACAATACGATAAACGAGGCAGAAGGAATCAATAGATTGTAACAGAAACCGAATCGAAGAACAAGAAACTACAAAAGCAATAGCATGACAACAATGTTTAACAAATTACCTCCAGCAATTCCTCTCAACTTAGGAAGTCTCCTATATAGTGGCATTTGACCCCCTTCAAACCCCTTTCTAACACCAGGTCCAGACCTTGATTTTTGACCTCTCATACCAAAACCACAACTACCCCCTTGCCCAGCTGAATGCCCTCTACCTTTCCTCTTCCTATTCTTTGTAGCCCCAGGTTGAGGACCCAAGTTATTAAGCCTAAATCTAACACTTCCAGTACCAGAATCAGCTGAAGGAACACCAAAACTTGAAGCTTGGTTAACAATAACAAAAGGGCTTCTTGTTCTTGATTTGCTGAATTTGATTGAAGGAAAAAGATTGGAACTTGGCTTCAAATTTCTTGTATTTCCCTGAAAAAAGTTGGTAATGAGTATGCATAATTTGCTATGTTGCTCGGGCTCTTCAAAAATGTCAACAGACGCGTCTAATATTCTCAAAAAGTAAGTATTTTTAGAGAATCCGACACGCGCGCAACATCTAAAGTGAATGTATAAGTTTCTATGCTTCTTAGAATGTGTCGGATTCTCCAAAAATAGTGTATCTTTGGAGAATCCAACTCGGGTGCAACATCAAAAGTGAAACGTATAATTTGCTATGTTGCTTGTACTCTTCAAAAATGTCAGCGAGTGTGTGTCAGATTCTTGAAAAGTAGTGCATCTTTGGAGAATCTAACACGGGTACAACATCAAAAGTGAAACATATAGTTTGCTATGTTGTTCGTACTCTTCAAAAAATGTCGGTGGGCGACTGTCAGATTCTTGAAAAGTACTATATTTTTAAAGAATCCAACACGGGTGCAAAATCAAAAATGAACGTCTAATTTGCTGTGTTACTTATACTCTTCAAAAATGTCAGCGGCGAGTGTGTGTCAAGTTTCTTGAAAAGCAATTTATTTTTGGAGAATCTAACTCGGGTGCAACATAAAAAGTGAATGTATAATTTGCTATGTTCCTTGGAACCCTCAAAAATATCAACAGGTGGGTGTCGGATTCTCTAAAAAAGTTTTTTTTAATTGGAGAATTCGATACTAGTGCAACATTAAAAGTGAAGAGTACGGGCAACTTAGATAATCTTGAGTGAAAATTTGAAAAAAAATAAAAAAAAAAAGAGAGATAAAGAATGTACCTTAAATGATGAAGAAAGCTGTGGAATGAGTGAATTTGTTGTTGTTGAAGGTGTTGCTGAGGAGATGGAGAGGAGAGAAGCCATTGCTCAAAAGGATAGTCTTCACTATCCAACCAACAAAAGTGAATTTTAACGGATAGGGGTGGTTAATTGAGGTTTTTTTTTTCTTTTATATATATATCCTTTTATTTTGGGTGTGAGGTGTGGGGGGTTGGTTTCAGTTTTCACCGACTAATTCGGATTGCACATGGCAGGATCCATTCTGGGGGTGACGCTTGCAGCGGGATTTTCTTCATATCTAGGCTCGAATTCGAGATTTATGATTAAGAGTGGAGTAGTACTACCACTACACCACAATCTATGTTGGTATAAAAATTAATTAATACGTGAGTACTCCCTCCGTTTTAAAAAAAATGACCTACTTTTCTTTTTAGTCCGTTTAAAAAAGAACGACTCCTTTTTTTTTAGCAACTTTTTAATTTTAACTTTCCACGTGACATGTTTAAGATCACAAAATTGAAGAGCATTTTGGTACATTTGACAATATTTAATTTAAGATCATAAAATTCAAAAGTCTATTATGTTTTTTTAAACTCCATATCAAGTCAAATTAAGTCATTCTTTTTTAAATGGAGGGAGTATTAATTTGGTATTTTCATGAAAAAAAAAGAAACAAAAAATTAGGACTATATGATACAAATTCCTACAATGGAATACATTGAGGGGAGTTTGGTTGAGAAACTACTTATTCTGGGACCAACTATTCCGGGATAATTAGTTATCTCATACTCAAGAAGATATAAAAATAATATTACTATTTCGGAATAATTAATCTCGGAATGAGTTATCCAATGCATTTTATCTCAACCAAATATGAGATTAGCTCATCCTAAAATTAATCCGGCGATTAGTTATCCCTTATCCCTCCTACCCAACGACCCCTGAGTCCGGATAAAAGGAAGAATCTAGAAGGATAATTTGCATATTTACAACTTTTAAATTGAAGATAAAATAAATATTAGAGCTTAAAAAAAGACAATTGCATAAATTAGCCCCTACTAATGACTACAACTTCAAAATTTAACCACATTTTAATTCACTTCATGAGATAGAAAGGGCCATAGAGTCAATGTTGTACTTGGATTTAAATATAAAAATTCCCAAAATCATTATTTCTATGTATTGAGATTCATGGAAGGAAAATGGGCCTCATGTGATCCTTTTGGGCCCATCTTAAAGCAAATGCTAAGTGGGCTCACTATGAAAATTGTTCAAATGACCCACTTCAACTTTAGTGGATCCATCAAAATGATGGTAGCTTCACTTGGTTCAAACAAATTAAGTTCAATAACAAACTTCAATTATCTTTCTATATTTGAGAATAATTTAATGTGAAACTTCTCATTTTACTGTTGATAACAGGGAGATATTAGTAGCTCAGTTGGTTAGCTAACTACTTGAATCTTCGCCGCCTGATTGATGAAGGTTCGATTCCCACCTTGTAATCCCAACAACATCCCTCTGTAATCTCACGAGTGGGGTCTGAGGAGGGTAAAATGTACACATATCTTATCGCTACCTCGTAGAGGTAGAGAGACTGTTTCCGATAGACCCTCGACTTAGTGGTACCTCCCCTATTTCCCTTTCCCTATCTCCCATGCAATAATTTTTTTCTTTAAACAAAATTTTAATATTAGAATTTTACTGTCACACAAGAGTCATGGAATGATAAACAATGAATCTTCACCTTATTGATGAGCGATCAATTCCCACGTTGTAATTCCAACAACAAAATCCCAATGTAATCTCACAAGTGGGGTTTGAGAAGGGTAGGATGTATACAGATCTTACCGCTACCTCCTAGAGGTAGAGAGGTTGTTTTCGATAGATCCTCGACTTAGTGGTACCTCCCCTAGTTTCCCTTTCGCTATCTCCCATGCAATAATTTTTTTCTTTAAACGAAATTTTAATATTATAATTTTATTGTCACACAAAAGTCATGGCATGATAATTAAACACGACATATTTTTTTTTAAAAAAAATTATATCTTTCTAAAACTCCTCGTTCGATCAAACCAATTGACGTAGAATGAACTGGAGGAAGTATAATTTATGATATATAATAGCATGCCCGAGCCAGATGGAGGTTGCACACACCTTGACTATTCTACAAAGTTATCAGCCCGCGGAAATTAAATCCATATATAATAAAGTTTAAGTAATATACATCGTTAGGTACATTACCATTGTAGGATGTAATTTTTGTATATTAATTTAAAATAAAATATTAGATGCGTAGCTGGTGAATTAACCTACAAATCAAATAATTCAGCTGGTATTTTCTTGTCTATCTGAATATATATAAATATAAAAGTAAAAAATTGCTAAGACATTCTTGTAATGAAACTCAAAACTACATCAATTTCAAGAAAGGACAATCTCTTACATGAAACTTCATCAATAAAACACAAATTGTGTAAGACAACAATATATATAAATATATATATGCATGCAACATGTACAGTACATATTTATGCAGAGAAAAAAGCCAGTAATTAATAAATACTACTTGTTTTTATATTTGATAAGGATGTAACAAGCTATAGGGGTTATAGTTTAGTAGGTACAAAAACCCTATAGACCTAATTGTATTTTTTTTTTTTTTTTTTTTTTTTATATAAAATATGAATGATGATGATGATTGATTAAAGGTGTGGCATCAATTTTGAAACTACAATGATATCTTGTGGCAAATGATTAGTCGTTTTCGTCTTGAATTTCGTTTGAATCCCAACTTGTTTCCATTGGTCAATGTAGATCTTCATTATGAACTCATTCTTCCTTTTCTTCTTTGAGTTTTTTTGTATGGAGAATCTTTGTGTAATGGTAAAAGTTGTCCTCATATGATCAGAAGGTCATCACAGGTTTAATACGAAGAAATACAAGGTAAGAACGTGGTAAAGATGAAGAAATGCAAGGCAAGACTGTGGTAAAAGTTATTGTCGTATAACCAGGAGGTCATCACGGGTTAACCAGGAGGCCATCACGGGTTCAAGATCAAGAAATGCAAGGTAAGACTGTGGTAAAAGTTGTCGTCGTATAATCAGGAGGTCATCACGGGTTCAAGATGAAGAAATGCAAGGTAAGACTGTGGTAAAAGTTGTCGTCGTATAACCAGGAGCTCATCACGGGTTCAAGATGAAGAAATGCAAGGCAAGACTGTGGTAAAAGTATGCAAGGTAAGACTGTGGTAAAAGTTGTCGTCGTATAACCAAGAGGTCAATACGAGTTCATGATGAAGAAATGTTAGGTAAGATTGTAGTCTGTATATGCAAGATCAAATTAAATGTGTGTTTGGCTAAAACGTATTAGAATTCTCTTGATACAATGTGATATTGTACGTACACTTTCGATAAGACACGATTTTTTCTCAAAAGGCCTCACGCTATTATATTACGAGTATTCAACACCTTTCCTTTTTTTGTTCACACACTCAACAATCTCCTTTTGAACAAATTTCCCATAATGCATGACCCATAACTAGTGTCAGAGTCAGAATTTTCATTGAGATGGTTCAGAAGTAAACATACAAACTAGCCGAAGGGGATTCAACATTTACTATATATGCATAAACAATATTTTTAACCTTATAAAAATAATTAAAGATAATTTTTCATCGAAGAAAATTCTTATAATTAAATATAATTTTTCATCGAAGAAAATTCGGACGAACCCCCTGGATGAAAGGTGGCTCCGCCCCACCCATTACTATACGATTCACAACTTAGAGATTCAATGTATATCTGTGTGCCACCCACATTGTCTAAACCTTTCTCGGACCCTATGCATATATATAGCAGAAACTTAGTGCATTAAATTATTTATTTTATTAATTTATTTGCTTACATCTTACCTATGCTATTGCATCATTATACTTATATGCAACTTATATTTCTCATCATATTCTATGTCAACCAAAGCAAAATTACAAGTCATAACATTAAACTCCGTTCCACGTCATCACTCTATATCTACCCCCTCCCTTCAAAACAATGAGTTTAAATTATTTTTCGCTCTGATACCAATCGTCAAGCTAAGTGTCGTAGCCAAAAAAGACTAACAAGGCAAGATATATATAATTCATTTTAACCTTAGGGTTTTCCCTACAAAAATAAATATTATAAAAAATATATTATACTTATACGTAGCTTCTACTTTTAATTATCTAAAATTCTTTTCTTTTCTTTCGAGTCAAGGATCTATTGGAAATAACTTCTCTATCCGATAAAAAGAGAGATAATTAAGGTATAATTTAAATACATCCTATCCTCTTAAACCCCCACTAATTATGGCATTACACTGAATATGTTACTGTTGTTACCTGACATGGTCGACGCTCCTCTCTTTGTTTTGTCATTTTAAATTATAGTATGTATAATCTTTTGGGTGATCAATTCATGAAAGACAAAATATATAAATGATTCACAATCATATTTTTACCATTGTTGTAACAAAATTTTACATGTTTGTTTTGGTGCATGTGTGCTGTAAAATGTACGTAAAATTATCACAAAAATAGTCACCCCAAATTTTATATGTGAAGAAGCATTGTTTCTTGCAAAAATGTTTGCAGCTTTGACTACCAATAGCTTTGCATGCATAAAAGTTGCTTCCACTATATATGTTTCTCTTCGTCATGTATCTATCAAATTAAAAGTTTGTAAAATATTTTTCTGAAAAATATATTATATTTTCACTTAAAGGGGGGAAAAAAGTCTTTCTCCACTTATGTTTTTAATTTCTCTAATAATTCACCTGAAATATTTTCTAGGTTTTAAGAGTGTGTTAATTAAATATCGAGACAAATTGTTTTATGGATATAAATTTTACGTTTTCGAAAAATATATTTCGATTCGTACCAAACACACCCTTAAATTGGAAAACAGGTTTCTTTAAAAATGAGAAAATTATAAATTTCTTGATGGAAGGTGAAAACAAGTTCCATAAGTGAATTTCTACGGTGATTGTCTAGAAATTCAAGTGGCGGAGTCAGAATTTTCTCTAATTAAGAAGAGATTCGAAATACAAAGATAAGTAATTTTAATTTCAACATCTATTGTATTCACAATGTGCTTATATAGGAAAAATATTTTTGGCTCACTCAGTAAATATCAGAATATAATACACCTACTTATTTTTCAGAAGATGTTTTTACGAGAAAACATTTTCCTTCATGCCAAACAGACCCTAAATGTTTTTTTTTTCCATAAATTTCTGATCGTACAACAGATGTGATTTATTTTTTTTACTATTTTTAAAAGTACAATATAGTGATGAGTATAAAAAAGTGTAAGCAATTGTTGGGCTAGATGAAATGAAATTTTAGCTAATTTGGGTATGATTGAAGAAGGGTAATATTGGGTAAAGCATCTTGATCCAAAACCAAAGAAATATAAGTATCCCATAGTATATTTTACTTGTCACGTTTTGCTTTACGAGAGATATGAAAAAATTATACAAAAAAAATACTATAAGTTGTAATTTTTCTCATATTAACATGATGAAAAAATATATCTTAATATATCGGTCAAAGTAGACGTATCATTTGATTCTCGATAAGCGAAATGTGACAAGTTAAAATGAATGAGGATGAAAAAAAAAAAAAAAAAAAAAGTACCACACGAGAGGTGATGAATAATACAGAATTGTTGTACTAATAAAGAGTATCTATTTTCCTGACGAAGTATAAATGTATTGGCACTCTCAGTTTTTGGAATTTAGTCACTTGTTGGAAATTATTCTTTGGCCAATTTAAACATTTAATTGGTCATTTATATGTGTACGTGTGAATGTGTTTTTTGTTTTTTCAGAATTATTCAGAATATGGAAAAGGGTATTTGGATTTACCATTGAATTTTATGTCTATTCACTAGTCACTAGCTAGTACTTGGGAGAGTGACCAACAATGTCATGGTGGATGAGAGTGGGACCCACCATCTTTAATCACAAGTTTCGAATTCAAGTCTTGCGTATAAAAAATAAAGACCTTGTTAGGGAACGATTCTTATTAAATGGCCTTATGGGGGCGTGAATTTGAAGAGGCAGGGTTTCAATGCGGATATGAAAGGTTCCTATTAAATGGCCTTACAAGGCGTGAATTTGAAGAGTCAGGGTTTCAATGCGGATATCAGGCAACAGCAACAACAACGTAACAAATATATCAGTATAATCCCACAAATAGAGTCTAGAGAGAATATTTTGTAGTTGTGCGTACCCCTAACTTGAAAGATAAAGAGGTTGTTTCCGATAGTCGATCCCACTTCTGCTCAAGAAAAAACATTTCAAAACATTTTGAAGAAAAAAATAAAGGCCGAGAAAAAACCATGACACCGAACATTGGGTGGGAACTAAAAACCACTACGTGGGAGAGTGAAAAGGGCAGTCCGCTGCACTAAGCTCCCGCTATGCAAAGGGTCCGGGGAAGGGCCCAGCCACAAGGATGACCTCATGATCACGAGTGAGAGTGAGTCAATAATAATGTAATATTAACACAAGAGAAAGAATTAAAGCAAGAAGAATACTAAAAATTATTCATAGTATACACTAATTGTAGTTTACATTAGTTGCTACAGATTTTTCATATCCAACTCCAGTTTAACTATTGTTTCAGTACTACTGATGTTTTTTAATGTAATTTTTTTTCTGAAGTCTATTAGAAAAGAGTTGTTTACTTGCTTTATATCTTGTATATAATTAGAGCTACAGTCATATGGAGTAACTAATTAAGAAGTTCTCAAGTAGTTTGTTGGATGCTAGGTTTTTCGATTTCTCATCTGTTGTTCGATATCTGTATTTAGAGTTCGACTAATCTAGATTAGCGCCAAAAATTCCCATTTTACAAGGTAACATTATTCCTAAGTAACATAGTCGACTCCATTCCTAAGTTTCAAACCCTAGACTTCTGATTATAAAAAAGAAAAATACACACCTAATTTGTATTGCTATGATGACTTACCATATCTAAGACATAATATTATGTCTGAGTAGCGTGGTGTACTAAAGTTTTTGCTATGTACGGGGTTTGGCAAAAGGTTGGGACCACAAAGGTCTATTGTACGCAGTCTTACCTCACATTTCTGCAAGAGGTTGTTTCCACGACTTGAATAACCCGTGAACTCCAGCTTACATAGTAGCAACTTTATCAGTTACCTCTAGACTCCCTTTCAAATGAGTACAACAAATTTATTACTTCCCCCGTCCCATTTTATGTGGCATCCTTTCACTTGACACGATCGTTAAGAAAAAAGTAAAGATGTTTGAAACTTGTGACTTAAAATGATCCCTCGGTAATGATAAGAAAAGACATCAAAAGAAAAGAAGAACAATAACAACAAATTCCCACTCAGTAAAGATAAGAGTCGTTTGGTGTGAGATATAAGGTATAGGGTATAATTCCCGAAATAAAAATGCAAGATTATTTTATCCCATGTTTCGTTGGAGCTAGGTACTAGCTAGACATGCTATTATTATCCCACCATTTATACCTTAGTGACGGGATAAGTTATCCCATATACATGATGTAATAACTAATTCCGAAATAACTTGTTCCCAGTCAAACGATTGGTTTGGGGGAAGAACAAGTCCAATTGAAGTTAAAAAACAGTGAAATTACTGTAATGGGTTGTTTGGCAGGAGGGGGGGGGGGGTATAAGTGTCGTGGTCCAGAAATTAAAGTCAGGATACAAATCATAACCTAATGTACAAAGTCCATGGTATACTGTTAAATCCATCATCCAATCTTTCTTGTTGAATATGCAATGTGGGAAAGGGATTTGACTTATGTACATTAATATATAGTGTAATTCTTTTTTTTTTTTAGAAATAGTATAAAAGGATCGTCTGATGCACTAAAACTCTCGTTTATAAATGTGAATAGGAAAGGGTTAGACCACAAGTTAAAAGATCTATTGTACGCAGTCTTACCTTGTATTTTTGCTAGAGACTGTTTCTACGGCTTGAAATATATACTAATGAAAACTTTTGCCAGAGGCTAATTCCACGACTCGAAACATATATTAATGAAAGCTTCAAAGGCTGATTCCACGGCTCGACACACATAATAATGAAAGCTTCTGCTAGAGGATGATTCCACGGCTCGAAACACATATTAATGAAAGTTTCTGCTAGAGGTTGATTCCACGACTCGCAACACATATTAATGAAAGTTTATGCCAGAGGCTGATTCCACGAATCAAAACATATATTAATGAAAGTTTCCACCCGAGACTGATGCCACGGTTCGAAACATATATATATTAATATATTTCTGCCAAAGGCTAATTCCACAACTCGAAACATATATTAATGTAAGTTTCTGTCAGAGGCTGATTCCACGAATCGAAACATATATTAATAAAAGTTTTCACCCGAGACCAATTCCACGGCTCGAAACATACATATATTAATATACTTTTGCCAGAGGGTAATTCCACGACTCGAAACATATATTAATGAAAGCTTCTGCCAGAGACTGATTCCACGGCTGGAAATATAATTAATGAAAATTACTGGCAGAGGCTGATTCCACGACTCGAAACATATATTAATATACTTCTACCAGAGGCTGATTTCACGACTCGAAACATACATTAATGAAAGTTTTTGTTAGAGACTGATTCCATGGCTCGAAACATAATTAATGAAAATTTCAGAGGCTGATTCTACGACTCGAAACATATATTAATATACTACTGCCAGAGGCTGATTCCACCACTCGAAACATACATATATTAATATACTTCTGGCAGAGGGTAATTCCACGACTTCGAAACATATATTAATGAAAGCTTCTGCCAGAGACTGATTCCACGGCTGAAAATATAATTAATGAAAATTACTGGCAGAGGCTGATTCCTCGACTCGAAACATATATTAATATACTTCTACCAGAGGCTGATTTCACGACTCGAAACATACATTAATGAAAGTTTCTGTTAGAGACTGATTCCATGGCTCGAAACATAATTAATGAAAATTTCAGAGGCTGATTCTACGACTCGAAACATATATTAATATACTACTGCCAGAGGCTGATTCCACCACTCGAAACATACATATATTAATATACTTCTACCATAGGCTAATTCCACGACTCGAAACATATATTAATATACTTCTGCCAGAGGGATGATTCCACGACTCGAAACATATATTAATAAAAGTTTCTGCCCGAGATTGATTCCATAGCTCAAAACATATATTAATAAAAACTTCCGCCAGATACTGATTCCACGACTCGAAACATACATAATGAAAGTAAAGAGAAAATTGGAGCAGCTTTAAACATACCCCTATAAGGAAAATGTGGGTTTGCATGATCAGCAGCAAGCTGACTCTATGAATCTACATATATATCATGTTAAAATATAGTGAGGGGTCCGACTTTAGCTGTTGGCATTTCTTTTCTTTCTTTAATTCAGATTTCCCAAAATCTTTTTACACAGTTTATTCATACAACTTTTTTAGTATAGTCTCTGATATCTAGCAGCACCTAATTGCACCTTTGCATTTCTTCCAAGATTCTTAATTCATCTGTCTCAGTTTACGTGACACGTTTTTCTTTTTAGTCTATAATCGTTCGATCAAGAGAAAAAAAAAACTATTGCTAGAAGCTAGCCAATGTACATTATTGGGGGCGGAGATAGAAGTCTAGTTATGGATTTGATCGAATTAATTAGTGATTTTTGTTCATATAACGTATTTGTATTAAGAAACTCATTAAATTTTATAACCTGCTCCATCAATTTTAATTTGCTTGTCTTAATTTCTTTTTTTACTCTACTTAAAAAAAGAATTGTTTATTTCTTTTTCTTTTTTGATAACTCTTTATTTCTGACTTTCAACATGTCATGTTTAAGAGTATATGATTTCGACATGACATATTTAAGACCCAAATAGGTTAGTAAAACACTCTTTGGTTTTTTAGAAATGAATAATTTCTTAAGACTTGCGTCCAAGCTAAAAGCATCACTTATTTAGAAATCGAGGGAGTATTTCTTAGTACTTGAAGTAATCATTCTAAAGTCCAGAACCGATAAAGTAAAAATCCCGACTTCATGTCTTTATGTTATACATTCGTTTATTTCAACTGTTTTAAACTTTATGCTTGATCAAATTATATCACATAAATTACAACGACGAAAAAATATGACACATCAAGTCATATCTTGGTATAATACTAGGGTCTATTTTTTACTAGTAGTATTTTAATTTTCTTAGAGATTAGACACAACGATACCCCTAAACTATATCGAAGTTGCTATGACGTGCCTGAACTTTACAGGGGTTTTATTACCACACTAAGCTTATTTTTTTTTTTGTATTTTTATGCTCCTTTTGTGCTGACATAGCTGCCAAGCAAGTCAGCACAAAAGGGGCACAAAAATATTCTGCTACTTGACAACCACGTCAGCACAAAAGGCGCACAGAAATATTCTGCTACTTGACAGCCACGTCAGCACAAAAGGAACGCAAAATACAGAAAAAATGAATTCGGGAGGGTAATAAGACCCCCGTAAAATTTAAATATGTCATAACAACTTCGAGTATAGTTCGAGGATGCTTGTTCCTTATCTCATAAAAAAGGGCAGCCCGATTCACTAAAGCTACCGCTATGCGCGGTGTCCGGGGAAGGGTCCCGCCACAAGGGTGTATTGTACCCAGCCTTATCTTGCATTTCTGCCAGAGGCCTGTTTAATTTCAAGACTTGAACCCGTGACCTCCTGATCACATGACAACAACTTTACCAGCTATGCTCCGGGTCTCCCCCTTCAAATATATATTTAAAATTGTTCCTTATCATATATATATATATTTAAAATAGTGATTAGGTAGTAGGTATCTAAGTGGGTATATAGAGGTAAAAGGATCTTTGTCAAGCTACAGTAGTGTAGTACCTTTCATGAGTACAAGTCTCGGGATTTCAGCTCATAGAGGGAGAGAGTATAAAGCAAAAGAGAGTGACTCAACGTTTAGTGTTTCTGTAGCTCTCTACTTGTCCAACAGTACTAGTGTAAATGTATGTGTAATTTACCACTTACCACTTACCACCACCCATGGGTTGGGTTGGGTTGGGTCCCCTACAACCATCACACAGTCACACATCACATTGTTCTACCCATGGGTTGGGTTGGGTTGGGTTGGGTTGGGTCCCCTACAACCATCACACAGTCACACATCACATTGTTCTACCTAGCTAGGGTTGTAATAATTTAGTTCATGAAATTGGTTACACACAAAAAAATATTGTAATGTAGGAAGAGTATATAAGTACTCTGTCCGTCTTAGTTTATATGAGTTATAGGTTATCTTGACATGGAGTTTGAAACTTGTGATCTAAAATAATTAGAAAGGTGGGAATAATAGTTATTTTTAGTTTTTTTCACCTGGTGTTCGATGTCCGCGTTGAAGTCTCGACTATTCCGATCGTGCATTATTGCAGGGTCCATTATAGGGGTTGTGCTAGCTTCCATTAGGATTTTCTTCATATACAGGGGTTTAAATTCGAGACCTCTGATTAAGGACGATGGAGCAGTCTCATCGATCTCTACACCATAATCCATGTTTTTAAAAAAAATAAAAATTCATCCGGTGTTTGGTACCCGTATTGGAGCTTGACTAATCCGGATTTGCGCCGTGTAGGGCCCATTCGGGAGGAGCGCTCCCTACCAAGGATTTTTTTTCATATCCAGAACTCAAACCCGAGACCTCTAATTAAGGGAGGAACAACCCATCCACTGCACCACATCCTTGGGTGGTACACCATAACCCATGTTGCTAGGAAGTATATAATAAAGATTGTCTCAATTACTAGTTGGACGGAGATCATTAATTAATTTGATCCTCATAATCAAGACAATCTTTTTGAGACAGAGGGAGTAATAATACAGGAATTATTATGTGAATTTCACATAATTACGTCAGTATATATTTGTTTGTTTTTTGATTTAACATATAGTTTAAGATAATAAAGATGATTTTTAAATTTTGTGATTTTAAATTAGAGATATATAAAATGCATCAAATATTCTTCAATTTAGTTTAAATATGCCATGGGGAAAGTTATTAGATTAAAAAAGTTATCAAAAAAGAAAAGAAATGCATCAAATATTCTTCAATCTTATAGTTTTAAATATGCCATGAGGAAAGTTATTAGATTAAAAAATGTTGTAAAAAAAGAACAGAAACATTCTTCTTGAACAAGTTAAAAAGGAAAGTAAAACAAACGAATTGAAATGCAGAATATGTATTATATAAATGTACCTCTTTCTAATAGCTTATACCTTTTAGACGAGATAATTACATACTTCAAAAGGTATTAGCAACACAATTTAATTTAATTCATAAATTATGTAACCACGTTCCCTTTATGTAACCGTGTTTGATTAGTTATAAAGTTTTTTTTTTTTTTTTTAAAAAGCCTACTTTTAAATTAAATTTGTGATCTAAAACATGATATCGATTTTTTTTTATTTTTGGGACAGACAAACGCATAAAGTTTGTCACATAAACTAAATAGAGGAGTAGTATTACTTACACGAAAATTTATGTTGTGATTATTTTTGTTAATACAATTGACCAAACAACCCCTCAGAATAATAACGGAGCCATGCATTATTTTCACTAAAGAAATTTAAAATTTAAAGAAGCAAGGAAATCCAACCATATATAAAAAATAATTTTAATATTATATATATACATAAATACATAATAATATAACTTTGTGGGGAAATTTTTTTCTAATGAACCCTTGCGCACCTAGCTATCTTCATTTCTGCCTTAATATTACTCCAAATTCTAGTATGGCCCTCAACTTTAATAGACCAATGGACTTATATTAATAAAGCAATATGATAATTCTAAGTAGTACTAAAGTACTTTTATGTTTTTAAATGCCATGATGGAATTCACAGGTGCTGCTGGTTCTATTAGAATCTTTTTATATATATATAAATTTATGTTAGGGCCTATATTATGTTTAGGTTTAATTTAGTGGCCATAAGTATGAAAAAAAATTTCTAGTGTTTGACCTGCCAATAGAGTTGCTATTTTTTTTTTTTTTCAAAAATTTGCTGCTATCATTCAGACCCCCTAGGTAATAGCTAGAGCTATGTTAATTTGTACTTTTAATTTACACACACACACACATAGTAGAGTAGTAGACTAGCTGAGGAACTTGATAAATCTTCTCATCTACTTGTTCAAAATCATATGCAGCTTTTGGTCATTTCTGCAAAAATGTTCCCACAGCCACCCTACTAAGCTTCAATTTTGGTAATTCTTGGGTACATAAAATCACCCTTATTAAAAACAAACAGTTCAAAAACCTAGATGCATAGTGTATGTGTGTCTTGTTTACCATAAATTTAAAAAGAAAATTTGACATTAATTATTAGACCAGGTGTAGCACTGCATATTTGTTTTTTTGTTTTCATCCTAGCTAGAGTCCTCCTACTTTGGCTCCGACTAATCTAGATTCGTATTGAAAAGTCTCATTTTGGAGAGTAAATAAAACCACGATTTCATATTTAGGACCCGAACACGTGTTTCCCATTTCACCGCAAACTTTTTTTTTTTCTTTTCTTCATCCGGTGTTCGGTACCCGCACTGGAGCCCAACTAATCCGGATTCGCGCCGGGTAGGGCCCCATTCGGGGGGTAGCGCTCCCAACAGAGTTTTCTCCATGCCCAGGGTCGAACACTCGACCTCCTGGTTAAGGGTGGAGCAACCCCATCTGCTGCACCGCAACCCATGTTGGTATTTAGCTTAGTATTCATGTCTTTATATCTGAATTCCCTTAGTGAAAATCTGAACTACACGAGTTTCAAATTAAAATGGCATCAAAGAAGGCAAGAGGTCTTGGATTCAAATGATCTCACAGCCAACCAAAAGCAAAAAAATGTATACATATAAAAAAAATTAAAATTTCACGTGTTTGACTAATGAAAAAGAATCATGTTCACACGTGTGATATAATTAACTACATGTACCGGCCTAGTCATGCCAAAACCTAAATATTAAGTCAACAACACTTCCAAATGCCACTTCTTCTCGTCCCGTTCGTCTTCAAGACAACACACTAATATCGAGCTTAATCTTAATTCCACACGATTATGATCACACACTTCAATAATACCACAAAAAAAATTCGGAAAAATTATAAGTGGATGGGGGATATGTGGGGCAAAAGACTAACATTACATAAAAGGGATGTTTTGTAACTTTGAGTTGAAATCAAACTTTGTTGTCCCATGTTAAGGAGCAAAATCTAGTTCCATTTTATAACATGTTTTTTGTACCATATAGTTACTCTCCAATTGGATCCCTAGCTTCAAGCCAAACTAGTACATCTATCTACTAGATTTTTATGAGTGCAAAATTTCTCAAAAGCTGTTTTCACTTAAAATAATAATAATAATAATAATAATAATAATAATAATAATAATAATAATAATAATAATAATAATAATAATAATAATAATAATAATAAACAGTTAATTCTCTTTTTTTCTCTACCCCATTTTGTCAGATTTTGTATTTGGTCTCACTTTTCAGCCCTCCTCTCAAGTCTCAAACATCTCTTTTACATTATATAACTTAAGTTCTGTATACTGTCAGTATATAAATTTCCAATATTACATAAAATTAAACAATGACAATCGATAACTCTTCATATATCTCTCCTATCGCGATGTCATAAGATGTAAAAGGAGGTAAGGTTGGCACCCTTCATATTAATAAGTCATGAAAGATGAGGGATAGACTGCTATATAAACATTTAATTATACACTGATCATAGTGTAAAATTAATCTTTTTAAACTGATAGTGTACAAAACTTTAATTATAATTCTACATTAAAAAGATCATTAGGACTAGAGAAAAAAGAAGTTAAACATAGCATAGGGAAATAAAGCAAAATAATATGAAAAAAAGCTACACTAAAATCCATCTTGAAATCGATCCAAATGTTGATGTTTCCCAGTAGAGCCACTTCCATTATTGCCAAGTCCAAGTCCATGTCCTATTGGTGCACCAATGCAAGTGTAATTATTGTTGTTGTTGCTGTTGTTACCATGATCAGATGCTAAAGCGGATGATCCCATGAAGTTATTAGGAGTAGTACTTGTCGAGTGTGTGTTGGATCCTGATAGTACGTGGCCAAGGAAGTAGTCGTTTGTTTGGGATGGATATTGATGATGAGATGAGAATGAAACCATGCGTGGTGGAGACGCGTACATGTATGGTGGTTGTGATGGTGGCGGTGGCAAAAGAGTGGTGGTGGTGGAGTTGCCTGAAAATAACCTTGTTGTTGGATAAAGCGATGGTGGTGGTGGTGGTCGATATGACAATGTTGGATCACCTATGTTTGTTGATTGGTGATAACCTCCCTGAGGAATTGTCTGGCAACTGCAAATATGTCAAAGAAAAAATCGAGTTTAAATTTCATGTACTGACAAAATATATTAAAATAACCAAAGATAAATTTCTCTAGTAAGTTTTTGTTAGTATAACAACTTGATAGGAATGACAAACATACAATAACATGTTAAAATATATTGATGGCGTAAAAAATAGTTGGATTATAATTTATAAATGTATATATAACATAAATAAATAGAAAAATTCAATATTACTAGCCAAAAGAGAAAATCCAATGAAAATCAGTACTACTCCTATTACATTTTATGTTCTTAAATATTTCATAAAAATATTTTATATGACTGTATAAAGTTATGATTAAATTAAAGTTACAATGAGAATTCCAAAAGTCAAAAAAGAAGAATCAGAATACATAAAAGTGTTTTTCTTTTTTGGAAAAGACTTTTTTGAAGCGAAAGACTAAAGATATATAAATAGTCACTCGTTCAACTATATGTATAGTTTATGTTATTATAGTTTGTGTATAATCGTATAAAATCATTGCGTATCGATTTGAAAAAGTAAACAGTAAATTCGACCAACTAAAATCGATACGTACCTTAGGTGATGAGGAGGAATTAGGTTATCGTTGTTGAAGACAAGTTGACGAGCTCGATTTAGTGTTTCTGTCTCCCTCTCTATTTCACAAATTATTAAAAAAAAAAAAAAAAAAAAAGAATAAAATTAAAAAAAAAAAAAATCAAATCAAAGAATATCTATTCCATTTATTTCCACCCAACCAACAGTTACTACTATTTTTGTTATGAAAACAAGATTGACATGACTACGCTTCTGGGAATAAAAATCATTGGCCAATACTGTTAACACCTCAAAATTATAACCCCAAAAAAGGAAAAATAAATTAAAAAATATTTTTAAAAAAATTGTAGCTCCTTCACTTTACTAATTCAATTTTGCTGAAAAATTTTGTCTTGTTTTTGTTAGTAGAAATTAAAATAAAGAAAATAAAGTAAAAGATATAATAATTTTTACACTATCAGACAACAATTGAAGGCAGGATTTTTAGATATACATATTAAAAATAATTTAACTTATATAGAATAATTTTTTGGCGAAGAAATGAACATCCTTCTATCTATCTAGCTCCGCAGCAACCATCAAAGTCACATTATTTGTAGATTTAGAAGGTAACATGTCTTAATTTTAAGGTAATAAATCTAATATAAGTATGTTTTAGTAACCCAACCTAAGTAGTACTCATATTGAAATCCTTAGAAACCATCACAAGTACGACCGACCTACATATATCTTTAAAAGAGAAAAAAGACATCTCGATGCACTAGCCTCCTGCTATGCATCAATTTGAAAAAGAATCCGATCACAAGAGACTGTTAATTTCCATCACAAGAAAGAAAATGTTGGATTGGACGGTCGTCATATTGAATCTCTAATTAAGAACCATCACAAGTACGATCAACCTATATATATCTGAACGAAAACATCATATCATCCAACATAACCTAGAATAAGAAGGTGACTCGTACAGACAACTAACTCATTTTCGATATTAATATTATATAAAAATTATTACTTTCACCGTCTAATTTCCATCATAAGAAGAAACTGTTGGATTGGACGGTCTTCATATTGAATCTCTAAGAGCCATCAGAAGTATGATCAACCTATACATTTCTGAACGAAAGTCGAAAACATCATATCATCCAACAAAACCTAGAATAAGAAGGTGACTCGTGCAGACAACTAGCTCATTTTCGATACTAATATCATATAAAAATAAAAAATTATTATTTTTACTGTCTACTTCCTAACATTGAATCTCTAAGAACCATCACCAGTATGATCGACCTATATATTTCTGAATGAAAACATCATATCATCCAACAGAACTTAGAATAAGAAGGTGACTCGTGCAGACAACTAACTCATTTTCGATACTAATATTATATAAAAAATATTATTTTCACTGTCCGGTTTTTTATAACCGGACAGTGAAAAGACAAGTGACTAACCTTGGCGATGGCGGTTCATGTGTCCCCCAAGTGCTTGAGATTTGCAGAACTTAAGGGAACAAAACCTACATTCATAGACTTTACCACAATCTTCTTTTCCATCTCTACTGCCACTTTTCTTTTTTCTATACCCTCCTGCAAAAAAAAATAAAAAAATTACTTGATGAGACCAATCAAAAGAATATATAATTTTCAACAAAATAAATAAATTTCTTTAATTAGTATTAGGGTTTTTGCTATATATAGGTAGCTAGGAATCAACTAGAACAATTTTCAAAAGTAAAATTCTATCTTTTGGAGAAAAGAGTTCTAAATGTCCAAAGGTATATACTTTCTTGCTAAAAAAATGAAAAATAAATAAGAGGTGCATCAGTAGATTTTTTTTTTTTTTTTATAATCATCATGTCTAAGTCAACTTGCGCACACCTCGACTAATTTTGGAATACATGTCACCATCCACCAGCATCAGGTACCAGATAACTCTGTCCATAAGGCTTGGATAGATGGGAATAAATCATATCTAGTGTATCAAATAGATTAAATAAGCTAGAAAGCTATAGTTTGCATGAGATTTTTGTTTTCATTTTGTATCAAGAATTAAAACCTTTTTTTTTCTAACTAAATTTTAGGTGACAAAGGGTTTTCTGACTTTTCTCCTCATGCTTCTTGTACTGAAAAGTTGTTTTGCCTCTTGTGGTCATTTTTGTGGAGGAAAATTTTATTTTTTCAAGAAAAGGAGATATGGAGTAGTCTAGACTCTACTAATTATTTGAAGAAAAATAAATCTTTGAAAATTTTAATCATCTTCTTTTTAGGTGGCAAAGGCTTTTATATGCAGGTTAGAAGGATATTCAGATAAACCCCTTCATCGAAAAGTCATACTATATATAAAAGATAAGAAAAAACTTTTTCTTTATGTATATACAGTAAATATCGAACTTTCGATAAAAACCATATCATGAAAAAAAAAGGTTTCTTTTTCAAGAAAACAAAAAAGAATGAAAAGAAGTTGATATGGAGAAAGGGGTTTTCATCCTTTTTTTTCTCTCAACATAAAATTGTATGTGGCAAAGGGGTTTTGTATATGGAAAAAGTTCTATTTTTTTTTGGTCAAGAAAAATAAAATAAAATAAAAATAAATAAAAGACAAGTTGATATAGTAGTAATTATTTGTACCAGAAGATGAAGAGCTACCTTCAAGAACTTGTTTACCATCTCTACAAGAATCTTCAGGTAAGTTGTTGAGGTCAAGGGGATTTCTTTCTGGACTCCTACAAAAAAAAATTAAAAATAAATAAATAATAAGAAACAAAAAAGAGATTAAAAAAAAAAATTGAAAGAAGTATAGTGGGGGTGCTAAGTTGCTCGGACTCTTCGAAAATGTCATATGGTGCGCGTTGGATCCTTCAAAAGTAGCGTATTTACGAAGGATCGGGCACGAATGCAACAACATATTTGAAGTGTCCGATCAACATATGTGGGGTGAACCCTACATGATGTGGGAGGAATAGTATTACTACAAGTGAGCAAAGAAGATTTGGCCAAATAATTAAAAAGACTTTCAGTTTGGGACTGAAAATGTATAGAGAGGCTATAGTTGGAGTTTGAGTTTGAAGACTTTGAGTGATGATGAAGAAAAAGGTTTGAGGTGTGTGTGTTTTGTGGGGCTTTCTCTATCAGTTTCTTTTAATTTTTTCTTTCTGCCAAATCTCTCTCTAAAATTGAACATACATATGCAGATCTAGGGGCTCTCGTGACTTTTTAAAGAGGAGTATATGTGTGTGAAAATAGGGACCACTTAACTACGTCATCAGTGACGGAGCCAGAATATTTCATTTAAGTACGTACAAATTTATGGCGAAGTGTATTCAACCGACTATCCTTCATAGTATGTGTCGCGCTACTGCGAGGATGTGTAGTGGGATGGATATCTAGGTTCGAGCTTCGGGAATAAAGACGGAGAAATTTATCTTGGTATGGATAGAGGTGGATTTAGGGTTTGAACATTATGCGTTCGATTGAGTTTGAGATTTTGTAATTGTACATTTTATATATTTTGGGTGTGTATATAGTCTAGTGGTCAGTGAAGTGAGTTGAGAATCATGAGGCCGTCGCATGTTCAATTCAAATCTTGACAAGAGTTAAAAATACTAGATGATCTCTTTCCATTAATTAGTCGAAATCTTGATAGATTTATAGAGTTTTCTGATATATGTGCTAGTAGGGGAGGTAGCAAGTATCTAGCTCGTGAAATTAGTCGAGTTGAACCCAAACTAATCTGAATACTACAGTTATAAAGAAAAACAACTGTGTTCGAAATTTATTATCTATACCGATTCTCAATATATTGTTTGACATGATATACCGGGTCAGGGGCGTACCTATGACCCTTTTTTTGGTGCGTTAAATTCGAAGGAAACTAGGTATAATTATGTAAAAAATAGTATATAAAATTGGTATAAGGCTTGGAAAAGCACCTCGTAAACCAAGAAGATAACTGAGTGTTTTAGTTTCCAAGCAGAACCTTAAAACTTCAGGCATCAACATACGTGTTTGAACCTCCCGAGCACCCACGACCCCTAAATCCTGAGTACTCCGCCACTGTACAGGGTTCGAGCCGCGGTTATGTACTTGATTTCATTGAACCCTTATTACATACTAGACTCGTCTTTGCTGATAGGAAGCGCTTCTCCCTTTATATGAACATTACACAACGCGAATATGAATTAACCGGACCAGTAAAAAGAAAGTAATGGACAGGTGGAAATGGTATTTGTCATTTGGTTAGGAGAGGGACGTTACCTTAGAGTTTTCTTGGCTTAACATAAAGTATAGCTAGTATTATTGCCCTCGAACTACAAGTCATTCTTGTCCAAATATCATGTATATCAAATAATTGTTTTATAACAACTAAAAGACACAATTTCAATATGGTTATCCAAGAGTAGTAAAATTTGTTAGTGCTATAGTTTCTTTTTTTGAATTTTGCATTGGAATTGATGATAACTTTCATTTATTTTAATCACTTTCTTGAAGGGTACATGTGATTTTATCAACATGATAAACTTTTACTCCATTAATGTTAACAAGCTTGCATGTACCTAAAACAATATTTATCTAAACTTTATCATATACTTGCATGCCTACTCTTGATAGTGATATGTGCTAGGGCCTTGTTTAACTATTTTCAGTAAATATTTGACTGGCATCTTGTTTGATTTTAATTACTATGTGATTTAACTTGTACACAATTGAAGGGAAGCCTCGGAGTAACGGGTAAAGTTGTTGTCATGTGACCAAGAGCAAGAGGTCACAGGTTCAAGCCTTGGAAATAGCCTCTGGCAGAAATGCAAGATAAGGTTGCGTACGATACACCCCTGTGGTGGGGCCCTTCCTCGGACATCACGCATAGCGATAGCTTTAGTGCACCAGACTGTTCTTTTTTGGTTAATTTTAGGCTAAAATAACTTTGGACAAAAATATGTGAAAATTTGATCTTGTTAAGGCCGTCTTCGATCAAATATGTCTGAAGTTGGCATTGACAAGGTCACAACGTCAGTAAAAAGAAATGTCTGAAATTAATCTTGACAAACGATGTCAAACTTTAAACAAAAATATCTGATGTTAGCCTTCACAAGGCCTACATTTCAGACAAAAGTGTATGTTTGAAATTGTTCTTATAGAGAAAAAATTTGAAAAAAAAATAAAAAATTAACATCAAATATAAATTAAATAATGGCTTAAAAACAAGTATTTGTGTTCTTACATGTTCTATCTATATGGGCTTCTCTTTGAATTTAGGCCTTCAAATTCATCAAAAACAAAAAATTAAATTATATATATCCTCAACTTTTAATATTTCACTTATATGTCTTTAAAAGAATCTTCGTCTGCTCCTCCAAATCAAAACGATCCATTTAATAGGTCGTCAGGGGCGTATCTAAGAAGTTTCGCCCAAAACCCATTCGGACGCCCACACCCATCCATCAATTCATAGGCTAACACACACGGAATGTCGCAAAATATCCTCAATTTTAGTATTTCGCTCATATGCCTTTTAAAAAGTATTTGTCCGCTCCTCCGAACCAAAACGATCCATTTAATAGAACGTCACAGACGCGCCTAAGAAGTTTCATCAAAAAACTATTCGTACGCCAACACCCACCCATCAATGCATAAGCTAACACAAACGAAAAATCACAAAAAATTCTCAATATTTAGTACTCCGCTCATATGAATTAAAAAAAAACTTCTTCCGCCCCCCAAAACAATACTATTCTTTTAATAAGTCATCATGGTTAATTGCGTCCAAGATGTTTCGCCCAAAACTCATTCGGACGCCCATACTAAGAGTGTCAAACGGGCTGGGCCGGGCCAACCCGGAACCGGCCCTCCCATTTTACCCGGGTTCCGGGCCGGGTTTGGCGTTAACCGGGCCGGGTCAAACAGTAAAAAAATTAAAACCCACCCGAACCCGGCCCACTTAACCCAATCCGGTCAAACCCACCAAAACCCGGTCAAACCCAGTTAAAAACCGGTCAAACCCGTTTA
Organism: Capsicum pubescens; assembly: GCA_030864215.1. NCBI lineage: Eukaryota > Viridiplantae > Streptophyta > Magnoliopsida > Solanales > Solanaceae > Capsicum > Capsicum pubescens. Next base: position 415,362,693 of record CM061548.1, read on the forward strand.
AAAAATAAATAAAAAATCCAATATACACTATATACACTCCAATATACACTATATACACTCCAATATACACTATATACACTCCAATATACAATATATATTTTTAAAAAAATATATAAAGTATAAACAATTACGCATATATACGTACCATTCAATATATAATTATATATGACTATACGTACTACTTTAAATAAAACATATGCTATAATAGTATAATATATATATATATACACTACAATATATATATATACTAATTTATAAAACATATACACATGTATACGTTAAATATATACTACTTTAGAAGATATATACACATCTATATGCACCATTCAATATATATGTACTACTTTAAATAAAATATATACTACAATATAGTGATATACATATATATATATACAACAATATGTATATATATATATTTACATACTAATTTATAAAACATATACACTTGTATACTTTAAAGATATACGTCTATAGAAGATATATACACATATATACGCACCATTCAATATATATTTACTACTTTAAAAAAAGTATATACTACAATATATATACTAATTTATAAAACATAAAGTAATGTATACGTTAAATATACACGTCTATAGAAGATCTATTCACATATATACACTCTATTCTATGTATATGTAATACTTTAAATGAGATATATACAATATATATACATTACAATATATATTTGTATAGTTATATACTAATTTATAAAATATATACACATGTATACATTAAATATACACGTCTATAGAAGATCCATTCACTCTATTCTATGTATATGTAATACTTTAAATGAAATATACTATAATGTATATACATTACAATATATATTTGTATAGTTATATACTAATTTATAAAATATATACACATGTATACATTAAATATACACTTCTATAGAAGATATATACACGTGTATACGCACCATTCAATGTATATATACTACTACTTATAAAATATACTACATTATATATACATTAAAATATGTATAGATATACTTATATACTAATTTATAAAACATATACACATGTATACGTTAAATATACACTTCTATAGAAGATATATGCACAAATATACAAAACATATGCTACTTAATATAATAAATTAATAATATTTGGTAGTAAATTAATAATATATTAGAAGTAAGTTTTTAATTTAAAGTAGAAAACTAGAAATTCAATTTAAAATTTTAAATCGTTAAATAAAAAAAAAAAAAACGACTAAGGACTGAATGAATTTGGGGAATTTTATTGATTGCAAAATGATCCAAAATTTATAATTTACATGAATGAAAAATCTACAAATTATGCATCATTTTTTCCAACTCATTCATGTTAATATTAATGGGAACTTGCATAGGATAGTCGAAGTCAACGGGGGCAAAACCATGCATTGGACTTGATTCTGCTGAGTTCTCCCGTGAAGTCATAATTTCTTCAAGTTTCAGCTCGTCGCTCGGCTCCGGTTCCATTCCTTGATTTCTTATTTCCGCTCTAATCCAATCTCTGAGGCAAACTAGAACATTCATTGCATTGCTTCCCAATGAGTGTCGGTTGTCTCCAAGCTGTTGTCGTCCCTGACTGAAGGCGCTCTCTGATGCAACAGTTGACATTGGAACATTCAAGATATCTCTAGCTAATCTTGAAAGCACAGGATATTGTGATTCATTATTCCTCCACCAATCCAACGTGTTGATCCGTCGTCTGCGATCCTCTGGTGCCGTCCGAAGATAATATTTCAGCTCTTCCCGATAAGTTGATGTGTAAGTTCTCTCATCAACACTGTTCCAACAATTTAAATCAGAAAAACCACTATGTACCGGCCTTTTAGAAGATGATGGCTCCTCGGGAGGATGAGGAGCGACAGTTGGAGTGATATTTGTAGGTACGGCTGAATCAAATAAATCAGCATAGTGATTATATAATTTTTCTATGTAATCCTTTGCATCAGCCGTAGCCGTCCACAAATCAGGTTGTACTTGTTCAGAATCATGGTTAGTATTTATTTCTAAGTTAGTATAAATAAAAGTACTAAAGTGACACATATGATTATATTTCATGCACGGATTTAGCATAGCACCAACCAAGTAAATAGGGGGAATCGGGAAAAAATATTTTTTAAATTTCGTAAACATGGCGCCAACAGCTTCTTTATAACCTTCTTTATTTTTATATTGTTGGAGCAAACCAGAAATATCGGCTATATATGCCAAAATATTACAAACAGTAGGATAGTAAGCACCGGAAAATTCAACCGTAGCTACATAAAATTTTTCTAAAAACTTAACAAGATCATTAATTACAACCCAATCAGAATTATGTAGCATGCAATCAGCAGAATCAACAAATGAACCGCAATGTTGGTTAAAACCTAGTGTAATAGGAATTCTATATTTATAACAAGTTTTAAAAAATTCATACGTAGAATTCCATCTAGTATCAATTTCCTCAGGCATCAAAATCGGTGTAAGTCCATTTTCTTGATATTTAACTTTAAATTCTCTAATTCTCGATCTACGATTATTTCCTTGAATAAAACCAACGGCAGGACGAATTTTTTCAATATAAAGCTAAAAAAATTAAGACCATCTTTTACAATTAAATTATATATATGACATGCACACTTAATATGAAAAATTTCAGGCAAGGGCGGAGATAGCGTAGATTTTATTTTTGTTATAGCAGTCTTGTTGTTGGAAGCATTATCAAAAGCAATACATAAAATTTTATTTTCTATACCATAATATCCGGCAATTTTAACAATAGAATCAACAATAAATTGTCCAGTATGTTTACGATCTTCATCATATAAAAAAGCAAGAATACGTTTTTGCATCACGAAATTACTATCCATCCAATGACAAGTAACGGTTAAATAATCATTTTTATTTACAGCACGACCAAGATCAGAAGTTAGGGACAATCTACATTGAATATTTTTTAACAATGTTGATAAATAAAAACAATATTGTGAATGGAGTCTAAAAATATCAGACCGACAAGTAGTTCTAGGAATACCATTAAACATAGGATTATAAATTGCTTGTATATAACGAATAAAGGCATCAGAAGAAGGAAAACTAAAAGGCAAACAACCCACAGCTACCATTTTAACTATTTCTTCCCTGTCCCTCAATTTATTATACTTTTTCGCTACTTGACCGGTTGCTGGGTCCATTCTAGTTTGCGTTGACCCACCAACATCCCCACCACCTTTTGCAATATTTAACTCTCTTTTGTGATCTTCAGCTATATGTCTCATTAACGTACCCGTACCCCCTTGCTTGCCTCCACTTCTATGCTTATATATTTGTTGACAAATATTGCACTGCACCTCAATATCTGATATACGTTCAAAAAATTGTCATGCAATACTAGTTCTTTTACGAGGTTTTGGGGCACTGGGAGGACGGAAAGGGAGATTAACTGATTCAGATCTAACGTTAGCATCTCCTACTGCGGGTGTTTCAGCAATATTTTCATTATCTTCGTCTAAATTAACCGCATCTACTTCATTTTCTTCTTCTATACCGTAATTTTTCTGAGCTTCTACATAATCCATATCGTGAGCACCTACATCTATTTCTTCCTCAAAAGGTGTACCAAGCGGTACCGGAGGCGAAGACACACGGGTATATCTACTACTTGAACTACCTCTACCGCTAGTAATTCGCTTTTTATTACCACTACCGCTTCCGGGACAAAAAATTTTAACACCTTTAGTAGCGAGGTTTTTTAATTTATCCATAATATAAATTAAATTAAACTAAAAATATTCAAAATACACAAATATAATAAAATTAAATATTAAACAATTAATACAATAAATAAAAATTAAACGTAAGAGATAGAACGACAATATCAAATTTTGGAAGTATCCGAAGATTGCGACTTTAGAAACTTCCGCTCGTACTTTGTAAACGAAAAATTAAAAAATTAAAGTGAACACTTTAAGAAATTAAATATATTGAATAGTTGAGAATTGAGAGAGAATGAGATTTGAGAGAGTGAAAAATTGTGTGAAAAATGATTTGAAGTTGTAGGGTATTTATAGATTTTTTTTGGGGATTAAAAAATATTTTTTAAAGTTTTTTTTATTTTTTTATTTACTAAATGGGCCCAAACTAGCCGTTTGGACCCAAAAACGGCTATATAGCCGTTGGGCCAACGGCTAGTTTGGCCCAAAATCCATTTTTTTTTTAATTTTTCGGGTCGGGCCGGGCCGGTTAACCGGCGGTCTTGGACCGGGCCTAGTCCGGGCCGGGTTAACCGGGCCCATTTTAACAAAATAACCGGCCCGGGATCCGGAACCCTAAAGCCCTAGGGCTTACCGGGCCGGGTCAAACCGGGCCGAGTTAGATAATCGGGCCGGGTCGGCCCGGCCCGGGCCGTTTGACACCCCTAGCCCATACCCATCCATCAATCCATAAACTGACACACACAAAAAATTGTTAAAAATCCTCAATTTTTAGTATTGCGCTCATGTGTCTTAAATAAAATCTCCGTCCGCCCCACCAAACCAATACGATCCATTTAGTAGGTCGTTAGGGGCACACCCAAGAAATTTCGCCCAAAATCCATTCTGACGCCCACACCCACCCACCAATCTATAGGCTAACACATATGAAAAATCATACAAAAAAATCCACAATTTTTAGTATTTTGTTCATATGTCTTTAATAAAATCTTCGCTTGCCCCTCCTAACTAACATGATCCATTTAATAGATCGTTAGGAGCGCGCCAAAGAAGTTTTATCCAAAATTCATTCGGACACCTGCACTCATCCATCAATGCATAGGCTAACACATACAGAAAATTGCAAAAATTCCTCAATATTTAGAATTTCCCTCATATGTATTACCCCCCCCCCCCCCCCAACCCAAACCAGCGCTGTACATTTAATAAGTCATCAGGGGAACGCTCAAGATGTTTCCCACAAAATCCATTCGTACGCGCCCATCAATTCATAGACTAACACACATGAAAAATAACAAAAAATTCTCAATTTTTGGTATTTCGCTCATATGTCTTTAAAGAACATATGTCTGTCCCTCCAAACCAAAACAATTCATTTAATAGGTTGTCAAGGACACGCCAAGAAGTTTCGCCCAAAATTCATTGGGACGTCCACATCTACCCATCAATCCATATGCTAAAACATAGAAAAAATCCTCAATTTTTAGTATTTCGCTCATGTCTTAAAAAAAAAACTCTGCCCGCCTCTCCAAACAAACACGATCCATTTAATAGGTCGTCAGGGACGCGCCCACGAAGTTCACCCAAAACTCATTCGAACACCCACACCCACCCATCTATCCATAAGCTAACACACACGAAAAGTCACAAAAAATTCTCAACTTTTGATATTTCATTCATATGTCTTTAAGAAAACCTCCGTCCACCCCTCCAAACCATCACGGTCCTTTTAATAGGTCGTCAGGGACTCACCCAAAAAGTTTCAACCAAAATCCATTCGGACACCGACACTTACCCATCAATCCATAAGCTAACATACATGAAAAATAGCAAGAAATATTCAATCTTTAGTATTTCGCTCATGTCTTTAAAAATACCTATGTCCACCCTCCAAACCAAAACGATCGATTTAATTGGTCGTCAGCGTCACAACCAAGAAGTTTCACCCAAAATCCATTTTGACGCCCCTACCCACCGATCAGTCTCTAGGCTAAAACACGCGAAAAATTGCAAAAATCCTCAATTTTTAGTATTTCGCTCGTATGTCTTAAAAAAAGACCTCCGTCCTCCCCTTCAAGCCAACACAATCCATATAATAGGTTGTCAGGGGGGCGGCCAAAAAGTTTCGCCCAAAGCCCATTCTGACGCCCACACCCACCCATCAATTCATAGGCTAACACACACGAAAAATCACAATTTTTAATATTTCGTTCATATATCTTAAAAACCTTTGTCTGCCCCTCAAATCAAACACAATCCATTAAATAGATCGTCAGGGGGCGCGCCTAAGAAGTTTCTGCCAAAACTCATTCGGACGCCAACGCCCACCCATCAATCCGCTTACACTCGGGAAAAAAATCGCAAAAATCCGCAATTTTTAGTGTTTTGCTCATATGTCTTAAAAAACCTTCTTCCACCCCTCCAAACCGACACGATCCATTTAATAGATCATCAGGGGCGTGCCCAAGAAGTTTCACTCAAAACTCGATTTGGACATCCGCACCCACCCATCAATCCATAGACGAAATACTACTACTTGATGTTCTTTGAGATATTATAATTTTGAGTTGAATGTTCAGATTCTTTTGCTGTTTCACATGATATAGAAGTAGGCAAAAGTCCTAAATTCAAGTCTCATTACCAGCCCCCTTAATCCAACAATTAGAGGCGGAATTAGGATTTCTGGTCGGGGTTCAAAATCTGAAGAAAAACTCATCGAAAGGGATTCAACATCTATAATATATAAATAAAAATTATTTTAACCTTGTATTAATAATAAATTTTCCCTCGAAAGGGTTCGTCCGAACCCCCTTTTAATAGGCTAGCTCCGCCTTTGCCAACAACAACAATAAATTCAGTGTATTTCCACATAGTGGGGTCTGGGGTAGCTAAAATGTACGCAGTCCATACTACCACCTCCGAAGAAATAGAAAGGCTATTTTCAATAGACCCACAGCTCAAGACAAAGGAAACCATCCCCCTTAATCCGAAAGATAACAAAAAGTTTCTACGTATATCCTTGCGTAAGAAAAGAACCTAGCCAGCGCGTAAGGTAACGTGTTAAGTAATAACTAAGTAAATAAAAGTACATCGTCGATCTCTAATAATTTAAATTTTTAGATGATTACACAGTTCAATATAAATCATGTGCAGAATTTTATTCACTGGATGTTGAAAGATACACTCATGAATCATACATATAGTATAGACCACAAATTAATTTTAATATACTTCAAAATTATTTACTTTTAATGTTGAATAACATTATATATTGTACATTTGTACTTGAAACAGATGCGCATGTTGAGAGTGAAATAAACATGAAAAATATATAATGCAGTAGATATATGTCCTTTTTGTACAAAGTCAGGTGAAGCTAGGATTTTGAATTTATAAATTCGAATTTTAGAAATGCGATTTCGTGTGTCTTAAATAAATTATTTATATATGTTTAGTGTATTTTTAAGGAAAAATTACAGAAAGTAGCATACTTAAGACTATAATTACAATAAATAACAACACTTTTGTAAAATTACAGTTTATAGCAAGAGTAATATTAGTTTACTCATTAACTAGGCATGTGCATGTTTTACTCTCACTATTTACATTTTCCTATTTTCACTCCACTATTTCACCTCCCCCAAATATAGTCATATCTTTTACCCTTTTTTTTTCATCTTATTTTCTTTATCATTTTATTTTATATTTTCATTTTTTTATTTTCACTTTATTTTCTCTCTTATATTTCTCTTCTTTTTTCCTTTTTCATTTTTTAAATTTTTTGTTTTCTTTTTTTTTCCTTTTTCATATTTGAAAATAATTATCTTCATGATCTTCAATATTTTAAAATAAAACATCATTACTGTCTTTCATTATCTTATGTCTCTATTTTTTTTTTCTTGTTAGTTTTTTTCATCTTATTTTTTTATTTTTATTTCTTTTTTTTTTTTTCATTTCCACTTTATTTTCTCTCTTCTATTTCTCCTTTTTTCTTTCTTTTTTCATTTTCTTTTTTTTTTCCTTTCTCATATCTTTTTTTTCTTTTTCTATTTTCGTTTTCTTCTTCTTCTTTTTATTTTATTTTGTTTCTTTTTTTCTTTTATTTTTACACTTCTATTTCTCTTTCTTCCTTGTTTTTTCCTTTTCACTTCTCTTTTTTTCATTTTTTTCTTTTTATATTTTTGTTTTTTTCCCTTTTTTATTCTTCTATCTCTAACTTTTATTTTGAAAAGACAAATATGTATATTACATACACATATTCAAAAAACATATAAAATACATAGTCATACAGATCTGGATATGTATTTACGTTACAAAACATACATATGTATTTACGATATACATATCATATTCATATTAAACAGTAACAAACATAACTATACTATATATCTTCATATGTATTTGCGAAATACAAAAGTCACTCATATAAAATAAGAATATACATATGGATCAGGTATGTATTCTGTAAATACATATGTATAGCTATATGTATTTTATACGGTGTTGGATTTGTCTTTGAACTGTACATACTATGTCATTTTAGAGAGTAACATATGTACTTATTTGTTTTCTTTTACTGTTTAAGATATCTATCATGTATTTTTTATTACCTTTATGTATATGTATATAATTGTCATTTTATTATAGAGATTTTGTGTCATACATGTTTATATATACATGTGAGTCAGATATGTATTTCTGTAAATACATATGCAGATATATATATATGCATGTTTTTTTACCGTAAATACATATACAGAACTGTATGTCTATTTATTTTGTATATTTTTTGAATATGTATATATCATATAGATATTTGTCTTTTAAAAATAAAAGATAAAGATAAAAGAGTAAAAAAAAAACATAAAAAAAAAAGAAGTGAAAAAGGAAAAAAAAGAAGAAAGAGAAATAGGAGTGTAAAAATAAAAACGAAGAAAATTTTAAAAAAAAAAAGAAGAAGAAGAAAATGAAAAAAATATGAGAAAAGGAAAAAAAAAACGAAAAAATAAAAAATAAATAAAAAACGAAAAAGGAAAAAAAAAAGAGAAGTAGAAGAGAGAAAATAAAGTGGAAAGAAAAATGAAAAAAGAAAAAGAAATTAAAATAAAAAAAAGATAAAAAAAAATGAAATAACTAAAAAAATAAATAGCTAGAGATATAAGAGAATGGTATTTTGAAGATTATGGAAATAATAATTTTCATATTTGATTTTGATTTGGAAAAGGAATCTACTAATATAAATAAGAGTAATTTATGAGAATTTAATTAGATGGGATAATTATTCTTTATTTAACTCAACTAATTTGAGTAAAATAAGGGCAGTAAATCTTATTGTATATGTATTTGTATAACAATAGTTTACTTAAATACAAAATACAATTTGCTATTTTTCGTAATTATGAAACTATTGCAATAAAATTTACAATTAAAACTTTATAGTTGCTATTTCTGAAATTTTCCCTTTTTAACGCACAAAATAGGTTTTGGGCTAAAGTTACTTGAGCTCTGCCGGATAGGCCCATAAGTAGAGACCGGTTCAGAATTTTAAACTTTATGGATTCATGATTAAATAGGACAACATAAAGCTAGTGCTAACAAATGAGTTCGAAATTTAATATTTGTACGCACATATTTAGCAGAAATCTTGACATATACAGGGTTTGGACTAAAGTCACTGGGTTTAACCGAACCAATACTTAACACTTCCTCTACTCCTGCCCTCCCGCATGGGTGGAGCCACCTTGGGCAAAGGGTGGTCCAGCAGTGCATACCTTTCGCGAGAAAATTATATATGTGGTATACAAAAGTTAAATGTTACTTATTAGCAACTATTACGAGTACTATAGATTTAGTTTTACTCACCCTTAACACAACTGAAATGAAAATCTGCACATTCTTTGCCTAAATTCCTGGCTCTGCCCCGACCCCGACCCACCCGTAAGCAGAACTGTACAATAGATATATAGATGTCCTTTTTGTGCATGCAGAGGCGGAGCGAACCTAGTAATAGGGGGTTCGTCTGAACCCCCTTCGATGGAAAATTATACTATTAATACATGATTTAAAATGATTTTTATTTATATATTGTAGGTGTTGAACCCCATTCAATGAGTTTTTCTTCAGATTTTGAACCCCTCGGCAGAAATCCTGGTTCCGCCTATGTGTGCATGTTGTAGCTAGCTAGTGTCAAAGTAAAAGATGTCTTGATCGATGTAAGGTTGTGTACAAAATTAAAGAAGAAGACATTTATACCTTGAAGACAATATAGACAAAATCTAGCCTTACACACAACCATGTTTTGTCATAAGTGATATCATGTCAATGAAAGGCATGCTCAAGATTATGAAAATCCAAATGGCCCTTCTATGCACTATACTTATCTCAAGCTTTCCATTGTCTCATTGAAATGTACCTATCAATTTCAATATACTATGTACTATGACTACTATCTTTCTCCAATGAAATTTTTTGGTGGTGTTTTGTCTATGTAGCAAAAAAGTTGGTACATTTTTAGTGAATGTGTTTTGTTTGGTGAGTATCTTTTTCTGAATCGGTCAATTTTACCCTCTGTCGTTATGCTTTGAGAATTGAGCATGTGCATACCCTTGTTGTTCATTAGCAAATCGTCTTGTATTTGCACTTTTATCAACCACATTATACTATACTACTATCTTTTTCTCAATCGGTCAATTTTACCCTCTGTCGTTATACTTTGAGCATGTGCATACCCTTGTCGTCAATTAGCAAATCGTCTTGTAGTTGCACTCTTATCAACCACATTATACTATACTACCATCTTTCACCAATGAAATTTTTTGGTGGTGTTTTGTCTATGTAGCAAAAATGTTTGTACATTTTTAGTGATTGTGTTTTGTTTGGTGAGTATTTTATTCTGAATCGGTCAATTTTACCCTTTGCTGCTATACTTTGAGCATGTGTATATCCTTGTCGTTAATTAGCAAATCGTCTTGTATTTGCACTCTTATCAACCACATTATACTATACTACCATCTTTCCCCAATGAAATTTTTTGGTGGTGTTTTGTCTATGTAGCACAAAGTTGGTCCACTTTTAGTGAATGTGTTTCGTTTGATGAGTATCTTTTTCTGAATCGCTCAGTTTTACTCTCCGTCATACTTTGAGTCTATGCATAATTCTTGTGAAATAGCAAATCGTCTTGTATTTGCACTTGTCGTTACCAGAGCTCCAACATGAGATTGGCTCACTCCCATGTCTCGAACTCTTTAAGAATACCGATGGATGTATCCGATCCTTCAAAAATAGTGCATTTTTTGGAACATCCAATACAAGCGCGGCAGCATTTTAAGAGTGTATAAACAATAAAGCTCACAAGAGAAGAAAGTAAGTGAATCAACAATGAATTGTGCATGAGATTTTGGCAAATGTACATACTAGTTTCTATGGTGTCATGGAGTATTACATACCAATCACCCTTTGCTTCATTCTTTAATATCAGTAATAATAGCAGTTACAAAAATTGCCATTTGCCTATATCCCATAATGAATTTGGTTTTATTGCCTAAAATAGAATTTCCTAAACTAGATGAATGGTGTTGGTTTCAAACAACAACGTGCCCAGTGTAATCCCACAAGTGGGGTCCGGGGAGTGTAGAAAGTACGCAGACCTTTTTAAAATCGAAGCCTATTTGGAAGAGCACCGCGAATCAAGCCATGAGATAATGTCACTGAGTACAGTAAGAATGCGGTCGTCAGGTTCACCTTCAAGAATGCAGTGATAGCCTCCTTCATAGAGCTTAAGAGTTTTGTCACTGCTGGAAGACTTGTCGTACAGATACTGACTCACGCGAGGGTCTGTCACTTTATCGGCAGCTCCATGAAGAATGAGCATCGGCGATGCCACCTGCAAGCATTGCGCATACATACAAACGGTTAGTTCCATCGGACAAAGCCGGAAAACATGATAGTGTTTCGTCAATAAACGTGGATATGTTACTGACCTTTTCCACTTGCGATTCTATGTATTTTGTAGCATTTAAGAGTTCCACAGCAGTTCTCACGCGTGTTTTATCGGAGTAAGAGATAACATTGTATGGAGCCTAGAAACGAAAGAGACAAGTGAACTAGTTTCAGGAAGACATCAAACTGAACATCAATGCGCATATAAGGGCAGCTCGGTGCACATATGCGCAGCTCGGTGCACTAAGCTCCCGCTATGTGTGGAGTCCATGGAAGGGCTCGACCACAAGGATCTTTTGTACTTAGTCTTACCCTGCATTTTTGCAAGAGACTGTTTCCACAGCTCGAACCCGTGACCTCTTGTCAGATGATACGGATTAGGGTATCATGCCGAGGGGCGTAAGGGGTATTCCAGAAACAAAATGCAAGTGAACAGGTTTATACAGAGTAAAGGAGTCCACAAACGCATAAAGAGCTATATCAAATATCTCAACAAGGGAACGAGACGGGGCTTGAAAGAGGACAAAAGTTTCTATCTTTGAAGGGTTCACACCACAGACCAGAGAGGGTTGAGGCCTATAGGTTCTCGGACTCTCCAAAAAGGTTGTCACGCCGGTGTCGAATCCTCCACACAGGCACTACTTTTGGAGTATCCGACATGCACCCGTCGATATCTTTTAAGAGGCCGAGCAACATAGGTTGAGGCTATCATATGTTCTTGTCATGGCCTTGGGCAAATAGATTTCTTTAAATTTAGAGTCGTCGTCATTTGGCTATTATTCTACTTTACGTAACATAAGAGAGTAAATAGAGATATTACCATTTTCCTTTTCCTGAATTCCCTGATTGCCAATTCCGCCAAATCTTTCGTAGGGACTATCTTTGCTTGTGGCATAATGTTAGACAAAAAAATCAAGACTTTCTGAAGTGGAACCGGCGGCGTCATGTCTTCTGCAATCTTAGCAAGCACCGGAGGGTCAGAGAAATTCTCGCATTAAGAAAGTTCAAATTCCACAAACATGATATGAAAAATTCGACAAGCAGATAATTTCTTTCTACGGTAAATCATCCAAACCTGATTATTCAACTTCATTCTTAAATACAATTCGACTGATAGTATTGCTTCTTAGAACAGACTATTAATTTCAGATTTATATAAATAGTGCCTGAAATGAGAAGCGTGCATCGACTTGGAACCAAATTTTTACCGTAACTGGTCTTCTAGTTCACCCCTTGTTAAGTACATATAAGACGGGGGTAAAATGAAGAGGGAGAAAGAAAGTCAGACTGCACGGAGATTAGTACGAGTATCATTCCTCAGAAAGCTAAAATATATTTACAGCACAGAGCAATGAATCAAAATGAGTGCCTCTATAAAGAAAACGAGCGTTTTAGTATCATTCAACGACAGTGAACCAAACCGAGCTTTTGCGTTGAAAACAGACATCTTTTTTCTGGTGACAACATCATGAACGGTCAACATAATGAGGCGAAAACTGAAGTACCTAAGGTTCAAATGGAAGGCGAAAGTGAAATGTAATACTAGGTAGCGGTTTTAAGATGAATGATCAACAAGCAAAACTGAAACCTCTGCACTCGTTGAAACCGTTGAATAAACTTGAAGTGTAAAGATACTGAACTCGTCGAGAGGATCGTGTCTACATATTTTAGTTTGATGAAGAGAAATTAAGAAATTCTGAACGTTTAGGTGATACTGAAGAAAATGATAAATGCATTGATTCAGCTTAAAATAGACGTGCTCAAGAAAGTGAGAAACTACGATAATATAAGAAGTAAGCTAGTCTAGCGAAAGATAATTTTACTTTACACATTGGCGCAACAAGGACGATTCCATCCCATTCACGTGGTTCCTTAAGAAGAGCTTTCAGAGCAATCGCACCTCCCATGGACTGTCCGAATATAAAGTGGGGAAGCCCTCTAACTTCTGGCCTACCTGGTCCATCACAAGAGAACTTATCAATAAATCGTCACACGAGGAGAAGCATGCTCTAACAGATAGAAAAGCCATGAATGAACTTCGATTGGGATTTAACGGATTTTGCTTTCTGCATTGTCCGAATGTTTAGCAGCACACTACAACATACCTAGTGTATTCCCACCGGTGGGATCTGGGGAGGGTAGAGTATATGAGGACCTTACCCCTACCTCATGGAGATAGAAAGGCTGTTCCGAAAGACCCTCGGCTCAAGAAAAACATAACAAGGCAGTTTGAAAAAGACAGGCATAGAAAATAATACTAAAGCGTAACGAAATTAAGACAAAGCAAAAACTCACTGCAACTTACCTTTAATCTTCAGATACTGTTCGTTGACATTGTCAACTATACCATCAAATTCAGGAATATATCCATGCAAACCATCAGAGAGACCAAAACCGGGATGATCAATAGCATAGACGGCGTAGCCAGCAGCCGCTATATGCTTTGCGATACCTGAATATATCATAGCATACAAAAGAATATAAATGGGTACAAAATAATAATAATAAACCAGAAATCGATAGGCTCTGTTGATAAAGAGATAATAACAAACCTTCGAAGAAGAAAGTGCAAGTATCACCGTATCCGTGACTGAAGCACAAACCACCTTTAATTCGTACGCCCGGCTTTGGCAGCCAACTTTTACAGAAAATCTGTTTGCCTTTCGAATTTGTTTCATACCACTACACAATGTACACATGCAATTACTCAAATTTGAAGATATGCAAATCCCATTCCGGAATAGTATGATACAGAAATTAATGAGGAAGAACAACAAAATAGCCGATAACTTTCCATCAAACAGACAAATGTAACTAACAAGAACAATTAACAGTTCACAACTCAATGCTCCATACATATTCATCATCCTAAAAGAATAGTTCATTTCTATATATTATATAAGCCTTGTCAAGTCCAATGGAGTTCAGTTATACACTTCCGGCAGGGTTTTAGCCTTTTCGGTACTTCTGAGTTCTGTTGAGGCACTGTTAACCTTCTTTTTCTGGATAAGTATGTAAAAGTCTTATCAATAATACACCGAAGGGAAGACACCGGACACACCAGTAAATAAACGGGGCAATAACAACCGAAAAACATGGAAACTAAATTATTAGAAAATACATGCTCCCAAATACTCATCCTAAGATTACCAAATACCTTTTGACATACAATGCTTTCAGCAAATAAGAACAGTAAAACTGGAAATGCAAGTAAAGAGTAAGGTTCCATAGTTGTGAAAGTAGCGACTGTTTCATAATCAACAAAACTCCCATTTCCGCTTTCCTAATTTTGATTCATCCATCATTCAAATTGACGTCATTCCATTGTAGACAAATAAAACATGATTAAGGTGATAAATAAGTAATCAACTTCAATGACATTGCATATCTAAGGTGATAATGAATTAATCAATTTCATTGTCTTTTACAACGGATCAAAACAGAACCACATAGCTCGAATCAAGATTTGGAAAACCAGACCACTAGGTGATTTCTTAGTTCTTCAAATATGTTCAAGCCTTAGTGGACAGCGTTATCGCTACCTGCGTGGAATTAGCCGAGGTGTGTAAAAATCTTGTATACATGCCAAGAAGTAAATTGTAGTAACTACCAAAAGTACACAGAGCCCTAATACCAAAACTAAACCATATTACAAATATAGTTAATGGTCAAAAACATACCTAGAGTATGCTGAGTTTTCAAGTTTCATATCTAAACAATAAGTTGTGCGAGTTTCTTACCTGAGCTATCACCAACTATTTATCGAAACACACCTCAACTATCCGTTATTCCCTTTTCCTACCTAAAATATCACTATCGGTCAGGTAGAAAAAGGGAACAACTAATAGTAAGGTGTGTTTTGATAAAATACTTTGTGATGGTTCAGGCACGAAACTCGCATACATGAGAGTTCAGTTATGCAACTCGCGTAGAAGCACATGGTTGTTCAGGTATGAAACTAGCGCACATGATAGTTCATGTATGAAACTTGCACACGTGATAGTTCAAGTACGAAACTAGCGCACATGATATTTAGTTATGAAACTCGAAAAATCGATATACTTTAGTTATATAAATTGATGAAGTTAAATACCTCCTCTAATCTGATATCAGCTGGAGCCATCTGCATAAACCCCATAAAGCAACCAACCAAAAGGAAAAAAATCAAATTAGTAACCAAAATCACCATTAAAAATATAATCTTTAACTCCAAGAAAACAAAAATATACATATTTTAACAAGATTAAGACAAACTCCAGACCTTAAACAAGACATAATCAAGTTATTGTTGAACATTAACAAAAGCTGACCAAAATTTGTGAAGTAATATCATTTAAAGCTCTTCACTAACCCCTTCTATTTTTGCCTTTTTTTTTTAAAAGCCATAATAAAAATCCATGTGGTACATTTCGAATTTCAAGAGTCAAACAATTTAATTTTGACGCCACATAAACTTTAAACATTTTGCAATAAAACTTTACATGTTTTAAAACTACTTCAAAGGTACTATAAGTAACATCGAACATTCAAAACATAAAAAGTTATGGTCAAAGAAAGACTAAATCTGAAAGGTGTCACACAAATTATAAGTCACGATAATTGACTATTCAGAATACAAAAAGTATGGTCAAAGAAAGACTAAATCCGAAAGCTGTCACATAAATTGGTACAGAGAAAGTACACAAATTTAAACAAGATTAAGACAAAACACCAAACCTTAAACAAGATATGCATATGATTAAGTTGTTGTTGAACATTAACAAAAGCTAATCTAACTCTTCTTCTAGCAGGAGCATAATCCAACTTTTGGTAAGTAATTTCATTTAAAGCTTCACTATCCCTATTAGAGTTTGTGACCCGAATTTTGTTGATCCGGTCCTGAAAAGTTCGCGGTGCGACCCATGTTTGTGATTTTTTGTGGGGTCTGTGGTGATAGCGGAGGGATCGGGACCTGTACGTTTTTGGAGTTAGAATTTATTTGTACGCACGTATTATATAAGTGCATCTACTGACTGTTTCGTGCAGTTTTATGTACACGAAATTGAGACTATCGTCTCCACCTTTGTATTCCTCTCCTTCATAGTGAATTTCCTCTGCCTCTGCCCGTAATTTTTTCCGTCAAGGTTTTCACGTAAATTTGTTTGTTCTTCTTATTTTTCTTTTGCTTGTGGTATTATTTATTCCTATCCGTTTATAACAATCCCCTTCTATTTTGCCTTTTTTAGAGCCATAGTAAAAATTTATGTAGTACATTTCGAACTTCGAGAGTCAAACTGATTAATTTTGACCATAAATCATGTAATCTTTAAACTTTAGAAATATGAACTTACATAATTGAAAAATACGTAATAAAGTACTATAAGTTGTAATAATTAAATATTCATAATATAAAAAATTTCGATCAAAGAAAGACTAAGTCAGAATGGTGTCACATAAATTGGTTAAATAAGTACTATAAGTCACATAATTGACCACTCAAAATGTATACATATTACGGTCAAAGAAAGACTAAATCCAAAAGGCGTCACATAAATTGATTAATAAGTACTATAAGTCACGTAATCTGAAAAGTGTCACATAAATTTGTACGGAGAAAGTACCCTAACATCGAGAGTCAAACTATTTAACTTTGACAGTGAATTCGGACATATAATCTTAAAAGTAGTATAAGTCATGATAATTGACCATTCGAAATATTTAAATGATTTTTTATTTAAATCTCGAAAATCCGAAAAATGTCACGTAAATTAATTTAAACAAGATTAAGACAAAACACCCAAACCTTAAACAAGACATGATCAAGTTGTTGTTGAACATTAACAAAAGCTGATCTAACTCTTCTTCTAGCAGGAGCATGATCCATATTTTGTGAAGCAATTTCATTAAGAGCTTCACTAATTCCTTCTATTTTTGTCTTCTTTAATGCCATAGTAATTGTTCTACTCTTAATATCTGAAGTTGAAATTTGTGTTTTCCATTTCCATTTATGATTGAGAATAATGGGTTGATTTATTTTCTGGTGAAAAAATGAAGATTCTGGTGGTAAAGTTGAAGCTAATGCAAAGTTCATTTTGGGACTCTGATCATAGAGAAAGTGGAACTAATGAACATTTTAAAGAAAGAGAAAAAGAAGTGTCACTAACACTCTGTTTGGATGGTTGTTAATTGTTTTTTGTTTTTGGTTTCCCATTCGGTGTCCGGTGCCTGCATTGGAGCCTCGACTAATCCGGATCGCGCGTTGCAGGGCCCATTAAGGTGGCAGCTCTCTTTACAAAGTTTTTTCCATACCCAGGGTCGAACTCTCGACCTCTGATTAAGAGTGGAACAGCCTCATCCACTGCACCACAACCCATATTGTTGGTTGTTAATTGTTTCATTTGGTAGATTCCCTTCGTTTACTTTTAGTTGTCACAATTTTTTTTTATGAGTTAAATTATATGAACTTTAATTAATATTTTAATAAATTATATTTTTTTTAATTATATTGATATGAGAAAAATTAAAATTTATAATACCTTCTGTATAATTTTTAAATATCTAAATTTTAATGTTAATTTTAAAATATTAAATTAATCTATTCTAATTTAAATTTTAAAAAATTAGTCAGTTATTTTAAAAATTGGTCAAACTGACTGACAATTTTTGGATGGAGGGAGTACTATGTTTTAATAAGTATAACTTTGAATGTTTATACATTTTTCATCATTACATTACATAGTGTGATGAATAAATATAATTATGAAGTAATAAATAAAGATAAAATATAATAATAATAATAATAATAAAAAAAATAAGGTAACAATAAATTTAATGATATCATATATAAAAGTAAGAAAGATTACTTAAATCAAAACAGCAATAACATATCTAATGAAATACCTTCGGCTCAAATAAAATCAATTAAAATGGTATAATTAAAAGAAAAAAATAACAATAAAGAAAAAACTGACAATAAATAGCAAAACAGAAGCATACATGCAAGAATAGTCAATATTTTAATTAAACACAATAATATTTTAATTAACAATACAACATAATTCAATGGATAATAGCTACCCAAACAAGCCATAAGCCGACAAGTGAATAGTCAATTCACATTCTTTATGACTTTCAATGTGTTCGTTGGACCATTTTTCCACTATTTCGATTTTATTTTAACAATAAAAACGTGAGATTTGATTCTACTTGTATTTTTTTATTTTTATTAAATCTACCTTCTTCGATCTCGAAGTGTATATATGAATTAATAATTAATTAAGAAATGTTCAGTTTTTCGCGCTCATTTGCTATAATTTTGATGTTCTATCGTATATAATCACTCTATGTTCACAAGGTATGATTGGAACTATTTAAAAATTATGACAGTTAGTCGTCGTTTGGTGGAATATAGTAGAGAAAATAATTCATGTACTAATCATGATTTGATAATACCTAGATTATTAATACATGAACAATAAGCATGCTAAAGGTAAAATTGTTCTTAATATATAAGTTAAACTATGAATAAGTTCATCATAATTAATATTAACATTACTATGAATCATATTCAGTATTATTCTTATATTCTTACCAAATGATCCTTTAGTAGTGATACGATGAGTTAGAATTTTTTCTAACGGATATATTCCAAATATAAAAATATAAATATATGAAATAGGAATTCAACATTTATTTTATATTCATAAGATAATAATTTTTATCTTAATATAGTTTTACGTCGAAAGAGAGATTTGAATGAATCTTCTTACACTTTGCTAGCGCCATCGGTATAAGCAAATCTTAAATCACATAAACTTACGTTTACAACGAAAGCGTTGAGTTCATATGAACTTAATATCACAAGATTAATATATCCTCCTTTTATTATCCATTCCACTAAGTATTTAACTCTCTAGTAGACCTATTCGACATAATTTCATTACGATAATGAATTTTGAATATCGAATGATTTAAAAATATTTGAATGTCGAGTTATTGCTATTTCTTAATATCTCAATTATGTCACAATTGAAGGAGTGATACTAGAGTACAATATTGTAAATATAGTTACATCATTGAAAATCGAAAATTATTTTTTTTCTCTCCTACTATTAAAATGTCACATCAATTTCTTTATTTTTTTGGACGGAATTAGAGGTGTGTGTTCTCAGACTCATTGTGTGATGTTCCGACCATTTCTTAATGAATGAATTATGAAGGGGTTAGTCGCCGGGGGTCTATCGGAAACAATCTCTCTACTTCTCTTGAAGTAGTGGTATGGTCTGCGTACACTCTACCCTTCCCAGACCCCACTAGGTGGGAATACATTGGGTATGTTGTATGAAGGGGTTAGTCGAACGGTATAATTTTTCAATCGATTTTTGTTCGCCTTCTCCGTAATGTACATGCAAAGCTAAAGGTAAAAAGGGTCCATTTCTTCTATCGAAGAATCATATTATGTAGGCGTTTGACCATGAAAATTAAAAAAAAATGAAGTTGAAGTTGTGTTTGGCCATGTTTTTTTTTTAAAAAAAAATTAGACTTTTGAAAAGACTTTTCTAAATATAATTTTATATGCCCAATTTTTAAAAACTATCAAAATCACTCAACTTAACTAATTTACCTACAAGATACAATAATGTTGTCTTTATTGTTGGTGTTGCATAAAGAGTCGCAAGAATGGACGGATTAAGGTTCTGTTGTATCATGAGGAGATTTTGAGAAAGAATAAAAAAATTAAAGTTGCCTTCTATTTTGAGATCTTTTATCGATGGAAGTAAGAAGAAGTGGGCAATGTGGTAGTTAGACATTTAACACCGATTGTTTGACGAAATTAATAGGGTGTTTTTGTAAAAAAAATAAAAATTGGGTCGTTTGTGACAATAAATAAAATTGAAGTTGGAAAAAAGTGAAAACAAGTAAAACTTGTTTTCACATTTTCAAAAACAATTTGGAATTGAATTTGAAATTCTCATGATCAAACACCCAATTTTCACTTTTATATGTATATATAACAAATTTTGAAGTTTTAACTTTACGGTCTGTTTACGTCTATATTTTGAAACTTTTTGAAGAAAATGTTGATTCCATCCCTTGTTGATCAAAGATAACAATGAGAAATCTTTTTGCCTTTTATTAGAAATTCCAGGTTCGAGCTGTTAGAAATGAAAAAAGAATCTTACTGAAAACGTCACTTTCAGAAATGAATTTTTTAATGAGTAAATTCGAATTCAGTCTAGCCTAATATAGCTATCGAACTTTTAACTTTTGACTTATTTTTGTACTTGTTCAACCTAAAAAGAATGTGTTTAAAAATACTTTTTGTCTTTATCAAACACCTTCAAAAATAAAAAAAGAATTTAAAAGCCAAAAGCTACTTAAAATAAGTCACTCCATAATTTGGCGTGTGCTTGGGCATATAAAGGATTAGGTAGATATAGCTTATGGAAAGAGGTGGCTCAAAGATGAGACTAGTAAACCGTTTATTTTAGGCGCTCAAAATTTTTGAGATCAAAACGATTTTGATAGTGAATTTTATAATTCGAATTTCAATTTCAAAAATAAAGTTATAAAATACGTATAAAATTTATATTTTAAAACAAAACTATCTACTTTTTATCAGATTGTTTTAGAATTTTGAATGAAACAATTCAAATCTTATATTAACAATAATGTTTTTACATTCACATCCAAGTTAACATACTACAAACAAATACTAACATCTTATTAATTAGAATTAAGACTTACTTTTATAAATTATAATATTACAATTTAAAAACTTTATGTCTTTTAAAAATACTACTCTAAAATCAACACCATGTAAGACTATAACTCAAAATAAAACATATTTAAATCATTAAATACTACTATTGCTAAATTTGAGCACAATACCAGCATTTAGTAATATGTATTTACTTTCTTTAATTCTTTCAAAGATAAAATAAGATAGATAAACTTAAATGAAAAAATCTCCGAATAATGTCAATTCTAAGCTATGTTACACCTCTTTCACTTCAAACATAATTCACGAAATTGTAAGAAATTGATTAAATCAACCTAAAAATTCATTTTACTATAACGATAGAGATAATGATAGTATTCCTTAATAGGAAATGATGGGATTTAATTCTTTGAATTCATTAATGTGGAAGAGAGAATTTAGGGGTGTTTTAAAAATTTGAAATTGAGGATAAGATTTTCTAGAGGATAAATTGAGGCGGAATTGTACAATCTAGTACACATTTAAATTTTAAAATGCAAAAAGAATAAGGTTGAGGCGGATTATACAATCTAATACAAATTTGAAATTCAAAATAGAAAAAGAATAAGGTTGATGTGAAATTGTACAAATTTAAAATTCAAATTTATATTTTCGGTGGTTGTTGATTATTTGGGTTAGATTTCACATATCTCAACTACCTTTATGAAATATTTGCTCTCTCTCAATATTTGACCTCTCTACTTCTAAAAAAACTTTTTTTACCATTTTCAATAAGACGATTTTTGAACTTGTGATTCACTACTTTTCTTTTAGGATAAATTACGCAAATTTCAACTTAAGAGACCATATTACCAAACATCCCTTACCTTTTTAAAATTTACAAAAAATCTCTCAATTCAACTTTAATGTTGATACATATGTTGTAACTCACCACACCGAGTTTCTCTCCTCCATTAATGTTGTCAATTCTTTTTTTCACCCATAATTTACTCCCATAAAATCTCTCCGAATTAGCAGGAGTTAACTTCCTTCTCCACTACATCAACCGATTAAAAACGTCAACATACTTCATTAAATTTAAAAAATTGCCAACTACTTCAAAGAGGTTAGTTGTATGTTTATGTGGATTTTAACTTAATTTTTAATAGAAAAGTCAATATCCATATATGCTTTAACTTCTTTTTGTGTTAATTTGTTTGATCTTCAATGTCTAATGAATATTCTCCCTCATTCAGTTTGGAAATTTCACAAATCGAAACACAAAAAGATGTTCCTGCTAGAAATCAAGTTGTGGATTTTACTCTGGGTAACTTTGATTACACGGAAGAAGGTTTTAGTGAAATTAGGTCAAAGTACCGCAATGACCCAAAAAAATTGAAGAATTTAAGACAAGTTTTTGCTGCAAGAATTCGACAATGCAAATGGAAGATCAGGAGGAAGCAGAGCATCCGTTGAATCAGGTATTGATATCGCAAGTGATTCATATAGGTGGTACCCATTTTGTTTAAAAAAAATTGATTGACACATATATAAATTTATTTTGTTATTCATACATGTTTTACTTTAATGGTGATTCACATGAATGATACATATGTTATCATTATATGGGTATTATGGTGATTCATTCGATAGATTCACTTTGTATGATTTTAATGGGTGATACATATGATATTAATGGGTGATACATATTGTGTTATGGTGATTCATATGATAGATACAATTAATATTTCAATTATATGGTGATTCATATGTTTTTAATGGGTGATACATTTTGTTCACACTGAATGTTTGATACATATTATGTTATTTGATACATATTATCATACAGTTTATGAGTGATTCTTTGTGAATCATTTTTGTGGTGATACATATGTCCTAATACTTTCTATACTCATTTTACTGTAGTTTTCATTTATAAATATATGATAGATTTGACATATGAATCATCTTTTAATTTGCGTTATTGTCAATATTTGTTGTTGGCAGAATGTTAATTTGGTTGTGAAAAAATGACCTGCACACAACTTAAGGATTGTCAGTGCACATAACATCAATGTAGTAGATAGGCTTAAAGAAGTTTTGAATGATGAAGTAATCAAAATTTTCAGAAACACCTATTTTGGTTCATTTCAAGACCTCCCTAATGGCAAGGTGTTTGATGACCTTAGAGGTCCAACACCCATATCAGGATCAACTAAGAGTATTGTTGAACAATACAGTTCTTCGTTTTTCATTGTACGAGTTTGCTATCGTTACCGGCTTGAAATGCATTGGGAACGAAGATGATTTCAATTATTCATACCTTCCACCATGTCGGCTACAAAAAAATTATTTTTCATATTCGACAATAAATGTGAAAAGAAGAGAGTTGATCAACCTTTTCTGAATAAAAAGTGAGGAAAAATCTGAAAGATGCGGTAAAGATTGGGATATTGTACTTTATACACACATTTGTGTTCTTTCAATTAGATAAAGCCAATATCTCTACTTGCGACTTTCACACGGTGGATGACGAAAGTTATAGTCGATTTTCATGGGGTAAATTGGCATTTGCAAAACCGATGGCTTCAATTAGTTGGTCCATGAATGAGGTGCAATAGTATTATCATTTGAATGGCATGTCATACGCTCTCCAGATTTGATAGTATGAATGTTGTTTCAAAGTTGATGAATCAATAGCCGTTCGTGAGAATAATTTAATTCCGAGGATGGTTAACTGAAAAGTGGTTAAACCAAGGCCAAGATATGAGGATTTGATGGACGACATGTTTAGTTAGGTACTTTTTTTCAATGATACTTTCAATTGTCTATTGTTAATTTTTAAGGAACTGTTAATATTTCGTCTTTTGAGTTATTTTTGTTGCAGCTTGTATACAGAAATTTATCACCGTCACCACAGGAATTGAACCAATTTGATTTGCCCAATACTCTGATATTTGGTCCAACAGATCATAGTGCAAATGTAGTACAAGCTGTATCAGTACAATAAGAAGATGAAAGCACTTCTTCGACTAAAATTCTACATGAATTTAATGATTTCGGTACTCCTCCAGATGCAGATCTGCTTAAAAAGATGATGCTTGAGGCTGGTCCGTCTTCACACCCTCCTGCGAAGAAACAAAAAATTATTGAGGAGTCAAAAAAGTGAATTCACGTGTAGCAAAGATACAAGAACAGTCAACTTCGTTGTCCAAAGAGAGACATTTGGCAGGTTCATCAAAAGCTCGCTCAGAGCCTCATGTTTTCTTGGAAAGAGACAAAGTTATGCATAGAACGTTGAGATAAGGGATGCAGATAATGCACCTGCTGCTGGAGAGGAAAAAAATCACTTTCCAAGTCAGATTTGGGCGACATAAAGTCTTATGTTAAGACTTATGTAAGTATAACAATTTTTTGGTATGTCATGTTAATATTAAAACAGATTATATCTTGACATGAAATTCACATTGTTATTTACAAGGTAGGTTGACATGAAATTCAATGATATGCAAAAGTTGATGGTAGACTATTATACAGGCTTTTTGAAAGTTGTGATTTTTTTTTTCTTCATATGGCAAGGTATTCAAAATTTATGATTAATATCACTATATTACCGTATTATTCTAATTTATTATCTTGCAGGTTGCTCATTCTCTAGTGCATGAAGGTGAAAAAGATATTCCGAATAGAGAAGGGGATTCTTCTCAATTTCTTAATGAGCACAACACAGGCTCTAAAAGTGACAATGTTGTAGAGGATGCCGAACAATCATCTAAAGTAGGTGGCAATGAAAGAGGAGTTGACGAGTGCTTAAAGGTAATTAAATAGACTTAATTGTATGATCAATTTGTTACTACTTACTCAAAATATTAGCCTCAAATAGTTTATTTATCACTTTTGAAAGTGTTGAAACTGTTAATATAATTCTCTAACACTTCATTAACTAATGGTGTATATGTAATGATGAAGTTACTCATATGTATCATTTTGATACATCTGATATTATATGTATCATTTTGACATATCTGATATCATATGTATCATTTTGATACATGTAAAATTTTTAATAAAAAATTATCCCAAAATTCAATTATACACAGTTGATTAGTTAAAAATGTCATGTTAGATTTTTCATATCTCTAAGGTTCTAGTTACACATCTTGGATTTACAGATCTATAAGGTTATAGTTAAACGAATCCAAGATTCTAGTAACAAATATTTGATATGTGTTCCTTATGTTTTCCAGATGAATCATTCTGATACATATGTTTCCAAATGTATCAATATGATACATATAATTAATTTAATCAATTCATACCAGAAATTTAATCTCACACAAAAATACACTTTGACATACGTCAAACAGGAGGCTGAGAGTGCGTACACAAACAAGGTGCAAGAAAAAGATAGACATAATATAGTTGTTGAAATAGATGAAGGAATAAGGGACGAGTGCCTAAAGGTAACATCGATTTACTTATAATGGAGATTATTTTTAATTGCTCACAAAATTTATTTATTTTTATTTGATAAGTTAAAATTGGTCATGTGGCATAACAACTTTTCAGTAACAATGTTTTAAGCTTATCTAAAGATGATCAAAGTTTTCAGTAACAAAAGTTGGATATCTGTTATGTAAATTTTTCAGATGTATCATAATGATACATATTGGTCCACATGTATCATTATGATACATATAGATAGTTTAGTCACTTCCTATCTAAGCTTCAATCTCACACTAAGTTCACTTTGTTACATACGTCAAATAGGACTCTAAAGAAGACCTTCATAATACAGATGAAGATTTATCTAAAGCAATTACCTTGTATGTACCACCATTGCTTGCAGCCTATCCAAAAGGGATCACTGATAGCCAATCATTCACCAATTATAGTGCTATTGCAGCTATTAACACATGCAATCTGTAAGGCAACACTGATAGTCAGTTTTATATTAGTGACAGTGCTATTGCAGCTATTTCTCAGATTCCTTTGTGCAAGACTAATATTTCAGATGTCATCAAGAAATCTGCCCAAAGAAATAGGCAACATTCAAAATTTTATCAGTCACCATATGTCAATGTTTTTTTATTTTGGGTCAAAAGATAAAGAAGTCATCCAGTCGTCCAAAAAGTTGAACTACCCATTTCAAGGTCATAACATTTATTGGGCCATATGCCGAAGAGCTATTTTCTAAGTTCTTTCTTTGGATATCAGTTGGACTGTACAAAACACAAGCTAGTAAGTAAGAATGATGAATCACCTTTCAAAATAACATATATATGTATTAGTCTCAATACTGATTGGAATCATACATTGCTTATAGGAAAGGGAAGGATGAGCATTACACGGCCAAATACGCTGACCTAAAATCAAAGATTGATTTTGTAGTTGCATATTCGGTGAAAAAAATTAATTTTAAAATATGGCCAAATCAAATACATGTTGGAATGATGAGGTAAGCCTCAAAGAAATATATATAGCACCTAACTGTTTTATTGAATTTTATGATTTACGCACAAACTGAATTTTATATCATGGCCCAATCAAATTAATTTTTGCAGTCTATTGTAGCTTTTCTGATAACAGATGTATCACTTTTGATACATCTGAAAATCATATGTATCAAAATCATTTTGATACATATGTAAAAATATGCCACCACTTGAAAACTCATTCTTTAAATGTAATTAATCTGTAATATTTATGATTCATATACTATTCTGACTAACGTAACTCTATATTTTTAAGTGTTTTTCAGTCAATGTTTTTATAAATTCATATGTATCAACTGGTTTACACTTTATTTTATGTATGGCTTAGATGAATCACATGTTCTTATACATTTTAATCTACCATTACAGCACATCGATGTAGTATTCTACTATCTTCTAAAGAAAGCAAAGCTAGACAACAACAGTGAATATAGATATACCACTGTGAATTTCATGTTCAAAAACTACATCCATGACATATACATTCATTATCATCAAAGTCAATCTGAGATTGATCTTAGCTCGCAGGACGAAATTATTCGTTTAATGAAAGTAGATTCGGTAGAGAGATCAATTTGTGAGATTATTCAAAGACTATGCATTCCAGCAAGTATTTCATGGCATTTGATTGATGAGGTGTACGTGCTAATAAATTGCCAGTGATCGTTTCACTGGGTGTTGGTAGTCATAGTACTCAATAAAAGATGTATCCGTGTGTATGACTCGTTGAAAGGTCATAGAGGTCATGATGTTGAGATAAAAGAGCTTGCTGAAATGTTGTCAACTTATTTGACAATATCTGATTTTTTCGAAAAAAAAGAGCGCACAAACTGGTCACTACAAGAAGCATACAAGAAAAAAGTGGACCGGCATACATTTGATGTTCACTTTGTTGATGGTATTGTGCAACAAAAAAGTGGCACATTGTACGTATCATTTATTATTTTAAATATATTTTTTCACATAACAGCTCACAACAACTCATAAACTACCTATTGTTCTGCTTTTCAGGAATTGTGATTTGTTTGTTGTAACATATATATTTAAGTGATGGGCATCAAATACCTTCTTCAGAGTTTGATCCAGAAATGCATCGTACCATATACACATCATTGTTATGGGACTATGGTGTGAACGAGGCATCTAATGGATATGTTAGCGACAATCAGGATCCGCCTAGGCCTGAACGCACTTTCATTCCATCTGAGGATACAGAGATGATTGATGTCGAGATGTAGTTGTCTAGTATTTGTTGTTTGACAAAAGGATTGTGGCTTCTTATGTTTTGGAATTTCTGGATATTTCAAGACTACCGGTTTTGTGTATTAAGTTTTCAGTATTTTTGTGGTTAATGTCATGACATTTTAGCTTATGAAATGAAGTGTTCCCATGTTGTTCGATCATATTATTTTATTTTTTATGTTATAACTGTGTTTGTCATTGTGTATTATGTGTTTGATACATATATAGCTAATTAATTTTTATCAACTAAGTTAAGGAGTTTAACTGAAATACCATTTATATTGAAATGCCTTAACAATGAATCAAACATTACTAATATGAATCAAATGTCTTTAATGAACGCTTAATATGAATCATATATCATTCATAAATGTTTTAATATGTATCACTAGCGAACAATATGTTGAAAATGTATAACCAACATTTCAGTTGTGTTAAATTGCCTTAACAATGAATCACGCATTACTGATATGAATCACATTAACTTTCATGAACGGTTAATATGAATCATCTAACATTCATAAAATTTTTAATATGTATCACTTGCAAACAATATATTGAAAATGTATCACCAACATTCCAGTTGAGTTAAAATGTCTTAACACTGAATCGAGAATTACTAATATGAATCACGTAAATTTTATGAATGCTTGATATGAATCATATAACCTTCATAAAAATTTTAGTATGTATCAATTTGGAATAATATGATGGAAATGTATCACTAAAATTTCAAGATATGTTAAAATCTCTTAACAATATAACAAGGATTAGTAATATGAATCACATAACTATCATGATCTCGAGCAAATCTGCATCTGAGAATAGTTCTAATGAATTATAAACATTGATCTTAAAAAATATTTCTGTTTACAATCAAAATATCTCACGAAATAAATTTTTGAGACTTTAACTCACATTATTGAATTCAAAACATTTAACTAACTAGACAATTCTTATTCCACTTCAAGGAAAAAGTCACATCTCTATTAGAAAATAGTTGCAAGTGCGTCTGTTATGGCCTTCATGCCCACACTTTCCACTACGATTTGAGGTTGTGGAAAACTTTTCGCTACTTTTCTTTTGTCTTCCTTTCTTAGGTCTTCCTGATGGTTATTTATATTTTGGAGGTAAAATCACGTCTTCCAACACGTCCGATGGTACATGTCAATCTCGTTTATCGGGCATTGCATTTCATAAGTCTTGACTAGTGTCTTCTTCTTGTAGTAATCAGAACAGTATGGCTTCATTTTCTTTACATGTTTGCTTTCCAAAATAACAATAGTGTGCGCGCATGGTATCTCATCGAGCTGAAATATACCATAGTTGCATGTTCTATTATCCAACCGAACTATGTATTTTCTTCCTTCTTCATACACACCGTATATGTAGTTAGTTGATTCCCTAACCTAACAAAATATTTTTTAATATAGAGTAACATTAGTCAGCAAAGTATATGAATTATAAATATTACAGATTAATTACATATAAAAAATGAGTTTTCAAGTTGTGATATATTTTTACAGATGTATCAAATGATACATATGATTTCCAGATGTATCACTTTGATACATCTGTTATCAGAAAAGCCAAAATAGACTGCAAAACAACTTAGTTACAGTATAATAAATAGTAAATAATTTACCATCATACCTGATGACTTTGCCTCGTTCAATTGAAGAATTTGTTGAAACTTACCTCCCAATGAGTTTTTAGCAAAAAAGCTAGATCGGTTTCTATTTTTGCTGTTTCACGTACCAAATAAGATTCTGACCTATTCAAGAAAATCTAAAATTGACAGTTCACGTGCCTCAACAAGATGAGAGTTGATACATTCTGCAATGTTGAAAGTTATCATCCTTCCCCTATTTATTGGAAATGAACTCGTGACCACTTTTCATATCCAGCATTTTTCAGATATGCCTTTATACTCTACTGTCAATCTTTCCCACTTTACACATAAGCTCATCAAAATCATCCAACTTGTACGCTTTAGTCATGACAAAAAACTCGTTGGTCAGCTTGTCCTTACTATTTTTATAATTCGTGCAAACATTATTTCAAAGATGCCAAACACATACAAAATGTGGTATACATGGATAGACCACACTAACTGCCTTGATTATGCTTTCATGTCTATCAAAGACAACACACATATTATCGCACTCACCGAAAGCACACTTAAATTGCTAAAAAAATCACGTCCAGAAGGAATCATTCTCAGAATCTACAACCCCATATGCAAGCAGCAACATATGACCTGATACATAACATCAACCAAACATTATGCCTAATTTATATAACAAATAACATCATTTTGGTAGAAAAATATAAAAGAATCACTACGTGCAATACCTGCTCCATCAAGTGTGTTGGCTGAAACGAATGTTCCCTTATATGGTCCACTCATGTGACTACCGTTTACTATCAAAACAGGCCTACAATACCCCAAATTCCCTAATAAATGAATGTAGTAATGTGAATAGATACATGAACTGATTATCTGGAGACTTATGCATCCTTGTATGTGAATTAGGATAAATAGAATTCAACGTGTATATGTAGGTAGGAATTTTTTTATATCCGTTGCGGGTCGCCCTCTCAATATCTTTAAAAGTGCGTTCTTTAACACGCCACGCCTTCATGTAATCTATGTCCAAACCAAGTTCTCCTTTTATATCTTCAATAATGTCACATGGTGTGATTATTCTTTTATGGTTCAACAACTTTGGAGCCGTTATTTCAGCTACAAAAGCAATTGTTGCATGTTTCTGATCAAAAACTCTGTCCATTAACGGACAACTATGTTCATCATTGAAATAACGTACTACGAATGTATCAGAACCAAGCTTACATGAGGCCTTGAATAACCAACTACATTTTGGAGATTTACACATCAACACATAACTGAAAGAAAAGTCAATAGAATGTATCACAAATAATAATATCTGTTAATCTGTTAATATATGTATCACATAAGAATATATGCCTCTCACTATTTTTACAAAATGTCACCCTATTTAATTAATAATCAGAAATTTTGAGAGCAATCATATTTTTTCATGTATGCCACAAATTTTATATACATTTGGACATTTTGATTTCATTGTGAAATACAATCAGATGTTTCACAGAGGATTTACAAGTATTTCATACTGTAACTAAATGTATCACCCTTTCTATTGAAAAATATACTCCATATATCATATGAATCACCATAATGCACATATACTGATAACATGTTTATCATTCATATAAATCACCTTTACACTATTAAATCATAAATTTTGTTATGCTTTGTCAACATAACACAATGCACACAGTAAGCAAAAAAATATATGAATCACATATGAAAACACACTATATATAGATCCATGTTTATAAAAATATCAGAAAACTTAACTTGCAAAAACTAAAATCAACAACACTGGGTAATTTAGGAAAATGTATCATTATAATTTTCAGATGTGTCAATAGCAAATTAAATCCAAAATTGACGATGAACAAGTAAAATCTAACATCTGTTTGTCAGATCTCTCAACTCTGAAATTCAATTTGTGCTTGATTGCATAGTTATGCATTACCGATACAAGAGTTGCCTTATTTTTATACTTTTGTTTCACTTTCACAACAACGTTATAGCAATCAGCTATTACTTCTTCATCACCCATATCAACAACTGGTAGCGATTCAACGTTACCAACTACAGCTAGGGCAAGTCCAAGCGACTCAACAATATCAAGGCACTCAATTACCATATCATCCGCGTCGAAATCATCACTATCTATTACAATATCACTTGTTGTAATACACAGTGGATATTTTTTGAATCCAGATTCATGTTTCAAAATCTGAAGAAAAAGTTTAACAACCATATCATTAGAATCTTCAACGCTGATGAATTGCCTTGAACAACGTATTTCACATGAATTTTTTCAGAGATGCGTCAAATTTCAATTGAATTGATATAGTATTCATTAAATCTCGATACGAAGTTTTTTCATGAATGACAATACCGTCGACCCGATAGTTATCGTACCTAATCTCTGAAACTTAGACCCCAAAATGACGTAATAAGACAGTCATGAGCTCCATTGAAGTTAGTCAGCTAATGGAGAAGAAAGATTTTTTTGTTAAAATTCAAAACGATTGAGCTTGTAATCTGGTTTGCTCCAAAAAATTTAATTTTCTTTAAATTTGAAATTTGGTAGAAAGGAATTGCATATTTTTAGTTTGTAACAGATTGAGCGTGATTTGCGTGGAAGAGTAAAACAGAATCCGTTACTTTCTAAAATAAATATCTATTATGTTTTAAATGTGTCAATTTTTATATGTGTCACCTTATATCATATGTATCACAATTTTAAAAATCCGGAATAAAATATAATTAACCAAATAGTGGAATAATATGTAGTATCACTTAAAATTAAGCATTTATGTAAGTTATTGTTTTTATTATCTTAATATACGAGTCAGTTTTCACACATTTCAACTAATTTAAAATAGAAAAAATTATCCGAATTAGCTATTATTGGGCTTTTATTACCATTTAAAGCCTAATTTTAATTAATTACAATTCACAGCACCCTCTTACCTAATTACAATTCATAGTCTCTCTCTCATGTATTTTCTTTTTTCTTTTTCTCTATTTTCTATTACTATCATTTTTTTTTCCTTTTCCAAATTTTCCTTTACTTTTTTTTCGTTTTTTCTTTTTCACTTTTTCTTTTTCTTTTTCTTTTTCTTTTTCTTTTTATTTTTATTTTTCTTTTTCTTTTTCTTTTTTCTCCTTTATTTTTTTTTCTTTTTCTTTATTTTCTATTACTCTCCTTTTAAAAAAAAAAATCTTTCTTTTTCTCTCATTTTTTCTCCTTCTTTTTGTTTCATTTTTTCTCTTATCTTTTCTCCTTCTTTTTTTTCTTTTTCTTTTCTTTTTATTTTTTCTTCTTCTTTTTTTAATTTTTTTATTTATTTTCTATTACTCTCCTTCTTTTTCTCTCTCGTCTTTTCTCCTCTTTTTTTTTTCTTTTCATTTTTTTCCTTCTTTTCATTTATGCGTACTAGCAAATACAAATACAAATACAAATGCGAACTATAAAATACAAATACAAATATAAATATGAACTATAACATACAAATACAAGTACGAACTATAAAATACAAATACAAATACAAATGCGAACTATAACATACAGATACAAGTGTGAACTATCATTTGTATTTTTTAATTATTGAAAAGGAACGATTGATTTTCTTTCTACGAATGTTTGTTTGTATTTATTGATACTAGTTGTATTTATTTATACAAATAAATGCAACTCAAATTTTTATACAAATACATATTGTATTTGTATTTGTAAAATCGTTTGTTTCATTTGTTTGTCATTGTATTTGTACCAAGTGATATTTGACATACAAATACAAAATGGTACATTTGTATCAAATGATACATTACATATTTTAGAATCACAAAAATACAATTAATGCACTTACTTGTTTGTATACAAAAACAAATGATAAATTGTACATAGTCACGACTAAATACAATATGCAATCAACTTGCAAATACAAAAGAATTTCTTAAAAATAAAAAGGTAATGAAGAAAATAGAATGCAAATACAAGTATAATCCAAATATAATCTAAATATACAAACACAATAAAATCATAATATAAATATAATCCAATATAATATGCAATCAATTATAAAATACACATACAAAATAGTTCTTTAAAATATAAGTGTGAATTATATAAAATATAAATGATGGTGCAAACTAACAAATACAAATACAAGTGTGAACTATTAAATACAAATATAAATGCGAACTATAAAATATAAATGCAAGTGCGAACTTTAAAATACAAATACAAATACAATTGTATCAATAAATATAAAAATATAAATGACGGTGTGACTACAAATACAATAAGCAGTTATGATATTTACGTTATCATTCATTACTTGTGCTCGACTAGTCATATTTTTTTGAAAATACAAAAAATATAAAATAGAATAAAAAAATAATAAAGAAAATAAGTACAAAAAAGGAAATAAAAAAAATTCAAAGAAGAAAAAAAAAGAAGAAAGAGAAATAGAAGTTAGAAATTAAAGAGAGAAAAAAAAACAAAAAAACAAAAAACAAAAAAACAAAAAAACAAAAGGAAAGAAACGAAAAAAATAAAAGTAGGAAAAAATAGAAAAGAAAAAGAAGAAAAAATGGAAAAAACACAAAAAAATAAAAAAATATTAAAAAAGATAATGGTAGTGTTAGACAAGAAAATATTCAGTTAAACAAGTTAAGCGTGATTGGGATTCTTTTTCTTTTTAAAAATATTGAATTCCATTTTTGGCGCGACTAAATAGAGACGGTATTCATATTTTATATGAATACATATTATCTGTAAAACAGAATACAGCGAGTATAAATTAAATATAACGGCTATATATAATAATTATATAAAATATGAGTATGAAAGATTGATTTTATATCAAAATGCTTCTATTTTTTGAAAGCCTTTAACATAGTGTCACCTCTCACCTCTGCAAAATCAAAAAATTTCAGCAGTCTACTCCTAAGAACTTTGATATTTCCATAAAAGCCATCAAAATTGTTACTTTGAGTCACCAATTAGAGTTTTTTTTCTTTTTTAAATTTCCAAAATAGCAAAAATTGCTCTAAACATAGGCTTAAAAACACCTCATAGACTTCTTGAAGAGAAATTCATATTTTTATTACAAAAATGTAAAACTATAAATCAAGTTAAAGAAATTCAAACCCAAATTATAACTCAATGTAATGGTAATACTAAGTACATTATCCCTTCTTTTTTGTTAAAATGTATGGAATTCAAAGAAATTTTTTATGCACACAAAGTGTTCGATAAAATGCTTGAGTTAGAAGATGCTTCTCCTTTTAACATAATGTTTAAAGGGTATATTCGGAATGATATGTACAGGGATGTAGCAGTGTCGTTTCGTCGTATGATGAAGGAAGATGTTAGGCCAAATTGCTTTACATTTCCTATGGTTTTGAAGTCTTGTGGAAAGTTATTGGCTTTAGTAGAAGGTCAAGAAGTGCATTGTGTCGTGTTAAAGGTTGGGTTTTTGAGAAATAGTTATGTGGGTAGTGCTTTGATTGATATGTATTCAAGCGTTGGACGAGTTAAATGTGCTTATAAGGTGTTTAATGAGATGGTTATGAGGAATGTGTTTACGTGGACTAGTATGATCAATGGATATGTTGCTAATGGTGATTTGGTGTCTGCAAGAATGCTTTTTGAGTTGGCGCCTGAGCGAGATGTTGTGTTGTGGAATAGGATGATTACGGGGTATATTGAATGTCGAGATATGGAAGAGGCTCGAAAGCTTTTTGATGTGATGCCAAACAAGGATGTGATGTCATGGAATACTTTGTTGAATGGTTATGCCAATAATGGGGATGTTGAGGGGTGTGAGAGTCTTTTCGAAGAGATGAAAGAGAGAAATATTTTTTCGTGGAATGGTTTGATTGGAGGGTATGCTCATAATGGACGTTTCGCTGAGGTTATTGACGCGTTTAAAAGGATGTTAAATGAGTATGATGTGAAGCCTAACGATGCCACACTTGTGAACGTTTTGTCTGCTTGCACGAGATTAGGTGCGCTTGATTTGGGTAAGTGGGTGCACGTATATGCTGAGAATAATGGGTATAAGCACAATGTGTATGTTGCCAATGGGTTGATCGATATGTATGCGAAATGTGGGGTGGTTGGTAATGCAGTTGAGGTGTTTCGGAGCATGGATAGAAGAGATTTGATTACCTGGAACACGATCATTAATGGCTTAGCAGTGCATGGTCGGGGTAGTGATGCCTTGAGTTTGTTTGCCGAGATGAAGAGCTCTGGAGTAAAACCAGATGGAATTACTTTTATTGGAGTGTTATGTGCGTGTTCTCACATGGGATTAGTCGAAGATGGGTTCACCTATTTTAACACGATGAAGAACGAGTATTCCATCGTGCCTCAAATTGAGCATTATGGTTGCATGGTTGATCTATTAGGCCGAGCTGGTCTTTTGGAACAGGCTATGAATTTTGTGGAGAAGATGCCTATACAAGCTGATACTGTCATTTGGACGGCATTACTTGGCGCGTGTAGAGTATACAAAAACATCGACTTTGCAAAACTAGTCCTCCAGAAACTTATTGAGCTTGACCCGAAAAACCCTGCAAATTACGTTATGCTTGCAAATATCTGTGGTGATGCTCGGAGGTGGAAAGACGTGGCTGAAATGAAAGTGGCGATGAGGGACACTGGATCGCGGAAGGTTCCAGGATGCAGCTTGATTGAGGTCGATGATGAAGTGGCTGAGTTCTATTGCTTCGATGAGAGGCATTCCAAATCAAAAGAGATATATGGAGCCTTGAGAAGCTTGATGAAGGCACTAAGATCATCTAGCCAAGAAAATCCATTATTTTTAATGGATTAAAAGTTCGATTTCTTCAATCAGAATCTCTTTAAAATGTTTCATCAGGATCACCGCAGTTGAAAGCTCATCCACTACAGGCTTCAGGTGACGGTAAATGAGGTAAGTGTTGTATTATTAACTTGAGGTCGTTGTAGGAACCAATAAACTTCATAAGTTTCTTATTTTTTGCCAACTTCAAGGGTCTATCCTTGGTTCTATCGCGGTTGGGGTGAGTAATATCTTTTTGCTACATGATGTTCGGCTCAAATAATGTAGCAATTAGCATTCAACTCTTGATAAATAATTGTACTTTCCTGCATTCTTAACCAGATGGAACAACGAAAGGTAAATTCCAGTGTCAACATTGTGAAGTTATGATATACTAATTAAATCGGTGACACCTGCTCGTAGAAAATTCTCGAGCATGTAGGCTTATGGTATCATTGGACATATCCCTTGAGTAGCCACCGCCCACACTGTCTCGTCATTCATTACCACTCTTACTTATTTTCTTGTCGCGCTGTGTAAGTTGTAAACATTCTGTTTCACAGCTGCTTTGTCATAGTGAAGTTCACTACTTAGGGAAAATTGGGTTATTAAAGACTTCATTTTGGGGAGAAGAGATGGTATACATTGTTTCAGTCTGCTCGGACTCTTCAAAAATGTCGACGAGTGCATCTCGGATCCTTCAAAAGAAGTGCATCTTTGAAGGATCCTACACGGGTGCAGCGTCCTTTTTGGAGAGTCAAAGCAATATATATTTCAGTTAAATTGAGGGATGGCAGTTAATTCTCATAATTTGCTTTATACATTTAGTTTATTGCTTTTGATATTTGTTACTATCTGTTGTCTTTTGTGTTTTAGTTATCGTATTATTTCGTCGCTGTTACCAATCCTTTCTGGATGTGCTGTACTGGTTTCCGTATTAATTGACTTGTTTTCTCCATTGCCGTATTTCCTTTGCTTATAACTACTTTGGTTTGCTGCACTTGAGCCGAGAGTCTTTTGGAAACAACCTCTCTACCTCCACGAAGTAGGGGTAAGGTTTGCATACACTCTACCTTCCTTAGACCTCACTTATCAGATTACATTGTATGTTGTTGTTGTAATGTGGTACCCGACTAATTTTATCTGTAGCAACAACAATATACCCGGTGTAATCTCACAAGTGCGGTCTGGGGAGATGGTGTGTGTGCAGCCTTAACACCCTGGTATGATCGGGCAGAATAAGCAATACCACAAAGCAAAAGGAAACAAGAAGAAGCGGGAAAAATCACGGGCAGAGGAGAAGGATTTTCACCATAATGGAGAGGAGTACAATGTAGGAGACGCAGTCTCAATGACGTATTTTAACCACTCGAAAAACAACCCACTAAATCGCACTTATATAATACGTGCATCTGGTACCACCACAGACCTCACAAAAAATCACAAACATGGATCGCACCGCGGACTTTTCAGGGCCGGATTAACAAAATTTCGGGTCACAAACTCTAGCACACCCCTGCACACTACATTCTAAATCAAAGCAACTTCTATTGGGCTTTTGTTTGTTTGTTTTGAGCTTGAAATCCTTTATTATTGTCTTGGGCTTTCCTCTTAATTCTCCTCACATATGGATTCAAAAAATGGCCCAGGTCCAAAGAAACCTTTTCAATAAAATAACATAAATATATACCTTTAACTTATCATATTTTCATAGTTCTCCACCTTACAAAGTTATTGCAAAAATTTTAATTTATTATGTATCTTCGTAGGATGTATCGGAAGCTGATTATGTACCTCGTCAGACCCAAAATCGGAAAAAAGGTATCGAGAGTTAATTATGTATCCTTTATAAAAGAAAAGTTTATCTTTGTTGGATGTATCAGGAGCTAATTATGTATACCCAAAATCGAAATTTAAGTAATAATGCAAAATGTCAGTATTTTCTGTAACTAAGCTTCAAACTGTCGGAATTTATGTTAGTTCTGCCTTTTCCCAAGAAGCCATTTCCATTCTGATTCAGCTTGCGCGTGCTTGACTAATTCTTCTTTACTAGTCTAGTTTGTAAGCACTTCGATTATTCCATTGGATACTAGCTACCTCGTCAATACAAGTATTAAATAACCCTATCTATCAGGTGTTCATAATTGTTTCGAACTTATTAGCTTGGTTTACATCTATAGCCACCTTGACATAAACATTGGTAAATTGTAACTACCTAAGAATTTTTTAAATTATTAGTATTTTTGGAAGATCAATTATTTCATCAACAATACAATGAACTAGCTCACCCTCACAAGATCGCGACCTCTTATCCCGGTCACTATAGCATGCGTGCCGATCAAGACACAACGGACTCGATGACTCGACTGATTTTCACCGATGGTCTGTTAAGGTTTCAAACTCAATGATGACAACTAAATACGAGGGTTGCAATTTTTATTTTTTTTTAAAAAAGAACTTAAATTGTTGTTACACTACATAATGGTGGATCCTACTCTAATAGCTCTAAACCTAGGTGATTATTTTAATCTTCAATTAATATTAAAATCAGCACCCGTGTTAACATAACACCGGCTCACTCTTTTGTCATAAGAAGTGACCTCTTCTTATTAATGATTCTTAAGGGATTCAATTAAGGGAAAAGGAAATTGTGTAATACTTTTTAAAATAAATATTCTAAGTTTGACATTTAAAAAAAAAAAATGGTCAGTTGGATATACTATTTTCACTTTATGACCGTTTCCTAATTTGGGTCATTTTGGCTCATGTAGTTCAAATACAGTCCATATACAATACTGATACAATTTTCAACTTGGGTCAGTCGGCCCTTTTAAGAATATTTCAGTTTTTTTTTTTGCTAGAAATTTTTTAATTGAAAAAAATATTCTGTTTTTTATTTATTGTTTAGAAATAATAATTAAATATAATTATATAAAAACGATGTAATTGTTATATAGAATATGTATCTATCTAAGATATATGTATAGAAATTGTATAGTTCTACAAATATCGATATGTATAAAATATATATATAAAAAGTATATAAACAGTGTATAAAAATTATATAATTATTGTATAAAATGTATAAAAAAATACAATTATTGTATAAATTATGTATCGAAACTGTATAATTTTCGTATAGAATATTTATATGTATAATATATGTATAGAAACTGTATAGAAGGTGTGTGAAAATGGTATTAAACAGGCCAGCAAATTGAAATGGCTAGATAATGAAATTTAAATTTCATGGCCTTTTTTATGGAAATAGTTTAATTTAAAGTATCGTCCCCTTTATTTAAATTATACGAACATATAAATAATTTTTATGTCCTGAATAAGTATAAATTATCAGCATTTATGTTGTTTATTCTAAATTAAACTTGTTTTAGTGTACTAGTGAAAGTGATTAAGCCTTTGTGATTACGGCTAAGGCGGCTATGGACTATCGGATAATCACAAAATTATAGGTTTTATTATTGTTAATCCAAGTGTAATTATCCAGCCAATTAAGTTAATAATTTTTTTTTAATAATATTTAGATAGATATGAGCTGCTATTTTTGTTGGTCTATCTAGCTACTTTCACATGTCATTTTCTTGTATGAAATAAGACTGACTAGAACACTATATAAACCTAAAAAAAAAAAACAGCTGATTAAAATTATTATACTCCTTTTTAATATTTGTGGGTAAGTTCTTGTTCTAATACTATTATTATAAATGGCTTCTTGTGTTTCGATTATCGTCCTTTGTAAGGTTCAGAATAAATTGTCATTGGGAGAGGATCGAGGTTCAAATAGGTGGTGCTTTGACACTCATTAAATATTGTGCAAAATAAGTATAATTATATAAAAAAATTATAAAAATTGGTATAAAATAAAAAATAACGCCCTCGAAACCAATGGTTGTTTTGATTTCCGTGCGGAATCTTAAAGCTTTGAGTGTCAATACATGTGTTCAACCTCCCGAGCACTCATTGGCGGAGCCAGAATTTTTACCAACGGGGTTTCAAATCGAAAAAAGTAAGCACACGAACTAGCAGAAGGCAGAGGCAGAATTTTGATTAAGGGTGTTCAGAAGTAAATATATGAACTAACTGAAGGGGGTTCACCATCTACTATATATACATAAAAAATAATTGTGACCATGTATAAACAGTATAATTTTCCGTTGGAGGTGGTTCGGATGAATCCCCTGAAAAATAATTTTGACCATATATAAACAATATAATTTTTCGTCGAAGGAGGTTCGGATGAATCCCTTGACCTAACTACAGCCCCGTCCCTAGCCAAAGGGGATTCAACATCAACTATATATACATAAAAAATAATTTTAACCATATATAAATAGTATAATTTTTCATCGAAGAGGATTCGAATGAACCCCGTATACATTAGGTGGCTCCGCCTCTTCGTACACCCATGACACCTAAATCCTGAATCCGTCACTGTTTATCATGTTTTTTTGTATTATCTTATCATAGCTTCTGCATTTCTGTTATTTCCTTTTCCGAACTTCTTTGACTGTTTTGTCATCAAGTTGACGGTAATATCGAAAATAGTCTCTCTACTTTTAGGGTACAAAAATTTCTGTGTATATCTACCCTCTCCATACTTGTTGGGTACGATGTAGTTTTGATGATTGACAAACTGACAAAGTGATATGAAACATGTCAGTCAAGCTAGTTCATAAACACACTGTCTCATGTAGCTGAACTTGTAGCAAAATCATCGATGATTAAAGACAAGCATGCAAAAATCAAGGAAGGACCAGATGGGTGGTTAATTCACATAAACTCAAGGAAATAAACATGTGTTGATTTAAAGAGTTGAAGTTTGAGTACAACACTAAGGAGACAAGAGTTGGAATTGAAGAAGGAGTCTCACTTGAAGTAGAACTCTAAGCAATGAGAGTTCTGATTAAAGGAGGAGTTTGAAATAAAGAATGACTCTTTTGAGAGTTGTGCTTAAATAGAAGATGTATCATTCAGAGTAACTTGCGCACTTACCGAGAGAAAAGGCTAAATACAATCAAATTGAGAGAAGTTCATAATAACTTGCGCACTTACAGAGAGAGAAAAGGCTAAACACGATCAAATTTAGAAAGTTAATAATTGAGAGAATTCTGACTGAATATTCAAGTGCTGCCAGTACAAAGGAACAAATTGACGAACCTGCTTTTA
Source organism: Capsicum pubescens (assembly GCA_030864215.1). NCBI lineage: Eukaryota > Viridiplantae > Streptophyta > Magnoliopsida > Solanales > Solanaceae > Capsicum > Capsicum pubescens. The sequence continues at coordinate 415,404,366 of CM061548.1, forward strand.
CAGGATTAAGCTTTACAGTTCATGAGTTAGTTTAAATGTATTGTTCTTATTGAGTTGTAATTTATTGCTAGTTTCAGTGTATTGTTCTTATTGAGTTGTAATTTATTGCTTTCCTAGATTGATTATTTAGGAACAATACTGAGCTGAGTCAACTTCAAGTTTGGGATAACTCGAAGTGGGTTTAACGGTGAAAGGTGATTGTTGAGTTATAGGAATTAGAGTTTATAATTCTTAGTTATTGAGGTATAGGAATTAGAGCTTATAATTCCTAGTTGTTGGTTACAAGAGTTTTGTAATCAGTCGTTGACTCGTTGTTGAGGCTCAGAATTATTTAGTGAATTACACCTTTTGAGTCGTGTGTTTTTCACGTAAAAATTCAGTGTGTTATTTTCTTACTGTTTTAGCTAGTTCGAAACACGTTTAGTCAACTTATTCCATCGATAGGCAGTAGTTAGGCGAAAATAAGAAAATCAGTAACACTCTTACTCTAACAATACCCCCACTTTATAAAATTACACCCGAATATACTATATTGTTGTCATTGTTGTAAGTGATTGTTCAAGACTCTAATAACTAAAGTACATATCATCATGAGTCAACTGCTGTTTTAGCAATTTAAAATTATTAAAAACTCAACTGGGGTTTTCAATCCATTTGAGTTATTTTTAAGTCTAATAAATTTGAATTATCATAGTGTGTATGACCATGTATATTATTAACAATTTTTGGACAATATGACAAAGGGAAAATTAAAAAAAAAGTCTAGCAACCACGCTGTGCCTATTAGAATCTAATTATATATACACTTTCGATATATATTATAAAATTCTTTAAAATAAACATATGTACATAATTAAGATTAAACACAAGAGCAGGTGGAGATGCTAATGTAATTAATGTCTTAAGCACATTATCTTACATCTATATAATAAAGAAAATTAACTAAAATATTATACTATGAAACTATGAAAGAAACAAAACGACAATTTTGCATGTACAATGTATGTGTCATGACTATGATTTGTATAATTATTAAGATGTTAATTAAGAGTATGATTATCTTAAGAGTTTCAAGATTAGTTTTAGCTAAGTCGTCTATAATGTACTTCAATTAATTGCAATATAAACTAATATTCTTCTTGGTGTTCCTCGTTCATATTTTAGTGATATCGATAGAGTTTGGAGCTAGTACTTAGTTTCAGGTTGATAAAATTCAATAACTTTTATTTAGATTTTATACTCATATTAAAAAATTTATTTAAGATTTTGTAATCTAGAAATCATAAATGATTGAAAGTTAGTTGTTTTATCAAGTCGACATTGATCTTGATTTTGACCTTTATTTTGTTCGTTTAAAAAGATTTATAACCCGACTGACTTGAAACTTGATTTGATTATCTGAGTAAGTTGAGTCATCAATTGAAAACTATATTTTTGTTAAAGGAAGATTTTTTATCTTAGGAAGGCGATTCTGTCGATTTTACATAACTTTTTCAGGCGTTTATTGTCTGACAACTCGTCTCTCTCTAGAGTTTAGTGTACATCGCTATGTCAAAATGTTTTTTTAAAAGTGAGATACCGACTATCATAGAAGAAAAGATCATTCCGTCGTACAACAAAACAATGTTCATCTAACTATAAATATCACAGAAGAAGATAAATTAAAATTTCTGACTCTGCGTCACTCACTGAGGACTCATTGAGTCATAGCATTGACTTATACTTTATTTATTTTTTAATTTCCAATTTTTGGTTCTTTAGTTGACTTGGGTGTTTTTCATTTCTTATACAAAAAATACTTAAGAAAATTAATTATTTACAAAATTATTCCAATTATTATTACTCTCAACTTGTATGAAATAATTATTTTCTCTAGGACACCGACCAAGCAATTTGAGTTATCCCATAAATAATTAGATTCCAACCAATGAAACATTTTGACAATTGGATGCATGTTGACTTATTATATACTTTAAAATACATAATAATTGATGTTTTTTTTATTAGGTCTTATGTTATTAGTATTATAAATAATACTATTTGGCAAATGAATACAAACTTAATCTTTTCTGTAATGTTCTTATTCATCGTCAATTTAACTCATTAATTAACTATCTAATTTACTCTAAGTAGTTGACAATAATGTTTCTTGTTATAACACTTGTGCTATTTATTAATACTAGTTTAGCTGCACGTGTCTCACACTATTGAAGATTCATCTCAAAGAAAGGATAAAACTAACCTTATCCAACGATATTTGTTGATAAACAATAGTAAGACGAGAGAAAGAATCCAAAAAAGTCACAAAATCATTATAACCCGATAAAGAAAATGAAAGGAATTGGTAGTGAAAGATCAGATCCTTTTTTTCATCAATTCTAGTATCTATGCGCCAATCCTTTTAGATTTCGTGTAACTTTTGATTATTTAAAATTAAATAATTTTATCCATTGCGGGGGTTTTATCTAACATTTTTATATTTATTCCTAAATTTTTCAAATCTTCTTAAAATCAAATTTAGTTGATTTAGAATTCTTAAGCTAATGAAAAAAAAATTAGTTGTCATTAATTCTGATGACTTCTAATAAGAAAATATTTTACCTTAAATATATTTAATTAATTTTCAACGCTTAAATATTCAGAAAAATAGTAAAAGAATGATTTTGTCTAAAACAAAAAAATTCTAATGAAGGGTAAAAAGTTCAAACACTATTACTAAGGTCACACTTTTAATATATTATATAGATTATAGATTTAGATATGGTAATAGATTAGAGATTAGAGATGAGAAATTAGGGATTAGAGATTATCCCAAGTTATTTAATACAAAACTTGAATTGGTAAAAGATATATTTTAAATGATACATATATTTTTACAAAATAGAAATCAGAACAATATAAAAAAGTAACAACTCTTAATTTAAGTTAAATATTCTTATAAACGTAATGCTATTTTAGTTATATATAATTGTACTCTAATTTAAGGACCAATAATAAATTAATTATGTTGTAAAATTAAGTATTATTCATGAAAAATAAATATTAAATTGACAAAATAGGTTTACTTGTACCTAATCTTTATACAAAAATTGCTTAAAATTTGGTTGAATATTCATTTATCACATGTATTTAGCAGCAGAAAAAATAGTAAATCAACAACAAACAATATAATAATCTCAAAAAAAAAAAAAAAGCAAAATCAGTATGCAAAAGATCGAGAAAATAAATCTAGTATAATATTCGTCCATAAAATATGACGTATAACTGCATAAGTATCCACGTAAAAAAGAAAAGCATGAATTAAAGTTAATTTACCTCAAAAACAGAAACTGGAAGAGACTTTTCCTTAAGCCAAGACATAAGTTAGACTGCAATGATTAATATTATATTAATTTTATAAATGAGAATAATGAAAGACTCCAAAACTTAATAGGAAAATCGAATTATTTTTGGAAAAACATATTTTTTGATATATTTATTAAAGTTCTATCCCATATACTTTAGGAGTCAATATTATGAAAATAGTTAAATAATAAATTAAGAAAAAAAGTGAAAAGATAATTTTGTCTATTACAAAATCTTTTAATGAAGGGCAAAAACTTCAAATCACTTTTCTAAGGGTCTTCACACTTTTAATATATTATAGATTATAGATGTGTAACAAGTGTGTTAATTAAGTAGCTAGCTAAGGCGTAGTTAAACCAATCATTAATGTTATGTATACTATTTTTGTTTAAAAGGCATAATAGTATACGAGTTCAACCGACAACTAAATACTATTATTTTGAAAATACCGAAACAACTTCAATAAACAACTCGCTTCCACTATGTGTCAGTTGAGCATTCAACTTACAACATGATCATCCAGTCACAGAGTCGGAGTCAGGATTTCTGTCGAGGGAGGTCAAAATTTGAAGAAAAACTAATCGAAAGGGTTCAACATCTACAATATATACATAAAAATCCTTTAATTAATCATGTATTAATAGTATAATTTTCTGTCGAAAAGGATTCGGATGAAACCCATAATAAAAGGCTGGCTCCGCCCTACATCCAGACACCTCTAAAAAAATTTGCCACGTCAAGAGACGAGTTGAGGTGTCTTACCTTGTCAAAGTTGGAAGTAATTTAATTGTCAATTATTGAGGCCAAATTAAGTGTATATCTTCTATGTTACTATGTATTCTGCCTATTTAATTTGTATGATTTGAGTTATTCAAGTATGTACCATATTGTACGTATAGTACTTCAAATTAGTACGAAACGAACTTGGAAAATCAATATTATCATTGTATTAATTGAGATACAAATATTGTATATGGGAATATAATTATGCTACATTTTTGGGGTTATTGAAAGCTATATATGACTAAGTAACTTGACCCCTCCATTATGTTTATCAATGATAGCAAAATAAGTGTGACATTACATGAAAAAACAAGTAGAATGGACATGTGAAGTACCAATCAATTCACAGCTAGAATTGTGTGGAAGATTTTAAAACTGTTGTCTTATTTCCATCTAGGCTAGCTAGTTATGAATAGAAATACATAGACCAACACTTTCAAAAATCTCATTGATTGTTCTTCAATATATATTGGATGAGACCGATCCTTGGATTAATCAAGGATCTTTCATGCAATTAATTAAATGTATAGTCCTTTCAATGGTTTCTTAGGGATCGATTCACTTTCGATAGATTTATGGAACGCACAATAATCTTTTATTGATAGATAATTGTTTCTCTACTAAAATGTTGGAAAAGTCAGAGAAAATTACACGTATTCAGTATGAGCAGCTTACATAAATGTAAAGGAGACCTAGGGTTTGACACAACACCAGGAGAACTCACCCCAAAGTAAGGGTGCCAAACGGGCCGGGTCAACTCAGTAAACCTGGCCCGGTCAGCCCCTGGGCTGTAGGGTACTGGGTCCCAGGCTGGCTTAATCTTTTTGGGCCCGATTAATCCGACTCGGACCAAAATCAGTCCAAGTCCATCGGTTAACCAGCCCGACCCGACTAGTTTTTTTAAAATGAATTTTAATTAAAACTGGCCGTTGGGAGCCCCAAACGACTATAATGGCCTTTTTATTAATTTTTTTTTTCAATTAATTTTTTTTTTAAAACCCAAAAAAGTCTTATAAATACCATACACTTTCAAATCATTTTTCACACAATTGTTCATTCTCTCAAATCTCAAATATTCTATATATTTCCTAAAGTGCTCACTTTAATTTTTTAATTTTGCGATTATAAAGTACAAGTGGAAGTTCCTAAAGTCGTGACCTTCGGATACTTTCAAAATTTGATATTGTCGTTCCATCTCTTACGTATAATTTTTAATTGTTGAATATTTTTATTATATTTGTGTATTTTGAATTTTTTTAGTTTAATTTATATTATGAATAAATTAAGAAACCTCGCCACTAAAGGTGTTGAAATTTTTTATCCCGGAAGTGGTAGTGGTAGTAAAAAGCGAATTACTAGCGGTAGAGGTACTTCAAGTAGTAGATATACCTGTGTGCCTCCGCCTCCGGTACCGCTTAGTCAACCTTTTGAGGAAGAAATAAGTGTAGGTGCTCACGATATGAATTATGTAGAAAGTCAGGAAAATTACAGTGCAGAAGAAGAAAATAAAGTAGATGCAGTTAATTTAGATGAAGATGATAAAAATATTGGTGAGACACCCGCAGTAGGAAATGCTAACGTTAGATCTGAACCGGTTAATCTCCCTCCCCGTGCCCGAAGATCTCGTAAAACAACTAGTATTGCATGACAATTTTTTGAACGTATATCAGATATTGAGGTGAATGCAATATTTGTCAACAAATATATAAGCATAAAAGAGGAGGCAAGCAAGGGGGTCCGGGTACGTTAATGAGACATATAAGTGATAATCACGATAGAGAGTTAAAAATTGCACAAGTTGGTGCGGATGTTGGTGGGCCAACACAAACTAGAATGGACCCAGCAACCGGTCAGGTAATAAAGAAGTATAATAAATTGAGAGACAGGGAAGAAATAGAAAAAATGGTAGTTGTGGGTTGTTTGCCTTTTAGCTTTCCTTCTTCTGATACCTTTATTCATTATATTCAAGCAATTTATAATCCTATGTTTAATGGTATTCCTAGAAGTACTTGTAGGGCCGATATTTTTAGACTTCATTCACAATATTATTTTTATTTATCAACATTGTTAAAAAATATTCAATGTAGAATGTCACTAACTTCTGATCTTGGTCATGCTGTAAATAAAAATGATTATTTAACCATTACTTGTCACTGGATCGATAGTAATTTTGTTATGCAAAAACGTATTCTTGCTTTTTTATATTATGAAGATCGTAAACATACTGGAGATTTTATTGCTGATTCGATTGCTAAAGTTGCAGAATTTTACGGTATTGAAAATAAAATCTTATGTATTGCTTTTGATAATGCTTCTAACAACAAGACTGCTATAACAAAGTTAAAATCTAAGCTATCTCCGCCGTTGCCTGAAACTTTTCATGTTAGGTTTGTTTGTCATATATATAATTTAATTGTAAGAGATGGTCTTGAGTTTTTTGAGTTTTATATTAAAAAAAATCGATTTACCGTTGGTTTTATTCAAGAAAATAATCGTAGAAAAAGAATTAGAGACTTTAAACTTAAATGAGAACAAAATGAACTTGCACTGATATTGGTGCCCGAAGAATGTGATACTAGATGGAATGCTACGTATGATTTTTTAAAAACTTGTTATAAATATAGAGTTCTTATTACACTATTTTTTAACCAACATTGTGGTTCGTTTGCTGATTCTGCCCACTGCATGCTACATGATTCTGACTGGGCTGTAATTAATGGATCTTATTAAGTTTTTGAAAAAAATTATATAGCTACGGTTGAATTTTTCGGTGCTTATTATCCTACTGTTTGTAATATTTTGGCATATATAGCCGATATTTCTGGTTTGATCAAAGAATATAAAAATAAAGAAGATTACAAAGAAACTGTTGGTGTCATGTTTGCTTAATTTAAAAAATATTTTTTTTCGATTCCCCTGTTTACTTGGTTGGTGCTATACTAAATTCGTGCATGAAATATAATACTATGTGTCACTTTAGTACTCTTATTTATGCTAACTTATAGATAAATACTAACAATGATTCTCGTGATGAAGAACAAGACCAACCTGATTTGTGGACGGCTATGGGTGATGTGAACGCTTACATAGATAAATTATATAACCACTATGCTGATTTAGTTGATTTCGTTGTGCCGACAAATATTACTCCAACTGTCACTCCTCATCCTTCCGAGGAGCCATCATCTTCTAAAAGGCCGGTACATAGTGATTTTCCTGATTTTTTTTATAATTTACCTTGTTGGAACAGTGTTGAGGAGAGAGCTTACACAACAACTTATCGGGAAGAGTTGAAGTATTATCTCCGAACGCCGACAGAGAATCGCAGATGACGGATCAATGCGTTGGATTGGTGGAGGAATAATTAAACACAATATCCTGTCCTTTTAAGATTAGCCAGATATATCTTGAATGTTCCAATGTCAACCGTTGCATCGGAGAGCGCTTTTAGTCAGGGACGACAGCAGCCTGGAAACAACCGACATTCATTGGGAAGCAATGCAATGAATGTTCTAGTTTGCCTTAGAGACTGGATTAGAGCGGAACGAAGAAATCAAGGAATGGAAGCGGAGCCGAACGATGAGCAGAGACTTGAAGAAATTATGACTTCACGGGAGAACTCAGCAGAATCAAGTCCAATGCATAGTTTTGCCCCCGTTGACTTTGACTATCCTATGCAAGTTCCTGTTAATATTAACATGAATGAGTTGAAAAAAATGATGCAAAATTTGTAGATTTTGCATCCATGTAAATTATAAATTTTGGATCATTTTGCAATCAATAAAATTCAACATTCTTTCACTCCTTATTCCTTACTTTGTAATTTTTTCCATTTAATGATTTAATTGAATTTCTAGTTTAAATTAAATACTTAGTTTTAATATATTACTAATTTACTATCAAGTATTATTAATTTATTATATTAAGTAGCATATATTTTATTTAAAGAAGTACATACAATGAATGGTACGTATACATGTGTACATGTTTTATAAATTAGTATATATTTAACGTATACATGTGTATATGTTTTATAAATTAGTATATAACTATATATCTAGTGTGTGTATATATTGAAGTATATGTTTTATTTAAAGAAGTACATACATTGAATGGTACATAGTAGTATATCTTTAACGTATACATTTGTATATGTTTTATAAATTAGTATATAACTATATATTTAGTGTGTGTGTGTATATTTTAGTATATATATATTGAAGTATATGTTTTATTTAAAGAAGTACATACATTGAATGGTACATATATATGTGTATATATTTTTTAAAGTAGTATATATTTAACGTATGCATGTGTATATGTTTTATAAATTAGTATATAACTATATATTTAGTGTGTGCATGTATTGTAGTAGATATATATTGAAATATATGTTTTATTTAAAGAAGTACATACATTGAATGGTACGTATATATGTGTATATATTTTCTAAAGTAGTATATATTTAACGTATACATGAGTATATATTTTATAAATTAGTATATATATCATTATATTGTAGTATATATCTTGTAGTATATGTTTTATTTAGAGTGGTATATATATTTAACTAACGTATAGTCGTATACACGATTACATGTGTAATTGTGTATATGTATTATGTGTATATATTTTTTAAAGTCTAATGTAGTATATATTATATATATAGTGTATATATATTGTTTAACGTATTTAAAATGTATATAGGTGGGTATATATAGTGTATATTGGAGAAAAAACTTTTTTTTTATTTATTTTTGACCGATTTTGACCGGATTTTTAACCGATTTTGACCGGGTTTAGGTGGGTTGGACCAGGTTGAGTTAAGTGGGCCGGTTCAAGATTGTTTTTAAAATTTTTACTGTTGGGCCCGGAACCGACCCGACCCGTTTTACCAGGCCCGGATTCGGACCGGCCCACTAACCGACTAAAATTCACGGGCCGATTTCGGGTTAACCCAGCCCGTCCCACTTAACACCTTTTCCCCAAAGGCTCATGATCTCATGATCCCAATGTTGGGTTCAAATTGGATGTGTGTGAATATAAAATGAATGAATTATTGGAGGGAAGGCCGGTGAGGATTCATTAAAACGAAAGTTTACTCACTTAAAAGGAAAGTCAACTTCTCCCACATTGGTGGAAGAAAGAAACTTCCTTGTGTTCTTATTAAGAAACACACCTTCATATGGATAGTGAGATAAGAATAAAGAGGTGCCTTGCCCCGTCACTCGCTCGACTTCGACTTTGGATTTGGATTGGTCAAATGATCAAGAGAGATTAATTTTTTGGAGAAAGTTTATTTGAAACTTGAAAAAACAAATGAAATTTTAATCCAAAAATCCAACGAAAATATTTTCATCATGTATATATGCCATGCAAATGCATGCAGAAACGGACCTCGAAAGAGACGCAACCCTTCAAGAAAATGACACACTGTTTTGAAAAAGGGGTGACTGTTCGATCGGAGATGACTGTTCAGAAAAGGCACACTATTTCAGAAGGTACAGAGACATGACTGTTCCGAAATGATACACCTTTTCATGAACCACTGCTTCCTTTCCGAAGGGACACTTGATGACTATAAATACTTGAACTTCTCCTCAGATATAAAATGAATTTTAAGTGCTGAAAAACATTGTTCTTCTTCCAAAAACTCTTTGTGGTCATCAGCCGTTGAGTGTGTTCGAGGAATCTAAAAGTGTTTGAAGTACCGCTACCTTCAAATTGTGAAACATTTTATCCTGGTAGGAAAAATTTCACAACCTCGGGTATTTGAAGGGAATTAATTCCTTAAGGACACTCCGTGAAATCGGAGGACTTGGTTCTACTTGTGCTTCATCGTATTTCCTTAAAAAGAGTTGATAAACATACTTCTTTGATAGTTCGTTTTGATTAATCATTTTGAACTTTTGTTGAAGGTGTTAAACTTCATTGTTGTTGTTGAAACAGTCTTGAACTTAGATTGAAGTGTATTGTGCAAACATACAGACTGTGTACCCGAAACAACACCCAATCAGTGGTGGAGCCAAAATTTACGTTAAGGGGTACAAAAGTGCGCACATAAACTAATCGAAAAGAGTTCAACATCTACTAGATATATAAAATTAAATAATTTTAATCATATACATACTGTAATCTTTCGGGCCGGGTTTCTAATGAAATTCTGAGTATATGCTAGCTCCACCCCGAGCCCATTGTAGTATGTATATATGGATACTATAATTGTCTATAAAGGCTATCAAAATCGTATATATGAAGACTACAACTATGCGACACTGAACTTAATATTATTCAATATCCATCTCTTCTGATACTACAAGAAAGTTATGTCATTAGACATTATAAATCTTTGCTGATTATTTGCAAAGAAATTAAAGAAGCTCTAGATGTCTAGTCATCCACTTCCTGTAATTATTTGCAAAGGAGATGAATGTTAAAGTGTGTGTACTTTAACTATTTTCATTAAAATTAAAGATTTTATGGATCTACTAATAAAACGTTTTGCTACTTACACTTGAAAAAGCTAACTCTTATGTCTCATCGATCAATCGTTTCATATAATTAATTGCAAATATAATTAAGTGATTGTACTTTGTATGTGATAGGTTAGGTACATATCAATAGCCATCAATGTTAAAGACATATAATAGCTATGTCCCATGTTTCCATAGTGAAAGATTTTGTTACTATGCTTAATATATCTTAATTAGACATATAATTTGATGTAGTTGTAATTTTATGGGGTTTTAATATTTTTAAATTAAATAATAATAAAAAACTTTATCATAACGGTCCAATGAGGAATCGAATCCCCATCAATGAGAGCGATAAAGCTAATAAATCAAGACTTATTATTAATAAATCTTATCACATCAACATAACTTTTTGACTGAAGTTTTGTCAGAAACTCGTTAACGACAAGCTTGATGAAATAGGCATAACTTGACTATGAACACATGAAGCAGTCGGCTTGATTAGATATTTTTAGCTATGCAGTAAATAGAATTAGTTAACCACATGTAAAAGTTAGTTACAGATATTTTTTAGATGACAACTGTAGATATTTGGTAGATGACAGTTGTATACAGAGTAGTATAAATGTACTGTGATTAGGACAAAAACAGTTATCAATTCATTTTTCTTCCATCATCAATCAATAACATCTCTTCTATTCTTCTTGTTTCTTCTTAGCTCAAGCTCAACATCAATGACCGTCAATGGCAGTTGAGCTTCTAATATACAAATTATATCATGGTATCAAAGCCCTTGACCACATTTGTGGTTTCAGTTTAATCGATCTTATAGGGTGTTAATAGTCGACGGACAATCACTGTAGTTGCTTAATCAACACAATAATGGAAGCCACTAAAATCGATCCTACTCATCCGTTTTTTCTTCATCCTTCTAATACAGTTGGAGGTCCAATTATACCCATTCGGTTATCAGGATCTGAGAACTATTCTACCTGGAGCAGGTCCATGCGTATCCAATTGCTTGGTAAGAATCAGCTGGGGATCGTTGATGGAACCTGGAAAAAGGGGGATTTTTCTATGGATTTAGCTCATCAGTGGGACAGATGTGATTCAGTAGTTATTGGTTGGATCTTAGGCTCAATATCTCTGGAATTACACACTGGCATTCTTTATGCTCCAAGTGCAAAGATTATATGGGATGATTTACAAGAGAGGTTCGACAAAGTCAATACATCTTAAGTTTATCAGTTGCATCGCAAGATAGCAACTCTAGTTTAAGGATGTGACAACATCTCCATTTATTTCTCTAAATTGAGGCATCTCTGGGCAGAATTTGACAGCATGATACCTCCTCCTTGTGATTGTGAAAAATCTAAAGGTTTTTTGTGACACATGGAAGGGTTAAAGGTATTGCAGTTCCTTATGGGACTCAATAAGAGCTATGAGCAAGCTCGCAGGCAAATATTAATGACTATTCCTACTCCTAACATTAACAAAGCTTACTCTATGTTAATTGAGAGGAAAGTCAAAGATCGATTGCTAGTTTCTCTATTTCTGGAGAGATGATAGAATTGGGGCCTATGATGGCTGGGAAAGACAACTCTTATCATAAGCCACAGAAGAACTGGCAATTACAGTATGATTTCTACAAGCTTAAAGGTTATACAACGGATACTTGCTATCGCTGGGTTGGATATCCACCTGGCTACAAAGGGAAGAAGAAGGACAGAATTCCCAATGGTCCAACTGTACATCATGCAGCTGTTAATCCTATTACTGCACCGATATACATAGGCACCATAGCTCATAATGCTCCTCCTAATGACTCTAATTCACATGTGAATGCGGGACATTTTCAAGCTGGATGTTCTACTAGTTGTCAGCTGCAACACGAGATTTTCCCCGGGCACCCCATCTCACTGAGGATCAACATGACAAAAAAATGATAATGCTTGACAAAGATAGTTCACAACCTGGTGTGGCAAACATGGCAGGTATTGATTTTCATACTTTTTCCACTGTAGAGCAAGTACAATGGATCATTGATACAGGTGCAACCAATCACATGTCTGCTAACTTAGGTGCTATGAGTGTTATAGAGAAAGTACCTACACTATCTAATCAAAGATTTTATTTACCAAATGGTGGGATTACACTGGTTACACACACAGAAAAGTGAAGAATTGGAGACACAGGGGTGATCGAGAATGTGTTGTACATACCTGAGTTTAAGTATAATCTTCTATCAGTCTCCAAGATAACTAGGGAACTTAGTTGTTTTGTTTCTTTCTATCCTGATTTCTGCTTATTCCAGGACCTTTCTACTGGGATGTTGAAGGGGATTGGTAAGGAAACTGATGGATTATACTTACTGACTGTCCACACATCTACAGACAATAATATTCATGTTGTTTCAGCAGTTACAACACATACTGCAACAAAGAAAAATATAGATATTTCTCTGTGGCATAGAAGACTGGCTCATCCTTCTAGCAATTATCTAAGGTTACTTTTTGGTTATAATGTAGATGTCTGTAAATCAGTCTTATCTGACTGTGAAGTCTACCCTCTTGCTAAACATACTAGACAGTTTTTTTTTCTTAGCACTAGTACCTCTCTTAAGTGTTTTGCTTTGCTTCATCTTGATGTTTGGGGACCCTATCATACTAACACTTTTGATGGGAATAAATTCTTCTTGACTATCGTAGATGATTATTCCCGTATCACTTGGATTTTTCTGCTCAAATTTAAGAGTGATGTGCTATCTGTATTAAGAATATTTCTTAAAATGATACACACGCAATTTAATGCAATAGTAAAAGTGATTAGGACAGATAATGGAGGAGAATTCACAAGCAATTATATCAAGGATTTTTTTAATGATCTTGGTATTATTCATCAGAGAACTTGTGCTTACACCCTTCAACAAAATGGTGTAGCTGAGAGGAAACATAGAGACCTACTTGAGGTGGCAAGAGCGTTGCGATTTCAGAGTCATATACCTTTGAAATTCTGGAGTCATTGTATATGTGTTGCTTCTTATGTCATTAACAGGCTTCCCTCAGTAGTTCTTGGCGGAAAATCTCCTTATGAGCTATTTTTTGGGAAACCACCTTCTCTTGTTCATATGCGAGTCATTGGTTGTTTGTGTTATGAAAGTGTGTTGCCCCGATTGGATAAGTTAGCTTACAGAGTTTTTCCTTCAGTTTTTATGGGCTATTCCACTGTAACTAATGGCTATATTCTATTTGACCTTGCCAAGGAGAAGTTTACTGTTAATAGAGATGTTATTTTCAAAGAACATGTTTTTCTCTTCAAGACCTCTGTTGTTCCATCTACACAACATAATCAGTTTCCTTGGTCTTCTAATAATGACATATTTGCTGATCCTCCTCTGGGTCTTTCTTCTTTACCATTCACCTCTACTCCGCCAGTTTCTATTAAGGCAATTTCACCTGTTTTACCGATTGTTTCAAAGGTTTCTTCACCAGATTCTACTTTACCTTCTGCTCTTATTGCTCTTCGGAGGTCAACTAGAATATCCAAGCAACCTCTTTGGCATGTTGATACTCCACCTCCTGCTATTATTTATCTTAGGAAGTCAACCAGAGTATCCAAGCAACCTCTTTGGCATGTTGATTATGTTACCAAAAGCAGGCTACCCATGTTATTTATCCTATTAATGCTTGTTTATCATATGCACACCTTTCTCCTAGTCATCAATTCTTTCTTGGTTCTCTATCACATATGTATGAACCCGCTTTTTATTATGAGGCTATACAAGATTGTAGGTGGATTGATGCCATGAATGCTGAGTTGCAGTCTCTTCAGGACAATCACACTTAGGATCTAGTCCCTTTACCAGATGGTAAAACTACTATTGGTTTTCATTGGGTTTACAAATTCAAACTTAAAGCTTCAGGGGAGATTGAGAGGTTCAAGGCTCGACTTGTCGCCAAGGGCTATAATCAACAAGAGGGCCTTGACTACAGTGAAACCTTTTTATCATGTGGTTAAGATTGCTACTATGAGGGTTGTCTTGTCTTTAGCTGCTCAGCATAATTGGCACATTCATCAGCTTGATGTTTACAATGCTTTTCTTCAAGGTGATTTGCATGATAAGGTTTATATGCAACTTCCTCAGGGCTTACCAAGTCATGAGGAGTCTGGTTTAGTCTGTAGACTTGCTAAGTCCCTTTATGGGTTAAAACAAGCCAGTAGACAATGGAACTTGAAACTTTCTGTGGCATTGATCACTTCAGGATTTATTCAGAGTGGTTTGGACCATTTGTAGAAACGTAATTTTGTCATTTCCCAAAAATATTTTAATTATTTTTTTATTTTATTTTAGTTATTTTAATTTTAATTTTAATTTTTTATTTTTATTTTATTCACCTTACCATACTTTTGTTTAATTGATAATTTCTCCAAAAAAAAAATTTGAAAATAATTAAATGCATAGCATCTTTGTCACCTCACTATGCCAACTTCAACACCTCACTTTCCATTTTTCATTGGATACATGCAAAGGGCACATGCCCTACTCATTTTTCCATATGCCACCCTCATCTTTCCACACGCCACACTAACTTTTCCACATGCCACACACTTATTCCCACAAGCCACCAATTATATGCTTCCACATAGGATAATAAATAAAGAAAAAGAAAAAAAAATTAAAAAAAAAATTCTAAAAGGGAAAAAGAGGAGGCTCATTCTTTCACCATCATCTTCTCCACAATAACAACAATCACCAAATCATCTTCCTCACAAGAAGAACAAAAAAAAATGAGGGAGAGAAGAGAGAATCGCGCGAGAGAGAAAACAAATCGATAGAGAAACAGTATCGTGAACAGTTCCATGAACAGTGTTGTGAACAGTGCTGTGAACAGTGTTGTGAACAGTACTATGAACAGTGTTGTGAACAGTGCCAGGAACAGTACGTGAACAGTGTCGGTTTTCGGGTTCGATTGGATTTACGGAGCTTCAGTTTTGGGTCTCAAATTTTTTAATACGGAGTTGGAGTTCGTCATTGTTGAGGTCCTATTAGGAATTCTATAGTCCGGGCTTTCTTGATTTTATTATCAATAAAATCGATTCTTCAAAGGTCCATCTCTCAACTCTATTTTTTTATTATATCGAAGTTGGTTAATATCTTGATTTTGTGGTGCGGTTTTGAATATTTTGAGCAAAATGTTAATTGTTGTTGTGGATATGAATGATTGGTATGCTTAAATGTTTGAATCTTCGTTGGGGTATATGTTGTTGGTTTCGAATTTTGAAAAGTGATTTGATAGTCGAACTGATTTAATAATGTGGTTAAAAATGGATTTGAGGGATGAAATTGAGAAATTGATAAAAAAGTTGAATTTAGATTAGCTTTGGTTTATTTTTTATTTTTTTTTAATTCATAATGAGCATGAATATTGTTGGAATGTGATAAAATTATGATATGTTGAAATGGATAGGCGAATATTGGTTCGGGTAGGCAAAAATTTAGGAATAAGTTTTCTGGTTGAATGTTTGAATGTGGAATTTGAGTTGAACGGTTTGGTTTTAGTTCTTGCATTTGGAAATGTATTCATTCAATCGGGGAATGCCCCGTGATCACTTGTATTTATTCGCCAGGGAATGCCCCGAAGTATTTTGTATATGAAGGACGTCCGTGATGAATGTCCGAGGCATCGAGTATCATGGGAGCGTAGTATAAAATTAGTGTAGGGTAGAATAGGATTTATATTTTTTTATTTTTTTATTTTGGACTGTATAATTGGACTGGACACTAAATTTTGGATTGTTTTGTTTGTTGATTGATTGTTTTGCGTGCTTTTGTGTGGTTTATATATTCGTAGTGTCAAAATTAGCCGATATGCTCTACCAAGCGACCGTGGTAGAACCACGGGATCGAGGGGTGCCTAAAACCTTCCCCTCGGTCAACAGAATTCCTTAACCGGAATCTCTGTTCGCGAATCAGTTTAAAAGAGTCAAAATTGTTTTGAAAAGAATTTTCCAAAGGTGACTTGACACATCGGATTATGCCAAGTGGCGACTCTGAGTTTTGAATGTAAAAATAATCTTTTTTTGAAATAAATCTTCATTTTGTCACTTTACTAATAAAAAACCTTTCGAAGCATAAAATGAAATATTTTTGGTAAAAACAAAGTGGTGTGACAGCTTTGGCGACTCTGTTGGGGATCGAACCCAGAATCTCTGGTTATTTTTGGAGTTATATCGGCTTAGTTTTGACATTATGAGTGTATAGACATTGTTTGTATTATTGCTTGTATTTGTTTATTGTTGTTGAGTGCCTATGTGCTACGTGTTTACAGTTTTTACTTTATGTGTTATCGCTTTATATCTGGCATCATATGCATAACTTGAGTCATTCTTTCTGCAACAAGTCCGTAGTACACGTGTGTACACGACCTATAGTTGAGTCACCTTTATTTTAGGAGGGGAAGCCGTTGGGTTGTATGGAGTAGGTGGACAGCTAAAGCAATCCACTATCGACCATACGCTCCCCCGAACAGCCTTGTTAGTGAACCCCAGCGTAGGTCAGCCTTTAGGTCATGCTTATCTGCATCATATTGAGACCTAGCGGGATCCACGTGGCCCTTTGTAGGAGACTCACCTCTAAAGCATTCATGCGTGCTAAATGTTGTATCTTTGAGGGTAACGTGGTCATTTGACAGACTGATTTGGGGAAAACATGTGTTAGAAGTAAAGTGCGTAGGCAAGAAATGTTGAAAAAAATTGAAAAAACAAGTGAGTCGAAAAGAAAAAAAAGAGAGTTTTGTAGTTTTCGGAGTTCTTTATGACTTTTGTTTTCAACAATTCAAAAATTCATAAATATTTTTTTTGCCTTTCGCACTCATTTTCTTAAAAACATCAAAAAGATTTTCCTTTATCTTGTTTAGCATGCATTCACAATTCGAAAACTTCAAAAATATTTGGGAAAAGGCATCATTTTCACCCCATACTATACAAGAAAAGTCTAAGTCACACCTAAATTATATAAGTGACCTATTACACACATTAACTATATGAAAGTGATATTATTACCTCCCCGCGACCCCCATTCTAAGGCGCGTGTGTTACACTTATTTTAGGCGCGTCCAGCCTATTAAATAACAAAAGTAAACGGCTAAAAACATTAAGGGAAAAGACATCGTTTCCACCCCAAACTATAGTCGAAAAGTCGAATCCACACCTAAACTATATAAGTGACCTATTACACACCTTAAATATAAAAAAGTGATACTTTTTACTGACGTGGTGCTGACGTGGCAGCGCGTGTAAAACACTACACCACATGCAAGTGGTGGTATCCTGACAGGGTGTAAATAGTTTCACTTTTTTATAGTTTAGGTGTGTAATAGGTCACTAGTATAGTTTAGGTGTGGCTTCGACTTTTCGGGTATAGTTTAGGGTGGAAAGGATGCCTTTTCCCAAAATATTTTTCATTCATAGGAGTTTTTATAAAAGAAGAATGCAAAAAAAAAATGTTAGAAATTTTTTTACATTTCGTATAATGAAAATATCAAAAAAAAAAAAATTCTTTCATAGTTGTTGATGTCATTTTTCTGTGAAGTGTCAAAATGAAAACTCAAAAGATTTTATTAACGTGGTTGATCGTCTGCCTTTGGTCGTATCTCTTAAGTCAGAGTCTAGCTTGTTATTTAATCATTAATTTTCCAATCTGGACGAACTACGCACCCCTGATTCTCCTATCTCGGGAGTGAGATACGTAGGCAGCCTATTGTTGGTTCGGGGATCTTATTTAAAAAATTTAAAAAGATTTTCTTTACTCTTTATTTAGAGTAGGTGTTTCACATATGCCTCGAAAAGAAAACTGCAAAAAGATTTTCCTTAATAGTCGTAGGTTTCATTTATGGTTGATCTTATTTGAAAAATCCAAAAAGATTTTCTTCACTCTTCATTTAGACTAGGTGTTTCATGTACATCTTTAAAAGAAAATAAAAAAAAATCCTTTAATAGGTTCAAGTTTCATTTTCATATGAAATTCAAAATCGAAAATCCAAAAATATTTACTTCGGTAATCATAGATTTCATTTTGTACAGGAATCTGAAAAATTCTAAAAGATTTTCTTCACTCTTCACTTAGAGTAGGTGTTTCATATACATCTCTAAAAGAAAACTACAAAAAAAAAAATCTTTAATAGTTTCAAGTTTCATTTTCCTATGAAATTCAAAATCGAAAACCCCAAAAAGGTTTTTCTTTGGTAATCATAGATTTCATTTTGTATAGGGATGTTAAAGCTGAAAAAATTCAAAAAGATTTTCGTCAATTTTTTTGACAAATTGTTATTTTCTTTTATTCTTAAAGTTCCAAGGAATAGAAAAAGAGTTTAATTGGCCATTTTGGCAAGACTTCACGAACTACGCACACCTGATTCTTTCTTTTTGGGGGTGAGATACGTAGACGCCCTTCTTGGGTTCGGTGACCTTTTCAAAAAGAAATAAAAAGAGGTTTTGAAAAAAAGTGTTGAACTCTAACGTATTTGGTATTTCTTTTGTTCAGTTAGTTTAAGGTGGTTGGTTTATGGCAATGAGCTGGTCCTCCATATCACACCAAATTTAAGGAAGGTTTAGCTGTGTCCAACAAGGATATAGAGAGTGGCCTCATGGATCAAACAAAGAGTCAAGAAATTGAGAGTTTAAAGGAAGAGAATTTGAGACTAAGACAACAAATGATGGAAATGTATCGAGCTTGGGTCAGTGGGCTGCCTCCTTCTCCACTCCCCACTATTGACCCTGCAAATACCTTGAGTCTTCCACCAAAATCGCAAAGTCAGTTTCCAACTATTGTTGATGCACCACAGCATGCCTCAGAATACATTTCACGTCAAATGCACCTCAATACTTCCACCACTCTTTCTTTAGCTCCTCAGTATAGGTCTACCACATTCACATCACCACATACCGTTTATGTTTTTGTTGCTCAACCTTCTACTAAGGCTTCCACTTTGGCTATCAATCCAACGATTATGCTTCCCCAGTCCACTAGTGAATCCACGTTCAATACTCGTAATGATCATTGTTATACTCTTGAGCCTACAGTTAAGTTAAGTGGACCGCCAAAATTTCTTACTAAGAATCCTAGCATGCTAGAAGACCCAGAGAAAATGGTTGGGAAAGTTAAGAGTGTAGAAAATGATATGAAAAGTTCATTGGGATTTGTGGGCTATGAAGATGTTTCATATAAAAACTGGGGCATGTTTTGAAGTGTTAACCTTCCTCCAAGCTTTGAGACATCAAAATTTGAGGAGCTTGGTGGACAGAATAATTCTGTGAAATATTTGGGACGATATTGCAATCAATCAAGGAAAACTGAAGGAAAGAAGAAGGAAAACGCATCTGTTGTCGTGCCTGGTCCAAAGCAGAGTTTGAGAGGTCCAACTCACCAATACTGTCAGCGTCAATCCCGAGCTTACATATCAAATTCACTTATTCATATGCAACAAGGTTCCTCTTTTAAAAATCCAAGGAGTTTCATTCCACTTCCTCAATGTCCTTTGAACAATGCACAATTGTGTACCCATCCATCTTCTTATCCACAATGGCATGCACATTCCCTCAACATCGTCCTCGACCCCCACAAATTTACCAAGGAACCTCTAAATTCATGTTTTATTCGAGGCTAGAGTTCGCAAAGAGGAGGAAGAAAAAGGATAATTTCACTCCTATTGGGGAGTCCTATGCCAGTTTGTTCCAGAGATTGAGACATAGGGGCATGATTATTCCTCTCCTTGGGTATACACCTGACCCATATTCAAGAAATTTTGATCTTAATGTATGGTGTGCATATCATTCTTAATGTATGCATAGTACTGAATATTGTCGTACTTTGAAAAGAGAAATCGAAAAGATGATTCAAGATAAATTGATTGTGGTGCAAAACATTGGCCCCTCGATCATCCCACAGAGTTCTTCACCAGCACGCATTACTACACAATATGTGGGAGGCAACGAGTTAAGCATGAGGATCAAGAACTTATTTGTTGAAGAAAATGTGTCTGACAATGGTGGAAGCTCTAGTCATGATTATATGCAAACTGGTGGCTAAGATGTCAGGCTGAGCAATTGAGAAGTCACCTCTCTCCCTACTAGGAACAGGTCTGGTAGTTTGTTTTATTTTCTTTTTTATTTTTTGAATTATTTTAGGGTTGTAGTTCGGGATCTATCTTGTTTTTTTCTTTTGTCGTTTAGGTTCAAACCCTTCTATCTTTTATTTCAACTAAATGAATTGTCCCTTTTTCTTTGTGTTTTAAATATATGTTGTTTGTTTGTGTTCTTTATACAGTACATTTTATGTTGACTCTAGTGATATGACATGCGTGTGAAATTTTCAGCCAGAACTTAAAGTCCAATTTAACCATGAAACATAGAATCAGAGGGCTAAGGTTAGAAAAAAAAACATTTGAGAAAATAGGTAGAGTGCTGAGACATTGGGTGACAAGTTAAAGCCTTTTTTTAAATTAAGGTAATTATTTTGAGAATCACTAGAATAACTTGGTCATCAATTGAAAAACATAACTCAATTAGGTCAAACAGTGTCTGCGTGATCCAATCAAGAGGAACAGAAAGAAAATCAACTCCACGAAAGCATGATGAGTCATTCAATGTGAGGGATGTACAACAAATGTGGAGTTGTATGTTTGACAAGTATAGAAAAAGAGGTGACACACATGTTCGGGGCACGTTAGTGTCATAAAAATGTCATAAATGATGTTGATCGTGCACTTTCACTTTGTATGCTATGTAATAGTATTTTCAAGGATTGATATGACGAAGGCATTTTATTCTGCTATCCAAATATTGTGTCATCCTTTGTTTACCCCATTTGAGCCTTAGTGTTATTTTCTTTCATACCCCTCTTTTGGAATCAAGATAAAGCCAACAAAGCTCAAAAGAAAAGTATCAAGCAAGAGAATAGAGTCAGAAAGTTTCAAAAAAAAGGAAAAAAGAGAAAAATGTTTCCACAAAGGAAGAAAAGAGTGTCAAGAAATTAGAGTCAAAAAAATCCCAAAGACAAAAGAGTAAAAAAAGAAGAAGAAGAAGAAGAACAAGTCAGAATCAAGCAAAAAAAAGAATAAACTGCCAGAACTACGCATGACCTGATTCTCCTCTCTCGGGGGTGAGATACGTAGGCTGCCCTACTCCGGGCTCGGTCTAACCAAATAAAAAATTTAGAGTCACCCAGTTAAAAAAAACTGGGGCATGAGTTAATCCTCATTGTTTGAGTCGATTCCAAAAGTTGTAAGTCCCACCTCACGTCAAGTGTCGATTGGGCCTTATGCCATCCTTTCTTTCTAACCCTATCCAAAAGCCAAGTTACAACCAAAGAAAGACCTTTAAATCAATCTTTGTGGATGTTAAGGCTAAGCATGCAAGGGATATGATGATGTATTTGGGAATTACTTGTCTTCCTCAGCATAAGGAATCAAGAGAGAAATAAAAATGAGAGAGTCTTATTGGTAAAATCCCTCGCGGGCACCGTAAGGCGATGGTAAGTTGAGAGGAATAAAAATAAGAGAGTCTTATAGGTGAAAACTCTCACGGACACCATAAGGCGGTGGTGAGCCGAGAGAAAAATGAGAGAGGCTTATTGGAGGGCGCTAGTAGTCGAATGAGGTCGTAAATGCAATTTGCCTAAGAGTGCAACTCAGTTTCAAGGTCGTTAACTCAACAACAATTGATAGAAAGTTTAGATGAAAAGATCAAGCTGCTTAATCCAAAATGCATGGCATAATCATTAGAGTTGGCTGCCATTTTTTCGATGAATTTGTCATTTCTTTGTTTCAAACGGGGACATTCATTATCTTTTATTTCTTCTCTTTATTTTTGTTTATCTTTGAGTCATTTATACAAATAAAAATTGTCATTATGTTTTCTTTTCTTGTCTTTGAGTCAAGTCCGTGTCAAAACAAGTGAGAAAAGAATCCAAAACTAGCTACCAGTTTCATTAATTGCACAAAGAAAGACAAAATCTAGCACATGAAAGAGACATGATTGTGAGCCAAAAGGGGTATGTAGAAGTTTTGTCAACAGAGAAGTCTAGGAACTCATGAAATACCAAGGTTCCAAGGGGTCTATCTGAGAAGCATGGCAAAGCAGAGAAACTGTGTTTGTCTCAGTCACTCTTAATAATCTGAGGTTTTGGTCAATGAAGCAGCAAGTCAATGACACAGGCTAATGGTTGGAATCAAGGTTAAATGTGATGACGGCAAGAGCGTTTGCCACGAAAGCCAAAGCCACAAACCAGCCACCATATTTTTAAACTCACAACCTTTCTTTGCACGAAACAAGAACACATTTTACCTTCAAATCAAGGATTTCAAAGCCTAAACATCAAGGACCGTAATTTCTCACTTTTTTAAATACAGGAAGAAATGTTGTTGCACAGGTTTGATAATTAAATCATGGTAAAAATTCATCGTCTTATATCCCTCGGAGACACACTTTCTTGTCCAGGGATTTCAGTTTTCATTTGCTGGGTGATACACTTCTTAAATTTAACCTTCACTCCTAGAAGACATACTTTTTAGTCGAGTCATTCCCTTTGATTCCTATGAAACATACTTTTTAGTTGAGTCATCTCCTTTGATTCCTATAAGACGTACCTTTTAGTCGAGTTATTCCCTTTTGATTCCTATAAGACGTACCTTTTAGTCGAGTCATCACCCTTGATTCATATTAGACGTACCTTTTAGTCGAGTCATCACTCTTGATTCCTATAAGACGTACCTTTTAGTCGAGTCATCACCCTTGATTCCTATTAGGCGTACCTTTTAGTCGAATCATCCCTTGATTACTATAAGACGTACCTTTTAGTCGAGTCATCTCCCTTGATTCCTCTAAGACATACCTTTTAGTCGAGTCATCTCCTCTGATTCCTATAAGACATACCTTTTAGTCGAGTCATTCCCTTTGGCCCCTAGAAGACGTACCTTTTAGTCGAGTTATTCCCGTTGATTCCTATAAGACGTACCTTTTAGTCGAGTCGTCCCTTGATTCCTATAAGACATACCTTTAGTCGAGTCATACCCCTTGATTCCTAGTAATATGTACCTTTTAGTCGAGTCATCCCCTTTGATTCCTATAAAACGTACCTTTTAGTCGAATCATTTCCTTTTACCCCTAGAAGACGTACCTTTTAGTCGAGTCATTCTCTTTGATTCCTATAAGACATACCTTTTAGTAGAGTCATCTCCCTTGATTCCTATAAGACGTACCTTTTAGTCGAGTCATCCCTTGATTCCTATTAGACGTACCTTTTAGTCGAATCATCCCTTAATTCCTATAAGACGTACTTTTAGTCGAGTCATTCCCCTTGATTCCTATAAGACGTACCTTTTAGTCGAGTCATCACCCTTGATTCCTATAAGACATACCTTTTAGTCGAGTCATCACCCTTGATTCCTATAAGACGTACCTTTTAGTCGAGTCATCACCCTTGATTCCTATTAGGCGTACCTTTTAGTCGAATCATCCCTTGATTCCTATAAGTCGTACCTTTTAGTCGAGTCATCTCTTTTGATTCCTATAAGACGTACCTTTTAGTCGAGTCATTCTCTTTGATTCCTATAAGACGTACCTTTTAGTCGAGTCATTCCCTTTGGCCCCTAGAAGACGTACCTTTTAGTCGAGTCATTCCCTTTGATTCCTATAAGACGTACCTTTTAGTCGAGTCATTCCCTTTGGCCCCTAGAATACGTACCTTTTAGTCGAGTCATTCCCTTTGATTCCTATAAGACGTACCTTTTAGTCGAGTCAGCTCCCTTGATTCCTAGTAAGACGTACCTTTTTGTCGAGTCATCTCCCTTGATTCCTATAAGACGTACCTTTTAGTCGAGTCATTCTCCCTGACCCCTAGAAGACGTACCTTTTAGTCGAGTTAATTCCTTTGATTCCTATCAGACGCACCTTATAGTCGAGTCATTCTCCTTGATTCCTATAATGATGTGACTTTCGCAAAAGTCCTTTGATGATAAACTGGGGCAAAATTTAATTCTTGTATTGGAACTTCACTTTCCTGGCGTATGAAATCTCTTTATAATAATCTTTGTTTGGGACACTTTTCTTTCTAGTTTTGATGTGATTTCAGGAGCCCGCCTGAAGCACAGGGCGAATAAATGGAAAGTCAAGCAGCAAGGTGAAGAAATTTAAAGTCAAGCAACAAGGTGAGGAAGTTGAAAGTCAAGTAAAAAAGTGAAGAAAATTAAAGTCAACAGATCAAAAATAGCAAGTCAGGAGCCCGCCTGGAGAACAAGGTGATGAAATTGAAAACCAAGCAACAAGTTGAAGAAATTTCAAATCAGGAGCCCGCCAGAAGAATAGGGTGATGAAACTCAAGTCAAGAGTCCAACAGAAGCTGCGTAGATAGGATTTTGTAATTTCATTTATGTTTTTAACTTGTAATTTTCATTTTTGATGTAATAATAGAGCCGCGGACCGGAACCTCGATGGGACCTCACTCGACTCTCCAACTCGGCATAGTCCAACTCCTTCCAATCCTTTGAGATAACTATCACTCGATTCCCTCATAACTTGGGTAGGTAAGATGTCCTAAGTCAAGACCTGGTTTTTTGAATAAAGGTCAGGATAAAATTATCTCGTTGTCTACTGTTTTGTATGAAAACACCATGTGTTTACATCCAAAGGGGGCATGATGTAGACAAGTAATTTTGTCCTTTCCCAAAAATATTTTAATCATTTTTTTATTTTATTTTATTTATTTAAATTTTTATTTTTATTTTTATTTTATTCACCTTACCATACTTTTGTTTAATTGATAATTTCTCTAAAAAAGAATTGAAAATAATTAAATACATAGCATCTTTGTTACCTCACTATGCCACCTCAACACCTCACTTTCTATTTTTCATTGGATACATGCAAAAGACACACGCCCTACTCATTTTTCCACATGCCACCCTCATCTTTTCACATGTCACACTAACTTTTCCACATTCCACACACTTATTCCCACAAGCCACCAATTATATGCTTCCACATAGGATGATAAATATAGAAAAAAAAACAAATAAAAATTCTAAAAGGGAAAAAGGGGAGGCTCACTCTTTCATCATCATCTTCTCCACAATAACAACAATCACCAAATCATCTTCCTCACAAGAAGAACAAAAAAAAACGAGGGAGAGAAGAGAGAATCGCGCGAAAGAGAAAAAAAATCGAGAAAGAAACAGTATCGTGAACAATGTTGTGAACAGTGCCATGAACAGTACCGTGAACAGTGTCGGTTTTCGGGTTCGATTGGATTTACGGAGCTTCAGTTTTGGGTCTCAAATTTTTCAATACAGAGTTGGAGTTCGTCATTGTTGAGGTCCTATTAGGAATTCTATAGTCCGGGCTTTCTTGATTTTATTATCAATAAAATCGATTCTTCAAAGGTCCATCTCTCAACTCTATTTTTTTATTTATCGAAGTTGGTTAATATCGTGATTTTGTGGTGCGGTTTTGAATATTTCGAGCAAAATGTTAATTGTTGTTGTGGATATGAATGATTGGTATGCTTAAATGTTTGAATCGTCGTTGGGGTATGTGTTGTTGGTTTTGAATTTTGAAAAGTGATTTGATAGTCGAACTGGTTTAATAATGTGGTTAAAAATGGATTTGAGGGATGAAATTGAGAAATTGATTAAAAAGTTGAATTTAGATTAGCTTTGGTTTATTGTTATTTTGTTTAATTCGTAATGAGCATGAATATTGTTGGAATGTGATAAAATTATGATATGTTGAAATGGATAGGCGAATGTTGATTCGGGTAGGCAAAAATTTAGGAATAAGTTTTCTGGTTGAATGTTTGAATGTGGAATTTGAGTTGAACGGTTTGGTTTTAGTTCTTGCATTTGGAAATGTATTCATTCAATCGGGGAATACCCCGCGATCACTTGTATTTATTCACCGAAAAATGCTCCGGAGTATTTTGTATTTGGAGGACGTCCGTGATGAAGGCCTGAGGCATCGGGTAGCATGGGAGCGTAGTATAAAATTAGTGTAGGGTAGAATAGGATTTATATTTTTGCATTTTTTATTTTGGACTGTATAATTGGACTAGATACTAAATTTTGGATTGTTTTGTTTGTTGATTGATTGTTTTGCGTGCTTTTGTGTGGTTTATATATTCGTAGTGTAAAAATTAGCCGATATGCTCCACCAAGCGATCGTGGTCGAACCACGGGATCGAGGGGTGCCTAACACCTTCCCCTCGGTCAACAGAATTCCTTAACCGAAATCTCTGTTCGCGGATCAGTTTAAAAGAGTCAAAATTATTTTGAAACAGATTTTCCAAAGGTGACTTGGCATACCGGATTATGTCAAGTGGCGACTCTGAGTTTTGAATGTAAAAATAATTCTTTTTTAAAACAAATCTTCATTTTGTCACTTTACTAATAAAAATCCTTTCGAAACATGAAATAAAATCTTTTTGGTAAAAAAAAAGGGTGTGACACCATTCTCTATTCATCATGAAAAAGGGAACCGATATAGTCATTATCTTGATCTATGTGGATGAGATGTTAGTAACAGGTAGTAATCTTGGTCTTATTGAAGACACTAAATCCTTGTTATAGAAGGCCTTCAAGATAAAAGATCTAGGAGCTTTGAAATATTTCCTTGGGATGGAGTTCAGCAAATCTGCTAAGGGTATCTTGGTGAATCAGAGAAAATATGCACTTGAGATCATCTCAGATCTGGGAATTGGCTCAACTAAACCAGCTATGACACCTCTTGAAGTCAATGTAAAGTTGACAATACAAGAACTTGATGTGTTAACACAAACGACAGATGATGAAACATTGGAAGACAAGGCACAATATCAAAGGTTGGTTGGTAAGATGTTGTATTTGACACTAACCAAGCCAGACATAGCTTACTCAGTACAGAGTCTTAGCCAATTCCTACAGCAGCCTAAGAGATCACACTGGGATGCAGCAGTTAGAGTCATGAAGTATGTGAAGAGAGAACCAGCCCTAGGAATCTTGTTAAGCAGTGAAACCTCCACTACATTGTCGGTCTATTGTGATGTAGATTGGGCTTTTTGTCTAAATAACCGACGAACAGTATCAAGTTTTGTTGTAAAGCATGGAAACTCACTAGTTTCTTGAAAATCTAAGAAGCAAAATGTGGTGTCCAGAAGCTCAGCAGAAGCTGAGTACAGAAGTATGGCAAATGCAGTCTCAGAAGTTGTATGGATAACAACTTTGTTAAAAGAATTGAATAATAATGTTGCTACACCTGTGGTTGTATATAGTGATAGAAAAGTTGCTTTACAAATAGCAGCAAATCCGGTGTTTCATGAGAGAACTAAATACATTGAAATTGACTGTCATTTTATTAGACAAAAAATTCAAAAGAAGCTGATCAAAACAGTACATATTGGTTCAAGAGATCAATTAGCAGATGTGTTGACTAAAGGATTGACAAGATGTCAACATAAATACCTAGTGAACAAGCTTGGTATGCTGAACATTTTCATACCTACTAGCTTGAGGGGGAGTGATGAAATAGGCATAACTTGACTATGAACACATGAAGCAGTCAGCTGGATTAGATATTTTTAGCTATGCAGTAAATAGAATTAGTTAGCCACGTGTAAAAGTTAGTTACAGATATTTTGTAGATGACAGTTGTATACAGAGTAGTATAAATATACTGTGATAAGGACAAAAGCAGTTATCAATTCATTTTTCTTCCATCATCAATCAATAACATCATTTCTATTCTTCCTGTTTCTTCTTAGCTCAAGCTAAACATCAATGGCCATCAATGGCAGTTGAGCTTCTAATATACAAATTCTATCAGAGCTAATTTTTTACTAGACATCTGTCAGAAATTCAGATATTTTAATAGTGCCTAGACTAGTTATACCTACTATGTGGTTGATATGATATACATCTTCATTGATTAAAAAAAAAGTTTAAAAAATAGCGTTTAATTGTCCAACATGTTGAAAATCTTTCGTATAAATATCATTTATACATTAATGGGAAACAATTTGCTTTTCTTAGTATTTGTATGATCAATTCATCTAAAAACGTATGACGACCAAATTGATCTATCAAACACTTTAAATGGTGTTAGAATTGGTCTAAAAGGTTTTCAAATTAGATATCAAGGCATGTAAGACACTACAAGAAAAGAAAATAAGAAATTAGCGACAGACAAAATTCAAAGCTAAACAACAAAACTTCCATGCTAATTTCATTTAGCTATCAGTGGCGAGCCAACATCTTAACTAATAAGGGGATTCAAAATCGAATAATATGAACAAAAGAACTAGTCAAAGGAGGTTCAATGTATGTTATATATAGATGAAAAATAATTTTAATTTTGTATAAATAGAATAATTTTTCATCGAAGGGATTCAGATAAACCCCCTCACTATTAGCTAGCTCCGCCTCTTTTAGCTATAGATTAGCGACAGGGGCGGCTCAAGCATATTGGAGGCCTAAGGCCAAATTAAAATTGGAGGTCTTACTGTAGACACCTAATTTTGTCCCTCCCGAAGTCTAATTTTATTCATTTTTAGTTCACCTTACCATGTGTCCAACCCCATGTAATTATATCCCACAAAAATACAAAAATAAACAAAAAAAATACCTCTAACTAATTTATCTTATCCTAACAACCTACCCAATCAAAAGCTTCCACCTACCCTAACTACCCATATGATCCCCCCCTCCTTTTTCTTGTCCACAAAGAAAGAATATATGTAGGACCCACCAAAATTCCCACATCATAACAAATCCATGCCCATTATAAAAGAAAAATTCTAAGAGGAAAAGAGGCTCATTCTTTGATCATCATTTTCTCCACAATAACAAGAATCACCAAATAATCTTTCCTCCCAAGAACAAGAACAATAACGAAAAAAAAAGAAGTAACCGATGAACAGTAACCGATGAACAGTGACCGGTGAACAGTGACGGCGTGAAAAGTGACGGTAAACGGGTCATTATTTGTCGAGTTGGATTGTTGGTGTTAAGGTTCGGCTCGAGGTTTCCGGGTGCGGACTCTCTTTATTCGAATAACATTGAGTTTGAAAGCTTCAAATTTAAGGTTCAACTCTATCTCTTCTAATTTTACTTTACTATACGTGTTTGATTTGCCTGATGTGTGGTTGAATTTTGGTGACGTTAATTTGGTGTTCGATTTCATTGAATAGATGGTTGTGGATTGTTGAGATGACTGTCTTGAATCGTTGGAATTTGGTATAAAAAATGGAATGTGGGATTGGATGGTAGGAATTGATAAAGAATGAATATTGTTTTGATTTATTGTCGTTGGTTATTTTGAAGCAAATACGAGTGTTTGATTGGGTAGTATCATGATGCGCCGATTGGTTTAGGCAAACGTAGTTTGGGTAGGCAAAGTTTATAATTTGTGATTTTATTGAACGTTTGAAATATTGTTTGAATGATTGAAATTTGGGTGAATGATTTGGTTTTCTCGTATTGAAAAAATATATTTATTTATCCGGGGAATGCCCCGAGATCACTTGTATTTATTCACCGGAGAATGCCACGACGTATCATGTTGGCGAAAAATGATCGTGATGAAGGCCCGCGGCGTCGGGTAAGGCATTGGAGCTTAATCTAGAATTAGTTTAGACTAGGATTTATATTTTTGTATCTTTCTATTTTTGGACTGTATAATTGGACTGGACTTTACATTTTTGGATTGTTTTGTTTTGTTTGATTATTTTTGCGTGCCTCTTGTGTGGTTTATACATTTCGTAATGCCAAAATAGTTGATACACTCTACCAAGCGACCGTGGTTGAACCACGGGATCGAGAGGTGCCTAACACCTTCCCCTCGGTCAACAGAATTCCTTAGCCGGAGTCTCCGTTCGCAAACCAGTTTAAAGAGTCAAATGGTTTTGAAAAGGATTTTCCAATGGTGACTTGGCACACCAGATTATGCCAAGTGGCGACTCTGAATAAAAAATATAAATAATCCATTTTCAAAACAAATTTTCATCTTTGTCACTTTAATAATAAAAATCCTTTCGAAACTTACAATACATTAATTTTTGGAGTCGAAAAAGGGGTGTGACAGCTCTGGCGACTCTGCTGGGGACTTTTCAGAATTCGAGCTTATTTTTTAGTCGTATCGGCTTTGTTTGGCATTACGAGTGTATAAGCATTGTTTGTGATTATTGCTTTGTTATTGTTTTCACTTTTGTGCGTTTTCGTGTTCTTTGTTTATAGTATTTATCCTATGTGTTACCGCTTTATATCTGTCATCATGAGTCCATCCCCCCGGCCTTTTTTCTGCAACAATTCTCGGAGCGCACGTCGTGCGCACGAAATCTAGTTGAGTCACCTTTATTTTAGGGGGGGAGCCGTTGGATGTATGGAGTAGGTGGAAAACAAAGCAGCCACTATCGACCATATGCTCCCCCGAACGGCCTTGTTAGTAAACCACAACGTAGGTCAGCCTTTAGTTCATTCTTATGTGCATCATATTGAGACCTAGCGGGGCCACACGTGCTAAATGTTGCATCTTTGAGAGTAACGTGGTCATTTGACGGACCGATTTGGGGAAAACATGTGTTAGAAGTAAAGTGTGAAAAAAAAAAGAAAAAAAAAGTGAGTCGAAAAGAATGAATCAAAAAAGAGTGTCGTAGTTTATTTTAGAGTTCTTTATGACTTTTGTTCTTCACGATCCAAAACTCAAAAAGATTTATTTTTTACGTTTTGCATTTATCTTCCCAAAGTACCGTAAGTTCAACAAAAAAAAATGAATGAAAAAAAAGAGGATTTTGTTTGCCTTTTCTACTTATTTGACAAAAACAAAATACCAAAAAGATTTTTTTTATATACAATTAGTGGTGTCAGTCTTAGTTGAAAATCCAAAAAAAGTTTTCACTCGTTTGTTTTTGGTTGTCTCTTAAGTTAGGGTCAATTTATTAGTTAATCACTAAGTGTTCAATCTGAACGAACTACGCACCCCTGATTCTCCTCTCTCGGGAGTGAGATACGTAGACAACCTATTTTAGGTTCGGGGATCTTATTTCAAAAATTCAAAAAAAAATTTCTTCACTCTTCATTTAGAGTAGGTGTCTCATGTACATCTTTAAAAGAAAGCAAAAAAATATATTTTCCTTTAATAGGTTCAAGTTTCATTTTCGTATGAAATTTAAAATCGAAAATCCAAAAATATTTTCTTCGGTAACCATAGATTTCATGTTGTACAGGAATCTAAAAAATTCAAAAAGATTTTCTTCACTCTTCACTTAGAGTAGGTGTTTCATATACATCTCTAAAAGAAAACTACAAAAAGATTTTTTTTAATAGTTTCAAGTTTCATTTTCCTATGAAATTCTAAATCGAAAACCCCAAAAAGATTCTTCTTTGGTAATCATAGATTCCATTTTTGTATAGGGAGTTTAAACCTAAAAAATGCAAAAAAGATTTTCGTCAATTCTTTTGATAATTTTTTATTTTCTTTTCTTTTTAAAGTTTCAAGAAAAAGAAAAAAAAAAGATTTTAATTGGTCATTTTGACAAAACTTCACGAACTACGCACACCTAATTCTCCTCTCTCGGGAGTGAGATACGTAGGCGCCCTTCTTGGGTTCGGTGATCATCGAAAAAAAAAAAAAAAAAGATTTTGAAAAAAAGTTGAACTCTAACACATTTGTTGTTTTATGTTGAGTCAGTTTAAGGTGGTTGGTTTTTGGCATTCTGGCTGGTCCTTCACATCACACCAAATCCAACGGGTTAGTTGTGTTCAACAAATATATAGAGAGTGACATCATGGATCAAACAAAGAATCAGGAAAATGAGAGTTTAAAGCAAGAGGTCAGGAGGCTAAGACAACAAATGACATAAATGCATCGAGCTTGGGCTAGTGGGTTGCCTCCTCCTCTATTTTCCTTTATTGATCCTACAAATACCTCGTGTTTTCCACTAAAATCTCAAAGTAGGTTTTCTACTGTTGTTGATGCACCGCAACATGACTCAGAATTCATTCTAAGCCAAAAGCATCTCAATACTTCCACCACTTTGCCTCTAGTTCCTCAGCATAAGCCTGCTACATTCACAACACCATATGTTGTCTATGATCTTATTTCTCAATCCTTTACTGGGACTTTCACACCGTATCGTCCAACGGTTGTGCGTCCCCATGCTGCTAGTGAACCTATATTCAATACTCTTGGTGATCATTGTTATACTCTTGAGCCTGCTTTTAAGTTAACTGGAACACCAAAGTTTCTGAACACGAAGTCCAGTGTGCCAGAAGAGTCGGAGAAAATGGTTGGAAAAATGAAGAGTACAGAAAATGCTATGAAAAATTTTCTAGGACCTGCGGGTAAAGAAAATGTTTCATACAAAGACTGGGGCATGCCTAAGAATGCTAATCTTTCTCCAATCTTTGTGATGTCGAAATTTGAGGAGCAAAATGGGTATGAGGAATCTGTGAAACCTTTGGGACAATATTGCAATCAATTAAGGGAACCTGGAGGGAAGAAGAATGAGAAAGATGCATTTGCTATTGTAGTTGGACAGCAGGAAAGGTCAAGAAGACCATGTCGTCGTCGGTCTCAGGCGCAAGCTCAAGTTTATGCCCAAGCTCCACATAATCACTCCCAAAATCCATTATACTCTTTTTCCCCACCTCCATATCTAGTATATTGTGCACAACCATATGTTCAACCCCCATCTTACCCACAGTGGAACACACCAACTCCTCAGAGTCGTCCTCTAACTCCACAAACATACCAAAACCCTTCTAAGCCTGATTTTTGATCCAAGCCAAATGATAAAATAAGGCAGAAGTCGAGAGATAGCTTCACACCAATTGGAGAGTCATATGCCAGTTTATTTCAGATATTGGTACATGAGGGAATGATCACTCCTCTCCTTGGGCACACCCTTAATCAGCGTTCAAGAAATTTTGATCCTAGCGCACGATGTGCGTATCATTCTGAGGCTCAGGGTCATAGTATTGAAGATTGTTGAGTTTTGAAAAGAGAAATTGAAAAGATGATTCAAGATAAATCAATCATGGTACAGAACATTGACAATGAGGAAAGCTCTAGTCATGCTGATATGCAAACTAGTGGCTAAGATGTCAAGCTGTGCAATTGAGATTCACCCCTCTCCCACTAGGAAGAGGTCTGGTAGTTTGTTTTGTCTTCTTTGCTATTTTCTGAATTATTTCAGGGTTGTAGTTCGGGATCTATCTTGTTTTGTCCCTTTGTCGTTTATGTTCAAACCCTTTTATCTTTCATTTTTATTAAATGGAGTGCCCCCTTTTCATTTATGTTTTAAATTTGTGTTGTTTGTTTGTTTTCTTTACATAGTATATTTTATGTTGACTCTAGTGATATGACATGCTTGCGGAATTTTTAGCCAGATTTTAAAGTCCAGTTTAAGCATGAACATTGAATCAGAGGTTTAAAGTTAGAAAAGAGAGCGGCTGAGGAAATAGTTAGAGTGCTGGGGCATTTGGTGATCAAATGAGGCCTTCTTTGAAAATTAAAGCAATTATTTTGAGAATCACAAGAGCACCTTGGTCATTGATCGAAAGGCAAGTCCCAATTAGGTTAAATAGCGGACGTGTGATCCATATATCAAGAGAAACAAGAAGATAAGCAGCTCCACGAAAGCATAAGTCATTTGATGTGTGGAATGTACAACAAAGGTGGAGTTTACAGAAGAAGTAGTGACGCACAGTCTCAATCTGCTTAAAAAGATGTCGTAAATGATCTTCATCTCTCACTTCCAATTGCATGTTATGTACTTGCATTCTCAAGGATTGATATGATGAAGGCATTTCATTCTGCCATCCAAACATTGTGTCATCCTTTGTTTACCCCATTTGAGCCTCAGTGTTATTTTCTTTCATACCCCTCTTTTGGAATCAAGATAGAGTAAGCAAAGTTCAAAGAATAATGTCGAGTAAAAAGATAAAGTCAAAAGTTACAAAAAAGACACAAAAATGTTTCTAAAAAAAGAGTGTCAAGAAAAATAGAGTTAGAAAAAAAGAATCGCAAAGTGAAAAGATCGGAAATTTTTTTTAAAAAAAATAGAATCAAGTGAAAGAACAAGCTGCCAGAACTACGCATGACCTGATTCTCCTCTCTCAAGGGTGAGATACGTAGGAGGCCTCACTCAGGGCTTGGTCCAACCAAATAAACAATTTAGTGTCACCCAGTCAAAAGAAACTGGGGCATGAGTTAATCCTCATTGTTTGAGTCGATTCCAAAAGTTGTAAGTCCTACCCCACTTCAAGTGTCGTTTGGGCCCCATGCCATCCTTTCTTTCTAACCTTATCCAAAAGCCAAGTTACAACCAAAGAAAGACCTTCAGATCAATCTTTGAGAATGTTAAGGCTAAACATGCAATGGTGGCGATGACACATTTTGGGAACTACTCGTCTTCCTCAGCATAAGAAATTAGGAGAGAAATAAATAAGAGAATCTTATCGGTGAAACCCTCACGGGCACCATAAGACGACTGTGAGTTGAGAGAGATGAAAATAAGAGAGTCTCAATGGTGAAAAACCCTCACAGACACCATAAGGCAATGGTGAACCGAGAAAAAATGAGAGAGGCTTGTTGGCAAGAAACCTCCAAGGCGCCACTAGCCGAACGAGGTCTTAAATGCAATTGACCTAAGAAAACAACTCAGTTTCAAGGCCATTAACTCAACAACAATTGGTGAGAGTTTGGATGGAAAGATCAGGCGGCTTAATCCAAAATGCATGGCATAATCATTAGAGTTGATTATCATTTAAGATAAATTTTTCATTTCTTTGTTTCAAATGGGGACATTCATTGTCTTTTCTTTCTTCTCTTTATCTTTATTTATATTTTCTTGAGTCAGTTATCCAAATAAAACAAAAGTTGCTGACATTTTTCTCTTGTTTTTGAGTCAAGTTCATGTCAAAACAAGCGAGAAAAGATTTCAAAACTAGCTACCAACTTCTTCAATTGCACAAAGCAAAACAAAAAGGCCAACGAATGAAAGAGACATGATTGTGAGCCAAAAAAAGGGGGTGTGCAGAAAGTTTTGCAATAGACAAGTCTGGAAACTCATGAAAATACCAAGGTTTAAAGGGCTTATTCATGAAGCATG
Organism: Capsicum pubescens; assembly: GCA_030864215.1. NCBI lineage: Eukaryota > Viridiplantae > Streptophyta > Magnoliopsida > Solanales > Solanaceae > Capsicum > Capsicum pubescens. The sequence continues at coordinate 415,440,099 of CM061548.1, forward strand.
GCAAAGCAGAGATGTTGTGTTTATTTCAAAGTCACTCTTAATAATCCGAGTTTGGGTCAATGAAACGACAAAGAAGGGGCAAGTGCCAATAATCTGAAACAAAATGAAGGGAATGAACACTGGAGCAGGTGTCGGGACAGCCAAGTGCCGCAAGCCATCACTAAGTTTTTAACTGACAAATTTTCTTTGATGAAACAGGGCAAATTCATTTTATTTAATTCATCTACCATTGGAAATGCACATCCGTGGGATTTTACCTTAAGTTCAGGACCCTCCTGAAGAATAGGATTTTACTTTTTTTCAGGACCCTCCTGAAAAATGGGATTTTACTTTATGTTCAGGACCCTCCTGAAAAATGAGATTTTACCTTATGTTCAGGACCTTCCTGAAGAATGGGATTTTACTTTTGTTCAGGACCCTCCTGAAAAATGGGATTTCACTTTATGTCCAGGACCCTCCTGAAAAATGGGAATTTACCTTATGTTCAGGACCCTCCTGAAGAATGGGATTTTACTTTTGTTCAGGACCCTCCTGAAAACTGGGATTTTACTTTATTTCCAGGACCCTCCTGGAAAATGGGAATTTAGTTTCAGTTCAGGACCCTCCTGAAAAATGAGATTTTACTTTATGTTCAGGACCCTCCTGAAAAATGGGATTTTACTTTTGTTCAGGACCCTCCTGAAAAATGGGATTTTACTTTATGTCCAGGACCCTCCTGAAAAATGGGAATTTACTTTCAGTTCAGGACCCTCCTGAAAAATGGGATTTTACTTTCTGTTCAGGACCCTCCTGAAAAATGAGATTTTACTTTTGTTCAGGACCCTCCTGAAAAATGGGATTTTACTTTATGTTCAGGACCCTCCTAAAAAATGGGATTTTACCTTATGTTCAGGACCTTCCTAAAGAATGGGATTTTACTTTTGTTCAGGACCCTCCTGAAAAATGGAATTTTACTTTATGTCCAGGACCCTCCTGAAAAATGGGAATTTACCTTATGTTCAGGACCCTCCTGAAGAATGGGATTTTACTTTAGTTCAGGACCCTCCTGAAAAATGGGATTTTACTTTATGTCCAGGACACTCCTGAAAAATGAGATTTTACTTTCTGTTCAGGACCCTCCTGAAAAATGGGATTTTACTTTTGTTCAGGACCCTCCTGAAAAATGGGATTTTACTTTATGTCCAGGACCCTCCTGAAAAATGGGAATTTACTTTCTGTTCAGGACCCTCCTGAAAAATGGGATTTTACTTCAGTTCAGGACCCTCCTGAAAAATGGGATTTTACTTTTGTTCAGGACCCTTCTGAAAAATGAGATTTTACTTTATGTCCAGGACCCTCCTGAAAAATGGGAATTTACTTTCAGTTCAGGACCCTCCTGAAAAATGGGATTTTACTTTTTGTTCAGGACCCTTCTGATAAATGGGATTTTACTTTTGTTTAAGACCCTCGTGACAAATGGGATTTTACTTTATGTCCAGGACCCTCCTGAATAATGGGATTTTACTTTTGTGCAGGACCCTCCTGAAAAATGGGATTTTACTTTCTGTTCAGGACCCTCCTGAAAAATGGGATTTTACTTCAGTTCAGGACCCTCCTGAAAAATGGGATTTTACTTTTGTTCAGGACCCTCCTGAAAAATGGGATTTTACTTTCTGTTCAGGACCCTCCTGAAGAATATGAATTTACTTTCAGTTCAGGACCCTCCTGAAAAATGGGATTTTACCTTATGTTCAGGACCCTCCTGAAGAATGGGATTTTACTTTTGTTTAGGACCCTCCTGAAAAATGGGATTTTACTTTATGTTCAGGACCCTCCTGAAAAATGAGATTTTACCTTATGTTCAGGACCCTCCTGAAGAATGGGATTTTACTTTTGTTTAGGACCCTTCTGAAAAATGGGATTTTACTTTCTGTTCAGGACCCTCCTGAAAAATGGGAATTTACCTTATGTTCAGGACCCTCCTGAAGAATGGGATTTTACTTTTGTTCAGGAACCTCCTGAAAAATGAGATTTTTAATTTATGTCCAGGACCCTCCTGAAAAATGGGAATTTACTTTCAGTTCAGGACCCTCCTGAAAAATGGGATTTTACTTTCTGTTCAGGACCCTCCTGAAAAATGATATTTTACTTTTGTTCAGGACCCTCCTGAAAAATGGGATTTTACCGTATGTTCAGGACCCTCCTGAAGAATGGGATTTTACTTTTGTTCAGGACCCTCCTGAAAAATGGGATTTTACTTTATGTTCAGGACCCTCCTGAAAAATGGGATTTTACCTTATGTTCAGGACCCTCCTGAAGAATGGGATTTTACTTTTGTTCAGGACCCTCCTGAAAAATGGGATTTTAATTTATGTTCAGGACCCTCCTGAAAAATGGGAATTTACCTTATGTTCAGAACTCTCCTGAAGAATGGGATTTTATTTTTATTCAGGAACCTCCTGAAAAATGAGATTTTTACTTTATGTCTAGGACCCTCCTGAAAAATGGGAATTTACTTTCAGTTCAGGACCCTCCTGAAAAATGGGATTTTACTTTATGTTTAGGACCCTCCTGAAAAATGGGATTTTACTTCATGTTCAGGATCCTCCTGGAAAATGGAAATTTACTTTCAATTCAGGACCCTCCTGAAAAATGGGATTTTACTTTCAATTCAGGACCCTCCTGAAAAATGGGATTTTACTTTCAGTTCAGGACCCTCCTGGAAAATGGGAATTTACTTTCAATTCTGGACCCTCCTGAAAAATGAGAATTTACTTTCAATTCAGGACACTCTTGAAAAATGAGAATTTACTTTCAATTCAGGACACTCTTGAAAAATGGGATTTTACTTCATGTTCAGGACCCTCCTGAAAAATGGGATTTTACTTCATGTTCAGGACCCTCCTGGAAAATGGGAATTTTACTTTCAGTTCAGGACCCTCCTGGAAAATGGGAATTTACTTTCATGTTCAGGACCCTCCTGGAAAATGGGAATTTACTTTCAATTCAGGACCATCCTGAAAAATGGGATTTTACTTTCAGTTGAGGACCCTCTTGGAAAATGGTAATTTACTTTCAATTCAGGACCCTCCTGAAAAATGGGAATTTACTTTATGTTCAGGACCCTCCTGAAAAATGGGACTTTACTTTATGTTCAGGACCCTCCTGAAAAATGGGACTTTACTTTCTATTCAGGATCCTCCTGAAAAATGGGATTTTACTTTATGTTCAGGACCCTCCTGAAAAATGGGATGTTAGTTTCTGTTCAGGACCCTCCTGAAGAATGGGACTTTACTTTATGTTCAGGAACCTCCTGAAAAATGGGACTTTACTTTCTGTTCAGGACCCTCCTGAAAAATGGGATTTTATTTTATGTTCAGGAGGACCCTCCTGAAAAATGGTATGTTACTTTCTGTTCAGGACCCTCCTGAAAAATGGAATTTTACTTTATGCTCAGGACCCTCCTGAAAAATGGAATTTTACTTTATGCGCAGGACCCTCCTGAAAATGGAATTTTACTTTTTGCTCAGGACCCTCCTGGAAAATGGGACAACGCTTTCAAAAGTGAAATACTATTTTACTATAATTTTTGTTTGGGATAATTTCTGTTCTAGTTTTAATGTTGGGTTTCAGGAGCCCGTCTGAAGAACAGGGTGATGAAATAGCAAGTCAGGAGCCCGCCTGGAGAATAGGGTGAAGAAACGAAAAGTCAAGCAACAAAGCGAAGCAATGGAAAGTCAAGCAACAAGTTGGAAGAAATTGCAAGTCAGGAGCCCGCCTGAAGAATAGGGTGATAAAAGTCGAGTCAAGAGCCAGCAGAAGTTGTTAGATAGGATTTTGTAATTTCGTTTATATTTTAATTTGTAATTTTCATTTTTTGATCTAATGACAGAGTCGTGGACCGGAACCTCGACGGAGCCTCACTCGACTCTCAAACTCGGTATAGCCCACTTCTCTTCCAATCCTTTGAAATATTCGTGACTTGATTCTTTCATAACTTGGGTAGGAAGGATGTCCTAAGTCAAGACCCGGTTGTCCTTCTTCCTTCTGTTTCTTTCTTTGAATAATGGTCGGATCAAAATATGGTCTCGCTGTATACTTCTTTGTCTGAAAATACTTCGTGTTTATATTCAAAGGGGGCATGATGTAGACACCTAATTTTGTCCCTCCCGAAGTCTAATTTTATTCATTTTTAGTTCACCTTACCATATGTCCAACCCCATGTAATTATATCCCACAAAAATACAAAAATAAATAAAAAAAATACCTCTAACTAATTTATCTTATCCTAACAACCTACCCAATCAAAAACTTCCACCTACCCTAACTACCCATATGATCCCCCCCCCCCTCATTTTTCTTGTCCACAAAGAAAGAATATATGGGGGACCCACCAAAATTCCCACATCATAACAAATCCATGCCCATTATAAAAGAAAAATTCTAAGAGGAAAAGAGGCTCATTCTTTGATCATCATTTTCTCCACAATAACAAAAATCACCAAATAATCTTTCCTCACAAAAACAAGAACAACAACGGAAAAAAAAACCCGGTGAACAGTGACCGGTGAACAGTGACGGCGTGAAAAGTGACGGTAAACGGGTCATTATTTGTCGAGTTGGATTGTTGGTGTTAAGGTTCGGCTCGAGGTTTCCGGGTGCGGACTCTCTTTATTCGAATAACATTGAGTTTGAAAGCTTCAAATTTAAGGTCCAACTCTATCTCTTCTAATTTTACTTTACTATACGTGTTTGATTTGCCTGATGTGTGGTTGAATTTTGGTGACATTAATTTGGTGTTCGATTTCATTGAATAGATGGTTGTGGATTGTTGAGATGATTGTCTTGAATCGTTGGAATTTGGTATAAAAAATGGAATGTGGGGTTGGATGGTAGGAATTGATAAAGAATGAATATTGTTTTGATTTATTGTCGTTGGTTATTTTGAAGCAAATACGAGTGTTTGATTGGGTAGTATCATGATGCGCCGATTGGTTTAGGCAAACGTAGTTTGGGTAGGCAAAGTTTATAATTTGTGATTTTATTGATCGTTTGAAATATTGTTTGAATGATTGAAATTTGGGTGAATGATTTGGTTTTCTCGTATTGAAAAAATGTATTTATTTAGCCAGGGAATGCCCCGAGATCACTTGTATTTATTCACCGGGGAATGCCCCGACGTATCATGTTGGCGAAAAATGATCGTGATGAAGGCCCGCGGCGTCGGGTAAGGCATTGGAGCTTAATCTAGAATTAGTTTAGACTAGGATTTATATTTTTGTATCTTTCTATTTTTGGACTGTATAATTGGACTGGACTTTACATTTTTGGATTGTTTTGTTTTGTTTGATTATTTTTGCGTGCCTCTTGTGTGGTTTATACATTTCGTAATGCCAAAATAGTTGATACACTCTACCAAGCGACCGTGGTTGAACCACGGGATCGAGAGGTGCCTAACACCTTCCCCTCGGTCAACAGAATTCCTTAGCCGGAGTCTCCGTTCGCAAATCAGTTTAAAGAGTCAAATGGTTTTGAAAAGGATTTTTCAATGGTGACTTGGCACACCAGATTATGCCAAGTGGCGACTCTGAATAAAAAATGTAAATAATCCATTTTCAAAACAAATTTTCATCTTTGTCACTTTAATAATAAAAATCCTTTCGAAACTTACAATACATTAATTTTTGGAGTCGAAAAAGGGGTGTGACACTTACATTAAAAATAAAAAATTATATTTTCTTATTTAAAATCTATTTTTCTATCTTTTTGGGATGCAAAGTCGCTAATATTTTTTTAATAATCGATCTCTTCGAACAATTCATTTTCAATTGATAATATAGGCAATTTACTTAATCTTTCTTGAGATACTGTTGATCTTAAATAAGATTTTGTAATTTTTAATTTTGAAAAAGCTTCTTTCCGCGGAAACGATTGTTACAGAAATTGTTAATATTATTCTATAAGCAATATAAACATTTAGAAACGAATCAAGTTTTTAAATTTGATTGAGTATCTCGATTAGAGTATTATTCCATTTATTTCAACTTATGCCATTTTTTTCACATTTTCGTTATCAAATTATCGGAAAAAAAATTTCTTTTAAGTTTTGAATGACCAAATTCATACTTTTTAGTTGGCATTTTAAGATCCTAACAAATATTCTAAACACTATCTACAGTATCGATTAAAAAAATAAACATAAAAAATAAAAGTAATATAAGAAAGTTAGAATAATATTATCCGATTTAAGAAATATGAAGATTTAATTTCAAAATATCTTTTGGATGCTCTCTTCAAGTTAAAATTATCAAAATCTTAAGCCTTTGAATTGTTCAACTATGAACTCTTGAACTTAAGAGGAATAAAGTAAGAAAGAATAGAGAGAGTGAGAGTGAGAAATAAAAATTGAGAAAGAGGTAAAAAAAAATGATAACCTAAAAAACAAAAAATAAGACTAACGTTCTTTTTTTCCATAGAAAATGTAAAATGTGGGTCATAAATGTGTAGGTGGCAAATTTTTTTTCAAAAAAAAAATAAATTAATAATTATAAGAAAATGGGGGCCCCAAATTTGTGGCTAAGGCAATGGCCTTTTTTGTTAAGCTGTCCAGCCGGCCCTGATTAGCGATGAATGATAAGAATATCCGATTAGCTATGACCTATGTAGCGATTGATAAACTAGGATTTGTCAATAAATTTTGTAGCTAATTTCATGTTTTCTAGTAGTAAGAGATTACAAATTCAATGTCCAATAATTGTTTTAAAATATTTAGATTTCACAAGTAACTTTTTGTGCCAACATTATTACTCCCTCCGTCTCAAATTATCTGTCCCAAATTTTCTAATTTGATGTCCCATTTTACTTGTCTTTTTTCATTAATCAAGACAAGACAATTTTTTTTTTCATGTTTTATCCTTTGCATTAATTATTTTTTCTTCAAATTAAATTGTAAACATCATTTAATATGGGTATTATGATAAACTAGGCATGTTATTAATTATTTTTCTTAATCAATATGACATCTCAATTTGGGACGGATAATCTGAGACGGAGGGAGTACAAGATAATTCAGCAAAGAAAATTGAGAAGAAAAAAATGTGACTGCCTAAGTATGAAAGTGTCTTTTAATTCTAAGTATGAGCATGCGTCAGTTGATGACTTGATGTGGTAGACATTTGTGTGGCTAAATAGTCAAAACAAAAATCCTAAAGGACCCCATTCAATGATTTTTTAGTGAATTAATTATATGATTAATCAATCGCGGAAAAAAATTTATGCGCACTCGATGTTTGTTTTCTTCAAACTTTTAATATATGAAACTTATTGGTCCGATCGAATCGAGGATTCGTGTCGTAGATAGCCTAGTATGTGTGGTTTTAGTGCATGCACTCCATTAAAGAGGACTTCATTCAAATGACTTAATCTCGAGATCTTTGTTTAAGCGTGGGAAAACAGCCTTTGCCATTCCGTGACAATATTTTTTGACAGAGGCGAAGCCAGGATTTCAAGTAAGGGGGTTCAATATTCAAAGAAAATTAAGTCGAGGGGGGGTTCAACACCTACTATAACTACATAAAAATAATTTTAATCATATATAAATAATATATTTTTCCGTCGGACGAACCTCCTAAAGAGGGCTGGCTCCGCCTCTGCCCTTTGAGGTAAGATGTCTCTCTCATTCTCTCTTTCTCTCTATCATACACATACATACATACACACACATTTTCACGACTTGTTGGGTTGGATGGCCAGGTTAGCACTCTTCGTCATCTTTGTACCCCAAACAAATGTGTTGCCTATCCAGGGCTAACACTGTCTTCTCTACTCCTCTTTAGATCGTGCTTCATTATATTACTATACACGCATCATATCTATCATTTAATCATGATTGATGTATTATTTTCTGATTAACTTGTAATTGCTAAGATTAAATTATTTGATTTGATATAGAGTCTGGTTGCATAAGATTAAAATCTGATCAAACCAACTTTTAATCTCTATTTTAACCTTTTTAGATGTTTGGTAAAATTCAAAAGTGCTTAAAAAGGCTAAAAATTGATTAAAAAAAACAAAAAGTGAGAAGTTGGGTTTCTGAACTTGTAGCTCTTAAATATTTTTTCTTCTTTTTCTCTTTGCCACTTCTCTTCATCTTTCTTCTTTGTCTTCACTAAATTTATCATTACATCAGAGTTTTGCTCAAAAATTTTATTTTAGAATTAAAAATTATAAATAATTCACCTTATTTATGGTGTTAACAACTTTAAAGATATTTAAGTCATTCTAACAACAAAAAAGTGTGTAACATTACTTGTTTACCAAACACATCAATATTTTTTTTTTCAGTTTTCAACACTTATATTCAAACACTTATCCACTTAATTTATAAGCACTTATTTTAAGTTTTTAATCACTTAAACTGAAAAGCTATTTTTTTAAGTATAAATAACATAAATATCAATCCTTTTGGAAGTAATTACACTCCCTTCCACTTTTTAAATTACTTTACTCTCTCTCCCTATTAATATACATAACATAACCGACATATACATAGCATTCTGTGTATATATTGGAATTTTTGTAATATGTTTAACGAATTAAATTTTTTTGTGATATTAAAAATATAAATTATGTATTTATATAATTTTTAATTTTTTTTAATCTTATTGAAACGGGCTCATAAAAGTACAATTATTTTCCAAGTAAAGTGTAATAATTCAAAGATAAGCTTTAAAAGGGCCACAAGCCCACAACAATGAGCTAAAAAGTCATCCATGGGGTATGTTTCACTAAAACTTCTTTTTCCTTTCCTTGATTTTCTCTTCACGATTCGATATTTACAATGCGGTTCGATTAATTCACATTCACTTTTAAGTAGTGCTCATTTGAGAGAAACACTTCTTATCAAAGGCTTCTTCAAATCTAAAACTCGAAAGTGAGCTGATGAGGAGATAAATAACCTTATTCGTTGCACCATATTCATTGACGATTCATTAATTTTTAATTATTTTCTTGTTTTTCTAGTACTCACATCTTTCCCAATGAACTCAATTCCAAAGTCCACATTAATTTACAAGTAACTTTGAAAGTGTATTCCTGAAAAGAAGAAATGGGATCAAGATCATCATGATCATTCTGATTATTATGAGAAAATCACTTTTACTTTTTTTCTTCACCCATCCCATGTTTGACCTTCACTTTTTATTTATAAAAATATTTTTAAGAGAAATTCCAATTTAAAGTGGTGTAAAATGTAAACCAATAGGGCCAGTCTAGCTGACCAAAAATATATTTTGATCATGTTCATGAATGGAAATTTAAGCAAGATGCACATTATTATGGGAAAATTATATATTGTATATACCTTACTTTGTATAATTGGCTAGAAAATTAATAAGAAAAATGCAAATTTGCGATGAATGCTTCTATCGAGACGCCTTCGAAAATAATATTCCCTCTGTTTAAAAAAGAATGACCTACTTTGAATTGACACAAAATTTAAGAAAATAAAGAAGATTTTTGAATCTTGTGGCCTTAAATTAAAGTTGTGTCAAATGTACCAAAATATCCTTTAATCTTATGGTCCTAAACATGTCACGTGGAAAGTTGAAATTAAAATATTGCCAAAAAAGGAAAGGGGTCATTCGTTTTTAAACGAACTAAAAAGAAAAGTAGGTCATTCTTTTTTAAACGAAGGGAGTATTTGATTTCAGACGAGTCAATTTCCGACGCTTCCGTAGTATTAACTAAAGAGATTTAAAATATAAAGACGTCAACATACAAAAAAGTCAAGAAAATTCAATATTTATTTTATGTATAATTAAATAAATTCTTAATGTTCGCCCGTCGTTTCCAATACCCAAGTCATTTCTCATATTTATTCAAAAAGAATGACCTACTTTTCTTTTTTATCCGTTTAAAAAAGAATGACCTCTTTTTTTTTTACAATATTTTAATTTTAACTTTCCACGTGGCATGTTCAGGACCACAAGATTAAAGAACATTTTAGTACATTTGACACTACTTTAATTTAAGAGTACAAGATTCAAAAGTCTTTATTATTTTCTTAAATTTTGTGCTAAGTTATAGTAGATCATTCTTTTTAAAACGAAGGGAGTAACATTTTTTTCAATGATCAATTTTATTAAGCGCTCAACAAAATAATTAAAATGTGTGCAAGCTGATCATACCGTCATAAAAAAAAAAAATTGTCAAAGGAATAAAGTTGATTAATAGAAAATCTTGAAAAAGAGAACATGGGCATGCAAAAGGTCAAGTCTTAAGAAAAACAACTCAATAACACGTGTGGGTGTGGATTAGGTGTATTAACAATTAATTCAATCACTTTCTATCTTTATTCCATACATATTGATGATCATATAATGTCATAAAAGAGTGTTATGGTAATTGATTAGTGCAATGGTTCAGGTCTAACTGCCAAGGTATTATTCGTTTTGATAATTTTTAGGGACTCATGTTTATGTAATCAACAATTGAATTCTTTATTGCACTTCATTTTCAATGGTGATAAGTAAAATCGACCGAAGAAAGTATAGTTCATTTTCAATATTTCCTAAGTGATGGTCATCTTCATTTCAAAATTATCTAATGACCGAAAAGAATGATATGTATGCAACTTTATCCGATAGGTACATTTAGATAACTAGTAGGTGTAAATAGGCTCAAACTAGCTTTAGACTTCATGATGCAGCAGCATATGTTGACATGAGTGTTACAACGTTTTTTTTCGCGATTTTGATGTTTAACTATAAAATTTATTTGTATCACGATCAGAGGCAGAGCCAGCTTAATAATAGAGGGTTCGTTCGAACCTTCTTCGGTAAGAAATTATATTATTAATACATGATTAAAATAATTTTTATGTATATACAGTGGCGGACCCAGAATTTAAGGATAGTGGATGCTTAAAAATTTAAAATTTTGGAAAAAATAAAAATTCACCTCAATGAGGTTTGAACCCAAGGCATACCTTCTAATGGAGAACCTTAAAGTCAACCTAAATACCAATGCACCCCCAACCAGCTTTTTATTTAGTGGGTGCTTTTATAAATTATATATCTGTTTTCGTATATTTTTTATGTAATTTTACCTATTTCGCGTTGAGTTTAGTGGGTGCCAGAGCACCCCCACGAATGAATGTAGGTCCGCCCCTGTGTATATATCGTAGATGTTGAACCCATCCTCCCTCCAGTGAATTTTTCTTCAGATTTTAAATCCCTTCAACAGAAATTCTGACTCCGCCTCTGATCACGACTCATGAGTCAATCTTAGGCGGGCGCTCCTCCAAGGTGCGAAGGAGGTTATTATCAACCTCAACGATGTTGGACCTTTTTAATTGTCCATCGATCTATTTAAACTTGTGCCAGTGAAAATTGCTTCCAATGATCAGAAAAATCAAGAATACAAAAAATATATACGATCCGGATATTTTCTTGTCCCTCTAGAGAATAAAGAGATCGAACCTTCCTCTATCGGAGGAAATAAAAAAGAGAATCGCATATTCATAGAGATGTTCGTTTAGTAGCATGAAAGATATTGCGCTAAGACCTCCTTAATATCATCAAAGCATTCTATGTATTATTCACGTCAAATTGAAATAAAATCGCCTTTTAATATACCACAAAGGGTGTTTAATAATAATCAAAAGCTAATGTAAATATTCTTAACAAGAAATTTAATTACCGACAGATGAGATAAAGGATACCAAAGTCGTCTACCAAAAAATTAAACACAAAAATAATTTTTATGAAGAATATGATGATATTTAATTTTCAAATGTTTGAATATTGAAGAAATATCCACCAAACATCCTCTATTAATTGAGATTGGAATTCCATTCCAAGGTCATTTTCTCGCTTTTGGGTAAAAATATTTTCACCTAAAACGATAATTTATGTGTCACGTTTCAATTTTTGAGAGTCAAACAGTATAGTTTGACATAAATTTGGCCACAAAATCTTTAGTTTTTTTGTAATAAATTTAATATATTTGAAAACTACGTAAACAATATTACAAGTCACAATTATTGACAATTCAAAATATCTAAAAAATAAATGAAAAAATTATGGTTAAAGATAAGTATAGTTTGACATAAATTTAGACACGGAATCTTTAAGGTTTTTTTTTTTTAAAATGAAATTTATTTATTTGAAAACTACGTAAAAGTACTATAAGTCACAATTATTGACAATTTAAAATATTTAAAAGATACATAAAAAATTACGATTAAAGATAAATGTATTTAAACTTCAAAATTTTAAAAACAACATATAAATTGAGACGGAGGGAGTAATTTTTTCTTCACCCAGCACCACAATATGACTTATTTCCTATCTCTCCCAATGCTCAATCCCTCCATAGGAGTTAAAAAAAAAATAGTCTTGCTTGTAGAAAATTGAATCAATGGCAATTGGCAATAATATGTATTTCAATTCCCTAGTCATACAATGAACATGTGACAATTATTAATCTTGGAGAAATGGTTTCTTTTTTTCCGATTTTCCATTCGGTGTCCGGTATCCGTATTGGAGTCCCGACTAATCCGAATCGCACGTTGCAGGGCCCATTAAGGTGACAGCGCTCCCAACAGAGTTTTCTCCATACCCAAGGTCGAACCCTCGATCTCTGGTTAAGGGTGGATCAGCTTCATCCGCTGCACCACAGCCCATATTGGTTGGAGAAATGATTTCTATCTCTTTAAAAATTATTTTTTTAGTTTTACGTTTATTTCATGAGAGATCTTCATTATTTTTAAATACTGTATAAAAATATTTAAAAAGTTGTTTTCTTCTATTCAAATTATAAGAGGATAAGAGATTTCATTTCCTCCGTTCTTTATAGTGATCCAACTTTTCACTTTTTCGATTTACCTAATAAAATTGAAATTAGTGACGGATACTTTCTATCTAGTAATAAATCGTCACTAATCCTATGTAATAGTAATGAATTAGTGACAAATTATTAAAAAAAAAATTATTTGCGATAGATTATTTAGCGAGGGTGAGAGAGATATGATAGTTGAAATTTTTAGACTCGATTAATTCAAATTCACATTCAAAATTATGGCTAATAGAAATAGTAAGTCTTTAGTTCGATTATTATTAATATTTAAATTAAATATATTAGGAGAATTTTAGTCTATCAAGCTGTTCTGAATAGAGCTGTCAATACGGGTCGGTTCAGCCCATCCGGACTAACCCCACGTGGATTTTGAATTTGACGGGCTTGGCCGGGCTGGTCCATCAAAATGATGGGCCAAAAAACACCAAACCCACAGTATTACTCTGTGGGCTGCAGGCCTCGCGGGCCAGCCCATTTTTAAAAAAATAATATTTTATAATTTAATTTTAAAATGTTAATAAACATAAATATTACCAGACAATATTACATAGTGTTAATACTTGCTAATCAAGTCTCCAACAACTCAAAAAATACTCCTAACAGCGAAATTAAATAACTTTTGACATGATATTCTATAAACCAAATAAAAATACTAATAAGCAATCTAAATAGTTTTATGTATTTGACTTACGGGCTGACCTACGAGCTATTCCAACCCACATTGCTCAAGCTCCACGGGCCACAGGCTTATTCGAACCGAACTAAAAAATCTTGTTCTTAAATAGATTGCAAAAACTGAAACCTAACTCCATCAAATTACAAATTCGGTCGGATCGGTCTGACCCATATTGACTGCTCTAGTCTTGAATAATAAGTTGTTAAGTGGCACACCTTTTTCACTACCTAAACAATACATCACGCGTCTATCATAGTATTAAATTTGACAAGATGTGTATTTATGTATGCAAATTGACACTACTAATTTATGACAGAAATTCAAATAAATTTTAAACGTCATAAAAATAAAAACATAAATTTCAATAACCCTCAAATATATTAAAAAAAGAAGAAGAGAATATTAAGGAAAAAAAAAGAAGTAACTTGTTGATGTTTTACCTAATTATTAAAAGTAAAAGATTAAATAGCATAGTGAGTAAAAATATTTAACTCTTACCAACGTGGTTTGTGGTGCAGTGGATGAGGTTGTTCCACCCTTAACCAAAGGTCGAGAGTTCGCCCTGAGTATGGAGAAGACTCTGTTGGGAGCGCTGCCACCTTAATGGGCCCTACAGCGCTCGATTCAAATTAGTCGGGGCTTCAATACAAACACCGAACACTGAATGGGAAATCAAAAAAAAATAATCTAACTCATGTAACAAGAAATTGTTGGAAACATGAACTTAAATTGAATCAAATAGACCAACAAAGATTGTGGTCGAGTGGTAAATACTTTTTTTCCTTAATCAGAAATCTCGAATTTGAGCGAGTACATAGTCCCCTTTATTAGGGAGTGTTTTACCTCTTAATATGGAACTTTGAGTCAGTTAATAACTTACAAAATGATCATCTATACACCTCTAAAAAATTTATGTCACGCCAGTATGAATGTTCAAGACATATGTTCACAAGACATAAGGACGATGAGTTAAGTCATTACTCAATGCATTTTTTATGATATTAAATTTATTATATTCAAAGGATAATATAATAAAATTACACTTATCATTTATTATAATAATCTGTATGTCAAGTTAATAGTAGATAAATATTATTGAACGAATTGAGTAACAATTTTTGCTTATCTTTATTATTTCATTTAATATCTTTAATCTTCCACCATACAAATATAACATGCCTAATTTTTGTCATTGGCCTCATTAAACCAACACTGTAATTAATGAAAATTGACTCCTTACCTGTATCCTCTTTTAAGTAATGCATATATATAATATCTATTTAAACATTTTAATTTGGCAGTAATTACAACTAAACACTTTAACTTCAATAATGCCTATTTAAATATTTTAATTCATTTTTTATTAGGTCAATTAAATATTTGAACTTACAAAATTATTATCTAAATACCTTTTAAATTTATATATCACGTCAGTATCGAGTGTTTACAGTACACAATATAGGTGAGTTAAGTTACCTAAATTGCATTTTAAAGCTATAAGGATATAGTTCTGGTCTTTTGGATGAGGTGTCTACATTATTCTAAACTCTAAAGTCAAATTTTGTTTTCACTATGGTCTTCTTTTTCACTTCTTTTTTTCCTTTTAATTCAAAAAGTAATACACATATGTTACTACTATTCATTATAAATATACCATATGTTATAAATTGCTACCCAAACTAACATGAGACATCCTTATTGCCACTTCATCTTTCTCCCATATTCCCTCTTCATTTTCTCCCTGCAAAAAAAAAAAACAGATACATCAAACTCACCATTTCTTAAGTAATAAAAATAACATCCACTATATATAGCACCAAAAAATAAAAAATAGATAATCTACTACTATATTATATACACACTATGTGAATTTATATATATATATATATATATAAAAAAAAACCACAAAGCCAATGAACCAGTCAAGAATCTGATTTCTTCAAGAATATAACATATATATAGCAAGCTCCATCTTCATCCTCATCCAACACAAAATACAGTACTACCCCCCCCCCCCCTCCCCACAACCCCGACCCACCACTACCCACCTCCATGTAGTGTTGTTCATGTGCTGAAATTTTTCAGAATACTAAACCAGCCAACCAAACAAACCCCTACTCTTCTTCTCACTCGACCAACAAGGGGTAGTGCAGGAATATTCATCTGTTGTCCATCGACTCATGTTTTCTGTATGTTATTGTACATACTAATAATTAGTTGCATCAGTAGTAGCAGCTGGAGTAGTAGTATCCAACTCTTATTTCTTCTTACCTTAGCTCCACACGCATCATTATTTTCCTTATGAGAAGATTATTAGTCTCATTCGTATCGAATCCTCCACATTGTCCTCATCTCCATCACTCCGACAATCGTAGTAACTTCAAATTCCTTCCAAATCCCAAATGGCCTCGTCTATATTCCTCGTACTCTTCAAAAATATCGTATCATATCATTCAAAAATACAGTATTTCTGGAAGATCCGACATACATCCAACCAACATAGGTGTTCGTCTATATTGCTCGTACTCTTCAGAAATGTTGTCACACCCATTTCTTGGAGGACGCGACGCACATCAGTCAATAAAGAGTCCAACCAACATAGGGTCGTACTCTTCAAAAATGTTTTCACATTCATATCACATCTTCCGAAAAAACACCTTTCATGGAGGACCTCACAGGCACCCGTCAACCTCATTGAAGAGTCCGAGTAACATAGCTATTCGTAACATGGCTACAAGCATCACATCCTCAACGAAAAAAATCGTTGTAATAATGGGAGCTACAGGTTCAGGAAAATCAAAACTCTCTATCGACCTCGCCACTCGTTATTTTCCAGCAGAAATCATCAACTCCGACAAAATCCAAGTTTCCAAAGGCCTTAATATTACCACCAACAAAATCCCATTGTCTGAACGCCGTGGCGTTGTGCATCATTTACTCGGGGAGTACTCCGGGCCCGAGTTAATTTCCCCTTTAGATTTCCGGTTCAATGCTGATACCAGAATCTCGGAGATAACTAATCGCGGGAAAACCCCATTCGTTGTTGGAGGTTCAAATTCATTTATATATGCTCTGATATCAAACCGGTTCGAACCGGGTGTAGACTTTTTCGATAAGGTTCATCCGGTTCAATGTGTATTGTCGGAGCTTCGATATAATTGTTGCTTCGTTTGGATTGATGTTTCACGTCATGTCCTGCATGAGTACCTCGATAAACGTGTCGATGAAATGATGTGCTCAGGAATGTACGAAGAACTGGAAAAGTTCTTCGTACAGAACGGGTTCTCTGGTTCATGTACCAACCAGAGAACCGGGTTGAGAAAGGCAATAGGGGTACCAGAAATGGAAGGGTATTTTAGGAAATTAAAATTTTGTATGACAGTACAAGAACAACGTAAGATATACGAGGAAGCTGTAAGAGAAATAAAGGAGAACACGTGGCAGTTGGCGGAGAAACAGGTGTGGAAGATCCAACGGTTGAGAGAAAGTGGGTGGGACCTACAAAGAATAGATGCCACGTCAGCATTCCGATCGGCAATGTCGCCGGAAAATGATGACATTCCGGCGAGGGCAATTTGGGAAAATGAAGTTGTGTTACCAAGCATGAAGATTGTGAAACATTTTTTGTTGGAGTAGGTTTTCCAGCTAATTCCACCTCTTTAAAAATTTCTTATATCTCTCTTTTTTTTTTTGTTATAAAAAGTTTTTGGAAAAAAATTCCCAAAACTTTTTTTTTTCTTTTTTAAATTTTGTGGTGAGAAAAATAATATGAAATGAGGCTGACAAATTTTGGAGGTTTTTTTTTTGTTTTTTTTTTTTGTTGGGAAAATTTGCTAACTTTGTTATATAAATATAAGAGAAAAATGAAAGAAAATCAAGAAAAACTGTCTTCTGTATTTCTTTTGTATATTAGTTGTGTTGTACTAATAGAAAAAGACTAGATAATGTTTTGACAAATTCATATATACCTAAATACTAATACACTTGACTCAACTAGTCAAATTGTATCATATGCTATTTAATTTATTATTGTATCATGATATTATTCTTATCAAAAAATGTATCATAAGCTAATATTGACAAAGCTAAGAAAGAGTTCAACATGTAAATAATTAAAACCTTTGTGAAAACTATAGTGAGGGGGACCAATGTACTTGAAAATTAATTTTTATTATGATATCCTTTTCTTGGACAATCAATTAAATTAAAAATTCATTTTAGATAATGTGTTGATCCAAAAAAAAAACTAGTATTATTTTAGTGATGTCATTTTGTTAGGTTGATTGTTTTTTTAATTTTTTTTTTTTTGTAGTGCATTCATATTTAATAGAAAAAATAGTATGATTCCAGATTCTTTACCTCATAAGATTGGCTAGACGGTTAGATTTGTACAAATAGTTATTTAAAATTATCTTTTCAATATTGATAATGTAAAATTAGTCTTTCTACATTTTATTTTAACTGTTAAGACGCTCAAGCCTTGTTCAAGACTTAAACATATATTATTTTCTTTGGTCTAATAGATAGATTTACTCTCCGTTTAAATGATTAATACGATGAGTAAATTCTTAACGTGACGTATTCATAAAATGAGATAGAAATTAATCTGAACTTGATTCAGTTCTATTAAAGATGAGAGCAAATCAAGCAACTCAATAGATAGAAAGGAAGAATAATAAATAATATTTACATCTACTTTAATTTTTACCGATTTCATGAAAATATTTGTCCTTGCCCATCTATATACGAATGTCTTTCATTCTGCTATTACTTTTTTTTATTTATTATTACTTTTTTTTATTTATTAATAAAAAGTATATCATTTTCTAAGTTTCTCATTTTGGCTACATGTCATCATTAAGTCTTAACCTATATGAACTTTGTTATGTCATATAAAGTTCTTCATTTGTTATTTCTTTTTTATAATTTGCCCTTGTTGGTCGACCCTCATTCATAGACGTTAATTATATCTGCATAGAATTTAAACTCGATGAATAGAAATGTGTTTGGAAATTAAATAAAATGAGATATTATATGTTAGATATATAGTACATGTTTGCACGTTTGTAATTATCTATTTTGATCTTTATGGTCCTATAGGTCCATTATGGTCCTATAGGGTAGATCCGTCACTGGCTATCACCACAAAACCTCATTAAAAATTATAAATATGATCGTACCGCAAAATTTTCAGGACTGACTCAACATAATTCGGATCACAACTCTAACAAGTCCTTCTGTGAACCGAGCCAGAAACAATTAGACAAACTTGTCATAGCTCTTGGTATGTTACCCTAGTTGGCAATCGAACATGTATATTAAATTTAGAAAATCATTCAATGTTAATGAAGAAGCAAGTTGAAAAAAATATTCTTAATTAGGATTATGATATCAAAAGGCAGAATTAACTAGTGCTAATTAAATAGTTAAATTTGGGATCATCAAACATGCCAAGGCAAACAATAGTGGCATTCATGTAACCCCTATAGCTAAGTGAATCATAATACTCATATTAATTAAGCTTCTAAATATATCCTTGTAATAAATAATTAACCAACTATGAATTGAATTTGGACTCAAATTAGCAGCCATTCCCACCATTGAAATATTTATATATTTTAATGAAATATTTATAAGAAAATTATAAACACCAATACAAGAAACATAAAGGGGGTGATGATGATGATGGAAGGTAGAATGGGAGATCCAAGAAGAATAGAAAGAGTGAAAGACAAAAATATCGAATGAAGAGTCCTTGGCTTGGGTAGTCTATCTTGTTAAATAAAAAATATATATTTTTTCCCTTTCAAGTGGCTTCATTTGAATTTGATTGTGAATTTTCTCAAGTTTGACTATGTGTATTTGAATATTAAATTTTAATCATTTTTTTTTTCAAATTTTAAATCTACGTTAAAGGAACAAAAGTTATAAAAAGACAGTTGAATGCATTAAACTCTCGCTTAGGGTTCGGACCTTAAGGGTTTATTGTATGCAGTCTTATTCTATATTTTTATCAAAGATTATTTTACACGATTTAAATCTATGACGTCCTGATTACATCAACAACAACCTTACTCGTTACGTCAAAAATCTCTTTCTAATTAAACTATATCCTATTATTTAACTCTCGATATCCGAACACCACCACATATGAAATAATATTCTACATATTATTTAACTCTCGATATCCGAACACCACCACATATAGAATAATATTCTATTGCCAAATAGAAACATAGAATATATTGCCTTAGGTTTTGGTCAGTAGGCGTGCCGTTTCTTTTGCGCATGATCCCTATAGAAACCATCATGCCACCCTCAAGGTAAAAAAAAAATTACACTATTATGTTGCTACAAATGAATAACTATTTCTACCGTTCACTTTTATTTATTCATTTTGAACTTTGCATATCTCAAGTAAAGAAACAATGAATGATACGAGTATTTTATCATAATATATATTCATATGCAACGGTTAGTGGGTGAGCCAGAAGTTTTATGAGGGGTGTTTGATCCTGGATGTTCTATTTATTGTCTTTACCTGAACAGTTAAAGTCGATGAGCTACACTAATCCCATTTGTTTCAAGGGTGTTCAAAGCATAATTTCTTATACACGCGATGTAATTTTTTAGCAAAGAGTGTTCGTCTGATCATCCTCGATACACAATACCTTTGCCCTTGCCCATATGAGTATTTTATCTTAATATACATAGAAGTTACTCTTAATCACTACAATTGTGAAGAAGATTATATTGATTAAGTGTTTTGCCCCACAAACAAAATGTTGTTCTTCTGACTGCCATATATGACATGTTTTCATAAGCATAAAGGTATGTTTGTTGGGTTCTATCATCTATGCATGCTCAGCATTTTAATATTTGTTTTTGTCCCAGATAAAATTATTATAATAAAAAAAATTATTTTGTTGAGGAAATATCGTAGATTAACTAGCATACAATTAACGAGGTTTGTTTAGGTCTAATCTTCAAGCAAAAATACAGAGAGTTTTTTCACTATGAAAAAATAGAAGTGTACTACAATGCTTTTGCTCGGAGGATTAGATCTACCCAAACCTCGTTAAATCCTTATGTTATTATTTTCTATTTACTTTTTGGGTGTTATCAAATCAAACAGGGATAAACAATATGATAAGCAAAAGAAAAATAAGATGAACACACACAGATTTACGAGGAAATCCTTGACGGAAAAAACCACGGGCAGAGGAGGAGAAATTCACTATATCGGAGAGGAATACAAGAAGGAGCCAAAAGTTCTATATAACACACGAGAACCATCATATTAAAACCAACCCTCCGAATCACACTTATATAATACGTGCGTACAAGAAAACTCTAAGCCCAAAAACATCGGTCCGATCCCTACGCTACCACCACAGACTCCGGCTCTCACAAAATCTCAAACATGAGTCGCACCGCAATCTTTTCAGGGTTGGATGATCAAAATTCGGATCACAAACTTTAATAGTGTTATTGTATGCTAATCAAGCCACGATATTTTTGCTAACACATATATACTCCCTCCATCCTAAATTACCCGTCCCAAATTGAGATGACACATTGATTAAGAAAAATAATTAATAACATGACTAGTTTATCATAGTGCCCCTATTAAATGATGTTTACATTTTAATTTGAAGAAAAAGTAATTAATGCAAAGGGTTTACATGGAAAAAAAAATTGTCTCTTCTTGATTAGTGAAAAAAGGACAAGTAAAATGGAAAATTAAATTAGAAAATTTGGACGGATAATTTGGGACGGAGAAAGTACTCCCTCTGTTTCATAATAAATGAATTGTTGAATTTTGACACACATATTAAGGAAAAAACATTAAAGACATAAATTTAATACAACTTTTCATTTTTACCCCAAAAAAAGAAAAAGTTGACGTTGTAATACCTTTTCAAAAGTTAATTGGTTGTCAAATCATAAGGACAAATTTGAAAAAAAAATCAATGATTCACTTATTTTGAAACACCAATAAATACCTCAATAATTCACTTATTCCAAAACGGAGAGAATATTATTTAACTCTCGATATCCACATATGGAATAATATTCTACGTATTATTTAACTCTCGATATCCGGACACCACCACATATGGAATAATATTCTATTGCCATATAGAAACATAGAATATGCAGTACTGCCTTAGGTTTTGGTCAGTAGGCGTGCAGTTTCTTTTGCGCATGATCCCTAAAGAAACCATCATGCCACCCTCAAGGTATATACTCCCATTTATACCACAAAAAAAATAAAAAAATTACACTATGATGTTGCTACAAATGAATAACCACTTCTACCGTTCACTTTTATTTATTCATTTTGGACTTTGCATGTCCCAAATTAAAGAAATAATGAATGATACGAGTATTTTAGCATAATATCCATATGCAACGGTCAGTGGGTGAGACAGAAGTTTTATGAGGGGTGTTTGATCCTGGATGCTCTATATATTGTCTTTACCTGAACAGTTAAAGCCGATGAGCTACACTAACCCCATTTGTTTCAAGGGTATTCAAAGCATAATTTTTTATACACACATTGTAATTTTTTTAAAAAAGGGTGTTCGTCTGACCACTCTCGATACACAATAACTTTGCCCTTGCCCAGGTGAGTATTTTATCATAATATACATAATAAATTTGCTCTTAATCACTACAATTTTGCAGAAGACTGATTAAGTCTTTTGTCCCACAACAAAATGTTGTTCTTCTGACATTTTTTTATTAGTATAAAGGTATGTTTGTTGGGTTCTAATGTTCTATGCATGCTCAGCATTCTAATATTTGTTCTTTTCCCAGATAAAATTATTATAATAAAAAAAAACTATTTTGTTGTGAAAATATCGTAGGTTAACTAACATATAATTAACGAGGTTTGGCTAGGCCTAATCTCCAAGCAAAAGCACAAGAGTTTTTCACTATGAAAGAATAGAAATGTACTACAATACTTTTGCTCGGAGGATTAGATCTAGCCAAACCTCGTTAATTCCTTATGTTATTATTTTCTATTTACTTTTTGGGTGTTATCAAATCAAATGGGGATAAGCAATATGATAAGCAAAAGAAAAACAAGATGAACACACAAATTTACGTGAAAATCCTTGACGAAAATTAAAAAATCACGGGCAGAGGAGGAGAAATTCACTATATCGGAGAGGAATACAAGAGGGAGCCAAAAGCTCTATATAACACACGAGAACCATCATATTAAAACCAACCCTCCGAATCGCACTTATATCATACGTGCGTACAATAAAACTCTAAGACCAAAAACATCGGTCCGATCCCTACGCTACCACCACAGACTCCGACTCCCACAAAATCTCAAAATGAATCGCACCACAATCTTTTCAGAGCTGAATCATCAAAATTCGGATCACAAACTTTAATAGTACTGTTATTGTATGCTAATCAAGCCACAATATTTTTGCTAACACATATATAACATATTGTAATCTTTCTACCTTATATTTCACGTAACTCTATTATAGAAATAATTTCTTACACTTAACAGAAAAAATATATATAAACTGGCTGGTGTAGGTCTCAAGACATTAACACTGGCACTCTATTTGAAACTAATAATGATGATCATGTTCAGAAAGCATGATCATTTTAATATTGCTATAATATTCTGATTTCTTTTATGTTTTTCATTTAATTTGTCATAGTTACGATGGTTTAGACAAGTTTTGACGATTCATTCATCTGACCGTAAATTAGGTGATCACCTTTTATCGTGCAATATTATTTTTAGCAACTGTTGATTTATCATATGTCTGTCATGATTTTTAAGACTGACAATAGTGAAGTTTGTTAGTTATTTTATTACGGTCCAAATTCATAATACGTATAATATACTTTAGCCCGATATTCATCTATTTTCTCTCCTTTTGCGCCGTATGTTTTGTCTAAGATTTTATATACACCCCCTCCCCCTTGTGGGCTCATCAACGTCCTTGCTGAGATTTTCCCCATCGTCATACATGAATACGGCTTTGACACCGTATTTAATTGTCACAGTCTAAACTCATGATGCATATTATTCGTTTTTAATCCAATTTACATCAAGGATTTATCGCTTGTGCTACATCATTATTGAGCTTAAAAATGTGTGTACATGTGAATTTGTGCTCGATTAGCTTATATACATCTTCATTTTTCTCACCCTTTGTGTCGTGAGATTTGCGTAAGGTATCATTTGCATTCCTTTTTCAGAAGCTTGCCAACCTACAAGTCTGTTAATACTTCTCTTCGGACCGTCCTCCATCATGTAGTATTAGGCATTAATATACACTTTATAGATTAGAAATTTCACCTATATATTGAAAGTTGATATATGGGCTTATGTTTTGGGCTAGTTACTGTTAACATCCTTGGGCTAATCACTAAATGGATTTTGTGGGCTTTTCTGTTTGGACCAAACTCGTACGTCTTCATTACAAAGTAGAGATAATGGGCCAGGCCCAATATGCCTCTCAATTCGGGCATTCACCTATTTCATTTAGGGAAAAATAGACAAAATATCCATTGGATTAAATTTCTAAACCAAAAATAACGTAATTTATATATATCCATTGAAATTTGCTTTCTTAGTTGAGAGAAACTACTATTACTACAACATAGTATATTCAGTTTATTTTCACAAAGTGAGGTCTGAAGAGGTAAGGTACAAAAACTATTTCCCACAAACTCTCGGCTAAAAAAAGCAATCTAGAAAAAACGTAATGAAGATACAAGAGACAATAAAAAATAAAACAGCAAAAAATAGCAGTGTAACAACATTATCACAAAATAAAGAAAAAATAACATAAATATACACATAACTTACTATATTTATACAAATCTCCATCCGTGCAAAGTAATTACAAAAATTCCAATTAATTATGTATCTTCGTTGGATGTATCAGGAGCTAATAATGTATTTCGACAGACCCAACATCGAAAAAAATTATGGAGAGCTAATTATGTATCTTTACAAAGAAAAAAATGTATTTTAGTTTGATGTATTATATATATCTTCACAGATCTAAAATAAAAAAAAAATGTATCGGACGCTAATTACGTATCTTTATAACAGAAAAAAATATATATTCGTTGGATGTATCGGAAGCTAATTATATATCTCAACAGACCAAAATCATTAAATATCAAAATTTTCTATAATTAAACTCTAAACTTTCAAAATTTATATTATTTACCTCATAATAAAACTACAATCGACCTACTTTTAGCAACAACAACAACAACAAACCCATATATT
Organism: Capsicum pubescens; assembly: GCA_030864215.1. Taxonomy (NCBI): domain Eukaryota; kingdom Viridiplantae; phylum Streptophyta; class Magnoliopsida; order Solanales; family Solanaceae; genus Capsicum; species Capsicum pubescens. The sequence continues at coordinate 415,464,899 of CM061548.1, forward strand.
CCCATATAGTGGGGTCTGGGGAGGGTAGAATGTACGTAGTCCATATCACTACATCCGAAGAAGTAAAGAGGTTGTTTCCGATAGACCCGGCTGAACAAAATATTAGGCCCACAAATGAAATCCTTCACTTAATGCCTCTTGTTTTGTTGTTGGGTCATCCTATGTGTATTTATTGTATAAGATGAGACAAATGAATTGTCTGGTTGATGATGTTCTTCTAGTATCAAAGTGTTATTATGGATGACAGCTAAAAGTATTTGTTTCATGTAAAAAAATGCAATGCACCCAACTTTATTAATCATGATTTTTGTGATCACCTTGGAATTGTTGTTATCACACACTTTGATTGGTACAAGTTATGCTGAAAAAGATTGATCAACAAAGGGTCATTTTTTTTTTTTTTTTAGTTTTTCATCCGAGTTCGGTATCTATATTGGAGTTCGATTAATTCGGATTCGCGCCGGGTAGGGATCCATTCGGGGGGTAACGCTCCCTACCAAGGATTTTTTCATACCCAGGGCTCAAACTCGAAACCTCTGGTTAAGGGAGGAGCAGCTTCATCCATTGCACCAAATCTTTTGGTGGTAACAAAGGGTCATTACTAATATCAACAACAATAGATTCCGTGTACTCTCGCAAATATCTTTATGTGGTAGAGAGATCGTACAAACAGATACTTAAATTTACATTTACAAGAAAATCCCACACGAATTAACACGTAAAACGCATGTGTATACTTGGCGAAAGATGCTTAAAAGTCTGAACATGTCGTATAAGCAGATCCTTAAACTTACACATATTTGATAATTTCATGTGAATTGACACGTAAAACGCATGTGTTTACTTGGCGAAAGATGCTCAAAAGTCAGAACAAGTCGTACAAACAAATACTTGAACTTACATCTATATGATAATTTCATGTGAATTGACACATAAAACGCATGTTTGTACTTGGAAAAAGATGCTCTGAATAAGTCGTACAAGCAGATACTTGAACTTAATAATTTCACGAAAATTGGCACGTAAAACGCATGTGTATACTTCATGAAAGATGCTCAAAAGTCAGAACAAGTCGTACAAGAAGATACTTAAACTTACATCTATATGATAATTTCACGCGAATTGACACGTAAAACGCATGTGTATACTTGGCGAAAGATGCTCAAAAGCCAGAATAAGTCGTATAAGCAAATACTTAAACTTACATCTATATGATAACTTCATGTGAATTGACACTTAAAATGCATGTGTATGCTTGGCGAAAGATGCTCATAAGTCAGAACAAGTCGTATAAGTAGATACTTAAACTTACATCTATATGATAATTTCACGCGAATTGACACATAAAATGCATGTTTATACTGGAAAAAAGATGCTCAGAATAAGTCGTATAAGTAGATACTTAAACTTACATCTACATGATAATTTCACGCAAATTGGCACGTAAAACGCATGTGTATACTTCATGAAAGATGCTCAAAAGTCAGAACAAGTCGTACTTAAACTTACATCAATGTGATAATTTCATGCGAATTGACACGTACAATGCATGTGTATACTTGCCGAAAGATGCTCAAAAGTCATAACAAGTCGTACAAGCAGATACTTAGATTTACGATCTACATGATAATTCCACACGAATTGGCACATAAAATGCATGTATATACTTCGTAAAAGATGCTCAGAAGTCATAACAACTTATATCTATATGATATACTCAAAGTATTTGTATACTTCAAAGTAATAAAATTGTGATTAAACTTGACTACTTAAACTAGCTGAGCTGTCTACACATATTTAATTATGACAAAAGGATTTCTTATCTAATTAATTAAATAATTTTGGTAGATTCACCAACGAAGCAACCAAATATTAAAAAATCAACATTTAATTTACAATAATTAAATTATTCATAAGGAGACAAACAAATTAAATGTAACAACAATTATAATAATATATGTAGTTCTACATAGCGAAGTCCGAGAAGGAACAGAGGGTACGCAAATCTTATCACTCCTTCAGGTGTGACGTAAAGAGAATGTTTTCAATAGACCGACAATAAAAAAAAAATTAAATGTAGAAAAAGAAAAATAAAGCTAGACCATACATTAATTTATCATAATTAATTACCAATAATAATTGTTGCAAATAATTATATACAGAGATTAAAAAGAAAAAAAGAACTTAGTTGTTCATTGACGATTTTACCCTTTCTAGATTACTGAGTCAACTGACGATTTTACCCTTTTTGACTTATTCAATTTTTTGAACCGTCAAACTTCTCCTCGACAATAACGGCATCTGCATCCCACCACGTGTCATCGCCGTCAATCTCCGTTAACTCTAACGGCGACTTAACGTTTCTCATATCTCCCACCGTTAAAACTCCGTCATCTTTATCCCTCATATAGACTTTTCCGGTCCCGGAGTCATCAACTCCGATGACTTTCCCGGCAGACCAATTAGCTGATACTACCGACAACCGATTTCTCATCCTCGTATCGAACGCACCAAACACTCCACCAACGTTGTTGTTGTTGTTGTTGTTGTTATTCTGAAACTCCGATGACACAATAACCCCCGGCGACGACATTGCAACATTAAGATCTTCACATTTCGACGAACTAAATAAGTTTCCTATTTTCTCCTCCTGATTCATATCCCATAAAGTAACAACACTTTCCGATAAGTCATCATATTCATAATCTAATCCTAAAGCTAAACTATCCCATAGTTTAACAACATTGTTTCCATTGATGCATTGCCAGGTGAACTTTTCTAAGCTGTTTCTCCGATGTCGCGATCTCAAATGACCATTTTCTCCTTTCTCTCTGAAATAATAACTCGAACCAGACACAACTAGATCCTCGAAATCATCATCGTTGTCAGGTTCTTCTGACAACGATTCCGATGTGGAACATTTATCAACAAGTTCATCGCCTTCATCATCGTCAGATAAGTCGTAATCTTCCCCTAAATACTGCAGCAGGGGTTCAGCTGAAGGTTTAATTCTACGAATGTAGATAAATAACAGCTTAATTCTACGAATTAAGCTGCTAAATGTAGCTAAAATTGCGATAAATAAAGCACCATATTTCCAAATATTATAAGCTTGCGGGATTTTTTCTAATGAAAAAAATCGAGGAACGAATGAAGGGTTATGTAGACATTGAACTCCAACTTCAAAATCACTAATTATATTAATCTCAGGAAAATTCATAACGAAGAACAGCAATAAAAGAAAAATAAAATAAGTTGTATTTTTTGATATTTTTGGTTGGAATAATTTTTTTACTTTTTGGTTGAAGAAAATGAGAATTTGAGGGGTTTGGAAAAGGGGAAGAGAGGGGGGTATATAATGGTGGAGAATAGAGGTTAGGGGATAATAAAATATTTTTAATTATGGTTGTTGAAAATGATGTGGAGGAAAATAATTGGATAAAGGAATAGAAAATGTTTGTTACACGTAAGAAAAGTGCAAAAACTTTAGGAAGACCAAAAAATTATGAGATTAGATTGACGCGGCGGATGATTGATATACGTGCGTTCGATATTCGGTTCGATATTTTTAAAATTCAAATTCAGTAATTTGGTAATTGATATTTGAACATAAATATTATATATTATATTTATAAACATCGGTTCGATAATTGGTAAATTAAACTTCGATTCGATACGGTATTTGATAATATCATATTAAAATTGAAGATGTGCAAATATACGTTTAAACTTCAAAGAGTATATTTAATAGAAACCCTATTTATAATATTCTTTTTGCTGCTTTTTACGAATATATTATAAGATCCAAGAGATTCTTTAGAATGACTAATACTATTGTCTATTGGGTTGGGTTAAACATATATATATATATATATATATATATATATCGAATACCAAAATATTGAAATTTTACTTCCAAATATCATACCGAATTATCGAATACTAATTACAAGATTTTTTGATTCGATTCGGTAATTTGGATTTTGCTATTTTATGCCTAACCCTACCTCCACCTTTATGAAAATGTCTCGAGTTTAAGTATTAAAAAAAATAAAATTTAATTAACATTGCAAATGACTGATATCCTTTTACGTTTATCCAAATGTCTCGAGTTTAAGTATTAAAAAATGAAAATCATTTTGGAAAGAGAAGTTTTATATACTACTATAAGGATTGTTTGGTAAGATAATCAGATTAAATTACAATTATAATCGCAACAAAATTACTTATGGTATATATATATATATATGTATTTATTTGTCGACGTTTGATTCATTCAATTATAAACGTATTGGTATTTTATAAGAATAAGCTTTTGTTTTCATTTCAACTTTAAATTTATAGTGAAGAAGAGTTTGGGAGAAGGGTATTTTCTCTCATGTTTATATCTAATCTAATTTCAAGATGTTATCTTATATAAAGAATGATATAAAAATAATATTATGATTATGGTATAGCTAATTTTGACTATACGCGGAGTAACATAATTTTGTATTTATTACAGTTTACAGAGGATATGATCTTTGATAGAAAGGGATGGTGGACGTGGATTAGGGTAGAGGGATAGTAAATAGGTGTACGTTCATAATAGTATGAAAGAGTGTTTTGTTTGTATGCGTGTCTGTAGTGTCTTGTAGCCTCTTATTCATGATATTTTGGTGTTGTCTATGATTTCGTATTGCTATTTCTAATATTACTTGATGGGTGTCTTGTTCTTTTTACTATTTAGCGGTGTGACATCCCTTGATGTTATTTGCTTTTATATTTTTTGTTTGTTATATTTGTTATTTGTCCTGAGCTGGAATCTATAAAAAATAACCTCTCTACTTTATCAAAGATAGTGATATGGATTGCGTATATTTTACACTCTCTAGACCCCACTTGATGGGAATACCCTGAATATGTTGTTATTGTATTCTTTTCATAAATTTATTTAATGCGAATCTTAATTAGTCAATAAATAAATTTTGAATATCGAATAATTAAAAAAAAAAAAAGGATTAGATAGGAGGGGGTGGGTGGGGTGGGGTGAAGAGATTCCAAGAAATAATGAGAAATCATAGAGTTGAGTGGCGGATCTACACTATAGTCAGGGGTTCATCCGAATTTCTTTCGATGAAAAATTATGTTATACATATACGGTTAAAATTATTTTTTATGTATATATATTAGATGTTGAATTCTCCTTCGATTAATTTTTATATTCACTTATGACCCCCTTTAGTAAAAATTCTGGCTCCGCCATTAATAGAGTTTTGGTCATTAATGAGTCAGCACCAATAAAAAAAAAAGGGTTAATTTTTGTGGTGGTCCATTGACAATAATAGCCATAGGAATATCAAAACTTTGTTGTACAATTTATTGCTTGTGGGACACATTTTAATAAATCTTTTCTAGAATACTTCTATTTTTAAGCTTTATTTTGTGATCACAATTTGCACCAAAATTGATTTTGCGCTGCTGCAATCCTTAGCAATAAGCTTAAGAAAAATCTCGAACAAGATAAGTAAGTTTTCTTATCTTCTAGTTTTGGATAAACATGGGGTGGATTCAACAACTTGTGGGTGGGTTTTGCGGGAATTCAGTAATTTTTGTTAAAGCTTTTTGTATATATTAAAATATTTATAAATATTTAATTATAAAACTAAATTATTATCATATTAAAATTTTTAATAGAAACTCAACACAATAACATATCTAATATAGTTTCATATTGGGGATGGAAATAGCGGTGGAGGGTCTAAGAGGATAGACGATAGAGTGTGTGCGGGCTTTACATTATAATAAAAACAGATTTTATTGGTAATAAATCTGCATTTTAACAAAGAGTGTTGTAGTTTTTATCGATATTAGTTAATTGTCATTGGATTCAATGCAATTATTGGCTTAGGAACAAGGGCGGGGGTTGGGTGGAGTTCTCGAGAACCCAGTAACTTTCGTGCGAGTCTTGTTTTTATATTGAGAAATTTAGTAAATATATAAAAAATTATAAATTGAAAATCCATAAATAAATTGTATTATTCGTGTAGTGGAGCAAAGTGACTTGTTAAAGTTTTGTTGACCTCTTGATTATGACTTCAAATCTCTTTAGTTACAATTGATTTTATTTTCAGTAAATGCACTGTTTTCACCCTGAACTATAAACAAAATTGTTGAGACACACCTCAACTTAAAGGGGGTCCTATTACCCCCTAGACTAATTAAAATCGTATCTTTGGCGACCTTAAGTGCCTACGTGGCACATACGTGTGCCTACGTGGACCTTCAGTATGTTGATTCATGCAGTGTGCCACGTAGGCCTTAAGGTTGCCAAAAATACGATTTTAATTAGTCCAGGGGGTCATAGGACCCCACTTTAAGTTGGAGGGTGTCTCAGCAATTTCGTTTATAGCTGAAAATAATGCATTTTCTATTTTATTTTTTATTAATGCGGAACCCACAAATTTTAAATTCTAGATTCACTTCTGCTTAGGAACATTTACAAAGAGTACTAAAATGTAATTGTCACAAATAAATGCCTCTTAAAAAATATATTTAACATCAATTAAGCTATTATCATTAATTAATTACCGCTAAAAATTATTTTTGATATAGTGTTATTACTACCTCGGAGGAGAGAGGTAGAGAGGCAGTTTTAGATACCCCTCAAGAAAATAAATAATCTAGAAAAAAATCTAATAAAAATATAAGAGACAATAAACAACAACAAAAACTAATAGCTACAAGAAATAATAAATAAGATCTTAACACACGTCGAATAACAAGAAATTACAAGGGTGTATTATAATAGAAACTCAAAAAACTTAAATTATAGTGAACAAATATTTAAACAGAAGAAAAGAAAAAGGAACTTAAATGAAATGAGTATATTACAAGTTTTTTTTTTTTTTTTCTTGTTAGATTGCCTAATTAATGAACTATAGACTATAGTCATCATTTTCTTGCTTGTGCAATATAAATATGCTAGCTGTATCAATGTGTGACTTATTGATAACTCAATGTTAAATTTATTACTAAAAGATTGTGTGTATATATATACTAAGTTACCTCTTTCTTAATTATCATGTTCATTAGCAAATCTAAGATTTTGACTAAGAAATCAAAAGAATAAAAAAAAAAAAGAGTATATAAAAAAAGAGATTAATGAAATTCGACAGACATAATATAATTTATCGATGAAGGGGATCATGAACTCTAATTTACTCTAATTTCTTAAGGAGTCGTTTTGTGTGAGGTATAAGAGAGAAATAATCTGAGATAAAATGAAGGACTATTTTATTCCATGTTTGGTATGAGGTATTAGTTAGTCCCGGATCGAAATTATTTATCCCACCATTTACACTATAGTAATGAGATAAGTTATATCATATACATGATGGGATAACTAATCTCGATATTAATTATTCATAAATAACATTTTTCCAACCAAACCACAAACATTAATTTGTGACTTTTCAAATCTCAAAATACTATAAATTAATCCTTGGCTCATTTTTTTGGTGACCCATTCTGAGTTTTAAACTATTAGAAGAGGACAAAATTATACCTTCCTCAAATAAATAGATTTTGAATTAATTGTGGAACTAAATATTTTGAATAATTCATTAGCAAAGCAAAACCAAGATTTTGACTAAGAAATCAAAAAAATAAAAATAAAAAGTAAATAAATAAAGAGATTATTGAAATTCGACAGACATAATATAATTTATCAATGAAGGGGATCATAAACTCTAATCTACTGTTGATCATATTACGAGATCGAATTGCAAATGGTTAAATCTTTTAATAATCTCAAAATACGTCATTAATCTTTGGCTCATTTTTTTCTTGATCCGTACTGAGTTCTAAGCCGTTAAAAAAGCGCGGAATTAAACCTTCCTCAAATAGATCTATTAATTATAATTGATTGTGGAACTAAATATTTTGAAGAATTCATTTGCAAAACATTTTTTTTTCATTTATTTGCAGAAATTATACTGAAAATTGATTTTGATACTATTTGGAGATTATTCAAGAAAATTTTAGAAATGATTTGACATTAGCTAGGTACTTTTTTCTCAAATGGCAACTTAGACTTATACAAGATGGGCCTCTTTTTTGTTTTTTCTTGATGACTAGATTAACAATTATTTAATTGGTACTTATCTCTAGAAGTGAAAAATATATAATGCACTTTTGTTGTATCACAATCTTATGACTAAGAAAGAAAAAAGAAAAGTACAAGAATTTTCTTGGTTATTCTTAATTAAGTAGTGGCTATAAAAAAGCATTTTAAATTGTATTGGAATCAAATTTTTGGAAAGTTGACAAGTCTTCTTAAGAAATGATTGGTTTGTGTAACAACATTGCAAGTTGGAATAAATTCTTAAAATAATTATTATATCTTTATAACTAATCTAACTCTTATTCTATGTCAATGTCAAACATCATAAATTTGCGTGTTTAACCTAATTATGCACTTTCAAAATTGAAGGACATAAATAGATTAAATCAAAGAATACATTTATGTATTATGTCAAATATAAATTAATTATTTAATTCATAATATAATGTTCAAATTTTAAATCGTACTATCCTTATTTAGAGTAATTTTCTAGAGTTATTTAAGTACTTTTTTTTTTAATCTTGTTTGAAATTATTGAAACATTGAGTTGGGATCGTGGGTCGTCCATGTGCACCGATTGAACCAATTTAACGAAAATAAACCTGAAAATGGAAGATGTGGGATAAGTTGAGGGAAATAGTATTCTGAGAAACTCAAAATTCGATTTGGGGTGATTCTTTGATAACAAGTTCAACGATGTTTTCATATGCATTCTAGGTAGCATTATATGTGGGCGTACAATGTTATACGTGTATTATGTCATATAGGACGTGTGTATATACTTGTTCAATCTAACCTTATACAAGTTTAACCTACTTATGAACATTCAAAGTTGGAGGACATAAATACCAGCTAAGACCGAATTAAATAACACATTTATATATTATGCCAAATATAAATTAGTTGGTTAATTCATAACTTATAATGTTCAAATTTTAAATCATACCATCCTTATTCAGAGCAATTTTTAAAGTTATTTAAGTACTTTTTAAAAATCTTATTTGAAATAGCTGAAATATTGAGTTTGAATCGTGGGTCATCCTTGTGCACCGACCGAACCCATTTAAAGAAAATAAACCTAAACATAAGAGACGTGGGATAAGTCGAGGGAAATAGTACGTAGTTTGTGAGTTAAAATTTTGATTCTGAGAGACTCAAAGTTCGATTTGGAGTGATTCTTTGATAACAAGTTCAACGATATTTTTGTTATGTTAAGATACATAATTCGTTGTTGTTTAATTTCTTTGTTTTTTGTTATAACATAAAGAAAATAGTTTGTTTATATATGTTAAACCTATCAATTTAATTAGCACTTGGAAGAATGCAAAAGTAACAAAATTGCATGACGTGAAATAGTTGTAGTAATGTAAAAGATTAAACTTCAATGGGTACACGTGAAAATGATGTTTTATATATGTTAATTAAACCATTAATTTAATTTATATTTAACTAGAAGTCAATAACTAAATTCTTTTTGAAAATTATTATTGTCCTTCCTGGATTCTTCGAAATTTGAATTCCAATCAATTAATTTGAAGTTTTGACCTTGACTAATCTTCTCTTTACAGTTTACCCTTTCACATTCACTCGTTAAACTTGTTGGGTCAATTTTGACCAATTTTAGAAGATTATCTACTTCGTTCATTTACTTTTACTTGATCAGTTTTGACATGAATACTATTTCACGAAATTAAAATATCATGGGAGATAAAAGTTTTGCCACTCTTGATGAGTAGCTAGTAGGGGCGGATCTAGGTTAAAAAGTGTGTTGTTCCAGCATACATTAAATCTGACGCAGAATAGGTATAATTATATAAGAAATGTATAAAAAAAAGGTATAAGATGGAAAAAAAACACATGAAACCAAGAAGATAGCCGGGTGCTTTGATTTTCAGGCGGAACCTTAAAGCTTTGAGTGTTAATATGTTTGTTTGAACCTCCCGAGCATTCACGACTCTTAAATTCTGGGTCCACCTAAAGAAACTGTTATAATCAGACAGAATAAGCAATACCACAAGCAAAAGAAAAACAAGATGAACACACAGATTTACGTGAAAACCCTTGCGGAAAAAACTACGGGCAGAGGCAAAAGAATTTCACTATAATGAATGGAGAATACATTGAGGAGAATGACGTATTTTCCTACATTATTTTGGGGAGAAGATCCATGTTCTAACTCTAATTGTTGGGAGGGAACTATATTTACCAAATGTATGATCCAAGGAAGATTTACAAGTTATTTTTACGCTAAATTCAAAGATCGTTTGATTGAATCAATGAGAAAAGAAAAAAAAAATAACGGTGTTTTTGATCACATAAAAAAGTTACAAAGATTTTTAACACTTCAAAAAGAATCTGTTTTTCATCATGCTTTTTCCCGAGCGAATGAGATTGAATATAGGTCAACAAATCATATTACCTTGCTCAGGACATAAAGGAGTAACATGCGTGAGTTAGTTTTAGCAACAATATGTGTTACTACCATCAAAGGATGTGGTGCAGCGGATGAGGTTGCTCCTCCCTTAATCAGAAATCTCCGGTTCGAGCTTTGGGTATGGAAAAATACTTGATAGGGAATGCTTCCCTCCGTATGGGGCTCTACGTGGCGCAAATTCCAATTAATCGGACTCCAGGATAAATTATTTCCTTCGTTACAGTTTGTTTGGATTCCTAGATAGAAAATTGGCTAAACACTGAGGTAAAATAAAAAACAAACAACATACCTAGAGTAATCACAATAATTATAAATAAATTGTTTTGTATTAATTAGTATGATTATAAATCAATTAAAATTAGCCACAACAACCTTAAGAAAATAAAATAGTAAGTATGTAACAAAAAAGTCAATCAAAGACGTTTTTTTTTTTCTTTTTCTCCTTTTTTGTGGGGGATGAAATAGTAGATTGTTAATAAATTAAATAATTATTGCTTAGTTGTTCTTGCTTTTATATGGGGTTACAATTGTCTGTCAAGTTGCCAATCATTTGAATCTTTATTTAATTTCCTAATAGTTTTGGTTTATTAGACAGAGATTAATCATTTTCGTATGTTGTTGACAATGCCTAAATTTGACTAATTAATTACTCAATAACAATAGTTTTTATTTTACATAATTATCATATCTTTGTTGGCGTCCATATTAAGGAAAAAGATTTTATAAATGTTTAATTTGGTTGGTAGAATATGTGGATTTGGTTAAAATTAGAACCTTGGATCATTAGAATGTTCATGTGATTTCTCTGTTCTTAATCAGAAATGTCGATATGATTTAATCATAAGAGCTTCGATATTAATTAGAGATATCGAGTTTACATCATTAAATTGCAGTTTTGAAATTCTTGGAAATATCATGGATTTTGAACTTAAAAAGAGGAACCCCATGGATGAAATCATGATAATGATATGATATTCGATTTCTGATCGATTCCTGACGATATTCTTGATTTTTCACTTGTTTAAGTACGGAATTCATGATATTATCTTAGAATTTCACTTCAAAAGTGACTACTTTTCAACAAATTTTTAAATACTGACTATTGTCGAAATTCACTACTTATAAAGTTTGACGTGATGATTTATCCAACTCAAATTTATCAGTAAATTTATTTTGAATATCAAAATTTAAAAGTAGTAGCCCCATCAACGTGTTCTTTTCATCTCCAAACGTAATATTTATAATTAAAAACTCGACCTACGTGGTAAGATTTGTATTGCATAAATTTTTTAATATAACGTGATAGCAAGCAACTAGTACTAATATGGGTTGTGATGGATCGGTGTGATTACTCCATTTTTAACTAGATATTTCGAGTTTAAGCTCCGTATATGAAGAAAATTATGTTGAAAGCGTCAACCTTAGAATAGGCCCTCCAGTACGCGATCCGAATTAGTCGAGACTCCAATGCTAGTACCAGACACCGCCCGAGTGGAAACAAAAAAAAAATATATCAACAACTAGTCAACTTGCAAAGCAATTTATGATGGATCGGTGGAATTACTCCATTCTTAATCAGATATTTCGAGTCTAAGTCTTGTTTATGGAGAAAATTCTATTGGAAGCGTCAACCCTAGAATAGGCCCTCCAATACGCGATCCAAATTAATCAAGATTCCAATACTGATACCAGACACCGACCTGGTGGAAACCAAAAAATATATATATATCAACAACTAGTCAAGTTGCAAAGCAATTCCATTGACGGACCATGAAATTTTTTGTTACATATATTATTGCTTATTGTGTTTGATCCATTTAGATTTTAGACATTACTTTCTTGTAATAAGTGCCACATCTCCATCATATCATCATTCTAATCTCTTCCTATATATTTTGACTTATTCCAAAGAATACCAATCTGTCAAGGGAATTGAAATGTGATACTCCCTTAGAATAATCTACTTTTTCTTTTTATTCCGTTTAAAAAAGAATGATTTTTTTTTTCTTTGGTAATACTTTAATTTCAACTTTCCACATGACATGTTTAAGACCACAAAATTAAAGGACATTTTAGTACATTTGACACAACTTTAATTTAATACTACAAGATTTAAAACTCTTCTTTATTTTCTTAAACTTTATGTCAAGTCAAAGTAGGTCATTCTTTTTTAAACAGAGGATGTATTTTTTATGTAGGACGGGTTAAGTAAGACTGATAGCTAGATTCTTACGCTAACAAGTTTTTGAAGATAAAGTGCATAGCCGAATCTCATATGAGAACAACGATGAGAGAAGAAAATGAAGAGTTTAATAAGACATGACTAAAGTTTACAGGCTTGCATGCAAGCTTTTCTACGTACTCGATAATAATATAGTGCAAAGAACAAATAAGTTGAAAGGATATATTAAGAATAGAATAATATTTAAATTTTCATTTTTGATGTTTTTTTCTTTCAAATTATTTTACACCATAATTAACCAACAATTTGGTAAAATGGAGAACATAAACACTCCCTTTAATTTGCCTAGTGTGAAAAGAAGTTGGAAGAAAAAGGATTAAACAATAAAATATGTAATTAAAGTTACTAAGCATGTAACATGTGACGATAAAAAAGTAGAAAATTAAGTAGACTTCAATGAGTATGACAACACGTGAAAATAATGCTTATTTTAAACCATGAATTGATTATTTTTTTAAAAATATGGTGTCTGATATTCATATTGAAGTTCGATTAAATTCAGCTTTATGTCGAAAAATCCCACATTTGGAGGCAAATTACTCCTTGACAAAGGCGACTCCCTAAATAATGCTTATTTTAAACAATTGATTAACTATTGAGGACCGTTTGGACATAATTTCGAATCACGATCTAAAATTATGTTGATTTGAAGTTGAAATTTTGTTTGAACATACGATTTAGCTTTCTTAAGTTTCTTTTTCCTTATTATAAACGTAAAATCCTCACAATTTGTGAAAAAAATTATTAAAACTTTCTAAACGCTTATACGATCTTATCAAATGAACAAATTATAATTCATAAATAAGATATTAAAATATTTAACACACCACCTTAACAAATCACATATTTTCATGTTTATTTTATTATTAAATACTTACATTTACATGTTCTTCTTTCACATACATATTCGAAATTTTACAAAACTCCACTAATAAATACTCCTAGTAGATATTCTTTAATATAATTGCTTCATGTGGTACGAATAATCTCTTCAAATCAAATATAAATTCTTTTTTGTAAGTGAAAGATTTAAATTCTCAAATTTTATAATCAAACGCCTAGTATCTCATAAGAATTTCACAAATGATAAACATCTAGTGAGATGATAATGATAATATATAGTAATTGGTAGCAATAAGAAAAAAAAAATTAAATCTCCGTCCAACTAAAAATGAAGTGATGGACGGTGAGTGGTCCACTATGACCACAAATCGAAAAACAGCTCGATGCATTAAATTAATCGAAAAACAACTCGATACATTAAATTTTTGTTATACATAAAATTTGAAAAAAAAAAAAATCAGAAAAATTTATTGTATTCAATTTTTTTATGTTATTTATACAGCTTGACTCTGTGACCTCTAAATCACGTAACAGTGATTTTCTTAATCAACATAATCTTAAAAAAGAAGAGAAGATAATAATAATAATTATTATTGTGTGGAAAAGGAGTCAATGAAAAGTGAATGCTTTCATGTATATGTGTTTTGCAGTGCCTATCAAATTGACAACCACTTAAATTTTAATGAATTTTGCTCATATTTTATTTGACATAAGTATATCGTTTCGTATTTGCTTGACAATAATGTTTGAAGACAATAATATTAGGTAATACAAATAGTTTTGTTTTATTTATCTTTGTTGCCGTCCATATGAAAGAGACAGTACCTGGACATTAAAAGATTTAAAAAAATTTGGTGGGTAGTATCATAGAATTTGATTGTAATGGGCATTCGAGATGAATTCAAAATTTAAAGTTTATGACTACTATAGTGATTTCAAATTAATATATAATGAGTATTTGAAAATGCAGCCAAGTAATCAATGAAATGTATTGAGTCCTCATCAAAAGCGAAAACGGGTCGTTTGGCCTCAACGGCACCGACGAACCACCCAGATTCGCTATACAGTCCGTCGGGGGGCTGCTGGGCGATTTTCGCCCAAAATCGAGTTCGGCCCCACCCCCGAATCATGGGCTAACACTCGCCGAAAGTCGTAAAAAATGAATTGTTTGCGCCGTTTCGCCCGTTTGACTTGCAACATGGCCCCAACGGCCCGCCGAACCACCCAGGTCCACTCCACAGCCCGCCAAGGGGCCGTCGGGGATTTTTTTCCCAAAATCAGGCCCAGACCCCAGGTCCACCCCCAAACCGTGGGCTGACACCCACCGAAAGTCGCAAAAAATAGGTTTTTCGTGTCGTTTCGCCCGTTTGACTTGAAAAATAATGACCCCATTAGCCCTGTGGAACCACGCAGATCCACTCCACAGTCCACCGGGGGGTCGCCGGACGATTTTCGTCCAAAATCGGATCGGGCGCCGAACGCATCCCCATACTATGGAAAGTCGCATCCGCCCAAATTTTAATGGACCGAGTTATTTATTGGATTTCTACTGGTGGGAGGTAACAGATGTCTCGTGAAGTTAGTAGAGATTTAATTAATGACAAAAATAAAAATATTATGTAATTTCTTTTTATTTATCTAACTTTGAAGGACTGAGTTACTCGATACATGCTAATGGGAGATAGCAGATTTCTCGATGCTTCTTAAGGATAGAGTAGAATAAAAACAATTAATGCCATGTAATTAAAATTGATAAGTCGTCTAAGCAACCTAATTAAGAAATGACAGGTTTAATTAATGTAATATAATACTACTCCATTTACTTATAAAATATTACTAAAGGGTGGGTAGATACAAATTAGATCATGACTCATGAGTGATTATGCCATAATTAATAGCTACATTATAGATAGGGAAACAGATTCTCAAACAAATTTAATGTTTTAAAATCAAATTTTGAGTATTTTTTGGTAATTTATTGAACTAAGTTGATAAGAGTTGTCCAATAATATATGTTAATATCAGTTTATAAAGCTATCTCAGATATCTCGAGTGAGGAGACAGGAGAGGTAAGGAATAGGCCATCAGAAAGCTCACTCTCAACCGAGCTAGAAATAGAAGGTAAAACGTAATCTACAAGCTAGAAATAGAAGGTAAAACGTAATCTACATTGATTCAACTCATCAAACTATTATAAAAAATTCGACGGAAACAAAGAAAGAAGTCATTTTAACAATATTTTTGCTTCCACTTTGTACATAGTCTCAAATGTTGACATTCAAAAAAATTGTTTGCATCCTATCAATATTTGAATAAGATAGTTGAATTATTGAAATACAGATATCTGACTTCAGTTCTCGAGAACGAAATCGTCTTTGATAGAAACCACTTTATCTTTGAACTTCATACAAGTTGAGTATGTGTTTGTTGTACCTGTCAAATTATCAATTATTTGTACCTCAATTTGCTACTAAGATTTTTTTTTTTTAATATATTAAGACTCAATATTTAAAGAATAGTATTTTGGGTATTGTATCATTTTTCCTTATTTTAAAACATTCAAGAGAATATAAAGAGTCATGCTTTGTTGAATATGTAGCTTAGCTATTGATCAACTTGAGCTAATTTTTTTTCTTTTTTAAGTTAATTTCTCACATGGTGTTTGTTATTCGTACCGAGAGCCGATTAAATTTATTTTCACGTCGAGGAATCTTCACGTTAGGAGTAATGCACACAAAGACGAATTTATACCCTGTGGAACTCTAATTTGAAACCTCACCTTGGTTAAGAATCAGTAGTACGTAACACTCCACCAGAACCTAATAGTGGAAAGTCTAGTATACATAATCTTTTCCTTCTATTTAATTACTTTACCTGTAGGTTATAAGTTCGAGTCATGAAAATAACCTCTAGCAGAAATATAAAGGTTGCGTATAATACACTTTTATAGTCTGACTATTCCTTAAACCCTTCTCGTAACGAAAGTTTCAGTACACCATATTGTTTTTTTAAATTGATTTGATTACTTTCTTTTGGTATACCCTCGAACTACGCAGGCTACAATTGATGGCCCAAAACTTTCAACTGATTACAAAAGCCCACTATTTTAGTGATATTGGGCCAGATGAGGAATCAATGAAGCCCATTTGTATTCAAAGTTAAACTAGGATCAACGTAAAAGTTAGCCCGATTGATCGAATCACGTTAAATTATTGTGTCTCTTTTGATATATTTCTCATTTTTCTTTTGTTTGGCGTATTTCGAATTTTGCTTTGTTAGTTTTCACAAGAGACCTGATTATTTCGATCCTAACAAGTGTTAGGATTGCCTGTTAATATTTAACTGCCGCTTAAGATGTAACTGAGAAGAAATGCTTTCTAAATAGGATAACCCGATGCAATGGTGCTCCCGCTATCGACAAAAACTAAAGATCTCGGTGCACTAAGACCCCCGCTTAATGAGACACTAAAAGCGAGAAAAATGGACTTTATATATCTTTACAAAGGAAAAAATATATCTTCGTTGGATATATCGAAAACTAATTATTTATCTCGATAAATCCAAAATTGAGATTCAGTAATTATGTAAAATATAAGAATTTTCTGTAATTAAACTTTAAACTATCGAAATTTATATCCCCCATTATTTATTAACTCTACTCAGCTTATTAATATGTTTAAATTTAATTCAATCCGCTCATTTGACACCTTTAATCAGAATAGTTCCCTTTAACAAGTTTATGACAATTTCAAGGATATTAAAAGCCAAGATAGAGCATGTCATCATTATCCCTTTTGAAGATTCTGTTTTTCCCCCTTTTATAAGAATAATAAATCAATCAATTATATCATGAGATTTAGGAAAAAGTAAAAGAATTGCCATTTTAGCCGTTACGCAATCTCTCATTAAATTGCTTTTCCTTAAAAGAAAGATTTTCCTTAAAAAAAATTTTGCCCGAATATTTTTTGGCTGCTATAGAAAATATATAATATAATATAATATAATATAATATAATATAATATGAAAGACGATTCCTATAGAAAAGTTTGATTGTACTATTAACAACTCAAAGGTAACAAGATAAACAGGAATTAGACATACAATTTTGGCTCTAGTTCTATTTAACGATAGATTATTTAAAAATCATGTTAGGTATGACTATTTAGCCACAAACTAATAATGAATTTCATATCAATATGAGTTGTGATGAAATAGTTGGAATTTCGCATCGTTAATCAGAATTCTCAGCTACATGCCAAGGAAAAAAAAATCATTGGGAGCGTCGGCCCCTAAAATAAGTCATGCAATATGCGAATCCGAACTTAGTCAAGCCCAAATATGCATACAGGACACCAAATAGAAACCACCCCCGCCCCGAAAAACAAAACAAATTTCGTAACATAAATATATACACTTAATGTACCATATGCATATAAATTCCCATCCTTACAAAGTAATTACAAAAATCTGAACTAATTATGTATCTTTAGTAGATGTATAGGGGAGCTAATTATGTATCTCGACGGACCCAAAACTGAAAAAAATGTATCAAAAGTTAATTATGTATCTTTACAAGGAAAGTTGGATGTATTATGTACCTCGACAGGCCTAAAATCGAAAAAAATGTATCGGAAGCTAATTATGCATCTTTACAAAGGAAAAAAATATATATCTTCGTTAGACATACCCAACGCTAATTATGTATCTTGACAGACTTTTCAGTAATTATATAAAATGTCGAGATTTTTTGTAATTAAGCTACAAAGTGTTGGTTTATGTATGTAGCCAAATGTGAACTAAAATTCATTTAAATCAAGCTTGTCCTTTTGCAGCAATTAAACAAATGTCAGTATCTTTATTTGATTGCCTCATTGATATTTCTTGATCTTTTTTCCATGTATTCATATAGTAGTTCACATTAGCCATTTATGGTTATTTAATTTCCTTTATTGCCTTATTTAGATATAGTACTACTAAAAAGTAGATGTGAATTTGGTTACTTTGAGTTTGAAAGTATAGCAAAAATGGAGTTACACAAATTTCATGTATTTTTGGCTATGGTGTCTGTCTTGTTTGTTGTTCCAGTAGTTCATGGTTGGGGACTTGATGGCCATTATTCTGTTTGCAAGATTGCTCAGGTTCTAATTTTTTATTTTAATATAAAAGTTATTTTATCGGATTTGAACCAATGACTTACGCCTCGATATATATATAATGAATGTTTTATGTATAAATGGATTTTATATGTGTTTGTATCTGTCGAATCATTCATGTTATGATTGGTGTGTGTATATATATAATGATGTTTTATGTACATATATGTGTTTCATGTACCCCACTTGTTATATTGATGTTTTATGTATATATGGATTTTATATGTGTTATATCCGTCGAATCATTCATGTTATCATTTATATATATATATAATGATGTTTTATGTATATATGGATTTTATATGTGTTTGTATCTGTCGAATCACTCATGTTATGCTTTTCTACACCCTACGTGTTACTGTATGACTGAGTTAGAAACTATGTTTGCTCGGACTCTATTAAAATGTTGTTGCACCTGCATCAAATCCTCCGAAAGTACACTATTTTTTGAGGTTCATGACGTATTTCTGAAGAGTCCGAGCAACATAAATTACAGTAACCGTTTTAAAAGTCTTCTTGGAATTAGGGTTAAGGTAGCATTAGTGACTTGATCTTATTTATATGTGTTTATATCTGTCGAATCGCTCATGTTATGTTTTTATACACCCTACGTGTTACTGTATGACTGAGTTAGAAACTATGTTTGCTCGGACTCTATTAAAATGTTGTTGCACCGGCGTCAAATACTGACGTATTTCTGAAGAGTCCGAGCAACATAGATTAAAACGGCCTTGTTAAGTTTTGTTTCTTGATGTTTTTGCAGTCAAGATTGAGTAAAGCTGCTGCAAAAGCAGTGGAGGAGTTGTTGCCACATTCTGCAAATGGTGATTTAGCCAGTGTGTGTATATGGGCAGATCGTGTTAAATTCCGCTATCATTGGTCATCGCCTCTTCATTATATCGATACCCCTGATAAACTTTGCACTTACCGGTACAGCAGTAAGTACTAACTTCGATATGTAAGTAGAAAATATAGCGAACTTGTAGTACTTATTGTGTTGATAGTATTGGTTCGAGATGTGTTTAAAAGGGGAAATATAGACAGTAAGGATTCGTATAGTCGATCCCTCACTTGTTTGCGTATATACCAATTGTTAAATTCCCTTGACATAACTCCTCTTCCCTTTCTGGTACTAATAGTATGTAGTGATGGACTACTTATACTATAGCTTGTCTATGTCTTGAGAATATAGATAACTTCTTGTTGTGTGGTTCGATGTTATTTGTTTGGTATACTGTTATATGTCCTGAGCCGGGGTCTATCGGAAACAACCTCTCTACTTCATCTGAGGTAGTGCTACGGATTGTGTACACTTTACCCTCCCCAGATTCCACTTTGTGGGAATACGCTGGGTATGTTGTTGTTGTACTTCCATATTATTGGCGGAAGGGGAGCCTTGGAGTAACTGGTAAAGTTGTTGTCATGTGACCAGGAGGTCATGGGTTCAAGCCTTGGAAACAACCTCCGGCAAAAATGCGAGGTAAGGCTGCGTACAATACACCCTTGTGGTGGGGCTCTTCCCTAAACCTTGCGCATAGCCGTAGCTTTAGTGCACCAGGCTGTCCTTTTTTTAATTACGCGATATTGGCGAAAGGGAGCTTTGTAAGAATGGTAAGAGTTGCCTCCTTGATGACCAAGAGGTCACAGGTTCAAACCTTGGAAACAGCCTCTGGCAGAAATGCAACAATACACCCTTGTAGTTGAACCCTTACCCGAACCTTGTGCATAGTGGGAGCTTTAGTGCATCGAGTTGCCCTTTTTTTAGTTACGCGATATTGGCGGAAGGGAGCTTTGTAAGAACGGTAAAAGTTGCCTCCTTGATGACCAAGAGGTCACAGGTTCAAGCTTCGAGAACAATCACTTGCAGAAATGCAATATAAGGCTGTGTATGCAAGAACTAATGTGGTCTGGTCCTTCCCCGAACCTAACCCTAGCATTTTATAGTATTGGCCCGAGATATAGTCTACGCGACTTGTTTGACACTAAAGCGTAGTCGTTATCGTTGTATACAGGGGACTGTAAAGATGAAGATGGAGTTGCAGATAGATGTGTAGCTGGAGCAATCAACAATTACACTAACCAGCTCCTAACTTATAACAAAGGCAGTGATCAGGCTTCAACATGTAATGTTTATTCTAAATGTTTCTTGTTTTATTCTTCTAGTACAATCAAAATTGATACTGATAGAATTTTAACTGTGTATTTTGAGTAAATATCAGATAATTTGACAGAAGCACTTCTCTTCCTTTCTCACTTTATTGGGGACATTCATCAGGTAAATTGTTAAATTTTTAAATAGCATAATACGTATATCGACACTCGAACTTGATCTGAGCTGACAAGCAAGCACTCCGACTTTGGGAGTGCACATCTAGGCATCACTACTTGGTCTAAACTCGTAAATTGATCACTATGTAAGTTGGAGTGTTCAACTGACACGTGGAGACGAGCTGAGGTATCGAGATAAGCATACTCAAAGTTGGAGTGTTTGCTTGTTAGCCGAGGCCAAATTTGAGTCTGTTTTATGCCTTTTTATTTAGTCAATCAACCGACGGAGTCTGTCGGTTTTGACCCAGTTTTTAGCTAAGTTGCTCGGACTCTCCAAAAGTGCACTACTTTTGAAGGATCCGACACGCACTCGATGACATTTTTGAGGAGTTCGAGCAACTTAGGTTTTTCGTAGTGTTGAGGCATGGTGTTTTTGGGTTCATATATGCAGCCACTGCATGTGGGATTTACTTCAGACAGAGGAGGCAATACAATAGATGTTCATTGGTACAGAAGAAAAGCAGTTCTTCATCATGTGAGTTCCTTTGGTTAAGACAAACAATTTCCAAATCCATGTACTAATGTTCTTTCTGAAACTAATAATGCATGTTCATTAACAGGTCTGGGATACCAACATAATCGAAACTGCAGAAGAACGATATGATGATTCTAACGTAGATGAACTTGTTGACGCACTTCAGAAGAACATCACGGTACTAACAATTGAACTTAAGTCCTAAACTATGTTGCTCGTATGCTCCAAAAATGTCCCAACAACATAGTACCTAATGGACTTCTATCCTATGTTGCTCGAACTTTCCTAAAATGCTATTGCAGAACCCTTGTCGGATCATCCAACACTGCACTAGTTTTGGAGGATACGATGTGCACCTGTCGATATTTTTGAAGAGTCTGATCAACATAACTTATTATCGATCGTCATTTTCTTAACCAATTTTCATCTTAAACAGACAGGATGGGCAGACCAAGTAGATTCATGGGAGAGCTGCAGTGGCAATAAGACAGCCTGCCCTGATATGTATGTTTGTTAAACTCTTTTAACATCTAGAGGCAACATTTTTCTTCAACACATTTATCATAAGGCGGATCCACGATTTGAAGTTTATTACAATTCATATAAATCAATCTGTTTCTCCACAAATAAAAGGAGAGCCTTGAAATAACTGGTAAAGTTGTCTCTATGTGATCAAGAGGTCACGTCTAGAAACAGCCTCTTGCAGAAATGCAAGGTAAGACTGACCTTTCTGGTCCGGCCCTTCCCCGGACCCCACGCATAACGGAAGCTTAGTACACCAGGCTGCCCATTTTTTTCTCAGCAACATACGGAGTTTAGACTAAAGTTACTAGATTTTGCCGAACATGTATTTGTTGCTTCCTTCAGATATGCAAGTGAAGGTATAAAAGCTGCTTGTGACTGGGCATATAAAGGAGTCACTGAAGACTCTACATTAGAAGGTATATATTACAAACTAAACTTCTGCAGAATTTTATGATCAGTTTTGCAAATGATATTCATCAATCGCGCAAATTTTTAACTGTTCAAACTCGTGTTCTGTGGAGAACAGATGACTATTTTCTCACCCGTTACCCTATAGTCCAATGGCGCCTAGCTCAAGGTGGAGTCCGTTTGGCTGCTACACTTAACCGCATATTTGAATGACAACATGTTGTAATCTCAGAAAACATCGACTACATTGTCACTTGAATGAAGACATCATTGTATTTTAGTAATCTTCAACGTATCTTCCATTTTCGCGCTATATCAATAGTGATTCGCGGACATCTGATCCTTTTATGATCTTTTCATAAGACATAGCTCACATTACAGAATTGAGTTGAAAAAAATTGTCACATAATGTGCCTTGGTGTAACTGTAAAGTTGCTGCCATGTAATCAAGAGGACACAAGTTCGAGTCGTGGAAGCAGCCTCTTGCAGAAATGCAGGATAAAACTATGTACAATAAACATATGTGGTCCGACCCTTTACCAACCTCCGCCCATACAAAAACATGACGGATTTTTATCTCCAAGCATAGAAAGCTTAATGCATCAGACTGTCATTTTTTTGTACTAAAGCATGATGGATTGTTCACGAAGATAAAAAACGTACACTTTAACTGTTACAACGGAAATTCCACCATGACAAATACTATAGAAAACACGACAAAATTTTCTGAATAAAAGCTCACTAACAACGGATTACATTGGATATGCTATTATTGTATAATTCTTGCAAAAATATAACAAAGAATTATAAACCATTAAAGAAATAGCATTGCACAAAGATGGATATCTTAAGGACATGAAAATTTTTGTATTACAATCTTAAAATTTTACTTGATATAAGATATGATCAAACTTTAATTATCTCATAAAATTGAACAAGAATTAGGATTCTCATCACTAAAATGTTGAGGAGCATAAACAAATTGAAGATAATTATCATGTTGGAAGTTGGTGCTATTATTTTTATAATCATATGAATTTTTATCATATGGTTGCTTTTCATTTTTCTCTAATTTGTCAATCTTACTGACAATTTCAACGTATCTTCCTTCTTTTTTACTGATGAATTCTACTAGTTTTTGAGGATCCATTGATCCTTTCACTTTCACAATGTTGTTCTTCATTTCTGGCTCCACTGTTTGAACCCCTAATATATCATATACACAAAAATAATAAGAGTTAAAAGTTCAATGTAATAAGAGTAAAGCATCTAATACCCTACTGAGCTATGACCAAATTTGATACGACAAACTCCAATTTCACGGGGCTCCTATCGTATTTTTGTCATCGTTTTTAGCTGACGTGACACCTTTTGTCAACATTTTTAGTTGACGTGATACATTTGATGTGGGCCCCATTTTATGTAATACAAGTGCCACGTCAGCACAAAAGGCGACAGAAATACACTAAAATTGAGTTCAGGGACGTAATAGGACCCCTGTGAAGTTAGAGTGTCGTAGCAACTTTGGTCATGGTTCGGGGGCACTGAATGCTTATTTCATGTAATAAAATATTTACACAACTAGGACAGTCGTATAGTACAACACCAACATATTCAGTAAAATCCCGCAACTAAAGTTCAGAAAGATTATAGTGTATGCAAATATCACTACCTCGTAGAGATAGAGACAATCATATAGTAATGACAGGTAAATTTTAAGATGAGCATTAATCAATAACAACAAAAAATAGATTCATATAATATAATAAAAGCTTAAGTTTATTAATGTAATATTTTTTAAAAAAAATTTACATAATCAGATCACTCATAAGATAATTACGCGAAAATTTACTTTAACATTTGGGACTATGCTAATCAGTTAAAGAATGCACAAAATAGGAAAAAACCAAGAATAGTTTTTAATTTTTTTTGTCTATAATAACAATTACGTCTCAGTGAACAAGTTAAAATCGACTATATCAATATATTACATATATTTTACCTGGCATTTTGTGAATGCTTAGCTTGACATCTTTGGCACATCCTTCACAATGCAAGTATAGTTTCAGAATAACTTCAATCACTTTATGCTAAAGAATTATAAGAAAGAAGATAAATTAGTAATGATATAATATGAAAGAAATATGATAATAAGTATTAAGAATGACTTGAGAAAATGAGTAGGGCCTTCGAGTTCCTGGTAAAGTTGTCCGCATATGATCTGAAGGTCACAGATTTAAAACGTGAAAATAGCATAAGGTAATGCTGCGTATAATAAACCCTTTTGATTCGACTAAAAATTTTAGAGTTTAATTATTACCTCTTGTTTTTTCTCTTTCTTTTCTTCTTCATCTTCTTTCTTTATAAGTGGAATTGGAGATATTAATTCCACATATTTACCACTTTTTTTCCTAAGTCTTTTTGCCACCTTTAGAGGATCTACGTTCTTCCCTTTCACCATCACTTTGTGATTTTTCTCATCAATTTCAACCTCCTCCACACCTATATTTAAAGTTAAAAAATTGCAATTAATTTTTTTTTTTTTAAAAAGAAGAGAAATGATGCAAATAAATAGCACGGTTAATAAAGTGAGTGAAAATCATATGAAATGAAAAAAAAAAGTTAGGAAGGTGATTTTTCACAATATGCCTAAACCTTTTTGTCTATAGTATAATGTATGAATTCACGAAAACTCAATATCTGTTGCTCAATTTCCCTGTATATATAAGAAATTTCACTAAAATTTTGTAATATTTAGCGTGAACCCAATTATTATTGTACTTTAACATGTGATCAAAATTGAAATAAATAAGTTTCGAATCAGAAATCCATCTTTCATTACTCAGTATGTGTATACGTACTGATTAGATGTAACAAATATTGATAAATTAATTGAGATGCACACAAATTGACCACAAACCGATATCTTTATAAAATAATGTTGCTAAAATTTTAAAATTCAACATCCATAAACTAAATAAAAAACTTTAAACAAAAGTGGAATGGAATTAAAATTTACCATCAAAACCAAGAAGGGAATTAAGCACTTGTTCTTTACAACCTTGACAATGAATATAAACACCCAATATGATAATAATAATTCCTTTTGAATTATTATTATTATTTTCTTCATTTTTGCTCTCCTTATCCTTCATATTGTTGTTATCTTGATGATTCATTTGCTGCAAAAATTATTAAAAAAAATACTTTTTTCAATTTTCTCAGTATTTTCATAAACAAGAAAAATAAAAGATTTAAGTCCTATGCATGTAAGTTTAATTTGCTTATTTATAGTTGTAAATTCACCTCCTTATAGAAAGTTTATAATGTACAAACCAAATTAAAAATTTGTTACTTTTGATATAGACAGTCACTGACAATTTTTTAAATAATATTCCATTTTGGTATTATATAATTATTGAAATAGAATAATATTGATAATCATTTGAGTAACATAATTTTCTTGAAAAGGAAATTGTTGAATGCGTATAAGATAATTAATTTATAATATACTTTATTTGGTTTTTGAATATTGATTAAGAAATAATATTAAGACAATCAAGGCAAGAAATAATACTTTAATGGAAATTATATGGTTAAAATTTCAACTCATTTGCTGGCTTTCTTCCCACAATTAACTAGGGACAAGCGTTACAAAGCTTGTTATTTCTTAAAAATAAAAACAAACAATAATTGTTATAAAATAATATGTTTACGGTTGATGTCCATAACTCTTAGCAATTAAATCACTCCCACTCATTTTTTTCATAATGTGTAATTAATCCTTCGTTATTCCACGCACAATTATGGGTGTAACTCTCACACCGTACCCTTTAATTACGTTCCCCATAATGTTCTTGTTTAATACCATAATTATGACAACCCTTTGCATGCCTTTATATGACATTATAAATAAGAGGTATAAGGGTTCATACTGTATACATTTGAAGAATTGAAACACTTAAAATACTTTTACATTTTATATTTGGAAGAATGAAAAGTTCTCATCTCTTGTCTTCTTATTTTCTTGTCTACTTTCCTTCCATACTGCTACTCTTTTAGATTTATATTAACACGTTATCAGCACGGTGTTCTAACTAATTTAGTGTTTCAAAGTTGAGAACAACGTTGAACATCAATTTTCATGATTTGAGTTTGATGGTACTGCTCATTGAAATAAATCAGGTGACATGTTCTAATATCACTTCATCTCCTTCTTTATTTGCCTAACTTTCTGATTATCTTTTGCATCCTGTATTATAATTATTATTACTATAATCACTTGATATTTTTTTTCTTTTACTACTAAGATAAGATGATGGTCAAAAAGTGATTCATTGTTTGACTAAAATGTGTTGTTAATTAAAGAATGATTTAGACGATTTTTCTCCTATTATGATCACTGTTGCAAAAAAAAAAAAGGTTTATTAATTGATCATCCCAAATAGACACCCAAGAAACAATATTTATATGCAATTGGTACAATAAACAGAGTGCAACATTTATAAGTGGCATGGCTTCAATCTAAAATGATATTTATTTATATAAGACTCAAAAGTATGTTTTATTGCACTTGATTTATTTTGTCAACGATTGATTGGTAAGACGTTGGGTTCATGTTCTAAGGTATTTTGACGATACGATGATGACTAAAGCAGTTGATTAAAATTCATTAAATCCGCCACATTGATATGCTCCGTTCTTTGATGTGAATTTGATAGCATTGCGTAATAAGTCAGAAAAGAAGACAAGTGATTTAATATATGTGGGCGGGATAGAACCAAATATATATATTCATTATTTTTGTAATTGTAAAAGAAAAGAACATTATGGGTTCTCCAAATTGTCCTTCAAAAGGTGAGTTAATTTTTTTCGTTCACCATCAATTTGGTATGAAAGGTAGTGGGCACATGGTTATTGTGCAACCTAATTTGATGGGTTCTATAAATCCTCCATCAAAAGATAAAAGAACAAAAGTGAAGATACACTTGGAATTTCAAAGTGATGTTGTGGTGAGTATAAAATATGATAAATGTCAAGACATGACAATGAATTTATACAATATATTATGAAGCACATATGATAATAGTCCAATTCTTGAAAAGAATGTGACTGGTGTCAGCATTCACGTCAGCATTGTGAATGCTTGACCATTCTTGAAAGTGAATATGTCAAAATGTGAAAATAGAAAGTTATGGATAAAATTGTGCTTATATATGGTTGGATAAATATCAAAATTCACCTCTATGGGAGTTTTGAGAGAAATAAAGAATTTTAATTTGATTTAAAAAGGTTATTGATGCTATAGTAAGTTTTATCATGATCTACCAAAGGGTAAAATCAAGAAGTGATTCTTGCGATTTTGGCAATGACCAAAATAATTATGGTGCGGTCGAATGAATTTGTCATTGATCCCATAAATATGATATGCCAAAAAGGACTTTGCCAAATGTTATAAAAATAAATTATTAATGACAAAAGTAAAACAAGAAAGATGTCTTGCATAAAATGATTTTGACTATAATGACAATTATTTTTCTCCCTAAAAGGAGATGGTCACCATAAGAATGGTGTTTTGAAATATGAGATAGTACACAAGTATTTGATAGCCTCTAAAGCTAATGTGTTACTATTCGAAGGAATGAAATTATCCAGGTCATTAAAATTGTGGTAAATCTCCAAAAGAAACTTTTTAAGTTTCAAGGGAATTAAAAAAAAATTATTATTATATTAAGACTGTAAATTATGAAAAGATTTTGTATCTTTATATTACTACAGTCGAAACGGGTTATAAATATTTTTGAAAAAGGCTACCCATTTTTCTTTTATTTATTGATATAAATATATGGGCATGGTGACGGAATCACATACTGCATGAAACTAAAAGCTAACAGAAAATATATAAGTTGGGATGATCGGTTGACCATCCCGGTTCAAATGTGCTGCGAAGATAATTGAGAATTCATGAGGTTTTACATTGAAGAAATAAATTATTCTTCAAGAATTCTCTTATGTTGCTTGTTCTCACGGTAAAATACTATACCGACTAAGGTTATGGTTATATTCCCTAAATTTTTGAAATGTACAACAAGATGAATATGGGCCCGTTCACCTGCCATATAGACCATTTATTATGAAATGAGATGCATCTATGGTTGGTCACATGCACTTTGCTATCAACTTGCACTTTGATTTTTGTAAGGTTATTTGCTCAAATTGTTAAATTGTGAGCATGGTTTCATACTATAAAAATTGATAATGCTGATTGGTTTAACAGAAAATTGTGTGCCTTCAATTATAGCTGAACCATTGATTATGAGAACAACTCTACCAAAAAGAAAAATTGGTATGAGGAGTTTATTTAAATATAACAACATTTGTATGCATCAAGCCAACAAGGTTCCTCTACATTATTGGTTCAGGGTCAGGAACCAACTAAAATCTATCCATACGCACAAAGATGGATCCCCAAATAAAGTTGGGTTGAATATTAGATTTTCTAACATTAGGGGGAGATATGATTATAGCTTAAATGTATGGAATGAATTATTGAGATCCTCGTAAAACAATCAATAGTGAACTTGAAGTTCAATTGATAATTCATGATTTGCAAAATTTTGCAAGTTCATTGCCGCACTGATCCTATGCTATAATTTAGCTATAAATGCTCCAATGAGAAGTCTTTGAAGGACGGAGTCTATGGCACGCCTGAAGCGTAACAGACAAATCGATTTCAAATATAAAACTCCTTGAAGAAGGAGAGGAGCAAATGATAAATTAAATATGGTCAATGATAATGAGACAAGTAATTTAAAAGAGCATTATGACATAACATTTCATAAAATCTTAGCAAAGATTCAGGTACTTGAAAATGATGAAATGAAGAGATCTCGATAAGTTATGTCTTATTAGAATTGATATCAAATAACCATCGATAATATTTTTGATATAATATAGAGCTCACCATTATAAATGGTAACAAGGTTCTTGAATTTAAATCTGTCGAATAGTGTGGACAGATAAAATACGCGATTCAATTATATTATGTTTCACTTGAAAAGTGATATTTTAAAATTAGTCCATAGATTGAGGTATAATGTCAGTGGGATACAAATTAGTGATTGAACGAAAAGTAAAATCGTAAGATATAAAATGCGACTTGTGCCTTGAGGCATAAAGGTTGTTCACAAAGTCCTGACATTATTGTTTGGAGATGTGTTCTCCTATGGTGGAATGCAATAAGGTTTCTTTAAATCTGGCAATGTATGAAAATCTTGAATGTGTATAACGAATGACTGACATGTCTAGCTAGACGACAAATATTATAGGAAAATCCTTAAAGGATTTAAAAGAGATTCGATCCATTGAATATCCTAATGGTTGCGAAATCACTTATCATAGACAAAGATTAATTTCGATTTCATGAAATGGTTAGAAAATACCATGTATTAGTGCAATTATTGCACTTATATATCCTGCTATTCCATACATTAGATAATAATTTTTATTGTCACACACTTTTTTCGTACTCCAAAAGATTAGTTTTAAGTTTCGAAAGGGTTTTCATTATTAAAGTGACAAAGATGAAAATTTGTTTCGAAAAAGGACTATTTACATTTTTTATTCAAAGTCGCCACTTGGCATAATCCGGTGTGCCAAGTCACCACTGGAAAATCCTTTTCAAAACCATTTGACTCTTTAAACTGGTTTGCGAACAGAGATTCCGGTTAAGGAATTCTGTTGACCGAGGGGAAGGTGTTAGGCACCCCTCGATCCCGTGGTTTGACCACAGTCGCTTGGTGGAGCAATATCGGCTAATTTAACACCACGAATGTATAAATCACACAAAGCATGCACAACAATCAATCAAGCAGACCAAAACAAAACAATCCAAAATTATAATGTCCAGTCCGATTATTACAATCCCGAAATAAAAAAATGCAAAAAATATAAACCTACTCTATTCTATGCTAATTTTAAACTACACTCCGTTGCTTTCTCCACCCGACGTTCCGGGCCTCGATCGTGCGTCGTCTTCAAGTACATGGTACTTCGGGGCATTTCTCGGATAAATCAATACAAATCCCTCGGGGCATTCCCCGGTCAAATAAATACAATTTCAAAAATACGAGAAGGACAAATCACTCCACAAACATTCCAAACACTAAAACAATCCATGAGTTCTAAATTTGCCTACCCAAGCCTATTGTCTGCTTACCCGCTTGATGACATGTCACGTTCAACATCAACGATGAATCAAAATACCATAATATTTACTTTTATCAAGTTTCAATTCCCATCCCACTTATTCTTAATCAATTAACCAAGTTCAATATAAGAATCAACCAATCAAGCCACGATAATCATAGAAACTCAAACACGCTTAAAATTCATATCATCGACCCATCACGAATCAACAAACATCATGACATCAAACATCAAATTACGATAAAAATAGAAAGAAATGGAGTTGAAGAATCGGACCTCATTTTTTATTTCAACTCACTGAATTGTGCGAACAAAGCCACTGACCTCAGGACCTCGATTCAACGAACTCAATACGGATCTACCAACTCGAACACACCCGAAATTAGAACCGACCCAAACGAACTGACTGACCCATTTCAATTAGTGGTTTTTCGATTGGGGTTTTGGTCAGATTCCGATAGACGTGGTGTTTTCCGGCGAACCCGTCGCTGGAACAGTGACGAATGCAGGGGTTCACTTCTCTCTCAACACTCTATTTTCCAAATTTGAAACTCAAGTTTCGAACAACTAATTGGATAGTCGAAATCGAACCCAACTCGGGACTTTGGACTAGGGTTCGACGATAAAAATGGGACGCCGATTTGTTGGCACTTTTCGGTGGGTTTATGCCGTTTTTCGGTGATGACAAAGGTCGCCGAAACAGTAGCGTGACAGGTATGGTTTCTTTTCTCCTCCCTCGACCCCTCACTGTATTCTCTCCGTGTTTCTCTGTTCTCTCTCTCTCTCTCTCTCAATCTCACTGTTACTCCCTTAATTCCTCCTCCCCCTCATGATTTCCTTCTCTACCTCTATGTATATGTGTGTGATTTGGGATCTGAGAGAGGTGCCGTGGAGAGTGTGTGATGGTGAGGGGATTATTGTTGAAGATGAGTGCTCGTGTGTTTTCTGTGTGTATGTGAGAATGACGGGTGTGAGTTGTGTGTTGTGTGTGTGACCGTGTGAGTAGATGTTGGAGAAGAAGGTGAATTCCCTATGTATATGTTTTGTGCTCTTAGGAGAAAAAACAACGTAAGCTCCTTTTTCTATTTTTATCGTTTTGTGAGTTGGTTAAAAAAACAAAATTAAAGGTGATGTGGGGTAAGATAGTGGGGTAGGGTAGGGTAAGTAGGGTATGGGGTGGAGTGGTGATGTGTCAAGGTGATGTGTCAAAAGTTGTTAGAAGTTTGTTATTTTTGTATTTTTGTGGGGAATAATTAGATGGGTGAGGGTACACGGTAGGATAAAGTAAAAATGGGTAAAAACGATATCGGAAAGGGACGAAATTAGGTGTCTACATCATGCCCCCTTTGAATGTAAACACGAAGTGTTTTCAGACAAAGAAGTAGACAGCGATACCAAATTTTGACCCGACCATTATTCAAAGAAAGAAACAGAAGGAAGAAGGACAACCAGGTCTTGACTTAAGACATCCTACCTACCCAAGTTATGAGAGAATCAAGTCACGGATATTTCAAAGGATTGGAAGAGAAGTGGACTATACCGAGTTGGAGAGTCGACTGAGGTTCCATCGAGGTTCCGGTCCGCGGCTCTGTCATTACATCAAAAATAAAAATTACAAGTTAAAGCATAAATGAAATTACAAAAATCTTATCTATACAGCTTTTTTTGGACTCTTGACTTGAGTTTCATCACCCTATTCTTCAGGCGGGCTCCTGACTTGCTATTTCTTTGACTTGTTGCTTGCCTTTCAATTTCTTCACCCTGTTCTCTAGGCGGGTTCCTGACTTGCTATTTCATCAACTTGTTGCCATGCTTTCAACTTCTGCACCCTGTTCTGCAGGCGGGCTCCTGACTTGCTATTTTTATCAACTTGTTGCTATGCTTTCAATTTCTTCACCCTGTTCTGCAGGCGGGCTCCTGACTTTATTTCATCAACTTGTTGCTATGCTTTCAATTTCTTCACCCTGATCTGCAGGCGAGCTCCTGACTTGCTATTTTTCAATCTGTTTATCTTTCAATTTCTTCACGTTGTTGCTTGGTTTTCCATTTATTCTCCCTGTGCTTCGAGCATGCTCCTGAAATCACATCAAAACTGAAAAGAAAATTATCCCAAATAAAGAAATGCAATTTCTATGAGTTAATTGGAATGACTCGACTAAAAGGTACATCTTTTAGGAATTAAGGGGGATGACTCGACTAAAAGGTACGTCTTATAGGAATCCAGGGGGATGACTCGACTAAAAGGTACGTCTTCTAGGAATCAAGGGGATGACTCGGCTAAAAGGTACGTCTTATAGGAATCAAAGGGGATGACTCGACTAAAAGGTACGTCTTATAGGAATCCAGGGGGATGACTCGACTAAAAGGTACGTCTTATAGGAATCCAGGGGGATGAATCGACTAAAAGGTACGTCTTCTAGGAATCAAGGGGATGATTCGACTAAAAGGTACGTCTTATAGGAATCAAAGGGGATGACTCGACTAAAAGGTATGTCTTATAGGAATCCAGGGGGATGACTCGACTAAAAGGTACGTCTTCTAGGAATCAAGGGGATGACTCGACTAAAAGGTACGTCTTCTAGGAATCAAGGGGATGACTCGACTAAAAGGTACGTCTTATAGGAATTAAAGGGGATGACTCGACTAAAAGGTACGTCTTATCGGAATCAAAGGGAATGACTCGACTAAAAGGTACGTCTTATAGGAATCAAGACTTTAGTTAGGAAGTGCATTACCTAAGAAGCAAAATTCGAACTACCCAATCAAGGAAGTGTGTTTCCTTATCAATGTTGTTTGAATTATCAAAACAATGAAGTTTGTCTCCTTACCAAAGCTGCTTGAATTACCAAAAAGGAAGTGCGTCTCCTAGAGATCTTGAATTATGAGTTTTACCATGGTTTTGATTACCAAACCTGTGCAGCAACCTTGCCTCTTGCATTTGTTGAGGTGAGAAATTACGGCCTTTGATGTTTAGGCTCTGAAATCCTTGATCTGAATGCAACATGTATTCCTATTACATACAAAGAAAACTTGTGAGTTTAAAAACATGGTGGCTAGTTTGTGGCTTTGGCTTTTGAGGCAATTGCTCCTGCCCCGTCACATTTAGCTTTGCTTCCAACCATTAGCATATGTCATTGACTTGCTGTATCATTGACTCAAACTCAGCTTATTAAGAGTGGTTCTGAAACAAACACAGTATTTCTGCTTTTTCATGTTTCTCAAATAAACCCTTTGAACCTTGGTATTTCCATGAGTTCCCCGACTTCTCTGTTGACAAAACTTCCTGCATGCCCTTTTTTTGGGGCTCACAATCATGTCTCTTTCATGTGCTAGCTTTTGTCTTGCTTTGTGCAATTAAAGAAGCTGGTAGCCAGTTTTAAAATCTTTTCTCAAT
This sequence comes from Capsicum pubescens, assembly GCA_030864215.1. Taxonomy (NCBI): domain Eukaryota; kingdom Viridiplantae; phylum Streptophyta; class Magnoliopsida; order Solanales; family Solanaceae; genus Capsicum; species Capsicum pubescens. The sequence continues at coordinate 415,499,013 of CM061548.1, forward strand.
TGTTTTGACACGAACTTGACTCAAAGACAAGAAATAAAAAAAAATGGCAATTTTTGTTTTGATAACTGACTCAAGAAAAATAAAATTAAAATAAAGAGAAGAAAGAAAAGACAATGAATGTCCCCTTTTAAATCAAAGAAACGAAAAATTCATCTAATAATGACAGTCAACACTAATGATTATGCCATGCATTTTGGATTAAGCAGCTTGATCTTTTCATCCAAACTTTCTACCCATTGTTGTTGAGTTAATGGCCTTGAAACTGAGTCGCTTTATTAGGTCAATTGCATTTAAGACCTTATTCGGCTAGTGGCGCCTTGAAGGGTTTTCGCCAACAAGCTTCTTTCATTTTCTCTCGCCTCACTATCGCCTTATGGTGACCGTGAGGGTTTTCACCAATAAGACTCTCTCATTTTTATTTCTCTCAACTTACCATCGCCTTATGGTGCCCGTAAGGGTTTTCACCAATAAGACTCTCTCATTTTTATTTCTCTCTTGATTCCCTATGCTGAGGAAGATAAATAGTTCCCAAATGCATCATCATATCCCTTGCATGCTCCACCTTAACATCTTCAAAGATTGATATGAAGGTCTTTCTTTGGTTGTAACTTGGCTTTTGGATAAGGTTAGAAAGAAAGGATGGCATGGGGCCCAAACGACACTTGAAGTGGGGTAGGACTTACAACTTTTGGAATCGACTCAAACAATGAGGATTAACTCATGCCCCAGTTTCTTTTGACTGGGTGACTCTAAATTGTTTATTTGGTTGGACCGAGCCCTGAGTGGGGCAACATACGTATCTCACCCTCGAGAGAGGAGAATCAGGTCATGCGTAGTTCTGGCAGCTTGTTCTTTCACTTGATTCTATTTTTTCTTTTGTTGACTCTTTTGTCTTTGGGACCTTTCTGACTTTATTTTTCTTGACACTCATCTTTTCTTTTCTTTTTTCGACATATTTTTTGAATGTTGTTGACTCTTATCTTGATTCCAAAAGAGGGGTATGAAAGAATATAACATTAAGGCCCAAATGGGGGTAAACAAAGGATGACACAGTGTTTGGATAGCAGAATGAAATGTCTTCATCATATCAATTCTTGAAAATGCTAGTACATAACATGCAATGCGAAAGTGCACGATCAAGATCACTTATGAAATGTTTTACAACACTAACTTGCCCCGAGCATGTGTGCCACCTCTTTTTCTACACTTGCCCAGCATACAACTCCACTTTGTTGTACATTCCTCATGCTGAAGGACTCATGACTTCGTGGAACTAGTTTTCTTCTTGTTCCTCTTGATAGGATCATGTAGACACTGTTTGACCTAATTAAGACATGTCTTTCAATTGATGACCAAGTTATCCTTGCGATTCTCAAAAAGTCTCAATTTTCAAAGAAGGCTTCAAGTTGATCACCAAATGCCCCAACACTCTATTTATTTTCTCAGATGCTCTCTTTTCCTAAATTTAACTCTCTGATTCAATGCTTCATGATTAAGATGGATTTTAAGATCTGACTGAAAATTCCGCAGGCATGTCATATCACTAGAATCAACATAAAGTGACTGTATAAAGAAAACAAACAAACAACACATACTTGAAACACAAAAGGAAAGGGACACTTCATTTAGTTGAAATAAAAGATAAAAGGGTTTGAACATAAACGACAAAGGGACAAAACAAGATAGATCCCGAACTACAACCCTAAAATAATTCGAAAAATATAAAACAAAACAAAACAAACTACCAGGCCTCGTCCTAGTAGGGAGAGGGGTGACTTTTCAATTGCTCAGCCTGACATATTAGCCACTGGTTTTCATATCAGCATGACTAGAGCTTCCCTCACTATCAATGTTCTGCAACATAATTGATCCATCATGAATCATCTTTTCAATTTCTCTTTTCAAATCTTGACAATCTTCAATACTATGACCCTAAGCCTCAGAATGATACGCACACCATGCGTTAGGATCAAAATTTCTTGAACGCCGATTAAGGGTGTGCCCAAGGAGAGGAGTGATCATTCCTTCCTGTACCAATCTCTGAAATGAACTGGCATATGACTCTCCAATTGGTGTGAAGCTATCTCTCGACTTCTGCCTCATTTCATTGTTTGGCTTGGATTTAGAAGGGTTTTGGTATGTTTGTGGAGTTAGAGGATGACTCTGGGGCGTTGGGGTATACCATTGTGGGAAAGATGAGGGTTGATCATGTGGTTGTGCATTATACACTGAATATGGATGTGGAGGAACAGAGTACAATGGATTTTGGGAGTGATTATGTGGAGCCTGGGCATAAACTTGAGCTTGAGCCTGAGATCGACGACGACGTGGTATTTTTGACCTTTCTTGCTGTCCAACTATAATTGCAGATGCATCTTCCTCATTCTTTTCCTCCCCAACACTTCCTGAACCCTTTTGAATTACTTGAGTAGTCGCTTTCAATATTGCAAAACTCACAATGCGACCAGTCTTAATTCCCTCTTCTATCATCTCCCCCATTTTAAGGACCTCAATGAACGGCTTGCCTAATGCAGGTAACAAGTATTGATAATATGTTTCGTCCTACGCTTGAATAAACACCTCCACTATTTTTCTTTCTTTCATTGACGGTTTTACTCTAGCAGCTTGTTCGCGCCATCTAATTGCATACTTCCTGAAACTCTCAGTATTTTTCTTTGTTATACTAGTTAGGGATTTTTCGTCAGGGATCAACTCCACATTGTATTGAAATTGTTGCACAAATTTGTTAGCTAGGTCATCCTAACTAATCCATTTGTCAATGTCTTGGTCAACAAACCATTCTGAAGCTAGACCTGAAAGACTCTCACCGAAATATGCCATGAGTAATTCTTCCTTTCCTCCAGCGCCCCTTAGCTGGTTGCAATAACGTCTCAAACGTGCTACAGGATCGCCATGTCCATCATACTTCTCAAACTTCGGCATTTTAAAACCAAGAGAAAGATGTACACCAGGAAACATGCACAGATCTTTATATGAGACACTTTTGTACCCCCCAAGTCCTTACAAGTTTTTCCTAGTCAGTTCCAAACTTCTCAATTTTCTGGCTATTTCCTCTTGTTCTTCTGTCATAACAGGCTTCTCAGTGTTAGGAGGAAATTCAGGAGGTTGAGGGCAATCGTAAGGACCAGTCGATTTAAATGTAGGCTCGAGAGCATAATGCTGATCACTAAAAATATTCAATGCAGGCTCTCTTGTAGAGTAGGGAGGCACAACTTGTGGATGAACATCAAAAGTAGGAGGTGGGGGTGGCGCTGCAAAAGCATGAACAACAGCTGGAGCCGAGTATGTGGTAGTCTTGGATTGGGGAGTGAGGAAATGAACATTGGAAGTGGTTGGATATTGTTGCCCCGGAGTCGATCCTGATGCATGTTGTGTCATATCAACAAAAATGGGAAATTGTGCATGTGGCACGGGAGGCAAGCTAGAAAGATATTCCAGATTATCCGTGGGTGCTGGAGGAGGCAGCAACCCATTAGCCCAAGCTCGATGCATTTCTATTATTTGCCGCCTTAATTTCCGAATCTCTTCATTATCTCCTACATTCTCATTCCCCAAACTTCCTATTTGATTAGTGACAACTAACACGGTATCCTTGTTGGCCATAACTTCCTCTGTGACTTGGAGCAATATGGAGGACCAGCCAAAATGCCACAAACCAACCACCTTAAACTAACTGGACAAGAGATAGCAAATGGTTAGAGTTCAACAGTTTTTCAAAACCTCTTTTTTTTTCTTGAAAAGATCACCGAACCCAAGAAGGGCGCCTACGTATCTCACCCCCGAAAGGGGAGAATCAGGTGTGCGTAGTTCGTGAAGTTTTGCCAAAATGGCCAATTAAACTTTTTCCTTTCTTTTTTTCTTTTCTTGAAACTTTAAAAGAGAAGAAAATAATAAATCTTCAAAAGAATAGACTCTTTTTGCATTTTCACGTTTAAAATTCGTATACAAAATGAAACATATGATTACCAAAGAAAAATCTTTTTTTGGATTTTCAATTTTGAATTTCATATGAAAATGAAACTTGAACCTATTAAAGAAAAATCTTTTTGTAGTTTTCTTTTAAAGATGTATATGAAACACTTACTCTAAATAAAGAGTGAAGAAAATCTTTTTGAATTTTTGAAATAAGATCAACCAAAAATGAAACCTACGACTATTGAGGAAAATTATTATTTTTTTTATTATTTTTTTTTGTATTTTTCTTTTCAAGATATGTATGAAACACCTACTCTAAATAAAGAGTGAAGAAAATCTTTTTAAAATTTTTAAATAAGATCCCCGAACCCACAATAGGTTGCCTACATATCTCACTCCCGAGAGAGGAGAATCAGGGGTGCGTAGTTCGTCCAGATTGGACAATTAACGATTAACTAACAGATTGACCCTAACTTAAGGGACACAACCAAAGACAAACGATGAAAAATGTCAATAAAATCTTTTTTGGAGTTTTCAACTTGATACTTCAAATAAAAATGACACCAACAATTATGAAAGAAAAAAAAATATTTTTGGTATTTTCATTACATGAAATGTACAAATTTCTACCATTTTTTGCATTTTCTTTTATAAAAATTGCTAATTTTTTTTTTTTTGAAAATTTTGAATTATGAATGTATGCTAAAGGAGACAAATTGAGAATCGTTTTTTGATGTTTTGGTTTTTGAACAAATGAGTGTAGAAAATAAAGAAATCTTTTTGAATTTTTGAATTATGAAAAACAAAAGTCATAAAGAACTCTAAAACTACGAAACTCTTTTTTTTCTTTCCGACGCACTTTTCTTTTCTTCTTTTTTTTTTCCACTTTACTTCTAACACAAGTTTTCCCCAAATCAGTCTGTCAAATGACCACGTTACCTTCAGAAATGTAACATTTAGCACATAGGGATGCTTTAGAGGTGAGTCTCTCACAAAGGACCAAGTGGGCCCCGCTAAGTCTCAATATGATGCACATAAGCATGACCTAAAGGCTGACCTACGTTGGAGTTCACTAACAAGGCTGTTCGGGGGAGCGTATGGTCGATAGTGACTGCTTTGCTTTCCATCTACTCCATAACACCGACGGCTCCCCCCCTAAAATAAGGGTGACTCAACTAGAGGTCCTGTACAACACGTGTACCACAGACTTGTTGCAGAAAGAAGGCCTGGGGGTAGACACATGATGCCAGATATAAAAGCGGTAACACTTAGGATAAATACTGTAAAAAAAGAACACGAAATCGCATAAAAGTGATAACAATAACACAAACAAAAATCACAAACAATGCTTATACACTCGTAATGCCAAACAAAGCCGATACGACTCCAAAATAAGCTTGAATTCTGAAATTATTCCCCAGAAGAGTCGCCAGAGCTGTCACACCCCTTTTTCGTACTCCAAAAGATTAGTTTTAAGTTTCGAAAGGATTTTCATTATTAAAGTGACAAAGATGAAAATTTGTTTCGAAAAAGGACTATTTACATTTTTTATTCAGAGTCGCCACTTGGCATAATCCGGTGTGCCAAGTCACCACTGGAAAATCCTTTTCAAAACCATTTGACTCTTTAAACTGATTTGCGAACAGAGATTCCGGCTAAGGAATTCTGTTGACCGAGGGGAAGGTGTTAGGCACCCCTCGATCCCGTGGTTTGACCACAGTCGCTTGGTACAAAGGCACAATGAATATCAACATTTGAAAGCTGACATATAAGATTGGAGACGGCGTCTTTGAGAAGTGAAACGATGTTTTCATCACAGGGAGCAAAATACGCGTTGCACTCTTTTTTTCTTGGCCTAGGTTTTGTCCCAATAAATTTTCCTGGCAATGTTTTTAACGAGGCAACAAACAAACGCGTATTATATGATATGTGTACTCTTTTTCATTCACGAGGAATTTTTTCCCACCGAATTTTTTCCTAGTAAGGTTTTAACGAGACACATCATCTATGGACATCCAAAGGGGAGTGTTATAAAATAATATGTTTATGGTGGATGTCCATAACTCTTCGAAATTAAGTCACTCCTACCCATCTTTTTCATTATGTGTAGTTAATCCTCCATTACTCTACACGCCATTATGAGTGTAACTTTCACACCCATTAACTTCTCCCATAATGTTCTTGTTTAATACCATGATTATGACAGCCCTTTGCATGCCTTTATATGACATTATAAATAGAGGCATAAGGATTCATATTGTATACACTTGAAGAATTGAAACACTTAAAATACTTGTACATTTTATATTTGGAAGAATGAAAAGTTCTCATCTCTTGTCTACTTTTCTTCCATATTGCTACTCTTTTAAATTTATATTAACACTATAATAACAAAATAGTCCCCAAAAAAGTTTAATAGTGACTTTTATAATTGTAATTTCATTTAAAATAATATTAAAAGTTATAAAATCCATATCAATCTATATTGAATTTTTTAAAAAGAAAATTATCTACCTTTTGCTAGAATATTTTAGAATTTTGAATTAAGCAATTCAGACTTTATATTAATTAATAAAGTTTTTACAGTCACATCCAACTTAGTGTATTACAAACAGATATTAAAATCCTGTACGAATTTTTTTCTATAATAAGATTTGAAGTGGATATTGATAAGGATAAAAATGTAGAGTTGTAGTTTTATACGTAGTTAATCCTACTTATCTTTATGCCTCCTATGTTTAGAAAATTTCATTTTCTTCTATACTTGTACCTATATAAATATAACACATTGTATCAATAATATTCACGTTTTTCATAATCATATTCAACTCTTATGTGGTATCAGAGAGTAGAAACCGAATAGGAAGAGAAATATCCAGAGGCATCAGTCATAATAGTGTTCACCGCAACATAAGCATGAATAGGCAGGGCGCATCCTCACACAAGCACATTTTTTTATATCAACATTTCGATCATACTCGTCTTAGTCATCCTCAACTTGGCATTACCAAAGCTTGCGTCTCTTCCTCCAAATGCATTACCAAAGCTTGTGTCTCTTCCTTCAACCTACCATTGGGTGACAATTCAATCACAAGTTCTTGACCTTTAATGTTGTTTGCTTTGGGTTCCCTTTCCAACTATCTCTTTTGGTAATTTTAGATTCTATGTAATTTTTGTTAATCATTCTATACTTGGTTGTAATTAGACGTGACAAAATTTTTCACTAATTATGTTATAATGGTTCAAAATCAATTTCAATTAACAATTAAACATTCTACACCGATGGATAGGTGAATACATTGGCCTTAAATCTACTCTTTTGAAGTTTGGAACCAAAAATGTCACAAGTCATCTATGCACTCCCCAACTAGTTGGCATTGTTGAAAGAAAACATCGTCATGTTATGGGCACTGCTTTAACTCTTCTTCGCCATGCTTCAGTCCTTTTCAAAGTTTGGTCCTTGCTTTCCAATCTGCAGTCACCTCATTAACACACTGTCAACATCAATCCTTGGTCTTAAATCTCCCCTGCTTATTAACACACTGCCAACATCACTTCTTAGTGTTAAATCTCCCCTTCAGTGTCTCTTAATGGGATCCCAAACCCTTTCAAGTCCTTTTCAAAGTTTGGTCCTTGCTTTCCAATCTGCAGTCACACCATTCACACGCTGCCAACACCAATCCTTGATCTTAAATCTCTCCTGCTTATTAACACACTGCCAACATCACTCCTTGGTCTTAAATCTCCCCTTTGGTGTCTCTTAACGGTATCCCAAACCCTTTCAAACTAAGGTACCCCAAACGCTCACTAAGGGTCTTTGTTATCCATGTCCAATCCTTGTGTGTTCATGGGATATTCAATTTTCACAAATAGTAACTCTTGCATAGATCTTGCTACTTTAAAAATCTATATTTCTAGACGTGTCGTATTCGTTAAACATATTTTTCCATTCAAAATCAACTATGCTCAGTTCATATTTTTCCATTCAAAATCAACTATGCTAAGTTCTCTCATCCACAAGTCTCTTACATGGCTAAATGATTTTACCCCAAATACCTTCGGTTAAGCATCCAAATACCCCGAATGACCGGCTGCAATATCATAAGAAGACATAACCCTCCTAAAAAATAAAACTTGGTCTTTAGTTTACGAGTTATGATAATACCTACTAAATCCCATAAGTAGATAAGCCGAATCATAATCCGAAGCTAATCGCAATAGGTTAACTTGGTGAAAATGCCCCTAAAAGGGCTAACTAGGCAATTCAACACAAGCTATAAGCAAAATAATAGAAATAGTTTAAAAGTAGTCATAACACAAAAATCATCCCACGATCTGATAAAGCCAGTACAAGAGCATTTAGTAATAATAATACAATCCAAGTATCCAAAATAGTCAGTACAATCTTTGTCTTAACACTAAAGACTAGACATGAAAGATAGAAGAAAATAGGTGACTCCAACTCCAAGATCTCACCCTATCTTCGGATATCAACGCAACACGAACGTCGATCAACGACGGCAACTAGTACTAGGACCTGCACCAAAAAGATAAAGAAGTCTAGTACACAAACCTGATATTTTGGTCATTTTTTACTTCCTCCGTCTATCTTTACTTGTTCATTTTTCTATTTTTAAATGTTCAACAATACTTGTCCATTTTACAAAATCAATGATTAATTTTATTTATTTCTATCCATTTTACTCTTAACATTAAATACGATTCATTATCTAATGCACTTTTCAAACATTAATGTCAAGACCCGAGCCGAGGCCCTGATCGCGATGGGCATCCCGAACCACGAATTCTCGAGAGACCCCTTAGCATACTATCATAAGCATAACCCATACATAATCAAAGTACAGAAGATATAATGAAATTCAAGAAAAATATATAATACAAACTGTGTCAACAAAATATGACAATACAATACTCAACTTTCGTCTAACCCAGTCTATGAAGCCTCTACTGAACTGAAAACACAAGTCTGACTAAGCCGAGACAAGTGTACCGGACAGACCATAAAATAACTGGAACTAACATCTAGATAGATTATGGGTGTCAAACGGGCCGGGCCGGTCCAACCCGGAACCGACCCTTCTATTTTAACCGGGTTGACGGCCGGTTAAAGGCCGGTTTTGGCGCTAGACGGGCCGGGCCCAACAGTAAAAAAATTAAAACTCACCCTAACCCGGCCCACTTAACCCAACCCGGTCAAACCCACCAAAACCCGGTTAAAAACCGGTCAAATCCGTTTAAAATAAAAATAAAAAATCCAATATACACTACAATTATATACACTATATACACTCCAATATACACTATATACACTCCAATATACACTATATACACTCCAATATATAATATATATTTTTTAAAAAATATATAAACAATTACACATATATACGTACCATTCAATATATAATTATATATGACTATACGTACTACTTTAAATAAAACATATACTATAATAGTATAATATATATATATACACTACAATATATATATATATATATATATATATATATATATATATACTAATTTATAAAACATATACACATTTATACGTTAAATATATACGCTTATAGAAGATATATACACATATATACACACCATTCAATATTTATGTACTACTTGTCTACTTTAAATAAAACATATACTTCAATATATATATATATATATATATATATATATATATACATAGTTATATACTAATTTATAAAACATATACACATGTATATGTTAAATATATACCACTTTAGAAGATATATACACACATATATGCACCATTCAATATATATGTACTACTTTAAATAAAATATATACTACAATATACATATATATATATACAACAATATGTATATATATATAGTTACATACTAATTTATAAAACATATACACTTGTATACGTTAAAGATATACGTCTATAGAAGATATATACACATATATACGCACCATTCAATATATATGTACTACTTTAAATAAAGTATATACTACAATATATATATATATATATATATATATATATATATACTTACATACTAATTTATAAAACATATACACTTGTATACGTTAAATATATACTACTTTAGAAGATATATACACATATATACGCACTATTCAATATATATGTACTGCTTTAAATAAAATATATACTACAATATACATATATATATACAACAATATGTATATATATATAGTTACATACTAATTTATAGAACATATACACTTGTATACGTTAAAGATATACGTCTATAGAAGATATATACACATATATACGCACCATTCAATAATATGTACTACTTTAAATAAAGTATATACTACAATATATATATATATACTACTATATATATATACTTATATACTAATTTATAAAACATATACACTTGTATACGTTAAAGATATAAGTCTATAGAAGATATAAACACATATATACGCGCCATTCAATATATATGTACTACTTTAAATAAATTATATACAAATATATATATATATATATATATATATATATATATATATATATATGATAGTTAATTAATAATATATTAAAAGTAAGTTTTTAATTTAAACTAGAAATTCATTTTAAATCATTTTAAATCAATATATAGGTACTACTTTAAATAAAATATATACTACAATATATATGTATATACTATGTATGTATATATATATATATATAGTTATATACTAATTTATAAAACATATACACTTGTATACGTTAAATATATACGTCTATAGGAGATATATACACATATATACGCACCATTCAATATGTATGTACTACCTTAAATAAAATATATACTACAATATACATATATATGTATTACAATGTATAGATGGTTATATTATACTAATTTATAAAACATATACACTTGTATACGTTAAATATATACATCTATATAAGATATATACACATATATACGCACCAATCAATGTATATGTACTACTTAAAATAAAATATATACTACAATATACATGGATTACAATACATAGATAGTTATATTATACTAATTTATAAAACATATACACTTGTATACGTTAAATAGATACATCTATATAAGATATATACACGTATATACGCACCATTCAATATATATGTCATACATTAAATAAAATATATACTACAATATACATATATATATACTACAATATGAATATATATATAGTTATATACTAATTTGTAAAACATATACACTTGGATACATTAAATATATACATCTGTAGAAGATATATACACATATATACACACCATTCAAAATATATGTACTACTTTAAATAAAATATATACTACAATATACATATATATATATATATATATATATATATATATATATATATATATATATATATATATATATATATACTACAATATGTATATATATATAGTTATATACTAATTTGTAAAACATATACACTTGTATACGTTAAATATATACGTCTAGAGAAGATATATACACATATATACACAACATTCAATGTATATGTACTACTTTAAATAAAATATATACTACAATATACATATATATATATATACTACAATATGTATATATATATAGTTATATACTAATTTGTAAAACACATACACTTGTATATGTTAAATATATACGTCTATAGAAGATATATACACATATATACACTTCTATAGAAGATATCCAATTTATAAAACATATACACATGTACACGTTAAAAATACACTTCGATAGAAGATATATACACGTGTATACGCATCATTCAATGTATATATACTACTACTTATAAAATATACTACATTATATATACATTACAATATATATAGATATACTTATATACTAATTTATAAAACATATACACATGTATACATTAAATATACACTTCTATAGAAGATATATGCACAAATATACAAAACATATGCTACTTAATATAATAAATTAATAATATTTGGTAGTAAATTAATAATATATTAGAAGTAAGTTTTTAATTTAAAGTAGAAAATTAGAAATTCAATTTAAAATTTTAAATCGTTAAATGAAAAAATATAAAAAGCAAGGACTAAGGAGTGAATGAATTTGGAGAATTTTATTGATTGCAAAATGATCCAAAATTTATAATTTACATGAATGAAAAATCTACAAATTATGCATCATTTTTTTCAACTCATTCATGTTAATATTAACGGAAACTTGCATAGGATAGTCGAAGTCAACGGGGGCAAAACCATGCATTGGACTTGATTCTGCTGAGTTCTCCCGTGAAGTCATAATTTCTTCAAGTTTCAGCTCGTCGCTCGGCTCCGGTTTCATTCCTTGGTTTCTTATTTCCGCTCTAATTCAATCTCTGAGGCAAACTAGAACATTCATTGCATTACTTCCCAATGAGTGTCGGTTGTCTCAAAGCTGTTGTCGTCACTGACTAAAGGCGCTCTCTAATTCAACTGTTGACATTGGAACATTCAAGATATCTCTAGCTAATCTTGAAAGCACAAGATATTTTATTTCATTACTCCTCCACCAATCCAACGTGTTGATCCGTCGTCTGCGATCCTCTGGTGCCGTCCGAAGATAATATTTCAGCTCTTCCCGATAAGTTGATGTGTAAGTTCTCTCATCAACACTGTTCCAACAATTTAAATCATAAAATGAATAAAAAAAAATACTATGTGCCGGCCTTTTAGAAGATGATGGCTCCTCGGGAGGATGAGGAGCGACAGTTGGAGTGATATTTGTAGGTAAGACTAAATCAAATAAATCAGCATAGTGATTATATAATTTTTCTATGTAATCCTTTGCATCAGCCGTAGCCGTCCACAATTCAGGTTGTACTTGTTCAGAATCATAGTTAGTATTTATTTCTAAGTTAGTATAAATAAGAGTACTAAAGTGACACATATGATTATATTTCATGCACGGATTTAGCATAGCACCAACCAAGTAAATAGGGAGAATCGGAAAAAAATATTTTTTAAATTTCGTAAACATGGCGCCAACAGCTTCTTTATAACCTTCTTTATTTTTATATTCTTTGAGCAAACCAGAAATATTGGCTATATATGCCAAAATATTACAAACAGTAGGATAATAAGCACCAGAAAATTCAACCGTAGCTACATAAAAATTTTCTAAAAACTTAACAAGATCATTAATTACAACCCAATCAGAATTATGTAGCATGCAATCAGCAGAATCAACAAATGAACCGCAATGTTGGTTAAAAATTAGTGTAATAGGAATTCTATATTTATAACAAGTTTTTAAAAATTCATACGTAGAATTCCATCTAGTATCAATTTCCTCAGGCATCAAAATCGGTGTAAGTTCATTTTCTTGACATTTAACTTTAAATTCTCTAATTCTCGATCTACGATTATTTCCTTGAATAAAACCAACGGCAAGACGAATTTTTTCAATATAAAGCTAAAAAAACTCAAGACCATCTTTTACAATTAAATTATATATATGACATGCACACTTAATATGAAAAATTTCAGGCAAGGGCGGATATAGCATAGATTTTAATTTTTTTATAGCAGTCTTGTTGTTAGAAGCATTATCAAAAGCAATACATAAAATTTTATTTTCGATACCATAATATCCGGCAATTTTAACAATAGAATCAACAATAAATTGTCCAGTATGTTTACGATCTTCATCATATAAAAAAGCAAGAATACGCTTTTGCATCACGAAATTACTATCCATCCAATGACAACGGTTAAATAATTATTTTTATTTACAACACGACCAAGATCAGAAGTTAGGGACAATCTACATTGAATATTTTTTAACAATGTTGATAAATAAAAACAATATTGTGAATGAAGTCTAAAAATATCAGACCGACAAGTAGTTCTAGGAATACCGTTAAACATAGGATTATAAATTGCTTGTATATAACGAATAAAGGCATCAGAAGAAGGAAAATTAAAAGACAAACAACCCACAACTACCATTTTAGCTATTTCTTCCCGGTCCCTCAATTTATTATACTTCTTCGCTACGTGACCGGTTGCTGGGTCCATTCTAGTTTGCGTTGGCCCACCAACATCCCCACCACCTTGTGCAATATTTAACTCTCTTTTGTGATCTTCAGCTATATGTCTCATTAACGTACCCGTACCCCCTTGCTTGCCTCCACTTCTATGCTTATATATTTGTTGATAAATATTGCACTGCACCTCAATATCTGATATACGTTCAAAAAATTGCCATGCAACACTAGTTCTTTTACGAGGTCTTGGGACACTGGAAGGACAGGGAGGGAGATTAACCGATTCAGATCTAACATTAGCATCTCCTACTGCGGATGTCTCAGCAATATTTTCATTATCTTCGTCTAAATTAACCGCATCTACTTCGTTTTCTTCTTCTATACCGTAATTTTTCTGAACTTCTACATATTCCATATCGTGAGCACGTACACCTATTTCTTCCTCAAAAGATGTACCAAGCGGTACCGGAGGCGAAGGCACACGGGTATATCTACTACTTGAACTACCTCTACTGCTAGTAATTCACTTTTTACTACCCCTACCGCTTCCGGGACAAAATTTTTTAACACCTTTAGTAGCGAGGTTTCTTAATTTATCCATAATATAAATTAAATTAAACTAAAAATATTCAAAATACACAAATATAATAAAATTAAATATTAAACAATTAATACAATAAATAAAAATTAAACGTAAGAGATGGAACGACAATACCAAATTTTAAAAGTATCCGAAGGTTGCGACTTTAGAAACTTCCGCTCGTACTTTGTAAACGAAAAATTAAAAAATTAAAGTGAACACTTTAAGAAATTAAATATATTGAATATTTGAGAATTGAGATTTGAGAGAGAATGAGATTTGAGAGAGTAAAAAATTGTGTGAAAAATGATTTGAAGGTGTAGGGTATTTATAGATTTTTTTTTGGGATTAAAAAATCTTTTTAAAAGTTAATTTTTTTTTTTTAATAAATGGGCCCAAACTAGCCGTTTGGACCCAAAAACGGCTACATAGCCGTTGGGCCAACGGCTAGTTTGGCCCAAAATCCTTTTTTTATATATATATTTTTTAAAAAGGTATCTGGGCCGAGCCGGTTAATCGGCGGGCTTGGACCGGGCTTGATCCGGGACGAATTAATCGGGCCCATTTTAAAAAAATAACCGGCCCGGGACCTGGAACCCTAAATCCCTAGGGCTTACCGGCCCAAGTCAAATCGGGTCGGGTTAGCTACGAGGGTCGGGTCGGGACGAATCGGGTCGGCCCACTTGACACCCTTAGAATAGATTGCCTTCTGAAGAAAGAGAGGCTCACCAACTCTGAACGTCTTAGAAAAAATCTACTGGTTTGCAGGACCACGGGACTGGACCTCAGAACTTGAAATATAGAGGGTTAAAATACTCGAAAGTATTGATAAGTAGAATTATCCAAAAATAACATATTTTTACACAACATAAGTGAGAGCATTTCATAAAAACAATTTAGCATAAAGTAAATGAAAATACATAAACATAATTTGATGAGCTTCAAAACATTTTCTTGAAATCATGACTCAACTCTTTATCTTTCTTCTGAGTTAGATAGTACACCCTACAAAACATGAATACCCACGGGTTATATGGGTCCGCCCTTGACTCGACGGCCAAAGCCCCAATCCGAGTTTGCCACAAGGATTGGAGTATCATGAAAAGGTATGCCCAATCCATATCGTGTCATGTCATAATCATTTAATAGCCCCTTTTCGTTCAAAAATTATGTAGATGACCACCCCAAAAGATTCAAACATTTCATAAGAGTGTTCTTAGTTTAAAACACATGCAAACGTAAGCAAAATACTCCCTTTTTAATACTTTATCATGTGGTGGCCAATCCTTTCATAAAACACATACATTTCTTTTAATTAACAGAGTAAACACTTATGAACAAGGAAATTACCCTCTTATAATGTCATAAACAATGTCACCCATAATGATAATAAAGAATTTACTTTCAAATTTGTATTTCATGCATTTGAATAACCAACAACACTTTTAAATAATAAATTTCTGTAATACCCCGAAAAATTCAAACCCATGTTAGAGTCATGTTCCAAGCTCATCCATAGTATATTATAGCTCTTTGATAGTTTTACGAGTGAGATTGATGTGTATTAAGGCCTCAAATAACTCCCAGCTATTAGACGAATCAAAATAATCCTTACCGATTGAATTTTTGGTAAAAATGTTTCTTTAGTCAACTTCAAATGAGCATATCTTTTGCTCTACTAAGAACTTTCCATCTCAAGACCCACCAAATGATAGGAAATTAAATTAGCATTCCAACAATACCAATTTCGCCCAAATCCGATACTCGAGTGAGAAATTATGGCACATTTAGTTCAAAACAGTAGCCCAACGCGATAAGGCCACGTCGCGGTGATGGCCGAAATCACGTTCTGCCTTTTCCAGTGTGTTACCACCATTGGCACCGCGTCGCGCCGAGAGGCCATTTTGCAATTGTCCTTTTCCAGTGGGACACCGCGATTGGCACCGCGTCGCGCCAAGCTTCCAGTTGGGGATCATCCGTTTTCAGAGGCGCAACGCGATAGCACCGCATTGCACCGTTTGGCAAAATGAATTTTTTTTTTCCAGTGGCCCGATGCGATTGTACCGCGTTGCGCCGACATGCAAAATTGAGATTTTCATTTTCGCGATTTAATTTTCAGAGACCATTTGATCTTTTCCCAAGGCCCTAAACTCGTCCAAAACATGAAATTAAAACCCTAAAGAGGCATATATATTCCATTACTCACAAATCCTCTTCAAGCAACTAATCTCCTTTCAAGAACAAAAACCCTAGCTTTCAAAGTTCAAGATCAAAACTCAAAAATTCATCATCAATTCTCACGAATTCATCGCCCTGGGTATGTTAAGTATTTCATCTATGGATTCCTTTCACCCATGGAGTCCAAATATCCAATTCTAAATTCAAAATTTGAATCTTTACAAGTTTTCATGATTTTTAATTGTGATTTTAACCATAAATTTCCAGAAATTGTAATTCTACACCATGTCCACATGAGATTGCCGTCGTTATTCAACCCCACATGTTTTAATAATGTTATTCGTTGATTTAATTCATAATTAGTGATGTTGATGTTGAAATTATGTTATTACGACAAGCTTTAAACTATTCCCATGCTTAGCTTACACTATGAAAATCAAGTGTTTGATAAATGCCTACAAGAATGAATTTTGAATGAATGCTTTCATATTATGTCCCCAAAGTTTTAGTACTATTTTACTATTATTGCTATCGAGTCCTGGGGGTTATGAATACCCGAAAACCTAGCTGTTCATGAACAAGGAAAGTACCCTCTCATCATGTCATAAACGATGTCACCCATAATGATAGTAAAGTATTTACTTTCAAATTTGCAGTACATGCATTTGAATAACCAATAACACTTTTAAACAATAGATTTCATAACAAGTGAGAGAATCTCATAAAAACGCGCTCTCATACAACTTGTCGAAATTCATACAATTCATATACGTGAAAACAATTCAAATTTGAGTACCCAACCCACCTCATAGAGTATACTAAATTCATCATAAAACAGATTCACAATCCATGCTCTTCAACCATGTCAAAACCATCTCATGTGCGAAACCATATACTTTGAAAAACTTGGTTGAACGATAAATTTATGTCCATGGAATTTGGGATAGTCCCACATACCTTTTAGATGAACGAGAATTCAAACAGTTTGAAATCAAATCTTGGAAGTGTGAGCCTTGGAAGAAACCCTAATTTTTTCTTGTTCTTGAGAGGAGAGAGGATTATGAGTGTTTAAAACTGATTAGACATAGATAATAACGCTTATTGGATGATTTAAGTCGTGGAGGAGGAGTTTGAGGTGAGAAAAATACCAAAATACCCCTTTAAAAATATTATATCAGTGCAAAACGGCTCCTACTGACGATTTAGGTGACGGACTGTCACTTCCATGACTGACCGTCGCTCCAACCGTTACAAAATGACCCATTTTTGGTCTTACTGCTTAAGGGTGACAGTCCGGTGCGATGGTCCGTCATCCTAGCCGTCGCGCCTTGGTAGACACACTTTTTGGTAAAACGTACGTAACTTTTTACTCCGATATCAAATTAAGGAGAAACTGATAGCGTTGTAAAGAAGACTCGAAGACCTTTCATTTGGTATATAGTAGACCACCTAACACTCCATATTTTAGAAGTAATGATCGTTGGAGTTTACCCAAGTTGGAACGTTCGCTACAACTCTACCGGTGAAAAAGTTCTCAATTCATCTTTTGAGCTTAATTCATGGACAAACATGTTCCCACACTATATATTTAATCTACATACTTATATTACATAAGTGTCATTGGTGTTTGGGTCTTATACACGTAGAAAGATGGTTCAAAACTTTAGCCAATGCTATAATTAAATTTATTATGTTCAAAGAATAATATAATAAAATTACCCTAATATTAGCTATTTCTTAATTCCTGTGTTAATAGTGTCACACCCTTTTTTTTCAACGCGTACTCCAAAACATTGGAATACATTTTTAAAGTTCGAAAGGGTTTTATTATTTAAGTGACAAGAAATGAAAATTTGTTTCGGAAAAAGGATTATTTGCATTTTTTATTCAGAGTCGCCACTTGGCATAATCCGGTGTGCCAAGTCACCTTTAGAAAATCCTTTTCGAAACCGTTTGACTCTTAAACTGGTTTTGCGAACAAAGATTCCGGTTAAGGAATTCTGTTGACCAAGGGGAAGGTGTTAGGCACCCCTCGATCCCGTGGTTTGACCACAGTCGCCTGGTGGAGGGTATCGACTAATTTGGCATTACAAATGTATAAACCACACAAAAACACATAAAACAATCCATCCAAACACATGAAACAAAACAAATCCAAAATTAGTGTCCAGTCCAATTATACAATCCCGAAATAGAAAAATGCAAAAATATAAACCTACACTAACCTATATTAATCCTAAACTATGCTCCAAAGCTTTACCCGATGCCTCGGGACTTGATAACGAGCGTCCTCCGAGTACAAGATACCTCGGGGCATTCCCCGGATAAAATAATACAAGTGCTTCGGGGCATTCCCCGGTCAAATGAATACATTTCTTAGTGCGGAAAAAATAAAACTATTCAACAAAATTTCAAACACTCCACAGAATTTCCAACATTCAACCGAAGCCACGAATCCTAAATTTTGCCTACCCAAACTACGTTTGCCTAAACCAATCGGCGCATCATGATACTACCCAATCAAACACTCGTATTTGCTTCAAAATAACCAACGACAATAAATCAAAACAATATTCATTCTTTATCAATTCCCACCATCCAACCCCACATTCCTTTTTTTATACCAAATTCCAACGATTCAAGACAGTCATCTCAACAATCCACAACCATCTATTCAATGAAATCGAACACCGAATTAATGTCACCAAAATTCAACCACACATCAGGCAAATCAAACACGTATAGTAAAGTAAAATTAGAAGAGATAGAGTTGGACCTTAAATTTGAAGCTTTCAAACTCAATGTTATTCGAATAAAGAGAGTCCGCACCCGGAAACCTCGAGCCGAACCTTAACACCAACAATCCAACTCGACAAATAAAGATCCGTTCACCGTCACTTTTCACGCCGGGTACTGTTCACCGGTTACTGTTCACCGGTACTGTTCACCGGTACTGTTCACCGGTTACTGTTCACGGTTACTGTTCACCGGTGCTTTTTTTTTTTTTTTTTTTGTGAGGAAGATTATTTTGTCATTGTTGTTACTGTGGAGAAGATGATGATCAAAGCCTTTTTTTTTTTTCTTTTCCTCTTAGAATTTTTCTTTTATAATGGGCATGAATTTGTTATGATGTGGGAATTTTGGTGGGTCCCCCATATATTCTTTCTTTGTGGACAAGAAAAAGGAGGGGGGGGATCATATGGGTAGTTAGGGTAGGTGGAAGCTTTTGATTGGGTAGGTTGTTAGGATAAGATAAATTAGTTAGAGGTATTTTTTTTTGTTTATTTTTGTATTTTTGTATTTTGTGGAGGGATAATTAAACGGGGTAGGGTACACGGTAGGATAACATAAAATGGGTAAAGTGAATAAAAATGGAACTTCAAGAGGACGAAATCACGTGTCTACATCATGCCCCCTTTGACTGTAAACACGCAGTGTTTTCAGACAAAGAAGTAGACAACGAGATAGAATTTTGTCCCGACCATTATTCAAAAGAAGAAACAGAAGAAAGAAGGACTATCAGGTTTTGAATTAGGACAGCCTACCCAACCAAGTTACGAGAGGATCGAGTGACAAGCATCTCAACTTTTGGACGACGGTGGACTATACCGAGCTGGAGAGTCAAGTGAGGTTCCATCGAGGTTCCGGTCCGCGGCTCTGTTATTACATCAAAAATAAAGATTAAAAGCTAAAACATAAAGGAAATTACAAAAATCCTATCTAAACAGCTTTTGTTGGTTCTTGACTCAACTTTCATCACCCTGTTCTCCAGGCGGGCTCCTGACTGGCAATTTCTTTTCCCTTGTTGCTTGGCTTTCAATTGCTTCACTTTGTTGCTTGACACTTTTGTTTCTTCACCCTATTCTCCAGGCGGGCTCCTGACTTGCTATTTCATCACTTTGTTGCTTGACTTTTCATTTTCTTCACTTTGTTCTCCCGGTGGGATCTGAACTTGCTATTTCATCACCCAGTTCTTCAGGCGGGTTCCTGCCTTGCTATTTCATCACCCTGTTCTTCAGGCAGGCTCCTGCCTTGCTATTTCATCACCCTGTTCTTCAGGCGGGCTCCTGCCTTTCTATTTCATCACCCTGTTCTTCAAGCGGGTTCCTGCCTTGCTATTTCATCAACCTGTTCTTCAGGCGGGCTCTTGAAACTCAAAATTAAAACTAGAACGAAAATTATCCCAAACAAGAATTATAAATAATTAGTATTTCATTTTTTGAAAGCATTGTCCCATTTTCAAGGAGGGTCCTGACCAGAAGGTGAAATCCCATTTTTCAGAAGGGTCCTGAGCAGAAAGTAAAAATATCTAAATAAAAACTAAAGTCCCATTTTTCAGGAGGGTCCTGAACTGAAAGTAAAATCTCATTCTTCAGGAGGGTCCTGAACAGAAAGTAAAGACCCATTTTTCAGGAGGGTCCTGAACATAAAGTAAAATCCCATTTTTCAGGAGGGTCCTGAACAGAAAGTAAAATCCCATTTTTCAGGAGGGTCCTGAACAGAAAGTAAAGTCCCATTTTTCAGGAGGGTCCTGAACAGAAAGTAAAATCCCATTTTTCAGGAGGGTCCTGAACAGAAAGTAAAGTCCCATTTTTCAGGAGGGTCCTGAGTAGAAAGTAAAATCCCATTTTTCAGGAGGGTCCTGAACAGAAAGTAAAATCCCATTTTTCAGGAGGGTCCTGAACAGAAAGTAAAATCCCATTTTTCAGGAGGATCCTGAACTGAAAGTAAATTCCCATTTTTCAGGAGGATCCTGAACATAAAGTAAAATCCCATTTTTCAGGAGGGTCCTGAACATAAAGTAAAATCCCATTTTTCAGGAGGGTCCTGAACATAAAGTAAAGTCCCATTTTTCAGGAGGGTCCTGAACATAAAGTAAAATCCCACTTTTCAGGAGGGTCCAGAAGAGAAAGTAAAATCCCATTTTTCAGGAAGGTCCTGAACAGAAAGTAAATTCCCATTTTTCAGGAGGGTCCTGAACATAAAGTAAAATCCCATTTTTCAGGAGGGTCCTGAACATAAAGTAAAATCCCATTTTTCAGGAGGGTCCTGAACAGAAAGTAAAGTCCCATTTTTCAGGAGGGTCCTGAACAGAAAGTAAAGTCCCATTTTTCAGGAGGGTCCTGAACATAAAGTAAAATCCCATTTTTCAGGAGGGTCCTGAACATAAAGTAAATTCCCATTTTTCAGGAGGGTCCTGGACAGAAAGTAAAATCCCATTTTTCAGGAGGGTCCTGAACAGAAAGTAAAGTCCCATTTTTCAGGAGGGTCCTGAACAGAAAGTAAAATCCCATTTTTCAGGAGGGTCCTGAACAGAAAGTAAAATCCCATTTTTCAGGAGGGTCCTGATCCCATTTTTCAGGAGGGTCCTGAACAGAAAGTAAAGTCCCATCTTTCAGGAGGGTCCTGAACAGAAAGTAAAGTCCCATTTTTTAGGAGGGTCCTGAACAGAAAGTAAAGTCCCATTTTTCAGGAGGGTCCTGAACAGAAAGTAAAATCCCATTTTCAGGAGGGTCCTGAACAGAAAGTAAAGTCCCATTTTTCAGGAGAGTCCTGAACATAAAGTAAAATCCCATTTTTCAGGAGGGTCCTGAACAAAAATAAAATCCCATTTTTCAGGAGGGTCCTGAACAGAAAGTAAATTCCCATTTTTCAGGAGGGTCCTGAACATAAAGTAAAATCCCATTTTTCAGGAGGGTCCTGAACAGAAAGTAAAATCCCATTTTTCAGGAGGGTCCTGAACATAAAGTAAAATCCCATTTTACAAGAGGGTCCTGAACAAAAAGTAAATTCCCATTTTTCAGGAGGGTCCTGAACAGAAAGTAAAATCCCATTTTTCAGGAGGGTCCTGAACAGAAAGTAAAGTCCCATTTTTCAGGAGGGTCCTGAACAGAAAGTAAAGTCCCATTTTTCAGGAGAGTCCTGAACATAAAGTAAAATCCCATTTTTCAGGAGGGTCCTGAACAGAAAGTAAATTCCAATTTTTCAGGAGGGTCCTGAACATAAAGTAAAATCCCATTTTTCCGGAGGGTCATGAACAGAAAGTAAAGTCCCATTTTTCAGGAAGGTCCTGAACAGAAAGTAAAGTCCCATTTTTCAGGAGGGTCCTGAACAGAAAGTAAAATCCCATTTTTCAAGAGGGTCCTGAACAGAAAGTAAAATCCCATTTTTCAGGAGGGTCCTGAACAGAAAGTAAAGTCCCATTTTTCAGGAGGGTCCTGAACAGAAAGTAAAGTCCCATTTTTCAGGAGGGTCCTGAACAGAAAGTAAAATCCCATTTTTCAGGAGGGTCCTGAACAGAAAGTAAAGTCCCATTTTTCAGGAGGGTCCTGAACAGAAAGTAAAGTCCCATTTTTCAGGAGGGTCCTGAACAGAAAGTAAAATCCCATTTTTCAGGAGGGTCCTGAACAGAAAGTAAAGTCCCATTTTTCAGGAGGGTCCTGAACAGAAAGTAAAGTCCCATTTTTCAGGAGGGTCCTGAACAGAAAGTAAAATCCCATTTTTCAGGAGGGTCCTGAACAGAAAGTAAAGTCCCATTTTTCAGGAGGGTCCTGAACAGAAAGTAAAGTCCCATTTTTCAGGAGGGTCCTGAACAGAAAGTAAAATCCCATTTTTCAGGAGGGTCCTGAAGAAAAGTAAAGTCCCATTTTTCAGGAGGGTCCTGAACAGAAAGTAAAGTCCCATTTTTCAGGAGGGTCCTGAACATAATTTAAAATCCCATTTTTCAGGAGGGTCCTGAACAGAAAGTAAATTCCCATTTTTCAGGAGGGTCCTGAACAGAAAGTAAAATTCCATTTTTCTGGAGAGTCCTGAACAGAAAGTAAAATCCCATTTTTCAGGAGGGTCCTGAACAGAAAGTAAAGTCCCATTTTTCAGGAGGGTCCTGAACAGAAAGTAAAGTCCCATTTTTCAGGAGGGTCCTGAACATAAAGTAAAATCCCATTTTTAGGGAGGGTCCTGAACAGAAAGTAAAGTCCCATTTTTCAGGAGGGTCCTGAACATAAAGTAAAATCCCATATTTCAGGAGGGTCCTGAACAGAAAGTAAAATCCCATTTTTCAGGAGGGTCCTGAACAGAAAGTAAAATCTCATTTTTCAGGAGGGTCCTGAACAGAAAGTAAAGTCCCATTTTTCAGGAGGGTCCTGAACAGAAAGTAAACTCCCATTTTTCAGGAGGGTCCTGAACAGAAAGTAAAGTCTCATTTTTTAGGAGGGTCCTGAACATAAAGTAAAATCCCATTTTTCAGGAGGGTCCTGAACAGAAAGTAAAGTCCCATTTTTCGGGAGGGTCCTGAACAGAAAGTAAAATCCCATTTTTGAGGAGGGTCCTGAGCAGAAAGTAAAGTCCCATTTTTCAGGAGGGTCCTGAACAGAAAGTTAAATCCCATTTTTCAGGAGGGTCCTGAACATAAAGTAAAATCCCATTTTTCAGGAGGGTCCTGAACAGAAAGCAAATTCCCATTTTTTAGGAGGGTCCTGAACATAAAGTAAAATCCCATTTTTCAGGAGGGTCCTGAACAGAAAGTAAAATCCCATTTTTCAGGAGGGTCCTGAACATAAAGTAAAATCCCATTTTTCAGGAGGGTCCTGAACATAAAGTAAAATCCCATTTTTCAAGAGGGTCCTGAACAGAAAGTAAAATCCCATGTTTCAGGAGGGTCTTGAATAGAAAGTAAAGTACCATTTTTCAGGAGGGTCCTGAACAGAAAGTAAAATCCCATTTTTCAGGAGGGTCCTGAACAGAAAGTAAAATCCCATTTTTCAGGAGGGTCCTGATCCCATTTTTCAGGAGGGACCTGAACAGAAAGTAAAGTCCCATCTTTCAGGAGGGTCCTGAACAGAAAGTAAAGTCCCATTTTTCAGGAGGGTCCTAAACAGAAAGTAAATTCCCATTTTTCAGGAGGGTCCTGAAAAGAAAGTAAAATCCCATTTTTCAGGAGAGTCCTTAACAGAAAGTAAAGTCCCATTTTTCAGGTGGGTCCTGAACATAAAGTAAAATCCCATTTTTCAGGAGGGTCCTGAACATAAATAAAATCCCATTTTTCAGGAGTGTCCTGAACAGAAAGTAAATTCCCATTTTTCAGGAGGGTCCTGAACATAAAGTAAAATCCCATTTTTCAGGAGGGTCCTGAACATAAAGTAAAATCCCATTTTTCAGGAGGGTCCTGAACATAAAGTAAAATCCCATTTTTCAGGAGGGTCCTGAACAAAAAGTAATTTCGCATTTTTCAAGAGGGTCCTGAACATAAAGTAAAATCCCATTTTTCAGGAGGGTCCTGAACAGAAAGTAAAGTCCCATTTTTCAGGAGGGTCCTGAACATAAAGTAAAATCCCACTTTTCAGGAGGGTCCAGAACAGAAAGTAAAATCCCATTTTTCAGGAGGGTCCTGAACAGAAAGTAAATTCCCATTTTTCAGGAGGGTCCTGAACATAAAGTAAAATCCCATTTTTCAGGAGGGTCCTGAACATAAAGTAAAATCCCATTTTTCAGGAGGTTCCTGAACAGAAAGTAAAGTCCCATTTTTCAGGAGGGTCCTGAAATGAAAGTAAAGTCCCATTTTTCAGGAGGGCCCTGAACATAAAGTAAAATCCCATTTTTCAGGAGGGTCCTGAACATAAAGTAAATTCCCATTTTTCAGGAGGGTCCTGGACAGAAAGTAAAATCCCATTTTTCAGGAGGGTCCTGAACAGAAAGTAAAATCCCATTTTTCAGGAGGGTCCTGAACAGAAAGTAAAATCCCATTTTTCAGGAGGGTCCTGAACAGAAAGTAAAATCCCATTTTTCAGGAGGGTCCTGATCCCATTTTTCAGGAGGGTCCTGAATAGAAAGTAAAGTCCCATCTTTCAGGAGGGTCCTGAACAGAAAGTAAAATCCCATTTTCAGGAGGGTCCTGAACAGAAAGTAAAGTCCCATTTTTCAGGAGAGTCCTGAACATAAAGTAAAATCCCATTTTTCAGGAGGGTCCTGAACAAAAATAAAATCCCATTTTTCAGGAGGGTCCTGAACAGAAAGTAAATTCCCATTTTTCAGGAGGGTCCTGAACATAAAGTAAAATCCCATTATTCAGGAGGGTCCTGAACAGAAAGTAAAATCCCATTTTTCAGGAGGGTCCTGAACATAAAGTAAAATCCCATTTTACAAGAGGGTCCTGAACAATAAGTAAATTCCCATTTTTCAGGAGGGTCCTGAACAGAAAGTAATATCCCATTTTTCAGGAGGGTCCTGAACAGAAAGTAAAGTCCCATTTTTCAGGAGGGTCCTGAACAGAAAGTAAAGTCCCATTTTTCAGGAGAGTCCTGAACATAAAGTAAAATCCCATTTTTCAGGAGGGTCCTGAACAGAAAGTAAATTCCCATTTTTCAGGAGGGTCCTGAACATAAAGTAAAATCCCATTTTTCCGGAGGGTCATGAACATAAAGTAAAGTCCCATTTTTCAGGAGGGTCCTGAACAGAAAGTAAAGTCCCATTTTTCAGGAGGGTCCTGAACAGAAAGTAAATTCCCATTTTTCAGGAGGGTCCTGAACAGAAAGTAAAATCCCATTTTTCAGGAGGGTCCTGAACAGAAAGTAAAATCCCATTTTTCAGGAGGGTCCTGAACAGAAAGTAAAGTCCCCTTTTTCAGGAGGGTCCTGAACAGAAAGTAAAGTCCCATTTTTCAGGAGGGTCCTGAACAGAAAGTAAAATCCCATTTTTCAGGAGGGTCCTGAACAGAAAGTAAAGTCCCATTTTTCAGGAGGGTCCTGAACAGAAAGTAAAATCCCATTTTTCAGGAGGGTCCTGAACAGAAAGTAAAATCCCATTTTTCAGGAGGGTCCTGAACAGAAAGTAAAGTCCCATTTTTCAGGAGGGTCCTGAACAGAAAGTAAAATCCCATTTTTCAGGAGGGTCCTGAACAGAAAGTAAAGTCCCATTTTTCAGGAGGGTCCTGAACAGAAAGTAAAGTCCCATTTTTCAGGAGGGTCCTGAACATAATGTAAATTCCCATTTTTCAGGAGGGTCCTGAACAGAAAGTAAATTCCCATTTTTCAGGAGGGTCCTGAACAGAAAGTAAAATCCCATTTTTCAGGAGGGTCCTGAACAGAAAGTAAAATCCCATTTTTCAGGAGGGTCCTGAACAGAAAGTAAAGTCCCATTTTTCAGGAGGGTCCTGAACAGAAAGTAAAGTCCCATTTTTCAGGAGGGTCCTGAACATAAAGTAAAATCCCATTTTTAGGGAGGGTCCTGAACAGAAAGTAAAGTCCCATTTTTCAGGAGGGTCCTGAACATAAAGTAAAATCCCATATTTCAGGAGGGTCCTGAACAGAAAGTAAAATCCCATTTTTCAGGAGGGTCCTGAACAGAAAGTAAAATCTCATTTTTCAGGAGGGTCCTGAACAGAAAGTGAAGTCCCATTTTTCAGGAGGGTCCTGAACAGAAAGTAAACTCCCATTTTTCAGGAGGGTCCGGAACAGAAAGTAAAGTCTCATTTTTTAGGAGGGTCCTGAACATAAAGTAAAATCCCATTTTTCAGGAGGGTCCTGAACAGAAAGTAAAATCCCATTTTTCTGGAGGGTCCTGAACAGAAAGTAAATTCCCATTTTTCAGGAGGGTCCTGAACATAAAGTAAAATCCCATTTTTCAGGAGGGTCCTGAACAGAAAGTAAAATCCCATTTTTCAGGAGGGTCCTGAACAGAAAGTTAGTCCCATTTTTCAGGAGGGTCCTGAACAGAAAGTAAATTCCCATTTTTCATGAGGGTCCTGAACATAAAGTAAAATCCCATTTTTCAGGAGGGTCCTGAACAGAAAGTAAAGTCCCATTTTTCAGGAGGGTCCTGAACAGAAAGTAAATTCCCATTTTTCAGGAGGGTCCTGAACAGAAAGAAAAATCCCATTTTTCAGGAGGGTCCTGATCCCATTTTTCAGGAGGGTCCTGAACAGAAAGTAAAGTCCCATTTTTCAGGAGGGTCTTGAACATAATGTAAAATCCCATTTATCAGGAGGGAGCTGAACAGAAAGTAAAGTCCCATTTTTCAGGAGGGTCCTGAACATAAAGTAAAATCCCATTTTTCAGGAGGGTCCTGAACAGAAAGTAAATTCCCATTTTTCAGGAGGGTCCATAACATAAAGTAAAATCCCATATTTCAGGAGGGTCCTGAACAGAAAGTAAAATCCCATTTTTCAGGAGGGTCCTGAACAGAAAGTAAAATCTCATTTTTCAGGAGGGTCCTGAACAGAAAGTAAATTCCCATTTTCCAGGAGGGTCCTGAACATAAAGTAAAATCCCATTTTTCAGGAGTATCCTGAACAGAAAGTAAAATCCCATTTTTCAGGAGGGTCCTGAACAAAAAGTAAATTCCCATTTTTCAAGAGGGTCCTGAATATAAAGTAAAATCCCATTTTTCAGGAGGGTCCTGAACAGAAAGTAAAATCCCATTTTTCAGGAGGGTCCTGAACAGAAAGTAAAGTCCCATTTTTCAGGAGGGTCCTGAACATAAAGTAAAATCCCACTTTTCAGGAGGGTCTAGAACAGAAAATAAAATCCTATTTTTCAGGAGGGTCCTGAACAGAAAGTAAATTCCCATTTTTCAGGAGGGTCCTGAACATAAAGTAAAATCCCATTTTTCAGGAGGGTCCTGAACATAAAGTAAAATCCAATTTTTCAGGAGGGTCCTGAACAGAAAGTAAAGTCCCATTTTTCAGGAGGGTCCTGAACAGAAAGTAAAGTCCCATTTTTCAGGAGGGTCCTGAACATAAAGTAAAATCCCATTTTTCAGGAGGGTCCTGAACAGAAAGTAAAATCCCATTTTCAGGAGGGTCCTGGACATAAAGTAAAATCCCATTTTTCAGGAGGGTCCTGAACAGAAAGTAAAATCCCATTTTTCAGGAGGGTCCTGAACAGAAAGTAAAATCCCATTTTTCAGGAGGGTCCTGATCCCATTTTTCAGGAGGGTCCTGAACAGAAAGTAAAGTCCCATCTTTCAGGAGGGTCCTGAACAGAAAGTAAAGTCCCATTTTTTAGGAGGGTCCTGAACAGAAAGTAAAGTCCCATTTTTCAGGAGGGTCCTGAACAGAAAGTAAAATCCCATTTTCAGGAGGGTCCTGAACAGAAAGTAAAGTCCCATTTTTCAGGAGAGTCCTGAACATAAAGTAAAATCCCATTTTTCAGGAGGGTCCTGAACAAAAATAAAATCCCATTTTTCAGGAGGGTTCCTTAACAGAAAGTAAATTCCCATTTTTCAGGAGGGTCCTGAACATAAAGTAAAATCCCATTTTTCAGGAGGGTCCTGAACAGAAAGTAAAATCCCATTTTTCAGGAGGGTCCTGAACATAAAGTAAAATCCCATTTTACAAGAGGGTCCTGAACAAAAAGTAAATTCCCATTTTTCAAGAGGGTCCTGAACAGAAAGTAAAATCCCATTTTTCAGGAGGGTCCTGAACAGAAAGTAAAGTCCCATTTTTCAGGAGGGTCCTGAACAGAAAGTAAAGTCCCATTTTTCAGGAGAGTCCTGAACATAAAGTAAAATCCCATTTTTCAGGAGGGTCCTGAACAGAAAGTAAATTCCCATTTTTCAGGAGGGTCCTGAACATAAAGTAAAATCCCATTTTTCCGGAGGGTCATGAACAAAAAGTAAAGTCCCATTTTTCAGGAGGGTCCTGAACAGAAAGTAAAGTCCCATTTTTCAGGAGGGTCCTGAACAGAAAGTAAATTCCCATTTTTCAGGAGGGTCCTGAACAGAAAGTAAAATCCCATTTTTCAGGAGGGTCCTGAACAGAAAGTAAAATCCCATTTTTCAGGAGGGTCCTGAACAGAAAGTAAAGTCCCATTTTTCAGGAGGGTCCTGAACAGAAAGTAAAATCCCATAACCCAGGAGGGTCCTGAACAGAAAGTAAAGTCCCAATTTTTCAGGAGGGTCCTGAACAGAAAGTAAAGTCCCATTTTTCAGGAGGGTCCTGAACAGAAAGTAAAGTCCCATTTTTCAGGAGGGTCCTGAACATAAAGTAAAATCCCATTTTTCAGGAGGGTCCTGAACAGAAAGTAAAATCCCATTTTCAGGAGGGTCCTGGACATAAAGTAAAATCCCATTTTTCAGGAGGGTCCTGAACAGAAAGTAAAATCCCATTTTTCAGGAGGGTCCTGAACAGAAAGTAAAATCCCATTTTTCAGGAGGGTCCTGATCCCATTTTTCAGGAGGGTCCTGAACAGAAAGTAAAGTCCCATCTTTCAGGAGGGTCCTGAACAGAAAGTAAAGTCCCATTTTTTAGGAGGGTCCTGAACAGAAAGTAAAGTCCCATTTTTCAGGAGGGTCCTGAACAGAAAGTAAAATCCCATTTTCAGGAGGGTCCTGAACAGAAAGTAAAGTCCCATTTTTCAGGAGAGTCCTGAACATAAAGTAAAATCCCATTTTTCAGGAGGGTCCTGAACAAAAATAAAATCCCATTTTTCAGGAGGGTTCCTTAACAGAAAGTAAATTCCCATTTTTCAGGAGGGTCCTGAACATAAAGTAAAATCCCATTTTTCAGGAGGGTCCTGAACAGAAAGTAAAATCCCATTTTTCAGGAGGGTCCTGAACATAAAGTAAAATCCCATTTTACAAGAGGGTCCTGAACAAAAAGTAAATTCCCATTTTTCAAGAGGGTCCTGAACAGAAAGTAAAATCCCATTTTTCAGGAGGGTCCTGAACAGAAAGTAAAGTCCCATTTTTCAGGAGGGTCCTGAACAGAAAGTAAAGTCCCATTTTTCAGGAGAGTCCTGAACATAAAGTAAAATCCCATTTTTCAGGAGGGTCCTGAACAGAAAGTAAATTCCCATTTTTCAGGAGGGTCCTGAACATAAAGTAAAATCCCATTTTTCCGGAGGGTCATGAACAAAAAGTAAAGTCCCATTTTTCAGGAGGGTCCTGAACAGAAAGTAAAGTCCCATTTTTCAGGAGGGTCCTGAACAGAAAGTAAATTCCCATTTTTCAGGAGGGTCCTGAACAGAAAGTAAAATCCCATTTTTCAGGAGGGTCCTGAACAGAAAGTAAAGTCCCATTTTTCAGGAGGGTCCTGAACAGAAAGTAAAATCCCATAACCCAGGAGGGTCCTGAACAGAAAGTAAAATCCCATTTTTCAGGAGGGTCCTGAACAGAAAGTAAAATCTCATTTTTCAGGAGGGTCCTGAACAGAAAGTAAAGTCCCATTTTTCAGGAGGGTCCTGAACAGAAAGTAAACTCCCATTTTTCAGGAGGGTCCTGAACAGAAAGTAAAGTCTCATTTTTTAGGAGGGTCCTGAACATAAAGTAAAATCCCATTTTTCAGGAGGGTCCTGAACAGAAAGTAAAATCCCATTTTTCTGGAGGGTCCTGAACAGAAAGTAAATTCCCATTTTTCAGAAGGGTCCTGAACATAAAGTAAAATCCCATTTTTCAGGAGGGTCCTGAACAGAAAGTAAAATCCCATTTTTCAGGAGGGTCCTGAACAGAAAGTTAGTCCCATTTTTCAGGAGGGTCCTGAACAGAAAGTAAATTCCCATTTTTCATGAGGGTCCTGAACATAAAGTAAAATCCCATTTTTCAGGAGGGTCCTGAACAGAAAGTAAAGTCCCATTTTTCAGGAGGGTCCTGAACAGAAAGTAAATTCCCATTTTTCAAGAGGGTCCTGAACAGAAAGAAAAATCCCATTTTTCAGGAGGGTCCTGATCCCATTTTTCAGGAGAGTCCTGAACAGAAAGTAAAGTCCCATTTTTCAGGAGGGTCTTGAACATAATGTAAAATCCCATTTATCAGGAGGGAGCTGAACAGAAAGTAAAGTCCCATTTTTCAGGAGGGTCCTGAACATAAAGTAAAATCCCATTTTTCAGGAGGGTCCTGAACAGAAAGTAAATTCCCATTTTTCAGGAGGGTCCATAACATAAAGTAAAATCCCATATTTCAGGAGGGTCCTGAACAGAAAGTAAAATCCCATTTTTCAGGAGGGTCCTGAACAGAAAGTAAAATCTCATTTTTCAGGAGGGTCCTGAACAGAAAGTAAATTCCCATTTTTCAGGAGGGTGCTGAACATAAAGTAAAATCCCATTTTTCAGGAGTATCCTGAACAGAAAGTAAAATCCCATTTTTCAGGAGGGTCCTGAACATAAAGTAAAATCCCATTTTTCAGGAGGGTCCTGAACAAAAAGTAAATTCCCATTTTTCAAGAGGGTCCTGAATATAAAGTAAAATCCCATTTTTCAGGAGGGTCCTGAACAGAAAGTAAAATCCCATTTTTATGGAGGGTCCTGAACAGAAAGTAAAGTCCCATTTTTCAGGAGGGTCCTGAACATAAAGTAAAATCCCACTTTTCAGGAGGGTCTAGAACAGAAAATAAAATCCTATTTTTCAGGAGGGTCCTGAACAGAAAGTAAATTCCCATTTTTCAGGAGGGTCCTGAACATAAAGTAAAATCCCATTTTTCAGGAGGGTCCTGAACATAAAGTAAAATCCAATTTTTCAGGAGGGTCCTGAACAGAAAGTAAAGTCCCATTTTTCAGGAGGGTCCTGAACAGAAAGTAAAGTCCCATTTTTCAGGAGGGTCCTGAACATAAAGTAAAATCCCATTTTTCAGGAGGGTCCTGAACAGAAAGTAAAATCCCATTTTCAGGAGGGTCCTGGACATAAAGTAAAATCCCATTTTTCAGGAGGGTCTTGAACAGAAAGTAAAATCCCATTTTTCAGGAGGGTCCTGAACAGAAAGTAAAATCCCATTTTTCAGGAGGGTCCTGATCCCATTTTTCAGGAGGGTCCTGAACAGAAAGTAAAGTCCCATCTTTCAGGAGGGTCCTGAACAGAAAGTAAAGTCCCATTTTTTAGGAGGGTCCTGAACAGAAAGTAAAGTCCCATTTTTCAGGAGGGTCCTGAACAGAAAGTAAAATTCCCATTTTCAGGAGGGTTCTGAACAGAAAGTAAAGTCCCATTTTTCAGGAGAGTCCTGAACATAAAGTAAAATCCCATTTTTCAGGAGGGTCCTGAACAAAAATAAAATCCCATTTTTCAGGAGGGTTCCTTAACAGAAAGTAAATTCCCATTTTTCAGGAGGGTCCTGAACATAAAGTAAAATCCCATTTTTCAGGAGGGTCCTGAACAGAAAGTAAAATCCCATTTTTCAGGAGGGTCCTGAACATAAAGTAAAATCCCATTTTACAAGAGGGTCCTGAACAGAAAGTAAAATCCCATTTTTCAGGAGGGTCCTGAATAGAAAGTAAAGTCCCATTTTTCAGGAGGGTCCTGAACAGAAAGTAAAGTCCCATTTTTCAGGAGAGTCCTGAACATAAAGTAAAATCCCATTTTTCAGGAGGGTCCTGAACAGAAAGTAAATTCCCATTTTTCAGGAGGGTCCTGAACATAAAGTAAAATCCCATTTTTCCGGAGGGTCCTGAACAGAAAGTAAAGTCCCATTTTTCAGGAGGGTCCTGAACAGAAAGTAAAGTCCCATTTTTCAGGAGGGTCCTGAACAGAAAGTAAATTCCCATTTTTCAGGAGGGTCCTGAACAGAAAGTAAAATCCCATTTTTCAGGAGGGTCCTGAACAGAAAGTAAAATCCCATTTTTCAGGAGGGTCCTGAACAGAAAGTAAAGTCCCATTTTTCAGGAGGGTCCTGAACAGAAAGTAAAGTCCCATTTTTCAGGAGGGTCCTGAACAGAAAGTAAAATCCCATTTTTCAGGAGGGTCCTGAACAGAAAGTAATTCGCATTTTTCAGGAGGGTCCTGAACAAAAAGTAAAGTCCCATTTTTCAGGAGGGTCATGAACATAATGTAA
Source organism: Capsicum pubescens (assembly GCA_030864215.1). NCBI lineage: Eukaryota > Viridiplantae > Streptophyta > Magnoliopsida > Solanales > Solanaceae > Capsicum > Capsicum pubescens. Next base: position 415,532,420 of record CM061548.1, read on the forward strand.
AATCCCATTTTTCAGGAGGGTGCTGAACAGAAAGTTAAGTCCCATTTTTCAGGAGGGTCCTGAACATAAAGTAAAATCCCATTTTTCAGGAGGGTCCTGAACAGAAAGTAAAGTCCCATTTTTCAGGAGGGTCCTGAACATAAAGTAAAATCCCATATTTCAGGAGGGTCCTGAACAGAAAGTAAAATCCCATTTTTCAGGAGGGTCCTGAACAGAAAGTAAAATCTCATTTTTCAGGAGGGTCCTGAACAGAAAGTAAAATCCCATTTTTCAGGAGGGTCCTGATCCCATTTTTCAGGAGGGTCCTGAACAGAAAGTAAAGTCCCATCTTTCAGGAGGGTCCTGAACAGAAAGTAAAGTCCCATTTTTTAGGAGGGTCCTGAACAGAAAGTAAAGTCCCATTTTTCAGGAGGGTCCTGAAAAGAAAGTAAAATCCCATTTTCAGGAGGGTCCTGAACAGAAAGTAAAGTCCCATTTTTCAGGAGAGTCCTGAACATAAAGTAAAATCCCATTTTTCAGGAGGGTCCTGAAAAAAAATAAAATCCCATTTTTCAGGAGGGTCCTGAACAGAAAGTAAATTCCCATTTTTCAGGAGGGTCCTGAACATAAAGTAAAATCCCATTTTTCAGGAGGGTCCTGAACAGAAAGTAAAATCCCATTTTTCAGGAGGGTCCTGAACATAAAGTAAAATCCCATTTTACAAGAGGGTCCTGAACAAAAAGTAAATTCCCATTTTTCAGGAGGGTCCTGAACAGAAAGTAAAATCCCATTTTTCAGGAGGGTCCTGAACAGAAAGTAAAGTCCCATTTTTCAGGAGAGTCCTGAACATAAAGTAAAATCCCATTTTTCAGGAGGGTCCTGAACAGAAAGTAAATTCCCATTTTTCAGGAGGGTACCTGAACATAAAGTAAAATCCCATTTTTCCGGAGGGTCATGAACAGAAAGTAAAGTCCCATTTTTCAGGAGGGTCCTGAACAGAAAGTAAAGTCCCATTTTTCAGGATGGTCCTGAACAGAATGTAAATTCCCATTTTTCAGGAGGGTCCTGAACAGAAAGTAAAATCCCATTTTTCAGGAGGGTCCTGAACAGAAAGTAAAATCCTATTTTTCAGGAGGGTCCTAAACAGAAAGTAAAGTCCCATTTTTCAGGAGGGTCCTGAACAGAAAGTAAAGTCCCATTTTTCAGGAGGGTCCTGAACAGAAAGTAAAATCCCATTTTTCAGGAGGGTCCTGAACAGAAAGTAAAGTCCCATTTTTCAGGAGGGTCCTGAACAGAAAGTAAAGTCCCATTTTTCAGGAGGGTCCTGAACATAATGTAAAATCCCATTTTTCAGGAGGGTGCTGAACAGAAAGTAAAGTCCTATTTTTCAGGAGGGTCCTGAACATAAAGTATTATCCCATTTTTCAGGAGGGTCCTGAACAGAAAGTAAAGTCCCATTTTTCAGGAGGGTCCTGAACATAAAGTAAAATCCCATATTTCAAGAGGGTCCTGAACAGAAAGTAAAATCCCATTTTTCAGGAGGGTCCTGAACAGAAAGTAAAATCTCATTTTTCAGGAGGGTCCTGAACAGAAAGTAAACTCCCATTTTTCAGGAGGGTCCTGAACAAAAAGTAAAGTCTGATTTTTTCAGAGGGTCAAGAACATAAAGTAAAATCCCATTTTTCAGGAGGGTCCTGAACAGAAAGTAAAATCCCATTTTTCTGGAGGGTCCTGAACAGAAAGTAAATTCCCATTTTTAAGGAGGGTCCTGAACATAAAGTAAAATCCCATTTTTCAGGAGGGTCCTGAACAGAAAGTAAAATCCCATTTTTCAGGAGGGTCCTGAACAGAAAGTAAAATCCCATTTTTCAGGAGGGTCCTGAACATAAATTAAAGTCCCATTTTTCAGTAGGGTCCTGAACATAAAGTAAAATCCCATTTTTCAGGAGGGTCCTGAAAAGAAAGTAAAATCCCATTTTTCAGGAGGGTCCTGAACAGAAAGTAAAATCCCATTTTTCAGGAGGGTCCTGAACAGAAAGTAAATTCCCATTTTTCAGGAGGGTCCTAAACATAAAGTAAAATCCCATTTTTCAGGAGGGTCTTGAACAGAAAGTAAAGTCCCATTTTTCAGGAGGGTCCTGAACAGAAAGTAAAGTCCCATTTTTTGGGAGGGTCCTGAACAGAAAGTAAAGTCCCATTTTTCGGGAGGGTCCTGAACAGAAAGTAAAATCCCATTTTTCAGGAGGGTCCTGAACAAAAATAAAATCCCATTTTTCAGGAGGGTCCTGAACAGAAAGTAAATTCCCATTTTTCAGGAGGGTCCTGAACATAAAGTAAAATCCCATTATTCAGGAGGGTCCTGAACAGAAAGTAAAATCCCATTTTTCAGGAGGGTCCTGAACATAAAGTAAAATCCCATTTTACAAGAGGGTCCTGAACAATAAGTAAATTCCCATTTTTCAGGAGGGTCCTGAACAGAAAGTAATATCCCATTTTTCAGGAGGGTCCTGAACAGAAAGTAAAGTCCCATTTTTCAGGAGGGTCCTGAACAGAAAGTAAAGTCCCATTTTTCAGGAGAGTCCTGAACATAAAGTAAAATCCCATTTTTCAGGAGGGTCCTGAACAGAAAGTAAATTCCCATTTTTCAGGAGGGTCCTGAACATAAAGTAAAATCCCATTTTTCCGGAGGGTCATGAACATAAAGTAAAGTCCCATTTTTCAGGAGGGTCCTGAACAGAAAGTAAAGTCCCATTTTTCAGGAGGGTCCTGAACAGAAAGTAAATTCCCATTTTTCAGGAGGGTCCTGAACAGAAAGTAAAATCCCATTTTTCAGGAGGGTCCTGAACAGAAAGTAAAATCCCATTTTTCAGGAGGGTCCTGAACAGAAAGTAAAGTCCCCTTTTTCAGGAGGGTCCTGAACAGAAAGTAAAGTCCCATTTTTCAGGAGGGTCCTGAACAGAAAGTAAAATCCCATTTTTCAGGAGGGTCCTGAACAGAAAGTAAAGTCCCATTTTTCAGGAGAGTCCTGAACATAAAGTAAAATCCCATTTTTCAGGAGGGTCCTGAACAGAAAGTAAATTCCCATTTTTCAGGAGGGTCCTGAACATAAAGTAAAATTCCATTTTTCCGGAGGGTCATGAACAGAAAGTAAAGTCCCATTTTTCAGGAGGGTCCTGAACAGAAAGTAAAGTCCCATTTTTCAGGATGGTCCTGAACAGAATGTAAATTCCCATTTTTCAGGAGGGTCCTGAACAGAAAGTAAAATCCCATTTTTCAGGAGGGTCCTGAACAGAAAGTAAAATCCCATTTTTCAGGAGGGTCCTAAACTTAAAGTAAAGTCCCATTTTTCAGGAGGGTCCTGAACAGAAAGTAAAGTCCCATTTTTCAGGAGGGTCCTGAACAGAAAGTAAAATCCCATTTTTCAGGAGGGTCCTGAACAGAAAGTAAAGTCCCATTTTTCAGGAGGGTCCTGAACAGAAAGTAAAGTCCCATTTTTCAGGAGGGTCCTGAACATAATGTAAAATCCCATTTTTCAGGAGGGTGCTGAACAGAAAGTAAAGTCCTATTTTTCAGGAGGGTCCTGAACATAAAGTATTATCCCATTTTTCAGGAGGGTCCTGAACAGAAAGTAAAGTCCCATTTTTCAGGAGGGTCCTGAACATAAAGTAAAATCCCATATTTCAAGAGGGTCCTGAACAGAAAGTAAAATCCCATTTTTCAGGAGGGTCCTGAACAGAAAGTAAAATCTCATTTTTCAGGAGGGTCCTGAACAGAAAGTAAAGTCCCATTTTTCAGGAGGGTCCTGAACAGAAAGTAAACTCCCATTTTTCAGGAGGGTCCTGAACAAAAAGTAAAGTCTGATTTTTTCAGAGGGTCAAGAACATAAAGTAAAATCCCATTTTTCAGGAGGGTCCTGAACAGAAAGTAAAATCCCATTTTTCTGGAGGGTCCTGAACAGAAAGTAAATTCCCATTTTTAAGGAGGGTCCTGAACATAAAGTAAAATCCCATTTTTCAGGAGGGTCCTGAACAGAAAGTAAAATCCCATTTTTCAGGAGGGTCCTGAACAGAAAGTAAAATCCCATTTTTCAGGAGGGTCCTGAACATAAATTAAAGTCCCATTTTTCAGTAGGGTCCTGAACATAAAGTAAAATCCCATTTTTCAGGAGGGTCCTGAAAAGAAAGTAAAATCCCATTTTTCAGGAGGGTCCTGAACAGAAAGTAAAATCCCATTTTTCAGGAGGGTCCTGAACAGAAAGTAAATTCCCATTTTTCAGGAGGGTCCTAAACATAAAGTAAAATCCCATTTTTCAGGAGGGTCTTGAACAGAAAGTAAAGTCCCATTTTTCAGGAGGGTCCTGAACAGAAAGTAAAGTCCCATTTTTTGGGAGGGTCCTGAACAGAAAGTAAAGTCCCATTTTTCGGGAGGGTCCTGAACAGAAGTAAAATCCCATTTTTCAGGAGGGTCCTGAGCAGAAAGTAAAGTCCCATTTTTCAGGAGGGTCCTGAACAGAAAGTAAAATCCCATTTTTCAGGAGGGTCCTGAACATAAAGTAAAATCCCATTTTTCAGGAGGGTCCTGAACAGAAAGCAAATTGCCATTTTTCAGGAGGGTCCTGAACATAAAGTAAAATCCCATTTTTCAGGAGGGTCCTGAACAGAAAGTAAAATCCCATTTTTCAGGAGGGTCCTGAACATAAAGTAAAATCCCATTTTTCAAGAGGGTCCTGAAAAGAAAGTAAAATCCCATTTTTCAGGAGGGTCCTGAACAGAAAGTAAAGTCCCATTTTTCAGGAGGGTCCTGAACAGAAAGTAAAATCCCATTTTTCAGGAGGGTCCTGAACAGAAAGTAAAATCCCATTTTTCAGGAGGGTCCTGATCCCATTTTTCAGGAGGGACCTGAAGAGAAAGTAAAGTCCCATCTTTCAGGAGGGTCCTGAACAGAAAGTAAAGTCCCATTTTTCAGGAGGGTCCTGAACAGAAAGTAAAGTTCCATTTTTCAGGAGGGTCCTGAACAGAAAGTAAAATCCCATTTTTCAGGAGGGTCCTGAACAGAAAGTAAAATCCCATTTTTCAGGAGGGTCCTGATCCCATTTTTCAGGAGGGTCCTGAACAGAAAGTAAAGTCCCATCTTTCAGGAGGGTCCTGAACAGAAAGTAAAGTCCCATTTTTTAGGAGGGTCCTGAACAGAAAGTAAAGTCCCATTTTTCAGGAGGGTCCTGAACAGAAAGTAAAATCCCATTTTCAGGAGGGTCCTGAACAGAAAGTAAAGTCCCATTTTTCTGGAGAGTCCTGAACATAAAGTAAAATCCCATTTTTCAGGAGGGTCCTGAACAAAAATAAAATCCCATTTTTCAGGAGGGTCCTGAACAGAAAGTAAATTCCCATTTTTCAGGAGGGTCCTGAACATAAAGTAAAATCCCATTTTTCAGGAGGGTCCTGAACAGAAAGTAAAATCCCATTTTTCAGGAGGGTCCTGAACATAAAGTAAAATCCCATTTTACAAGAGGGTCCTGAACAAAAAGTAAATTCCCATTTTTCAGGAGGGTCCTGAACAGAAAGTAAAATCCCATTTTTCAGGAGGGTCCTGAACAGAAAGTAAAGTCCCATTTTTGAGGAGGGTCCTGAACAGAAAGTAAAGTCCCATTTTTCAGGAGGGTCCTGAACAAAAAGTAAAGTCCCATTTTTCAGGAGGGTCCTGAACATAATGTAAAATCCCATTTTTCAGGAGGGTGCTGAACAGAAAGTAAAGTCCTATTTTTCAGGAGGGTCCTGAACATAAAGTATTATCCCATTTTTCAGGAGGGTCCTGAACAGAAAGTAAAGTCCCATTTTTCAGGAGGGTCCTGAACATAAAGTAAAATCCCATATTTCAAGAGGGTCCTGAACAGAAAGTAAAATCCCATTTTTCAGGAGGGTCCTGAACAGAAAGTAAAATCTCATTTTTCAGGAGGGTCCTGAACAGAAAGTAAAGTCCCATTTTTCAGGAGGGTCCTGAACAGAAAGTAAACTCCCATTTTTCAGGAGGGTCCTGAACAAAAAGTAAAGTCTGATTTTTTCAGAGGGTCCAGAACATAAAGTAAAATCCCATTTTTCAGGAGGGTCCTGAACAGAAAGTAAAATCCCATTTTTCTGGAGGGTCCTGAACAGAAAGTAAATTCCCATTTTTCAGGAGGGTCCTGAACATAAAGTAAAATCCCATTTTTCAGGAGGGTCCTGAACAGAAAGTAAAATCCCATTTTTCAGGAGGGTCCTGAACAGAAAGTAAAATCCCATTTTTCAGGAGGGTCCTGAACATAAATTAAAGTCCCATTTTTCAGTAGGGTCCTGAACATAAAGTAAAATCCCATTTTTCAGGAGGGTCCTGAAAAGAAAGTAAAATCCCATTTTTCAGGAGGGTCCTGAACAGAAAGTAAAATCCCATTTTTCAGGAGGGTCCTGAACAGAAAGTAAATTCCCATTTTTCAGGAGGGTCCTAAACATAAAGTAAAATCCCATTTTTCAGGAGGGTCTTGAACAGAAAGTAAAGTCCCATTTTTCAGGAGGGTCCTAAACAGAAAGTAAAGTCCCATTTTTTGGGAGGGTCCTGAACAGAAAGTAAAGTCCCATTTTTCGGGAGGGTCCTGAACAGAAAGTAAAATCCCATTTTTCAGGAGGGTCCTGAGCAGAAAGTAAAGTCCCATTTTTCAGGAGGGTCCTGAACAGAAAGTAAAATCCCATTTTTCAGGAGGGTCCTGAACATAAAGTAAAATCCCATTTTTCAGGAGGGTCCTGAACAGAAAGCAAATTGCCATTTTTCAGGAGGGTCCTGAACATAAAGTAAAATCCCATTTTTCAGTAGGGTCCTGAACAGAAAGTAAAATCCCATTTTTCAGGAGGGTCCTGAACATAAAGTAAAATCCCATTTTTCAGGAGGGTCCTGAACATAAAGTAAAATCCCATTTTTCAAGAGGGTCCTGAAAAGAAAGTAAAATCCCATTTTTCAGGAGGGTCCTGAACAGAAAGTAAAGTCCCATTTTTCAGGAGGGTCCTGAACAGAAAGTAAAATCCCATTTTTCAGGAGGGTCCTGAACAGAAAGTAAAATCCCATTTTTCAGGAGGGTCCTGATCCCATTTTTCAGGAGGGACCTGAAGAGAAAGTAAAGTCCCATCTTTCAGGAGGGTCCTGAACAGAAAGTAAAGTCCCATTTTTCAGGAGGGTCCTGAACAGAAAGTAAAGTTCCATTTTTCAGGAGGGTCCTGAACAGAAAGTAAAATCCCATTTTTCAGGAGGGTCCTGAACAGAAAGTAAAATCCCATTTTTCAGGAGGGTCCTGATCCCATTTTTCAGGAGGGTCCTGAACAGAAAGTAAAGTCCCATCTTTCAGGAGGGTCCTGAACAGAAAGTAAAGTCCCATTTTTTAGGAGGGTCCTGAACAGAAAGTAAAGTCCCATTTTTCAGGAGGGTCCTGAACAGAAAGTAAAATCCCATTTTCAGGAGGGTCCTGAACAGAAAGTAAAGTCCCATTTTTCTGGAGAGTCCTGAACATAAAGTAAAATCCCATTTTTCAGGAGGGTCCTGAACAAAAATAAAATCCCATTTTTCAGGAGGGTCCTGAACAGAAAGTAAATTCCCATTTTTCAGGAGGGTCCTGAACATAAAGTAAAATCCCATTTTTCAGGAGGGTCCTGAACAGAAAGTAAAATCCCATTTTTCAGGAGGGTCCTGAACATAAAGTAAAATCCCATTTTACAAGAGGGTCCTGAACAAAAAGTAAATTCCCATTTTTCAGGAGGGTCCTGAACAGAAAGTAAAATCCCATTTTTCAGGAGGGTCCTGAACAGAAAGTAAAGTCCCATTTTTCAGGAGGGTCCTGAACAGAAAGTAAAGTCCCATTTTTCAGGAGAGTCCTGAACAGAAAGTAAAATCCCATTTTTCAGGAGGGTCCTGAACATAAAGTAAATTCCCATTTTTCAGGAGGGTCCTGAACATAAAGTAAAATCCCATTTTTCCGGAGGGTCATGAACATAAAGTAATGTCCCATTTTTCAGGAGGGTCCTGAACAGAAAGTAAAGTCCCATTTTTCAGGAGGGTCCTGAACAGAAAGTAAATTCCCATTTTTCAGGATGGTCCTGAACAGAAAGTAAAATCCCATTTTTCAGGAGGGTCCTGAACAGAAAGTAAAATCCCATTTTTCAGGAGGGTCCTGAACAGAAAGTAAAGTCCCATTTTTCAGGAGGGTCCTGAACAGAAAGTAAAGTCCCATTTTTCAGGAGGGTCCTGAACAGAAAGTAAAATCCCATTTTTCAGGAGGGTCCTGAACAGAAAGTAAAGTCCCATTTTTCAGGAGGGTCCTGAACAGAAAGTAAAGTCCCATTTTTCAGGAGGGTCCTGAACATAATGTAAAATCCGATTTTTCAGGAGGGTGCTGAACAGAAAGTAAAGTCCCATTTTTCAGGAGGGTCCTGAACATAAAGTAAAATCCCTTTTTTCAGGAGGGTCCTGAACAGAAAGTAAAGTCCCATTTTTCAGGAGGGTCCTGAACATAAAGTAAAATCCCATATTTCAGGAGGGTCCTGAACAGAAAGTAAAGTCCCATTTTTCAGGAGGGTCCTGAACAGAAAGTAAAATCCCATTTTTCAGGAGGGTCCTGAACAGAAAGTAAAGTCCCATTTTTCAGGAGGGTCCTGAACAGAAAGTAAAGTCTCATTTTTCAGGAGAGTCCTGAACAGAAAGTAAAATCCCATTTTTCAGGAGGGTCCTGAACATAAAGTAAATTCCCATTTTTCAGGAGGGTCCTGAACATAAAGTAAAATCCCATTTTTTTGGAGGGTCATGAACATAAAGTAAAGTCCCATTTATCAGGAGGGTCCTGAACAGAAAGTAAAGACCCATTTTTCAGGAGGGTCCTGAACAGAAAGTAAATTCCCATTTTTCAAGAGGGTCCTGAACAGAAAGTAAAATCCCATTTTTCAGGAAGGTCCTGAACAGAAAGTAAAATCCCATTTTTCAGGAGGGTCCTGAACAGAAAGTAAAGTCCCATTTTTCAGGAGGGTCCTGAACAGAAAGTAAAGTCCCATTTTTCAGGAGGGTCCTGAACAGAAAGTAAAATCCCATTTTTCAGGAGGGTCCTGAACAGAAAGTAAAGTCCCATTTTTCAGGAGGGTCCTGAACAGAAAGTAAAGTCCCATTTTTCAGGAGGGTCCTGAACAGAAAGTAAAATCCCATTTTTCAGGAGGGTCCTGAACAGAAAGTAAAGTCCCATTTTTCAGGAGGGTCCTGAACAGAAAGTAAAGTCCCATTTTTCAGGAGAGTCCTGAACAGAAAGTAAAATCCCATTTTTCAGGAGGGTCCTGAACATAAAGTAAATTCCCATTTTTCAGGAGGGTCCTGAACATAAAGTAAAATCCCATTTTTCCGGAGGGTCATGAACATAAAGTAATGTCCCATTTTTCAGGAGGGTCCTGAACAGAAAGTAAAGTCCCATTTTTCAGGAGGGTCCTGAACAGAAAGTAAATTCCCATTTTTCAGGATGGTCCTGAACAGAAAGTAAAATCCCATTTTTCAGGAGGGTCCTGAACAGAAAGTAAAATCCCATTTTTCAGGAGGGTCCTGAACAGAAAGTAAAGTCCCATTTTTCAGGAGGGTCCTGAACAGAAAGTAAAGTCCCATTTTTCAGGAGGGTCCTGAACAGAAAGTAAAATCCCATTTTTCAGGAGGGTCCTGAACAGAAAGTAAAGTCCCATTTTTCAGGAGGGTCCTGAACAGAAAGTAAAGTCCCATTTTTCAGGAGGGTCCTGAACATAATGTAAAATCCGATTTTTCAGGAGGGTGCTGAACAGAAAGTAAAGTCCCATTTTTCAGGAGGGTCCTGAACATAAAGTAAAATCCCTTTTTTCAGGAGGGTCCTGAACAGAAAGTAAAGTCCCATTTTTCAGGAGGGTCCTGAACATAAAGTAAAATCCCATATTTCAGGAGGGTCCTGAACAGAAAGTAAAATCCCATTTTTCAGGAGGGTCCTGAACAGAAAGTAAAATCCCATTTTTCAGGTGGGTCCTGAACAGAAAGTAAAGTCCCATTTTTCAGGAGGGTCCTGAACAGAAAGTAAAGTCCCATTTTTCAGGAGAGTCCTGAACAGAAAGTAAAATCCCATTTTTCAGGAGGGTCCTGAACATAAAGTAAATTCCCATTTTTCAGGAGGGTCCTGAACATAAAGTAAAATCCCATTTTTTTGAGGGTCATGAACATAAAGTAAAGTCCCATTTATCAGGAGGGTCCTGAACAGAAAGTAAAGACCCATTTTTCAGGAGGGTCCTGAACAGAAAGTAAATTCCCATTTTTCAGGAGGGTCCTGAACAGAAAGTAAAATCCCATTTTTCAGGAGGGTCCTGAACAGAAAGTAAAATCCCATTTTTCAGGAGGGTCCTGAACAGAAAGTAAAGTCCCATTTTTCAGGAGGGTCCTGAACAGAAAGTAAAGTCCCATTTTTCAGGAGGGTCCTGAACAGAAAGTAAAATCCCATTTTTCAGGAGGGTCCTGAACAGAAAGTAAAGTCCCATTTTTCAGGAGGGTCCTGAACAGAAAGTAAAGTCCCATTTTTCAGGAGGGTCCTGAACATAATGTAAAATCCCATTTTTCAGGAGGGTGCTGATCCCATTTTTCAGGAGGGTCCTGAACAGAAAGTAAATTCCCATTTTTCAGGAGGGTCCTGAACAGAAAGTAAAATCCCATTTTTCAGGAGGGTCCTGAACAGAAAGTAAAATCCCATTTTTCAGGAGGGTCCTGAACAGAAAATAAAGTCCCATTTTTCAGGAGGGTCCTGAACAGAAAGTAATGTCCCATTTTTCAGGAGGGTCCTGAACAGAAAGTAAAATCCCATTTTTCAGGAGGGTCCTGAACAGAAAGTAAAGTTCCATTTTTCAGGAGGGTCCTGAACAGAATGTAAAGTCCCATTTTTCAGGAGGGTCCTGATCCCATTTTTCAGGAGGGACCTGAAGAGAAAGTAAAGTCCCATCTTTCAGGAGGGTCCTGAACAGAAAGTAAAGTTCCATTTTTCAGGAGGGTCCTGAACAGAAAGTAAAGTTCCATTTTTCAGGAGGGTCCTGAACAGAAAGTAAAATCCCATTTTTCAGGAGGGTCCTGAACAGAAAGTAAAATCCCATTTTTCAGGAGGGTCCTGATCCCATTTTTCAGGAGGGTCCTGAACAGAAAGTAAAGTCCCATCTTTCAGGAGGGTCCTGAACAGAAAGTAAAGTCCCATTTTTTAGGAGGGTCCTGAACAGAAAGTAAAGTCCCATTTTTCAGGAGGGTCCTGAACAGAAAGTAAAATCCCATTTTCAGGAGGGTCCTGAACAGAAAGTAAAGTCCCATTTTTCTGGAGAGTCCTGAACATAAAGTAAAATCCCATTTTTCAGGAGGGTCCTGAACAAAAATAAAATCCCATTTTTCAGGAGGGTCCTGAACAGAAAGTAAATTCCCATTTTTCAGGAGGGTCCTGAACATAAAGTAAAATCCCATTTTTCAGGAGGGTCCTGAACAGAAAGTAAAATCCCATTTTTCAGGAGGGTCCTGAACATAAAGTAAAATCCCATTTTACAAGAGGGTCCTGAACAAAAAGTAAATTCCCATTTTTCAGGAGGGTCCTGAACAGAAAGTAAAATCCCATTTTTCAGGAGGGTCCTGAACAGAAAGTAAAGTCCCATTTTTCAGGAGGGTCCTGAACAGAAAGTAAAGTCCCATTTTTCAGGAGAGTCCTGAACAGAAAGTAAAATCCCATTTTTCAGGAGGGTCCTGAAGATAAAGTAAATTCCCATTTTTCAGGAGGGTCCTGAACAGAAAGTAAATTCCCATTTTTCAGGAGGGTCCTGAACAGAAAGTAAAATCCCATTTTTCAGGAGGGTCCTGAACAGAAAGTAAAGTCCCATTTTTTAGGAGGGTTCTGAACAGAAAGTAAAGTCCCATTTTTCGGGAGGGTCCTGAACAGAAAGTAAAGTCCCATTTTTCGGAAGAGTCCTGAACAGAAAGTAAAATCCCATTTTTCAGGAGGGTCCTGAACATAAAGTAAAATCCCATTTTTCAGGAGGGTCCTGAACATAAAGTAAAATCCCATTTTTCAGGAGGGTCCTGAAGAGAAAGTAAAATCCCATTTTTCAGGAGGGTCCTGAACAGAAAGTAAAGTCCCATTTTTCAGGAGGGTCCTGAACAGAAAGTAAAGTCCCATTTTTCAGGAGGGTCCTGAACATAATGTAAAATCCCATTTTTCAGGAGGGTGCTGAACAGAAAGTAAAGTCCCATTTTTCAGGAGGGTCCTGAACAGAATGAAAAATCTCATTTTTCAGGAGGGTCCTGAACAGAAAGTAAAGTCCCATTTTTCAGGAGGGTCCTGAACAGAAAGTAAACTCCCATTTTTCAGGAGGGTCCTGAACAGAAAGTAAAGTCTCATTTTTTAGGAGGGTCCTGAACATAAAGTAAAGTCCCATTTTTCAGGAGGGTCCTGAACATAAAGTAAAATCCCATTTTTCAGGAGGGTCCTGAACAGAAAGTAAAATTCCATTTTTCAGGAGGGTCCTGAACAGAAAGTAAAATCCCATTTTTCAGGAGGGTCCTGAACCGAAAGTAAATTCCCATTTTTCAGGAGGGTCCTGAACATAAAGTAAAATCCCATTTTTCAGGAGGTTCCTGAACAGAAAGTAAAATCCCATTTTTCAGGAGGGTCCTAAACAGAAAGTAAAATCCCATTTTTCAGGAGGGTCCTGAACATAAAGTAAAGTCCCATTTTTCAGGAGGGTCCTGAACATAAAATAAAATCCCATTTTTCAGGAGGGTCCTGAACAGAAAGTAAAATCCCATTTTTCAGGAGGGTCCTGAACAGAAAGTAAAGTCCCATTTTTCAGGAGGGTCCTGAACAGAAAGTAAAGTCCCATTTTTCAGGAGGGTCCTGAACAGAAAGTAAAATCCCATTTTTCAGGAGGGTCCTGAACAGAAAGTAAAGTCCCATTTTTCAGGAGGGTCCTGAACAGAAAGTAAAGTCCCATTTTTCAGGAGGGTCCTGAACATAATGTAAAATCCCATTTTTCAGGAGGGTGCTGATCCCATTTTTCAGGAGGGTCCTGAACAGAAAGTAAATTCCCATTTTTCAGGAGGGTCCTGAACAGAAAGTAAAATCCCATTTTTCAGGAGGGTCCTGAACAGAAAGTAAAGTCCCATTTTTCAGGAGGGTCCTGAACAGAAAGTAAAGTCCCATTTTTCAGGAGGGTCCTGAACATAATGTAAAATCCCATTTTTCAGGAGGGTGCTGATCCCATTTTTCAGGAGGGTCCTGAACAGAAAGTAAATTCCCATTTTTCAGGAGGGTCCTGAACAGAAAGTAAAATCCCATTTTTCAGGAGGGTCCTGAACAGAAAGTAAAATCCCATTTTTCAGGAGGGTCCTGAACAGAAAGTAAAGTCCCATTTTTCAGGAGGGTCCTGAAAAGAAAGTAAAGTCCCATTTTTCAGGAGGGTCCTGAACAGAAAGTAAAATCCCATTTTTCAGGAGGGTCCTGAACAGAAAGTAAAGTTCCATTTTTCAGGAGGGTCCTGAACAGAAAGTAAAGTCCCATTTTTCAGGAGGGTCCTGAACATAAAGTAAAATCCCATTTTTCAGGAGGGTCCTGATCCCATTTTTCAGGAGGGACCTGAAGAGAAAGTAAAGTCCCATCTTTCAGGAGGGTCCTGAACAGAAAGTAAAGTCCCATTTTTCAGGAGGGTCCTGAACAGAAAGTAAAGTCCCATTTTTCAGGAGTGTCCTGAACAGAAAGTAAAATCCCATTTTTCAGGAGGGTCCTGAACAGAAAGTAAAATCCCATTTTTCAGGAGGGTCCTGATCCCATTTTTCAGGAGGGTCCTGAACAGAAAGTAAAGTCCCATCTTTCAGGAGGGTCCTGAACAGAAAGTAAAGTCCCATTTTTTAGGAGGGTCCTGAACAGAAAGTAAAGTCCCATTTTTCAGGAGGGTCCTGATCCCATTTTTCAGGAGGGACCTGAAGAGAAAGTAAAGTCCCATCTTTCAGGAGGGTCCTGAACAGAAAGTAAAGTCCCATTTTTCAGGAGGGTCCTGAACAGAAAGTAAAGTTCCATTTTTCAGGAGGGTCCTGAACAGAAAGTAAAATCCCATTTTTCAGGAGGGTCCTGAACAGAAAGTAAAATCCTATTTTTCAGGAGGGTCCTGATAACATTTTTCAGGAGGGTCCTGAACAGAAAGTAAAGTCCCATCTTTCAGGAGGGTCCTGAACAGAAAGTAAAGTCCCATTTTTCAGGAGGGTCCTGAACAGAAAGTAAAATCCCATTTTCAGGAGGGTCCTGAACAGAAAGTAAAGTCCCATTTTTCTGGAGAGTCCTGAACATAAAGTAAAATCCCATTTTTCAGGAGGGTCCTGAACAAAAATAAAATCCCATTTTTCAGGAGGGTCCTGAACAGAAAGTAAATTCCCATTTTTCAGGAGGGTCCTGAACATAAAGTAAAATCCCATTTTTCAGGAGGGTCCTGAACAGAAAGTAAAATCCCATTTTTCAGGAGCGTCCTGAACATAAAGTAAAATCCCATTTTACAAGAGGGTCCTGAACAAAAAGTAAATTCCCATTTTTCAGGAGGGTCCTGAACAGAAAGTAAAATCCCATTTTTCAGGAGGGTCCTGAACAGAAAGTAAAGTCCCATATTTCAGGAGGGTCCTGAACAGAAAGTAAAGTCCCATTTTTCAGGAGAGTCCTGAACAGAAAGTAAAATCCCATTTTTCAGGAAGGTCCTGAACATAAAGTAAATTCCCATTTTTCAGGAGGGTCCTGAACATAAAGTAAAATCCCATTTTTCCGGAGGGTCATGAACATAAAGTAATGTCCCATTTTTCAGGAGGGTCCTGAACAGAAAGTAAAGTCCCATTTTTTAGGAGGGTCCTGAACTGAAAGTAAATTCCCATTTTTCAGGATGGTCCTGAACAGAAAGTAAAATCCCATTTTTCAGGAGGGTCCTGAACAGAAAGTAAAATCCCATTTTTCAGGAGGGTCCTGAACAGAAAGTAAAGTCCCATTTTTCAGGAGGGTCCTGAACAGAAAGTAAAGTCCCATTTTTCAGGAGGGTCCTGAACAGAAAGTAAAATCCCATTTTTCAGGAGGGTCCTGAACAGAAAATAAAGTCCCATTTTTCAGGAGGGTCCTGAACAGAAAGTAAAGTCCCATTTTTCAGGAGGGTCCTGAACATAATGTAAAATCCGATTTTTCAGGAGGGTGCTGAACAGAAAGTAAAGTCCCATTTTTCAGGAGGGTCCTGAACATAAAGTAAAATCCCTTTTTTCAGGAGGGTCCTGAACAGAAAGTAAAGTCCCATTTTTCAGGAGGGTCCTGAACATAAAGTAAAATCCCATTTTTCAGGAGGGTCCTGAACAGAAAGTAAAGTCCCATTTTTCAGGAGGGTCCTGAACAGAAAGTAAAGTCCCATTTTTCAGGAGAGTCCTGAACAGAAAGTAAAATCCCATTTTTCAGGAGGGTCCTGAACATAAAGTAAATTCCCATTTTTCAGGAGGGTCCTGAACATAAAGTAAAATCCCATTTTTCCGGAGGGTCATGAACATAAAGTAAAGTCCCATTTTTCAGGAGGGTCCTGAACAGAAAGTAAAGACCCATTTTTCAGGAGGGTCCTGAACAGAAAGTAAATTCCCATTTTTCAGGAGGGTCCTGAACAGAAAGTAAAATCCCATTTTTCAGGAGGGTCCTGAACAGAAAGTAAAATCCCATTTTTCAGGAGGGTCCTGAACAGAAAGTAAAGTCCCATTTTTCAGGAGGGTCCTGAACAGAAAGTAAAGTCCCATTTTTCAGGAGGGTCCTGAACATAATGTAAAATCCCATTTTTCAGGAGGGTGCTGAACAGAAAGTAAAGTCCCATTTTTCAGGAGGGTCCTGAACAGAATGAAAAATCTCATTTTTCAGGAGGGTCCTGAACAGAAAGTAAAGTCCCATTTTTCAGGAGGGTCCTGAATAGAAAGTAAACTCCCATTTTTCAGGAGGGTCCTGAACAGAAAGTAAAGTCTCATTTTTTAGGAGGGTCCTGAACATAAAGTAAAGTCCCATTTTTCAGGAGGGTCCTGAACATAAAGTAAAATCCCATTTTTCAGGAGGGTCCTGAACAGAAAGTAAAATTCCATTTTTCAGGAGGGTCCTGAACAGAAAGTAAAATCCCATTTTTCAGGAGGGTCCTGAACCGAAAGTAAATTCCCATTTTTCAGGAGGGTCCTGAACATAAAGTAAAATCCCATTTTTCAGGAGGTTCCTGAACAGAAAGTAAAATCCCATTTTTCAGGAGGGTCCTAAACAGAAAGTAAAATCCCATTTTTCAGGAGGGTCCTGAACATAAAGTAAAGTCCCATTTTTCAGGAGGGTCCTGAACATAAAGTAAAATCCCATTTTTCAGGAGGGTCCTGAACAGAAAGTAAAATCCCATTTTTCAGGAGGGTCCTGAACAGAAAGTAAAGTCCCATTTTTCAGGAGGGTCCTGAACAGAAAGTAAAGTCCCATTTTTCAGGAGGGTCCTGAACAGAAAGTAAAATCCCATTTTTCAGGAGGGTCCTGAACAGAAAGTAAAGTCCCATTTTTCAGGAGGGTCCTGAACAGAAAGTAAAGTCCCATTTTTCAGGAGGGTCCTGAACATAATGTAAAATCCCATTTTTCAGGAGGGTGCTGATCCCATTTTTCAGGAGGGTCCTGAACAGAAAGTAAATTCCCATTTTTCAGGAGGGTCCTGAACAGAAAGTAAAATCCCATTTTTCAGGAGGGTCCTGAACAGAAAGTAAAATCCCATTTTTCAGGAGGGTCCTGAACAGAAAGTAAAGTCCCATTTTTCAGGAGGGTCCTGAACAGAAAGTAAAGTCCCATTTTTCAGGAGGGTCCTGAACAGAATGTAAAATCCCATTTTTCAGGAGGGTCCTGAACAGAAAGTAAAGTTCCATTTTTCAGGAGGGTCCTGAACAGAAAGTAAAGTCCCATTTTTCAGGAGGGTCCTGAACATAAAGTAAAATCCCATTTTTCAGGAGGGTCCTGATCCCATTTTTCAGGAGGGACCTGAAGAGAAAGTAAAGTCCCATCTTTCAGGAGGGTCCTGAACAGAAAGTAAAGTCCCATTTTTCAGGAGGGTCCTGAACAGAAAGTAAAGTCCCATTTTTCAGGAGGGTCCTGAACAGAAAGTAAAATCCCATTTTTCAGGAGGGTCCTGAACAGAAAGTAAAATCCCATTTTTCAGGAGGGTCCTGATCCCATTTTTCAGGAGGGTCCTGAACAGAAAGTAAAGTCCCATCTTTCAGGAGGGTCCTGAACAGAAAGTAAAGTCCCATTTTTTAGGAGGGTCCTGAACAGAAAGTAAAGTCCCATTTTTCAGGAGGGTCCTGATCCCATTTTTCAGGAGGGACCTGAAGAGAAAGTAAAGTCCCATCTTTCAGGAGGGTCCTGAACAGAAAGTAAAGTCCCATTTTTCAGGAGGGTCCTGAACAGAAAGTAAAGTTCCATTTTTCAGGAGGGTCCTGAACAGAAAGTAAAATCCCATTTTTCAGGAGGGTCCTGAACAGAAAGTAAAATCCCATTTTTCAGGAGGGTCCTGATAACATTTTTCAGGAGGGTCCTGAACAGAAAGTAAAGTACAATCTTTCAGGAGGGTCCTGAACAGAAAGTAAAGTCCCATTTTTTAGGAGGGTCCTGAACAGAAAGTAAAGTCCCATTTTTCAGGAGGGTCCTGAACAGAAAGTAAAATCCCATTTTCAGGAGGGTCCTGAACAGAAAGTAAAGTCCCATTTTTCTGGAGAGTCCTGAACATAAAGTAAAATCCCATTTTTCAGGAGGGTCCTGAACAAAAATAAAATCCCATTTTTCAGGAGGGTCCTGAACAGAAAGTAAATTCCCATTTTTCAGGAGGGTCCTGAACATAAAGTAAAATCCCATTTTTCAGGAGGGTCCTGAACAGAAAGTAAAATCCCATTTTTCAGGAGGGTCCTGAACATAAAGTAAAATCCCATTTTACAAGAGGGTCCTGAACAAAAAGTAAATTCCCATTTTTCAGGAGGGTCCTGAACAGAAAGTAAAATCCCATTTTTCAGGAGGGTCCTGAACAGAAAGTAAAGTCCCATATTTCAGGAGGGTCCTGAACAGAAAGTAAAGTCCCATTTTTCAGGAGAGTCCTGAACAGAAAGTAAAATCCCATTTTTCAGGAAGGTCCTGAACATAAAGTAAATTCCCATTTTTCAGGAGGGTCCTGAACATAAAGTAAAATCCCATTTTTCCGGAGGGTCATGAACATAAAGTAATGTCCCATTTTTCAGGAGGGTCCTGAACAGAAAGTAAAGTCCCATTTTTCAGGAGGGTCCTGAACTGAAAGTAAATTCCCATTTTTCAGGATGGTCCTGAACAGAAAGTAAAATCCCATTTTTCAGGAGGGTCCTGAACAGAAAGTAAAATCCCATTTTTCAGGAGGGTCCTGAACAGAAAGTAAAGTCCCATTTTTCAGGAGGGTCCTGAACAGAAAGTAAAGTCCCATTTTTCAGGAGGGTCCTGAACAGAAAGTAAAATCCCATTTTTCAGGAGGGTCCTGAACAGAAAATAAAGTCCCATTTTTCAGGAGGTTCCTGAACAGAAAGTAAAGTCCCATTTTTCAGGAGGGTCCTGAACATAATGTAAAATCCGATTTTTCAGGAGGGTGCTGAACAGAAAGTAAAGTCCCATTTTTCAGGAGGGTCCTGAACATAAAGTAAAATCCCTTTTTTCAGGAGGGTCCTGAACAGAAAGTAAAGTCCCATTTTTCAGGAGGGTCCTGAACATAAAGTAAAATCCCATATTTCAGGAGGGTCCTGAACAGAAAGTAAAATCCCATTTTTCAGGAGGGTCCTGAACAGAAAGTAAAATCCCATTTTTCAGGAGGGTCCTGAACAGAAAGTAAAGTCCCATTTTTCAGGAGGGTCCTGAACAGAAAGTAAAGTCCCATTTTTCAGGAGAGTCCTGAACAGAAAGTAAAATCCCATTTTTCAGGAGGGTCCTGAACATAAAGTAAATTCCCATTTTTCAGGAGGGTCCTGAACATAAAGTAAAATCCCATTTTTCCGGAGGGTCATGAACATAAAGTAAAGTCCCATTTTTCAGGAGGGTCCTGAACAGAAAGTAAAGACCCATTTTTCAGGAGGGTCCTGAACAGAAAGTAAATTCCCATTTTTCAGGAGGGTCCTGAACAGAAAGTAAAATCCCATTTTTCAGGAGGGTCCTGAACAGAAAGTAAAATCCCATTTTTCAGGAGGGTCCTGAACAGAAAGTAAAGTCCCATTTTTCAGGAGGGTCCTGAACAGAAAGTAAAGTCCCATTTTTCAGGAGGGTCCTGAACAGAAAGTAAAATCCCATTTTTCAGGAGGGTCCTGAACAGAAAGTAAAGTCCCATTTTTCAGGAGGGTCCTGAACAGAAAGTAAAGTCCCATTTTTCAGGAGGGTCCTGAACATAATGTAAAATCCCATTTTTCAAGAGGGTGCTGATCCCATTTTTCAGGAGGGTCCTGAACAGAAAGTAAATTCCCATTTTTCAGGAGGGTCCTGAACAGAAAGTAAAATCCCATTTTTCAGGAAGGTCCTGAACAGAAAGTAAAATCCCATTTTTCAGGAGGGTCCTGAACAGAAAGTAAAGTCCCATTTTTCAGGAGGGTCCTGAACAGAAAGTAAAGTCCCATTTTTCAGGAGGGTCCTGAACAGAAAGTAAAATCCCATTTTTCAGGAGGGTCCTGAACAGAAAGTAAAGTTCCATTTTTCAGGAGGGTCCTGTACAGAAAGTAAAGTCCCATATTTCAGGAGGGTCCTGAACATAAAGTAAAATCCCATTTTTCAGGAGGGTCCTGATCCCATTTTTCAGGAGGGACCTGAAGAGAAAGTAAAGTCCCATCTTTCAGGAGGGTCCTGAACAGAAAGTAAAGTCCCATTTTTCAGGAGGGTCCTGAACAGAAAGTAAAGTCCCATTTTTCAGGAGGGTCCTGAACAGAAAGTAAAATCCCATTTTTCAGGAGGGTCCTGAACAGAAAGTAAAATCCCATTTTTCAGGAGGGTCCTGATCACATTTTTCAGGATGGTCCTGAACAGAAAGTAAAGTCCCATCTTTCAGGAGGGTCCTGAACAGAAAGTAAAGTCCCATTTTTTAGGAGGGTCCTGAACAGAAAGTAAAGTCCCATTTTTCAGGAGGGTCCTGAACAGAAAGTAAAATCCCATTTTCAGGAGGGTCCTGAACAGAAAGTAATGTCCCATTTTTCAGGAGAGTCCTGAACATAAAGTAAAATCCCATTTTTCAGGAGGGTCCTGAACAAAAATAAAATCCCATTTTTCAGGAGGGTCCTGAACAGAAAGTAAATTCCCATTTTTCAGGAGGGTCCTGAACATAAAGTAAAATCCCATTTTTCAGGAGGGTCTTGAACAGAAAGTAAAATCCCATTTTTCAGGAGGGTCCTGAACATAAAGTAAAATCCCATTTTACAAGAGGGTCCTGAACAAAAAGTAAATTCCCATTTTTCAGGAGTGTCCTGAACAGAAAGTAAAATCCCATTTTTCAGGAAGGTCCTGAACAGAAAGTAAAGTCCCATTTTTCAGGAGGGTCCTGAACAGAAAGTAAAGTCCCATTTTTCAGGAGAGTCCTGAACAGAAAGTAAAATCCCATTTTTCAGGAGGGTCCTGAACATAAAGTAAATTCCCATTTTTCAGGAGAGTCCTGAACATGAAGTAAAATCCCATTTTCCCGGAGGGTCATGAACATAAAGCAAAGTCCCATTTTTCAGGAGGGTCCTTAACAGGAAGTAAAGTCCCATTTTTCAGGAGGGTCCTGAACAGAAAGTAAATTCCCATTTTTCAGGAGGGTCCTGAACAGAAAGTAAAATCCCATTTTTCAGGAGGGTCCTGAACATAATGTAAAATCCCATTTTTCAGGAGGGTCCTGAACAGAAAGTAAAGTCCCATTTTTCAGGAGGGTCCTGAACAGAAAGTAAAGTCCCATTTTTCAGGAGGGTCCTGAACAGAAAGTAAAATCCCATTTTTTAGGAGGGTCCTGAACAGAAAGTAAAGTCCCATTTTTCAGGAGGGTCCTGAACAGAAAGTAAAGTCCCATTTTTCAGGAGGGTCCTGAACATAATGTAAAATCCCATTTTTCAGGAGGGTGCTGAACAGAAAGTAAAGTCCCATTCTTCAGGAGGGTCCTGAACATAAAGTAAAATCCCATTTTTCAGGAGGGTCCTGAACAGAAAGTAAAGTCCCATTTTTCAGGAGGGTCCTGAACATAAAGTAAAATCCCATATTTCAGGAGGGTCCTGAACAGAAAGTAAAATCCCATTTTTCAGGAGGGTCCTGAACAGAAAGTAAAATCCCATTTTTCAGGAGGGTCCTGAACAGAAAGTAAAGTCCCATTTTTCAGGAGGGTCCTGAACAGAATGTAAAGTCCCATTTTTCAGGAGAGTCCTGAACAGAAAGTAAAGTCCCATTTTTCAGGAGGGTCCTGAACAGAATGTAAAGTCCCATTTTTCAGGAGAGTCCTGAACAGAAAGTAAAATCCCATTTTTCAGGAGGGTCCTGAACATAAAGTAAATTCCCATTTTTCAGGAGGGTCCTGAACATAAAGTAAAATCCCATTTTTCCGGAGGGTCGTGAACATAAAGTAAAGTCCCATTTTTCAGGAGGGTCCTGAACAGAAAGTAAAGTCCCATTTTTCAGGAGGGTCCTGAACAGAAAGTAAATTCCCATTTTTCAGGAGGGTCCTGAACAGAAAGTAAAATCCCATTTTTCAAGAGGGTCCTGAACAGAAAGTAAAATCCCATTTTTCAGGAGGGTCCTGAACAGAAAGTAAAGTCCCATTTTTCAGGAGGGTCATGAACAGAAAGTAAAGTCCCATTTTTCAGGAGGGTCCTGAACAGAAAGTAAAATCCCATTTTTCAGGAGGGTCCTGAACAGAAAGTAAAGTCCCATTTTTCAGGAGGGTCCTGAACAGAAAGTAAAGTCCCATTTTTCAGGAGGGTCCTGAACATAATGTAAAATCCCATTTTTCAGGAGGGTGCTGAACAGAAAGTAAAGTCCCATTTTTCAGGAGGGTCCTGAACATAAAGTAAAATCCCATTTTTCAGGAGGGTCCTGAACAGAAAGTAAAGTCCCATTTTTCAGGAGGGTCCTGAACATAAAGTAAAATCCCATATTTCAGGAGGGTCCTGAACAGAAAGTAAAATCCCATTTTTCAGGAGGGTCCTGAACAGAAAGTAAAATCTCATTTTTCAGGAGGGTCCTGAACAGAAAGTAAAGTCCCATTTTTCAGGAGGGTCCTGAATAGAAAGTAAACTCCCATTTTTCAGGAGGGTCCTGAACAGAAAGTAAAGTCTCATTTTTTAGGAGGGTCCTGAACATAAAGTAAAATCCCATTTTTCAGGAGGATCCTGAACAGAAAGTAAAATCCCATTTTTCTGGAGGGTCCTGAACAGAAAGTAAATTCCCTTTTTTCAGGAGGGTCCTGAACATAAAGTAAAATCCCATTTTTCAGGAGGGTCCTGAACAGAAAGTAAAATCCCATTTTTCAGGAGGGTCCTGAACAGAAAGTAAAAACCCATTTTTCAGGAGGGTCCTGAACATAAAGTAAAGTCCCATTTTTCAGTAGGGTCCTGAACATAAAGTAAAATCCCATTTTTCAGGAGGGTCCTGAAAAGAAAGTAAAATCCCATTTTTCAGGAGCGTCCTGAACAGAAAGTAAAATCCCATTTTTCAGGAGGGTCCTGAACAGAAAGTAAATTCCCATTTTTCAGGAGGGTCCTAAACATAAAGTAAAATCCCATTTTTCAGGAGGGTCCTGAACAGAAAGTAAAGTCCCATTTTTCAGGAGGGTCCTGAACAGAAAGTAAAGTCCCATTTTTTGGGAGGGTCCTGAACAGAAAGTAAAGTCCCATTTTTCGGGAGGGTCCTGAACAGAAAGTAATATCCCATTTTTCAGGAGGGTCCTGAGCAGAAAGTTAAGTCCCATTTTTCAGGAGGGTCCTGAACAGAAAGTAAAATCCCATTTTTCAGGAGGGTCCTGAACATAAAGTAAAATCCCATTTTTCAGGAGGGTCCTGAAGAGAAAGCAAATTCCCATTTTTCAGGAGGGTCCTGAACATAAAGTAAAATCCCATTTTTCAGGAGGGTCCTGAACAGAAAGTAAAATCCCTTTTTTCTGGAGGGTCCTGAACAGAAAGTAAATTCCCCTTTTTCAGGAGGGTCCTGAACATAAAGTAAAATCCCATTTTTCAGGAGGGTCCTGAACAGAAAGTAAAATCCCATTTTTCAGGAGGGTCCTGAACAGAAAGTAAAATCCCATTTTCCAGGAGGGTCCTGAACATAAAGTAAAGTCCCATTTTTCAGTAGGGTCCTGAACATAAAGTAAAATCCCATTTTTCAGGAGGGTCATGAAAAGAAATTAAAATCCCATTTTTCAGGAGGGTCCTGAACAGAAAGTAAAATCCCATTTTTCAGGAGGGTCCTGAACGGAAAGTAAATTCCCATTTTTCAGGAGGGTCCTAAACATAAAGTAAAATCCCATTTTTCAGGAGGGTCCTGAACAGAAAGTAAAGTCCCATTTTTCAGGAGGGTCCTGAACAGAAAGTAAAGTCCCATTTTTCGGGAGGGTCCTGAACAGAAAGTAAAATCCCATTTTTCAGGAGGGTCCTGAACAGAAAGTAAAGTCCCATTTTTCAGGAGGGTCCTGAACAGAAAGTAAATTCCCATTTTTCAGGAGGGTCCTGAACAGAAAGTAAAATCCCATTTTTCAAGAGGGTCCTGAACAGAAAGTAAAATCCCATTTTTCAGGAGGGTCCTGAACAGAAAGTAAAGTCCCATTTTTCAGGAGGGTCCTGAACAGAAAGTAAAGTCCCATTTTTCAGAAGGGTCCTGAACAGAAAGTAAAATCCCATTTTTCAGGAGGGTCCTGAACAAAAAGTAAAGTCCCATTTTTCAGGAGGGTCCTGAACAGAAAATAAAGTCCCATTTTTCAGGAGGGTCCTGAACATAATGTAAAATCCCATTTTTCAGGAGGGTGCTGAACAGAAAGTAAAGTCCTATTTTTCAGGAGGGTCCTGAACATAAAGTAAAATCCCATTTTTCAGGAGGGTCCTGAACAGAAAGTAAAGTCCCATTTTTCAGGAGGGTCCTGAACATAAAGTAAAATCCCATTTTTCAGGAGGGTCCTGAACAGAAAGTAAAATCCCATTTTTCTGGAGGGTCCTGAACAGAAAGTAAATTCCCCTTTTTCAGGAGGGTCCTGAACATAAAGTAAAATCCCATTTTTCAGGAGGGTCCTGAACAGAAAGTAAAATCCCATTTTTCAGGAGGGTCCTGAACAGAAAGTAAAATCCCATTTTTCAGGAGGGTCCTGAACATAAAGTAAAGTCCCATTTTTCAGTAGGGTCCTGAACATAAAGTAAAATCCCATTTTTCAGGAGGGTCCTGAAAAGAATGTAAAATCCCATTTATCAGGAGGGTCCTGAACAGAAAGTAAATTCCCATTTTTCAGGAGGGTCCTAAACATAAAGTAAAATCCCATTTTTCAGGAGGGTCCTGAACAGAAAGTAAAGTCCCATTTTTCAGGAGGGTCCTGAACAGAAAGTAAAGTCCCATTTTTTGGGAGGGTTCTGAACAGAAAGTAAAGTCCCATTTTTCGGGAGGGTCCTGAACAGAAAGTAAAGTCCCATTTTTCAGGAGGGTCCTGAGCAGAAAGTAAAGTCCCATTTTTCAGGAGGGTCCTGAACAGAAAGTAAAATCCCATTTTTCAGGAGGGTCCTGAACATAAAGTAAAATCCCATTTTTCAGGAGGGTCCTGAACAGAAAGCAAATTCCCATTTTTCAGGAGGGTCCTGCACATAAAGCAAAATCCCATTTTTCAGGAGGGTCCTGAACAGAAAGTAAAATCCCATTTTTCAGGAGGGTCCTGAACATAAAGTAAAATCCCATTTTTCAGGAGGGTCCTGAACATAAAGTAAAATCCCATTTTTCAAGAGGGTCCTGAACATAAAGTAAAATCCCATTTTTCAGGAGGGTCATGAACATAAAGTAAAGTCCCATTTTTCAGGAGGGTCCTGAACAGAAAGTAAAGTCCCATTTTTCGGGAGGGTCCTGAACAGAAAGTAAAGTCCCATTTTTTGGGAGGGTCCTGAACAGAAAGTAAAGTCCCATTTTTCGGGAGGGTCCTGAACAGAAAGTAAAATCCCATTTTTCAGGAGGGTCCTGAGCAGAAAGTAAAGTCCCATTTTTCAGGAGGGTCCTGAACAGAAAGTAAAATCCCATTTTTCAGGAGGGTCCTGAACATAAAGTAAAATCCCATTTTTCAGGAGGGTCCTGAACAGAAAGCAAATTCCCATTTTTCAGGAGGGTCCTGAACATAAAGTAAAATCCCATTTTTCAGGAGGGTCCTGAACAGAAAGTAAAATCCCATTTTTCTGGAGGGTCCTGAACAGAAAGTAAATTCCCCTTTTTCAGGAGGGTCCTGAACATAAAGTAAAATCCCATTTTTCAGGAGGGTCCTGAACAGAAAGTAAAATCCCATTTTTCAGGAGGGTCCTGAACAGAAAGTAAAATCCCATTTTTCAGGAGGGTCCTGAACATAAAGTAAAGTCCCATTTTTCAGTAGGGTCCTGAACATAAAGTAAAATCCCATTTTTCAGGAGGGTCCTGAAAAGAATGTAAAATCCCATTTTTCAGGAGGGTCCTGAACAGAAAGTAAATTCCCATTTTTCAGGAGGGTCCTAAACATAAAGTAAAATCCCATTTTTCAGGAGGGTCCTGAACAGAAAGTAAAGTCCCATTTTTCAGGAGGGTCCTGAACAGAAAGTAAAGTCCCATTTTTTGGGAGGGTCCTGAACAGAAAGTAAAGTCCCATTTTTCGGGAGGGTCCTGAACAGAAAGTAAAGTCCCATTTTTCAGGAGGGTCCTGAGCAGAAAGTAAAGTCCCATTTTTCAGGAGGGTCCTGAACAGAAAGTAAAATCCCATTTTTCAGGAGGGTCCTGAACATAAAGTAAAATCCCATTTTTCAGGAGGGTCCTGAACAGAAAGCAAATTCCCATTTTTCAGGAGGGTCCTGAACATAAAGCAAAATCCCATTTTTCAGGAGCGTCCTGAACAGAAAGTAAAATCCCATTTTTCAGGAGGGTCCTGAACATAAAGTAAAATCCCATTTTTCAGGAGGGTCCTGAACATAAAGTAAAATCCCATTTTTCAAGAGGGTCCTGAACATAAAGTAAAATCCCATTTTTCAGGAGGGTCATGAACATAAAGTAAAGTCCCATTTTTCAGGAGGGTCCTGAACATAAAGTAAAGTCCCATTTTTCAGGAGGGTCCTGAACAGAAAGTAAAGTCCCATTTTTCGGGAGGGTCCTGAACAGAAAGTAAAATCCCATTTTTCAGGAGGGTCCTGAACAGAAAGTAAAGTCCCATTTTTCAGGAGGGTCCTGAACAGAAAGTAAAGTCCCATTATTTGGGAGGGTCCTGAACAGAAAGTAAAGTCCCATTTTTCAGGAGGGTCCTGAACAGAAAGTAAATTCCCATTTTTCAGGAGGGTCCTGAACAGAAAGTAAAATCCCATTTTTCAAGAGGGTCCTGAACAGAAAGTAAAATCCCATTTTTCAGGAGGGTCCTGAACAGAAAGTAAAGTCCCATTTTTCAGGAGGGTCCTGAACAGAAAGTAAAGTCCCATTTTTCAGGAGGGTCCTGAACAGAAAGTAAAATCCCATTTTTCAGGAGGGTCCTGAACAGAAAGTAAAGTCCCATTTTTCAGGAGGGTCCTGAACAGAAAATAAAGTCCCATTTTTCAGGAGGGTCCTGAACATAATGTAAAATCCCATTTTTAAGGAGGGTGCTGAACAGAAAGTAAAGTCCTATTTTTCAGGAGGGTCCTGAACATAAAGTAAAATCCCATTTTTCAGGAGGGTCCTGAACAGAAAGTAAAGTCCCATTTTTCAGGAGGGTCCTGAACATAAAGTAAAATCCCATATTTCAGGAGGGTCCTGAACAGAAAGTAAAATCCCATTTTTCAGGAGGGTCCTGAACAGAAAGTAAAATCTCATTTTTCAGGAGGGTCCTGAACAGAAAGTAAAGTCCCATTTTTCAGGAGGGTCCTGAACAAAAAGTAAACTCCCATTTTTCAGGAGGGTCCTGAACAGAAAGTAAAGTCTCATTTTTTAGGAGGGTCCTGAACATAAAGTAAAATCCCATTTTTCAGGAGGGTCCTGAACAGAAAGTAAAATCCCATTTTTCTGGAGGGTCCTGAACAGAAAGTAAATTCCCCTTTTTCAGGAGGGTCCTGAACATAAAGTAAAATCCCATTTTTCAGGAGGGTCCTGAACAGAAAGTAAAATCCCATTTTTCAGGAGGGTCCTGAACAGAAAGTAAAGTCCCATTTTTCAGGAGGGTCCTGAACATAAAGTAAAGTCCCATTTTTCAGTAGGGTCCTGAACATAAAGTAAAATCCCATTTTTCAGGAGGGTCCTGAAAAGAAAGTAAAATCCCATTTTTCAGGAGGGTCCTGAACAGAAAGTAAAATCCCATTTTTCAGGAGGGTCCTGAACAGAAAGTAAATTCCCATTTTTCAGGAGGGTCCTAAACATAAAGTAAAATCCCATTTTTCAGGAGGGTCCTGAACAGAAAGTAAAGTCCCATTTTTCAGGAGGGTCCTGAACAGAAAGTAAAGTCCCATTTTTTGGGAGGGTCCTGAACAGAAAGTAAAGTCCCATTTTTCGGGAGGGTCCTGAACAGAAAGTAAAATCCCATTTTTCAGGAGGGTCCTGAGCAGAAAGTAAAGTCCCATTTTTCAGGAGGGTCCTGAACAGAAAGTAAAATCCCATTTTTCAGGAGGGTCCTGAACATAAAGTAAAATCCCATTTTTCAGGAGGGTCCTGAACAGAAAGCAAATTCCCATTTTTCAGGAGGGTCCTGAACATAAAGTAAAATCCCAGGAGGGTCCTGAACAGAAAGTAAAATCCCATTTTTCAGGAGGGTCCTGAACAGAAAGTAAAATCCCATTTTTCAGGAGGGTCCTGAACATAAAGTAAAGTCCCATTTTTCAGTAGGGTCCTGAACATAAAGTAAAATCCCATTTTTCAGGAGGGTCCTGAAAAGAATGTAAAATCCCATTTTTCAGGAGGGTCCTGAACAGAAAGTAAATTCCCATTTTTCAGGAGGGTCCTAAACATAAAGTAAAATCCCATTTTTCAGGAGGGTCCTGAACAGAAAGTAAAGTCCCATTTTTCAGGAGGATCCTGAACAGAAAGTAAAGTCCCATTTTTTGGGAGGGTCCTGAACAGAAAGTAATGTCCCATTTTTCGGGAGGGTCCTGAACAGAAAGTAAAGTCCCATTTTTCAGGAGGGTCCTGAGCAGAAAGTAAAGTCCCATTTTTCAGGAGGGTCCTGAACAGAAAGTAAAATCCCATTTTTCAGGAGGGTCCTGAACATAAAGTAAAATCCCATTTTTCAGGAGGGTCCTGAACAGAAAGCAAATTCCCATTTTTCAGGAGGGTCCTGAACATAAAGCAAAATCCCATTTTTCAGGAGGGTCCTGAACAGAAAGTAAAATCCCATTTTTCAGGAGGGTCCTGAACATAAAGTAAAATCCCATTTTTCAGGAGGGTCCTGAACATAAAGTAAAATCCCATTTTTCAAGAGGGTCCTGAACATAAAGTAAAATCCCATTTTTCAGGAGGGTCATGAACATAAAGTAAAGTCCCATTTTTCAGGAGGGTCCTGAACAGAAAGTAAAGTCCCATTTTTCAGGAGGGTCCTGAACAGAAAGTAAATTCCCATTTTTCAGGAGGGTCCTGAACAGAAAGTAAAATCCCATTTTTCAGGCGGGTCCTGAACAGAAAGTAAAATCCCATTTTTCAGGAGGGTCCTGAACAGAAAGTAAAGTCCCATTTTTCAGGAGGGTCCTGAACAGAAAGTAAAGTCCCATTTTTCAGGAGGGTCCTGAACAGAAAGTAAAATCCCATTTTTCAGGAGGGTCCTGAAAAGAAAGTAAAGTCCCATTTTTCAGGAGGGTCCTGAACAGAAAGTAAAGTCCCATTTTTCAGGAGGGTCCTGAACATAATGTAAAATCCCATTTTTCAGGAGGGTGCTGATCCCATTTTTCAGGAGGGTCCTGAACAGAAAGTAAATTCCCATTTTTCAGGAGGGTCCTGAACAGAAAGTAAAATCCCATTTTTCAGGAGGGTCCTGAACAGAAAGTAAAATCCCATTTTTCAGGAGGGTCCTGAACAGAAAGTAAAGTCCCATTTTTCAGGAGGGTCCTGAACAGAAAGTAAAGTCCCATTTTTCAGGAGGGTCCTGAACAGAAAGTAAAATCCCATTTTTCAGGAGGGTCCTGAACAGAAAGTAAAGTCCCATTTTTCAGGAGGGTCCTGAACAGAAAGTAAAATCCCATTTTTCAGGAGGGTCCTGAACAGAAAGTAAAGTCCCATTTTTCAGGAGGGTCCTGAACAGAAAATAAAGTCCCATTTTTCAGGAGGGTCCTGAACATAATGTAAAATCCCATTTTTAAGGAGGGTGCTGAACAGAAAGTAAAGTCCTATTTTTCAGGAGGGTCCTGAACATAAAGTAAAATCCCATTTTTCAGGAGGGTCCTGAACAGAAAGTAAAGTCCCATTTTTCAGGAGGGTCCTGAACATAAAGTAAAATCCCATATTTCAGGAGGGTCCTGAACAGAAAGTAAAATCCCATTTTTCAGGAGGGTCCTGAACAGAAAGTAAAATCTCATTTTTCAGGAGGGTCCTGAACAGAAAGTAAAGTCCCATTTTTCAGGAGGGTCCTGAACAAAAAGTAAACTCCCATTTTTCAGGAGGGTCCTGAACAGAAAGTAAAGTCTCATTTTTTAGGAGGGTCCTGAACATAAAGTAAAATCCCATTTTTCAGGAGGGTCCTGAACAGAAAGTAAAATCCCATTTTTCTGGAGGGTCCTGAACAGAAAGTAAATTCCCCTTTTTCAGGAGGGTCCTGAACATAAAGTAAAATCCCATTTTTCAGGAGGGTCCTGAACAGAAAGTAAAATCCCATTTTTCAGGAGGGTCCTGAACAGAAAGTAAAATCCCATTTTTCAGGAGGGTCCTGAACATAAAGTAAAGTCCCATTTTTCAGTAGGGTCCTGAACATAAAGTAAAATCCCATTTTTCAGGAGGGTCCTGAAAAGAAAGTAAAATCCCATTTTTCAGGAGGGTCCTGAACAGAAAGTAAAATCCCATTTTTCAGGAGGGTCCTGAACAGAAAGTAAATTCCCATTTTTCAGGAGGGTCCTAAACATAAAGTAAAATCCCATTTTTCAGGAGGGTCCTGAACAGAAAGTAAAGTCCCATTTTTCAGGAGGGTCCTGAACAGAAAGTAAAGTCCCATTTTTTGGGAGGGTCCTGAACAGAAAGTAAAGTCCCATTTTTCGGGAGGGTCCTGAACAGAAAGTAAAATCCCATTTTTCAGGAGGGTCCTGAGCAGAAAGTAAAGTCCCATTTTTCAGGAGGGTCCTGAACAGAAAGTAAAATCCCATTTTTCAGGAGGGTCCTGAACATAAAGTAAAATCCCATTTTTCAGGAGGGTCCTGAACAGAAAGCAAATTCCCATTTTTCAGGAGGGTCCTGAACATAAAGTAAAATCCCAGGAGGGTCCTGAACAGAAAGTAAAATCCCATTTTTCAGGAGGGTCCTGAACAGAAAGTAAAATCCCATTTTTCAGGAGGGTCCTGAACATAAAGTAAAGTCCCATTTTTCAGTAGGGTCCTGAACATAAAGTAAAATCCCATTTTTCAGGAGGGTCCTGAAAAGAATGTAAAATCCCATTTTTCAGGAGGGTCCTGAACAGAAAGTAAATTCCCATTTTTCAGGAGGGTCCTAAACATAAAGTAAAATCCCATTTTTCAGGAGGGTCCTGAACAGAAAGTAAAGTCCCATTTTTCAGGAGGATCCTGAACAGAAAGTAAAGTCCCATTTTTTGGGAGGGTCCTGAACAGAAAGTAAAGTCCCATTTTTCGGGAGGGTCCTGAACAGAAAGTAAAGTCCCATTTTTCAGGAGGGTCCTGAGCAGAAAGTAAAGTCCCATTTTTCAGGAGGGTCCTGAACAGAAAGTAAAATCCCATTTTTCAGGAGGGTCCTGAACATAAAGTAAAATCCCATTTTTCAGGAGGGTCCTGAACAGAAAGCAAATTCCCATTTTTCAGGAGGGTCCTGAACATAAAGCAAAATCCCATTTTTCAGGAGGGTCCTGAACAGAAAGTAAAATCCCATTTTTCAGGAGGGTCCTGAACATAAAGTAAAATCCCATTTTTCAGGAGGGTCCTGAACATAAAGTAAAATCCCATTTTTCAAGAGGGTCCTGAACATAAAGTAAAATCCCATTTTTCAGGAGGGTCATGAACATAAAGTAAAGTCCCATTTTTCAGGAGGGTCCTGAACAGAAAGTAAAGTCCCATTTTTCAGGAGGGTCCTGAACAGAAAGTAAATTCCCATTTTTCAGGAGGGTCCTGAACAGAAAGTAAAATCCCATTTTTCAGGCGGGTCCTGAACAGAAAGTAAAATCCCATTTTTCAGGAGGGTCCTGAACAGAAAGTAAAGTCCCATTTTTCAGGAGGGTCCTGAACAGAAAGTAAAGTCCCATTTTTCAGGAGGGTCCTGAACAGAAAGTAAAATCCCATTTTTCAGGAGGGTCCTGAAAAGAAAGTAAAGTCCCATTTTTCAGGAGGGTCCTGAACAGAAAGTAAAGTCCCATTTTTCAGGAGGGTCCTGAACATAATGTAAAATCCCATTTTTCAGGAGGGTGCTGATCCCATTTTTCAGGAGGGTCCTGAACAGAAAGTAAATTCCCATTTTTCAGGAGGGTCCTGAACAGAAAGTAAAATCCCATTTTTCAGGAGGGTCCTGAACAGAAAGTAAAATCCCATTTTTCAGGAGGGTCCTGAACAGAAAGTAAAGTCCCATTTTTCAGGAGGGTCCTGAACAGAAAGTAAAGTCCCATTTTTCAGGAGGGTCCTGAACAGAAAGTAAAATCCCATTTTTCAGGAGGGTCCTGAACATAAAGTAAATTCCCATTTTTCAGGAGGGTCCTGAACATAAAGTAAAATCCCATTTTTCCGGAGGGTCATGAACATAAAGTAAAGTCCCATTTTTCAGGAGGGTCCTGAACAGAAAGTAAAGTCCCATTTTTCAGGAGGGTCCTGAACAGAAAGTAAATTCCCATTTTTCAGGAGGGTCCTGAACAGAAAGTAAAATCCCATTTTTCAAGATGGTCCTGAACAGAAAGTAAAATCCCATTTTTCAAGAGGGTCCTGAACAGAAAGTAAAATCCCATTTTTCAGGAGGGTCCTGAACAGAAAGTAAAGTCCCATTTTTCAGGAGGGTCCTGAACAGAAAGTAAAATCCCATTTTTCAGGAGGGTCCTGAACAGAAAGTAAAGTCCCATTTTTCAGGAGGGTCCTGAACAGAAAGTAAAGTCCCATTTTTCAGGAGGGTCCTGAACATAATGTAAAATCCCATTTTTCAGGAGGGTGCTGAACAGAAAGTAAAGTCCCATTTTTCAGGAGGGTCCTGAACATAAAGTAAAATCCCATTTTTCAGGAGGGTCCTGAACAGAAAGTAAAGTCCCATTTTTCAGGAGGGTCCTGAACATAAAGTAAAATCCCATATTTCAGGAGGGTCCTGAACAGAAAGTAAAATCCCATTTTTCAGGAGGGTCCTGAACAGAAAGTAAAATCTCATTTTTCAGGAGGGTCCTGAACAGAAAGTAAAGTCCCATTTTTCAGGAGGGTCCTGAACAGAAAGTAAACTCCCATTTTTCAGGAGGGTCCTGAACAGAAAGTAAAGTCTCATTTTTTAGGAGGGTCCTGAACATAAAGTAAAATCCATTTTTCAGGAGGGTCCTGAACAGAAAGTAAAATCCCATTTTTCTGGAGGGTCCTGAACAGAAAGTAAATTCCCCTTTTTCAGGAGGGTCCTGAACATAAAGTAAAATCCCATTTTTCAGGAGGGTCCTGAACAGAAAGTAAAATCCCATTTTTCAGGAGGGTCCTGAACAGAAAGTAAAATCCCATTTTTCAGGAGGGTCCTGAACATAATGTAAAGTCCCATTTTTCAGTAGGGTCCTGAACAGAAAGTAAAATCCCATTTTTCAGGAGGGTCCTGAAAAGAAAGTAAAATCCCATTTTTCAGGAGGGTCCTGAACAGAAAGTAAAATCCCATTTTTCAGGAGGGTCCTGAACAGAAAGTAAATTCCCATTTTTCAGGAGGGTCCTAAACATAAAGTAAAATCCCATTTTTCAGGAGGGTCCTGAACAGAAAGTAAAATCCCATTTTTCAAGAGGGTCCTGAACAGAAAGTAAAATCCCATTTTTCAGGAGGGTCCTGAACAGAAAGTAAAGTCCCATTTTTCAGGAGGGTCCTGAACAGAAAGTAAAGTCCCATTTTTCAGGAGGGTCCTGAACAGAAAGTAAAATCCCATTTTTCAGGAGGGTCCTGAACAGAAAGTAAAGTCCCATTTTTCAGGAGGGTCCTGAACAGAAAATAAAGTCCCATTTTTCAGGAGGGTCCTGAACATAATGTAAAATCCCATTTTTAAGGAGGGTGCTGAACAGAAAGTAAAGTCCTATTTTTCAGGAGGGTCCTGAACATAAAGTAAAATCCCATTTTTCAGGAGGGTCCTGAACAGAAA
Organism: Capsicum pubescens; assembly: GCA_030864215.1. Taxonomy (NCBI): domain Eukaryota; kingdom Viridiplantae; phylum Streptophyta; class Magnoliopsida; order Solanales; family Solanaceae; genus Capsicum; species Capsicum pubescens. The sequence goes on from CM061548.1 coordinate 415,566,076, forward strand.
GTAAAGTCCCATTTTTCAGGAGGGTCCTGAACATAAAGTAAAATCCCATATTTCAGGAGGGTCCTGAACAGAAAGTAAAATCCCATTTTTCAGGAGGGTCCTGAACAGAAAGTAAAATCTCATTTTTCAGGAGGGTCCTGAACAGAAAGTAAAGTCCCATTTTTCAGGAGGGTCCTGAACAAAAAGTAAACTCCCATTTTTCAGGAGGGTCCTGAACAGAAAGTAAAGTCTCATTTTTTAGGAGGGTCCTGAACATAAAGTAAAATCCCATTTTTCAGGAGGGTCCTGAACAGAAAGTAAAATCCCATTTTTCTGGAGGGTCCTGAACAGAAAGTAAATTCCCCTTTTTCAGGAGGGTCCTGAACATAAAGTAAAATCCCATTTTTCAGGAGGGTCCTGAACAGAAAGTAAAATCCCATTTTTTAGGAGGGTCCTGAACAGAAAGTAAAATCCCATTTTTCAGGAGGGTCCTGAACATAAAGTAAAGTCCCATTTTTCAGTAGGGTCCTGAACATAAAGTAAAATCCCATTTTTCAGGAGGGTCCTGAAAAGAAAGTAAAATCCCATTTTTCAGGAGGGTCCTGAACAGAAAGTAAAATCCCATTTTTCAGGAGGGTCCTGAACAGAAAGTAAATTCCCATTTTTCAGGAGGGTCCTAAACATAAAGTAAAATCCCATTTTTCAGGAGGGTCCTGAACAGAAAGTAAAGTCCCATTTTTCAGGAGGGTCCTGAACAGAAAGTAAAGTCCCATTTTTTGGGAGGGTCCTGAACAGAAAGTAAAGTCCCATTTTTCGGGAGGGTCCTGAACAGAAAGTAAAATCCCATTTTTCAGGAGGGTCCTGAGCAGAAAGTAAAGTCCCATTTTTCAGGAGGGTCCTGAACAGAAAGTAAAATCCCATTTTTCAGGAGGGTCCTGAACATAAAGTAAAATCCCATTTTTCAGGAGGGTCCTGAACAGAAAGCAAATTCCCATTTTTCAGGAGGGTCCTGAACATAAAGTAAAATCCCATTTTTCAGGAGGGTCCTGAACAGAAAGTAAAATCCCATTTTTCTGGAGGGTCCTGAACAGAAAGTAAATTCCCCTTTTTCAGGAGGGTCCTGAACATAAAGTAAAATCCCATTTTTCAGGAGGGTCCTGAACAGAAAGTAAAATCCCATTTTTCAGGAGGGTCCTGAACAGAAAGTAAAATCCCATTTTTCAGGAGGGTCCTGAACATAAAGTAAAGTCCCATTTTTCAGTAGGGTCCTGAACATAAAGTAAAATCCCATTTTTCAGGAGGGTCCTGAAAAGAATGTAAAATCCCATTTTTCAGGAGGGTCCTGAACAGAAAGTAAATTCCCATTTTTCAGGAGGGTCCTAAACATAAAGTAAAATCCCATTTTTCAGGAGGGTCCTGAACAGAAAGTAAAGTCTCATTTTTAGGGAGGGTCCTGAACAGAAAGTAAAGTCCCATTTTTTGGGAGGGTCCTGAACAGAAAGTAAAGTCCCATTTTTCGGGAGGGTCCTGAACAGAAAGTAAAGTCCCATTTTTCAGGAGGGTCCTGAGCAGAAAGTAAAGTCCCATTTTTCAGGAGGGTCCTGAACAGAAAGTAAAATCCCATTTTTCAGGAGGGTCCTGAACATAAAGTAAAATCCCATTTTTCAGGAGGGTCCTGAACAGAAAGCAAATTCCCATTTTTCAGGAGGGTCCTGAACATAAAGCAAAATCCCATTTTTCAGGAGGGTCCTGAACAGAAAGTAAAATCCCATTTTTCAGGAGGGTCCTGAACATAAAGTAAAATCCCATTTTTCAGGAGGGTCCTGAACATAAAGTAAAATCCCATTTTTCAGGAGGGTCATGAACATAAAGTAAAGTCCCATTTTTCAGGAGGGTCCTGAACAGAAAGTAAAGTCCCATTTTTCAGGAGGGTCCTGAACAGAAAGTAAATTCCCATTTTTCAGGAGGGTCCTGAACAGAAAGTAAAATCCCATTTTTCAGGAGGGTCCTGAACAGAAAGTAAAATCCCATTTTTCAGGAGGGTCCTGAACAGAAAGTAAAGTCCCATTTTTCAGGAGGGTCCTGAACAGAAAGTAAAGTCCCATTTTTCAGGAGGGTCCTGAACAGAAAGTAAAATCCCATTTTTCAGGAGGGTCCTGAACAGAAAGTAAAGTCCCATTTTTCAGGAGGGTCCTGAACAGAAAGTAAAGTCCCATTTTTCAGGAGGGTCCTGAACATAATGTAAAATCCCATTTTTCAGGAGGGTGCTGATCCCATTTTTCAGGAGGGTCCTGAACAGAAAGTAAATTCCCATTTTTCAGGAGGGTCCTGAACAGAAAGTAAAATCCCATTTTTCAGGAGGGTCCTGAACAGAAAGTAAAATCCCATTTTTCAGGAGGGTCCTGAACAGAAAGTAAAGTCCCATTTTTCAGGAGGGTCCTGAACAGAAAGTAAAGTCCCATTTTTCAGGAGGGTCCTGAACAGAAAGTAAAATCCCATTTTTCAGGAGGGTCCTGAACATAAAGTAAATTCCCATTTTTCAGGAGGGTCCTGAACATAAAGTAAAATCCCATTTTTCCGGAGGGTCATGAACATAAAGTAAAGTCCCATTTTTCAGGAGGGTCCTGAACAGAAAGTAAAGTCCCATTTTTCAGGAGGGTCCTGAACAGAAAGTAAATTCCCATTTTTCAGGAGGGTCCTGAACAGAAAGTAAAATCCCATTTTTCAAGATGGTCCTGAACAGAAAGTAAAATCCCATTTTTCAAGAGGGTCCTGAACAGAAAGTAAAATCCCATTTTTCAGGAGGGTCCTGAACAGAAAGTAAAGTCCCATTTTTCAGGAGGGTCCTGAACAGAAAGTAAAGTCCCATTTTTCAGGAGGGTCCTGAACATAATGTAAAATCCCATTTTTCAGGAGGGTGCTGAACAGAAAGTAAAGTCCCATTTTTCAGGAGGGTCCTGAACATAAAGTAAAATCCCATTTTTCAGGAGGGTCTTGAACAGAAAGTAAAGTCCCATTTTTCAGGAGGGTCCTGAACATAAAGTAAAATCCCATATTTCAGGAGGGTCCTGAACAGAAAGTTAAATCCCATTTTTCAGGAGGGTCCTGAACAGAAAGTAAAATCTCATTTTTCAGGAGGGTCCTGAACAGAAAGTAAAGTCCCATTTTTCAGGAGGGTCCTGAACAGAAAGTAAACTCCCATTTTTCAGGAGGGTCCTGAACAGAAAGTAAAGTCTCATTTTTTAGGAGGGTCCTGAACATAAAGTAAAATCCATTTTTCAGGAGGGTCCTGAACAGAAAGTAAAATCCCATTTTTCTGGAGGGTCCTGAACAGAAAGTAAATTCCCCTTTTTCAGGAGGGTCCTGAACATAAAGTAAAATCCCATTTTTCAGGAGGGTCCTGAACAGAAAGTAAAATCCCATTTTTTAGGAGGGTCCTGAACAGAAAGTAAAATCCCATTTTTCAGGAGGGTCCTGAACATAATGTAAAGTCCCATTTTTCAGTAGGGTCCTGAACAGAAAGTAAAATCCCATTTTTCAGGAGGGTCCTGAAAAGAAAGTAAAATCCCATTTTTCAGGAGGGTCCTGAACAGAAAGTAAAATCCCATTTTTCAGGAGGGTCCTGAACAGAAAGTAAATTCCCATTTTTCAGGAGGGTCCTAAACATAAAGTAAAATCCCATTTTTCAGGAGGGTCCTGAACAGAAAGTAAAGTCCCATTTTTCAGGAGGGTCCTGAACAGAAAGTAAAGTCCCATTTTTTGGGAGGGTCCTGAACAGAAAGTAAAGTCCCATTTTTCGGGAGGGTCCTGAACAGAAAGTAAAATCCCATTTTTCAGGAGGGTCCTGAGTAGAAAGTAAAGTCCCATTTTTCAGGAGGGTCCTGAACAGAAAGTAAAATCCCATTTTTCAGGAGGGTCCTGAACATAAAGTAAAATCCCATTTTTCAGGAGGGTCCTGAACAGAAAGCAAATTCCCATTTTTCAGGAGGGTCCTGAACATAAAGTAAAATCCCATTTTTCAGGAGGGTCCTGAACAGAAAGTAAAATCCCATTTTTCTGGAGGGTCCTGAACAGAAAGTAAATTCCCCTTTTTCAGGAGGGTCCTGAACATAAAGTAAAATCCCATTTTTCAGGAGGGTCCTGAACAGAAAGTAAAATCCCATTTTTCAGGAGGGTCCTGAACAGAAAGTAAAATCCCATTTTTCAGGAGGGTCCTGAACATAAAGTAAAGTCCCATTTTTCAGTAGGGTCCTGAACATAAAGTAAAATCCCATTTTTCAGGAGGGTCCTGAAAAGAAAGTAAAATCCCATTTTTCAGGAGGGTCCTGAACAGAAAGTAAAATCCCATTTTTCAGGAGGGTCCTGAACAGAAAGTAAATTCCCATTTTTCAGGAGGGTCCTAAACATAAAGTAAAATCCCATTTTTCAGGAGGGTCTTGAACAGAAAGTAAAGTCCCATTTTTCAGGAGGGTCCTGAACAGAAAGTAAAGTCCCATTTTTTGGGAGGGTCCTGAACAGAAAGTAAAGTCCCATTTTTCGGGAGGGTCCTGAACAGAAAGTAAAATCCCATTTTTCAGGAGGGTCCTGAGCAGAAAGTAAAGTCCCATTTTTCAGGAGGGTCCTGAACAGAAAGTAAAATCCCATTTTTCAGGAGGGTCCTGAACATAAAGTAAAATCCCATTTTTCAAGAGGGTCCTGAACATAAAGTAAAATCCCATTTTTCAGGAGGGTCATGAACATAAAGTAAAGTCCCATTTTTCAGGAGGGTCCTGAACAGAAAGTAAAGTCCCATTTTTCAGGAGGGTCCTGAACAGAAAGTAAATTCCCATTTTTCAGGAGGGTCCTGAACAGAAAGTAAAATCCCATTTTTCAGGAGGGTCCTGAACAGAAAGTAAAATCCCATTTTTCAGGAGGGTCCTGAACAGAAAGTAAAGTCCCATTTTTCAGGAGGGTCCTGAACAGAAAGTAAAGTCCCATTTTTCAGGAGGGTCCTGAACAGAAAGTAAAATCCCATTTTTCAGGAGGGTCCTGAACAGAAAGTAAAGTCCCATTTTTCAGGAGGGTCCTGAACAGAAAGTAAAGTCCCATTTTTCAGGAGGGTCCTGAACATAATGTAAAATCCCATTTTTCAGGAGGGTGCTGATCCCATTTTTCAGGAGGGTCCTGAACAGAAAGTAAATTCCCATTTTTCAGGAGGGTCCTGAACAGAAAGTAAAATCCCATTTTTCAGGAGGGTCCTGAACAGAAAGTAAAGTCCCATTTTTCAGGAGGGTCCTGAACAGAAAGTAAAGTCCCATTTTTCAGGAGGGTCCTGAACAGAAAGTAAAATCCCATTTTTCAGGAGGGTCCTGAACATAAAGTAAATTCCCATTTTTCAGGAGGGTCCTGAACATAAAGTAAAATCCCATTTTTCCGGAGGGTCATGAACATAAAGTAAAGTCCCATTTTTCAGGAGGGTCCTGAACAGAAAGTAAAGTCCCATTTTTCAGGAGGGTCCTGAACAGAAAGTAAATTCCCATTTTTCAGGAGGGTCCTGAACAGAAAGTAAAATCCCATTTTTCAAGATGGTCCTGAACAAAAAGTAAAATCCCATTTTTCAAGAGGGTCCTGAACAGAAAGTAAAATCCCATTTTTCAGGAGGGTCCTGAACAGAAAGTAAAGTCCCATTTTTCAGGAGGGTCCTGAACAGAAAGTAAAATCCCATTTTTCAGGAGGGTCCTGAACAGAAAGTAAAGTCCCATTTTTCAGGAGGGTCCTGAACAGAAAGTAAAGTCCCATTTTTCAGGAGGGTCCTGAACATAATGTAAAATCCCATTTTTCAGGAGGGTGCTGAACAGAAAGTAAAGTCCCATTTTTCAGGAGGGTCCTGAACATAAAGTAAAATCCCATTTTTCAGGAGGGTCCTGAACAGAAAGTAAAGTCCCATTTTTCAGGAGGGTCCTGAACATAAAGTAAAATCCCATATTTCAGGAGGGTCCTGAACAGAAAGTAAAATCCCATTTTTCATGAGGGTCCTGAACAGAAAGTAAAATCTCATTTTTCAGGAGGGTCCTGAACAGAAAGTAAAGTCCCATTTTTCAGGAGGGTCCTGAACAGAAAGTAAACTCCCATTTTTCAGGAGGGTCCTGAACAGAAAGTAAAGTCTCATTTTTTAGGAGGGTCCTGAACATAAAGTAAAATCCATTTTTCAGGAGGGTCCTGAACAGAAAGTAAAATCCCATTTTTCTGGAGGGTCCTGAACAGAAAGTAAATTCCCCTTTTTCAGGAGGGTCCTGAACATAAAGTAAAATCCCATTTTTCAGGAGGGTCCTGAACAGAAAGTAAAATCCCATTTTTCAGGAGGGTCCTGAACAGAAAGTAAAATCCCATTTTTCAGGAGGGTCCTGAACATAATGTAAAGTCCCATTTTTCAGTAGGGTCTTGAACATAAAGTAAAATCCCATTTTTCAGGAGGGTCCTGAAAAGAAAGTAAAATCCCATTTTTCAGGAGGGTCCTGAACAGAAAGTAAAATCCCATTTTTCAGGAGGGTCCTGAACAGAAAGTAAATTCCCATTTTTCAGGAGGGTCCTAAACATAAAGTAAAATCCCATTTTTCAGGAGGGTCCTGAACAGAAAGTAAAGTCCCATTTTTCAGGAGGGTCCTGAACAGAAAGTAAAGTCCCATTTTTTGGGAGGGTCCTGAACAGAAAGTAAAGTCCCATTTTTCGGGAGGGTCCTGAACAGAAAGTAAAATCCCATTTTTCAGGAGGGTCCTGAGCAGAAAGTAAAGTCACATTTTTCAGGAGGGTCCTGAACAGAAAGTAAAATCCCATTTTTCAGGAGGGTCCTGAACATAAAGTAAAATCCCATTTTTCAGGAGGGTCCTGAACAGAAAGCAAATTCCCATTTTTCAGGAGGGTCCTGAACATAAAGTAAAATCCCATTTTTCAGGAGGGTCCTGAACAGAAAGTAAAATCCCATTTTTCTGGAGGGTCCTGAACAGAAAGTAAATTCTCCTTTTTCAGGAGGGTCCTGAACATAAAGTAAAATCCCATTTTTCAGGAGGGTCCTGAACAGAAAGTAAAATCCCATTTTTCAGGAGGGTCCTGAACAGAAAGTAAAATCCCATTTTTCAGGAGGGTCCTGAACATAAAGTAAAGTCCCATTTTTCAGTAGGGTCCTGAACATAAAGTAAAATCCCATTTTTCAGGAGGGTCCTGAAAAGAAAGTAAAATCCCATTTTTCAGGAGGGTCCTGAACAGAAAGTAAAATCCCATTTTTCAGGAGGGTCCTGAACAGAAAGTAAATTCCCATTTTTCAGGAGGGTCCTAAACATAAAGTAAAATCCCATTTTTCAGGAGGGTCTTGAACAGAAAGTAAAGTCCCATTTTTCAGGAGGGTCCTGAACAGAAAGTAAAGTCCCATTTTTTGGGAGGGTCCTGAACAGAAAGTAAAGTCCCATTTTTCGGGAGGGTCCTGAACAGAAAGTAAAATCCCATTTTTCAGGAGGGTCCTGAGCAGAAAGTAAAGTCCCATTTTTCAGGAGGGTCCTGAACAGAAAGTAAAATCCCATTTTTCAGGAGGGTCCTGAACATAAAGTAAAATCCCATTTTTCAAGAGGGTCCTGAACATAAAGTAAAATCCCATTTTTCAGGAGGGTCATGAACATAAAGTAAAGTCCCATTTTTCAGGAGGGTCCTGAACAGAAAGTAAAGTCCCATTTTTCAGGAGGGTCCTGAACAGAAAGTAAATTCCCATTTTTCAGGAGGGTCCTGAACAGAAAGTAAAATCCCATTTTTCAGGAGGGTCCTGAACAGAAAGTAAAATCCCATTTTTCAGGAGGGTCCTGAACAGAAAGTAAAGTCCCATTTTTCAGGAGGGTCCTGAACAGAAAGTAAAGTCCCATTTTTCAGGAGGGTCCTGAACAGAAAGTAAAATCCCATTTTTCAGGAGGGTCCTGAACAGAAAGTAAAGTCCCATTTTTCAGGAGGGTCCTGAACAGAAAGTAAAGTCCCATTTTTCAGGAGGGTCCTGAACATAATGTAAAATCCCATTTTTCAGGAGGGTGCTGATCCCATTTTTCAGGAGGGTCCTGAACAGAAAGTAAATTCCCATTTTTCAGGAGGGTCCTGAACAGAAAGTAAAATCCCATTTTTCAGGAGGGTCCTGAACAGAAAGTAAAGTCCCATTTTTCAGGAGGGTCCTGAACAGAAAGTAAAGTCCCATTTTTCAGGAGGGTCCTGAACAGAAAGTAAAATCCCATTTTTCAGGAGGGTCCTGAACATAAAGTAAATTCCCATTTTTCAGGAGGGTCCTGAACATAAAGTAAAATCCCATTTTTCCGGAGGGTCATGAACATAAAGTAAAGTCCCATTTTTCAGGAGGGTCCTGAACAGAAAGTAAAGTCCCATTTTTCAGGAGGGTCCTGAACAGAAAGTAAATTCCCATTTTTCAGGAGGGTCCTGAACAGAAAGTAAAATCCCATTTTTCAAGATGGTCCTGAACAAAAAGTAAAATCCCATTTTTCAAGAGGGTCCTGAACAGAAAGTAAAATCCCATTTTTCAGGAGGGTCCTGAACAGAAAGTAAAGTCCCATTTTTCAGGAGGGTCCTGAACAGAAAGTAAAATCCCATTTTTCAGGAGGGTCCTGAACAGAAAGTAAAGTCCCATTTTTCAGGAGGGTCCTGAACAGAAAGTAAAGTCCCATTTTTCAGGAGGGTCCTGAACATAATGTAAAATCCCATTTTTCAGGAGGGTGCTGAACAGAAAGTAAAGTCCCATTTTTCAGGAGGGTCCTGAACATAAAGTAAAATCCCATTTTTCAGGAGGGTCCTGAACAGAAAGTAAAGTCCCATTTTTCAGGAGGGTCCTGAACATAAAGTAAAATCCCATATTTCAGGAGGGTCCTGAACAGAAAGTAAAATCCCATTTTTCAGGAGGGTCCTGAACAGAAAGTAAAATCTCATTTTTCAGGAGGGTCCTGAACAGAAAGTAAAGTCCCATTTTTCAGGAGGGTCCTGAACAGAAAGTAAACTCCCATTTTTCAGGAGGGTCCTGAACAGAAAGTAAAGTCTCATTTTTTAGGAGGGTCCTGAACATAAAGTAAAATCCATTTTTCAGGAGGGTCCTGAACAGAAAATAAAATCCCATTTTTCTGGAGGGTCCTGAACAGAAACTAAATTCCCCTTTTTCAGGAGGGTCCTGAACATAAAGTAAAATCCCATTTTTCAGGAGGGTCCTGAACAGAAAGTAAAATCCCATTTTTCAGGAGGGTCCTGAACAGAAAGTAAAATCCCATTTTTCAGGAGGGTCCTGAACATAATGTAAAGTCCCATTTTTCAGTAGGGTCCTGAACATAAAGTAAAATCCCATTTTTCAGGAGGGTCCTGAAAAGAAAGTAAAATCCCATTTTTCAGGAGGGTCCTGAACAGAAAGTAAAATCCCATTTTTCAGGAGGGTCCTGAACAGAAAGTAAATTCCCATTTTTCAGGAGGGTCCTAAACATAAAGTAAAATCCCATTTTTCAGGAGGGTCCTGAACAGAAAGTAAAGTCCCATTTTTCAGGAGGGTCCTGAACAGAAAGTAAAGTCCCATTTTTTGGGAGGGTCCTGAACAGAAAGTAAAGTCCCATTTTTCGGGAGGGTCCTGAACAGAAAGTAAAATCCCATTTTTCAGGAGGGTCCTGAGCAGAAAGTAAAGTCACATTTTTCAGGAGGGTCCTGAACAGAAAGTAAAATCCCATTTTTCAGGAGGGTCCTGAACATAAAGTAAAATCCCATTTTTCAGGAGGGTCCTGAACAGAAAGCAAATTCCCATTTTTCAGGAGGGTCCTGAACATAAAGTAAAATCCCATTTTTCAGGAGGGTCCTGAACAGAAAGTAAAATCCCATTTTTCTGGAGGGTCCTGAACAGAAAGTAAAATCCCATTTTTCAAGAGGGTCCTGAACAGAAAGTAAAATCCCATTTTTCAGGAGGGTCCTGAACAGAAAGTAAAGTCCCATTTTTCAGGAGGGTCCTGAACAGAAAGTAAAGTCCCATTTTTCAGGAGGGTCCTGAACAGAAAGTAAAATCCCATTTTTCAGGAGGGTCCTGAACAGAAAGTAAAGTCCCATTTTTCAGGAGGGTCCTGAACAGAAAATAAAGTCCCATTTTTCAGGAGGGTCCTGAACATAATGTAAAATCCCATTTTTAAGGAGGGTGCTGAACAGAAAGTAAAGTCCTATTTTTCAGGAGGGTCCTGAACATAAAGTAAAATCCCATTTTTCAGGAGGGTCCTGAACAGAAAGTAAAGTCCCATTTTTCAGGAGGGTCCTGAACATAAAGTAAAATCCCATATTTCAGGAGGGTCCTGAACAGAAAGTAAAATCCCATTTTTCAGGAGGGTCCTGAACAGAAAGTAAAATCTCATTTTTCAGGAGGGTCCTGAACAGAAAGTAAAGTCCCATTTTTCAGGAGGGTCCTGAACAAAAAGTAAACTCCCATTTTTCAGGAGGGTCCTGAACAGAAAGTAAAGTCTCATTTTTTAGGAGGGTCCTGAACATAAAGTAAAATCCCATTTTTCAGGAGGGTCCTGAACAGAAAGTAAAATCCCATTTTTCTGGAGGGTCCTGAACAGAAAGTAAATTCCCCTTTTTCAGGAGGGTCCTGAACATAAAGTAAAATCCCATTTTTCAGGAGGGTCCTGAACAGAAAGTAAAATCCCATTTTTCAGGAGGGTCCTGAACAGAAAGTAAAATCCCATTTTTCAGGAGGGTCCTGAACATAAAGTAAAGTCCCATTTTTCAGTAGGGTCCTGAACATAAAGTAAAATCCCATTTTTCAGGAGGGTCCTGAAAAGAAAGTAAAATCCCATTTTTCAGGAGGGTCCTGAACAGAAAGTAAAATCCCATTTTTCAGGAGGGTCCTGAACAGAAAGTAAATTCCCATTTTTCAGGAGGGTCCTAAACATAAAGTAAAATCCCATTTTTCAGGAGGGTCCTGAACAGAAAGTAAAGTCCCATTTTTCAGGAGGGTCCTGAACAGAAAGTAAAGTCCCATTTTTTGGGAGGGTCCTGAACAGAAAGTAAAGTCCCATTTTTCGGGAGGGTCCTGAACAGAAAGTAAAATCCCATTTTTCAGGAGGGTCCTGAGCAGAAAGTAAAGTCCCATTTTTCAGGAGGGTCCTGAACAGAAAGTAAAATCCCATTTTTCAGGAGGGTCCTGAACATAAAGTAAAATCCCATTTTTCAGGAGGGTCCTGAACAGAAAGCAAATTCCCATTTTTCAGGAGGGTCCTGAACATAAAGTAAAATCCCATTTTTCAGGAGGGTCCTGAACAGAAAGTAAAATCCCATTTTTCTGGAGGGTCCTGAACAGAAAGTAAATTCCCCTTTTTCAGGAGGGTCCTGAACATAAAGTAAAATCCCATTTTTCAGGAGGGTCCTGAACAGAAAGTAAAATCCCATTTTTCAGGAGGGTCCTGAACAGAAAGTAAAATCCCATTTTTCAGGAGGGTCCTGAACATAAAGTAAAGTCCCATTTTTCAGTAGGGTCCTGAACATAAAGTAAAATCCCATTTTTCAGGAGGGTCCTGAAAAGAATGTAAAATCCCATTTTTCAGGAGGGTCCTGAACAGAAAGTAAATTCCCATTTTTCAGGAGGGTCCTAAACATAAAGTAAAATCCCATTTTTCAGGAGGGTCCTGAACAGAAAGTAAAGTCCCATTTTTCAGGAGGGTCCTGAACAGAAAGTAAAGTCCCATTTTTTGGGAGGGTCCTGAACAGAAAGTAAAGTCCCATTTTTCGGGAGGGTCCTGAACAGAAAGTAAAGTCCCATTTTTCAGGAGGGTCCTGAGCAGAAAGTAAAGTCCCATTTTTCAGGAGGGTCCTGAACAGAAAGTAAAATCCCATTTTTCAGGAGGGTCCTGAACATAAAGTAAAATCCCATTTTTCAGGAGGGTCCTGAACAGAAAGCAAATTCCCATTTTTCAGGAGGGTCCTGAACATAAAGCAAAATCCCATTTTTCAGGAGTGTCCTGAACAGAAAGTAAAATCCCATTTTTCAGGAGGGTCCTGAACATAAAGTAAAATCCCATTTTTCAGGAGGGTCCTGAACATAAAGTAAAATCCCATTTTTCAAGAGGGTCCTGAACATAAAGTAAAATCCCAATTTTCAGGAGGGTCATGAACATAAAGTAAAGTCCCATTTTTCAGGAGGGTCCTGAACAGAAAGTAAAGTCCCATTTTTCAGGAGGGTCCTGAACAGAAAGTAAATTCCCATTTTTCAGGAGGGTCCTGAACAGAAAGTAAAATCCCATTTTTCAGGCGGGTCCTGAACAGAAAGTAAAATCCCATTTTTCAGGAGGGTCCTGAACAGAAAGTAAAGTCCCATTTTTCAGGAGGGTCCTGAACAGAAAGTAAAGTCCCATTTTTCAGGAGGGTCCTGAACAGAAAGTAAAATCCCATTTTTCAGGAGGGTCCTGAACAGAAAGTAAAGTCCCATTTTTCAGGAGGGTCCTGAACAGAAAGTAAAGTCCCATTTTTCAGGAGGGTCCTGAACAAAAAGTAAAATCCCATTTTTCAGGAGGGTCCTGAACAAAAAGTAAAGTCCCATTTTTCAGGAGTGTCCTGAACAGAAAGTAAAGTCCCATTTTTCAGGAGGGTCCTGAACATAAAGTAAAATCCCATTTTTCAGGAGGGTCCTGATCCCATTTTTCAGGAGGGACCTGAAGAGAAAGTAAAGTCCCATCTTTCAGGAGGGTCCTGAACAGAAAGTAAAGTCCCATTTTTCAGGAGGGTCCTGAACAGAAAGTAAAGTCCCATTTTTCAGGAGGGTCCTGAACAGAAAGTAAAATCCCATTTTTCAGGAGGGTCCTGAACAGAAAGTAAAATCCCATTTTTCAGGAGGGTCCTGAACAGAAAGTAAAGTCCCATCTTTCAGGAGGGTCCTGAACAGAAAGTAAAGTCCCATTTTTTAGGAGGGTCCTGAACAGAATGTAAAGTCCCATTTTTCAGGAGGGTCCTGAACAGAAAGTAAAATCCCATTTTCAGGAGGGTCCTGAACAGAAAGTAAAGTCCCATTTTTCAGGAGAGTCCTGAACATAAAGTAAAATCCCATTTTTCAGGAGGGTCCTGAACAAAAATAAAATCCCATTTTTCAGGAGGGTCCTGAACAGAAAGTAAATTACCATTTTTCAGGAGGGTCCTGAACATAAAGTAAAATCCCATTTTTCAGGAGGGTCCTGAACAGAAAGTAAAATCCCATTTTTCAGGAGGGTCCTGAACATAAAGTAAAATCCCATTTTACAAGAGGGTCCTGAACAAAAAGTAAATTCCCATTTTTCAGGAGGGTCCTGAACAGAAAGTAAAATCCCATTTTTCAGGAAGGTCCTGAACAGAAAGTAAAGTCCCATTTTTCAGGAGGGTCCTGAACAGAAAGTAAAGTCCCATTTTTCAGGAGAGTCCTGAACAGAAAGTAAAATCCCATTTTTCAGGAGGGTCCTGAACATAAAGTAAATTCCCATTTTTCAGGAGGGTCCTGAACATAAAGTAAAATCCCATTTTTCCGGAGGGTCATGAACATAAAGTAAAATCCCATTTTTCCGGAGGGTCATGAACATAAAGTAAAGTCCCATTTTTCAGGAGGGTCCTGAACAGAAAGTAAAGTCCCATTTTTCAGGAGGGTCCTGAACAGAAAGTAAATTCCCATTTTTCAGGAGGGTCCTGAACAGAAAGTAAAATCCCATTTTTCAAGATGGTCCTGAACAGAAAGTAAAATCCCATTTTTCAAGAGGGTCCTGAACAGAAAGTAAAATCCCATTTTTCAGGAGGGTCCTGAACAGAAAGTAAAGTCCCATTTTTCAGGAGGGTCCTGAACAGAAAGTAAAATCCCATTTTTCAGGAGGGTCCTGAACAGAAAGTAAAGTCCCATTTTTCAGGAGGGTCCTGAACAGAAAGTAAAGTCCCATTTTTCAGGAGGGTCCTGAACATAATGTAAAATCCCATTTTTCAGGAGGGTGCTGAACAGAAAGTAAAGTCCCATTTTTCAGGAGGGTCCTGAACATAAAGTAAAATCCCATTTTTCAGGAGGGTCCTGAACAGAAAGTAAAGTCCCATTTTTCAGGAGGGTCCTGAACATAAAGTAAAATCCCATATTTCAGGAGGGTCCTGAACAGAAAGTAAAATCCCATTTTTCAGGAGGGTCCTGAACAGAAAGTAAAGTCCCATTTTTCAGGAGGGTCCTGATCCCATTTTTCAGGAGGGTCCTGAACAGAAAGTAAAATCCCATTTTTCAAGAGGGTCCTGAACAAAAAGTAAATTCCCATTTTTCAGGAGGGTCCTGAACAGAAAGTAAAATCCCATTTTTCAGGAAGGTCCTGAACAGAAAGTAAAGTCCCATTTTTCAGGAGGGTCCTGAACAGAAAGTAAAGTCCCATTTTTCAGGAGAGTCCTGAACAGAAAGTAAAATCCCATTTTTCAGGAGGGTCCTGAACATAAAGTAAATTCCCATTTTTCAGGAGGGTCCTGAACATAAAGTAAAATCCCATTTTTCCGGAGGGTCATGAACATAAAGTAAAATCCCATTTTTCCGGAGGGTCATGAACATAAAGTAAAGTCCCATTTTTCAGGAGGGTCCTGAACAGAAAGTAAAGTCCCATTTTTCAGGAGGGTCCTGAACAGAAAGTAAATTCCCATTTTTCAGGAGGGTCCTGAACAGAAAGTAAAATCCCATTTTTCAAGATGGTCCTGAACAGAAAGTAAAATCCCATTTTTCAAGAGGGTCCTGAACAGAAAGTAAAATCCCATTTTTCAGGAGGGTCCTGAACAGAAAGTAAAGTCCCATTTTTCAGGAGGGTCCTGAACAGAAAGTAAAATCCCATTTTTCAGGAGGGTCCTGAACAGAAAGTAAAGTCCCATTTTTCAGGAGGGTCCTGAACAGAAAGTAAAGTCCCATTTTTCAGGAGGGTCCTGAACATAATGTAAAATCCCATTTTTCAGGAGGGTGCTGAACAGAAAGTAAAGTCCCATTTTTCAGGAGGGTCCTGAACATAAAGTAAAATCCCATTTTTCAGGAGGGTCCTGAACAGAAAGTAAAGTCCCATTTTTCAGGAGGGTCCTGAACATAAAGTAAAATCCCATATTTCAGGAGGGTCCTGAACAGAAAGTAAAATCCCATTTTTCAGGAGGGTCCTGAACAGAAAGTAAAATCTCATTTTTCAGGAGGGTCCTGAACAGAAAGTAAAGTCCCATTTTTCAGGAGGGTCCTGAACAGAAAGTAAACTCCCATTTTTCAGGAGGGTCCTGAACAGAAAGTAAAGTCTCATTTTTTAGGAGGGTCCTGAACATAAAGTAAAATCCATTTTTCAGGAGGGTCCTGAACAGAAAGTAAAATCCCATTTTTCTGGAGGGTCCTGAACAGAAAGTAAATTCCCCTTTTTCAGGAGGGTCCTGAACATAAAGTAAAATCCCATTTTTCAGGAGGGTCCTGAACAGAAAGTAAAATCCCATTTTTCAGGAGGGTCCTGAACAGAAAGTAAAATCCCATTTTTCAGGAGGGTCCTGAACATAATGTAAAGTCCCATTTTTCAGTAGGGTCCTGAACATAAAGTAAAATCCCATTTTTCAGGAGGGTCCTGAAAAGAAAGTAAAATCCCATTTTTCAGGAGGGTCCTGAACAGAAAGTAAAATCCCATTTTTCAGGAGGGTCCTGAACAGAAAGTAAATTCCCATTTTTCAGGAGGGTCCTAAACATAAAGTAAAATCCCATTTTTCAGGAGGGTCCTGAACAGAAAGTAAAGTCCCATTTTTCAGGAGGGTCCTGAACAGAAAGTAAAGTCCCATTTTTTGGGAGGGTCCTGAACAGAAAGTAAAGTCCCATTTTTCGGGAGGGTCCTGAACATAAAGTAAAATCCCATTTTTCAGGAGGGTCCTGAGCAGAAAGTAAAGTCCCATTTTTCAGGAGGGTCCTGAACAGAAAGTAAAATCCCATTTTTCAGGAGGGTCCTGAACATAAAGTAAAATCCCATTTTTCAGGAGGGTCCTGAACAGAAAGCAAATTCCCATTTTTCAGGAGGGTCCTGAACATAAAGTAAAATCCCATTTTTCAGGAGGGTCCTGAACAGAAAGTAAAATCCCATTTTTCTGGAGGGTCCTGAACAGAAAGTAAATTCCCCTTTTTCAGGAGGGTCCTGAACATAAAGTAAAATCCCATTTTTCAGGAGGGTCCTGAACAGAAAGTAAAATCCCATTTTTCAGGAGGGTCCTGAACAGAAAGTAAAATCCCATTTTTCAGGAGGGTCCTGAACATAAAGTAAAGTCCCATTTTTCAGTAGGGTCCTGAACATAAAGTAAAATCCCATTTTTCAGGAGGGTCCTGAAAAGAAAGTAAAATCCCATTTTTCAGGAGGGTCCTGAACAGAAAGTAAAATCCCATTTTTCAGGAGGGTCCTGAACAGAAAGTAAATTCCCATTTTTCAGGAGGGTCCTAAACATAAAGTAAAATCCCATTTTTCAGGAGGGTCTTGAACAGAAAGTAAAGTCCCATTTTTCAGGAGGGTCCTGAACAGAAAGTAAAGTCCCATTTTTTGGGAGGGTCCTGAACAGAAAGTAAAGTCCCATTTTTCGGGAGGGTCCTGAACAGAAAGTAAAATCCCATTTTTCAGGAGGGTCCTGAACATAAAGTAAAATCCCATTTTTCAGGAGGGTCCTGAACAGAAAGTAAAGTCC
Organism: Capsicum pubescens; assembly: GCA_030864215.1. Lineage (NCBI taxonomy): Eukaryota > Viridiplantae > Streptophyta > Magnoliopsida > Solanales > Solanaceae > Capsicum > Capsicum pubescens. Next base: position 415,582,738 of record CM061548.1, read on the forward strand.
CATTTTTCAGGAGGGTCCTGAACATAAAGTAAAATCCCATATTTCAGGAGGGTCCTGAACAGAAAGTAAAATCCCATTTTTCAGGAGGGTCCTGAACAGAAAGTAAAATTTCATTTTTCAGGAGGGTCCTGAACAGAAAGTAAAGTCCCATTTTTCAGGAGGGTCCTGAACAGAAAGTAAACTCCCATTTTTCAGGAGGGTCCTGAACAGAAAGTAAAGTCTCATTTTTTAGGAGGGTCCTGAACATAAAGTAAAATCCATTTTTCAGGAGGGTCCTGAACAGAAAGTAAAATCCCATTTTTCTGGAGGGTCCTGAACAGAAAGTAAATTCCCCTTTTTCAGGAGGGTCCTGAACATAAAGTAAAATCCCATTTTTCAGGAGGGTCCTGAACAGAAAGTAAAATCCCATTTTTCAGGAGGGTCCTGAACAGAAAGTAAAATCCCATTTTTCAGGAGGGTCCTGAACATAATGTAAAGTCCCATTTTTCAGTAGGGTCCTGAACATAAAGTAAAATCCCATTTTTCAGGAGGGTCCTGAAAAGAAAGTAAAATCCCATTTTTCAGGAGGGTCCTGAACAGAAAGTAAAATCCCATTTTTCAGGAGGGTCCTGAACAGAAAGTAAATTCCCATTTTTCAGGAGGGTCCTAAACATAAAGTAAAATCCCATTTTTCAGGAGGGTCCTGAACAGAAAGTAAAGTCCCATTTTTCAGGAGGGTCCTGAACAGAAAGTAAAGTCCCATTTTTTGGGAGGGTCCTGAACAGAAAGTAAAGTCCCATTTTTCGGGAGGGTCCTGAACATAAAGTAAAATCCCATTTTTCAGGAGGGTCCTGAGCAGAAAGTAAAGTCCCATTTTTCAGGAGGGTCCTGAACAGAAAGTAAAATCCCATTTTTCAGGAGGGTCCTGAACATAAAGTAAAATCCCATTTTTCAGGAGGGTCCTGAACAGAAAGCAAATTCCCATTTTTCAGGAGGGTCCTGAACATAAAGTAAAATCCCATTTTTCAGGAGGGTCCTGAACAGAAAGTAAAATCCCATTTTTCTGGAGGGTCCTGAACAGAAAGTAAATTCCCCTTTTTCAGGAGGGTCCTGAACATAAAGTAAAATCCCATTTTTCAGGAGGGTCCTGAACAGAAAGTAAAATCCCATTTTTCAGGAGGGTCCTGAACAGAAAGTAAAATCCCATTTTTCAGGAGGGTCCTGAACATAAAGTAAAGTCCCATTTTTCAGTAGGGTCCTGAACATAAAGTAAAATCCCATTTTTCAGGAGGGTCCTGAAAAGAAAGTAAAATCCCATTTTTCAGGAGGGTCCTGAACAGAAAGTAAAATCCCATTTTTCAGGAGGGTCCTGAACAGAAAGTAAATTCCCATTTTTCAGGAGGGTCCTAAACATAAAGTAAAATCCCATTTTTCAGGAGGGTCTTGAACAGAAAGTAAAGTCCCATTTTTCAGGAGGGTCCTGAACAGAAAGTAAAGTCCCATTTTTTGGGAGGGTCCTGAACAGAAAGTAAAGTCCCATTTTTCGGGAGGGTCCTGAACAGAAAGTAAAATCCCATTTTTCAGGAGGGTCCTGAACAGAAAGTAAATTCCCATTTTTCAGGAGGGTCCTAAACATAAAGTAAAATCCCATTTTTCAGGAGGGTCCTGAACAGAAAGTAAAGTCCCATTTTTCAGGAGGGTCCTGAACAGAAAGTAAAGTCCCATTTTTTGGGAGGGTCCTGAACAGAAAGTAAAGTCCCATTTTTCGGGAGGGTCCTGAACAGAAAGTAAAATCCCATTTTTCAGGAGGGTCCTGAGCAGAAAGTAAAGTCCCATTTTTCAGGAGGGTCCTGAACAGAAAGTAAAATCCCATTTTTCAGGAGGGTCCTGAACATAAAGTAAAATCCCATTTTTCAAGAGGGTCCTGAACATAAAGTAAAATCCCATTTTTCAGGAGGGTCATGAACATAAAGTAAAGTCCCATTTTTCAGGAGGGTCCTGAACAGAAAGTAAAGTCCCATTTTTCAGGAGGGTCCTGAACAGAAAGTAAATTCCCATTTTTCAGGAGGGTCCTGAACAGAAAGTAAAATCCCATTTTTCAGGAGGGTCCTGAACAGAAAGTGAAATCCCATTTTTCAGGAGGGTCCTGAACAGAAAGTAAAGTCCCATTTTTCAGGAGGGTCCTGAACAGAAAGTAAAGTCCCATTTTTCAGGAGGGTCCTGAACAGAAAGTAAAATCCCATTTTTCAGGAGGGTCCTGAACAGAAAGTAAAGTCCCATTTTTCAGGAGGGTCCTGAACAGAAAGTAAAGTCCCATTTTTCAGGAGGGTCCTGAACATAATGTAAAATCCCATTTTTCAGGAGGGTGCTGATCCCATTTTTCAGGAGGGTCCTGAACAGAAAGTAAATTCCCATTTTTCAGGAGGGTCCTGAACAGATAGTAAAATCCCATTTTTCAGGAGGGTCCTGAACAGAAAGTAAAATCCCATTTTTCAGGAGGGTCCTGAACAGAAAGTAAAGTCCCATTTTTCAGGAGGGTCTTGAACAGAAAGTAAAGTCCCATTTTTCAGGAGGGTCCTGAACAGAAAGTAAAATCCCATTTTTCAGGAGGGTCCTGAACATAAAGTAAATTCCCATTTTTCAGGAGGGTCCTGAACATAAAGTAAAATCCCATTTTTCCGGAGGGTCATGAACATAAAGTAAAGTCCCATTTTTCAGGAGGGTCCTGAACAGAAAGTAAAGTCCCATTTTTCAGGAGGGTCCTGAACAGAAAGTAAATTCCCATTTTTCAGGAGGGTCCTGAACAGAAAGTAAAATCCCATTTTTCAAGATGGTCCTGAACAGAAAGTAAAATCCCATTTTTCAAGAGGGTCCTGAACAGAAAGTAAAATCCCATTTTTCAGGAGGGTCCTGAACAGAAAGTAAAGTCCCATTTTTCAGGAGGGTCCTGAACAGAAAGTAAAATCCCATTTTTCAGGAGGGTCCTGAACAGAAAGTAAAGTCCCATTTTTCAGGAGGGTCCTGAACAGAAAGTAAAGTCCCATTTTTCAGGAGGGTCCTGAACATAATGTAAAATCCCATTTTTCAGGAGGGTGCTGAACAGAAAGTAAAGTCCCATTTTTCAGGAAGGTCCTGAACATAAAGTAAAATCCCATTTTTCAGGAGGGTCCTGAACAGAAAGTAAAGTCCCATTTTTCATGAGGGTCCTGAACATAAAGTAAAATCCCATATTTCAGGAGGGTCCTGAACAGAAAGTAAAATCCCATTTTTCAGGAGGGTCCTGAACAGAAAGTAAAATCTCATTTTTCAGGAGGGTCCTGAACAGAAAGTAAAGTCCCATTTTTCAGGAGGGTCCTGAACAGAAAGTAAACTCCCATTTTTCTGGAGGGTCATGAACAGAAAGTAAAGTCTCATTTTTTAGGAGGGTCCTGAACATAAAGTAAAATCCATTTTTCAGGAGGGTCCTGAACAGAAAGTAAAATCCCATTTTTCTGGAGGGTCCTGAACAGAAAGTAAATTCCCCTTTTTCAGGAGGGTCCTGAACATAAAGTAAAATCCCATTTTTCAGGAGGGTCCTGAACAGAAAGTAAAATCCCATTTTTCAGGAGGGTCCTGAACAGAAAGTAAAATCCCATTTTTCAGGAGGGTCCTGAACATAATGTAAAGTCCCATTTTTCAGTAGGGTCCTGAACATAAAGTAAAATCCCATTTTTCAGGAGGGTCCTGAAAAGAAAGTAAAATCCCATTTTTCAGGAGGGTCCTGAACAGAAAGTAAAATCCCATTTTTCAGGAGGGTCCTGAACAGAAAGTAAATTCCCATTTTTCAGGAGGGTCCTAAACATAAAGTAAAATCCCATTTTTCAGGAGGGTCCTGAACAGAAAGTAAAGTCCCATTTTTTAGGAGGGTCCTGAACAGAAAGTAAAGTCCCATTTTTTGGGAGGGTCCTGAACAGAAAGTAAAGTCCCATTTTTCGGGAGGGTCCTGAACAGAAAGTAAAATCCCATTTTTCAGGAGGGTCCTGAGTAGAAAGTAAAGTCCCATTTTTCAGGAGGGTCCTGAACAGAAAGTAAAATCCCATTTTTCAGGAGGGTCCTGAACATAAAGTAAAATCCCATTTTTCAGGAGGGTCCTGAACAGAAAGCAAATTCCCATTTTTCAGGAGGGTCCTGAACATAAAGTAAAATCCCATTTTTCAGGAGGGTCCTGAACAGAAAGTAAAATCCCATTTTTCTGGAGGGTCCTAAACAGAAAGTAAATTCCCCTTTTTCAGGAGGGTCCTGAACATAAAGTAAAATCCCATTTTTCAGGAGGGTCCTGAACAGAAAGTAAAATCCCATTTTTCAGGAGGGTCCTGAACAGAAAGTAAAATCCCATTTTTCAGGAGGGTCCTGAACATAAAGTAAAGTCCCATTTTTCAGTAGGGTCCTGAACATAAAGTAAAATCCCATTTTTCAGGAGGGTCCTGAAAAGAAAGTAAAATCCCATTTTTCAGGAGGGTCCTGAACAGAAAGTAAAATCCCATTTTTCAGGAGGGTCTTGAACAGAAAGTAAAGTCCCATTTTTCAGGAGGGTCCTGAACAGAAAGTAAAGTCCCATTTTTTGGGAGGGTCCTGAACAGAAAGTAAAGTCCCATTTTTCGGGAGGGTCCTGAACAGAAAGTAAAATCCCATTTTTCAGGAGGGTCCTGAGCAGAAAGTAAAGTCCCATTTTTCAGGAGGGTCCTGAACAGAAAGTAAAATCCCATTTTTCAGGAGGGTCCTGAACATAAAGTAAAATCCCATTTTTCAGGAGGGTCCTGAACAGAAAGCAAATTCCCATTTTTCAGGAGGGTCCTGAACATAAAGTAAAATCCCATTTTTCAGGAGGGTCCTGAACAGAAAGTAAAATCCCATTATTCAGGAGGGTCCTGAACATAAAGTAAAATCCCATTTTTCAGGAGGGTCCTGAACATAAAGTAAAATCCCATTTTTCAGGAGGGTCATGAACATAAAGTAAAGTCCCATTTTTCAGGAGGGTCATGAACATAAAGTAAAGTCCCATTTTTCAGGAGGGTCCTGAACAGAAAGTAAATTCCCATTTTTCAGGAGGGTCCTGAACAGAAAGTAAAATCCCATTTTTCAGGAGGGTCCTGAATAGAAAGTAAAATCCCATTTTTCAGGAGGGTCCTGAACAGAAAGTAAAGTCCCATTTTTCAGGAGGGTCCTGAACAGAAAGTTAAGTCCCATTTTTCAGGAGGGTCCTGAACAGAAAGTAAAATCCCATTTTTCAGGAGGGTCCTGAATAGAAAGTAAAGTCCCATTTTTCAGGAGGGTCCTGAACAGAAAGTAAAGTCCCATTTTTCAGGAGGGTCCTGAACATAATGTAAAATCCCATTTTTCAGGAGGGTGCTGATCCCATTTTTCAGGAGGGTCCTGAACAGAAAGTAAATTCCCATTTTTCAGGAGGGTCCTGAACAGAAAGTAAAATCCCATTTTTCAGGAGGGTCCTGAACAGAAAGTAAAATCCCATTTTTCAGGAGGGTCCTGAACAGAAAGTAAAGTCCCATTTTTCAGGAGGGTCCTGAACAGAAAGTAAAGTCCCATTTTTCAGGAGGGTCATGAACAAAAAGTAAAATCCCATTTTTCAGGAGGGTCCTGAACAGAAAGTAAAGTCCCATTTTTCAGGAGTGTCCTGAACAGAAAGTAAAGTCCCATTTTTCAGGAGGGTCCTGAACATAAAGTAAAATCCCATTTTTCAGGAGGGTCCTGATCCCATTTTTCAGGAGGGACCTGAAGAGAAAGTAAAATCCCATTTTTCAGGAGGGTCCTGAACAGAAAGTAAAATCCCATTTTTCTGGAGGGTCCTAAACAGAAAGTAAATTCCCCTTTTTCAGGAGGGTCCTGAACATAAAGTAAAATCCCATTTTTCAGGAGGGTCCTGAACAGAAAGTAAAATCCCATTTTTCAGGAGGGTCCTGAACAGAAAGTAAAATCCCATTTTTCAGGAGGGTCCTGAACATAAAGTAAAGTCCCATTTTTCAGTAGGGTCCTGAACATAAAGTAAAATCCCATTTTTCAGGAGGGTCCTGAAAAGAAAGTAAAATCCCATTTTTCAGGAGGGTCCTGAACAGAAAGTAAAATCCCATTTTTCAGGAGGGTCTTGAACAGAAAGTAAAGTCCCATTTTTCAGGAGGGTCCTGAACAGAAAGTAAAGTCCCATTTTTTGGGAGGGTCCTGAACAGAAAGTAAAGTCCCATTTTTCGGGAGGGTCCTGAACAGAAAGTAAAATCCCATTTTTCAGGAGGGTCCTGAGCAGAAAGTAAAGTCCCATTTTTCAGGAGGGTCCTGAGCAGAAAGTAAAATCCCATTTTTCAAGATGGTCCTGAACAGAAAGTAAAATCCCATTTTTCAAGAGGGTCCTGAACAGAAAGTAAAATCCCATTTTTCAGGAGGGTCCTGAACAGAAAGTAAAATCCCATTTTTCAGGAGGGTCCTGAACATAAAGTAAATTCCCATTTTTCAGGAGGGTCCTGAACATAAAGTAAAATCCCATTTTTCCGGAGGGTCATGAACATAAAGTAAAGTCCCATTTTTCAGGAGGGTCCTGAACAGAAAGTAAAGTCCCATTTTTCAGGAGGGTCCTGAACAGAAAGTAAATTCCCATTTTTCAGGAGGGTCCTGAGCAGAAAGTAAAATCCCATTTTTCAAGATGGTCCTGAACAGAAAGTAAAATCCCATTTTTCAAGAGGGTCCTGAACAGAAAGTAAAATCCCATTTTTCAGGAGGGTCCTGAACAGAAAGTAAAGTCCCATTTTTCAGGAGGGTCCTGAACAGAAAGTAAAATCCCATTTTTCAGGAGGGTCCTGAACAGAAAGTAAAGTCCCATTTTTCAGGAGGGTCCTGAACAGAAAGTAAAGTCCCATTTTTCAGGAGGGTCCTGAACATAATGTAAAATCCCATTTTTCAGGAGGGTGCTGAACAGAAAGTAAAGTCCCATTTTTCAGGAAGGTCCTGAACATAAAGTAAAATCCCATTTTTCAGGAGGGTCCTGAACAGAAAGTAAAGTCCCATTTTTCATGAGGGTCCTGAACATAAAGTAAAATCCCATATTTCAGGAGGGTCCTGAACAGAAAGTAAAATCCCATTTTTCAGGAGGGTCCTGAACAGAAAGTAAAATCTCATTTTTCAGGAGGGTCCTGAACAGAAAGTAAAGTCCCATTTTTCAGGAGGGTCCTGAACAGAAAGTAAACTCCCATTTTTCTGGAGGGTCATGAACAGAAAGTAAAGTCTCATTTTTTAGGAGGGTCCTGAACATAAAGTAAAATCCATTTTTCAGGAGGGTCCTGAACAGAAAGTAAAATCCCATTTTTCTGGAGGGTCCTGAACAGAAAGTAAATTCCCCTTTTTCAGGAGGGTCCTGAACATAAAGTAAAATCCCATTTTTCAGGAGGGTCCTGAACAGAAAGTAAAATCCCATTTTTCAGGAGGGTCCTGAACAGAAAGTAAAATCCCATTTTTCAGGAGGGTCCTGAACATAATGTAAAGTCCCATTTTTCAGTAGGGTCCTGAACATAAAGTAAAATCCCATTTTTCAGGAGGGTCCTGAAAAGAAAGTAAAATCCCATTTTTCAGGAGGGTCCTGAACAGAAAGTAAAATCCCATTTTTCAGGAGGGTCCTGAACAGAAAGTAAATTCCCATTTTTCAGGAGGGTCCTAAACATAAAGTAAAATCCCATTTTTCAGGAGGGTCCTGAACAGAAAGTAAAGTCCCATTTTTTAGGAGGGTCCTGAACAGAAAGTAAAGTCCCATTTTTTGGGAGGGTCCTGAACAGAAAGTAAAGTCCCATTTTTCGGGAGGGTCCTGAACAGAAAGTAAAATCCCATTTTTCAGGAGGGTCCTGAGTAGAAAGTAAAGTCCCATTTTTCAGGAGGGTCCTGAACAGAAAGTAAAATCCCATTTTTCAGGAGGGTCCTGAACATAAAGTAAAATCCCATTTTTCAGGAGGGTCCTGAACAGAAAGCAAATTCCCATTTTTCAGGAGGGTCCTGAACATAAAGTAAAATCCCATTTTTCAGGAGGGTCCTGAACAGAAAGTAAAATCCCATTTTTCTGGAGGGTCCTAAACAGAAAGTAAATTCCCCTTTTTCAGGAGGGTCCTGAACATAAAGTAAAATCCCATTTTTCAGGAGGGTCCTGAACAGAAAGTAAAATCCCATTTTTCAGGAGGGTCCTGAACAGAAAGTAAAATCCCATTTTTCAGGAGGGTCCTGAACATAAAGTAAAGTCCCATTTTTCAGTAGGGTCCTGAACATAAAGTAAAATCCCATTTTTCAGGAGGGTCCTGAAAAGAAAGTAAAATCCCATTTTTCAGGAGGGTCCTGAACAGAAAGTAAAATCCCATTTTTCAGGAGGGTCTTGAACAGAAAGTAAAGTCCCATTTTTCAGGAGGGTCCTGAACAGAAAGTAAAGTCCCATTTTTTGGGAGGGTCCTGAACAGAAAGTAAAGTCCCATTTTTCGGGAGGGTCCTGAACAGAAAGTAAAATCCCATTTTTCAGGAGGGTCCTGAGCAGAAAGTAAAGTCCCATTTTTCAGGAGGGTCCTGAACAGAAAGTAAAATCCCATTTTTCAGGAGGGTCCTGAACATAAAGTAAAATCCCATTTTTCAGGAGGGTCCTGAACAGAAAGCAAATTCCCATTTTTCAGGAGGGTCCTGAACATAAAGTAAAATCCCATTTTTCAGGAGGGTCCTGAACAGAAAGTAAAATCCCATTATTCAGGAGGGTCCTGAACATAAAGTAAAATCCCATTTTTCAGGAGGGTCCTGAACATAAAGTAAAATCCCATTTTTCAGGAGGGTCATGAACATAAAGTAAAGTCCCATTTTTCAGGAGGGTCATGAACATAAAGTAAAGTCCCATTTTTCAGGAGGGTCCTGAACAGAAAGTAAATTCCCATTTTTCAGGAGGGTCCTGAACAGAAAGTAAAATCCCATTTTTCAGGAGGGTCCTGAATAGAAAGTAAAATCCCATTTTTCAGGAGGGTCCTGAACAGAAAGTAAAGTCCCATTTTTCAGGAGGGTCCTGAACAGAAAGTTAAGTCCCATTTTTCAGGAGGGTCCTGAACAGAAAGTAAAATCCCATTTTTCAGGAGGGTCCTGAATAGAAAGTAAAGTCCCATTTTTCAGGAGGGTCCTGAACAGAAAGTAAAGTCCCATTTTTCAGGAGGGTCCTGAACATAATGTAAAATCCCATTTTTCAGGAGGGTGCTGATCCCATTTTTCAGGAGGGTCCTGAACAGAAAGTAAATTCCCATTTTTCAGGAGGGTCCTGAACAGAAAGTAAAATCCCATTTTTCAGGAGGGTCCTGAACAGAAAGTAAAATCCCATTTTTCAGGAGGGTCCTGAACAGAAAGTAAAGTCCCATTTTTCAGGAGGGTCCTGAACAGAAAGTAAAGTCCCATTTTTCAGGAGGGTCATGAACAAAAAGTAAAATCCCATTTTTCAGGAGGGTCCTGAACAGAAAGTAAAGTCCCATTTTTCAGGAGTGTCCTGAACAGAAAGTAAAGTCCCATTTTTCAGGAGGGTCCTGAACATAAAGTAAAATCCCATTTTTCAGGAGGGTCCTGATCCCATTTTTCAGGAGGGACCTGAAGAGAAAGTAAAATCCCATTTTTCAGGAGGGTCCTGAACAGAAAGTAAAATCCCATTTTTCTGGAGGGTCCTAAACAGAAAGTAAATTCCCCTTTTTCAGGAGGGTCCTGAACATAAAGTAAAATCCCATTTTTCAGGAGGGTCCTGAACAGAAAGTAAAATCCCATTTTTCAGGAGGGTCCTGAACAGAAAGTAAAATCCCATTTTTCAGGAGGGTCCTGAACATAAAGTAAAGTCCCATTTTTCAGTAGGGTCCTGAACATAAAGTAAAATCCCATTTTTCAGGAGGGTCCTGAAAAGAAAGTAAAATCCCATTTTTCAGGAGGGTCCTGAACAGAAAGTAAAATCCCATTTTTCAGGAGGGTCTTGAACAGAAAGTAAAGTCCCATTTTTCAGGAGGGTCCTGAACAGAAAGTAAAGTCCCATTTTTTGGGAGGGTCCTGAACAGAAAGTAAAGTCCCATTTTTCGGGAGGGTCCTGAACAGAAAGTAAAATCCCATTTTTCAGGAGGGTCCTGAGCAGAAAGTAAAGTCCCATTTTTCAGGAGGGTCCTGAACAGAAAGTAAAATCCCATTTTTCAGGAGGGTCCTGAACATAAAGTAAAATCCCATTTTTCAGGAGGGTCCTGAACAGAAAGCAAATTCCCATTTTTCAGGAGGGTCCTGAACATAAAGTAAAATCCCATTTTTCAGGAGGGTCCTGAACAGAAAGTAAAATCCCATTATTCAGGAGGGTCCTGAACATAAAGTAAAATCCCATTTTTCAGGAGGGTCCTGAACATAAAGTAAAATCCCATTTTTCAGGAGGGTCATGAACATAAAGTAAAGTCCCATTTTTCAGGAGGGTCATGAACATAAAGTAAAGTCCCATTTTTCAGGAGGGTCCTGAACAGAAAGTAAATTCCCATTTTTCAGGAGGGTCCTGAACAGAAAGTAAAATCCCATTTTTCAGGAGGGTCCTGAATAGAAAGTAAAATCCCATTTTTCAGGAGGGTCCTGAACAGAAAGTAAAGTCCCATTTTTCAGGAGGGTCCTGAACAGAAAGTTAAGTCCCATTTTTCAGGAGGGTCCTGAACAGAAAGTAAAATCCCATTTTTCAGGAGGGTCCTGAATAGAAAGTAAAGTCCCATTTTTCAGGAGGGTCCTGAACAGAAAGTAAAGTCCCATTTTTCAGGAGGGTCCTGAACATAATGTAAAATCCCATTTTTCAGGAGGGTGCTGATCCCATTTTTCAGGAGGGTCCTGAACAGAAAGTAAATTCCCATTTTTCAGGAGGGTCCTGAACAGAAAGTAAAATCCCATTTTTCAGGAGGGTCCTGAACAGAAAGTAAAATCCCATTTTTCAGGAGGGTCCTGAACAGAAAGTAAAGTCCCATTTTTCAGGAGGGTCCTGAACAGAAAGTAAAGTCCCATTTTTCAGGAGGGTCATGAACAAAAAGTAAAATCCCATTTTTCAGGAGGGTCCTGAACATAAAGTAAAGTCCCATTTTTCAGGAGTGTCCTGAACAGAAAGTAAAGTCCCATTTTTCAGGAGGGTCCTGAACATAAAGTAAAATCCCATTTTTCAGGAGGGTCCTGATCCCATTTTTCAGGAGGGACCTGAAGAGAAAGTAAAGTCCCATCTTTCAGGAGGGTCCTGAACAGAAAGTAAAGTCCCATTTTTCAGGAGGGTCCTGAACAGAAAGTAAAGTCCCATTTTTCAGGAGGGTCCTGAACAGAAAGTAAAATCCCATTTTTCAGGAGGGTCCTGAACAGAAAGTAAAATCCCATTTTTCAGGAGGGTCCTGATCCCATTTTTCAGGAGGGTCCTGAACAGAAAGTAAAGTCCCATCTTTCAGGAGGGTCCTGAACAGAAAGTAAAGTCCCATTTTTTAGGAGGGTCCTGAACAGAATGTAAAGTCCCATTTTTCAGGAGGGTCCTGAACAGAAAGTAAAATCCCATTTTCAGGAGGGTCCTGAACAGAAAGTAAAGTCCCATTTTTCAGGAGAGTCCTGAACATAAAGTAAAATCCCATTTTTCAGGAGGGTCCTGAACAAAAATAAAATCCCATTTTTCAGGAGGGTCCTGAACAGAAAGTAAATTCCCATTTTTCAGGAGGGTCCTGAACATAAAGTAAAATCCCATTTTTCAGGAGGGTCCTGAACAGAAAGTAAAATCCCATTTTTCAGGAGGGTCCTGAACATAAAGTAAAATCCCATTTTACAAGAGGGTCCTGAACAAAAAGTAAATTCCCATTTTTCAGGAGGGTCCTGAACAGAAAGTAAAATCCCATTTTTCAGAAAGGTCCTGAACAGAAAGTAAAGTCCCATTTTTCAGGAGGGTCCTGAACAGAAAGTAAAGTCCCATTTTTCAGGAGAGTCCTGAACAGAAAGTAAAATCCCATTTTTCAGGAGGGTCCTGAACATAAAGTAAATTCCCATTTTTCAGGAGGGTCCTGAACATAAAGTAAAATCCCATTTTTCCGGAGGGTCATGAACATAAAGTAAAGTCCCATTTTTCAGGAGGGTCCTGAACAGAAAGAAAAGTCCCATTTTTCAGGAGGGTCCTCAACAGAAAGTAAATTCCCATTTTTCAGGAGGGTCCTGAACAGAAAGTAAAATCCCATTTTTCAGGAGGGTCCTGAACAGAAAGTAAAATCCCATTTTTCAGGAGGGTCCTGAACAGAAAGTAAAGTCCCATTTTTCAGGAGGGTCCTGAACAGAAAGTAAAGTCCCATTTTTCAGGAGGGTCCTGAACAGAAAGTAAAGTCCCATTTTTCAGGAGGGTCCTGAACGCAATGTAAAATCCCATTTTTCAGGAGGGTGTTGAACAGAAAGTAAAGTCCCATTTTTCAGGAGGGTCCTGAACATAAAGTAAAATCCCATTTTTCAGGAGGGTCCTGAACAGAAAGTAAAGTCCCATTTTTCAGGAGGGTCCTGAACATAAAGTAAAATCCCATATTTCAGGAGGGTCCTGAACAGAAAGTAAAATCCCATTTTTCAGGAGGGTCCTGAACAGAAAGTAAAATCCCATTTTTCAGGAGGGTCCTGAACAGAAAGTAAAGTCCCATTTTTCAGGAGGGTCCTGAACAGAAAGTAAAGTCCCATTTTTCAGGAGAGTCCTGAACAGAAAGTAAAATCCCATTTTTCAGGAGGGTCCTGAACATAAAGTAAATTCCCATTTTTCAGGAGGGTCCTGAACATAAAGTAAAATCCCATTTTTCCGGAGGGTCATGAACATAAAGTAAAGTCCCATTTTTCAGGAGGGTCCTGAACAGAAAGTAAAGTCCCATTTTTCAGGAGGGTCCTGAACAGAAAGTAAATTCCCATTTTTCAGGAGGGTCCTGAACAGAAAGTAAAATCCTATTTTTCAAGAGGGTTCTGAACAGAAAGTAAAATCCCATTTTTCAGGAGGGTCCTGAACAGAAAGTAAAGTCCCATTTTTCAGGAGGGTCCTGAACAGAAAGTAAAGTCCCGTTTTTCAGGAGGGTCCTGAACAGAAAGTAAAATCCCATTTTTCAGGAGGGTCCTGAACAGAAAGTAAAGTCCCATTTTTCAGGAGGGTCCTGAACAGAAAGTAAAGTCCCATTTTTCAGGAGGGTCCTGATCATAATGTAAAATCCCATTTTTCAGGAGGGTGCTGAACAGAAAGTAAAGTCCCATTTTTCAGGAGGGTCCTGAACATAAAGTAAAATCCCATTTTTCAGGAGGGTCCTGAACAAAAAGTAAAGTCCTATTTTTCAGGAGGGTCCTGAACATAAAGTAAAATCCCATATTTCAGGAGGGTCCTGAACAGAAAGTAAAATCCCATTTTTCAGGAGGGTCCTGAACAGAAAGTAAAATCTCATTTTTCAGGAGGGTCCTGAACAGAAAGTAAAGTCCCATTTTTCAGGAGGGTCCTGAACAGAAAGTAAACTCCCATTTTGCAGGAGGGTCCTGAACAGAAAGTAAAGTCTCATTTTTTAGGAGGGTCCTGAACATAAAGTAAAATCCCATTTTTCAGGAGGGTCCTGAACAGAAAGTAAAATCCCATTTTTCTGGAGGGTCCTGAACAGAAAGTAAATTCCCCTTTTTCAGGAGGGTCCTGAACATAAAGTAAAATCCCATTTTTCAGGAGGGTCCTGAACAGAAAGTAAAATCCCATTTTTCAGGAGGGTCCTGAACAGAAAGTAAAATCCCATTTTTCAGGAGGGACCTGAACATAAAGTAAAGTCCCATTTTTCAGTAGGGTCCTGAACATAAAGTAAAATCCCATTTTTCAGGAGGGTCCTGAAAAGAAAGTAAAATCCCATTTTTCAGGAGGGTCCTGAACAGAAAGTAATATCCCATTTTTCAGGAGGGTCCTGAACAGAAAGTAAATTCCCATTTTTCAGGAGGGTCCTAAACATAAAGTAAAATCCCATTTTTCAGGAGGGTCCTGAACAGAAAGTAAAGTCCCATTTTTCAGGAGGGTCCTGAACAGAAAGTAAAGTCCCATTTTTTGGGAGGGTCCTGAACAGAAAGTAAAGTCCCATTTTTCGGGAGGGTCCTGAACAGAAAGTAAAATCCCATTTTTCAGGAGGGTCCTGAGCAGAAAGTAAAGTCCCATTTTTCAGGAGGGTCCTGAACAGAAAGTAAAATCCCATTTTTCAGGAGGGTCCTGAACATAAAGTAAAATCCCATTTTTCAGGAGGGTCCTGAACAGAAAGCAAATTCCCATTTTTCAGGAGGGTCCTGAACATAAAGTAAAATCCCATTTTTCAGGAGGGTCCTGAACATAAAGTAAAATCCCATTTTTCAGGAGGGTCCTGAACATAAAGTAAAATCCCATTTTTCAGGAGGGTCCTGAACATAAAGTAAAATCCCATTTTACAAGAGGGTCCTGAACAAAAAGTAAATTCCCATTTTTCAGGAGGGTCCTGAACAGAAAGTAAAATCCCATTTTTCAGAAAGGTCCTGAACAGAAAGTAAAGTCCCATTTTTCAGGAGGGTCCTGAACAGAAAGTAAAGTCCCATTTTTCAGGAGAGTCCTGAACAGAAAGTAAAATCCTATTTTTCAGGAGGGTCCTGAACATAAAGTAAATTCCCATTTTTCAGGAGGGTCCTGAACATAAAGTAAAATCCCATTTTTCCGGAGGGTCATGAACATAAAGTAAAGTCCCATTTTTCAGGAGGGTCCTGAACAGAAAGTAAAGTCCCATTTTTCAGGAGGGTCCTGAACAGAAAGTAAATTCCCATTTTTCAGGAGGGTCCTGAACAGAAAGTAAAATCCCATTTTTCAGGAGGGTCCTGAACAGAAAGTAAAATCCCATTTTTCAGGAGGGTCCTGAACAGAAAGTAAAGTCCCATTTTTCAGGAGGGTCCTGAAATGAAAGTAAAGTCCCATTTTTCAGGAGGGTCCTGAACAGAAAGTAAAATCCCATTTTTCAGGAGGGTCCTGAACAGAAAGTAAAGTCCCATTTTTCAGGAGGGTCCTGAACAGAAAGTAAAGTCCCATTTTTCAGGAGGGTCCTGAACGCAATGTAAAATCCCATTTTTCAGGAGGGTGCTGAACAGAAAGTAAAGTCCCATTTTTCAGGAGGGTCCTGAACATAAAGTAAAATCCCATTTTTCAGGAGGGTCCTGAACAGAAAGTAAAGTCCCATTTTTCAGGAGGGTCCTGAACATAAAGTAAAATCCCATATTTCAGGAGGGTCCTGAACAGAAAGTAAAATCCCATTTTTCAGGAGGGTCCTGAACAGAAAGTAAAATCCCATTTTTCAGGAGGGTCCTGAACAGAAAGTAAAGTCCCATTTTTCAGGAGGGTCCTGAACAGAAAGTAAAGTCCCATTTTTCAGGAGAGTCCTGAACAGAAAGTAAAATCCCATTTTTCAGGAGGGTCCTGAACATAAAGTAAATTCCCATTTTTCAGGAGGGTCCTGAACATAAAGTAAAATCCCATTTTTCCGGAGGGTCATGAACATAAAGTAAAGTCCCATTTTTCAGGAGGGTCCTGAACAGAAAGTAAAGTCCCATTTTTCAGGAGGGTCCTGAACAGAAAGTAAATTCCCATTTTTCAGGAGGGTCCTGAACAGAAAGTAAAATCCTATTTTTCAAGAGGGTTCTGAACAGAAAGTAAAATCCCATTTTTCAGGAGGGTCCTGAACAGAAAGTAAAGTCCCATTTTTCAGGAGGGTCCTGAACAGAAAGTAAAGTCCCGTTTTTCAGGAGGGTCCTGAACAGAAAGTAAAATCCCATTTTTCAGGAGGGTCCTGAACAGAAAGTAAAGTCCCATTTTTCAGGAGGGTCCTGAACAGAAAGTAAAGTCCCATTTTTCAGGAGGGTCCTGATCATAATGTAAAATCCCATTTTTCAGGAGGGTGCTGAACAGAAAGTAAAGTCCCATTTTTCAGGAGGGTCCTGAACATAAAGTAAAATCCCATTTTTCAGGAGGGTCCTGAACAGAAAGTAAAGTCCTATTTTTCAGGAGGGTCCTGAACATAAAGTAAAATCCCATATTTCAGGAGGGTCCTGAACAGAAAGTAAAATCCCATTTTTCAGGAGGGTCCTGAACAGAAAGTAAAATCTCATTTTTCAGGAGGGTCCTGAACAGAAAGTAAAGTCCCATTTTTCAGGAGGGTCCTGAACAGAAAGTAAACTCCCATTTTTCAGGAGGGTCCTGAACAGAAAGTAAAGTCTCATTTTTTAGGAGGGTCCTGAACATAAAGTAAAATCCCATTTTTCAGGAGGGTCCTGAACAGAAAGTAAAATCCCATTTTTCTGGAGGGTCCTGAACAGAAAGTAAATTCCCCTTTTTCAGGAGGGTCCTGAACATAAAGTAAAATCCCATTTTTCAGGAGGGTCCTGAACAGAAAGTAAAATCCCATTTTTCAGGAGGGTCCTGAACAGAAAGTAAAATCCCATTTTTCAGGAGGGACCTGAACATAAAGTAAAGTCCCATTTTTCAGTAGGGTCCTGAACATAAAGTAAAATCCCATTTTTCAGGAGGGTCCTGAAAAGAAAGTAAAATCCCATTTTTCAGGAGGGTCCTGAACAGAAAGTAAAATCCCATTTTTCAGGAGGGTCCTGAACAGAAAGCAAATTCCCATTTTTCAGGAGGGTCCTGAACATAAAGTAAAATCCCATTTTTCAGGAGGGTCCTGAACAGAAAGTAAAATCCCATTTTTCAGGAGGGTCCTGAACATAAAGTAAAATCCCATTTTTCAGGAGGGTCCTGAACATAAAGTAAAATCCCATTTTTCAAGAGGGTCCTGAACAGAAAGTAAAATCCCATTTTTCAGGAGGGTCCTGAACAGAAAGTAAAGTCCCATTTTTCAGGAGGGTCCTGAACAGAAAGTAAAATCCCATTTTTCAGGAGGGTCCTGAACAGAAAGTAAAATCCAATTTTTCAGGAGGGTCCTGATCCCATTTTTCAGGAGGGACCTGAACAGAAAGTAAAGTCCCATCTTTCAGGAGGGTCCTGAACATAAAGTAAAATCCCATTTTTCAGGAGGGTCCTGAACAGAAAGTAAAGTCCCATTTTTCAGGAGGGTCCTGAACATAAAGTAAAATCCCATATTTCAGGAGGGTCCTGAACAGAAAGTAAAATCCCATTTTTCAGGAGGGTCCTGAACAGAAAGTAAAATCTTATTTTTCAGGAGGGTCCTGAACAGAAAGTAAAATCCCATTTTTCAGGAGGGTCCTGAACAGAAAGTAAAGTCCCATTTTTCAGGAGGGTCCTGAACAGAAAGTAAAGTCCCATTTTTCAGGAGAGTCCTGAACATAAAGTAAAATCCCATTTTTCAGGAGGGTCCTGAACAGAAAGTAAATTCCCATTTTTCAGGAGGGTCCTGAACATAAAGTAAAATCCCATTTTTCCGGAGGGTCATGAACAGAAAGTAAAGTCCCATTTTTCAGGAGGGTCCTGAACAGAAAGTAAAGTCCCATTTTTCAGGAGGGTCCTGAACAGAAAGTAAATTCCCATTTTTCAGGAGGGTCCTGAACAGAAAGTAAAATCCTATTTTTCAGGAGGGTCCTGAACAGAAAGTAAAATCCCATTTTCCAGGAGGGTCCTGAACAGAAAGTAAAGTCCCATTTTTCAGGAGGGTCCTGAACAGAAAGTAAAGTCCCATTTTTCAGGAGGGTCCTGAACAGAAAGTAAAATCCCATTTTTCAGGAGGGTCCTGAACAGAAAGTAAAGTCCCATTTTTCAGGAGGGTCCTGAACAGAAAGTAAAGTCCCATTTTTCAGGAGGGTCCTGAACATAATGTAAAATCCCATTTTTCAGGAGGGTGCTGAACAGAAAGTAAAGTCCCATTTTTCAGGAGGGTCCTGAACATAAAGTAAAATCCTATTTTTGAGGAGGGTCCTGAACAGAAAGTAAAGTCCCATTTTTCAGGAGGGTCCTGAACATAAAGTAAAATCCCATATTTCAGGAGGGTCCTGAACAGAAAGTAAAATCCCATTTTTCAGGAGGGTCCTGAACAGAAAGTAAAATCTTATTTTTTAGGAGGGTCCTGAACAGAAAGTAAAGTCCCATTTTTCAGGAGGGTCCTGAACAGAAAGTAAACTCCCATTTTTCAGGAGGGTCCTGAACAAAAAGTAAAGTCTCATTTTTTAGGAGGGTCCTGAACATAAAGTAAAATCCCATTTTTCAGGAGGGTCCTGAACAGAAAGTAAAATCCCATTTTTCTGGAGGGTCCTGAACAGAAAGTAAATTCCCATTTTTCAGGAGGGTCCTGAACATAAAGTAAAATCCCATTTTTCAGGAGGGTCTTGAACAGAAAGTAAAATCCCATTTTTCAGGAGGGTCCTGAACAGAAAGTAAAATCCTATTTTTCAGGAGGGTCCTGAACATAAAGTAAAGTCCCATTTTTCAGTAGGGTCCTGAACATAAAGTAAAATCCCATTTTTCAGGAGGGTCCTGAAAAGAAAGTAAAATCCCATTTTTCAGGAGGGTCCTGAACAGAAAGTAAAATCCCATTTTTCAGGAGGGTCCTGAACAGAAAGTAAATTCCCATTTTTCAGGAGGGTCCTAAACATAAAGTAAAATCCCATTTTTCAGGAGGGTCTTGAACAGAAAGTAAAGTCCCATTTTTCAGGAGGGTCCTGAACAGAAAGTAAAGTCCCATTTTTTGGGAGGGTCCTGAACAGAAAGTTAAGTCCCATTTTTCGGGAGGGTCCTGAACAGAAAGTAAAATCCCATTTTTCAGGAGGGTCCTGAGCAGAAAGTAAAGTCCCATTTTTCAGGAGGGTCCTGAACAGAAAGTAAAATCCCATTTTTCAGGAGGGTCCTGAACATAAAGTAAAATCCCATTTTTCAGGAGGGTCCTGAACAGAAAGCAAATTGCCATTTTTCAGGAGGGTCCTGAACATAAAGTAAAATCCCATTTTTCAGGAGGGTCCTGAACAGAAAGTAAAATCCCATTTTTCAGGAGGGTCCTGAACAGAAAGTAAATTCCCATTTTTCAGGAGGGTCCTGAACATAAAGTAAAATCCTATTTTTCAGTAGGGTCCTGAACATAAAGTAAAATCCCATTTTTCAGGAGGGTCCTGAACATAAAGTAAAATCCCATTTTTCAAGAGGGTCCTGAAAAGAAAGTAAAATCCCATTTTTCAGGAGGGTCCTGAACAGAAAGTAAAGTCCCATTTTTCAGGAGGGTCCTGAACAGAAAGTAAAATCCCATTTTTCAGGAGGGTCCTGAACAGAAAGTAAAATCCCATTTTTCAGGAGGGTCCAGATCCCATTTTTCAGGAGGGACCTGAAGAGAAAGTAAAGTCCCATCTTTCAGGAGGGTCCTGAACAGAAAGTAAAGTCCCATTTTTCAGGAGGGTCCTGAACAGAAAGTAAAGTCCCATTTTTCAGGAGGGTCCTGAACAGAAAGTAAAATCCCATTTTTCAGGAGGGTCCTGAACAGAAAGTAAAATCCCATTTTTCAGGAGGGTCCTGATCCCATTTTTCAGGAGGGTCCTAAACAGAAAGTAAAGTCCCATCTTTCAGGAGGGTCCTGAACAGAAAGTAAAGTCCCATTTTTTAGGAGGGTCCTGAACAGAAAGTAAAGTCCCATTTTTCAGGAGGGTCCTGAACAGAAAGTAAAATCCCATTTTTAGGAGGGTCCTGAACAGAAAGTAAAGTCCCATTTTTCAGGAGAGTCCTGAACATAAAGTAAAATCCCATTTTTCAGGAGGGTCCTGAACAAAAATAAAATCCCATTTTTCAGGAGGGTCTTGAACAGAAAGTAAATTCCCATTTTTCAGGAGGGTCCTGAACATAAAGTAAAATCCCATTTTTCAGGAGGGTCCTGAACAGAAAGTAAAGTCCCATTTTTCAGGAGGGTCCAGAACATAAAGTAAAATCCCATATTTCAGGAGGGTCCTGAACAGAAAGTAAAATCCCATTTTTCAGGAGGGTCCTGAACAGAAAGTAAAATCCCATTTTTCAGGAGGGTCCTGAACACAAAGTAAAGTCCCATTTTTCAGGAGGGTCCTGAACAGAAAGTAAAGTCCCATTTTTCAGGAGAGTCCTGAACAGAAAATCCCATTTTTCAGGAGGGTCCTGAACAGAAAGTAAAGTCCCATTTTTCAGGAGGGTCCTGAACAGAAAGTAAAGTCCCATTTTTCAGGAGGGTCCTGAACAGAAAGTAAAATCCCATTTTTCAGGAGGGTCCTGAACAGAAAGTAAAGTCCCATTTTTCAGGAGGGTCCTGAACAGAAAGTAAAGTCCCATTTTTCAGGAGGGTCCTGAACATAATGTAAAATCCCATTTTTCAGGAGGGTGCTGAACAAAAAGTAAAGTCCCATTTTTCAGGAGGGTCCTGAACATAAAGTAAAATCCCATTTTTCAGGAGGGTCCTGAACAGAAAGTAAAGTCCTATTTTTCAGGAGGGTCCTGAACATAAAGTAAAATCCCATATTTCAGGAGGGTCCTGAACAGAAAGTAAAATCCCATTTTTCAGGAGGGTCCTGAACAGAAAGTAAACTCCCATTTTTCAAGAGGGTCCTGAAAAGAAAGTAAAATCCCATTTTTCAGGAGGGTCCTGAACAGAAAGTAAAGTCCCATTTTTCAGGAGGGTCCTGAACAGAAAGTAAAATCCCATTTTTCAGGAGGGTCCTGAACAGAAAGTAAAATCCCATTTTTCAGGAGGGTCCAGATCCCATTTTTCAGGAGGGACCTGAAGAGAAAGTAAAGTCCCATCTTTCAGGAGGGTCCTGAAGAGAAAGTAAAGTCCCATTTTTCAGGAGGGTCCTGAACAGAAAGTAAAGTCCCATTTTTCAGGAGGGTCCTGAACAGAAAGTAAAATCCCATTTTTCAGGAGGGTCCTGAACAGAAAGTAAAATCCCATTTTTCAGGAGGGTCCTGATCCCATTTTTCAGGAAGGTCCTGAATAGAAAGTAAAGTCCCATCTTTCAGGAGGGTCCTGAACAGAAAGTAAAGTCCCATTTTTTAGGAGGGTCCTGAACAGAAAGTAAAGTCCCTTTTTTCAGGAGGGTCCTGAACAGAAAGTAAAATCCCATTTTCAGGAGGGTCCTGAACAGAAAGTAAAGTCCCATTTTTCAGGAGAGTCCTGAACATAAAGTAAAATCCCATTTTTCAGGAGGGTCCTGAACAAAAATAAAATCCCATTTTTCAGGAGGGTCCTGAACAGAAAGTAAATTCCCATTTTTCAGGAGGGTCCTGAACATAAAGTAAAATCCCATTTTTCAGGAGGGTCCTGAACAGAAAGTAAAGTCCCATTTTTTAGGAGGGTCCTGAACATATAGTAAAATCCCATATTTCAGGAGGGTCCTGAACAGAAAGTAAAATCCCATTTTTCAGGAGGGTCCTGAACAGAAAGTAAAATCCCATTTTTCAGGAGGGTCCTGAACAGAAAGTAAAGTCCCATTTTTCAGGAGGGTCCTGAACAGAAAGTAAAGTCCCATTTTTCAGGAGAGTCCTGAACAGAAAGTAAATTCCCATTTTTCAGGAGGGTCCTGAACATAAAGTAAAATCCCATTTTTCCGGAGGGTCATGAACATAAAGTAAAGTCCCATTTTTCAGGAGGGTCCTGAACAGAAAGTAAAGTCCCATTTTTCAGGAGGGTCCTGAACAGAAAGTAAAATCCCATTTTTCAAGAGGGTCCTGAACAGAAAGTAAAATCCCATTTTTCAGGAGGGTCCTGAACAGAAAGTAAAGTCCCATTTTTCAGGAGGGTCCTGAACAGAAAGTAAAGTCCCATTTTTCAGGAGGGTCCTGAACAGAAAGTAAAATCCCATTTTTCAGGAGGGTCCTGAACAGAAAGTAAAGTCCCATTTTTCAGGAGGGTCCTGAACAGAAAGTAAAGTCCCATTTTTCAGGAGGGTCCTGAACATAATGTAAAATCCCATTTTTCAGGAGGGTGCTGAACAAAAAGTAAAGTCCCATTTTTCAGGGGGGTCCTGAACATAAAGTAAAATCCCATTTTTCAGGAGGGTCCTGAACAGAAAGTAAAGTCCTATTTTTCAGGAGGGTCCTGAACATAAAGTAAAATCCCATATTTCAGGAGGGTCCTGAACAGAAAGTAAAATCCCATTTTTCAGGAGAGTCCTGAACAGAAAGTAAAATCTCATTTTTCAGGAGGGTCCTGAACAGAAAGTAAAGTCCCATTTTTCAGGAGGGTCCTGAACAGAAAGTAAACTCCCATTTTTCAGGAGGGTCCTGAACAGAAAGTAAAGTCTCATTTTTTAGGAGGGTCCTGAACATAAAGTAAAATCCCATTTTTCAGGAGGGTCCTGAACAGAAAGTAAAATCCCATTTTTCTGGAGGGTCCTGAACAGAAAGTAAATTCCCCTTTTTCAGGAGGGTCCTGAACATAAAGTAAAATCCCATTTTTCAGGAGGGTCCTGAACAGAAAGTAAAATCCCATTTTTCAGGAGGGTCCTGAACATAAAGTAAAGTCCCATTTTTCAGTAGGGTCCTGAACATAAAGTAAAATCCCATTTTTCAGGAGGGTCCTGAAAAGAAAGTAAAATCCCATTTTTCAGGAGGGTCCTGAACAGAAAGTAAAATCCCTTTTTTCAGGAGGGTCCTGAACAGAAAGTAAATTCCCATTTTTCAGGAGGGTCCTAAACATAAAGTAAAATCCCATTTTTCAGGAGGGTCCTGAACAGAAAGTAAAGTCCCATTTTTCAGGAGGGTCCTGAACAGAAAGTAAAGTCCCATTTTTTGGGAGGGTCCTGAACAGAAAGTAAAGTCCCATTTTTCGGGAGGGTCCTGAACAGAAAGTAAAATCCCATTTTTCAGGAGGGTCCTGAGCAGAAAGTAAAGTCCCATTTTTCAGGAGGGTCCTGAACAGAAAGTAAAATCCCATTTTTCAGGAGGGTCCTGAACATAAAGTAAAATCCCATTTTTCAGGAGGGTCCTGAACAGAAAGCAAATTCCCATTTTTCAGGAGGGTCCTGAACATAAAGTAAAATCCCATTTTTCAGGAGGGTCCTGAACAGAAAGTAAAATCCCATTTTTCAGGAGGGTCCTGAACATAAAGTAAAATCCCATTTTTCAGGAGGGTCCTGAACATAAAGTAAAATCCCATTTTTCAAGAGGGTCCTGAACAGAAAGTAAAATCCCATTTTTCAGGAGGGTCCTGAACAGAAAGTAAAGTCCCATTTTTCAGGAGGGTCCTGAACAGAAAGTAAAATCCCATTTTTCAGGAGGGTCCTGAACAGAAAGTAAAATCCCATTTTTCAGGAGGGTCCTGATCCCATTTTTCAGGAGGGACCTGAACAGAAAGTAAAGTCCCATCTTTCATGAGGGTCCTGAACATAAAGTAAAATCCCATTTTTCAGGAGGGTCCTGAACAGAAAGTAAAGTCCCATTTTTCAGGAGGGTCCTGAACATAAAGTAAAATCCCATTTTTCAGGAGGGTCCTGAACAGAAAGTAAAGTCCCATTTTTCAGGAGGGTCCTGAACAGAAAGTAAAGTCCCTTTTTTCAGGAGGGTCCTGAACAGAAAGTAAAATCCCATTTTCAGGAGGGTCCTGAACAGAAAGTAAAGTCCCATTTTTCAGGAGAGTCCTGAACATAAAGTAAAATCCCATTTTTCAGGAGGGTCCTGAACAAAAATAAAATCCCATTTTTCAGGAGGGTCCTGAACAGAAAGTAAATTCCCATTTTTCAGGAGGGTCCTGAACATAAAGTAAAATCCCATTTTTCAGGAGGGTCCTGAACAGAAAGTAAAGTCCCATTTTTTAGGAGGGTCCTGAACATATAGTAAAATCCCATATTTCAGGAGGGTCCTGAACAGAAAGTAAAATCCCATTTTTCAGGAGGGTCCTGAACAGAAAGTAAAATCCCATTTTTCAGGAGGGTCCTGAACAGAAAGTAAAGTCCCATTTTTCAGGAGGGTCCTGAACAGAAAGTAAAGTCCCATTTTTCAGGAGAGTCCTGAACAGAAAGTAAATTCCCATTTTTCAGGAGGGTCCTGAACATAAAGTAAAATCCCATTTTTCCGGAGGGTCATGAACATAAAGTAAAGTCCCATTTTTCAGGAGGGTCCTGAACAGAAAGTAAAGTCCCATTTTTCAGGAGGGTCCTGAACAGAAAGTAAAATCCCATTTTTCAAGAGGGTCCTGAACAGAAAGTAAAATCCCATTTTTCAGGAGGGTCCTGAACAGAAAGTAAAGTCCCATTTTTCAGGAGGGTCCTGAACAGAAAGTAAAGTCCCATTTTTCAGGAGGGTCCTGAACAGAAAGTAAAATCCCATTTTTCAGGAGGGTCCTGAACAGAAAGTAAAGTCCCATTTTTCAGGAGGGTCCTGAACAGAAAGTAAAGTCCCATTTTTCAGGAGGGTCCTGAACATAATGTAAAATCCCATTTTTCAGGAGGGTGCTGAACAAAAAGTAAAGTCCCATTTTTCAGGGGGGTCCTGAACATAAAGTAAAATCCCATTTTTCAGGAGGGTCCTGAACAGAAAGTAAAGTCCTATTTTTCAGGAGGGTCCTGAACATAAAGTAAAATCCCATATTTCAGGAGGGTCCTGAACAGAAAGTAAAATCCCATTTTTCAGGAGAGTCCTGAACAGAAAGTAAAATCTCATTTTTCAGGAGGGTCCTGAACAGAAAGTAAAGTCCCATTTTTCAGGAGGGTCCTGAACAGAAAGTAAACTCCCATTTTTCAGGAGGGTCCTGAACAGAAAGTAAAGTCTCATTTTTTAGGAGGGTCCTGAACATAAAGTAAAATCCCATTTTTCAGGAGGGTCCTGAACAGAAAGTAAAATCCCATTTTTCTGGAGGGTCCTGAACAGAAAGTAAATTCCCCTTTTTCAGGAGGGTCCTGAACATAAAGTAAAATCCCATTTTTCAGGAGGGTCCTGAACAGAAAGTAAAATCCCATTTTTCAGGAGGGTCCTGAACATAAAGTAAAGTCCCATTTTTCAGTAGGGTCCTGAACATAAAGTAAAATCCCATTTTTCAGGAGGGTCCTGAAAAGAAAGTAAAATCCCATTTTTCAGGAGGGTCCTGAACAGAAAGTAAAATCCCTTTTTTCAGGAGGGTCCTGAACAGAAAGTAAATTCCCATTTTTCAGGAGGGTCCTAAACATAAAGTAAAATCCCATTTTTCAGGAGGGTCCTGAACAGAAAGTAAAGTCCCATTTTTCAGGAGGGTCCTGAACAGAAAGTAAAGTCCCATTTTTTGGGAGGGTCCTGAACAGAAAGTAAAGTCCCATTTTTCGGGAGGGTCCTGAACAGAAAGTAAAATCCCATTTTTCAGGAGGGTCCTGAGCAGAAAGTAAAGTCCCATTTTTCAGGAGGGTCCTGAACAGAAAGTAAAATCCCATTTTTCAGGAGGGTCCTGAACATAAAGTAAAATCCCATTTTTCAGGAGGGTCCTGAACAGAAAGCAAATTCCCATTTTTCAGGAGGGTCCTGAACATAAAGTAAAATCCCATTTTTCAGGAGGGTCCTGAACAGAAAGTAAAATCCCATTTTTCAGGAGGGTCCTGAACATAAAGTAAAATCCCATTTTTCAGGAGGGTCCTGAACATAAAGTAAAATCCCATTTTTCAAGAGGGTCCTGAACAGAAAGTAAAATCCCATTTTTCAGGAGGGTCCTGAACAGAAAGTAAAGTCCCATTTTTCAGGAGGGTCCTGAACAGAAAGTAAAATCCCATTTTTCAGGAGGGTCCTGAACAGAAAGTAAAATCCCATTTTTCAGGAGGGTCCTGATCCCATTTTTCAGGAGGGACCTGAACAGAAAGTAAAGTCCCATCTTTCATGAGGGTCCTGAACATAAAGTAAAATCCCATTTTTCAGGAGGGTCCTGAACAGAAAGTAAAGTCCCATTTTTCAGGAGGGTCCTGAACATAAAGTAAAATCCCATATTTCAGGAGGGTCCTGAACAGAAAGTAAAATCCCATTTTTCAAGAGGGTCCTGAACAGAAAGTAAAATCTTATTTTTCAGGAGGGTCCTGAACAGAAAGTAAAATCCCATTTTTCAGGAGGGTCCTGATCCCATTTTTCAGGAGGGTCCTGAACAGAAAGTAAAGTCCCATCTTTCAGGAGGGTCCTGAACAGAAAGTAAAGTCCCATTTTTTAGGAGGGTCCTGAACAGAAAGTAAAGTCCCATTTTTCAGGAGGGTCCTGAACAGAAAGTAAAATCCCATTTTCAGGAGGGTCCTGAACAGAAAGTAAAGTCCCATTTTTCAGGAGAGTCCTGAACATAAAGTAAAATCCCATTTTTCAGGAGGGTCCTGAACAAAAATAAAATCCCATTTTTCAGGAGGGTCCTGAACAGAAAGTAAATTCCCATTTTTCAGGGGGGTCCTGAACATAAAGTAAAATCCCATTTTTCAGGAGGGTCCTGAACAGAAAGTAAAATCCCATTTTTCAGGAGGGTCCTGAACATAAAGTAAAATCCCATTTTACAAGAGGGTCCTGAACAAAAAGTAAATTCCCATTTTTCAGGAGGGTCCTGAACAGAAAGTAAAATCCCATTTTTCAGGAGGGTCCTGAACAGAAAGTAAAGTCCCATTTTTCAGGAGGGTCCTGAACATAAAGTAAAATCCCATTTTTCCGGAGGGTCATGAACAGAAAGTAAAGTCCCATTTTTCAGGAGGGTCCTGAACAGAAAGTAAAGTCCCATTTTTCAGGAGGGTCCTGAACAGAAAGTAAATTCCCATTTTTCAGGAGGGTCCTGAACAGAAAGTAAAATCCCATTTTTCAGGAGGGTCCTGAACAGAAAGTAAAATCCCATTTTTCAGGAGGGTCCTGAACAGAAAGTAAAGTCCCATTTTTCAGGAGGGTCCTGAACAGAAAGTAAAGTCCCATTTTTCAGGAGGGTCCTGAACAGAAAGTAAAATCCCATTTTTCAGGAGGGTCCTGAACAGAAAGTAAAGTCCCATTTTTCAGGAGGGTCCTGAACAGAAAGTAAAGTCCCATTTTTCAGGAGGGTCCTGAACATAATGTAAAATCCCATTTTTCAGGAGGGTGTTGAACAGAAAGTAAAGCCCCATTTTTTAGGAGGGTCCTGAACATAAAGTAAAATCCCATTTTTCAGGAGGGTCCTGAACAGAAAGTAAAGTCCCATTTTTCAGGAGGGTCCTGAACATAAAGTAAAATCCCATATTTCAGGAGGGTCCTGAACACAAAGTAAAATCCCATTTTTCAGGAGGGTCCTGAACAGAAAGTAAAATCTCATTTTTCAGGAGGGTCCTGAAAAGAAAGTAAAGTCCCATTTTTCAGGAGGGTCCTGAACAGAAAGTAAACTCCCATTTTTCAGGAGGGTCCTGAACAGAAAGTAAACTCCCATTTTTCAGGAGGGTCCTGAACATAAAGTAAAATCCCATTTTTCAGGAGGGTCCTGAACAGAAAGTAAAATCCACTTTTTCTGGAGGGTCCTGAACAGAAAGTAAATTCCCATTTTTCAGGAGGGTCCTGAACATAAAGTAAAATCCCATTTTTCAGGAGGGTCCTGAACAGAAAGTAAAATCCCATTTTTCAGGAGGGTCCTGAACAGAAAGTAAAATCCCATTTTTCAGGAGGGTCCTGAACATAAAGTAAAGTCCCATTTTTCAGTAGGGTCCTGAACATAAAGTAAAATCCCATTTTTCAGGAGGGTCCTGAAAAGAAAGTAAAATCCCATTTTTCAGGAGGGTCCTGAACAGAAAGTAAAATCCCATTTTTCAGGAGGGTCCTGAACAGAAAGTAAATTCCCATTTTTCAGGAGGGTCCTAAACATAAAGTAAAATCCCATTTTTCAGGAGGGTCTTGAACAGAAAGTAAAGTCCCATTTTTCAGGAGGGTCCTGAACAGAAAGTAAAGTCCCATTTTTTGGGAGGGTCCTGAACAGAAAGTTAAGTCCCATTTTTCGGGAGGGTCCTGAACAGAAAGTAAAATCCCATTTTTCAGGAGGGTCCTGAGCAGAAAGTAAAGTCCCATTTTTCAGGAGGGTCCTGAACAGAAAGTAAAATCCCATTTTTCAGGAGGGTCCTGAACATAAAGTAAAATCCCATTTTTCAGGAGGGTCCTGAACAGAAAGCAAATTGCCATTTTTCAGGAGAGTCCTAAACATAAAGTAAAATCCCATTTTTCAGGAGGGTCCTGAACAGAAAGTAAAATCCCATTTTTCAGGAGGGTCCTGAACATAAAGTAAAATCCCATTTTTCAGGAGGGTCCTGAACATAAAGTAAAATCCCATTTTTAAAGAGGGTCCTGAAAAGAAAGTAAAATCCCATTTTTCAGGAGGGTCCTGAACAGAAAGTAAAGTCCCATTTTTCAGGAGGGTCCTGAACAGAAAGTAAAATCCCATTTTTCAGGAGGGTCCTGAACAGAAAGTAAAATCCCATTTTTCAGGAGGGTCCTGATCCCATTTTTCAGGAGGGACCTGAAGAGAAAGTAAAGTCCCATCTTTCAGGAGGGTCCTGAACAGAAAGTAAAGTCCCATTTTTCAGGAGGGTCCTGAACAGAAAGTAAAGTCCCATTTTTCAGGAGGGTCCTGAACAGAAAGTAAAATCCCATTTTTCAGGAGGGTCCTGAACAGAAAGTAAAATCCCATTTTTCAGGAGGGTCCTGATCCCATTTTTCAGGAGGGTCCTGAACAGAAAGTAAAGTCCCATCTTTCAGGAGGGTCCTGAACAGAAAGTAAAGTCCCATTTTTTAGGAGGGTCATGAACAGAAAGTAAAGTCCCATTTTTCAGGAGGGTCCTGAACAGAAAGTAAAATCCCATTTTTCAGGAGGGTCCTGAACATAAAGTAAAATCCCATTTTTAAAGAGGGTCCTGAAAAGAAAGTAAAATCCCATTTTTCAGGAGGGTCCTGAACAGAAAGTAAAGTCCCATTTTTCAGGAGGGTCCTGAACAGAAAGTAAAATCCCATTTTTCAGGAGGGTCCTGAACAGAAAGTAAAATCCCATTTTTCAGGAGGGTCCTGATCCCATTTTTCAGGAGGGACCTGAAGAGAAAGTAAAGTCCCATCTTTCAGGAGGGTCCTGAACAGAAAGTAAAGTCCCATTTTTCAGGAGGGTCCTGAACAGAAAGTAAAGTCCCATTTTTCAGGAGGGTCCTGAACAGAAAGTAAAATCCCATTTTTCAGGAGGGTCCTGAACAGAAAGTAAAATCCCATTTTTCAGGAGGGTCCTGATCCCATTTTTCAGGAGGGTCCTGAATAGAAAGTAAAGTCCCATCTTTCAGGAGGGTCCTGAACAGAAAGTAAAGTCCCATTTTTCAGGAGGGTCCTGAACAGAAAGTAAAGTCCCATTTTTCAGGAGGGTCCTGAACAGAAAGTAAAATCCCATTTTTCAGGAGGGTCCTGAACAGAAAGTAAAATCCCATTTTTCAGGAGAGTCCTGATCCCATTTTTCAGGAGGGTCCTGAACAGAAAGTAAAGTCCCATTTTTCAGGAGGGTCCTGAACAGAAAGTAAATTCCCATTTTTCAGGAGGGTCCTGAACAGAAAGTAAAATCCCATTTTTCAGGAGGGTCCTGAACAGAAAGTAAAGTCCCATTTTTCAGGAGGGTCCTGAACAGAAAGTAAAGTCCCATTTTTCAGGAGGGTCCTGAACAGAAAGTAAAATCCCATTTTTCAGGAGGGTCCTGAACAGAAAGTAAAGTCCCATTTTTCAGGAGGGTCCTGAACAGAAAGTAAAGTCCCATTTTTCAGGAGGGTCCTGAACATAATGTAAAATCCCATTTTTCAGGAGGGTGCTGAACAGAAAGTAAAGTCCCATTTTTCAGGAGGGTCCTGAACATAAAGTAAAATCCCATTTTTCAGGAGGGTCCTAGACAGAAAGTAAAGTCCCATTTTTCAGGAGGGTCCTGAACATAAAGTAAAATCCCATATTTCAGGAGGGTCCTGAACAGAAAGTAAAATCCCATTTTTCAGGAGGGTCCTGAACAGAAAGTAAAATCTCATTTTTCAGGAGGGTCCTGAACAGAAAGTAAAGTCCCATTTTTCAGGAGGGTCCTGAACAGAAAGTAAACTCCCATTTTTCAGGTGGGTCCTGAACAGAAAGAAAAGTCTCATTTTTTAGGAGGGTCCTGAACATAAAGTAAAATCCCATTTTTCAAGAGGGTCCTGCACAGAAAGTAAAATCCCATTTTTCTGGAGGGTCCTGAACAGAAAGTAAATTCCCCTTTTTCAGGAGGGTCCTGAACATAAAGCAAAATCCCATTTTTCAGGAGGGTCCTGAACAGAAAGTAAAATCCCATTTTTCAGGAGGGTCCTGAACAGAAAGTAAAATCCCATTTTTCAGGAGGGTCCTGAACATAAAGTAAAGTCCCATTTTTCAGTAGGGTCCTGAACATAAAGTAAAATCCCATTTTTCAGGAGGGTCCTGAAAAGAAAGTAAAATCCCATTTTTCAGGAGGGTCCTGAACAGAAAGTAAAATCCCATTTTTCAGGAGGGTCCTGAACAGAAAGTAAATTCCCATTTTTCAGGAGGGTCCTAAACATAAAGTAAAATCCCATTTTTCAGGAGGGTCCTGAACAGAAAGTAAAGTCCCATTTTTCAGGAGGGTCCTGAACAGAAAGTAAAGTCCCATTTTTTGGGAGGGTCCTGAACAGAAAGTAAAGTCCCATTTTTCGGGAGGGTCCTGAACAGAAAGTAAAATCCCATTTTTCACGAGGGTCCTGAGCAGAATGTAAAGTCCCATTTTTCAGGAGGGTCCTGAACAGAAAGTAAAATCCCATTTTTCAGGAGGGTCCTGAACATAAAGTAAAATCCCATTTTTCAGGAGGGTCCTGAACAGAAAGCAAATTCCCATTTTTCAGGAGGGTCCTGAACATTAAGTAAAATCCCATTTTTCAGGAGGGTCCTGAACAGAAAGTAAAATCCCATTTTTCAGGAGGGTCCTGAACATAAAGTAAGATCCCATTTTTCTGGAGGGTCCTGAACATTAAGTAAAATCCCATTTTTCAATAGGGTCCTGAACAGAAAGTAAAATCCCATTTTTCAGGAGGGTCCTGAACAGAAAGTAAAGTCCCATTTTTCAGGAGGGTCCTGAACAGAAAGTAAAATCCCATTTTTCAGGAGGGTCCTGAACAGAAAGTAAAATCCCATTTTTCAGGAGGGTCCTGATCCCATTTTTCAGGAGGGACCTGAACAGAAAGTAAAGTCCCATCTTTCAGGAGGGTCCTGAACATAAAGTAAAATCCCATTTTTCAGGAGGGTCCTGAAAAGAAAGTAAAATCCCATTTTTCAGGAGGGTCCTGAACAGAAAGTAAAATCCCATATTTCAGGAGGGTCCTGAACAGAAAGTAAATTCCCATTTTTCAGGAGGGTCCTAAACATAAAGTAAAATCCCATTTTTCAGGAGGGTCTTGAACAGAAAGTAAAGTCCCATTTTTCAGGAGGGTCCTGAACAGAAAGTAAAGTCCCATTTTTTGGGAGGGTCCTGAACAGAAAGTTAAGTCCCATTTTTCGGGAGGGTCCTGAACAGAAAGTAAAATCCCATTTTTCAGGAGGGTCCTGAGCAGAAAGTAAAGTCCCATTTTTCAGGAGGGTCCTGAACAGAAAGTAAAATCCCATTTTTCAGGAGGGTCCTGAACATAAAGTAAAATCCCATTTTTCAGGAGGGTCCTGAACAGAAAGCAAATTGCCATTTTTCAGGAGGGTCCTGAACATAAAGTAAAATCCCATTTTTCAGGAGGGTCCAGAACAGAAAGTAAAATCCCATTTTTCAGGAGGGTCCTGAACATAAAGTAAAATCCCATTTTTCAGGAGGGTCCTGAACATAAAGTAAAATCCCACTTTTCAAGAGGGTCCTGAAAAGAAAGTAAAATCCCATTTTTCAGGAGGGTCCTGAACAGAAAGTAAAGTCCCATTTTTCAGGAGGGTCCTGAACAGAAAGTAAAATCCCATTTTTCAGGAGGGTCCTGAACAGAAAGTAAAATCCCATTTTTCAGGAGGGTCCTGAACAGAAAGTAAAATCCCATTTTTCAGGAGGGTCCTGAACAGAAAGTAAAGTCCCATTTTTCAGGAGGGTCCTGAACAGAAAGTAAAGTCCCATTTTTCAGGAGGGTCCTGAACAGAAAGTAAAATCCCATTTTTCAGGAGGGTCCTGAACAGAAAGTAAAGTCCCATTTTTCAGGAGGGTCCTGAACAGAAAGTAAAGTCCCATTTTTCAGGAGGGTCCTGAACATAATGTAAAATCCCATTTTTCAGGAGGGTGTTGAACAGAAAGTAAAGACCCATTTTTTAGGAGGGTCCTGAACATAAAGTAAAATCCCATTTTTCAGGAGGGTCCTGAACAGAAAGTAAAGTCCCATTTTTCAGGAGGGTCCTGAACATAAAGTAAAATCCCATATTTCAGGAGGGTCCTGAACACAAAGTAAAATCCCATTTTTCAGGAGGGTCCTGAACAGAAAGTAAAATCTCATTTTTCAGGAGGGTCCTGAAAAGAAAGTAAAGTCCCATTTTTCAGGAGGGTCCTGAACAGAAAGTAAACTCCCATTTTTCAGGAGGGTCCTGAACAAAAAGTAAAGTCTCATTTTTTAGGAGGGTCCTGAACATAAAGTAAAATCCCATTTTTCAGGAGGGTCCTGAACAGAAAGTAAAATCCACTTTTTCTGGAGGGTCCTGAACAGAAAGTAAATTCCCATTTTTCAGGAGGGTCCTGAACATAAAGTAAAATCCCATTTTTCAGGAGGGTCCTGAACAGAAAGTAAAATCCCATTTTTCAGGAGGGTCCTGAACAGAAAGTAAAATCCCATTTTTCAGGAGGGTCCTGAACATAAAGTAAAGTCCCATTTTTCAGTAGGGTCCTGAACATAAAGTAAAATCCCATTTTTCAGGAGGGTCCTGAAAAGAAAGTAAAATCCCATTTTTCAGGAGGGTCCTGAACAGAAAGTAAAATCCCATTTTTCAGGAGGGTCCTGAACAGAAAGTAAATTCCCATTTTTCAGGAGGGTCCTAAACATAAAGTAAAATCCCATTTTTCAGGAGGGTCTTGAACAGAAAGTAAAGTCCCATTTTTCAGGGGGGTCCTGAACAGAAAGTAAAGTCCCATTTTTTGGGAGGGTCCTGAACAGAAAGTTAAGTCCCATTTTTCGGGAGGGTCCTGAACAGAAAGTAAAATCCCATTTTTCAGGAGGGTCCTGAGCAGAAAGTAAAGTCCCATTTTTCAGGAGGGTCCTGAACAGAAAGTAAAATCCCATTTTTCAGGAGGGTCCTGAACATAAAGTAAAATCCCATTTTTCAGGAGGGTCCTGAACAGAAAGCAAATTGCCATTTTTCAGGAGGGTCCTAAACATAAAGTAAAATCCCATTTTTCAGGAGGGTCCTGAACAGAAAGTAAAATCCCATTTTTCAGGAGGGTCCTGAACATAAAGTAAAATCCCATTTTTCAGGAGGGTCCTGAACATAAAGTAAAATCCCATTTTTAAAGAGGGTCCTGAAAAGAAAGTAAAATCCCATTTTTCAGGAGGGTCCTGAACAGAAAGTAAAGTCCCATTTTTCAGGAGGGTCCTGAACAGAAAGTAAAATCCCATTTTTCAGGAGGGTCCTGAACAGAAAGTAAAATCCCATTTTTCAGGAGGGTCCTGATCCCATTTTTCAGGAGGGACCTGAAGAGAAAGTAAAGTCCCATCTTTCAGGAGGGTCCTGAACAGAAAGTAAAGTCCCATTTTTCAGGAGGGTCCTGAACAGAAAGTAAAGTCCCATTTTTCAGGAGGGTCCTGAACAGAAAGTAAAATCCCATTTTTCAGGAGGGTCCTGAACAGAAAGTAAAATCCCATTTTTCAGGAGGGTCCTGATCCCATTTTTCAGGAGGGTCCTGAACAGAAAGTAAA
This sequence comes from Capsicum pubescens, assembly GCA_030864215.1. NCBI lineage: Eukaryota > Viridiplantae > Streptophyta > Magnoliopsida > Solanales > Solanaceae > Capsicum > Capsicum pubescens. Next base: position 415,616,518 of record CM061548.1, read on the forward strand.
GTCCCATCTTTCAGGAGGGTCCTGAACAGAAAGTAAAGTCCCATTTTTTAGGAGGGTCATGAACAGAAAGTAAAGTCCCATTTTTCAGGAGGGTCCTGAACAGAAAGTAAAATCCCATTTTTCAGGAGGGTCCTGAACATAAAGTAAAATCCCATTTTTAAAGAGGGTCCTGAAAAGAAAGTAAAATCCCATTTTTCAGGAGGGTCCTGAACAGAAAGTAAAGTCCCATTTTTCAGGAGGGTCCTGAACAGAAAGTAAAATCCCATTTTTCAGGAGGGTCCTGAACAGAAAGTAAAATCCCATTTTTCAGGAGGGTCCTGATCCCATTTTTCAGGAGGGACCTGAAGAGAAAGTAAAGTCCCATCTTTCAGGAGGGTCCTGAACAGAAAGTAAAGTCCCATTTTTCAGGAGGGTCCTGAACAGAAAGTAAAGTCCCATTTTTCAGGAGGGTCCTGAACAGAAAGTAAAATCCCATTTTTCAGGAGGGTCCTGAACAGAAAGTAAAATCCCATTTTTCAGGAGGGTCCTGATCCCATTTTTCAGGAGGGTCCTGAATAGAAAGTAAAGTCCCATCTTTCAGGAGGGTCCTGAACAGAAAGTAAAGTCCCATTTTTCAGGAGGGTCCTGAACAGAAAGTAAAGTCCCATTTTTCAGGAGGGTCCTGAACAGAAAGTAAAATCCCATTTTTCAGGAGGGTCCTGAACAGAAAGTAAAATCCCATTTTTCAGGAGGGTCCTGATCCCATTTTTCAGGAGGGTCCTGAACAGAAAGTAAAGTCCCATTTTTCAGGAGGGTCCTGAACAGAAAGTAAATTCCCATTTTTCAGGAGGGTCCTGAACAGAAAGTAAAATCCCATTTTTCAGGAGGGTCCTGAACAGAAAGTAAAGTCCCATTTTTCAGGAGGGTCCTGAACAGAAAGTAAAGTCCCATTTTTCAGGAGGGTCCTGAACAGAAAGTAAAATCCCATTTTTCAGGAGGGTCCTGAACAGAAAGTAAAGTCCCATTTTTCAGGAGGGTCCTGAACAGAAAGTAAAGTCCCATTTTTCAGGAGGGTCCTGAACATAATGTAAAATCCCATTTTTCAGGAGGGTGCTGAACAGAAAGTAAAGTCCCATTTTTCAGGAGGGTCCTGAACATAAAGTAAAATCCCATTTTTCAGGAGGGTCCTAGACAGAAAGTAAAGTCCCATTTTTCAGGAGGGTCCTGAACATAAAGTAAAATCCCATATTTCAGGAGGGTCCTGAACAGAAAGTAAAATCCCATTTTTCAGGAGGGTCCTGAACAGAAAGTAAAATCTCATTTTTCAGGAGGGTCCTGAACAGAAAGTAAAGTCCCATTTTTCAGGAGGGTCCTGAACAGAAAGTAAACTCCCATTTTTCAGGTGGGTCCTGAACAGAAAGCAAATTCCCATTTTTCAGGAGGGTCCTGAACATTAAGTAAAATCCCATTTTTCTGGAGGGTCCTGAACAGAAAGTAAATTCCCCTTTTTCAGGAGGGTCCTGAACATAAAGCAAAATCCCATTTTTCAGGAGGGTCCTGAACAGAAAGTAAAATCCCATTTTTCAGGAGGGTCCTGAACAGAAAGTAAAATCCCATTTTTCAGGAGGGTCCTGAACATAAAGTAAAGTCCCATTTTTCAGTAGGGTCCTGAACATAAAGTAAAATCCCATTTTTCAGGAGGGTCCTGAAAAGAAAGTAAAATCCCATTTTTCAGGAGGGTCCTGAACAGAAAGTAAAATCCCATTTTTCAGGAGGGTCCTGAACAGAAAGTAAATTCCCATTTTTCAGGAGGGTCCTAAACATAAAGTAAAATCCCATTTTTCAGGAGGGTCCTGAACAGAAAGTAAAGTCCCATTTTTCAGGAGGGTCCTGAACAGAAAGTAAAGTCCCATTTTTTGGGAGGGTCCTGAACAGAAAGTAAAGTCCCATTTTTCGGGAGGGTCCTGAACAGAAAGTAAAATCCCATTTTTCACGAGGGTCCTGAGCAGAATGTAAAGTCCCATTTTTCAGGAGGGTCCTGAACAGAAAGTAAAATCCCATTTTTCAGGAGGGTCCTGAACATAAAGTAAAATCCCATTTTTCAGGAGGGTCCTGAACAGAAAGCAAATTCCCATTTTTCAGGAGGGTCCTGAACATTAAGTAAAATCCCATTTTTCAGGAGGGTCCTGAACAGAAAGTAAAATCCCATTTTTCAGGAGGGTCCTGAACATAAAGTAAGATCCCATTTTTCAGGAGGGTCCTGAACATTAAGTAAAATCCCATTTTTCAATAGGGTCCTGAACAGAAAGTAAAATCCCATTTTTCAGGAGGGTCCTGAACAGAAAGTAAAGTCCCATTTTTCAGGAGGGTCCTGAACAGAAAGTAAAATCCCATTTTTCAGGAGGGTCCTGAACAGAAAGTAAAATCCCATTTTTCAGGAGGGTCCTGATCCCATTTTTCAGGAGGGACCTGAACAGAAAGTAAAGTCCCATCTTTCAGGAGGGTCCTGAACATAAAGTAAAATCCCATTTTTCAGGAGGGTCCTGAAAAGAAAGTAAAATCCCATTTTTCAGGAGGGTCCTGAACAGAAAGTAAAATCCCATATTTCAGGAGGGTCCTGAACAGAAAGTAAATTCCCATTTTTCAGGAGGGTCCTAAACATAAAGTAAAATCCCATTTTTCAGGAGGGTCTTGAACAGAAAGTAAAGTCCCATTTTTCAGGAGGGTCCTGAACAGAATGTAAAGTCCCATTTTTTGGGAGGGTCCTGAACAGAAAGTTAAGTCCCATTTTTCGGGAGGGTCCTGAACAGAAAGTAAAATCCCATTTTTCAGGAGGGTCCTGAGCAGAAAGTAAAGTCCCATTTTTCAGGAGGGTCCTGAACAGAAAGTAAAATCCCATTTTTCAGGAGGGTCCTGAACATAAAGTAAAATCCCATTTTTCAGGAGGGTCCTGAACAGAAAGCAAATTGCCATTTTTCAGGAGGGTCCTGAACATAAAGTAAAATCCCATTTTTCAGGAGGGTCCAGAACAGAAAGTAAAATCCCATTTTTCAGGAGGGTCCTGAACATAAAGTAAAATCCCATTTTTCAGGAGGGTCCTGAACATAAAGTAAAATCCCATTTTTCAAGAGGGTCCTGAAAAGAAAGTAAAATCCCATTTTTCAGGAGGGTCCTGAACAGAAAGTAAAGTCCCATTTTTCAGGAGGGTCCTGAACAGAAAGTAAAATCCCATTTTTCAGGAGGGTCCTGAACAGAAAGTAAAATCCCATTTTTCAGGAGGGTCCTGATCCCATTTTTCAGGAGGGACCTGAAGAGAAAGTAAAGTCCCATCTTTCAGGAGGGTCCTGAATAGAAAGTAAAGTCCCATTTTTCAGGAGGGTCCTGAACAGAAAGTAAAGTCCCATTTTTCAGGAGGGTCCTGAACAGAAAGTAAAATCCCATTTTTCAGGAGGGTCCTGAACAGAAAGTAAAATCCCATTTTTCAGGAGGGTCCTAATCCCATTTTTCAGGAGGGTCCTGAACAGAAAGTAAAGTCCCATCTTTCAGGAAGGTCCTGAACAGAAAGTAAAGTCCCATTTTTTAGGAGGGTCCTGAACAGAAAGTAAAGTCCCATTTTTCAGGAGGGTCCTGAACAGAAAGTAAAATCCCATTTTCAGGAGGGTCCTGAACAGAAAGTAAAGTCCCATTTTTCAGGAGAGTCCTGAACATAAAGTAAAATCCCATTTTTCAGGAGAGTCCTGAACAAAAATAAAATCCCATTTTTCAGGAGGGTCCTGAACAGAAAGTAAATTCCCATTTTTCAGGAGGGTCCTGAACATAAAGTAAAATCCCATTTTTCAGGAGGGTCCTGAACAGAAAGTAAAATCCCATTTTTCAGGAGGGTCCTGAACATAAAGTAAAATCCCATTTTACAAGAGGGTCCTGAACAAAAAGTAAATTCCCATTTTTCAGGAGGGTCCTGAACAGAAAGTAAAATCCCATTTTTCAGGAGGGTCCTGAACAGAAAGTAAAGTCCCATTTTTCAGGAGGGTCCTGAACAGAAAGTAAAGTCCCATTTTTCAGGAGAGTCCTGAACAGAAAGTAAAATCCCATTTTTCAGGAGGGTCTTGAACATAAAGTAAATTCCCATTTTTCAGGAGGGTCCTGAACATAAAGTAAAATCCCATTTTTCCGGAGGGTCATGAACATAAAGTAAAGTCCAATTTTTCAGGAGGGTCCTGAACAGAAAGTAAAGTCCCATTTTTCAGGAGGGTCCTGAACAGAAAGTAAATTCCCATTTTTCAGGAGGGTCCTGAACAGAAAGTAAAATCCCATTTTTCAGGAGGGTCCTGAACAGAAAGTAAAATCCCATTTTTCAGGAGGGTCCTGAACAGAAAGTAAAGTCCCATTTTTCAGGAGGGTCCTGAACAGAAAGTAAAGTCCCATTTTTCAGGAGGGTCCTGAACAGAATGTAAAATCCCATTTTTCAGGAGGGTCCTGAACAGAAAGTAAAGTCCCATTTTTCAGGAGGGTCCTGAACAGAAAGTAAAGTCCCATTTTTCAGGAGGGTCCTGAACATAATGTAAAATCCCATTTTTCAGGAGGGTGCTGAACAGAAAGTAAAGTCCCATTTTTCATGAGGGTCCTGAACATAAAGTAAAATCCCATTTTTCAGGAGGGTCCTGAACAGAAAGTAAAGTCCCATTTTTCAGGAGGGTCCTGAACATAAAGTAAAATCCCATATTTCAGGAGGGTCCTGAACAGAAAGTAAAATCCCATTTTTCAGGAGGGTCCTGAACAGAAAGTAAAATCTCATTTTTCAGGAGGGTCCTGAACAGAAAGTAAAGTCCCATTTTTCAGGAGGGTCCTGAACAGAAAGTAAACTCCCATTTTTCAGGAGGGTCCTGAACAGAAAGTAAAGTCTCATTTTTTAGGAGGGTCCTGAACATAAAGTAAAATCCCATTTTTCAGGAAGGTCCTGAACAGAAAGTAAAATCCCATTTTTCTGGAGGGTCCTGAACAGAAAGTAAATTCCCCTTTTTCAGGAGGGTCCTGAACATAAAGTAAAATCCCATTTTTCAGGAGGGTCCTGAACAGAAAGTAAAATCCCATTTTTCAGGAGGGTCCTGAACAGAAAGTAAAATCCCATTTTTCAGGAGGGTCCTGAACATAAAGTAAAGTCCCATTTTTCAGTAGGGTCCTGAACATAAAGTAAAATCCCATTTTTCAGGAGGGTCCTGAAAAGAAAGTAAAATCCCATTTTTCAGGAGGGTCCTAAACAGAAAGTAAAATCCCATTTTTCAGGAGGGTCCTGAACAGAAAGTAAATTCCCATTTTTCAGGAGGGTCCTCAACATTAAGTAAAATCCCATTTTTCAAGAGGGTCCTGAACAGAAAGTAAAGTCCCATTTTTCAGGAGGGTCCTGAACAGAAAGTAAAGTCCCATTTTTTGGGAGGGTCCTGAACAGAAAGTAAAGTCCCATTTTTCGGGAGGGTCCTGAACAGAAAGTAAAATCCCATTTTTCAGGAGGGTCCTGAGCAGAAAGTAAAGTCCCATTTTTCAGGAGGGTCCTGAACAGAAAGTAAAATCCCATTTTTCAGGAGGGTCCTGAACATAAAGTAAAATCCCATTTTTCAGGAGGGTCCTGAACAGAAAGCAAATTCCCATTTTTCAGGAGGGTCCTGAACATAAAGTAAAATCCCATTTTTCAGGAGGGTCCTGAACAAAAAGTAAAATCCCATTTTTCAGGAGGGTCCTGAACATAAAGTAAAATCCCATTTTTCAGGAGGGTCCTGAACATTAAGTAAAATCCCATTTTTCAAGAGGGTCCTGAACAGAAAGTAAAATCCCATTTTTCAGGAGGGTCCTGAACAGAAAGTAAAGTCCCATTTTTCAGGAGGGTCCTGAACAGAAAGTAAAATCCCATTTTTCAGGAGGGTCCTGAACAGAAAGTAAAATCCCATTTTTCAGGAGGGTCCTGATCCCATTTTTCAGGAGGGTCCTGAACAGAAAATAAAGTCATATCTTTCAGGAGGGTCCTGAACAGAAAGTAAAGTCCCATTTTTCAGGAGGGTCCTAAACAGAAAGTAAATTCCCATTTTTCAGGAGGGTCCTGAACAGAAAGTAAAGTCCCATTTTTCAGGAGGGTCCTGAACAGAAAGTAAAGTCCCATTTTTCAGGAGGGTCCTGAACAGAAAGTAAAATCCCATTTTTCAGGAGGGTCCTGAACAGAAAGTAAAGTCCCATTTTTCAGGAGGGTCCTGAACAGAAAGTAAAGTCCCATTTTTCAGGAGGGTCCTGAACATAATGTAAAATCCCATTTTTCAGGAGGGTGCTGAACAGAAAGTAAAGTCCCATTGTTCAGGAGGGTCCTGAACATAAAGTAAAATTCCATTTTTCAGGAGGGTCCTGAACAGAAAGTAAAGTCCCATTTTTCAGGAGGGTCCTGAACATAAAGTAAAATCCCATATTTCAGGAGGGTCCTGAACAGAAAGTAAAATCCCATTTTTCAGGAGGGTCCTGAACAGAAAGTAAAATCTCATTTTTCAGGAGGGTCCTGAACAAAAAGTAAAGTCCCATTTTTCAGGAGGGTCCTGAACAGAAAGTAAACTCCCATTTTTCAAGAGGGTCCTGAACAGAAAGTAAAGTCTCATTTTTTAGGAGGGTCCTGAACATAAAGTAAAATCCCATTTTTCAGGAGGGTCCTGAACAGAAAGTAAAATCCCATTTTTCTGGAGGGTCCTGAACAGAAAGTAAATTCCCCTTTTTCAGGAGGGTCCTGAACATAAAGTAAAATCCCATTTTTCAGGAGGGTCCTAAACAGAAAGTAAAATCCCATTTTTCAGGAGGGTCCTGAACAGAAAGTAAAATCCCATTTTTCAGGAGGGTCCTGAACATAAAGTAAAGTCCCATTTTTCAGTAGGGTCCTGAACATAAAGTAAAATCCCATTTTTCAGGAGGGTCCTGAAAAGAAAGTAAAATCCCATTTTTCAGGAGGGTCCTGAACAGAAAGTAAAATCCCATTTTTCAGGAGGGTCCTGAACAGAAAGTAAAGTCCCATTTTTTGGGAGGGTCCTGAACAGAAAGTAAAGTCCCATTTTTCGGGAGGGTCCTGAACAGAAAGAAAAATCCCATTTTTCAGGAGGGTCCTGAGCAGAAAGTAAAGTCCCATTTTTCAGGAGGGTCCTGAACAGAAAGTAAAATCCCATTTTTCAGGAGGGTCCTGAACATAAAGTAAAATCCCATTTTTCAGGAGGGTCCTGAACAGAAAGCAAATTCCCATTTTTCAGGAGGGTCCTGAACATAAAGTAAAATCCCATTTTTCAGGAGGGTCCTGAACAGAAAGTAAAATCCCATTTTTCAGGAGGGTCCTGAACATAAAGTAAAATCCCATTTTTCAGGAGGGGCCTGAACATAAAGTAAAATCCCATTTTTCAAGAGGGTCCTGAACAGAAAGTAAAATCCCATTTTTCAGGAGGGTCCTGAACAGAAAGTAAAGTCCCATTTTTCAGGAGGGTCCTGAACAGAAAGTAAAGTCTCATTTTTTAGGAGGGTCCTGAACATAAAGTAAAATCCTATTTTTCAGGAAGGTCCTGAACAGAAAGTAAAATCCCATTTTTCTGGAGGGTCCTGAACAGAAAGTAAATTCCCCTTTTTCAGGAGGGTCCTGAACATAAAGTAAAATCCCATTTTTCAGGAGGGTCCTGAACAGAAAGTAAAATCCCATTTTTCAGGAGGGTCCTGAACAGAAAGTAAAGTCCCATTTTTCGGGAGGGTCCTGAACAGAAAGTAAAATCCCATTTTTCAGGAGGGTCCTGAGCAGAAAGTAAAGTCCCATTTTTCAGGAGGGTCCTGAACAGAAAGTAAAATCCCATTTTTCAGGAGGGTCCTGAACATAAAGTAAAATCCCATTTTTCAGGAGGGTCCTGAACAGAAAGAAAATTCCCATTTTTCAGGAGGGTCCTGAACATAAAGTAAAATCCCATTTTTCAGGAGGGTCCTGAACAGAAAGTAAAATCCCATTTTTCAGGAGGGTCCTGAACATAAAGTAAAATCCCATTTTTCAGGAGGGTCCTGAACATTAAGTAAAATCCAATTTTTCAAGAGGGTCCTGAACAGAAAGTAAAATCCCATTTTTCAGGAGGGTCCTGAACAGAAAGTAAAGTCCCATTTTTCAGGAGGGTCCTGAACAGAAAGTAAAATCCCATTTTTCAGGAGGGTCCTGAACAGAAAGTAAAATCCCATTTTTCAGGAGGGTCCTGATCCCATTTTTCAGGAGGGACCTGAACAGAAAGTAAAGTCCCATCTTTTAGGAGGGTCCTGAACAGAAAGTAAAGTCCCATTTTTCAAGAGGGTCCTAAACAGAAAGTAAATTCCCATTTTTCAGGAGGGTCCTGAACAGAAAGTAAAGTCCCATTTTTCAGGAGGGTCCTGAACAGAAAGTAAAGTCCCATTTTTCAGGAGGGTCCTGAACAGAAAGTAAAATCCCATTTTTCAGGAGGGTCCTGAACAGAAAGTAAAGTCCCATTTTTCAGGAGGGTCCTGAACAGAAAGTAAAGTCCCATTTTTCAGGAGGGTCCTGAACATAATGTAAAATCCCATTTTTCAGGAGGGTGCTGAACAGAAAGTAAAGTCCCATTGTTCAGGAGGGTCCTGAACATAAAGTAAAATCCCATTTTTCAGGAGGGTCCTGAACAGAAAGTAAAGTCCCATTTTTCAGGAGGGTCCTGAACATAAAGTAAAATCCCATATTTCAGGAGGGTCCTGAACAGAAAGTAAAATCCCATTTTTCAGGAGGGTCCTGAACAGAAAGTAAAATCTCATTTTTCAGGAGGGTCCTGAACAGAAAATAAAGTCCCATTTTTCAGGAGGGTCCTGAACAGAAAGTAAACTCCCATTTTTCAAGAGGGTCCTGAACAGAAAGTAAAGTCTCATTTTTTAGGAGGGTCCTGAACATAAAGTAAAATCCCATTTTTCAGGAGGGTCCTGAACAGAAAGTAAAATCCCATTTTTCTGGAGGGTCCTGAACAGAAAGTAAATTCCCCTTTTTCAGGAGGGTCCTGAACATAAAGTAAAATCCCATTTTTCAGGAGGGTCCTAAACAGAAAGTAAAATCCCATTTTTCAGGAGGGTCCTGAACAGAAAGTAAAATCCCATTTTTCAGGAGGGTCCTGAACATAAAGTAAAGTCCCATTTTTCAGTAGGGTCCTGAACATAAAGTAAAATCCCATTTTTCAGGAGGGTCCTGAAAAGAAAGTAAAATCCCATTTTTCAGGAGGGTCCTGAACAGAAAGTAAAATCCCATTTTTCAGGAGTGTCCTGAACAGAAAGTAAAGTCCCATTTTTTGGGAGGGTCCTGAACAGAAAGTAAAGTCCCATTTTTCGGGAGGGTCCTGAACAGAAAGTAAAATCCCATTTTTCAGGAGGGTCCTGAGCAGAAAGTAAAGTCCCATTTTTCAGGAGGGTCCTGAACAGAAAGTAAAATCCCATTTTTCAGGAGGGTCCTGAACATAAAGTAAAATCCCATTTTTCAGGAGGGTCCTGAACAGAAAGCAAATTCCCATTTTTCAGGAGGGTCCTGAACATAAAGTAAAATCCCATTTTTCAGGAGGGTCCTGAACAGAAAGTAAAATCCCATTTTTCAGGAGGGTCCTGAACATAAAGTAAAATCCCATTTTTCAGGAGGGGCCTGAACATAAAGTAAAATCCCATTTTTCAAGAGGGTCCTGAACAGAAAGTAAAATCCCATTTTTCAGGAGGGTCCTGAACAGAAAGTAAAGTCCCATTTTTCAGGAGGGTCTTGAACAGAAAGTAAAATCCCATTTTTCAGGAGGGTCCTGAACAGAAAGTAAAATCCCATTTTTCAGGAGGGTCCTGAACATAAAGTAAAATCTTATTTTTCAGGAGGGTCCTGAACAAAAAGTAAATTCCCATTTTTCAAGAGGGTCCTGAACATAAAGTAAAATCCCATTTTTCAGGAGGGTCCTGAACAGAAAGTAAAATCCCATTTTTCAGGAGGGTCCTGAACAGAAAGTAAAGTCCCATTTTTCAGGAGGGTCCTGAACATAAAGTAAAATCCCACTTTTCAGGAGGGTCCAGAACAGAAAGTAAAATCCCATTTTTCAGGAGGGTCCTGAACAGAAAGTAAATTCCCATTTTTCAGGAGGGTCCTGAACATAAAGTAAAATCCCATTTTTCAGGAGGGTCCTGAACATAAAGTAAAATCCCATTTTTCAGGAGGGTCCTGAACAGAAAGTAAAGTCCCATTTTTCAGGAGGGTCCTGAACAGAAAGTAAAGTCCCATTTTTCAGGAGGGTCCTGAACATAAAGTAAAATCCCATTTTTCAGGAGGGTCCTGAACATAAAGTAAATTCCCATTTTTCAGGAGGGTCCTGGACAGAAAGTAAAATCCCATTTTTCAGGAGGGTCCTGAACAGAAAGTAAAGTCCCATTTTTCAGGAGGGTCCTGAACAGAAAGTAAAATCCCATTTATCAGGAGGGTCCTGAACAGAAAGTAAAATCCCATTTTTCAGGAGGGTCCTGATCCCATTTTTCAGGATGGTCCTGAACAGAAAGTAAAGTCCCATCTTTCAGGAGGGTCCTGAACATAAAGTAAAATCCCATTTTTCCGGAGGGTCATGAACATAAAGTAAAGTCCCATTTTTCAGGAGGGTCCTGAACAGAAAGTAAAGTCCCATTTTTCAGGAGGGTCCTGAACAGAAAGTAAATTCCCATTTTTCAGGAGGGTCCTGAACAGAAAGTAAAATCCCATTTTTCAGGAGGGTCCTGAACAGAAAGTAAAATCCCATTTTTCAGGAGGGTCCTGAACAGAAAGTAAAGTCCCATTTTTCAGGAGGGTCCTGAACAGAAAGTAAAGTCCCATTTTTCAGGAGGGTCCTGAACAGAAAGTAAAATCCCATTTTTCAGGAGGGTCCTGAACAGAAAGTAAAGTCCCATTTTTCAGGAGGGTCCTGAACAGAAAGTAAAGTCCCATTTTTCAGGAGGGTCCTGAACATAATGTAAAATCCCATTTTTCAGGAGGGTGCTGAACAGAAAGTAAAGTCCCATTTTTCAGGAGGGTCCTGAACATAAAGTAAAATCCCATTTTCCAGGAGGGTCCTGAACAGAAAGTAAAGTCCCATTTTTCAAGAGGGTCCTGAACATAAAGTAAAATCCCATATTTCAGGAGGGTCCTGAACATAAAGTAAAATCCCATTTTTCAGGAGGGTCCTGAACAGAAAGTAAAATCCCATTTTTCAGGAGGGTCCTGAACAGAAAGTAAAATCCCATTTTTCAGGAGGGTCCTGAACATAAAGTAAAGTCCCATTTTTCAGTAGGGTCCTGAACATAAAGTAAAATCCCATTTTTCAGGAGGGTCCTGAAAAGAAAGTAAAATCCCATTTTTCAGGAGGGTCCTAAACAGAAAGTAAAATCCCATTTTTCAGGAGGGTCCTGAACAGAAAGTAAATTCCCATTTTTCAGGAGGGTCCTCAACATTAAGTAAAATCCCATTTTTCAGGTGGGTCCTGAACAGAAAGTAAAGTCCCATTTTTCAGGAGGGTCCTGAACAGAAAGTAAAGTCCCATTTTTTGGGAGGGTCCTGAACAGAAAGTAAAGTCCCATTTTTCGGGAGGGTCCTGAACAGAAAGTAAAATCCCATTTTTCAGGAGGGTCCTGAGCAGAAAGTAAAGTCCCATTTTTCAGGAGGGTCCTGAACAGAAAGTAAAATCCCATTTTTCAGGAGGGTCCTGAACATAAAGTAAAATCCCATTTTTCAGGAGGGTCCTGAACAGAAAGCAAATTCCCATTTTTCAGGAGGGTCCTGAACATAAAGTAAAATCCCATTTTTCAGGAGGGTCCTGAACAAAAAGTAAAATCCCATTTTTCAGGAGGGTCCTGAACATAAAGTAAAATCCCATTTTTCAGGAGGGTCCTGAACATTAAGTAAAATCCCATTTTTCAAGAGGGTCCTGAACAGAAAGTAAAATCCCATTTTTCAGGAGGGTCCTGAACAGAAAGTAAAGTCCCATTTTTCAGGAGGGTCCTGAACAGAAAGTAAAATCCCATTTTTCAGGAGGGTCCTGAACAGAAAGTAAAATCCCATTTTTCAGGAGGGTCCTGATCCCATTTTTCAGGAGGGACCTGAACAGAAAGTAAAGTCATATCTTTCAGGAGGGTCCTGAACAGAAAGTAAAGTCCCATTTTTCAGGAGGGTCCTAAACAGAAAGTAAATTCCCATTTTTCAGGAGGGTCCTGAACAGAAAGTAAAGTCCCATTTTTCAGGAGGGTCCTGAACAGAAAGTAAAGTCCCATTTTTCAGGAGGGTCCTGAACAGAAAGTAAAATCCCATTTTTCAGGAGGGTCCTGAACAGAAAGTAAAGTCCCATTTTTCAGGAGGGTCCTGAACAGAAAGTAAAGTCCCATTTTTCAGGAGGGTCCTGAACATAATGTAAAATCCCATTTTTCAGGAGGGTGCTGAACAGAAAGTAAAGTCCCATTGTTCAGGAGGGTCCTGAACATAAAGTAAAATCCCATTTTTCAGGAGGGTCCTGAACAGAAAGTAAAGTCCCATTTTTCAGGAGGGTCCTGAACATAAAGTAAAATCCCATATTTCAGGAGGGTCCTGAACAGAAAGTAAAATCCCATTTTTCAGGAGGGTCCTGAACAGAAAGTAAAATCTCATTTTTCAGGAGGGTCCTGAACAAAAAGTAAAGTCCCATTTTTCAGGAGGGTCCTGAACAGAAAGTAAACTCCCATTTTTCAAGAGGGTCCTGAACAGAAAGTAAAGTCTCATTTTTTAGGAGGGTCCTGAACATAAAGTAAAATCCCATTTTTCAGGAGGGTCCTGAACAGAAAGTAAAATCCCATTTTTCTGGAGGGTCCTGAACAGAAAGTAAATTCCCCTTTTTCAGGAGGGTCCTGAACATAAAGTAAAATCTCATTTTTCAGGAGGGTCCTAAACAGAAAGTAAAATCCCATTTTTCAGGAGGGTCCTGAACAGAAAGTAAAATCCCATTTTTCAGGAGGGTCCTGAACATAAAGTAAAGTCCCATTTTTCAGTAGGGTCCTGAACATAAAGTAAAATCCCATTTTTCAGGAGGGTCCTGAAAAGAAAGTAAAATCCCATTTTTCAGGAGGGTCCTGAACAGAAAGTAAAATCCCATTTTTCAGGAGGGTCCTGAACAGAAAGTAAAGTCCCATTTTTTGGGAGGGTCCTGAACAGAAAGTAAAGTCCCATTTTTCGGGAGGGTCCTGAACAGAAAGAAAAATCCCATTTTTCAGGAGGGTCCTGAGCAGAAAGTAAAGTCCCATTTTTCAGGAGGGTCCTGAACAGAAAGTAAAATCCCATTTTTCAGGAGGGTCCTGAACATAAAGTAAAATCCCATTTTTCAGGAGGGTCCTGAACAGAAAGCAAATTCCCATTTTTCAGGAGGGTCCTGAACATAAAGCAAAATCCCATTTTTCAGGAGGGTCCTGAACAGAAAGTAAAATCCCATTTTTCAGGAGGGTCCTGAACATAAAGTAAAATCCCATTTTTCAGGAGGGGCCTGAACATAAAGTAAAATCCCATTTTTCAAGAGGGTCCTGAACAGAAAGTAAAATCCCATTTTTCAGGAGGGTCCTGAACAGAAAGTAAAGTCCCATTTTTCAGGAGGGTCCTGAACAGAAAGTAAAGTCTCATTTTTTAGGAGGGTCCTGAACATAAAGTAAAATCCTATTTTTCAGGAAGGTCCTGAACAGAAAGTAAAATCCCATTTTTCTGGAGGGTCCTGAACAGAAAGTAAATTCCCCTTTTTCAGGAGGGTCCTGAACATAAAGTAAAATCCCATTTTTCAGGAGGGTCCTGAACAGAAAGTAAAATCCCATTTTTCAGGAGGGTCCTGAACAGAAAGTAAAATCCCATTTTTCAGGAGGGTCCTGAACATAAAGTAAAGTCCCATTTTTCAGTAGGGTCCTGAACATAAAGTAAAATCCCATTTTTCAGGAGGGTCCTGAAAAGAAAGTAAAATCCCATTTTTCAGGAGGGTCCTAAACAGAAAGTAAAATCCCATTTTTCAGGAGGGTCCTGAACAGAAAGTAAATTCCCATTTTTCAGGAGGGTCCTCAACATAAAGTAAAATCCCATTTTTCAGGAGGGTCCTGAACAGAAAGTAAAGTCCCATTTTTCAGGAGGGTCCTGAACAGAAAGTAAAGTCCCATTTTTTGGGAGGGTCCTGAACAGAAAGTAAAGTCCCATTTTTCGGGAGGGTCCTGAACAGAAAGTAAAATCCCATTTTTCAGGAGGGTCCTGAGCATAAAGTAAAGTCCCATTTTTCAGGAGGGTCCTGAACAGAAAGTAAAATCCCATTTTTCAGGAGGGTCCTGAACATAAAGTAAAATCCCATTTTTCAGGAGGGTCCTGAACAGAAAGAAAATTCCCATTTTTCAGGAGGGTCCTGAACATAAAGTAAAATCCCATTTTTCAGGAGGGTCCTGAACAGAAAGTAAAATCCCATTTTTCAGGAGGGTCCTGAACATAAAGTAAAATCCCATTTTTCAGGAGGGTCCTGAACATTAAGTAAAATCCCATTTTTCAAGAGGGTCCTGAACAGAAAGTAAAATCCCATTTTTCAGGAGGGTCCTGAACAGAAAGTAAAGTCCCATTTTTCAGGAGGGTCCTGAACAGAAAGTAAAATCCCATTTTTCAGGAGGGTCCTGAACAGAAAGTAAAATCCCATTTTTCAGGAGGGTCCTGATCCCATTTTTCAGGAGGGACCTGAACAGAAAGTAAAGTCCCATCTTTCAGGAGGGTCCTGAACAGAAAGTAAAGTCCCATTTTTCAGGAGGGTCCTAAACAGAAAGTAAATTCCCATTTTTCAGGAGGGTCCTGAACAGAAAGTAAAGTCCCATTTTTCAGGAGGGTCCTGAACAGAAAGTAAAGTCCCATTTTTCAGGAGGGTCCTGAACAGAAAGTAAAATCCCATTTTTCAGGAGGGTCCTGAACAGAAAGTAAAGTCCCATTTTTCAGGAGGGTCCTGAACAGAAAGTAAAGTCCCATTTTTCAGGAGGGTCCTGAACATAATGTAAAATCCCATTTTTCAGGAGGGTGCTGAACAGAAAGTAAAGTCCCATTGTTCAGGAGGGTCCTGAACATAAAGTAAAATCCCATTTTTCAGGAGGGTCCTCAACATTAAGTAAAATCCCATTTTTCAGGTGGGTCCTGAACAGAAAGTAAAGTCCCATTTTTCAGGAGGGTCCTGAACAGAAAGTAAAGTCCCATTTTTTGGCAGGGTCCTGAACAGAAAGTAAAGTCCCATTTTTCGGGAGGGTCCTGAACAGAAAGTAAAATCCCATTTTTCAGGAGGGTCCTGAGCAGAAAGTAAAGTCCCATTTTTCAGGAGGGTCCTGAACAGAAAGTAAAATCCCATTTTTCAGGAGGGTCCTGAACATAAAGTAAAATCCCATTTTTCAGGAGGGTCCTGAACAGAAAGCAAATTCCCATTTTTCAGGAGGGTCCTGAACATAAAGTAAAATCCCATTTTTCAGGAGGGTCCTGAACAAAAAGTAAAATCCCATTTTTCAGGAGGGTCCTGAACATAAAGTAAAATCCCATTTTTCAGGAGGGTCCTGAACATTAAGTAAAATCCCATTTTTCAAGAGGGTCCTGAACAGAAAGTAAAATCCCATTTTTCAGGAGGGTCCTGAACAGAAAGTAAAGTCCCATTTTTCAGGAGGGTCCTGAACAGAAAGTAAAATCCCATTTTTCAGGAGGGTCCTGAACAGAAAGTAAAATCCCATTTTTCAGGAGGGTCCTGATCCCATTTTTCAGGAGGGACCTGAACAGAAAGTAAAGTCATATCTTTCAGGAGGGTCCTGAACAGAAAGTAAAGTCCCATTTTTCAGGAGGGTCCTAAACAAAAAGTAAATTCCCATTTTTCAGGAGGGTCCTGAACAGAAAGTAAAGTCCCATTTTTCAGGAGGGTCCTGAACAGAAAGTAAAGTCCCATTTTTCAGGAGGGTCCTGAACAGAAAGTAAAATCCCATTTTTCAGGAGGGTCCTGAACAGAAAGTAAAGTCCCATTTTTCAGGAGGGTCCTGAACAGAAAGTAAAGTCCCATTTTTCAGGAGGGTCCTGAACATAATGTAAAATCCCATTTTTCAGGAGGGTGCTGAACAGAAAGTAAAGTCCCATTGTTCAGGAGGGTCCTGAACATAAAGTAAAATCCCATTTTTCAGGAGGGTCCTGAACAGAAAGTAAAGTCCCATTTTTCAGGAGGGTCCTGAACATAAAGTAAAATCCCATATTTCAGGAGGGTCCTGAACAGAAAGTAAAATCCCATTTTTCAGGAGGGTCCTGAACAGAAAGTAAAATCTCATTTTTCAGGAGGGTCCTGAACAGAAAGTAAAGTCCCATTTTTCAGGAGGGTCCTGAACAGAAAGTAAACTCCCATTTTTCTGGAGGGTCATGAACAGAATGTAAAATCCCATTTTTCAGGAGGGTGCTGAACAGAAAGTAAAGTCCCATTGTTCAGGAGGGTCCTGAACATAAAGTAAAATCCCATTTTTCAGGAGGGTCCTGAACAGAAAGTAAAGTCCCATTTTTCAGGAGGGTCCTGAACATAAAGTAAAATCCCATATTTCAGGAGGGTCCTGAACAGAAAGTAAAATCCCATTTTTCAGGAGGGTCCTGAACAGAAAGTAAAATCTCATTTTTCAGGAGGGTCCTGAACAGAAAGTAAAGTCCCATTTTTCAGGAGGGTCCTGAACAGAAAGTAAAGTCCCATTTTTCAGGAGGGTCCTGAACATAATGTAAAATCCCATTTTTCAGGAGGGTGCTGAACAGAAAGTAAAGTCCCATTGTTCAGGAGGGTCCTGAACATAAAGTAAAATCCCATTTTTCAGGAGGGTCCTGAACAGAAAGTAAAGTCCCATTTTTCAGGAGGGTCCTGAACATAAAGTAAAATCCCATATTTCAGGAGGGTCCTGAACAGAAAGTAAAATCCCATTTTTCAGGAGGGTCCTGAACAGAAAGTAAAATCTCATTTTTCAGGAGGGTCCTGAACAGAAAGTAAAGTCCCATTTTTCAGGAGGGTCCTGAACAGAAAGTAAACTCCCATTTTTCAAGAGGGTCCTGAACAGAAAGTAAAGTCTCATTTTTTAGGAGGGTCCTGAACATAAAGTAAAATCCCATTTTTCAGGAGGGTCCTGAACAGAAAGTAAAATCCCATTTTTCTGGAGGGTCCTGAACAGAAAGTAAATTCCCCTTTTTCAGGAGGGTCCTGAACATAAAGTAAAATCCCATTTTTCAGGAGGGTCCTAAACAGAAAGTAAAATCCCATTTTTCAGGAGGGTCCTGAACAGAAAGTAAAATCCCATTTTTCAGGAGGGTCCTGAACATAAAGTAAAGTCCCATTTTTCAGTAGGGTCCTGAACATAAAGTAAAATCCCATTTTTCAGGAGGGTCCTGAAAAGAAAGTAAAATCCCATTTTTCAGGAGGGTCCTGAACAGAAAGTAAAATCCCATTTTTCAGGAGGGTCCTGAACAGGAAGTAAAGTCCCATTTTTTGGGAGGGTCCTGAACAGAAAGTAAAGTCCCATTTTTCGGGAGGGTCCTGAACAGAAAGAAAAATCCCATTTTTCAGGAGGGTCCTGAGCAGAAAGTAAAGTCCCATTTTTCAGGAGGGTCCTGAACAGAAAGTAAAATCCCATTTTTCAGGAGGGTCCTGAACATAAAGTAAAATCCCATTTTTCAGGAGGGTCCTGAACAGAAAGCAAATTCCCATTTTTCAGGAGGGTCCTGAACATAAAGTAAAATCCCATTTTTCAGGAGGGTCCTGAACAGAAAGTAAAATCCCATTTTTCAGGAGGGTCCTGAACATAAAGTAAAATCCCATTTTTCAGGAGGGGCCTGAACATAAAGTAAAATCCCATTTTTCAAGAGGGTCCTGAACAGAAAGTAAAATCCCATTTTTCAGGAGGGTCCTGAACAGAAAGTAAAGTCCCATTTTTCAGGAGGGTCCTGAACAGAAAGTAAAGTCTCATTTTTTAGGAGGGTCCTGAACATAAAGTAAAATCCTATTTTTCAGGAAGGTCCTGAACAGAAAGTAAAATCCCATTTTTCTGGAGGGTCCTGAACAGAAAGTAAATTCCCCTTTTTCAGGAGGGTCCTGAACATAAAGTAAAATCCCATTTTTCAGGAGGGTCCTGAACAGAAAGTAAAATCCCATTTTTCAGGAGGGTCCTGAACAGAAAGTAAAATCCCATTTTTCAGGAGGGTCCTGAACATAAAGTAAAGTCCCATTTTTCAGTAGGGTCCTGAACATAAAGTAAAATCCCATTTTTCAGGAGGGTCCTGAAAAGAAAGTAAAATCCCATTTTTCAGGAGGGTCCTAAACAGAAAGTAAAATCCCATTTTTCAGGAGGGTCCTGAACAGAAAGTAAATTCCCATTTTTCAGGAGGGTCCTCAACATAAAGTAAAATCCCATTTTTCAGGAGGGTCCTGAACAGAAAGTAAAGTCCCATTTTTCAGGAGGGTCCTGAACAGAAAGTAAAGTCCCATTTTTTGGGAGGGTCCTGAACAGAAAGTAAAGTCCCATTTTTCGGGAGGGTCCTGAACAGAAAGTAAAATCCCATTTTTCAGGAGGGTCCTGAGCATAAAGTAAAGTCCCATTTTTCAGGAGGGTCCTGAACAGAAAGTAAAATCCCATTTTTCAGGAGGGTCCTGAACATAAAGTAAAATCCCATTTTTCAGGAGGGTCCTGAACAGAAAGAAAATTCCCATTTTTCAGGAGGGTCCTGAACATAAAGTAAAATCCCATTTTTCAGGAGGGTCCTGAACAGAAAGTAAAATCCCATTTTTCAGGAGGGTCCTGAACATAAAGTAAAATCCCATTTTTCAGGAGGGTCCTGAACATTAAGTAAAATCCCATTTTTCAAGAGGGTCCTGAACAGAAAGTAAAATCCCATTTTTCAGGAGGGTCCTGAACAGAAAGTAAAGTCCCATTTTTCAGGAGGGTCCTGAACAGAAAGTAAAATCCCATTTTTCAGGAGGGTCCTGAACAGAAAGTAAAATCCCATTTTTCAGGAGGGTCCTGATCCCATTTTTCAGGAGGGACCTGAACAGAAAGTAAAGTCCCATCTTTCAGGAGGGTCCTGAACAGAAAGTAAAGTCCCATTTTTCAGGAGGGTCCTAAACAGAAAGTAAATTCCCATTTTTCAGGAGGGTCCTGAACAGAAAGTAAAGTCCCATTTTTCAGGAGGGTCCTGAACAGAAAGTAAAGTCCCATTTTTCAGGAGGGTCCTGAACAGAAAGTAAAATCCCATTTTTCAGGAGGGTCCTGAACAGAAAGTAAAGTCCCATTTTTCAGGAGGGTCCTGAACAGAAAGTAAAGTCCCATTTTTCAGGAGGGTCCTGAACATAATGTAAAATCCCATTTTTCAGGAGGGTGCTGAACAGAAAGTAAAGTCCCATTGTTCAGGAGGGTCCTGAACATAAAGTAAAATCCCATTTTTCAGGAGGGTCCTGAACAGAAAGTAAAGTCCCATTTTTCAGGAGGGTCCTGAACAGAAAGTAAAGTCCCATTTTTCAGGAGGGTCCTGAACAGAAAGTAAAATCCCATTTTTCAGGAGGGTCCTGAACAGAAAGTAAAATCTCATTTTTCGGAGGGTCCTGAACAGAAAGTAAAGTCCCATTTTTCAGGAGGGTCCTGAACAGAAAGTAAACTCCCATTTTTCAAGAGGGTCCTGAACAGAAAGTAAAGTCTCATTTTTTAGGAGGGTCCTGAACATAAAGTAAAATCCCATTTTTCAGGAGGGTCCTGAACAGAAAGTAAAATCCCGTTTTTCTGGAGGGTCCTGAACAGAAAGTAAATTCCCCTTTTTCAGGAGGGTCCTGAACATAAAGTAAAATCCCATTTTTCAGGAGGGTCCTAAACAGAAAGTAAAATCCCATTTTTCAGGAGGGTCCTGAACAGAAAGTAAAATCCCATTTTTCAGGAGGGTCCTGAACATAAAGTAAAGTCCCATTTTTCAGTAGGGTCCTGAACATAAAGTAAAATCCCATTTTTCAGGAGGGTCCTGAAAAGAAAGTAAAATCGCATTTTTCAGGAGGGTCCTGAACAGAAAGTAAAATCCCATTTTTCAGGAGTGTCCTGAACAGAAAGTAAAGTCCCATTTTTTGGGAGGGTCCTGAACAGAAAGTAAAGTCCCATTTTTCGGGAGGGTCCTGAACAGAAAGTAAAATCCCATTTTTCAGGAGGGTCCTGAGCAGAAAGTAAAGTCCCATTTTTCAGGAGGGTCCTGAACAGAAAGTAAAATCCCATTTTTCAGGAGGGTCCTGAACATAAAGTAAAATCCCATTTTTCAGGAGGGTCCTGAACAGAAAGCAAATTCCCATTTTTCAGGAGGGTCCTGAACATAAAGTAAAATCCCATTTTTCAGGAGGGTCCTGAACAGAAAGTAAAATCCCATTTTTCAGGAGGGTCCTGAACATAAAGTAAAATCCCATTTTTCAGGAGGGGCCTGAACATAAAGTAAAATCCCATTTTTCAAGAGGGTCCTGAACAGAAAGTAAAATCCCATTTTTCAGGAGGGTCCTGAACAGAAAGTAAAGTCCCATTTTTCAGGAGGGTCTTGAACAGAAAGTAAAATCCCATTTTTCAGGAGGGTCCTGAACAGAAAGTAAAATCCCATTTTTCAGGAGGGTCCTGAACATAAAGTAAAATCTTATTTTTCAGGAGGGTCCTGAACAAAAAGTAAATTCCCATTTTTCAAGAGGGTCCTGAACATAAAGTAAAATCCCATTTTTAGGAGGGTCCTGAACAGAAAGTAAAATCCCATTTTTCAGGAGGGTCCTGAACAGAAAGTAAAGTCCCATTTTTCAGGAGGGTCCTGAACATAAAGTAAAATCCCACTTTTCAGGAGGGTCCAGAACAGAAAGTAAAATCCCATTTTTCAGGAGGGTCCTGAACAGAAAGTAAATTCCCATTTTTCAGGAGGGTCCTGAACATAAAGTAAAATCCCATTTTTCAGGAGGGTCCTGAACATAAAGTAAAATCCCATTTTTCAGGAGGGTCCTGAACAGAAAGTAAAGTCCCATTTTTCAGGAGGGTCCTGAACAGAAAGTAAAGTCCCATTTTTCAGGAGGGTCCTGAACATAAAGTAAAATCCCATTTTTCAGGAGGGTCCTGAACATAAAGTAAATTCCCATTTTTCAGGAGGGTCCTGGACAGAAAGTAAAATCCCATTTTTCAGGAGGGTCCTGAACAGAAAGTAAAGTCCCATTTTTCAGGAGGGTCCTGAACAGAAAGTAAAATCCCATTTATCAGGAGGGTCCTGAACAGAAAGTAAAATCCCATTTTTCAGGAGGGTCCTGATCCCATTTTTCAGGATGGTCCTGAACAGAAAGTAAAGTCCCATCTTTCAGGAGGGTCCTGAACATAAAGTAAAATCCCATTTTTCCGGAGGGTCATGAACATAAAGTAAAGTCCCATTTTTCAGGAGGGTCCTGAACAGAATGTAAAGTCCCATTTTTCAGGAGGGTCCTGAACAGAAAGTAAAATCCCATTTTTCAGGAGGGTCCTGAACAGAAAGTAAAATCCCATTTTTCAGGAGGGTCCTGAACAGAAAGTAAAGTCCCATTTTTCAGGAGGGTCCTGAACAGAAAGTAAAGTCCCATTTTTCAGGAGGGTCCTGAACAGAAAGTAAAATCCCATTTTTCAGGAGGGTCCTGAACAGAAAGTAAAGTCCCATTTTTCAGGAGGGTCCTGAACAGAAAGTAAAGTCCCATCTTTCAGGAGGGTCCTGAACATAAAGTAAAATCCCATTTTTCCGGAGGGTCATGAACATAAAGTAAAGTCCCATTTTTCAGGAGGGTCCTGAACAGAAAGTAAAGTCCCATTTTTCAGGAGGGTCCTGAACAGAAAGTAAAATCCCATTTTTCAGGAGGGTCCTGAACAGAAAGTAAAATCCCATTTTTCAGGAGGGTCCTGAACAGAAAGTAAAGTCCCATTTTTCAGGAGGGTCCTGAACAGAAAGTAAAGTCCCATTTTTCAGGAGGGTCCTGAACAGAAAGTAAAATCCCATTTTTCAGGAGGGTCCTGAACAGAAAGTAAAGTCCCATTTTTCAGGAGGGTCCTGAACAGAAAGTAAAGTCCCATTTTTCAGGAGGGTCCTGAACATAATGTAAAATCCCATTTTTCAGGAGGGTGCTGAACAGAAAGTAAAGTCCCATTTTTCAGGAAGGTCCTGAACATAAAGTAAAATCCCATTTTTCAGGAGGGTCCTGAACAGAAAGTAAAGTCCCATTTTTCAAGAGGGTCCTGAACATAAAGTAAAATCCCATATTTCAGGAGGGTCCTGAACAGAAAGTAAAATCCCATTTTTCAGGAGGGTCCTGAACAGAAAGTAAAATCTCATTTTTCAGGAGGGTCCTGAACAGAAAGTAAAGTCCCATTTTTCAGGAGGGTCCTGAACAGATAGTAAACTCCCATTTTTCAAGAGGGTCCTGAACAGAAAGTAAAGTCTCATTTTTTAGGAGGGTCCTGAACATAAAGTAAAATCCCATTTTTCAGGAGGGTCCTGAACAGAAAGTAAAATCCCATTTTTCTGGAGGGTCCTGAACAGAAAGTACAATCCCATTTTTCAGGAGGGTCCTGAACAGAAAGTAAAATCCCATTTTTCAGGAGGGTCCTGAACAGAAAGTAAAATCCCATTTTTCAGGAGGGTCCTGAACATAAAGTAAAGTCCCATTTTTCAGTAGGGTCCTGAACATAAAGTAAAATCCCATTTTTCAGGAGGGTCCTGAAAAGAAAGTAAAATCCCATTTTTCAGGAGGGTCCTGAACAGAAAGTAAAATCCCATTTTTCAGGAGGGTCCTGAACAGAAAGTAAATTCCCATTTTTCAGGAGGGTCCTAAACATAAAGTAAAATCCCATTTTTCAGGAGGGTCCTGAACAGAAAGTAAAGTCCCATTTTTCAGGAGGGTCCTGAACAGAAAGTAAAGTCCCATTTTTTGGGAGGGTCCTGAACAGAAAGTAAAGTCCCATTTTTCGGGAGGGTCCTGAACAGAAAGTAAAATCCCATTTTTCAGGAGGGTCCTGAACAGAAAGTAAAGTCCCATTTTTCAGGAGGGTCCTGAACAGAAAGTAAAATCCCATTTTTCAGGAGGGTCCTGAACATAAAGTAAAATCCCATTTTTCAGGAGGGTCCTGAACAGAAAGCAAATTCCCATTTTTCAGGAGGGTCCTGAACATAAAGTAAAATCCCATTTTTCAGGAGGGTCCTGAACAGAAAGTAAAATCCCATTTTTCAGGAGGGTCCTGAACATAAAGTAAAATCCCATTTTTCAAGAGGGTCCTGAACAGAAAGTAAAATCCCATTTTTCAGGAGGGTCCTGAACAGAAAGTAAAGTCCCATTTTTCAGGAGGGTCCTGAACAGAAAGTAAAATCCCATTTTTCAGGAGGGTCCTGAACAGAAAGTAAAATCCCATTTTTCAGGAGGGTCCTGATCCCATTTTTCAGGAGGGACCTGAACAGAAAGTAAAGTCCCATCTTTCAGGAGGGTCCTGAACAGAAAGTAAAGTCCCATTTTTCAGGAGGGTCCTAAACAGAAAGTAAATTCCCATTTTTCAGGAGGGTCCTGAAAAGAAAGTAAAATCCCATTTTTCAGGAGAGTCCTGAACAGAAAGTAAAGTCCCATTTTTCAGGAGGGTCCTGAACATAAAGTAAAATCCCATTTTTCAGGAGGGTCCTGAACATAAATAAAATCCCATTTTTCAGGAGGGTCCTGAACAGAAAGTAAATTCCCATTTTTCAGGAGGGTCCTGAACATAAAGTAAAATCCCATTTTTCAGGAGGGTCCTGAACAGAAAGTAAAATCCCATTTTTCAGGAGGGTCCTGAACATAAAGTAAAATCCCATTTTTCAGGAGGGTCCTGAACATAAAGTAAAATCCCATTTTTCAGGAGGGTCCTGAACAAAAAGTAAATTCCCATTTTTCAAGAGGGTCCTGAACATAAAGTAAAATCCCATTTTTCAGGAGGGTCCTGAACAGAAAGTAAAATCCCATTTTTCAGGAGGGTCCTGAACAGAAAGTAAAGTCCCATTTTTCAGGAGGGTCCTGAACATAAAGTAAAATCCCACTTTTCAGGAGGGTCCAGAACAGAAAGTAAAATCCCATTTTTCAGGAGGGTCCTGAACAGAAAGTAAATTCCCATTTTTCAGGAGGGTCCTGAACATAAAGTAAATTCCTATTTTTCAGGAGGGTCCTGAACATAAAGTAAAATCCCATTTTTCAGGAGGGTCCTGAACAGAAAGTAAAGTCCCATTTTTCAGGAGGGTCCTGAACAGAAAGTTAAGTCCCATTTTTCAGGAGGGTCCTGAACATAAAGTAAAATCCCATTTTTCAGGAGGGTCCTGAACATAAAGTAAATTCCCATTTTTCAGGAGGGTCCTGGACAGAAAGTAAAATCCCATTTTTCAGGAGGGTCCTGAACAGAAAGTAAAGTCCCATTTTTCAGGACGGTCCTGAACAGAAAGTAAAATCCCATTTTTCAGGAGGGTCCTGAACAGAAAGTAAAATCCCATTTTTCAGGAGGGTCCTGATCCCATTTTTCAGGAGGGTCCTGAACAGAAAGTAAAGTCCCATCTTTCAGGATGGTCCTGAACAGAAAGTAAAGTCCCATTTTTTAGGAGGGTCCTGAACAGAATGTAAAGTCCCATTTTTCAGGAGGGTCCTGAACAGAAAGTAAAATCCCATTTTCAGGAGGGTCCTGAACAGAAAGTAAAGTCCCATTTTTCAGGAGAGTCCTGAACATAAAGTAAAATCCCATTTTTCAGGAGGGTCCTGAACAAAAATAAAATCCCATTTTTCAGGAGGGTCCTGAACATAAAGTAAAATCCCATTTTTCAGGAGGGTCCTGAACAGAAAGCAAATTCCCATTTTTCAGGAGGGTCCTGAACATAAAGTAAAATCCCATTTTACAGGAGGGTCCTGAACAGAAAGTAAAATCCCATTTTTCAGGAGGGTCCTGAACATAAAGTAAAATCCCATTTTTCAGGAGGGTCCTGAACATAAAGTAAAATCCCATTTTTCAAGAGGGTCCTGAACAGAAAGTAAAATCCCATTTTTCAGGAGGGTCCTGAACAGAAAGTAAAGTCCCATTTTTCAGGAGGGTCCTGAACAGAAGGTAAAATCCCATTTTCCAGGAGGGTCCTGAACAGAAAGTAAAATCCCATTTTTCAGGAGGGTCCTGATCCCATTTTTCAGGAGGGACCTGAACAGAAAGTAAAGTCCCATCTTTCAGGAGGGTCCTGAACAGAAAGTAAAGTCCCATTTTTCAGGAGGGTCCTAAACAGAAAGTAAATTCCCATTTTTCAAGAGGGTCCTGAAAAGAAAGTAAAACCCCATTTTTCAGGAGAGTCCTGAACAGAAAGTAAAGTCCCATTTTTCAGGAGGGTCCTGAACAGAAAGTAAAGTCCCATTTTTCAGGAGGGTCCTGAACATAAAGTAAAATCCCATTTTTCAGGAGGGTCCTGAACATAAAGTAAATTCCCATTTTTCAGGAGGGTCCTGGACAGAAAGTAAAATCCCATTTTTCAGGAGGGTCCTGAACAGAAAGTAAAGTCCCATTTTTCAGGAGGGTCCTGAACAGAAAGTAAAATCCCATTTTTCAGGAGGGTCCTGAACAGAAAGTAAAATCCCATTTTTCAGGAGGGTCCTGATCCCATTTTTCAGGAGGGTCCTGAACAGAAAGTAAAGTCCCATCTTTCAGGATGGTCCTGAACAGAAAGTAAAGTCCCATTTTTTAGGAGGGTCCTGAACAGAATGTAAAGTCCCATTTTTCAGGAGGGTCCTGAACAGAAAGTAAAATCCCATTTTCAGGAGGGTCCTGAACAGAAAGTAAAGTCCCATTTTTCAGGAGAGTCCTGAACATAAAGTAAAATCCCATTTTTCAGGAGGGTCCTGAACAAAAATAAAATCCCATTTTTCAGGAGGGTCCTGAACATAAAGTAAAATCCCATTTTTCAGGAGGGTCCTGAACAGAAAGCAAATTCCCATTTTTCAGGAGGGTCCTGAACATAAAGTAAAATCCCATTTTTCAGGAGGGTCCTGAACAGAAAGTAAAATCCCATTTTTCAGGAGGGTCCTGAACATAAAGTAAAATCCCATTTTTCAGGAGGGTCCTGAACATAAAGTAAATTCCCATTTTTCAGGAGGGTCCTGGACAGAAAGTAAAGTCCCATTTTTCAGGAGGGTCCTGAACAGAAAGTAAAATCCCATTTTTCAGGAGGGTCCTGAACAGAAAGTAAAATCCCATTTTTCAGGAGGGTCCTGATCCCATTTTTCAGGAGGGTCCTGAACAGAAAGTAAAGTCCCATCTTTCAGGATGGTCCTGAACAGAAAGTAAAGTCCCATTTTTTAGGAGGGTCCTGAACAAAATGTAAAGTCCCATTTTTCAGGAGGGTCCTGAACAGAAAGTAAAATCCCATTTTCAGGAGGGTCCTGAACAGAAAGTAAAGTCCCATTTTTCAGGAGAGTCCTGAACATAAAGTAAAATCCCATTTTTCAGGAGGGTCCTGAACAAAAATAAAATCCCATTTTTCAGGAGGGTCCTGAACAGAAAGTAAATTCCCATTTTTCAGGAGGGTCCTGAACATAAAGTAAAATCCCATTTTTCAGGAGGGTCCTGAACAGAAAGTAAAATCCCATTTTTCAGGAGGGTCCTGAACATAAAGTAAAATCCCATTTTTCAGGAGGGTCCTGAACAGAAAGTAAAGTCCCATTTTTCAGGAGGGTCCGGAACAGAAAGTAAAGTCCCATTTTTCAGGAGGGTCCTGAACATAAAGTAAAATCCCATTTTTCAGGAGGGTCCTGAACATAAAGTAAATTCCCATTTTTCAGGAGGGTCCTGGACAGAAAGTAAAATCCCATTTTTCAGGAGGGTCCTGAACAGAAAGTAAAGTCCCATTTTTCAGGAGGGTCTTGAACAGAAAGTAAAATCCCATTTTTCAGGAGGGTCCTGAACAGAAAGTAAAATCCCATTTTTCAGGAGGGTCCTGATCCCATTTTTCAGGAGGGTCCTGAACAGAAAGTAAAGTCCCATCTTTCAGGATGGTCCTGAACAGAAAGTAAAGTCCCATTTTTTAGGAGGGTCCTGAACAGAATGTAAAGTCCCATTTTTCAGGAGGGTCCTGAACAGAAAGTAAAATCCCATTTTCAGGAGGGTCCTGAACAGAAAGTAATGTCCCATTTTTCAGGAGAGTCCTGAACATAAAGTAAAATCCCATTTTTCAGGAGGGTCCTGAACATAAAGTAAAATCCCATTTTTCAGGAGGGTCTTGAACAGAAAGCAAATTCCCATTTTTCAGGAGGGTCCTGAACATAAAGTAAAATCCCATTTTTCAGGAGGGTCCTGAACAGAAAGTAAAATCCCATTTTTCAGGAGGGTCCTGAACATAAAGTAAAATCCCATTTTTCAGGAGGGTCCTGAACATAAAGTAAAATCCCATTTTTCAAGAGGGTCCTGAACAGAAAGTAAAATCCCATTTTTCAGGAGGGTCCTGAACAAAAAGTAAAGTCCCATTTTTCAGGAGGGTCCTGAACAGAAAGTAAAATCCCATTTTTCAGGAGGGTCCTGAACAGAAAGTAAAATCCCATTTTTCAGGAGGGTCCTGATCCCATTTTTCAGGAGGGACCTGAACAGAAAGTAAAGTCCCATCTTTCAGGAGGGTCCTGAACAGAAAGTAAAGTCCCATTTTTCAGGAGGGTCCTAAACATAAAGTAAATTCCCATTTTTCAGGAGGGTCCTGAAAAGAAAGTAAAATCCCATTTTTCAGGAGAGTCCTGAACAGAAAGTAAAGTCCCATTTTTCAGGAGGGTCCTGAACAGAAAGTAAAGTCCCATTTTTCAGGAGGGTCCTGAACATAAAGTAAAATCCCATTTTTCAGGAGAGTCCTGAACATAAAGTAAATTCCCATTTTTCAGGAGGGTCCTGGACAGAAAGTAAAATCCCATTTTTCAGGAGGGTCCTGAACAGAAAGTAAAGTCCCATTTTTCAGGAGGGTCCTGAACAGAAAGTAAAATCCCATTTTTCAGGAGGGTCCTGAACAGAAAGTAAAATCCCATTTTTCAGGAGGGTCCTGATCCCATTTTTCAGGAGGGTCCTGAACAGAAAGTAAAGTCCCATCTTTCAGGATGGTCCTGAACAGAAAGTAAAGTCCCATTTTTTAGGAGGGTCCTGAACAGAATGTAAAGTCCCATTTTTCAGGAGGATCCTGAACAGAAAGTAAAATCCCATTTTCAGGAGGGTCCTGAACAGAAAGTAAAGTCCCATTTTTCAGGAGAGTCCTGAACATAAAGTAAAATCCCATTTTTCAGGAGGGTCCTGAACAAAAATAAAATCCCATTTTTCAGGAGGGTCCTGAACAGAAAGTAAATTCCCATTTTTCAGGAGGGTCCTGAACATAAAGTAAAATCCCATTTTTCAGGAGGGTCCTGAACAGAAAGTAAAATCCCATTTTTCAGGAGGGTCCTGAACATAAAGTAAAATCCCATTTTACAAGAGGGTCCTGAACAAAAAGTAAATTCCCATTTTTCAGGAGGGTCCTGAACAGAAAGTAAAATCCCATTTTTCAGGAGGGTCCTGAACAGAAAGTAAAATCCCATTTTTCAGGAGGGTCCTGAACAGAAAGTAAAGTCCCATTTTTCAGGAGGGTCCTGAACAGAAAGTAAAATTCCATTTTTCAGGAGGGTCCTGAACAGAAAGTAAAATCCCATTTTTCAGGAGGGTCCTGATCCCATTTTTCAGGAGGGTCCTGAACAGAAAGTAAAATCCCATCTTTCAGGATGGTCCTGAACAGAAAGTAAAGTCCCATTTTTTAGGAGGGTCCTGAACAGAATGTAAAGTCCCATTTTTCAGGAGGGTCCTGAACAGAAAGTAAAATCCCATTTTCAGGAGGGTCCTGAACAGAAAGTAATGTCCCATTTTTCAGGAGAGTCCTGAACATAAAGTAAAATCCCATTTTTCAGGAGGGTCCTGAACATAAAGTAAAATCCCATTTTTCAGGAGGGTCTTGAACAGAAAGCAAATTCCCATTTTTCAGGAGGGTCCTGAACATAAAGTAAAATCCCATTTTTCAGGAGGGTCTTGAACAGAAAGTAAAATCCCATTTTTCAGGAGGGTCCTGAACATAAAGTAAAATCCCATTTTTCAGGAGGGTCCTGAACATAAAGTAAAATCCCATTTTTCAAGAGGGTCCTGAACAGAAAGTAAAATCCCATTTTTCAGGAGGGTCCTGAACAGAAAGTAAAGTCCCATTTTTCAGGAGGGTCCTGAACAGAAAGTAAAATCCCATTTTTCAGGAGGGTCCTGAACAGAAAGTAAAATCCCATTTTTCAGGAGGGTCCTGATCCCATTTTTCAGGAGGGACCTGAACAGAAAGTAAAGTCCCATCTTTCAGGAGGGTCCTGAACAGAAAGTAAAGTCCCATTTTTCAGGAGGGTCCTAAACAGAAAGTAAATTCCCATTTTTCAGGAGGGTCCTGAAAAGAAAGTAAAATCCCATTTTTCAGGAGAGTCCTGAACAGAAAGTAAAGTCCCATTTTTCAGGAGGGTCCTGAACAGAAAGTAAAGTCCCATTTTTCAGGAGGGTCCTGAACATAAAGTAAAATCCCATTTTTCAGGAGGGTCCTGAACATAAAGTAAATTCCCATTTTTCAGGAGGGTCCTGGACAGAAAGTAAAATCCCATTTTTCAGGAGGGTCCTGAACAGAAAGTAAAGTCCCATTTTTCAGGAGGGTCCTGAACAGAAAGTAAAATCCCATTTTTCAGGAGGGTCCTGAACAGAAAGTAAAATCCCATTTTTCAGGAGGGTCCTGATCCCATTTTTCAGGAGGGTCCTGAACAGAAAGTAAAGTCCCATCTTTCAGGATGGTCCTGAACAGAAAGTAAAGTCCCATTTTTTAGGAGGGTCCTGAACAGAATGTAAAGTCCCATTTTTCAGGAGGGTCCTGAACAGAAAGTAAAATCCCATTTTCAGGAGGGTCCTGAACAGAAAGTAAAGTCCCATTTTTCAGGAGAGTCCTGAACATAAAGTAAAATCCCATTTTTCAGGAGGGTCCTTAACAAAAATAAAATCCCATTTTTCAGGAGGGTCCTGAACAGAAAGTAAATTCCCATTTTTCAGGAGGGTCCTGAACATAAAGTAAAATCCCATTTTTCAGGAGGGTCCTGAACAGAAAGTAAAATCCCATTTTTCAGGAGGGTCCTGAACATAAAGTAAAATCCCATTTTACAAGAGGGTCCTGAACAGAAAGTAAATTCCCATTTTTCAGGAGGGTCCTGAAAAGAAAGTAAAATCCCATTTTTCAGGAGAGTCCTGAACAGAAAGTAAAGTCCCATTTTTCAGGAGGGTCCTGAACAGAAAGTAAAGTCCCATTTTTCAGGAGGGTCCTGAACATAAAGTAAAATCCCATTTTTCAGGAGGGTCCTGAACTTAAAGTAAATTCCCATTTTTCAGGAGGGTCCTGGACAGAAAGTAAAATCCCATTTTTCAGGAGGGTCCTGAACAGAAAGTAAAGTCCCATTTTTCAGGAGGGTCCTGAACAGAAAGTAAAATCCCATTTTTCAGGAGGGTCCTGAACAGAAAGTAAAATCCCATTTTTCAGGAGGGTCCTGATCCCATTTTTCAGGAGGGTCCTGAACAGAAAGTAAAGTCCCATCTTTCAGGATGGTCCTGAACAGAAAGTAAAGTCCCATTTTTTAGGAGGGTCCTGAACAGAATGTAAAGTCCCATTTTTCAGGAGGGTCCTGAACAGAAAGTAAAATCCCATTTTCAGGAGGGTCCTGAACAGAAAGTAAAGTCCCATTTTTCAGGAGAGTCCTGAACATAAAGTAAAATCCCATTTTTCAGGAGGGTCCTTAACAAAAATAAAATCCCATTTTTCAGGAGGGTCCTGAACAGAAAGTAAATTCCCATTTTTCAGGAGGGTCCTGAACATAAAGTAAAATCCCATTTTTCAGGAGGGTCCTGAACAGAAAGTAAAATCCCATTTTTCAGGAGGGTCCTGAACATAAAGTAAAATCCCATTTTACAAGAGGGTCCTGAACAAAAAGTAAATTCTCATTTTTCAGGAGGGTCCTGAACAGAAAGTAAAATCCCATTTTTCAGGAGGGTCCTGAACAGAAAGTAAAATCCCATTTTTCAGGAGGGTCCTGAACAGAAAGTAAATTCCCATTTTTCAGGAAGGTCCTGAACATAAAGTAAAATCCCATTTTTCCGGAGGGTCATGAACAGAAAGTAAAGTCCCATTTTTCAGGAGGGTCCTGAACAGAAAGTAAAGTCCCATTTTTCAGGAGGGTCCTGAACAGAAAGTAAATTCCCATTTTTCAGGAGGGTCCTGAACAGAAAGTAAAATCCCATTTTTCAGGAGGGTCCTGAACAGAAAGTAAAATCCCATTTTTCAGGAGGGTCCCGAACAGAAAGTAAAGTCCCATTTTTCAGGAGGGTCCTGAATAGAAAGTAAAGTCCCATTTTTCAGGAGGGTTCTGAACAGAAAGTAAAATCCCATTTTTCAGGAGGGTCCTGAACAGAAAGTAAAGTCCCATTTTTCAGGAGGGTCCTGAACAGAAAGTAAAATCCCATTTTTCAGGAGGGTCCTGAACAGAAAGTAAAATCCCATTTTTCAGGAGGGTCCTGAACAGAAAGTAAAGTCCCATTTTTCAGGAGGGTCCTGAACAGAAAGTAAAGTCCCATTTTTCAGGAGGGTCCTGAACAGAAAGTAAAATCCCATTTTTCAGGAGGGTCCTGAACAGAAAGTAAAGTCCCATTTTTCAGGAGGGTCCTGAACAGAAAGTAAAGTCCCATTTTTCAGGAGGGTCCTGAACATAATGTAAAATCCCATTTTTCAGGAGGGTCCTGAACAGAAAGTAAAATCCCATTTTTCAAGAGGGTCCTGAATATAAAGTAAAATCCCATTTTTCAGGAGGGTCCTGAACAGAAAGTAAATTCCCATTTTTCAAGAGGGTCCTGAATATAAAGTAAAATCCCATTTTTCAGGAGGGTCCTGAACATAAAGTAAAATCCCATTTTTCAGGAGGGTCCTGAACATAAAGTAAAATCCCATTTTTCAAGAGGGTCCTGAACAGAAAGTAAAATCCCATTTTTCAGGAGGGTCCTGAACAGAAAGTAAAGTCCCATTTTTCAGGAGGGTCCTGAACAGAAAGTAAAATCCCATTTTTCAGGAGGGTCCTGAACAGAAAGTAAAATCCCATTTTTCAGGAGGGTCCTGATCCCATTTTTCAGGAGGGACCTGAACAGAAAGTAAAGTCCCATCTTTCAGGAGGGTCCTGAACAGAAAGTAAAGTCCCATTTTTCAGGAGGGTCCTAAACATAAAGTAAATTCCCATTTTTCAGGAGGGTCCTGAAAAGAAAGTAAAATCCCATTTTTCAGGAGAGTCCTGAACAGAAAGTAAAGTCCCATTTTTCAGGAGGGTCCTGAACAGAAAGTAAAGTCCCATTTTTCAGGAGGGTCCTGAACATAAAGTCAAATCCCATTTTTCAGGAGGGTCCTGAACATAAAGTAAATTCCCATTTTTCAGGAGGGTCCTGGACAGAAAGTAAAATCCCATTTTTCAGGAGGGTCCTGAACAGAAAGTAAAGTCCCATTTTTCAGGAGGGTCCTGAACAGAAAGTAAAATCCCATTTTTCAGGAGGGTCCTGAACAGAAAGTAAAATCCCATTTTTCAGGAGGGTCCTGATCCCATTTTTCAGGAGGGTCCTGAACAGAAAGTAAAGTCCCATCTTTCAGGATGGTCCTGAACAGAAAGTAAAGTCCCATTTTTTAGGAGGGTCCTGAACAGAATGTAAAGTCCCATTTTTCAGGAGGATCCTGAACAGAAAGTAAAATCCCATTTTCAGGAGGGTCCTGAACAGAAAGTAAAGTCCCATTTTTCAGGAGAGTCCTGAACATAAAGTAAAATCCCATTTTTCAGGAGGGTCCTGAACAAAAATAAAATCCTATTTTTCAGGAGGGTCCTGAACAGAAAGTAAATTCCCATTTTTCAGGAGGGTCCTGAACATAAAGTAAAATCCCATTTTTCAGGAGGGTCCTGAACAGAAAGTAAAATCCCATTTTTCAGGAGGGTCCTGAACATAAAGTAAAATCCCATTTTACAAGAGGGTCCTGAACAAAAAGTAAATTCCCATTTTTCAGGAGGGTCCTGAACAGAAAGTAAAATCCCATTTTTCAGGAGGGTCCTGAACAGAAAGTAAAATCCCATTTTTCAGGAGGGTCCTGAACAGAAAGTAAAGTCCCATTTTTCAGGAGGGTCCTGAACAGAAAGTAAAATTCCATTTTTCAGGAGGGTCCTGAACAGAAAGTAAAATCCCATTTTTCAGGAGGGTCCTGATCCCATTTTTCAGGAGGGTCCTGAACAGAAAGTAAAATCCCATCTTTCAGGATGGTCCTGAACAGAAAGTAAAGTCCCATTTTTTAGGAGGGTCCTGAACAGAATGTAAAGTCCCATTTTTCAGGAGGGTCCTGAACAGAAAGTAAAATCCCATTTTCAGGAGGGTCCTGAACAGAAAGTAATGTCCCATTTTTCAGGAGAGTCCTGAACATAAAGTAAAATCCCATTTTTCAGGAGGGTCCTGAACATAAAGTAAAATCCCATTTTTCAGGAGGGTCTTGAACAGAAAGCAAATTCCCATTTTTCAGGAGGGTCCTGAACATAAAGTAAAATCCCATTTTTCAGGAGGGTCCTGAACAGAAAGTAAAATCCCATTTTTCAGGAGGGTCCTGAACATAAAGTAAAATCCTATTTTTCAGGAGGGTCCTGAACATAAAGTAAAATCCCATTTTTCAAGAGGGTCCTGAACAGAAAGTAAAATCCCATTTTTCAGGAGGGTCCTGAACAGAAAGTAAAGTCCCATTTTTCAGGAGGGTCCTGAACAGAAAGTAAAATCCCATTTTTCAGGAGGGTCCTGAACAGAAAGTAAAATCCCATTTTTCAGGAGGGTCCTGATCCCATTTTTCAGGAGGGACCTGAACAGAAAGTAAAGTCCCATCTTTCAGGAGGGTCCTGAACAGAAAGTAAAGTCCCATTTTTCAGGAGGGTCCTAAACAGAAAGTAAATTCCCATTTTTCAGGAGGGTCCTGAAAAGAAAGTAAAATCCCATTTTTCAGGAGAGTCCTGAACAGAAAGTAAAGTCCCATTTTTCAGGAGGGTCCTGAACAGAAAGTAAAGTCCCATTTTTCAGGAGGGTCCTGAACATAAAGTAAAATCCCATTTTTCAGGAGGGTCCTGAACATAAAGTAAATTCCCATTTTTCAGGAGGGTCCTGGACAGAAAGTAAAATCCCATTTTTCAGGAGGGTCCTGAACAGAAAGTAAAGTCCCATTTTTCAGGAGGGTCCTGAACAGAAAGTAAAATCCCATTTTTCAGGAGGGTCCTGAACAGAAAGTAAAATCCCATTTTTCAGGAGGGTCCTGATCCCATTTTTCAGGAGGGTCCTGAACAGAAAGTAAAGTCCCATCTTTCAGGATGGTCCTGAACAGAAAGTAAAGTCCCATTTTTTAGGAGGGTCCTGAACAGAATGTAAAGTCCCATTTTTCAGGAGGGTCCTGAACAGAAAGTAAAATCCCATTTTCAGGAGGGTCCTGAACAGAAAGTAAAGTCCCATTTTTCAGGAGAGTCCTGAACATAAAGTAAAATCCCATTTTTCAGGAGGGTCCTGAACAAAAATAAAATCCCATTTTTCAGGAGGGTCCTGAACAGAAAGTAAATTCCCATTTTTCAGGAGGGTCCTGAACATAAAGTAAAATCCCATTTTTCAGGAGGGTCCTGAACAGAAAGTAAAATCCCATTTTTCAGGAGGGTCCTGAACATAAAGTAAAATCCCATTTTACAAGAGGGTCCTGAACAAAAAGTAAATTCTCATTTTTCAGGAGGGTCCTGAACAGAAAGTAAAATCCCATTTTTCAGGAGGGTCCT
This sequence comes from Capsicum pubescens, assembly GCA_030864215.1. Lineage (NCBI taxonomy): Eukaryota > Viridiplantae > Streptophyta > Magnoliopsida > Solanales > Solanaceae > Capsicum > Capsicum pubescens. The sequence goes on from CM061548.1 coordinate 415,651,449, forward strand.
GAACAGAAAGTAAAATCCCATTTTTCAGGAGGGTCCTGAACAGAAAGTAAATTCCCATTTTTCAGGAAGGTCCTGAACATAAAGTAAAATCCCATTTTTCCGGAGGGTCATGAACAGAAAGTAAAGTCCCATTTTTCAGGAGGGTCCTGAACAGAAAGTAAAGTCCCATTTTTCAGGAGGGTCCTGAACAGAAAGTAAATTCCCATTTTTCAGGAGGGTCCTGAACAGAAAGTAAAATCCCATTTTTCAGGAGGGTCCTGAACAGAAAGTAAAATCCCATTTTTCAGGAGGGTCCCGAACAGAAAGTAAAGTCCCATTTTTCAGGAGGGTCCTGAATAGAAAGTAAAGTCCCATTTTTCAGGAGGGTCCTGAACAGAAAGTAAAATCCCATTTTTCAGGAGGGTCCTGAACAGAAAGTAAAGTCCCATTTTTCAGGAGGGTCCTGAACAGAAAGTAAAATCCCATTTTTCAGGAGGGTCCTGAACAGAAAGTAAAATCCCATTTTTCAGGAGGGTCCTGAACAGAAAGTAAAGTCCCATTTTTCAGGAGGGTCCTGAACAGAAAGTAAAGTCCCATTTTTCAGGAGGGTCCTGAACAGAAAGTAAAATCCCATTTTTCAGGAGGGTCCTGAACAGAAAGTAAAGTCCCATTTTTCAGGAGGGTCCTGAACAGAAAGTAAAGTCCCATTTTTCAGGAGGGTCCTGAACATAATGTAAAATCCCATTTTTCAGGAGGGTCCTGAACAGAAAGTAAAATCCCATTTTTCAAGAGGGTCCTGAATATAAAGTAAAATCCCATTTTTCAGGAGGGTCCTGAACAGAAAGTAAATTCCCATTTTTCAAGAGGGTCCTGAATATAAAGTAAAATCCCATTTTTCAGGAGGGTCCTGAACAGAAAGTAAAATCCCATTTTTCAGGAGGGTCCTGAACAGAAAGTAAAGTCCCATTTTTCAGGAGGGTCCTGAACATAAAGTAAAATCCCACTTTTCAGGAGGGTCCAGAACAGAAAGTAAAATCCCATTTTTCAGGAGGGTCCTGAACAGAAAGTAAATTCCCATTTTTCAGGAGGGTCCTGAACATAATGTAAAATCCCATTTTTCAGGAGGGTCCTGAACATAAAGTAAAATCCCATTTTTCAGGAGGGTCCTGAACAGAAAGTAAAGTCCCATTTTTCAGGAGGGTCCTGAACAGAAAGTAAAGTCCCATTTTTCAGGAGGGTCCTGAACATAAAGTAAAATCCCATTTTTCAGGAGGGTCCTGAACATAAAGTAAATTCCCATTTTTCAGGAGGGTCCTGGACAGAAAGTAAAATCCCATTTTTCAGGAGGGTCCTGAACAGAAAGTAAAGTCCCATTTTTCAGGAGGGTCCTGATCCCATTTTTCAGGAGGGTCCTGAACAGAAAGTAAAGTCCCATCTTTCAGGAGGGTCCTGAACAGAAAGTAAAGACCCATTTTTTAGGAGGGTCCTGAACAGAAAGTAAAGTCCCATTTTTCAGGAGGGTCCTGAACAGAAAGTAAAATCCCATTTACATGAGGGTCCTGAACAGAAAGTAAAGTCCCATTTTTCAGGAAAGTCCTGAACATAAAGTAAAATCCCATTTTTCAGGAGGGTCCTGAACAAAAATAAAATCCCATTTTTCAGGAGGGTCCTGAAAAGAAAGTAAATTCCCATTTTTCAGGAGGGTCCTGAACACAAAGTAAAATCCCATTTTTCAGGAGGGTCCTGAACAGAAAGTAAAATCCCATTTTTCAGGAGGGTCCTGAACATAAAGTAAAATCCCATTTTACAAGAGGGTCCTGAACAAAATGTAAATTCCCATTTTTTCAGGAGGGTCCTGAACAGAAAGTAAAATCCCATTTTTCAGGAGGGTCCTGAACAGAAAGTAAAGTCCCATTTTTCAGGAAGGTCCTGAACAGAAAGTAAAGTCCCATTTTTCAGGAGAGTCCTGAACATAAAGTAAAATCCCATTTTTTAGGAGGGTCATGAACACAAAGTAAAGTCCCATTTTTCAGGAGGGTCCTGAACAGAAAGTAAAGTCCCATTTTTCAGGAGGGTCCTGAACAGAAAGTAAATTCCCATTTTTCAGGAGGGTCCTGAACAGAAAGTAAAATCCCATTTTTCAGGAGGGTCCTGAACAGAAAGTAAAATCCCATTTTTCAGGAGGGTCCTGAACAGAAAGTAAAGTCCCATTTTTCAGGAGGGTCCTGAACAGAAAGTAAAGTCCCATTTTTCAGGAGGGTCCTGAACAGAAAGTAAAGTCCCATTTTTCAGGAGGGTCCTGAACAGAAAGTAAAGTCCCATTTTTCAGGAGGGTCCTGAACAGAAAGTAAAGTCCCATTTTTCAGGAGGGTCCTGAACAGAAAGTAAAATCCCATTTTTCAAGAGGGTCCTGAATATAAAGTAAAATCCCATTTTTCAGGAGGGTCCTGAACAGAAAGTAAATTCCCATTTTTCAAGAGGGTCCTGAATATAAAGTAAAATCCCATTTTTCAGGAGGGTCCTGAACATAAAGTAAAATCCCATTTTTCAGGAGGGTCCTGAACATAAAGTAAAATCCCATTTTTCAAGAGGGTCCTGAACAGAAAGTAAAATCCCATTTTTCAGGAGGGTCCTGAACAGAAAGTAAAGTCCCATTTTTCAGGAGGGTCCTGAACAGAAAGTAAAATCCCATTTTTCAGGAGGGTCCTGAACAGAAAGTAAAATCCCATTTTTCAGGAGGGTCCTGATCCCATTTTTCAGGAGGGACCTGAACAGAAAGTAAAGTCCCATCTTTCAGGAGGGTCCTGAACAGAAAGTAAAGTCCCATTTTTCAGGAGGGTCCTAAACATAAAGTAAATTCCCATTTTTCAGGAGGGTCCTGAAAAGAAAGTAAAATCCCATTTTTCAGGAGAGTCCTGAACAGAAAGTAAAGTCCCATTTTTCAGGAGGGTCCTGAACAGAAAGTAAAGTCCCATTTTTCAGGAGGGTCCTGAACATAAAGTAAAATCCCATTTTTCAGGAGGGTCCTGAACATAAAGTAAATTCCCATTTTTCAGGAGGGTCCTGGACAGAAAGTAAAATCCCATTTTTCAGGAGGGTCCTGAACAGAAAGTAAAGTCCCATTTTTCAGGAGGGTCCTGAACAGAAAGTAAAATCCCATTTTTCAGGAGGGTCCTGAACAGAAAGTAAAATCCCATTTTTCAGGAGGGTCCTGATCCCATTTTTCAGGAGGGTCCTGAACAGAAAGTAAAGTCCCATCTTTCAGGATGGTCCTGAACAGAAAGTAAAGTCCCATTTTTTAGGAGGGTCCTGAACAGAATGTAAAGTCCCATTTTTCAGGAGGATCCTGAACAGAAAGTAAAATCCCATTTTCAGGAGGGTCCTGAACAGAAAGTAAAGTCCCATTTTTCAGGAGAGTCCTGAACATAAAGTAAAATCCCATTTTTCAGGAGGGTCCTGAACAAAAATAAAATCCTATTTTTCAGGAGGGTCCTGAACAGAAAGTAAATTCCCATTTTTCAGGAGGGTCCTGAACATAAAGTAAAATCCCATTTTTCAGGAGGGTCCTGAACAGAAAGTAAAATCCCATTTTTCAGGAGGGTCCTGAACATAAAGTAAAATCCCATTTTACAAGAGGGTCCTGAACAAAAAGTAAATTCCCATTTTTCAGGAGGGTCCTGAACAGAAAGTAAAATCCCATTTTTCAGGAGGGTCCTGAACAGAAAGTAAAATCCCATTTTTCAGGAGGGTCCTGAACAGAAAGTAAAGTCCCATTTTTCAGGAGGGTCCTGAACAGAAAGTAAAATTCCATTTTTCAGGAGGGTCCTGAACAGAAAGTAAAATCCCATTTTTCAGGAGGGTCCTGATCCCGTTTTTCAGGAGGGTCCTGAACAGAAAGTAAAATCCCATCTTTCAGGATGGTCCTGAACAGAAAGTAAAGTCCCATTTTTTAGGAGGGTCCTGAACAGAATGTAAAGTCCCATTTTTCAGGAGGGTCCTGAACAGAAAGTAAAATCCCATTTTCAGGAGGGTCCTGAACAGAAAGTAATGTCCCATTTTTCAGGAGAGTCCTGAACATAAAGTAAAATCCCATTTTTCAGGAGGGTCCTGAACATAAAGTAAAATCCCATTTTTCAGGAGGGTCTTGAACAGAAAGCAAATTCCCATTTTTCAGGAGGGTCCTGAACATAAAGTAAAATCCCATTTTTCAGGAGGGTCCTGAACAGAAAGTAAAATCCCATTTTTCAGGAGGGTCCTGAACATAAAGTAAAATCCTATTTTTCAGGAGGGTCCTGAACATAAAGTAAAATCCCATTTTTCAAGAGGGTCCTGAACATAAAGTAAAATCCCATTTTTCAGGAGGGTCCTGAACAGAAAGTAAAGTCCCATTTTTCAGGAGGGTCCTGAACAGAAAGTAAAATCCCATTTTTCAGGAGGGTCCTGAACAGAAAGTAAAATCCCATTTTTCAGGAGGGTCCTGATCCCATTTTTCAGGAGGGACCTGAACAGAAAGTAAAGTCCCATCTTTCAGGAGGGTCCTGAACAGAAAGTAAAGTCCCATTTTTCAGGAGGGTCCTAAACAGAAAGTAAATTCCCATTTTTCAGGAGGGTCCTGAAAAGAAAGTAAAATCCCATTTTTCAGGAGAGTCCTGAACAGAAAGTAAAGTCCCATTTTTCAGGAGGGTCCTGAACAGAAAGTAAAGTCCCATTTTTCAGGAGGGTCCTGAACATAAAGTAAAATCCCATTTTTCAGGAGGGTCCTGAACATAAAGTAAATTCCCATTTTTCAGGAGGGTCCTGGACAGAAAGTAAAATCCCATTTTTCAGGAGGGTCCTGAACAGAAAGTAAAGTCCCATTTTTCAGGAGGGTCCTGAACAGAAAGTAAAATCCCATTTTTCAGGAGGGTCCTGAACAGAAAGTAAAATCCCATTTTTCAGGAGGGTCCTGATCCCATTTTTCAGGAGGGTCCTGAACAGAAAGTAAAGTCCCATCTTTCAGGATGGTCCTGAACAGAAAGTAAAGTCCCATTTTTTAGGAGGGTCCTGAACAGAATGTAAAGTCCCATTTTTCAGGAGGGTCCTGAACAGAAAGTAAAATCCCATTTTCAGGAGGGTCCTGAACAGAAAGTAAAGTCCCATTTTTCAGGAGAGTCCTGAACATAAAGTAAAATCCCATTTTTCAGGAGGGTCCTGAACAAAAATAAAATCCCATTTTTCAGGAGGGTCCTGAACAGAAAGTAAATTCCCATTTTTCAGGAGGGTCCTGAACATAAAGTAAAATCCCATTTTTCAGGAGGGTCCTGAACAGAAAGTAAAATCCCATTTTTCAGGAGGGTCCTGAACATAAAGTAAAATCCCATTTTACAAGAGGGTCCTGAACAAAAAGTAAATTCTCATTTTTCAGGAGGGTCCTGAACAGAAAGTAAAATCCCATTTTTCAGGAGGGTCCTGAACAGAAAGTAAAATCCCATTTTTCAGGAGGGTCCTGAACAGAAAGTAAATTCCCATTTTTCAGGAAGGTCCTGAACATAAAGTAAAATCCCATTTTTCCGGAGGGTCATGAACAGAAAGTAAAGTCCCATTTTTCAGGAGGGTCCTGAACAGAAAGTAAAGTCCCATTTTTCAGGAGGGTCCTGAACAGAAAGTAAATTCCCATTTTTCAGGAGGGTCCTGAACAGAAAGTAAAATCCCATTTTTCAGGAGGGTCCTGAACAGAAAGTAAAATCCCATTTTTCAGGAGGGTCCCGAACAGAAAGTAAAGTCCCATTTTTCAGGAGGGTCCTGAATAGAAAGTAAAGTCCCATTTTTCAGGAGGGTCCTGAACAGAAAGTAAAATCCCATTTTTCAGGAGGGTCCTGAACAGAAAGTAAAGTCCCATTTTTCAGGAGGGTCCTGAACAGAAAGTAAAATCCCATTTTTCAGGAGGGTCCTGAACAGAAAGTAAAATCCCATTTTTCAGGAGGGTCCTGAACAGAAAGTAAAGTCCCATTTTTCAGGAGGGTCCTGAACAGAAAGTAAAGTCCCATTTTTCAGGAGGGTCCTGAACAGAAAGTAAAATCCCATTTTTCAGGAGGGTCCTGAACAGAAAGTAAAGTCCCATTTTTCAGGAGGGTCCTGAACAGAAAGTAAAGTCCCATTTTTCAGGAGGGTCCTGAACATAATGTAAAATCCCATTTTTCAGGAGGGTCCTGAACAGAAAGTAAAATCCCATTTTTCAAGAGGGTCCTGAATATAAAGTAAAATCCCATTTTTCAGGAGGGTCCTGAACAGAAAGTAAATTCCCATTTTTCAAGAGGGTCCTGAATATAAAGTAAAATCCCATTTTTCAGGAGGGTCCTGAACAGAAAGTAAAATCCCATTTTTCAGGAGGGTCCTGAACAGAAAGTAAAATCCCATTTTTCAGGAGGGTCCTGAACAGAAAGTAAAATCCCACTTTTCAGGAGGGTCCAGAACAGAAAGTAAAATCCCATTTTTCAGGAGGGTCCTGAACAGAAAGTAAATTCCCATTTTTCAGGAGGGTCCTGAACATAATGTAAAATCCCATTTTTCAGGAGGGTCCTGAACATAAAGTAAAATCCCATTTTTCAGGAGGGTCCTGAACAGAAAGTAAAGTCCCATTTTTCAGGAGGGTCCTGAACAGAAAGTAAAGTCCCATTTTTCAGGAGGGTCCTGAACATAAAGTAAAATCCCATTTTTCAGGAGGGTCCTGAACATAAAGTAAATTCCCATTTTTTAGGAGGGTCCTGGACAGAAAGTAAAATCCCATTTTTCAGGAGGGTCCTGAACAGAAAGTAAAGTCCCATTTTTCAGGAGGGTCCTGATCCCATTTTTCAGGAGGGTCCTGAACAGAAAGTAAAGTCCCATCTTTCAGGAGGGTCCTGAACAGAAAGTAAAGACCCATTTTTTAGGAGGGTCCTGAACAGAAAGTAAAGTCCCATTTTTCAGGAGGGTCCTGAACAGAAAGTAAAATCCCATTTACATGAGGGTCCTGAACAGAAAGTAAAGTCCCATTTTTCAGGAAAGTCCTGAACATAAAGTAAAATCCCATTTTTCAGGAGGGTCCTGAACAAAAATAAAATCCCATTTTTCAGGAGGGTCCTGAAAAGAAAGTAAATTCCCATTTTTCAGGAGGGTCCTGAACACAAAGTAAAATCCCATTTTTCAGGAGGGTCCTGAACAGAAAGTAAAATCCCATTTTTCAGGAGGGTCCTGAACATAAAGTAAAATCCCATTTTACAAGAGGGTCCTGAACAAAATGTAAATTCCCATTTTTTCAGGAGGGTCCTGAACAGAAAGTAAAATCCCATTTTTCAGGAGGGTCCTGAACAGAAAGTAAAGTCCCATTTTTCAGGAAGGTCCTGAACAGAAAGTAAAGTCCCATTTTTCAGGAGAGTCCTGAACATAAAGTAAAATCCCATTTTTTAGGAGGGTCATGAACACAAAGTAAAGTCCCATTTTTCAGGAGGGTCCTGAACAGAAAGTAAAGTCCCATTTTTCAGGAGGGTCCTGAACAGAAAGTAAATTCCCATTTTTCAGGAGGGTCCTGAACAGAAAGTAAAATCCCATTTTTCAGGAGGGTCCTGAACAGAAAGTAAAATCCCATTTTTCAGGAGGGTCCTGAACAGAAAGTAAAGTCCCATTTTTCAGGAGGGTCCTGAACATAAAGTAAAATCCCATTTTACAAGAGGGTCCTGAACAAAAAGTAAATTCTCATTTTTCAGGAGGGTCCTGAACAGAAAGTAAAATCCCATTTTTCAGGAGGGTCCTGAACAGAAAGTAAAATCCCATTTTTCAGGAGGGTCCTGAACAGAAAGTAAATTCCCATTTTTCAGGAAGGTCCTGAACATAAAGTAAAATCCCATTTTTCCGGAGGGTCATGAACAGAAAGTAAAGTCCCATTTTTCAGGAGGGTCCTGAACAGAAAGTAAAGTCCCATTTTTCAGGAGGGTCCTGAACAGAAAGTAAATTCCCATTTTTCAGGAGGGTCCTGAACAGAAAGTAAAATCCCATTTTTCAGGAGGGTCCTGAACAGAAAGTAAAATCCCATTTTTCAGGAGGGTCCCGAACAGAAAGTAAAGTCCCATTTTTCAGGAGGGTCCTGAATAGAAAGTAAAGTCCCATTTTTCAGGAGGGTCCTGAACAGAAAGTAAAATCCCATTTTTCAGGAGGGTCCTGAACAGAAAGTAAAGTCCCATTTTTCAGGAGGGTCCTGAACAGAAAGTAAAATCCCATTTTTCAGGAGGGTCCTGAACAGAAAGTAAAATCCCATTTTTCAGGAGGGTCCTGAACAGAAAGTAAAGTCCCATTTTTCAGGAGGGTCCTGAACAGAAAGTAAAGTCCCATTTTTCAGGAGGGTCCTGAACAGAAAGTAAAATCCCATTTTTCAGGAGGGTCCTGAACAGAAAGTAAAGTCCCATTTTTCAGGAGGGTCCTGAACAGAAAGTAAAGTCCCATTTTTCAGGAGGGTCCTGAACATAATGTAAAATCCCATTTTTCAGGAGGGTCCTGAACAGAAAGTAAAATCCCATTTTTCAAGAGGGTCCTGAATATAAAGTAAAATCCCATTTTTCAGGAGGGTCCTGAACAGAAAGTAAATTCCCATTTTTCAAGAGGGTCCTGAATATAAAGTAAAATCCCATTTTTCAGGAGGGTCCTGAACAGAAAGTAAAATCCCATTTTTCAGGAGGGTCCTGAACAGAAAGTAAAATCCCATTTTTCAGGAGGGTCCTGAACAGAAAGTAAAATCCCACTTTTCAGGAGGGTCCAGAACAGAAAGTAAAATCCCATTTTTCAGGAGGGTCCTGAACAGAAAGTAAATTCCCATTTTTCAGGAGGGTCCTGAACATAATGTAAAATCCCATTTTTCAGGAGGGTCCTGAACATAAAGTAAAATCCCATTTTTCAGGAGGGTCCTGAACAGAAAGTAAAGTCCCATTTTTCAGGAGGGTCCTGAACAGAAAGTAAAGTCCCATTTTTCAGGAGGGTCCTGAACATAAAGTAAAATCCCATTTTTCAGGAGGGTCCTGAACATAAAGTAAATTCCCATTTTTCAGGAGGGTCCTGGACAGAAAGTAAAATCCCATTTTTCAGGAGGGTCCTGAACAGAAAGTAAAGTCCCATTTTTCAGGAGGGTCCTGATCCCATTTTTCAGGAGGGTCCTGAACAGAAAGTAAAGTCCCATCTTTCAGGAGGGTCCTGAACAGAAAGTAAAGACCCATTTTTTAGGAGGGTCCTGAACAGAAAGTAAAGTCCCATTTTTCAGGAGGGTCCTGAACAGAAAGTAAAATCCCATTTACATGAGGGTCCTGAACAGAAAGTAAAGTCCCATTTTTCAGGAAAGTCCTGAACATAAAGTAAAATCCCATTTTTCAGGAGGGTCCTGAACAAAAATAAAATCCCATTTTTCAGGAGGGTCCTGAAAAGAAAGTAAATTCCCATTTTTCAGGAGGGTCCTGAACACAAAGTAAAATCCCATTTTTCAGGAGGGTCCTGAACAGAAAGTAAAATCCCATTTTTCAGGAGGGTCCTGAACATAAAGTAAAATCCCATTTTACAAGAGGGTCCTGAACAAAATGTAAATTCCCATTTTTTCAGGAGGGTCCTGAACAGAAAGTAAAATCCCATTTTTCAGGAGGGTCCTGAACAGAAAGTAAAGTCCCATTTTTCAGGAAGGTCCTGAACAGAAAGTAAAGTCCCATTTTTCAGGAGAGTCCTGAACATAAAGTAAAATCCCATTTTTTAGGAGGGTCATGAACACAAAGTAAAGTCCCATTTTTCAGGAGGGTCCTGAACAGAAAGTAAAGTCCCATTTTTCAGGAGGGTCCTGAACAGAAAGTAAATTCCCATTTTTCAGGAGGGTCCTGAACAGAAAGTAAAATCCCATTTTTCAGGAGGGTCCTGAACAGAAAGTAAAATCCCATTTTTCAGGAGGGTCCTGAACAGAAAGTAAAGTCCCATTTTTCAGGAGGGTCCTGAACAGAAAGTAAAGTCCCATTTTTCAGGAGGGTCCTGAACAGAAAGTAAAGTCCCATTTTTCAGGAGGGTCCTGAACAGAAAGTAAAGTCCCATTTTTCAGGAGGGTCCTGAGCAGAAAGTAAAATCCCATTTTTCAGGAGGGTCCTGAACAGAAAGTAAAGTCCCATTTTTCAGGAGGGTCCTGAACAGAAAGTAAAGTCCCATTTTTCAGGAGGGTCCTGAACATAATGTAAAATCCCATTTTTCAGGAGGGTGCTGAACAGAAAGTAAAGTCCCATTTTTCAGGAGGGTGCTGAACATAAAGTAAAATCCCATTTTTCAGGAGGGTCCTGAATAGAAAGTAAAGTCCTATTTTTCAGGAGGGTCCTGAACATAAAGTAAAATCCCATATTTCAGGAGGGTCCTGAACAGAAAGTAAAATCCTATTTTTCAGGAGGGTCCTGAACAGAAAGTAAAATCTCATTTTTCAGGAGGGTCCTGAACAGAAAGTAAAATCCCATTTTTCAGGAGGGTCCTGATCCCATTTTTCAGGAGGGTCCTGAACAGAAAGTAAAGTCCCATCTTTCAGGAGGGTCCTGAACAGAAAGTAAAGTCCCATTTTTTAGGATGGTCCTGAACAGAAAGTAAAGTCCCATTTTTCAAGAGGGTCCTGAACTGAAAGTAAAATCCCATTTTCAGGAGGGTCCTGAACAGAAAGTAAAGTCCCATTTTTCAGGAGGGTCCTGAACATAAAGTAAAATCCCATTTTTCAGGAGGGTCCTGAACAGAAAGTAAAGTCCCATTTTTCAGGAGGGTCCTGAACAGAAAGTAAAGTCCCATTTTTCAGGAGGGTCCTGAACATAAAGTAAAATCCCATTTTTCAGGAGGGTCCTGAATACAAAGTAAATTCCCATTTTTCAGGAGGGTCCTGGACAGAAAGTAAAATCCCATTTTTCAGGAGGGTCCTGAACAGAAAGTAAAGTCCCATTTTTCAGGAGGGTCCTGAACAGAAAGTAAAATCCCATTTTTCAGGAGGGTCCTGAACAGAAAGTAAAATCCCATTTTTCAGGAGGGTCCTGATCCCATTTTTCAGGAGGGTCCTGAACAGAAAGTAAAGTCCCATCTTTCAGGATGGTCCTGAACAGAAAGTAAAGTCCCATTTTTTAGGAGGGTCCTGAACAGAATGTAAAGTCCTATTTTTCAGGAGGGTCCTGAACAGAAAGTAAAATCCCATTTTCAGGAGGGTCCTGAACAGAAAGTAATGTCCCATTTTTCAGGAGAGTCCTGAACATAAAGTAAAATCCCATTTTTCAGGAGGGTCCTGAACAAAAATAAAATCCCATTTTTCAGGAGGGTCCTGAACATAAAGTAAAATCCCATTTTTCAGGAGGGTCCTGAACAGAAAGCAAATTCCCATTTTTCAGGAGGGTCCTGAACATAAAGTAAAATCCCATTTTTCAGGAGGGTCCTGAACAGAAAGTAAAATCCCATTTTTCAGGAGGGTCCTGAACATAAAGTAAAATCCCATTTTTCAGGAGGGTCCTGAACATAAAGTAAAATCCCATTTTTCAAGAGGGTCCTGAACAGAAAGTAAAATCCCATTTTTCAGGAGGGTCCTGAACAGAAAGTAAAGTCCCATTTTTCAGGAGGGTCCTGAACAGAAAGTAAAATCCCATTTTTCAGGAGGGTCCTGAACAGAAAGTAAAATCCCATTTTTCAGGAGGGTCCTGATCCCATTTTTCAGGAGGGACCTGAACAGAAAGTAAAGTCCCATCTTTCAGGAGGGTCCTGAACAGAAAGTAAAGTCCCATTTTTCAGGAGGGTCCTAAACAGAAAGTAAATTCCCATTTTTCAGGAGGGTCCTGAAAAGAAAGTAAAATCCCATTTTTCAGGAGAGTCCTGAACAGAAAGTAAAGTCCCATTTTTCAGGAGGGTCCTGAACAGAAAGTAAAGTCCCATTTTTCAGGAGGGTCCTGAACATAAAGTAAAATCCCATTTTTCAGGAGGGTCCTGAACATAAAGTAAATTCCCATTTTTCAGGAGGGTCCTGGACAGAAAGTAAAATCCCATTTTTCAGGAGGGTCCTGAACAGAAAGTAAAGTCCCATTTTTCAGGAGGGTCCTGAACAGAAAGTAAAATCCCATTTTTCAGGAGGGTCCTGATCCCATTTTTCAGGAGGGTCCTGAACAGAAAGTAAAGTCCCATCTTTCAGGATGGTCCTGAACAGAAAGTAAAGTCCCATTTTTTAGGAGGGTCCTGAACAGAATGTAAAGTCCCATTTTTCAGGAGGGTCCTGAACAGAAAGTAAAATCCCATTTTCAGGAGGGTCCTGAACAGAAAGTAAAGTCCCATTTTTCAGGAGAGTCCTGAACATAAAGTAAAATCCCATTTTTCAGGAGGGTCCTGAACAAAAATAAAATCCCATTTTTCAGGAGGGTCCTGAACAGAAAGTAAATTCCCATTTTTCAGGAGGGTCCTGAACATAAAGTAAAATCCCATTTTTCAGGAGGGTCCTGAACAGAAAGTAAAATCCCATTTTTCAGGAGGGTCCTGAACATAAAGTAAAATCCCATTTTACAAGAGGGTCCTGAACAAAAAGTAAATTCCCATTTTTCAGGAGGGTCCTGAACAGAAAGTAAAATCCCATTTTTCAGGAGGGTCCTGAACAGAAAGTAAAGTCCCATTTTTCAGGAGGGTCCTGAACAGAAAGTAAAGTCCCATTTTTCAGGAGAGTCCTGAACATAAAGTAAAATCCCATTTTTCAGGAGGGTCCTGAACAGAAAGTAAATTCCCATTTTTCAGGAAGGTCCTGAACATAAAGTAAAATCCCATTTTTCCGGAGGGTCATGAACAGAAAGTAAAGTCCCATTTTTCAGGAGGGTCCTGAACAGAAAGTAAAGTCCCATTTTTCAGGAGGGTCCTGAACAGAAAGTAAATTCCCATTTTTCAGGAGGGTCCTGAACAGAAAGTAAAATCCCATTTTTCAGGAGGGTCCTGAACAGAAAGTAAAATCCCATTTTTCAGGAGGGTCCTGAACAGAAAGTAAAGTCCCATTTTTCAGGAGGGTCCTGAATAGAAAGTAAAGTCCCATTTTTCAGGAGGATCCTGAACAGAAAGTAAAATCCCATTTTTCAGGAGGGTCCTGAACAGAAAGTAAAATCCCATTTTTCAGGAGGGTCCTGAACAGAAAGTAAAATCCCATTTTTCAGGAGGGTCCTGAACAGAAAGTAAAGTCCCATTTTTCAGGAGGGTCCTGAACAGAAAGTAAAGTCCCATTTTTCAGGAGGGTCCTGAACAGAAAGTAAAGTCCCATTTTTCAGGAGGGTCCTGAACAGAAAGTAAAATCCCATTTTTCAGGAGGGTCCTGAACAGAAAGTAAAGTCCCATTTTTCAGGAGGGTCCTGAACAGAAAGTAAAGTCCCATTTTTTAGGAGGGTCCTGAACATAATGTAAAATCCCATTTTTCAGGAGGGTCCTGAACAGAAAGTAAAATCCCATTTTTCAAGAGGGTCCTGAATATAAAGTAAAATCCCATTTTTCAGGAGGGTCCTGAACAGAAAGTAAATTCCCATTTTTCAAGAGGGTCCTGAATATAAAGTAAAATCCCATTTTTCAGGAGGGTCCTGAACAGAAAGTAAAATCCCATTTTTCAGGAGGGTCCTGAACAGAAAGTAAAGTCCCATTTTTCAGGAGGGTCCTGAACATAAAGTAAAATCCCACTTTTCAGGAGGGTCCAGAACAGAAAGTAAAATCCCATTTTTCAGGAGGGTCCTGAACAGAAAGTAAATTCCCATTTTTCAGGAGGGTCCTGAACATAAAGTAAATTCCCATTTTTCAGGAGGGTCCTGAACATAAAGTAAAATCCCATTTTTCAGGAGGGTCCTGAACAGAAAGTAAAGTCCCATTTTTCAGGAGGGTCCTGAACAGAAAGTAAAGTCCCATTTTTCAGGAGGGTCCTGAACATAAAGTAAAATCCCATTTTTCAGGAGGGTCCTGAACATAAAGTAAATTCCCATTTTTCAGGAGGGTCCTGGACAGAAAGTAAAATCCCATTTTTCAGGAGGGTCCTGAACAGAAAGTAAAGTCCCATTTTTCAGGAGGGTCCTGATCCCATTTTTCAGGAGGGTCCTGAACAGAAAGTAAAGTCCCATCTTTTAGGAGGGTCCTGAACAGAAAGTAAAGACCCATTTTTTAGGAGGGTCCTGAACAGAAAGTAAAGTCCCATTTTTCAGGAGGGTCCTGAACAGAAAGTAAAATCCCATTTTCAGGAGGGTCCTGAACAGAAAGTAAAGTCCCATTTTTCAGGAGAGTCCTGAACATAAAGTAAAATCCCATTTTTCAGGAGGGTCCTGAACAAAAATTAAATCCCATTTTTCAGGAGGGTCCTGAAAAGAAAGTAAATTCCCATTTTTCAGGAGGGTCCTGAACATAAAGTAAAATCCCATTTTTCAGGAGGGTCCTGAACAGAAAGTAAAATCCCATTTTTCAGGAGGGTCCTGAACAGAAAGTAAAATCCCATTTTTCAGAAGGGTCCTGAACATAAAGTAAAATCCCATTTTACAAGAGGGTCCTGAACAAAAAGTAAATTCCCATTTTTCAGGAGGGTCCTGAACAGAAAGTAAAATCCCATTTTTCAGGAGGGTCCTAAACAGAAAGTAAAGTCCCATTTTTCAGGAGGGTCCTGAACAGAAAGTAAAGTCCCATTTTTCAGGAGAGTCCTGAACATAAAGTAAAATCCCATTTTTCAGGAGGGTCCTGAACAGAAAGTAAATTCCCATTTTTCAGGAAGGTCCTGAACATAAAGTAAAATCCCATTTTTCCGGAGGGTCATGAACAGAAAGTAAAGTCCCATTTTTCAGGAGGGTCCTGAACAGAAAGTAAAGTCCCATTTTTCAGGAGGGTCCTGAACAGAAAGTAAATTCCCATTTTTCAGGAGGGTCCTGAACAGAAAGTAAAATCCCATTTTTCAGGAGGGTCCTGAACAGAAAGTAAAATCCCATTTTTCAGGAGGGTCCCGAACAGAAAGTAAAGTCCCATTTTTCAGGAGGGTCCTGAATAGAATGTAAAGTCCCATTTTCAGGAGGGTCCTGAACAGAAAGTAAAATCCCATTTTTCAGGAGGGTCCTGAACAGAAAGTAAAGTCCCATTTTTCAGGAGGGTCCTGAACAGAAAGTAAAATCCCATTTTTCAGGAGGGTCCTGAACAGAAAGTAAAATCCCATTTTTCAGGAGGGTCCTGAACAGAAAGTAAAGTCCCATTTTTCAGGAGGGTCCTGAACAGAAAGTAAAGTCCCATTTTTCAGGAGGGTCCTGAACAGAAAGTAAAATCCCATTTTTCAGGAGGGTCCTGAACAGAAAGTAAAGTCCCATTTTTCAGGAGGGTCCTGAACAGAAAGTAAAGTCCCATTTTTCAGGAGGGTCCTGAACATAATGTAAAATCCCATTTTTCAGGAGGGTCCTGAACAGAAAGTAAAATCCCATTTTTCAAGAGGGTCCTGAATATAAAGTAAAATCCCATTTTTCAGGAGGGTCCTGAACAGAAAGTAAATTCCCATTTTTCAAGAGGGTCCTGAATATAAAGTAAAATCCCATTTTTCAGGAGGGTCCTGAACAAAAAGTAAAATCCCATTTTTCAGGAGGGTCCTGAACAGAAAGTAAAGTCCCATTTTTCAGGAGGGTCCTGAACATAAAGTAAAATCCCACTTTTCAGGAGGGTCCAGAACAGAAAGTAAAATCCCATTTTTCAGGAGGGTCCTGAACAGAAAGTAAATTCCCATTTTTCAGGAGGGTCCTGAACATAAAGTAAAATCCCATTTTTCAGGAGGGTCCTGAACATAAAGTAAAATCCCATTTTTCAGGAGGGTCCTGAACAGAAAGTAAAGTCCCATTTTTCAGGAGGGTCCTGAACAGAAAGTAAAGTCCCATTTTTCAGGAGGGTCCTGAACATAAAGTAAAATCCCATTTTTCAGGAGGGTCCTGAACATAAAGTAAATTCCCATTTTTCAGGAGGGTCCTGGACAGAAAGTAAAATCCCATTTTTCAGGAGGGTCCTGAACAGAAAGTAAAGTCCCATTTTTCAGGAGGGTCCTGATCCCATTTTTCAGGAGGGTCCTGAACAGAAAGTAAAGTCCCATCTTTTAGGAGGGTCCTGAACAGAAAGTAAAGACCCATTTTTTAGGAGGGTCCTGAACAGAAAGTAAAGTCCCATTTTTCAGGAGGGTCCTGAACAGAAAGTAAAATCCCATTTACATGAGGGTCCTGAACAGAAAGTAAAGTCCCATTTTTCAGGAGAGTCCTGAACATAAAGTAAAATCCCATTTTTCAGGAGGGTCCTGAACAAAAATAAAATCCCATTTTTCAGGAGGGTCCTGAAAAGAAAGTAAATTCCCATTTTTCAGGAGGGTCCTGAACATAAAGTAAAATCCCATTTTTCAGGAGGGTCCTGAACAGAAAGTAAAATCCCATTTTTCAGGAGGGTCCTGAACATAAAGTAAAATCCCATTTTACAAGAGGGTCCTGAACAAAATGTAAATTCCCATTTTTCAGGAGGGTCCTGAACAGAAAGTAAAATCCCATTTTTCAGGAGGGTCCTGAACAGAAAGTAAAGTCCCATTTTTCAGGAAGGTCCTGAACAGAAAGTAAAGTCCCATTTTTCAGGAGAGTCCTGAACATAAAGTAAAATCCCATTTTTTAGGAGGGTCATGAACAGAAAGTAAAGTCCCATTTTTCAGGAGGGTCCTGAACAGAAAGTAAAGTCCCATTTTTCAGGAGGGTCCTGAACAGAAAGTAAATTCCCATTTTTCAGGAGGGTCCTGAACAGAAAGTAAAATCCCATTTTTCAGGAGGGTCCTGAACAGAAAGTAAAATCCCATTTTTCAGGAGGGTCCTGAACAGAAAGTAAAGTCCCATTTTTCAGGAGGGTCCTGAACAGAAAGTAAAGTCCCATTTTTCAGGAGGGTCCTGAACAGAAAGTAAAGTCCCATTTTTCAGGAGGGTCCTGAACAGAAAGTAAAGTCCCATTTTTCAGGAGGGTCCTGAACAGAAAGTAAAATCCCATTTTTCAGGAGGGTCCTGAACAGAAAGTAAAGTCCCATTTTTCAGGAGGGTCCTGAACAGAAAGTAAAGTCCCATTTTTCAGGAGGGTCCTGAACATAATGTAAAATCCCATTTTTCAGGAGGGTGCTGAACAGAAAGTAAAGTCCCATTTTTCAGGAGGGTGCTGAACATAAAGTAAAATCCCATTTTTCAGGAGGGTCCTGAATAGAAAGTAAAGTCCTATTTTTCAGGAGGGTCCTGAACATAAAGTAAAATCCCATATTTCAGGAGGGTCCTGAACAGAAAGTAAAATCCTATTTTTCAGGAGGGTCCTGAACAGAAAGTAAAATCTCATTTTTCAGGAGGGTCCTGAACAGAAAGTAAAATCCCATTTTTCAGGAAGGTCCTGATCCCATTTTTCAGGAGGGTCCTGAACAGAAAGTAAAGTCCCATCTTTCAGGAGGGTCCTGAACAGAAAGTAAAGTCCCATTTTTTAGGATGGTCCTGAACAGAAAGTAAAGTCCCATTTTTCAGGAGGGTCCTGAACTGAAAGTAAAATCCCATTTTCAGGAGGGTCCTGAACAGAAAGTAAAGTCCCATTTTTCAGGAGGGTCTTGAACATAAAGTAAAATCCCATTTTTCAGGAGGGTCCTGAACAGAAAGTAAAGTCCCATCTTTCAGGAGGGTCCTGAACAGAAAGTAAAGACCCATTTTTTAGGAGGGTCCTGAACAGAAAGTAAAGTCCCATTTTTCAGGAGGGTCCTGAACAGAAAGTAAAATCCCATTTTCAGGAGGGTCCTGAACAGAAAGTAAAGTCCCATTTTTCAGGAGAGTCCTGAACATAAAGTAAAATCCCATTTTTCAGGAGGGTCCTGAACAAAAATTAAATCCCATTTTTCAGGAGGGTCCTGAAAAGAAAGTAAATTCCCATTTTTCAGGAGGGTCCTGAACATAAAGTAAAATCCCATTTTTCAGGAGGGTCCTGAACAGAAAGTAAAATCCCATTTTTCAGGAGGGTCCTGAACAGAAAGTAAAATCCCATTTTTCAGGAGGGTCCTGAACATAAAGTAAAATCCCATTTTACTAGAGGGTCCTGAACAAAAAGTAAATTCCCATTTTTCAGGAGGGTCCTGAACAGAAAGTAAAATCCCATTTTTCAGGAGGGTCCTGAACAGAAAGTAAAGTCCCATTTTTCAGGAGGGTCCTGAACAGAAAGTAAAATCCCATTTTTCAGGAGGGTCCTGAATAGAAAGTAAAATCCCATTTTTCAGGAGGGTCCTGAACATAAAGTAAAATCCCATTTTACAAGAGGGTCCTGAACAAAAAGTAAATTCCCATTTTTCAGGAGGGTCCTGAACAGAAAGTAAAATCCCATTTTTCAGGAGGGTCCTGAACAGAAAGTAAATTCCCATTTTTCAGGAGGGTCCTGAACAGAAAGTATAATCCCATTTTTCAGGAGGGTCCTGAACAGAAAGTAAAATCCCATTTTTCAGGAGGGTCCCGAACAGAAAGTAAAGTCCCATTTTTCAGGAGGGTCCTGAATAGAAAGTAAAGTCCCATTTTTCAGGAGGGTCCTGAACAGAAAGTAAAATCCCATTTTTCAGGAGGGTCCTGAACATAAAGTAAAATCCCATTTTACAAGAGGGTCCTGAACAAAAAGTAAATTCCCATTTTTCAGGAGGATCCTGAACAGAAAGTAAAATCCCATTTTTCAGGAGGGTCCTGAACAGAAAGTTAAGTCCCATTTTTCAGGAGGGTCCTGAACAGAAAGTAAAGTCCCATTTTTCATGAGAGTCCTGAACATAAAGTAAAATCCCATTTTTCAGGAGGGTCCTGAACAGAAAGTAAATTCCCATTTTTCAGGAAGGTCCTGAACATAAAGTAAAATCCCATTTTTCCGGAGGGTCATGAACAGAAAGTAAAGTCCCATTTTTCAGGAGGGTCCTGAACAGAAAGTAAAGTCCCATTTTTCAGGAGGGTCCTGAACAGAAAGTAAATTCCCATTTTTCAGGAGGGTCCTGAACAGAAAGTAAAATCCCATTTTTCAGGAGGGTCCTGAACAGAAAGTAAAATCCCATTTTTCAGGAGGGTCCCGAACAGAAAGTAAAGTCCCATTTTTCAGGAGGGTCCTGAATAGAAAGTAAAGTCCCATTTTTCAGGAGGGTCCTGAACAGAAAGTAAAATCCCATTTTTCAGGAGGGTCCTGAACAGAAAGTAAAGTCCCATTTTTCAGGAGGGTCCTGAACAGAAAGTAAAATCCCATTTTTCAGGAGGGTCCTGAACAGAAAGTAAAATCCCATTTTTCAGGAGGGTCCTGAACAGAAAGTAAAGTCCCATTTTTCAGGAGGGTCCTGAACAGAAAGTAAAGTCCCATTTTTCAGGAGGGTCCTGAACAGAAAGTAAAATCCCATTTTTCAGGAGGGTCCTGAACAGAAAGTAAAGTCCCATTTTTCAGGAGGGTCCTGAACAGAAAGTAAAGTCCCATTTTTCAGGAGGGTCCTGAACATAATGTAAAATCCCATTTTTCAGGAGGGTCCTGAACAGAAAGTAAAATCCCATTTTTCAAGAGGGTCCTGAATATAAAGTAAAATCCCATTTTTCAGGAGGGTCCTGAACAGAAAGTAAATTCCCATTTTTCAAGAGGGTCCTGAATATAAAGTAAAATCCCATTTTTCAGGAGGGTCCTGAACAGAAAGTAAAATCCCATTTTTCAGGAGGGTCCTGAACAGAAAGTAAAGTCCCATTTTTCAGGAGGGTCCTGAACATAAAGTAAAATCCCACTTTTCAGGAGGGTCCAGAACAGAAAGTAAAATCCCATTTTTCAGGAGGGTCCTGAACAGAAAGTAAATTCCCATTTTTCAGGAGGGTCCTGAACATAAAGTAAAATCCCATTTTTCAGGAGGGTCCTGAACATAAAGTAAAATCCCATTTTTCAGGAGGGTCCTGAACAGAAAGTAAAGTCCCATTTTTCAGGAGGGTCCTGAACAGAAAGTAAAGTCCCATTTTTCAGGAGGGTCCTGAACATAAAGTAAAATCCCATTTTTCAGGAGGGTCCTGAACATAAAGTAAATTCCCATTTTTTAGGAGGGTCCTGGACAGAAAGTAAAATCCCATTTTTCAGGAGGGTCCTGAACAGAAAGTAAAGTCCCATTTTTCAGGAGGGTCCTGATCCCATTTTTCAGGAGGGTCCTGAACAGAAAGTAAAGTCCCATCTTTCAGGAGGGTCCTGAACAGAAAGTAAAGACCCATTTTTTAGGAGGGTCCTGAACAGAAAGTAAAGTCCTATTTTTCAGGAGGGTCCTGAACAGAAAGTAAAATCCCATTTACATGAGGGTCCTGAACAGAAAGTAAAGTCCCATTTTTCAGGAGAGTCCTGAACATAAAGTAAAATCCCATTTTTCAGGAGGGTCCTGAACAAAAATAAAATCCCATTTTTCAGGAGGGTCCTGAAAAGAAAGTAAATTCCCATTTTTCAGGAGGGTCCTGAACATAAAGTAAAATCCCATTTTTCAGGAGGGTCCTGAACAGAAAGTAAAATCCCATTTTTCAGGAGGGTCCTGAACATAAAGTAAAATCCCATTTTACAAGAGGGTCCTGAACAAAATGTAAATTCCCATTTTTCAGGAGGGTCCTGAACAGAAAGTAAAATCCCATTTTTCAGGAGGGTCCTGAACAGAAAGTAAAGTCCCATTTTTCAGGAAGGTCCTGAACAGAAAGTAAAGTCCCATTTTTCAGGAGAGTCCTGAACATAAAGTAAAATCCCATTTTTTAGGAGGGTCATGAACAGAAAGTAAAGTCCCATTTTTCAGGAGGGTCCTGAACAGAAAGTAAAGTCCCATTTTTCAGGAGGGTCCTGAACAGAAAGTAAAATCCCATTTTTCAGGAGGGTCCTGAACAGAAAGTAAAGTCCCATTTTTCAGGAGGGTCCTGAACAGAAAGTAAAGTCCCATTTTTCAGGAGGGTCCTGAACATAATGTAAAATCCCATTTTTCAGGAGGGTGCTGAACAGAAAGTAAAGTCCCATTTTTCAGGAGGGTGCTGAACATAAAGTAAAATCCCATTTTTCAGGAGGGTCCTGAATAGAAAGTAAAGTCCTATTTTTCAGGAGGGTCCTGAACATAAAGTAAAATCCCATATTTCAGGAGGGTCCTGAACAGAAAGTAAAATCTTATTTTTCAGGAGGGTCCTGAACAGAAAGTAAAATCTCATTTTTCAGGAGGGTCCTGAACAGAAAGTAAAATCCCATTTTTCAGGAGGGTCCTGATCCCATTTTTCAGGAGGGTCCTGAACAGAAAGTAAAGTCCCATCTTTCAGGAGGGTCCTGAACAGAAAGTAAAGTCCCATTTTTTAGGATGGTCCTGAACAGAAAGTAAAGTCCCATTTTTCAGGAGGGTCCTGAACTGAAAGTAAAATCCCATTTTCAGGAGGGTCCTGAACAGAAAGTAAAGTCCCATTTTTCAGGAGGGTCCTGAACATAAAGTAAAGTCCCATTTTTCAGGAGGGTCCTGAACATAATGTAAAATCCCATTTTTCAGGAGGGTCCTGAACAGAAAGTAAAATCCCATTTTTCAAGAGGGTCCTGAATATAAAGTAAAATCCCATTTTTCAGGAGGGTCCTGAACAGAAAGTAAATTCCCATTTTTCAAGAGGGTCCTGAATATAAAGTAAAATCCCATTTTTCAGGAGGGTCCTGAACAGAAAGTAAAATCCCATTTTTCAGGAGGGTCCTGAACAGAAAGTAAAGTCCCATTTTTCAGGAGGGTCCTGAACATAAAGTAAAATCCCACTTTTCAGGAGGGTCCAGAACAGAAAGTAAAATCCCATTTTTCAGGAGGGTCCTGAACAGAAAGTAAATTCCCATTTTTCAGGAGGGTCCTGAACATAAAGTAAAATCCCATTTTTCAGGAGGGTCCTGAACATAAAGTAAAATCCCATTTTTCAGGAGGGTCCTGAACAGAAAGTAAAGTCCCATTTTTCAGGAGGGTCCTGAACAGAAAGTAAAGTCCCATTTTTCAGGAGGGTCCTGAACATAAAGTAAAATCCCATTTTTCAGGAGGGTCCTGAACATAAAGTAAATTCCCATTTTTTAGGAGGGTCCTGGACAGAAAGTAAAATCCCATTTTTCAGGAGGGTCCTGAACAGAAAGTAAAGTCCCATTTTTCAGGAGGGTCCTGATCCCATTTTTCAGGAGGGTCCTGAACAGAAAGTAAAGTCCCATCTTTCAGGAGGGTCCTGAACAGAAAGTAAAGACCCATTTTTTAGGAGGGTCCTGAACAGAAAGTAAAGTCCCATTTTTCAGGAGGGTCCTGAACAGAAAGTAAAATCCCATTTACATGAGGGTCCTGAACAGAAAGTAAAGTCCCATTTTTCAGGAGAGTCCTGAACATAAAGTAAAATCCCATTTTTCAGGAGGGTCCTGAACAAAAATAAAATCCCATTTTTCAGGAGGGTCCTGAAAAGAAAGTAAATTCCCATTTTTCAGGAGGGTCCTGAACATAAAGTAAAATCCCATTTTTCAGTAGGGTCCTGAACAGAAAGTAAAATCCCATTTTTCAGGAGGGTCCTGAACATAAAGTAAAATCCCATTTTACAAGAGGGTCCTGAACAAAATGTAAATTCCCATTTTTCAGGAGGGTCCTGAACAGAAAGTAAAATCCCATTTTTTAGGAGGGTCCTGAACAGAAAGTAAAGTCCCATTTTTCAGGAAGGTCCTGAACAGAAAGTAAAGTCCCATTTTTCAGGAGAGTCCTGAACATAAAGTAAAATCCCATTTTTTAGGAGGGTCATGAACAGAAAGTAAAGTCCCATTTTTCAGGAGGGTCCTGAACAGAAAGTAAAGTCCCATTTTTCAGGAGGGTCCTGAACAGAAAGTAAATTCCCATTTTTCAGGAGGGTCCTGAACAGAAAGTAAAATCCCATTTTTCAGGAGGGTCCTGAACAGAAAGTAAAGTCCCATTTTTCAGGAGGGTCCTGAACAGAAAGTAAAGTCCCATTTTTCAGGAGGGTCCTGAACAGAAAGTAAAGTCCCATTTTTCAGGAGGGTCCTGAACAGAAAGTAAAGTCCCATTTTTCAGGAGGGTCCTGAACAGAAAGTAAAGTCCCATTTTTCAGGAGGGTCCTGAACAGAAAGTAAAATCCCATTTTTCAGGAGGGTCCTGAACAGAAAGTAAAGTCCCATTTTTCAGGAGGGTCCTGAACAGAAAGTAAAGTCCCATTTTTCAGGAGGGTCCTGAACATAATGTAAAATCCCATTTTTCAGGAGGGTCCTGAACAGAAAGTAAAATCCCATTTTTCAGGAGGGTCCTGATCCCATTTTTCAGGAGTGACCTGAAC
Source organism: Capsicum pubescens (assembly GCA_030864215.1). Taxonomy (NCBI): domain Eukaryota; kingdom Viridiplantae; phylum Streptophyta; class Magnoliopsida; order Solanales; family Solanaceae; genus Capsicum; species Capsicum pubescens. The sequence continues at coordinate 415,674,749 of CM061548.1, forward strand.
AGAAAGTAAAGTCCCATCTTTCAGGAGGGTCCTGAACAGAAAGTAAAGTCCCATTTTTCAGGAGGGTCCTAAACAGAAAGTAAATTCCCATTTTTCAGGAGGGTCCTGAAAAGAAAGTAAAATCCCATTTTTCAGGAGAGTCCTGAACAGAAAGTAAAGTCCCATTTTTCAGGAGGGTCCTGAACAAAAAGTAAAGTCCCATTTTTCAGGAGGGTCCTTAACATAAAGAAAAATCCCATTTTTCAGGAGGGTCCTGAACATAAAGTAAATTCCCATTTTTCAGGAGGGTCCTGGACAGAAAGTAAAATCCCATTTTTCAGGAGGGTCCTGAACAGAAAGTAAAGTCCCATTTTTCAGGAGGGTCCTGAACAGAAAGTAAAATCCCATTTTTCAGGAGGGTCCTGAACAGAAAGTAAAATCCCATTTTTCAGGAGGGTCCTGAACAGAAAGTAAAGTCCCATCTTTCAGGATGGTCCTGAACAGAAAGTAAAGTCCCATTTTTTAGGAGGGTCCTGAACAGAATGTAAAGTCCCATTTTTCAGGAGGGTCCTGAACAGAAAGTAAAATCCCATTTTCAGGAGGGTCCTGAACAGAAAGTAAAGTCCCATTTTTCAGGAGAGTCCTGAACATAAAGTAAAATCCCATTTTTCAGGAGGGTCCTGAACAAAAATAAAATCCCATTTTTCAGGAGGGTCCTGAACAGAAAGTAAATTCCCATTTTTCAGGAGGGTCCTGAACATAAAGTAAAATCCCATTTTTCAGGAGGGTCCTGAACAGAAAGTAAAATCCCATTTTTCAGGAGGGTCCTGAACATAAAGTAAAATCCCATTTTACAAGAGGGTCCTGAACAAAAAGTAAATTCCCATTTTTCAGGAGGGTCCTGAACAGAAAGTAAAATCCCATTTTTCAGGAGGGTCCTGAACAGAAAGTAAAGTCCCATTTTTCAGGAGGGTCCTGAACAGAAAGTAAAGTCCCATTTTTCAGGAGAGTCCTGAACATAAAGTAAAATCCCATTTTTCAGGAGGGTCCTGAACAGAAAGTAAATTCCCATTTTTCAGGAAGGTCCTGAACATAAAGTAAAATCCCATTTTTCCGGAGGGTCATGAACAGAAAGTAAAGTCCCATTTTTCAGGAGGGTCCTGAACAGAAAGTAAAGTCCCATTTTTCAGGAGGGTCCTGAACAGAAAGTAAATTCCCATTTTTCAGGAGGGTCCTGAACAGAAAGTAAAATCCCATTTTTCAGGAGGGTCCTGAACAGAAAGTAAAATCCCATTTTTCAGGAGGGTCCTGAACAGAAAGTAAAGTCCCATTTTTCAGGAGGGTCCTGAATAGAAAGTAAAGTCCCATTTTTCAGGAGGATCCTGAACAGAAAGTAAAATCCCATTTTTCAGGAGGGTCCTGAACAGAAAGTAAAGTCCCATTTTTCAGGAGGGTCCTGAACAGAAAGTAAAATCCCATTTTTCAGGAGGGTCCTGAACAGAAAGTAAAATCCCATTTTTCAGGAGGGTCCTGAACAGAAAGTAAAGTCCCATTTTTCAGGAGGGTCCTGAACAGAAAGTAAAGTCCCATTTTTCAGGAGGGTCCTGAACAGAAAGTAAAATCCCATTTTTCAGGAGGGTCCTGAACAGAAAGTAAAGTCCCATTTTTCAAGAGGGTCCTGAACAGAAAGTAAAGTCCCATTTTTTAGGAGGGTCCTGAACATAATGTAAAATCCCATTTTTCAGGAGGGTCCTAAACAGAAAGTAAAATCCCATTTTTCAAGAGGGTCCTGAATATAAAGTAAAATCCCATTTTTCAGGAGGGTCCTGAACAGAAAGTAAAGTCCCATTTTTCAGGAGGGTCCTGAACAGAAAGTAAAGTCCCATTTTTCAGGAGGGTCCTGAACAGAAAGTAAAGTCCCATTTTTCAGGAGGGTCCTGAACAGAAAGTAAAGTCCCATTTTTCAGGAGGGTCCTGAACAGAAAGTAAAGTCCCATTTTTCAGGAGGGTCCTGAACAGAAAGTAAAATCCCATTTTTCAGGAGGGTCCTGAACAGAAAGTAAAGTCCCATTTTTCAGGAGGGTCCTGAACAGAAAGTAAAGTCCCATTTTTCAGGAGGGTCCTGAACATAATGTAAAATCCCATTTTTCAGGAGGGTCCTGAACAGAAAGTAAAATCCCATTTTTCAGGAGGGTCCTGATCCCATTTTTCAGGAGTGACCTGAACAGAAAGTAAAGTCCCATCTTTCAGGAGGGTCCTGAACAGAAAGTAAAGTCCCATTTTTCAGGAGGGTCCTAAACAGAAAGTAAATTCCCATTTTTCAGGAGGGTCCTGAAAAGAAAGTAAAATCCCATTTTTCAGGAGAGTCCTGAACAGAAAGTAAAGTCCCATTTTTCAGGAGGGTCCTGAACATAAAGTAAAGTCCCATTTTTCAGGAGGGTCCTTAACATAAAGTAAAATCCCATTTTTCAGGAGGGTCCTGAACATAAAGTAAATTCCCATTTTTCAGGAGGGTCCTGGACAGAAAGTAAAATCCCATTTTTCAGGAGGGTCCTGAACAGAAAGTAAAGTCCCATTTTTCAGGAGGGTCCTGAACAGAAAGTAAAATCCCATTTTTCAGGAGGGTCCTGAACAGAAAGTAAAATCCCATTTTTCAGGAGGGTCCTGAACAGAAAGTAAAGTCCCATCTTTCAGGATGGTCCTGAACAGAAAGTAAAGTCCCATTTTTTAGGAGGGTCCTGAACAGAATGTAAAGTCCCATTTTTCAGGAGGGTCCTGAACAGAAAGTAAAATCCCATTTTCAGGAGGGTCCTGAACAGAAAGTAAAGTCCCATTTTTCAGGAGAGTCCTGAACATAAAGTAAAATCCCATTTTTCAGGAGGGTCCTGAACAAAAATAAAATCCCATTTTTCAGGAGGGTCCTGAACAGAAAGTAAATTCCCATTTTTCAGGAGGGTCCTGAACATAAAGTAAAATCCCATTTTTCAGGAGGGTCCTGAACAGAAAGTAAAATCCCATTTTTCAGGAGGGTCCTGAACATAAAGTAAAATCCCATTTTACAAGAGGGTCCTGAACAAAAAGTAAATTCCCATTTTTCAGGAGGGTCCTGAACAGAAAGTAAAATCCCATTTTTCAGGAGGGTCCTGAACAGAAAGTAAAGTCCCATTTTTCAGGAGGGTCCTGAACAGAAAGTAAAGTCCCATTTTTCAGGAGAGTCCTGAACATAAAGTAAAATCCCATTTTTCAGGAGGGTCCTGAACAGAAAGTAAATTCCCATTTTTCAGGAAGGTCCTGAACATAAAGTAAAATCCCATTTTTCCGGAGGGTCATGAACAGAAAGTAAAGTCCCATTTTTCAGGAGGGTCCTGAACAGAAAGTAAAGTCCCATTTTTCAGGAGGGTCCTGAACAGAAAGTAAATTCCCATTTTTCAGGAGGGTCCTGAACAGAAAGTAAAATCCCATTTTTCAGGAGGGTCCTGAACAGAAAGTAAAATCCCATTTTTCAGGAGGGTCCTGAACAGAAAGTAAAGTCCCATTTTTCAGGAGGGTCCTGAATAGAAAGTAAAGTCCCATTTTTCAGGAGGATCCTGAACAGAAAGTAAAATCCCATTTTTCAGGAGGGTCCTGAACAGAAAGTAAAGTCCCATTTTTCAGGAGGGTCCTGAACAGAAAGTAAAATCCCATTTTTCAGGAGGGTCCTGAACAGAAAGTAAAATCCCATTTTTCAGGAGGGTCCTGAACAGAAAGTAAAGTCCCATTTTTCAGGAGGGTCCTGAACAGAAAGTAAAGTCCCATTTTTCAGGAGGGTCCTGAACAGAAAGTAAAATCCCATTTTTCAGGAGGGTCCTGGACAGAAAGTAAAATCCCATTTTTCAGGAGGGTCCTGAACAGAAAGTAAAATCCCATTTTTCAGGAGGGTCCTGAACAGAAAGTAAAGTCCCATTTTTCAGGAGGGTCCTGAACAGAAAGTAAAATCCCATTTTTCAGGAGGGTCCTGAACAGAAAGTAAAATCCCATTTTTCAGGAGGGTCCTGAACAGAAAGTAAAGTCCCATTTTTCAGGAGGGTCCTGAACAGAAAGTAAAGTCCCATTTTTCAGGAGGGTCCTGAACAGAAAGTAAAATCCCATTTTTCAGGAGGGTCCTGAACAGAAAGTAAAGTCCCATTTTTCAAGAGGGTCCTGAACAGAAAGTAAAGTCCCATTTTTTAGGAGGGTCCTGAACATAATGTAAAATCCCATTTTTCAGGAGGGTCCTGAACAGAAAGTAAAATCCCATTTTTCAAGAGGGTCCTGAATATAAAGTAAAATCCCATTTTTCAGGAGGGTCCTGAACAGAAAGTAAATTCCCATTTTTCAAGAGGGTCCTGAATATAAAGTAAAATCCCATTTTTCAGGAGGGTCCTAAACAGAAAGTAAAATCCCATTTTTCAGTAGGGTCCTGAACAGAAAGTAAAGTCCCATTTTTCAGGAGGGTCCTGAACATAAAGTAAAATCCCACTTTTCAGGAGGGTCCAGAACAGAAAGTAAAATCCCATTTTTCAGGAGGGTCCTGAACATAAAGTAAAATCCCATTTTTCAGGAGGGTCCTGAACAGAAAGTAAAGTCCCATTTTTCAGGAGGGTCCTGAACAGAAAGTAAAGTCCCATTTTTCAGGAGGGTCCTGAACATAAAGTAAAATCCCATTTTTCAGGAGGGTCCTGAACATAAAGTAAATTCCCATTTTTCAGGAGGGTCCTGGACAGAAAGTAAAATCCCATTTTTCAGGAGGGTCCTGAACAGAAAGTAAAGTCCCATTTTTCAGGAGGGTCCTGATCCCATTTTTCAGGAGGGTCCTGAACAGAAAGTAAAGTCCCATCTTTCAGGAGGGTCCTGAACAGAAAGTAAAGACCCATTTTTTAGGAGGGTCCTGAACAGAAAGTAAAGTCCCATTTTTCAGGAGGGTCCTGAACAGAAAGTAAAATCCCATTTTCAGGAGGGTCCTGAACAGAAAGTAAAGTCCCATTTTTCAGGAGAGTCCTGAACATAAAGTAAAATCCCATTTTTCAGGAGGGTCCTGAACAAAAATTAAATCCCATTTTTCAGGAGGGTCCTGAAAAGAAAGTAAATTCCCATTTTTCAGGAGGGTCCTGAACATAAAGTAAAATCCCATTTTTCAGGAGGGTCCTGAACAGAAAGTAAAATCCCATTTTTCAGGAGGGTCCTGAACATAAAGTAAAATCCCATTTTACAAGAGGGTCCTGAACAAAATGTAAATTCCCATTTTTCAGGAGGGTCCTGAACAGAAAGTAAATTCCCATTTTTCAGGAGGGTCCTGAACAGAAAGTAAAATCCCATTTTTCAGGAGGGTCCTGAACAGAAAGTAAAATCCCATTTTTCAGGAGGGTCCTGAACAGAAAGTAAAGTCCCATTTTTCAGGAGGGTCCTGAATAGAAAGTAAAGTCCCATTTTTCAGGAGGGTCCTGAACAGAAAGTAAAATCCCATTTTTTAGGAGGGTCCTGAACAGAAAGTAAAGTCCCATTTTTCAGGAGGGTCCTGAACAGAAAGTAAAATCCCATTTTTCAGGAGGGTCCTGAACAGAAAGTAAAATCCCATTTTTCAGGAGGGTCCTGAACAGAAAGTAAAGTCCCATTTTTCAGGAGGGTCCTGAACAGAAAGTAAAGTCCCATTTTTCAGGAGGGTCCTGAACAGAAAGTAAAATCCCATTTTTCAGGAGGGTCCTGAACAGAAAGTAAAGTCCCATTTTTCAGGAGGGTCCTGAACAGAAAGTAAAGTCCCATTTTTAAGGAGGGTCCTGAACATAATGTAAAATCCCATTTTTCAGGAGGGTCCTGAACAGAAAGTAAAATCCCATTTTTCAAGAGGGTCCTGAATATAAAGTAAAATCCCATTTTTCAGGAGGGTCCTGAACAGAAAGTAAATTCCCATTTTTCAAGAGGGTCCTGAATATAAAGTAAAATCCCATTTTTCAGGAGGGTCCTGAACAGAAAGTAAAATCCCATTTTTCAGGAGGGTCCTGAACAGAAAGTAAAGTCCCATTTTTCAGGAGGGTCCTGAACATAAAGTAAAATCCCACTTTTCAGGAGGGTCCAGAACAGAAAGTAAAATCCCATTTTTCAGGAGGGTCCTGAACAGAAAGTAAATTCCCATTTTTCAGGAGGGTCCTGAACATAAAGTAAAATCCCATTTTTCAGGAGGGTCCTGAACATAAAGTAAAATCCCATTTTTCAGGAGGGTCCTGAACAGAAAGCAAATTCCCATTTTTCAGGAAGGTCCTGAACATAAAGTAAATTCCCATTTTTCAGGAGGGTCCTGAACAGAAAGTAAAATCCCATTTTTCAGGAGGGTCCTGAACATAAAGTAAAATCCCATTTTTCAGGAGGGTCCTGAACATAAAGTAAAATCCCATTTTTCAAGAGGGTCCTGAACAGAAAGTAAAATCCCATTTTTCAGGAGGGTCCTGAACAGAAAGTAAAGTCCCATTTTTCAGGAGGGTCCTGAACAGAAAGTAAAATCCCATTTTTCAGGAGGGTCCTGAACAGAAAGTAAAATCCCATTTTTCAGGAGGGTCCTGATCCCATTTTTCAGGAGTGACCTGAACAGAAAGTAAAGTCCCATCTTTCAGGAGGGTCCTGAACAGAAAGTAAAGTCCCATTTTTCAGGAGGGTCCTAAACAGAAAGTAAATTCCCATTTTTCAGGAGGGTCCTGAAAAGAAAGTAAAATCCCATTTTTCAGGAGAGTCCTGAACAGAAAGTAAAGTCCCATTTTTCAGGAGGGTCCTGAACAGAAAGTAAAGTCCCATTTTTCAGGAGGGTCCTGAACATAAAGTAAAATCCCATTTTTCAGGAGGGTCCTGAACATAAAGTAAATTCCCATTTTTCAGGAGGGTCCTGGACAGAAAGTAAAATCCCATTTTTCAGGAGGGTCCTGAACAGAAAGTAAAGTCCCATTTTTCAGGAGGGTCCTGAACAGAAAGTAAAATCCCATTTTTCAGGAGGGTCCTGAACAGAAAGTAAAATCCCATTTTTCAGGAGGGTCCTGATCCCATTTTTCAGGAGGGTCCTGAACAGAAAGTAAAGTCCCATCTTTCAGGATGGTCCTGAATAGAAAGTAAAGTCCCATTTTTTAGGAGGGTCCTGAACAGAATGTAAAGTCCCATTTTTCAGGAGGGTCCTGAACAGAAAGTAAAATCCCATTTTCAGGAGGGTCCTGAACAGAAAGTAAAGTCCCATTTTTCAGGAGAGTCCTGAACATAAAGTAAAATCCCATTTTTCAGGAGGGTCCTGAACAAAAATAAAATCCCATTTTTCAGGAGGGTCCTGAACAGAAAGTAAATTCCCATTTTTCAGGAGGGTCCTGAACATAAAGTAAAATCCCATTTTTCAGGAGGGTCCTGAACAGAAAGTAAAATCCCATTTTTCAGGAGGGTCCTGAACATAAAGTAAAATCCCATTTTACAAGAGGGTCCTGAACAAAAAGTAAATTCCCATTTTTCAGGAGGGTCCTGAACAGAAAGTAAAATCCCATTTTTCAGGAGGGTCCTGAACAGAAAGTAAAGTCCCATTTTTCAGGAGGGTCCTGAACAGAAAGTAAAGTCCCATTTTTCAGGAGAGTCCTGAACATAAAGTAAAATCCCATTTTTCAGGAGGGTCCTGAACAGAAAGTAAATTCCCATTTTTCAGGAAGGTCCTGAACATAAAGTAAAATCCCATTTTTCCGGAGGGTCATGAACAGAAAGTAAAGTCCCATTTTTCAGGAGGGTCCTGAACAGAAAGAAAAGTCCCATTTTTCAGGAGGGTCCTGAACAGAAAGTAAATTCCCATTTTTCAGGAGGGTCCTGAACAGAAAGTAAAATCCCATTTTTCAGGAGGGTCCTGAACAGAAAGTAAAATCCCATTTTTCAGGAGGGTCCTGAACAGAAAGTAAAGTCCCATTTTTCAGGAGGGTCCTGAATAGAAAGTAAAGTCCCATTTTTCAGGAGGATCCTGAACAGAAAGTAAAATCCCATTTTTCAGGAGGGTCCTGAACAGAAAGTAAAGTCCCATTTTTCAGGAGGGTCCTGAACAGAAAGTAAAATCCCATTTTTCAGGAGGGTCCTGAACAGAAAGTAAAGTCCCATTTTTCAGGAGGGTCCTGAACAGAAAGTAAAGTCCCATTTTTCAGGAGGGTCCTGAACAGAAAGTAAAGTCCCATTTTTCAGGAGGGTCCTGAACAGAAAGTAAAATTCCATTTTTCAGGAGGGTCCTGAACAGAAAGTAAAGTCCCATTTTTCAGGAGGGTCCTGAACAGAAAGTAAAGTCCCATTTTTTAGGAGGGTCCTGAACATAATGTAAAATCCCATTTTTCAGGAGGGTCCTGAACAGAAAGTAAAATCCCATTTTTCAAGAGGGTCCTGAATATAAAGTAAAATCCCATTTTTCAGGAGGGTCCTGAACAGAAAGTAAATTCCCATTTTTCAAGAGGGTCCTGAATATAAAGTAAAATCCCATTTTTCAGGAGGGTCCTGAACAGAAAGTAAAATCCCATTTTTCAGGAGGGTCCTGAACAGAAAGTAAAGTCCCATTTTTCAGGAGGGTCCTGAACATAAAGTAAAATCCCACTTTTCAGGAGGGTCCAGAACAGAAAGTAAAATCCCATTTTTCAGGAGGGTCCTGAACAGAAAGTAAATTCCCATTTTTCAGGAGGGTCCTGAACATAAAGTAAAATCCCATTTTTCAGGAGGGTCCTGAACATAAAGTAAAATCCCATTTTTCAGGAGGGTCCTGAACAGAAAGTAAAGTCCCATTTTTCAGGAGGGTCCTGAACAGAAAGTAAAGTCCCATTTTTCAGGAGGGTCCTGAACATAAAGTAAAATCCCATTTTTCAGGAGGGTCCTGAACATAAAGTAAATTCCCATTTTTCAGGAGGGTCCTGGACAGAAAGTAAAATCCCATTTTTCAGGAGGGTCCTGAACAGAAAGTAAAGTCCCATTTTTCAGGAGGGTCCTGATCCCATTTTTCAGGAGGGTCCTGAACAGAAAGTAAAGTCCCATCTTTCAGGAGGGTCCTGAACAGAAAGTAAAGACCCATTTTTTAGGAGGGTCCTGAACAGAAAGTAAAGTCCCATTTTTCAGGAGGGTCCTGAACTGAAAGTAAAATCCCATTTTCAGGAGGGTCCTGAACAGAAAGTAAAGTCCCATTTTTCAGGAGAGTCCTGAACATAAAGTAAAATCCCATTTTTCAGGAGGGTCCTGAACAAAAATTAAATCCCATTTTTCAGGAGGGTCCTGAAAAGAAAGTAAATTCCCATTTTTCAGGAGGGTCCTGAACATAAAGTAAAATCCCATTTTTCAGGAGGGTCCTGAACAGAAAGTAAAATCCCATTTTTCAGGAGGGTCCTGAACATAAAGTAAAATCCCATTTTACAAGAGGGTCCTGAACAAAATATAAATTCCCATTTTTCAGGAGGGTCCTGAACAGAAAGTAAATTCCCATTTTTCAGGAGGGTCCTGAACAGAAAGTAAAATCCCATTTTTCAGGAGGGTCCTGAACAGAAAGTAAAATCCCATTTTTCAGGAGGGTCCTGAACAGAAAGTAAAGTCCCATTTTTCAGGAGGGTCCTGAATAGAAAGTAAAGTCCCATTTTTCAGGAGGGTCCTGAACAGAAAGTAAAATCCCATTTTTCAGGAGGGTCCTGAACAGAAAGTAAAGTCCCATTTTTTAGGAGGGTCCTGAACAGAAAGTAAAATCCCATTTTTCAGGAGGGTCCTGAACAGAAAGTAAAATCCCATTTTTCAGGAGGGTCCTGAACAGAAAGTAAAGTCCGATTTTTCAGGAGGGTCCTGAACAGAAAGTAAAGTCCCATTTTTCAGGAGGGTCCTGAACAGAAAGTAAAATCCCATTTTTCAGGAGGGTCCTGAACAGAAAGTAAAGTCCCATTTTTCAGGAGGGTCCTGAACAGAAAGTAAAGTCCCATTTTTAAGGAGGGTCCTGAACATAATGTAAAATCCCATTTTTCAGGAGGGTCCTGAACAGAAAGTAAAATCCCATTTTTCAAGAGGGTCCTGAATATAAAGTAAAATCCCATTTTTCAGGAGGGTCCTGAACAGAAAGTAAATTCCCATTTTTCAAGAGGGTCCTGAATATAAAGTAAAATCCCATTTTTCAGGAGGGTCCTGAACAGAAAGTAAAATCCCATTTTTCAGGAGGGTCCTGAACAGAAAGTAAAGTCCCATTTTTCAGGAGGGTCCTGAACATAAAGTAAAATCCCACTTTTCAGGAGGGTCCAGAACAGAAAGTAAAATCCCATTTTTCAGGAGGGTCCTGAACAGAAAGTAAATTCCCATTTTTCAGGAGGGTCCTGAACATAAAGTAAAATCCCATTTTTCAGGAGGGTCCTGAACATAAAGTAAAATCCCATTTTTCAGGAGGGTCCTGAACAGAAAGTAAAGTCCCATTTTTCAGGAGGGTCCTGAACAGAAAGTAAAGTCCCATTTTTCAGGAGGGTCCTGAACATAAAGTAAAATCCCATTTTTCAGGAGGGTCCTGAACATAAAGTAAATTCCCATTTTTCAGGAGGGTCCTGGACAGAAAGTAAAATCCCATTTTTCAGGAGGGTCCTGAACAGAAAGTAAAGTCCCATTTTTCAGGAGGGTCCTGAACAGAAAGTAAAATCCCATTTTTCAGGAGGGTCCTGAACAGAAAGTAAAGTCCCATTTTTCAGGAGGGTCCTGAACAGAAAGTAAAGTCCCATTTTTCAGGAGGGTCCTGAACAGAAAGTAAAATCCCATTTTTCAGGAGGGTCCTGAACAGAAAGTAAAGTCCCATTTTTCAGGAGGGTCCTGAACAGAAAGTAAAGTCCCATTTTTTAGGAGGGTCCTGAACATAATGTAAAATCCCATGTTTCAGGAGGGTCCTGAACAGAAAGTAAAATCCCATTTTTCAAGAGGGTCCTGAATATAAAGTAAAATCCCATTTTTCAGGAGGGTCCTGAACAGAAAGTAAATTCCCATTTTTCAAGAGGGTCCTGAATATAAAGTAAAATCCCATTTTTCAGGAGGGTCCTGAACAGAAAGTAAAATCCCATTTTTCAGGAGGGTCCTGAACAGAAAGTAAAGTCCCATTTTTCAGGAGGGTCCTGAACATAAAGTAAAATCCCACTTTTCAGGAGGGTCCAGAACAGAAAGTAAAATCCCATTTTTCAGGAGGGTCCTGAACAGAAAGTAAATTCCCATTTTTCAGGAGGGTCCTGAACATAAAGTAAAATCCCATTTTTCAGGAGGGTCCTGAACATAAAGTAAAATCCCATTTTTCAGGAGGGTCCTGAACAGAAAGTAAAGTCCCATTTTTCAGGAGGGTCCTGAACAGAAAGTAAAGTCCCATTTTTCAGGAGGGTCCTGAACATAAAGTAAAATCCCATTTTTCAGGAGGGTCCTGAACATAAAGTAAATTCCCATTTTTCAGGAGGGTCCTGGACAGAAAGTAAAATCCCATTTTTCAGGAGGGTCCTGAACAGAAAGTAAAGTCCCATTTTTCAGGAGGGTCCTGATCCCATTTTTCAGGAGGGTCCTGAACAGAAAGTAAAGTCCCATCTTTCAGGAGGGTCCTGAACAGAAAGTAAAGACCCATTTTTTAGGAGGGTCCTGAACAGAAAGTAAAGTCCCATTTTTCAGGAGGGTCCTGAACAGAAAGTAAAATCCCATTTTCAGGAGGGTCCTGAACAGAAAGTAAAGTCCCATTTTTCAGGAGAGTCCTGAACATAAAGTAAAATCCCATTTTTCAGGAGGGTCCTGAACAAAAATTAAATCCCATTTTTCAGGAGGGTCCTGAAAAGAAAGTAAATTCCCATTTTTCAGGAGGGTCCTGAACATAAAGTAAAATCCCATTTTTCAGGAGGGTCCTGAACAGAAAGTAAAATCCCATTTTTCAGGAGGGTCCTGAACATAAAGTAAAATCCCATTTTACAAGAGGGTCCTGAACAAAATGTAAATTCCCATTTTTCAGGAGGGTCCTGAAGAGAAAGTAAATTCCCATTTTTCAGGAGGGTCCTGAACAGAAAGTAAAATCCCATTTTTCAGGAGGGTCCTGAACAGAAAGTAAAATCCCATTTTTCAGGAGGGTCCTGAACAGAAAGTAAAGTCCCATTTTTCAGGAGGGTCCTGAATAGAAAGTAAAGTCCCATTTTTCAGGAGGGTCCTGAACAGAAAGTAAAATCCCATTTTTCAGGAGGGTCCTGAACAGAAAGTAAAGTCCCATTTTTCAGGAGGGTCCTGAACATAAAGTAAAATCCCATTTTTCAGTAGGGTCCTGAACAGAAAGTAAAATCCCATTTTTCAGGAGGGTCCTGAACAGAAAGTAAAGTCCCATTTTTCAGGAGGGTCCTGAACAGAAAGTAAAGTCCCATTTTTCAGGAGGGTCCTGAACAGAAAGTAAAATCCCATTTTTCAGGAGGGTCCTGAACAGAAAGTAAAGTCCCATTTTTCAGGAGGGTCCTGAACAGAAAGTAAAGTCCCATTTTTAAGGAGGGTCCTGAACATAATGTAAAATCCCATTTTTCAGGAGGGTCCTGAACAGAAAGTAAAATCCCATTTTTCAAGAGGGTCCTGAATATAAAGTAAAATCCCATTTTTCAGGAGGGTCCTGAACTTAAAGTAAATTCCCATTTTTCAAGAGGGTCCTGAATATAAAGTAAAATCCCATTTTTCAGGAGGGTCCTGAACAGAAAGTAAAATCCCATTTTTCAGGAGGGTCCTGAACAGAAAGTAAAGTCCCATTTTTCAGGAGGGTCCTGAACATAAAGTAAAATCCCACTTTTCAAGAGGGTCCAGAACAGAAAGTAAAATCCCATTTTTCAGGAGGGTCCTGAACAGAAAGTAAATTCCCATTTTTCAGGAGGGTCCTGAACATAAAGTAAAATCCCATTTTTCAGGAGGGTCCTGAACATAAAGTAAAATCCCATTTTTCAGGAGGGTCCTGAACAGAAAGTAAAGTCCCATTTTTCAGGAGGGTCCTGAACAGAAAGTAAAGTCCCATTTTTCAGGAGGGTCCTGAACATAAAGTAAAATCCCATTTTTCAGGAGGGTCCTGAACATAAAGTAAATTCCCATTTTTCAGGAGGGTCCTGGACAGAAAGTAAAATCCCATTTTTCAGGAGGGTCCTGAACAGAAAGTAAAGTCCCATTTTTCAGGAGGGTCCTGATCCCATTTTTCAGGAGGGTCCTGAACAGAAAGTAAAGTCCCATCTTTCAGGAGGGTCCTGAACAGAAAGTAAAGACCCATTTTTTAGGAGGGTCCTGAACAGAAAGTAAAGTCCCATTTTTCAGGAGGGTCCTGAACAGAAAGTAAAATCCCATTTTCAGGAGGGTCCTGAACAGAAAGTAAAGTCCCATTTTTCAGGAGAGTCCTGAACATAAAGTAAAATCCCATTTTTCAGGAGGGTCCTGAACAAAAATAAAATCCCATTTTTCAGGAGGGTCCTGAAAAGAAAGTAAATTCCCATTTTTCAGGAGGGTCCTGAACATAAAGTAAAATCCCATTTTTCAGGAGGGTCCTGAACAGAAAGTAAAATCCCATTTTTCAGGAGGGTCCTGAACATAAAGTAAAATCCCATTTTACAAGAGGGTCCTGAACAAAATGTAAATTCCCATTTTTCAGGAGGGTCCTGAACAGAAAGTAAAATCCCATTTTTCAGGAGGGTCCTGAACAGAAAGTAAAGTCCCATTTTTCAGGAGGGTCCTGAACAGAAAGTAAAGTCCCATTTTTCAGGAGAGTCCTGAACATAAAGTAAAATCCCATTTTTCAGGAGGGTCCTGAACAGAAAGTAAATTCCCATTTTTCAGGAAGGTCCTGAACATAAAGTAAAATCCCATTTTTCCGGAGGGTCATGAACAGAAAGTAAAGTCCCATTTTTCAGGAGGGTCCTGAACAGAAAGTAAAGTCCCATTTTTCAGGAGGGTCCTGAACAGAAAGTAAATTCCCATTTTTCAGGAGGGTCCTGAACAGAAAGTAAAATCCCATTTTTCAAGAGGGTCCTGAACAGAAAGTAAAATCCCATTTTTCAGGAGGGTCCTGAACAGAAAGTAAAGTCCCATTTTTCAGGAGGGTCCTGAATAGAAAGTAAAGTCCCATTTTTCAGGAGGATCCTGAACAGAAAGTAAAATCCCATTTTTCAGGAGGGTCCTGAACAGAAAGTAAAGTCCCATTTTTCAGGAGGGTCCTGAACAGAAAGTAAAATCCCATTTTTCAGGAGGGTCCTGAACAGAAAGTAAAATCCCATTTTTCAGGAGGGTCCTGAACAGAAAGTAAAGTCCCATTTTTCAGGAGGGTCCTGAACAAAAAGTAAAGTCCCATTTTTCAGGAGGGTCCTGAACAGAAAGTAAAATCCCATTTTTCAGGAGGGTCCTGAACAGAAAGTAAAGTCCCATTTTTCAGGAGGGTGCTGAACAGAAAGTAAAGTCCCATTTTTTAGGAGGGTCCTGAACATAATGTAAAATCCCATTTTTCAGGAGGGTCCTGAACAGAAAGTAAAATCCCATTTTTCAAGAGGGTCCTGAATATAAAGTAAAATCCCATTTTTCAGGAGGGTCCTGAACAGAAAGTAAATTCCCATTTTTCAAGAGGGTCCTGAATATAAAGTAAAATCCCATTTTTCAGGAGGGTCCTGAACAGAAAGTAAAATCCCATTTTTCAGGAGGGTCCTGAACAGAAAGTAAAGTCCCATTTTTCAGGAGGGTCCTGAACATAAAGTAAAATCCCACTTTTCAGGAGGGTCCAGAACAGAAAGTAAAATCCCATTTTTCAGGAGGGTCCTGAACAGAAAGTAAATTCCCATTTTTCAGGAGGGTCCTGAACATAAAGTAAAATCCCATTTTTCAGGAGGGTCCTGAACATAAAGTAAAATCCCATTTTTCAGGAGGGTCCTGAACAGAAAGTAAAGTCCCATTTTTCAGGAGGGTCCTGAACAGAAAGTAAAATCCCATTTTTCAGGAGGGTCCTGAACATAAAGTAAATTCCCATTTTTCAGGAGGGTCCTGGACAGAAAGTAAAATCCCATTTTTCAGGAGGGTCCTGAACAGAAAGTAAAGTCCCATTTTTAAGGAGGGTCCTGATCCCATTTTTCAGGAGGGTCCTGAACAGAAAGTAAAGTCCCATCTTTCAGGAGGGTCCTGAACAGAAAGTAAAGACCCATTTTTTAGGAGGGTCCTGAACAGAAAGTAAAGTCCCATTTTTCAGGAGGGTCCTGAACAGAAAGTAAAATCCCATTTTCAGGAGGGTCCTGAACAGAAAGTAAAGTCCCATTTTTCAGGAGAGTCCTGAACATAAAGTAAAATCCCATTTTTCAGGAGGGTCCTGAACAAAAATTAAATCCCATTTTTCAGGAGGGTCCTGAAAAGAAAGTAAATTCCCATTTTTCAGGAGGGTCCTGAACATAAAGTAAAATCCCATTTTTCAGGAGGGTCCTGAACAGAAAGTAAAATCCCATTTTTCAGGAGGGTCCTGAACATAAAGTAAAATCCCATTTTACAAGAGGGTCCTGAACAAAATATAAATTCCCATTTTTCAGGAGGGTCCTGAACAGAAAGTAAATTCCCATTTTTCAGGAGGGTCCTGAATAGAAAGTAAAGTCCCATTTTTCAGGAGGATCCTGAACAGAAAGTAAAATCCCATTTTTCAGGAGGGTCCTGAACAGAAAGTAAAGTCCCATTTTTCAGGAGGGTCCTGAACAGAAAGTAAAATCCCATTTTTCAGGAGGGTCCTGAACAGAAAGTAAAATCCCATTTTTCAGGAGGGTCCTGAACAGAAAGTAAAGTCCCATTTTTCAGGAGGGTCCTGAACAGAAAGTAAAGTCCCATTTTTCAGGAGGGTCCTGAACAGAAAGTAAAATCCCATTTTTCAGGAGGGTCCTGAACAGAAAGTAAAGTCCCATTTTTCAGGAGGGTCCTGAACAGAAAGTAAAGTCCCATTTTTTAGGAGGGTCCTGAACATAATGTAAAATCCCATTTTTCAGGAGGGTCCTGAACAGAAAGTAAAATCCCATTTTTCAAGAGGGTCCTGAATATAAAGTAAAATCCCATTTTTCAGGAGGGTCCTGAACAGAAAGTAAATTCCCATTTTTCAAGAGGGTCCTGAATATAAAGTAAAATCCCATTTTTCAGGAGGGTCCTGAACAGAAAGTAAAATCCCATTTTTCAGGAGGGTCCTGAACAGAAAGTAAAGTCCCATTTTTCAGGAGGGTCCTGAACATAAAGTAAAATCCCACTTTTCAGGAGGGTCCAGAACAGAAAGTAAAATCCCATTTTTCAGGAGGGTCCTGAACAGAAAGTAAATTCCCATTTTTCAGGAGGGTCCTGAACATAAAGTAAAATCCCATTTTTCAGGAGGGTCCTGAACATAAAGTAAAATCCCATTTTTCAGGAGGGTCCTGAACAGAAAGTAAAGTCCCATTTTTCAGGAGGGTCCTGAACAGAAAGTAAAGTCCCATTTTTCAGGAGGGTCCTGAACATAAAGTAAAATCCCATTTTTCAGGAGGGTCCTGAACATAAAGTAAATTCCCATTTTTCAGGAGGGTCCTGGACAGAAAGTAAAATCCCATTTTTCAGGAGGGTCCTGAACAGAAAGTAAAGTCCCATTTTTAAGGAGGGTCCTGATCCCATTTTTCAGGAGGGTCCTGAACAGAAAGTAAAGTCCCATCTTTCAGGAGGGTCCTGAACAGAAAGTAAAGACCCATTTTTTAGGAGGGTCCTGAACAGAAAGTAAAGTCCCATTTTTCAGGAGGGTCCTGAACAGAAAGTAAAATCCCATTTTTAGGAGGGTCCTGAACAGAAAGTAAAGTCCCATTTTTCAGGAGAGTCCTGAACATAAAGTAAAATCCCATTTTTCAGGAGGGTCCTGAACAAAAATTAAATCCCATTTTTCAAGAGGGTCCTGAAAAGAAAGTAAATTCCCATTTTTCAGGAGGGTCCTGAACATAAAGTAAAATCCCATTTTTCAGGAGGGTCCTGAACAGAAAGTAAAATCCCATTTTTCAGGAGGGTCCTGAACATAAAGTAAAATCCCATTTTACAAGAGGGTCCTGAACAAAATGTAAATTCCCATTTTACAGGAGGGTCCTGAACAGAAAGTAAATTCCCATTTTTCAGGAGGGTCCTGAACAGAAAGTAAAATCCCATTTTTCAGGAGGGTCCTGAACAGAAAGTAAAATCCCTATTTTCAGGAGGGTCCTGAACAGAAAGTAAAGTCCCATTTTTCAGGAGGGTCCTGAATAGAAAGTAAAGTCCCATTTTTCAGGAGGGTCCTGAACAGAAAGTAAAGTCCCATTTTTCAGGAGGGTCCTGAACAGAAAGTAAAATCCCATTTTTCAGGAGGGTCCTGAACAGAAAGTAAAATCCCATTTTTCAGGAGGGTCCTGAACAGAAAGTAAAGTCCCATTTTTCAGGAGGGTCCTGAACAGAAAGTAAAATCCCATTTTTCAGGAGGGTCCTGAACATAAAGTAAAATCCCATTTTACAAGAGGGTCCTGAACAAAATGTAAATTCCCATTTTTCAGGAGGGTCCTGAACAGAAAGTAAATTCCCATTTTTCAGGAGGGTCCTGAACAGAAAGTAAAATCCCATTTTTCAGGAGGGTCCTGAACAGAAAGTAAAATCCCATTTTTCAGGAGGGTCCTGAACAGAAAGTAAAGTCCCATTTTTCAGGAGGGTCCTGAATAGAAAGTAAAGTCCCATTTTTCAGGAGGGTCCTGAACAGAAAGTAAAATCCCATTTTTTTCAGGAGGGTCCTGAACAGAAAGTAAAGTCCCATTTTTCAGGAGGGTCCTGAACAGAAAGTAAAGTCCCATTTTTAAGGAGGGTCCTGAACATAATGTAAAATCCAATTTTTCAGGAGGGTCCTGAACAGAAAGTAAAATCCCATTTTTCAAGAGGGTCCTGAATATAAAGTAAAATCCCATTTTTCAGGAGGGTCCTGAACAGAAAGTAAATTCCCATTTTTCAAGAGGGTCCTGAATATAAAGTAAAATCCCATTTTTCAGGAGGGTCCTGAACAGAAAGTAAAATCCCATTTTTCAGGAGGGTCCTGAACAGAAAGTAAAGTCCCATTTTTCAGGAGGGTCCTGAACATAAAGTAAAATCCCACTTTTCAGGAGGGTCCAGAACAGAAAGTAAAATCCCATTTTT
The DNA here is from genome assembly GCA_030864215.1 of Capsicum pubescens. NCBI lineage: Eukaryota > Viridiplantae > Streptophyta > Magnoliopsida > Solanales > Solanaceae > Capsicum > Capsicum pubescens. The sequence goes on from CM061548.1 coordinate 415,692,878, forward strand.
CAGGAGGGTCCTGAACAGAAAGTAAATTCCCATTTTTCAGGAGGGTCCTGAACAAAAAGTAAAATCCCATTTTTCAGGAGGGTCCTGAACATAAAGTAAAATCCCATTTTTCAGGAGGGTCCTGAACAGAAAGTAAAGTCCCATTTTTCAGGAGGGTCCTGAACAGAAAGTAAAGTCCCATTTTTCAGGAGGGTCCTGAACATAAAGTAAAATCCCATTTTTCAGGAGGGTCCTGAACATAAAGTAAATTCCCATTTTTCAGGAGGGTCCTGGACAGAAAGTAAAATCCCATTTTTCAGGAGGGTCCTGAACAGAAAGTAAAGTCCCATTTTTCAGGAGAGTCCTGATCCCATTTTTCAGGAGGGTCCTGAACAGAAAGTAAAGTCCCATCTTTCAGGAGGGTCCTGAACAGAAAGTAAAGACCCATTTTTTAGGAGGGTCCTGAACAGAAAGTAAAGTCCCATTTTTCAGGAGGGTCCTGAACAGAAAGTAAAATCCCATTTTCAGGAGGGTCCTGAACAGAAAGTAAAGTCCCATTTTTCAGGAGAGTCCTGAACATAAAGTAAAATCCCATTTTTCAGGAGGGTCCTGAACAAAAATTAAATCCCATTTTTCAGGAGGGTCCTGAAAAGAAAGTAAATTCCCATTTTTCAGGAGGGTCCTGAACATAAAGTAAAATCCCATTTTTCAGGAGGGTCCTGAACAGAAAGTAAAATCCCATTTTTCAGGAGGGTCCTGAACATAAAGTAAAATCCCATTTTACAAGAGGGTCCTGAACAAAATGTAAATTCCCATTTTTCAGGAGGGTCCTGAACAGAAAGTAAATTCCCATTTTTCAGGAGGGTCCTGAATAGAAAGTAAAGTCCCATTTTTCAGGAGGATCCTGAACAGAAAGTAAAATCCCATTTTTCAGGAGGGTCCTGAACAGAAAGTAAAGTCCCATTTTTCAGGAGGGTCCTGAACAGAAAGTAAAATCCCATTTTTCAGGAGGGTCCTGAACAGAAAGTAAAATCCCATTTTTCAGGAGGGTCCTGAACAGAAAGTAAAGTCCCATTTTTCAGGAGGGTCCTGAACAGAAAGTAAAGTCCCATTTTTCAGGAGGGTCCTGAACAGAAAGTAAAATCCCATTTTTCAGGAGGGTCCTGAACAGAAAGTAAAGTCCCATTTTTCAGGAGGGTCCTGAACAGAAAGTAAAGTCCCATTTTTTAGGAGGGTCCTGAACATAATGTAAAATCCCATTTTTCAGGAGGGTCCTGAACAGAAAGTAAAATCCCATTTTTCAAGAGGGTCCTGAATATAAAGTAAAATCCCATTTTTCAGGAGGGTCCTGAACAGAAAGTAAATTCCCATTTTTCAAGAGGGTCCTGAATATAAAGTAAAATCCCATTTTTCAGGAGGGTCCTGAACAGAAAGTAAAATCCCATTTTTCAGGAGGGTCCTGAACAGAAAGTAAAGTCCCATTTTTCAGGAGGGTCCTGAACATAAAGTAAAATCCCACTTTTCAGGAGGGTCCAGAACAGAAAGTAAAATCCCATTTTTCAGGAGGGTCCTGAACAGAAAGTAAATTCCCATTTTTCAGGAGGGTCCTGAACATAAAGTAAAATCCCATTTTTCAGGAGGGTCCTGAACATAAAGTAAAATCCCATTTTTCAGGAGGGTCCTGAACAGAAAGTAAAGTCCCATTTTTCAGGAGGGTCCTGAACAGAAAGTAAAGTCCCATTTTTCAGGAGGGTCCTGAACATAAAGTAAAATCCCATTTTTCAGGAGGGTCCTGAACATAAAGTAAATTCCCATTTTTCAGGAGGGTCCTGGACAGAAAGTAAAATCCCATTTTTCAGGAGGGTCCTGAACAGAAAGTAAAGTCCCATTTTTAAGGAGGGTCCTGATCCCATTTTTCAGGAGGGTCCTGAACAGAAAGTAAAGTCCCATCTTTCAGGAGGGTCCTGAACAGAAAGTAAAGACCCATTTTTTAGGAGGGTCCTGAACAGAAAGTAAAGTCCCATTTTTCAGGAGGGTCCTGAACAGAAAGTAAAATCCCATTTTCAGGTGGGTCCTGAACAGAAAGTAAAGTCCCATTTTTCAGGAGAGTCCTGAACATAAAGTAAAATCCCATTTTTCAGGAGGGTCCTGAACAAAAATTAAATCCCATTTTTCAGGAGGGTCCTGAAAAGAAAGTAAATTCCCATTTTTCAGGAGGGTCCTGAACATAAAGTAAAATCCCATTTTTCAGGAGGGTCCTGAACAGAAAGTAAAATCCCATTTTTCAGGAGGGTCCTGAACATAAAGTAAAATCCCATTTTACAAGAGGGTCCTGAACAAAATGTAAATTCCCATTTTACAGGAGGGTCCTGAACAGAAAGTAAATTCCCATTTTTCAGGAGGGTCCTGAACAGAAAGTAAAATCCCATTTGTCAGGAGGGTCCTGAACAGAAAGTAAAATCCCATTTTTCAGGAGGGTCCTGAACAGAAAGTAAAGTCCCATTTTTCAGGAGGGTCCTGAATAGAAAGTAAAGTCCCATTTTTCAGGAGGGTCCTGAACAGAAAGTAAAATCCCATTTTTCAGGAGGGTCCTGAACAGAAAGTAAAGTCCCATTTTTCAGGAGGGTCCTGAACAGAAAGTAAAATCCCATTTTTCAGGAGGGTCCTGAACAGAAAGTAAAATCCCATTTTTCAGGAGGGTCCTGAACAGAAAGTAAAGTCCCATTTTTCAGGAGGGTCCTGAACAGAAAGTAAAATCCCATTTTTCAGGAGGGTCCTGAACATAAAGTAAAATCCCATTTTACAAGAGGGTCCTGAACAAAATGTAAATTCCCATTTTTCAGGAGGGTCCTGAACAGAAAGTAAATTCCCATTTTTCAGGAGGGTCCTGAACAGAAAGTAAAATCCCATTTTTCAGGAGGGTCCTGAACAGAAAGTAAAATCCCATTTTTCAGGAGGGTCCTGAACAGAAAGTAAAGTCCCATTTTTCAGGAGGGTCCTGAATAGAAAGTAAAGTCCCATTTTTCAGGAGGGTCCTGAACAGAAAGTAAAATCCCATTTTTCAGGAGGGTCCTGAACAGAAAGTAAAGTCCCATTTTTCAGGAGGGTCCTGAACAGAAAGTAAAGTCCCATTTTTAAGGAGGGTCCTGAACATAATGTAAAATCCAATTTTTCAGGAGGGTCCTGAACAGAAAGTAAAATCCCATTTTTCAAGAGGGTCCTGAATATAAAGTAAAATCCCATTTTTCAGGAGGGTCCTGAACAGAAAGTAAATTCCCATTTTTCAAGAGGGTCCTGAATATAAAGTAAAATCCCATTTTTCAGGAGGGTCCTGAACAGAAAGTAAAATCCCATTTTTCAGGAGGGTCCTGAACAGAAAGTAAAGTCCCATTTTTCAGGAGGGTCCTGAACATAAAGTAAAATCCCACTTTTCAGGAGGGTCCAGAACAGAAAGTAAAATCCCATTTTTCAGGAGGGTCCTGAACAGAAAGTAAATTCCCATTTTTCAGGAGGGTCCTGAACATAAAGTAAAATCCCATTTTTCAGGAGGGTCCTGAACATAAAGTAAAATCCCATTTTTCAGGAGGGTCCTGAACAGAAAGTAAAGTCCCATTTTTCAGGAGGGTCCTGAACAGAAAGTAAAGTCCCATTTTTCAGGAGGGTCCTGAACATAAAGTAAAATCCCATTTTTCAGGAGGGTCCTGAACATAAAGTAAATTCCCATTTTTCAGGAGGGTCCTGGACAGAAAGTAAAATCCCATTTTTCAGGAGGGTCCTGAACAGAAAGTAAAGTCCCATTTTTCAGGAGAGTCCTGATCCCATTTTTCAGGAGGGTCCTGAACAGAAAGTAAAGTCCCATCTTTCAGGAGGGTCCTGAACAGAAAGTAAAGACCCATTTTTTAGGAGGGTCCTGAACAGAAAGTAAAGTCCCATTTTTCAGGAGGGTCCTGAACAGAAAGTAAAATCCCATTTTCAGGAGGGTCCTGAACAGAAAGTAAAGTCCCATTTTTCAGGAGAGTCCTGAACATAAAGTAAAATCCCATTTTTCAGGAGGGTCCAGAACAAAAATAAAATCCCATTTTTCAGGAGGGTCCTGAAAAGAAAGTAAATTCCCATTTTTCAGGAGGGTCCTGAACATAAAGTAAAATCCCATTTTTCAGGAGGGTCCTGAACAGAAAGTAAAATCCCATTTTTCAGGAGGGTCCTGAACATAAAGTAAAATCCCATTTTACAAGAGGGTCCTGAACACAATGTAAATTCCCATTTTTCAGGAGGGTCCTGAACAGAAAGTAAAATCCCATTTTTCAGGAGGGTCCTGAACAGAAAGTAAAGTCCCATTTTTCAGGAAGGTCCTGAACAGAAAGTAAAGTCCCATTTTTCAGGAGAGTCCTGAACATAAAGTAAAATCCCATTTTTTAGGAGGGTCATGAACAGAAAGTAAAGTCCCATTTTTCAGGAGGGTCCTGAACAGAAAGTAAAGTCCCATTTTTCAGGAGGGTCCTGAACAGAAAGTAAATTCCCATTTTTCAGGAGGGTCCTGAACAGAAAGTAAAATCCCATTTTTCAGGAGGGTCCTGAACAGAAAGTAAAATCCCATTTTTCAGGAGGGTCCTGAACAGAAAGTAAAATCCCATTTTTCAGGAGGGTCCTGAACAGAAAGTAAAATCCCATTTTTCAGGAGGGTCCTGAACAGAAAGTAAAGTCCCATTTTTCAGGAGGGTCCTGAACAGAAAGTAAAGTCCCATTTTTCAGGAGGGTCCTGAACAGAAAGTAAAATCCCATTTTTCAGGAGGGTCCTGAACAGAAAGTAAAGTCCCATTTTTCAGGAGGGTCCTGAACAGAAAGTAAAGTCCCATTTTTAAGGAGGGTCCTGAACATAATGTAAAATCCCATTTTTCAGGAGGGTCCTGAACAGAAAGTAAAATCCCATTTTTCAAGAGGGTCCTGAATATAAAGTAAAATCCCATTTTTCAGGAGGGTCCTGAACAGAAAGTAAATTCCCATTTTTCAAGAGGGTCCTGAATATAAAGTAAAATCCCATTTTTCAGGAGGGTCCTGAACAGAAAGTAAAATCCCATTTTTCAGGAGGGTCCTGAACAGAAAGTAAAGTCCCATTTTTCAGGAGGGTCCTGAACATAAAGTAAAATCCCACTTTTCAGGAGGGTCCAGAACAGAAAGTAAAATCCCATTTTTAAGGAGGGTCCTGAACAGAAAGTAAATTCCCATTTTTCAGGAGGGTCCTGAACATAAAGTAAAATCCCATTTTTCAGGAGGGTCCTGAACATAAAGTAAAATCCCATTTTTCAGGAGGGTCCTGAACAGAAAGTAAAGTCCCATTTTTCAGGAGGGTCCTGAACAGAAAGTAAAGTCCCATTTTTCAGGAGGGTCCTGAACATAAAGTAAAATCCCATTTTTCAGGAGGGTCCTGAACATAAAGTAAATTCCCATTTTTCAGGAGGGTCCTGGACAGAAAGTAAAATCCCATTTTTCAGGAGGGTCCTGAACAGAAAGTAAAGTCCCATTTTTCAGGAGGGTCCTGATCCCATTTTTCAGGAGGGTCCTGAACAGAAAGTAAAGTCCCATCTTTCAGGAGGGTCCTGAACAGAAAGTAAAGACCCATTTTTTAGGAGGGTCCTGAACAGAAAGTAAAGTCCCATTTTTCAGGAGGGTCCTGAACAGAAAGTAAAATCCCATTTTCAGGAGGGTCCTGAACAGAAAGTAAAGTCCTATTTTTCAGGAGAGTCCTGAACATAAAGTAAAATCCCATTTTTCAGGAGGGTCCTGAACAAAAATAAAATCCCATTTTTCAGGAGGGTCCTGAAAAGAAAGTAAATTCCCATTTTTCAGGAGGGTCCTGAACATAAAGTAAAATCCCATTTTTCAGGAGGGTTCTGAACAGAAAGTAAAATCCCATTTTTCAGGAGGGTCCTGAACATAAAGTAAAATCCCATTTTACAAGAGGGTCCTGAACAAAATGTAAATTCCCATTTTTCAGGAGGGTCCTGAACAGAAAGTAAAATCCCATTTTTCAGGAGGGTCCTGAACAGAAAGTAAAGTCCCATTTTTCAGGAAGGTCCTGAACAGAAAGTAAAGTCCCATTTTTCAGGAGAGTCCTGAACATAAAGTAAAATCCCATTTTTTAGGAGGGTCATGAACAGAAAGTAAAGTCCCATTTTTCAGGAGGGTCCTGAACAGAAAGTAAAGTCCCATTTTTCAGGAGGGTCCTGAACAGAAAGTAAATTCCCATTTTTCAGGAGGGTCCTGAACAAATCCCATTTTTCAGGAGGGTCCTGAACAGAAAGTAAAATCCCAATTTTCAGGAGGGTCCTGAACAGAAAGTAAAGTCCCATTTTTCAGGAGGGTCCTGAACAGAAAGTAAAGTCCCATTTTTCAGGAGGGTCCTGAACAGAAAGTAAAGTCCCATTTTTCAGGAGGGTCCTGAACAGAAAGTAAAGTCCCATTTTTCAGGAGGGTCCTGAACAGAAAGTAAAATCCCATTTTTCAGGAGGGTCCTGAACAGAAAGTAAAGTCCCATTTTTCAGGAGGGTCCTGAACAGAAAGTAAAGTCCCATTTTTCAGGAGGGTCCTGAACATAATGTAAAATCCCATTTTTCAGGATGGTGCTGAACAGAAAGTAAAGTCCCATTTTTCAGGAGGGTCCTGAACATAAAGTAAAATCCCATTTTTCAGGAGGGTCCTGAATAGAAAGTAAAGTCCTATTTTTCAGGAGGGTCCTGAACATAAAGTAAAATCCCATATTTCAGGAGGGTCCTGAACAGAAAGTAAAATCCTATTTTTCAGGAGGGTCCTGAATAGAAAGTAAAGTCCCATTTTTCAGGAGGGTCCTGAACAGAAAGTAAATTCCCATTTTTCAGGAGGGTCCTGAATAGAAAGTAAAGTCCCATTTTTCAGGAGGATCCTGAACAGAAAGTAAAATCCCATTTTTCAGGAGGGTCCTGAACAGAAAGTAAAGTCCCATTTTTCAGGAGGGTCCTGAACAGAAAGTAAAATCCCATTTTTCAGGAGGGTCCTGAACAGAAAGTAAAATCCTATTTTTCAGGAGGGTCCTGAACAGAAAGTAAAGTCCCATTTTTCAGGAGGGTCCTGAACAGAAAGTAAAGTCCCATTTTTCAGGAGGGTCCTGAACAGAAAGTAAAATCCCATTTTTCAGGAGGGTCCTGAACAGAAAGTAAAGTCCCATTTTTCAGGAGGGTCCTGAACAGAAAGTAAAGTCCCATTTTTTAGGAGGGTCCTGAACATAATGTAAAATCCCATTTTTCAGGAGGGTCCTGAACAGAAAGTAAAATCCCATTTTTCAAGAGGGTCCTGAATATAAAGTAAAATCCCATTTTTCAGGAGGGTCCTGAACAGAAAGTAAATTCCCATTTTTCAAGAGGGTCCTGAATATAAAGTAAAATCCCATTTTTCAGGAGGGTCCTGAACAGAAAGTAAAATCCCATTTTTCAGGAGGGTCCTGAACAGAAAGTAAAGTCCCATTTTTCAGGAGGGTCCTGAACATAAAGTAAAATCCCACTTTTCAGGAGGGTCCAGAACAGAAAGTAAAATCCCATTTTTCAGGAGGGTCCTGAACAGAAAGTAAATTCCCATTTTTCAGGAGGGTCCTGAACATAAAGTAAAATCCCATTTTTCAGGAGGGTCCTGAACATAAAGTAAAATCCCATTTTTCAGGAGGGTCCTGAACAGAAAGTAAAGTCCCATTTTTCAGGAGGGTCCTGAACAGAAAGTAAAGTCCCATTTTTCAGGAGGGTCCTGAACATAAAGTAAAATCCCATTTTTCAGGAGGGTCCTGAACATAAAGTAAATTCCCATTTTTCAGGAGGGTCCTGGACAGAAAGTAAAATCCCATTTTTCAGGAGGGTCCTGAACAGAAAGTAAAGTCCCATTTTTAAGGAGGGTCCTGATCCCATTTTTCAGGAGGGTCCTGAACAGAAAGTAAAGTCCCATCTTTCAGGAGGGTCCTGAACAGAAAGTAAAGACCCATTTTTTAGGAGGGTCCTGAACAGAAAGTAAAGTCCCATTTTTCAGGAGGGTCCTGAACAGAAAGTAAAATCCCATTTTCAGGTGGGTCCTGAACAGAAAGTAAAGTCCCATTTTTCAGGAGAGTCCTGAACATAAAGTAAAATCCCATTTTTCAGGAGGGTCCTGAACAAAAATTAAATCCCATTTTTCAGGAGGGTCCTGAAAAGAAAGTAAATTCCCATTTTTCAGGAGGGTCCTGAACATAAAGTAAAATCCCATTTTTCAGGAGGGTCCTGAACAGAAAGTAAAATCCCATTTTTCAGGAGGGTCCTGAACATAAAGTAAAATCCCATTTTACAAGAGGGTCCTGAACAAAATGTAAATTCCCATTTTACAGGAGGGTCCTGAACAGAAAGTAAATTCCCATTTTTCAGGAGGGTCCTGAACAGAAAGTAAAATCCCATTTGTCAGGAGGGTCCTGAACAGAAAGTAAAATCCCATTTTTCAGGAGGGTCCTGAACAGAAAGTAAAGTCCCATTTTTCAGGAGGGTCCTGAATAGAAAGTAAAGTCCCATTTTTCAGGAGGGTCCTGAACAGAAAGTAAAATCCCATTTTTCAGGAGGGTCCTGAACAAAAAGTAAAGTCCCATTTTTCAGGAGGGTCCTGAACAGAAAGTAAAATCCCATTTTTCAGGAGGGTCCTGAACAGAAAGTAAAATCCCATTTTTCAGGAGGGTCCTGAACAGAAAGTAAAGTCCCATTTTTCAGGAGGGTCCTGAACAGAAAGTAAAATCCCATTTTTCAGGAGGGTCCTGAACATAAAGTAAAATCCCATTTTACAAGAGGGTCCTGAACAAAATGTAAATTCCCATTTTTCAGGAGGGTCCTGAACAGAAAGTAAATTCCCATTTTTCAGGAGGGTCCTGAACAGAAAGTAAAATCCCATTTTTCAGGAGGGTCCTGAACAGAAAGTAAAATCCCATTTTTCAGGAGGGTCCTGAACAGAAAGTAAAGTCCCATTTTTCAGGAGGGTCCTGAATAGAAAGTAAAGTCCCATTTTTCAGGAGGGTCCTGAACAGAAAGTAAAATCCCATTTTTCAGGAGGGTCCTGAACAGAAAGTAAAGTCCCATTTTTCAGGAGGGTCCTGAACAGAAAGTAAAGTCCCATTTTTAAGGAGGGTCCTGAACATAATGTAAAATCCAATTTTTCAGGAGGGTCCTGAACAGAAAGTAAAATCCCATTTTTCAAGAGGGTCCTGAATATAAAGTAAAATCCCATTTTTCAGGAGGGTCCTGAACAGAAAGTAAATTCCCATTTTTCAAGAGGGTCCTGAATATAAAGTAAAATCCCATTTTTCAGGAGGGTCCTGAACAGAAAGTAAAATCCCATTTTTCAGGAGGGTCCTGAACAGAAAGTAAAGTCCCATTTTTCAGGAGGGTCCTGAACATAAAGTAAAATCCCACTTTTCAGGAGGGTCCAGAACAGAAAGTAAAATCCCATTTTTCAGGAGGGTCCTGAACAGAAAGTAAATTCCCATTTTTCAGGAGGGTCCTGAACATAAAGTAAAATCCCATTTTTCAGGAGGGTCCTGAACATAAAGTAAAATCCCATTTTTCAGGAGGGTCCTGAACAGAAAGTAAAGTCCCATTTTTCAGGAGGGTCCTGAACATAAAGTAAAGTCCCATTTTTCAGGAGGGTCCTGGACAGAAAGTAAAATCCCATTTTTCAGGAGGGTCCTGAACAGAAAGTAAAGTCCCATTTTTCAGGAGAGTCCTGATCCCATTTTTCAGGAGGGTCCTGAACAGAAAGTAAAGTCCCATCTTTCAGGAGGGTCCTGAACAGAAAGTAAAGACCCATTTTTTAGGAGGGTCCTGAACAGAAAGTAAAGTCCCATTTTTCAGGAGGGTCCTGAACAGAAAGTAAAATCCCATTTTCAGGAGGGTCCTGAACAGAAAGTAAAGTCCCATTTTTCAGGAGAGTCCTGAACATAAAGTAAAATCCCATTTTTCAGGAGGGTCCAGAACAAAAATAAAATCCCATTTTTCAGGAGGGTCCTGAAAAGAAAGTAAATTCCCATTTTTCAGGAGGGTCCTGAACATAAAGTAAAATCCCATTTTTCAGGAGGGTCCTGAACAGAAAGTAAAATCCCATTTTTCAGGAGGGTCCTGAACATAAAGTAAAATCCCATTTTACAAGAGGGTCCTGAACACAATGTAAATTCCCATTTTTCAGGAGGGTCCTGAACAGAAAGTAAAATCCCATTTTTCAGGAGGGTCCTGAACAGAAAGTAAAGTCCCATTTTTCAGGAAGGTCCTGAACAGAAAGTAAAGTCCCATTTTTCAGGAGAGTCCTGAACATAAAGTAAAATCCCATTTTTTAGGAGGGTCATGAACAGAAAGTAAAGTCCCATTTTTCAGGAGGGTCCTGAACAGAAAGTAAAGTCCCATTTTTCAGGAGGGTCCTGAACAGAAAGTAAATTCCCATTTTTCAGGAGGGTCCTGAACAGAAAGTAAAATCCCATTTTTCAGGAGGGTCCTGAACAGAAAGTAAAATCCCATTTTTCAGGAGGGTCCTGAACAGAAAGTAAAATCCCATTTTTCAGGAGGGTCCTGAACAGAAAGTAAAATCCCATTTTTCAGGAGGGTCCTGAACAGAAAGTAAAGTCCCATTTTTCAGGAGGGTCCTGAACAGAAAGTAAAGTCCCATTTTTCAGGAGGGTCCTGAACAGAAAGTAAAATCCCATTTTTCAGGAGGGTCCTGAACAGAAAGTAAAGTCCCATTTTTCAGGAGGGTCCTGAACAGAAAGTAAAGTCCCATTTTTAAGGAGGGTCCTGAACATAATGTAAAATCCCATTTTTCAGGAGGGTCCTGAACAGAAAGTAAAATCCCATTTTTCAAGAGGGTCCTGAATATAAAGTAAAATCCCATTTTTCAGGAGGGTCCTGAACAGAAAGTAAATTCCCATTTTTCAAGAGGGTCCTGAATATAAAGTAAAATCCCATTTTTCAGGAGGGTCCTGAACAGAAAGTAAAATCCCATTTTTCAGGAGGGTCCTGAACAGAAAGTAAAGTCCCATTTTTCAGGAGGGTCCTGAACATAAAGTAAAATCCCACTTTTCAGGAGGGTCCAGAACAGAAAGTAAAATCCCATTTTTCAGGAGGGTCCTGAACAGAAAGTAAATTCCCATTTTTCAGGAGGGTCCTGAACATAAAGTAAAATCCCATTTTTCAGGAGGGTCCTGAACATAAAGTAAAATCCCATTTTTCAGGAGGGTCCTGAACAGAAAGTAAAGTCCCATTTTTCAGGAGGGTCCTGAACAGAAAGTAAAGTCCCATTTTTCAGGAGGGTCCTGAACATAAAGTAAAATCCCATTTTTCAGGAGGGTCCTGAACATAAAGTAAATTCCCATTTTTCAGGAGGGTCCTGGACAGAAAGTAAAATCCCATTTTTCAGGAGGGTCCTGAACAGAAAGTAAAGTCCCATTTTTCAGGAGGGTCCTGATCCCATTTTTCAGGAGGGTCCTGAACAGAAAGTAAAGTCCCATCTTTCAGGAGGGTCCTGAACAGAAAGTAAAGACCCATTTTTTAGGAGGGTCCTGAACAGAAAGTAAAGTCCCATTTTTCAGGAGGGTCCTGAACAGAAAGTAAAATCCCATTTTCAGGAGGGTCCTGAACAGAAAGTAAAGTCCTATTTTTCAGGAGAGTCCTGAACATAAAGTAAAATCCCATTTTTCAGGAGGGTCCTGAACAAAAATAAAATCCCATTTTTCAGGAGGGTCCTGAAAAGAAAGTAAATTCCCATTTTTCAGGAGGGTCCTGAACATAAAGTAAAATCCCATTTTTCAGGAGGGTTCTGAACAGAAAGTAAAATCCCATTTTTCAGGAGGGTCCTGAACATAAAGTAAAATCCCATTTTACAAGAGGGTCCTGAACAAAATGTAAATTCCCATTTTTCAGGAGGGTCCTGAACAGAAAGTAAAATCCCATTTTTCAGGAGGGTCCTGAACAGAAAGTAAAGTCCCATTTTTCAGGAAGGTCCTGAACAGAAAGTAAAGTCCCATTTTTCAGGAGAGTCCTGAACATAAAGTAAAATCCCATTTTTTAGGAGGGTCATGAACAGAAAGTAAAGTCCCATTTTTCAGGAGGGTCCTGAACAGAAAGTAAAGTCCCATTTTTCAGGAGGGTCCTGAACAGAAAGTAAATTCCCATTTTTCAGGAGGGTCCTGAACAGAAAGTAAAATCCCATTTTTCAGGAGGGTCCTGAACAGAAAGTAAAATCCCAATTTTCAGGAGGGTCCTGAACAGAAAGTAAAGTCCCATTTTTCAGGAGGGTCCTGAACAGAAAGTAAAGTCCCATTTTTCAGGAGGGTCCTGAACAGAAAGTAAAGTCCCATTTTTCAGGAGGGTCCTGAACAGAAAGTAAAGTCCCATTTTTCAGGAGGGTCCTGAACAGAAAGTAAAATCCCATTTTTCAGGAGGGTCCTGAACAGAAAGTAATGTTCCATTTTTCAGGAGGGTCCTGAACAGAAAGTAAAGTCCCATTTTTCAGGAGGGTCCTGAACATAATGTAAAATCCCATTTTTCAGGATGGTGCTGAACAGAAAGTAAAGTCCCATTTTTCAGGAGGGTCCTGAACATAAAGTAAAATCCCATTTTTCAGGAGGGTCCTGAATAGAAAGTAAAGTCCTATTTTTCAGGAGGGTCCTGAACATAAAGTAAAATCCCATATTTCAGGAGGGTCCTGAACAGAAAGTAAAATCCTATTTTTCAGGAGGGTCCTGAACAGAAAGTAAAATCTCATTTTTCATGAGGGTCCTGAACAGAAAGTAAAATCCCATTTTTCAGGAGGGTCCTGATCCCATTTTTCAGGAGGGTCCTGAACAGAAAGTAAAGTCCCATCTTTCAGGAGGGTCCTGAACAGAAAGTAAAGTCCCATTTTTTAGGATGGTCCTGAACAGAAAGTAAAGTCCCATTTTTCAGGAGGGTCCTGAACTGAAAGTAAAATCCCATTTTCAGGAGGGTCCTGAACAGAAAGTAAAGTCCCATTTTTCAGGAGGGTCCTGAACATAAAGTAAAATCCCATTTTTCAGGAGGGTCCTGAACAGAAAGTAAAGTCCCATTTTTCAGGAGGGTCCAGAACAGAAAGTAAAGTCCCATTTTTCAGGAGGGTCCTGAACATAAAGTAAAATCCCATTTTTCAGGAGGGTCCTGAATATAAAGTAAATTCCCATTTTTCAGGAGGGTCCTGGACAGAAAGTAAAATCCCATTTTTCAGGAGGGTCCTGAACAGAAAGTAAAGTCCCATTTTTCAGGAGGGTCCTGAAAAGAAAGTAAAATCCCATTTTTCAGGAGGGTCCTGAACAGAAAGTAAAATCCCATTTTTCAGGAGGGTCCTGATCCCATTTTTCAGGAGGGTCCTGAACAGAAAGTAAAGTCCCATCTTTCAGGAGGGTCCTGAACAGAAAGTAAATTCCCATTTTTCAAGAGGGTCCTGAATATAAAGTAAAATCCCATTTTTCAGGAGGGTCCTGAACAGAAAGTAAAATCCCATTTTTCAGGAGGGTCCTGAACAGAAAGTAAAGTCCCATTTTTCAGGAGGGTCCTGAACATAAAGTAAAATCCCACTTTTCAGGAGGGTCCAGAACAGAAAGTAAAATCCCATTTTTCAGGAGGGTCCTGAACAGAAAGTAAATTCCCATTTTTCAGGAGGGTCCTGAGCATAAAGTAAAATCCCATTTTTCAGGAGGGTCCTGAACATAAAGTAAAATCCCATTTTTCAGGAGGGTCCTGAACAGAAAGTAAAGTCCCATTTTTCAGGAGGGTCCTGAACAGAAAGTAAAGTCCCATTTTTCAGGAGGGTCCTGAACATAAAGTAAAATCCCATTTTTCAGGAGGGTCCTGAACATAAAGTAAATTCCCATTTTTCAGGAGGGTCCTGGACAGAAAGTAAAATCCCATTTTTCAGGAGGGTCCTGAACAGAAAGTAAAGTCCCATTTTTCAGGAGGGTCCTGATCCCATTTTTCAGGAGGGTCCTGAACAGAAAGTAAAGTCCCATCTTTCAGGAGGGTCCTGAACAGAAAGTAAAGACCCATTTTTTAGGAGGGTCCTGAACAGAAAGTAAAGTTCCATTTTTCAGGAGGGTCCTGAACAGAAAGTAAAATCCCATTTTCAGGAGGGTCCTGAACAGAAAGTAAAGTCCCATTTTTCAGGAGAGTCCTGAACATAAAGTAAAATCCCATTTTTCAGGAGGGTCCTGAACAAAAATAAAATCCCATTTTTTAGGAGGGTCCTGAACAGAAAGTAAATTCCCATTTTTCAGGAGGGTCCTGAACATAAAGTAAAATCCCATTTTTCAGGAGGGTCCTGAACAGAAAGTAAAATCCCATTTTTCAGGAGGGTCCTGAACATAAAGTAAAATCCCATTTAACAAGAGGGTCCTGAACAAAATGTAAATTCCCATTTTTCAGGAGGGTCCTGAACAGAAAGTAAAATCCCATTTTTCAGGAGGGTCCTGAACAGAAAGTAAAGTCCCATTTTTCAGGAGGGTCCTGAACAGAAAGTAAAGTCCCATTTTTCAGGAGAGTCCTGAACATAAAGTAAAATCCCATTTTTTAGGAGGGTCATGAACAGAAAGTAAAGTCCCATTTTTCAGGAGAGTCCTGAACAGAAAGTAAAGTCCCATTTTTCAGGAGGGTCCTGAACAGAAAGTAAATTCCCATTTTTCAGGAGGGTCCTGAACAGAAAGTAAAATCCCATTTTTCATGAGGGTCCTGAACAGAAAGTAAAATCCCATTTTTCAGGAGGGTCCTGAACAGAAAGTAAAGTCCCATTTTTAAGGAGGGTCCTGAACAGAAAGTAAAGTCCCATTTTTCAGGAGGGTCCTGAACAGAAAGTAAAGTCCCATTTTTCAGGAGGGTCCTGAACAGAAAGTAAAGTCCCATTTTTCAGGAGGGTCCTGAACAGAAAGTAAAATCCCACTTTTCAGGAGGGTCCAGAACAGAAAGTAAAATCCCATTTTTCAGGAGGGTCCTGAACAGAAAGTAAATTCCCATTTTTCAGGAGGGTCCTGAGCATAAAGTAAAATCCCATTTTTCAGGAGGGTCCTGAACATAAAGTAAAATCCCATTTTTCAGGAGGGTCCTGAACAGAAAGTAAAGTCCCATTTTTCAGGAGGGTCCTGAACAGAAAGTAAAGTCCCATTTTTCAGGAGGGTCCTGAACATAAAGTAAAATCCCATTTTTCAGGAGGGTCCTGAACATAAAGTAAATTCCCATTTTTCAGGAGGGTCCTGGACAGAAAGTAAAATCCCATTTTTCAGGAGGGTCCTGAACAGAAAGTAAAGTCCCATTTTTCAGGAGGGTCCTGATCCCATTTTTCAGGAGGGTCCTGAACAGAAAGTAAAGTCCCATCTTTCAGGAGGGTCCTGAACAGAAAGTAAAGACCCATTTTTTAGGAGGGTCCTGAACAGAAAGTAAAGTCCCATTTTTCAGGAGGGTCCTGAACAGAAAGTAAAATCCCATTTTCAGGAGGGTCCTGAACAGAAAGTAAAGTCCCATTTTTCAGGAGAGTCCTGAACATAAAGTAAAATCCCATTTTTCAGGAGGGTCCTGAACAAAAATAAAATCCCATTTTTCAGGAGGGTCCTGAACAGAAAGTAAATTCCCATTTTTCAGGAGGGTCCTGAACATAAAGTAAAATCCCATTTTTCAGGAGGGTCCTGAACAGAAAGTAAAATCCCATTTTTCAGGAGGGTCCTGAACATAAAGTAAAATCCCATTTAACAAGAGGGTCCTGAACAAAATGTAAATTCCCATTTTTCAGGAGGGTCCTGAACAGAAAGTAAAATCCCATTTTTCAGGAGGGTCCTGAACAGAAAGTAAAGTCCCATTTTTCAGGAGGGTCCTGAACAGAAAGTAAAGTCCCATTTTTCAGGAGAGTCCTGAACATAAAGTAAAATCCCATTTTTTAGAAGGGTCATGAACAGAAAGTAAAGTCCCATTTTTCAGGAGGGTCCTGAACAGAAAGTAAAGACCCATTTTTCAGGAGGGTCCTGAACAGAAAGTAAATTCCCATTTTTCAGGAGGGTCCTGAACAGAAAGTAAAATCCCATTTTTCATGAGGGTCCTGAACAGAAAGTAAAATCCCATTTTTCAGGAGGGTCCTGAACAGAAAGTAAAGTCCCATTTTTCAGGAGGGTCCTGAACAGAAAGTAAAGTCCCATTTTTCAGGAGGGTCCTGAACAGAAAGTAAAGTCCCATTTTTCAGGAGGGTCCTGAACAGAAAGTAAAGTCCCATTTTTCAGGAGGGTCCTGAACAGAAAGTAAAATCCCATTTTTCAGGAGGGTCCTGAACAGAAAGTAAAGTCCCATTTTTCAGGAGGGTCCTGAACAGAAAGTAAAGTCCCATTTTTCAGGAGGGTCCTGAACATAATGTAAAATCCCATTTTTCAGGAGGGTGCTGAACAGAAAGTAAAGTCCCATTTTTCAGGAGGGTCCTGAACATAAAGTAAAATCCCATTTTTCAGGAGGGTCCTGAATAGAAAGTAAAGTCCTATTTTTCAGGAGGGTCCTGAACATAAAGTAAAATCCCATATTTCAGGAGGGTCCTGAACAGAAAGTAAAATCCTATTTTTCAGGAGGGTCCTGAACAGAAAGTAAAATCTCATTTTTCAGGAGGGTCCTGAACAGAAAGTAAAATCCCATTTTTCAGGAGGGTCCTGATCCCATTTTTCAGGAGGGTCCTGAACAGAAAGTAAAGTCCCATCTTTCAGGAGGGTCCTGAACAGAAAGTAAAGTCCCATTTTTTAGGAGGGTCCTGAACAGAAAGTAAAGTCCCATTTTTCAGGAGGGTCCTGAACTGAAAGTAAAATCCCATTTTCAGGAGGTTCCTGAACAGAAAGTAAAGTCCCATTTTTCAGGAGGGTCCTGGACATAAAGTAAAATCCCATTTTTCAGGAGGGTCCTGAACAGAAAGTAAAGTCCCATTTTTCAGGAGGGTCCTGAACAGAAAGTAAAGTCCCATTTTTCAGGAGGGTCATGAACATAAAGTAAAATCCCATTTTTCAGGAGGGTCCTGAATATAAAGTAAATTCCCATTTTTCAGGAGGGTCCTGGACAGAAAGTAAAATCCCATTTTTCAGGAGGGTCCTGAACAGAAAGTAAAGTCCCATTTTTCAGGAGGGTCCTGAAAAGAAAGTAAAATCCCATTTTTCAGGAGGGTCCTGAACAGAAAGTAAAATCCCATTTTTCAGGAGGGTCCTGATCCCCTTTTTCAGGAGGGTCCTGAACAGAAAGTAAAGTCCCATCTTTCAGGAGGGTCCTGAACAGAAAGTAAAGTCCCATTTTTTAGGAGGGTCCTGAACAGAAAATAAAATCCCATTTTCAGGAGGGTCCTAAACAGAAAGTAAAGTCCCATTTTTCAGGAGAGTCCTGAACATAAAGTAAAATCCCATTTTTCAGGAGGGTCCTGAACAAAAATAAAATCCCATTTTTCAGGAGGGTCCTGAACAGAAAGTAAATTCCCATTTTTCAGGAGGGTCCTGAACATAAAGTAAAATCCCATTTTTCAGGAGGGTCCTGAACAGAAAGTAAAATCCCATTTTTCAGGAGGGTCCTGAACATAAAGTAAAATCCCATTCTACAAGAGGGTCCTGAACAAAAAGTAAATTCCCATTTTTCAGGAGGGTCCTGAACAGAAAGTAAAATCCCATTTTTCAGGAGGGTCCTGATCCCATTTTTCAGGAGGGTCCTGAACAGAAAGTAAAATCCCATTTTCAGGAGGGTCCTGAACAGAAAGTAAAGTCCCATTTTTCAGGAGAGTCCTGAACATAAAGTAAAATCCCATTTTTCAGGAGGGTCCTGAACAAAAATAATATCCCATTTTTCAGGAGGGTCCTGAACAGAAAGTAAATTCCCATTTTTCAGGAGGGTCCTGAACATAAAGTAAAATCCCATTTTTCAGGAGGGTCCTGAACAGAAAGTAAAATCCCATTTTTCAGGAGGGTCCTGAACATAAAGTAAAATCCCATTTTACAAGAGGGTCCTGAACAAAATGTAAATTCCCATTTTTCAGGAGGGTCCTGAACAGAAAGTAAAATCCCATTTTTCAGGAGGGTCCTGAACAGAAAGTAAAGTCCCATTTTTCAGGAGGGTCCTGAACAGAAAGTAAAGTCCCATTTTTCAGGAGAGTCCTGAACATAAAGTAAAATCCCATTTTTCAGGAGGGTCCTGAACAGAAAGTAAATTCCCATTTTTCAGGAGGGTCCTGAACATAAAGTAAAATCCCATTTTTCCGGAGGGTCATGAACAGAAAGTAAAGTCCCATTTTTCAGGAGGGTCCTGAACAGAAAGTAAAGTCCCATTTTTCAGGAATGTCCTGAACAGAAAGTAAAGTCCCATTTTTCAGGAGGGTCCTGAACATAAAGTAAAATCCCATTTTTCAGGAGGGTCCTGAACAGAAAGTAAAGTCCCATTTTTCAGGAGGGTCCTGAACAGAAAGTAAAGTCCCATTTTTCAGGAGGGTCCTGAACATAAAGTAAAATCCCATTTTTTAGGAGGGTCCTGAATATAAAGTAAATTCCCATTTTTCAGGAGGGTCCTGGACAGAAAGTAAAATCCCATTTTTCAGGAGGGTCCTGAACAGAAAGTAAAGTCCCATTTTTCAGGAGGGTCCTGAAAAGAAAGTAAAATCCCATTTTTCAGGAGGGTCCTGAACAGAAAGTAAAATCCCATTTTTCAGGAGGGTCCTGATCCCCTTTTTCAGGAGGGTCCTGAACAGAAAGTAAAGTCCCATCTTTCAGGAGGGTCCTGAACAGAAAGTAAAGTCCCATTTTTTAGGAGGGTCCTGAACAGAAAATAAAATCCCATTTTCAGGAGGGTCCTAAACAGAAAGTAAAGTCCCATTTTTCAGGAGAGTCCTGAACATAAAGTAAAATCCCATTTTTCAGGAAGGTCCTGAACAAAAATAAAATCCCATTTTTCAGGAGGGTCCTGAACAGAAAGTAAATTCCCATTTTTCAGGAGGGTCCTGAACATAAAGTAAAATCCCATTTTTCAGGAGGGTCCTGAACAGAAAGTAAAATCCCATTTTTCAGGAGGGTCCTGAACATAAAGTAAAATCCCATTTTACAAGAGGGTCCTGAACAAAAAGTAAATTCCCATTTTTCAGGAGGGTCCTGAACAGAAAGTAAAATCCCATTTTTCAGGAGGGTCCTGATCCCATTTTTCAGGAGGGTCCTGAACAGAAAGTAAAATCCCATTTTCAGGAGGGTCCTGAACAGAAAGTAAAGTCCCATTTTTCAGGAGAGTCCTGAACATAAAGTAAAATCCCATTTTTCAGGAGGGTCCTGAACAAAAATAATATCCCATTTTTCAGGAGGGTCCTGAACAGAAAGTAAATTCCCATTTTTCAGGAGGGTCCTGAACATAAAGTAAAATCCCATTTTTCAGGAGGGTCCTGAACAGAAAGTAAAATCCCATTTTTCAGGAGGGTCCTGAACATAAAGTAAAATCCCATTTTACAAGAGGGTCCTGAACAAAATGTAAATTCCCATTTTTCAGGAGGGTCCTGAACAGAAAGTAAAATCCCATTTTTCAGGAGGGTCCTGAACAGAAAGTAAAGTCCCATTTTTCAGGAGGGTCCTGAACAGAAAGTAAAGTCCCATTTTTCAGGAGAGTCCTGAACATAAAGTAAAATCCCATTTTTCAGGAGGGTCCTGAACAGAAAGTAAATTCCCATTTTTCAGGAGGGTCCTGAACATAAAGTAAAATCCCATTTTTCCGGAGGGTCATGAACAGAAAGTAAAGTCCCATTTTTCAGGAGGGTCCTGAACAGAAAGTAAAGTCCCATTTTTCAGGAGGGTCCTGAACAGAAAGTAAAGTCCCATTTTTCAGGAGGGTCCTGAACATAAAGTAAAATCCCATTATTCAGGAGGGTCCTGAACAGAAAGTAAATTCCCATTTTTCAGGAGGGTCCTGAACAGAAAGTAAAATCCCATTTTTCAGGAGGGTCCTGATCCCATTTTTCAGGAGGGTCCTGAACAGAAAGTAAAATCCCATTTTCAGGAGGGTCCTGAACAGAAAGTAAAGTCCCATTTTTCAGGAGAGTCCTGAACATAAAGTAAAATCCCATTTTTCAGGAGGGTCCTGAACAAAAATAATATCCCATTTTTCAGGAGGGTCCTGAACAGAAAGTAAATTCCCATTTTTCAGGAGGGTCCTGAACATAAAGTAAAATCCCATTTTTCAGGAGGGTCCTGAACAGAAAGTAAAATCCCATTTTTCAGGAGGGTCCTGAACATAAAGTAAAATCCCATTTTACAAGAGGGTCCTGAACAAAATGTAAATTCCCATTTTTCAGGAGGGTCCTGAACAGAAAGTAAAATCCCATTTTTCAGGAGGGTCCTGAACAGAAAGTAAAGTCCCATTTTTCAGGAGGGTCCTGAACAGAAAGTAAAGTCCCATTTTTCAGGAGAGTCCTGAACATAAAGTAAAATCCCATTTTTCAGGAGGGTCCTGAACAGAAAGTAAATTCCCATTTTTCAGGAGGGTCCTGAACATAAAGTAAAATCCCATTTTCCCGGAGGGTCATGAACAGAAAGTAAAGTCCCATTTTTCAGGAGGGTCCTGAACAGAAAGTAAAGTCCCATTTTTCAGGAGGGTCCTGAACAGAAAGTAAAGTCCCATTTTTCAGGAGGGTCCTGAACAGAAAGTAAAGTCCCATTTTTCAGGAGGGTCCTGAACAGAAAGTAAAGTCCCATTTTTCAGGAGGGTCCTGAACTGAAAGTAAAATCCCATTTTTCAGGAGGGTCCTGAACAAAAAGTAAAGTCCCATTTTTCAGGAGGGTCCTGAACAGAAAGTAAAGTCCTATTTTTCAGGAGGGTCCTGAACATAAAGTAAAATCCCATATTTCAGGAGGGTCCTGAACAGAAAGTAAAATCCCATTTTTCAGGAGGGTCCTGAACAGAAAGTAAAATCTCATTTTTCAGGAGGGTCCTGAACAGAAAGTAAAATCCCATTTTTCAGGAGGGTCCTGATCCCATTTTTCAGGAGGGTCCTGAACAGAAAGTAAAGTCCCATCTTTCAGGAGGGTCCTGAACAGAAAGTAAAGTCCCATTTTTTAGGAGGGTCCTGAACAGAAAGTAAAGTCCCATTTTTCAGGAGGGTCCTGAACAGAAAGTAAAATCCCATTTTCAGGAGGGTCCTGAACAAAAAGTAAAGTCCCATTTTTCAGGAGGGTCCTGAACATAAAGTAAAATCCCATTTTTCAGGAGGGTCCTGAACAGAAAGTAAAGTCCCATTTTTCAGGAGGGTCCTGAACAGAAAGTAAAGTCCCATTTTTCAGGAGGGTCTTGAACATAAAGTAAAATCCCATTTTTCAGGAGGGTCCTGAACATAAAGTAAATTCCCATTTTTCAGGAGGGTCCTGGAAAGAAAGTAAAATCCCATTTTTCAGGAGGGTCCTGAACAGAAAGTAAAGTCCCATTTTTCAGGAGGGTCCTGAACAGAAAGTAAAATCCCATTTTTCAGGAGGGTCCTGAACAGAAAGTAAAATCCCATTTTTCAGGAGGGTCCTGATCCCATTTTTCAGGAGGGTCCTGAACAGAAAGTAAAGTCCCATCTTTCAGGAGGGTCCTGAACAGAAAGTAAAGTCCCATTTTTTAGGAGGGTCCTGAACAGAAAGTAAAATCCCATTTTCAGGAGGGTCCTGAACAGAAAGTAAAGTCCCATTTTTCAGGAGAGTCCTGAACATAAAGTAAAATCCCATTTTTCAGGAGGGTCCTGAACAAAAATAAAATCCCATTTTTCAGGAGGGTCCTGAACAGAAAGTAAATTCCCATTTTTCAGGAGGGTCCTGAACATAAAGTAAAATCCCATTTTTCAGGAGGGTCCTGAACAGAAAGTAAAATCCCATTTTTCAGGAGGGTCCTGAACATAAAGTAAAATCCCATTTTACAAGAGGGTCCTGAACAAAAAGTAAATTCCCATTTTTCAGGAGGGTCCTGAACAGAAAGTAAAATCCCATTTTTCAGGAGGGTCCTGAACAGAAAGTAAAGTCCAATTTTTCAGGAGGGTCCTGAACAGAAAGTAAAGTCCCATTTTTCAGGAGAGTCCTGAACATAAAGTAAAATCCCATTTTTCAGGAGGGTCCTGAACAGAAAGTAAATTCCCATTTTTCAGGAGGGTCCTGAACATAAAGTAAAATCCCATTTTTCCTGAGGGTCATGAACAGAAAGTAAAGTCCCATATTTCAGGAGGGTCCTGAACAGAAAATAAAGTCCCATTTTTCAGGAGGGTCCTGAACAGAAAGTAAATTCCCATTTTTCAGGAGGGTCCTGAACAGAAAGTAAAATCCCATTTTTCAGGAGGGTCCTGAACAGAAAGTAAAATCCCATTTTTCAGGAGGGTCCTGAACAGAAAGTAAAGTCCCATTTTTCAGGAGGGTCCTGAACAGAAAGTAAAGTCCCATTTTTCAGGAGGGTCCTGAACAGAAAGTAAAATCCCATTTTGCAGGAGGGTCCTGAACAGAAAGTAAAGTCCCATTTTTCAGGAGGGTCCTGAACAGAAAGTAAAGTCCCATTTTTCAGGAGGGTCCTGAACATAATGTAAAATCCCATTTTTCAGGAGGCTGCTGAACAGAAAGTAAAGTCCCATTTTTCAGGAAGGTCCTGAACATAAAGTAAAATCCCATTTTTCAGGAGGGTCCTGAATAGAAAGTAAAGTCCCATTTTTCAGGAGGGTCCTGAACATAAAGTAAAATCCCATATTTCAGGAGGGTCCTGAACAGAAAGTAAAATCCCATTTTTCAGGAGGGTCCTGAACAGAAAGTAAAATCTCATTTTTCAGGAGAGTCCTGAACAGAAAGTAAAATCCCATTTTTCAGGAGGGTCCTGATCCCATTTTTCAGGAGGGTCCTGAACAGAAAGTAAAGTCCCATCTTTCAGGAGGGTCCTGAACAGAAAGTAAAGTCCCATTTTTTAGGAGGGTCCTGAACAGAAAGTAAAGTCCCATTTTTCAGGAGGGTCCTGAACAGAAAGTAAAATCCCATTTTCAGGAGGGTCCTGAACAGAAAGTAAAGTCCCATTTTTCAGGAGAGTCCTGAACATAAAGTAAAATCCCATTTTTCAGGAGGGTCCTGAACAAAAATAAAATCCCATTTTTCAGGAGGGTCCTGAACAGAAAGTAAATTCCCATTTTTCAGGAGGGTCCTGAACATAAAGTAAAATCCCATTTTTCAGGAGGGTCCTGAACAGAAAGTAAAATCCCATTTTTCAGGAGGGTCCTGAACATAAAGTAAAATCCCATTTTACAAGAGGGTCCCGAACAAAAAGTAAATTCCCATTTTTCAGGAGGGTCCTGAACAGAAAGTAAAATCCCATTTTTCAGGAGGGTCCTGAACAGAAAGTAAAGTCCCATTTTTTAGGAGGGTCCTGAACAGAAAGTAAAGTCCCATTTTTCAGGAGGGTCCTGAACAGAAAGTAAAATCCCATTTTCAGGAGGGTCCTGAACAGAAAGTAAATTCCCATTTTTCAGGAGGGTCCTGAACATAAAGTAAAATCCCATTTTTCAGGAGGGTCCTGAACAGAAAGTAAAATCCCATTTTTCAGGAGGGTCCTGAACATAAAGTAAAATCCCATTTTACAAGAGGGTCCTGAACAAAAAGTAAATTCCCATTTTTCAGGAGGGTCCTGAACAGAAAGTAAAATACCATTTTTCAGGAGGGTCCTGAACAGAAAGTAAAGTCCCATTTTTCAGGAGGGTCCTGAACAGAAAGTAAAGTCCCATTTTTCAGGAGAGTCCTGAACATAAAGTAAAATCCCATTTTTCAGGAGGGTCCTGAACAGAAAGTAAATTCCCATTTTTCAGGAGGGTCCTGAACATAAAGTAAAATCCCATTTTTCCGGAGGGTCATGAACAGAAAGTAAAGTCCCATTTTTCAAGAGGGTCCTGAACAGAAAGTAAAATACCATTTTTCAGGAGGGTCCTGAACAGAAAGTAAAATCCCATTTTTCAGGAGGGTCCTGATCCCATTTTTCAGGAGGGTCCTGAACAGAAAGTAAAGTCCCATCTTTCAGGAGGGTCCTGAACAGAAAGTAAAGTCCCATTTTTCAGGAGGGTCCTGAACATAAAGTAAAATCCCATTTTTCAGGAGGGTCCTGAACATAAAGTAAAATCCCATTTTTCAGGAGGGTCCTGAACAGAAAGTAAAATCCCATTTTTCAGGAAGGTCCTGAACAGAAAGAAAAATCTCATTTTTCAGGAGGGTCCTGAACAAAAAGTAAAATCCCATTTTTCAGGAGGGTCCTGAACAGAAATAAAGTCCCATTTTTCAGGAGGGTCCTGAACAGAAAGTAAAGTCCCATTTTTCAGGAGGGTCCTGAACAGAAAGTAAAATCCCATTTTTCAGGAGGGTCCTGAACAGAAAGTGAAGTCCCATTTTTCAGGAGGGTCCTGAACAGAAAGTAAAGTCCCATTCTTCAGGAGGGTCCTGAACATAATGTAAAATCCCATTTTTCAGGAGGGTGCTGAACAGAAAGTAAAGTCCATTTTTTCAGGAGGGTCCTGAACATAAAGTAAAATCCCATTTTTCAGGAGGGTCCTGAACAGAAAGTAAAGTACCATTTTTCAGGAGGGTCCTGAACATAAAGTAAAATCCCATATTTCAGGAGGGTCCAGAACAGAAAGTAAAATCCCATTTTTCAGGAGGGTCCTGAACAGAAAGTAAAATCTCATTTTTCAGGAGGGTCCTGAACAGAAAGTAAAATCCCATTTTTCAGGAGGGTCCTGATCCCATTTTTCAGGAGGGTCCTGAACAGAAAGTAAAGTCCCATCTTTCAGGAGGGTCCTGAACAGAAAGTAAAGTCCCATTTTTTAGGAGGGTCCTGAACAGAAAGTAAAGTCCCATTTTTCAGGAGGGTCCTGAACAGAAAGTAAAATCCCATTTTCAGGAGGGTCCTGAACAAAAAGTAAAGTCCCATTTTTCAGGAGGGTCCTGAACATAAAGTAAAATCCCATTTTTCAGGAGGGTCCTGAACAGAAAGTAAAGTCCCATTTTTCAGGAGGGTCCTGAACAGAAAGTAAAGTCCCATTTTTCAGGAGGGTCTTGAACATAAAGTAAAATCCCATTTTTCAGGAGGGTCCTGAACATAAAGTAAATTCCCATTTTTCAGGAGGGTCCTGGAAAGAAAGTAAAATCCCATTTTTCAGGAGGGTCCTGAACAGAAAGTAAAGTCCCATTTTTCAGGAGGGTCCTGAACAGAAAGTAAAATCCCATTTTTCAGGAGGGTCCTGAACAGAAAGTAAAATCCCATTTTTCAGGAGGGTCCTGATCCCATTTTTCAGGAGGGTCCTGAACAGAAAGTAAAGTCCCATCTTTCAGGAGGGTCCTGAACAGAAAGTAAAGTCCCATTTTTTAGGAGGGTCCTGAACAGAAAGTAAAATCCCATTTTCAGGAGGGTCCTGAACAGAAAGTAAAGTCCCATTTTTCAGGAGAGTCCTGAACATAAAGTAAAATCCCATTTTTCAGGAGGGTCCTGAACAAAAATAAAATCCCATTTTTCAGGAGGGTCCTGAACAGAAAGTAAATTCCCATTTTTCAGGAGGGTCCTGAACATAAAGTAAAATCCCATTTTTCAGGAGGGTCCTGAACAGAAAGTAAAATCCCATTTTTCAGGAGGGTCCTGAACATAAAGTAAAATCCCATTTTACAAGAGGGTCCTGAACAAAAAGTAAATTCCCATTTTTCAGGAGGGTCCTGAACAGAAAGTAAAATCCCATTTTTCAGGAGGGTCCTGAACAGAAAGTAAAGTCCAATTTTTCAGGAGGGTCCTGAACAGAAAGTAAAGTCCCATTTTTCAGGAGAGTCCTGAACATAAAGTAAAATCCCATTTTTCAGGAGGGTCCTGAACAGAAAGTAAATTCCCATTTTTCAGGAGGGTCCTGAACATAAAGTAAAATCCCATTTTTCCTGAGGGTCATGAACAGAAAGTAAAGTCCCATATTTCAGGAGGGTCCTGAACAGAAAATAAAGTCCCATTTTTCAGGAGGGTCCTGAACAGAAAGTAAATTCCCATTTTTCAGGAGGGTCCTGAACAGAAAGTAAAATCCCATTTTTCAGGAGGGTCCTGAACAGAAAGTAAAATCCCATTTTTCAGGAGGGTCCTGAACAGAAAGTAAAGTCCCATTTTTCAGGAGGGTCCTGAACAGAAAGTAAAGTCCCATTTTTCAGGAGGGTCCTGAACAGAAAGTAAAATCCCATTTTGCAGGAGGGTCCTGAACAGAAAGTAAAGTCCCATTTTTCAGGAGGGTCCTGAACAGAAAGTAAAGTCCCATTTTTCAGGAGGGTCCTGAACATAATGTAAAATCCCATTTTTCAGGAGGCTGCTGAACAGAAAGTAAAGTCCCATTTTTCAGGAAGGTCCTGAACATAAAGTAAAATCCCATTTTTCAGGAGGGTCCTGAATAGAAAGTAAAGTCCCATTTTTCAGGAGGGTCCTGAACATAAAGTAAAATCCCATATTTCAGGAGGGTCCTGAACAGAAAGTAAAATCCCATTTTTCAGGAGGGTCCTGAACAGAAAGTAAAATCTCATTTTTCAGGAGAGTCCTGAACAGAAAGTAAAATCCCATTTTTCAGGAGGGTCCTGATCCCATTTTTCAGGAGGGTCCTGAACAGAAAGTAAAGTCCCATCTTTCAGGAGGGTCCTGAACAGAAAGTAAAGTCCCATTTTTTAGGAGGGTCCTGAACAGAAAGTAAAGTCCCATTTTTCAGGAGGGTCCTGAACAGAAAGTAAAATCCCATTTTCAGGAGGGTCCTGAACAGAAAGTAAAGTCCCATTTTTCAGGAGAGTCCTGAACATAAAGTAAAATCCCATTTTTCAGGAGGGTCCTGAACAAAAATAAAATCCCATTTTTCAGGAGGGTCCTGAACAGAAAGTAAATTCCCATTTTTCAGGAGGGTCCTGAACATAAAGTAAAATCCCATTTTTCAGGAGGGTCCTGAACAGAAAGTAAAATCCCATTTTTCCGGAGGGTCCTGAACATAAAGTAAAATCCCATTTTACAAGAGGGTCCCGAACAAAAAGTAAATTCCCATTTTTCAGGAGGGTCCTGAACAGAAAGTAAAATCCCATTTTTCAGGAGGGTCCTGAACAGAAAGTAAAGTCCCATTTTTTAGGAGGGTCCTGAACAGAAAGTAAAGTCCCATTTTTCAGGAGGGTCCTGAACAGAAAGTAAAATCCCATTTTCAGGAGGGTCCTGAACAGAAAGTAAATTCCCATTTTTCAGGAGGGTCCTGAACATAAAGTAAAATCCCATTTTTCAGGAGGGTCCTGAACAGAAAGTAAAATCCCATTTTTCAGGAGGGTCCTGAACATAAAGTAAAATCCCATTTTACAAGAGGGTCCTGAACAAAAAGTAAATTCCCATTTTTCAGGAGGGTCCTGAACAGAAAGTAAAATACCATTTTTCAGGAGGGTCCTGAACAGAAAGTAAAGTCCCATTTTTCAGGAGGGTCCTGAACAGAAAGTAAAGTCCCATTTTTCAGGAGAGTCCTGAACATAAAGTAAAATCCCATTTTTCAGGAGGGTCCTGAACAGAAAGTAAATTCCCATTTTTCAGGAGGGTCCTGAACATAAAGTAAAATCCCATTTTTCCGGAGGGTCATGAACAGAAAGTAAAGTCCCATTTTTCAAGAGGGTCCTGAACAGAAAGTAAAATACCATTTTTCAGGAGGGTCCTGAACAGAAAGTAAAATCCCATTTTTCAGGAGGGTCCTGATCCCATTTTTCAGGAGGGTCCTGAACAGAAAGTAAAGTCCCATCTTTCAGGAGGGTCCTGAACAGAAAGTAAAGTCCCATTTTTCAGGAGGGTCCTGAACATAAAGTAAAATCCCATTTTTCAGGAGGGTCCTGAACATAAAGTAAAATCCCATTTTTCAGGAGGGTCCTGAACAGAAAGTAAAATCCCATTTTTCAGGAAGGTCCTGAACAGAAAGAAAAATCTCATTTTTCAGGAGGGTCCTGAACAAAAAGTAAAATCCCATTTTTCAGGAGGGTCCTGAACAGAAATAAAGTCCCATTTTTCAGGAGGGTCCTGAACAGAAAGTAAAGTCCCATTTTTCAGGAGGGTCCTGAACAGAAAGTAAAATCCCATTTTTCAGGAGGGTCCTGAACAGAAAGTGAAGTCCCATTTTTCAGGAGGGTCCTGAACAGAAAGTAAAGTCCCATTCTTCAGGAGGGTCCTGAACATAATGTAAAATCCCATTTTTCAGGAGGGTGCTGAACAGAAAGTAAAGTCCATTTTTTCAGGAGGGTCCTGAACATAAAGTAAAATCCCATTTTTCAGGAGGGTCCTGAACAGAAAGTAAAGTACCATTTTTCAGGAGGGTCCTGAACATAAAGTAAAATCCCATATTTCAGGAGGGTCCAGAACAGAAAGTAAAATCCCATTTTTCAGGAGGGTCCTGAACAGAAAGTAAAATCTCATTTTTCAGGAGGGTCCTGAACAGAAAGTAAAGTCCCATTTTTCAGGAGGGTCCTGAACAGAAAGTAAACTCCCATTTTTCAGGAGGGTCCTGAACAGAAAGTAAAGTCTCATTTTTTAGGAGGGTCCTGAACATAAAGTAAAATCCCATTTTTCAGGAGGGTCCTGAACAGAAAGTAAAATCCCATTTTTCAGGAGGGTCCTGAACATAAAGTACAGTCCCATTTTTCAGTAGGGTCCTGAACATAAAGTAAAATCCCATTTTTCAGGAGGGTCCTGAAAAGAAAGTAAAATCCCATTTTTCAGGAGGGTCCTGAACAGATAGTAAAATCCCATTTTTCAGGAGGGTCCTAAACAGAAAGTAAATTCCCATTTTTCAGGAGGGTCCTAAACATAAAGTAAAATCCCATTTTTCAGGAGGGTCCTGAACAGAAAGTAAAGTCCCATTTTTCAGGAGGGTCCTGAACAGAAAGTAAAGTCCCATTTTTTGGGAGGGTCCTGAACAGAAAGTAAAGTCCCATTTTTCGGGAGGGTCCTGAACAGAAAGTAAAATCCCATTTTTCAGGAGGGTCCTAAACAGAAAGTAAAGTCCCATTTTTCAGGAGAGTCCTGAACATAAAGTAAAATCCCATTTTTCAGGAGGGTCCTGAACAGAAAGTAAATTCCCATTTTTCAGGAGGGTCCTGAACATAAAGTAAAATCCCATTTTTCAGGAGGGTCCTGAACAGAAAGTAAAATCCCATTTTTCAGGAGGGTCCTGAACATATAGTAAAATCCCATTTTACAAGAGGGTCCTGAACAAAATGTAAATTCCCATTTTTCAGGAGGGTCCTGAACAGAAAGTAAAATCCCATTTTTCAGGAGGGTCCTGAACAGAAAGTAAAGTCCCATTTTTCAGGAGGGTCCTGAACAGAAAGTAAAGTCCCATTTTTCAGGAGAGTCCTGAACATAAAGTAAAATCCCATTTTTCAGGAGGGTCCTGAACAGAAAGTAAATTCCCATTTTTCAGGAGGGTCCTGAACATAAAGTAAAATCCCATTTTTCCGGAGGGTCATGAACAGAAAGTAAAGTCCCATTTTTCAGGAGGGTCCTGAACAGAAAGTAAAGTCCCATTTTTCAGGAGGGTCCTGAACAGAAAGTAAAGTCCCATTTTTCAGGAGGGTCCTGAACAGAAAGTAAAGTCCCATTTTTCAGGAGGGTCCTGAACAGAAAATAAAATCCCATTTTTCAGGAGGGTCCTGAACAGAAAGTAAAGTCCCATTTTTCAGGAGGGTCCTGAACAGAAAGTAAAGTCCTATTTTTCAGGAGGGTCCTGAACATAAAGTAAAATCCCATATTTCAGGAGGGTCCTGAACAGAAAGTAAAATCCCATTTTTCAGGAGGGTCCTGAACAGAAAGTAAAATCTCATTTTTCAGGAGGGTCCTGAACAGAAAGTAAAATCCCATTTTTCAGGAGGGTCCTGATCCCATTTTTCAGGAGGGTCCTGAACAGAAAGTAAAGTCCCATCTTTCAGGAGGGTCCTGAACAGAAAGTAAAGTCCCATTTTTTAGGAGGGTCCTGAACAGAAAGTAAAGTCCCATTTTTCAGGAGGGTCCTCAACAGAAAGTAAAATCCCATTTTCAGGAGGGTCCTGAACAAAAAGTAAAGTCCCATTTTTCAGGAGGGTCCTGAACATAAAGTAAAATCCCATTTTTCAGGAGGGTCCTGAACAGAAAGTAAAGTCCCATTTTTCAGGAGGGTCCTGAACAGAAAGTAAAGTCCCATTTTTCAGGAGGGTCCTGAACATAAAGTAAAATCCCATTTTTCAGGAGGGTCCTGAACATAAAGTAAATTCCCATTTTTCAGGAGGGTCCTGGAAAGAAAGTAAAATCCCATTTTTCAGGAGGGTCCTGAACAGAAAGTAAAGTCCCATTTTTCAGGAGGGTCCTGAACAGAAAGTAAAATCCCATTTTTCAGGAGGGTCCTGAACAGAAAGTAAAATCCCATTTTTCAGGAGGGTCCTGATCCCATTTTTCAGGAGGGTCCTGAACAGAAAGTAAAGTCCCATCTTTCAGGAGGGTCCTGAACAGAAAGTAAAGTCCCATTTTTTAGGAGGGTCCTGAACAGAAAGTAAAATCCCATTTTCAGGAGGGTCCTGAACAGAAAGTAAAGTCCCATTTTTCAGGAGAGTCCTGAACATAAAGTAAAATCCCATTTTTCAGGAGGGTCCTGAACAAAAATAAAATCCCATTTTTCAGGAGGGTCCTGAACAGAAAGTAAATTCCCATTTTTCAGGAGGGTCCTGAACATAAAGTAAAATCCCATTTTTCAGGAGGGTCCTGAACAGAAAGTAAAATCCCATTTTTCAGGAGGGTCCTGAACATAAAGTAAAATCCCATTTTACAAGAGGGTCCTGAACAAAAAGTAAATTCCCATTTTTCAGGAGGGTCCTGAACAGAAAGTAAAATCCCATTTTTCAGGAGGGTCCTGAACAGAAAGTAAAGTCCAATTTTTCAGGAGGGTCCTGAACAGAAAGTAAAGTCCCATTTTTCAGGAGAGTCCTGAACATAAAGTAAAATCCCATTTTTCAGGAGGGTCCTGAACAGAAAGTAAATTCCCATTTTTCAGGAGGGTCCTGAACATAAAGTAAAATCCCATTTTTCCTGAGGGTCATGAACTGAAAGTAAAGTCCCATTTTTCAGGAGGGTCCTGAACAGAAAATAAAGTCCCATTTTTCAGGAGGGTCCTGAACAGAAAGTAAATTCCCATTTTTCAGGAGGGTCCTGAACAGAAAGTAAAATCCCATTTTTCAGGAGGGTCCTGAACAGAAAGTAAAATCCCATTTTTCAGGAGGGTCCTGAACAGAAAGTAAAGTCCCATTTTTCAGGAGGGTCCTGAACAGAAAGTAAAGTCCCATTTTTCAGGAGGGTCCTGAACAGAAAGTAAAATCCCATTTTGCAGGAGGGTCCTGAACAGAAAGTAAAGTCCCATTTTTCAGGAGGGTCCTGAACAGAAAGTAAAGTCCCATTTTTCAGGAGGGTCCTGAACATAATGTAAAATCCCATTTTTCAGGAGGCTGCTGAACAGAAAGTAAAGTCCCATTTTTCAGGAAGGTCCTGAACATAAAGTAAAATCCCATTTTTCAGGAGGGTCCTGAATAGAAAGTAAAGTCCCATTTTTCAGGAGGGTCCTGAACATAAAGTAAAATCCCATATTTCAGGAGGGTCCTGAACAGAAAGTAAAATCCCATTTTTCAGGAGGGTCCTGAACAGAAAGTAAAATCTCATTTTTCAGGAGGGTCCTGAACAGAAAGTAAAATCCCATTTTTCAGGAGGGTCCTGATCCCATTTTTCAGGAGGGTCCTGAACAGAAAGTAAAGTCCCATCTTTCAGGAGGGTCCTGAACAGAAAGTAAAGTCCCATTTTTTAGGAGGGTCCTGAACAGAAAGTAAAGTCCCATTTTTCAGGAGGGTCCTGAACAGAAAGTAAAGTCCCATTTTTCAGGAGAGTCCTGAACATAAAGTAAAATCCCATTTTTCAGGAGGGTCCTGAACAAAAATAAAATCCCATTTTTCAGGAGGGTCCTGAACAGAAAGTAAATTCCCATTTTTCAGGAGGGTCCTGAACATAAAGTAAAATCCCATTTTTCAGGAGGGTCCTGAACAGAAAGTAAAATCCCATTTTTCAGGAGGGTCCTGAACATAAAGTAAAATCCCATTTTACAAGAGGGTCCCGAACAAAAAGTAAATTCCCATTTTTCAGGAGGGTCCTGAACAGAAAGTAAAATCCCATTTTTCAGGAGGGTCCTGAACAGAAAGTAAAGTCCCATTTTTTAGGAGGGTCCTGAACAGAAAGTAAAGTCCCATTTTTCAGGAGGGTCCTGAACAGAAAGTAAAATCCCATTTTCAGAAGGGTCCTGAACAGAAAGTAAATTCCCATTTTTCAGGAGGGTCCTGAACATAAAGTAAAATCCCATTTTTCAGGAGGGTCCTGAACAGAAAGTAAAATCCCATTTTTCAGGAGGGTCCTGAACATAAAGTAAAATCCCATTTTACAAGAGGGTCCTGAACAAAAAGTAAATTCCCATTTTTCAGGAGGGTCCTGAACAGAAAGTAAAATCCCATTTTTCAGGAGGGTCCTGAACAGAAAGTAAAGTCCCATTTTTCAGGAGGGTCCTGAACAGAAAGTAAAGTCCCATTTTTCAGGAGAGTCCTGAACATAAAGTAAAATCCCATTTTTCAGGAGGGTCCTGAACAGAAAGTAAATTCCCATTTTTCAGGAGGGTCCTGAACATAAAGTAAAATCCCATTTTTCCGGAGGGTCATGAACAGAAAGTAAAGTCCCATTTTTCAAGAGGGTCCTGAACAGAAAGTAAAGTCCCATTTTTCAGGAGGGTCCTGAACAGAAAGTAAATTCCCATTTTTCAGGAGGGTCCTGAACAGAAAGTAAAATCCCATTTTTCAGGAGGGTCCTGAACAAAAAGTAAAATCCCATTTTTCAGGAGGGTCCTGAACAGAAATAAAGTCCCATTTTTCAGGAGGGTCCTGAACAGAAAGTAAAGTCCCATTTTTCAGGAGGGTCCTGAACAGAAAGTAAAATCCCATTTTTCAGGAGGGTCCTGAACAGAAAGTAAAGTCCCATTTTTCAGGATGGTCCTGAACAGAAAGTAAAGTCCCATTCTTCAGGAGGGTCCTGAACATAATGTAAAATCCCATTTTTCAGGAGGGTGCTGAACAGAAAGTAAAGTCCATTTTTTCAGGAGGGTCCTGAACATAAAGTAAAATCCCATTTTTCAGGAGGGTCCTGAACAGAAAGTAAAGTACCATTTTTCAGGAGGGTCCTGAACATAAAGTAAAATCCCATATTTCAGGAGGGTCCAGAACAGAAAGTAAAATCCCATTTTTCAGGAGGGTCCTGAACAGAAAGTAAAATCCCATTTTTCAGGAGGGTCCTGAACAGAAAGTAAAGTCCCATTTTTCAGGAGGGTCCTGAACAGAAAGTAAACTTCCATTTTTCAGGAGGGTCCTGAACAGAAAGTAAAGTCTCATTTTTTAGGAGGGTCCTGAACATAAAGTAAAATCCCATTTTTCAGGAGGGTCCTGAACAGAAAGTAAAATCCCATTTTTCTGGAGGGTCCTGAACAGAAAGTAAATTCCCATTTTTAAGGAGGGTCCTGAACATAAAGTAAAATCCCATTTTTCAGGAGGGTCCTGAACAGAAAGTAAAATCCCATTTTTCAGGAGGGTCCTGAACAGAAAGTAAAATCCCATTTTTCAGGAGGGTCCTGAACATAAAGTAAAGTCCCATTTTTCAGTAGGGTCCTGAACATAAAGTAAAATCCCATTTTTCAGGAGGGTCCTGAAAAGAAAGTAAAATCCCATTTTTCAGGAGGGTCCTGAACAGAAAGTAAAATCCCATTTTTCAGGAGGGTCCTAAACAGAAAGTAAATTCCCATTTTTCAGGAGGGTCCTAAACATAAAGTAAAATCCCATTTTTCAGGAGGGTCCTGAACAGAAAGTAAAGTCCCATTTTTCAGGAGGGTCCTGAACAGAAAGTAAAGTCCCATTTTTTGGGAGGGTCCTGAACAGAAAGTAAAGTCCCATTTTTCGGGAGGGTCCTGAACAGAAAGTAAAATCCCATTTTTCAGGAGGGTCCTGAGCAGAAAGTAAAGTCCCATTTTTCAGGAGGGTCCTGAACAGAAAGTAAAATCCCATTTTTCAGGAGGGTCCTGAACATAAAGTAAAATCCCATTTTTCAGGAGGGTCCTGAACAGAAAGCAAATTGCCATTTTTCAGGAGGGTCCTGAACATAAAGTAAAATCCCATTTTTCAGGAGGGTCCTGAACAGAAAGTAAAATCCCATTTTTCAGGAGGGTCCTGAACATAAAGTAATATCCCATTTTTCAAGAGGGTCCTGAAAAGAAAGTAAAATCCCATTTTTCAGGAGGGTCCTGAACAGAAAGTAAAGTCCCATTTTTCAGGAGGGTCCTGAACAGAAAGTAAAATCCCATTTTTCAGGAGGGTCCTGAACAGAAAGTAAAATCCCATTTTTCAGGAGGGTCCTGATCCCATTTTTCAGGAGGGACCTGAACAGAAAGTAAAGTCCCATCTTTCAGGAGGGTCCTGAACAGAAAGTAAAGTCCCATTTTTCAGGAGGGTCCTAAACAGAAAGTAAATTCCCATTTTTCAGGAGGGTCCTGAAAAGAAAGTAAAATCCCATTTTTCAGGAGAGTCCTGAACAGAAAGTAAAGTCCCATTTTTCAGGAGGGTCCTGAACATAAAGTAAAATCCCATTTTTCAGGAGGGTCCTGAACAGAAAGTGAAGTCCCATTTTTCAGGAGGGTCCTGAACAGAAAGTAAAGTCCCATTTTTCAGGAGGGTCCTGAACAGAAAGTAAAGTCCCATTTTTTAGGAGGGTCCTGAACATAAAGTAAAATCCCATTTTTCAGGAGGGTCCTGAACAGAAAGTAAAATCCCATTTTTCAGGAGGGTCCTGAACAGAAAGTAAAGTCCCATTTTTCAGGAGGGTCCTGAACAGAAAGTAAAGTCCCATTTTTCAGGAGGGTCCTGAACATAATGTAAAATCCCATTTTTCAGGAGGGTGCTGAACAGAAAGTAAAGTCCCATTTTTCAGGAGGGTCCTGAACATAAAGTAAAATCCCATTTTTCAGGAGGGTCCTGAACAGAAAGTAAATTCCCATTTTTCAGGAGGGTCCTGAACATAAAGTAAAATCCCATATTTCAGGAGGGTCCTGAACAGAAAGTAAAATCCCATTTTTCAGGAGGGTCCTGAACAGAAAGTAAAATCTCATTTTTCAGGAGGGTCCTGAACAGAAAGTAAATTCCCATTTTTCAGGAGGGTCCTGAACATAAAGTAAAATCCCATTTTTCAGGAGGGTCCTGAACAGAAAGTAAAATCCCATTTTTCAGGAGGGTCCTGAACATAAAGTAAAATCCCATTTTTCAGGAGGGTCCTGAACAAAAAGTAAATTCCCATTTTTCAAGAGGGTCCTGAATATAAAGTAAAATCCCATTTTTCAGGAGGGTCCTGAACAGAAAGTAAAATCACATTTTTCAGGAGGGTCCTGAACAGAAAGTAAAGTGCAATTTTTCAGGAGGGTCCTGAACATAAAGTAAAATCCCACTTTTCAGGAGGGTCCAGAACAGAAAGTAAAATCCCATTTTTCAGGAGGGTCCTGAACAGAAAGTAAATTCCCATTTTTCAGGAGGGTCCTGAACATAAAGTAAAATCCCATTTTTCAGGAGGGTCCTGAACATAAAGTAAAATCCCATTTTTCAGGAGGGTCCTGAACAGAAAGTAAAGTCCCATTTTTCAGGAGGGTCCTGAACAGAAAGTAAAGTCCCATTTTTCAGGAGGGTCCTGAACATAAAGTAAAATCCCATTTTTCAGGAGGGTCCTGAACATAAAGTAAATTCCCATTTTTCAGGAGGGTCCTGGACAGAAAGTAAAATCCCATTTTTCAGGAGGGTCCTGAACAGAAAGTAAAGTCCCATTTTTCAAGAGGGTCCTGAACAGAAAGTAAAATCCCATTTTTCAGGAGGGTCCTGAACAGAAAGTAAAATCCCATTTTTCAGGAGGGTCCTGATCCCATTTTTCAGGAGGGTCCTGAATAGAAAGTAAAGTCCCATCTTTCAGGAGGGTCCTGAACAGAAAGTAAAGTCCCATTTTTTAGGAGGGTCCTGAACAGAAAGTAAAGTCCCATTTTTCAGGAGGGTCCTGAACAGAAAGTAAAATCCCATTTTCAGGAGGGTCCTGAACAGAAAGTAAAGTCCCATTTTTCAGGAGAGTCCTGAACATAAAGTAAAATCCCATTTTTCAGGAGGGTCCTGAACAAAAATAAAATCCCATTTTTCAGGAGGGTCCTGAACAGAAAGTAAATTCCCATTTTTCAGGAGGGTCCTGAACATAAAGTAAAATCCCATTTTTCAGGAGGGTCCTGAACAGAAAGTAAAATCCCATTTTTCAGGAGGGTCCTGAACATAAAGTAAAATCCCATTTTACAAGAGGGTCCTGAACAAAAAGTAAAATCCCATTTTTCAGGAGGGTCCTGAACAGAAAGTAAAGTCCCATTTTTCAGGAGGGTCCTGAACAGAAAGTAAAGTCCCATTTTTCAGGAGAGTCCTGAACATAAAGTAAAATCCCATTTTTCAGGAGGGTCCTGAACAGAAAGTAAATTCCCATTTTTCAGGAGGGTCCTGAACATAAAGTAAAATCCCATTTTTCCGAAGGGTCATGAACAGAAAGTAAAGTCCCATTTTTCAGGAGGGTCCTGAAAAGAAAGTAAAGTCCCATTTTTCAGGAGGGTCCTGAACAGAAAGTAAATTCCCATTTTTCAGGAGGGTCCTGAACAGAAAGTAAAATCCCATTTTTCAGGAGGGTCCTGAACAGAAAGTAAAATCCCATTTTTCAGGAGGGTCCTGAACAGAAAGTAAAGTCCCATTTTTCAGGAGGGTCCTGAACAGAAAGTAAAGTCCCATTTTTCAGGAGGGTCCTGAACAGAAAGTAAAATCCCATTTTTCAGGAGGGTCCTGAACAGAAAGTAAAGTCCCATTTTTCAGGAGGGTCCTGAACAGAAAGTAAAGTCCCATTTTTCAGGAGGGTCCTGAACATAATGTAAAATCCCATTTTTCAGGAGGGTGCTGAACAGAAAGTAAAGTCCCATTTTTCAGGAGGGTCCTGAACATAAAGTAAAATCCCATTTTTCAGGAGGGTCCTGAACAGAAAGTAAAGTCCCATTTTTCAGGAGGGTCCTGAACATAAAGTAAAATCCCATTTTTCAGGAGGGTCCTGAACAGAAAGTAAAATCCCATTTTTCAGGAGGGTCCTGAACAGAAAGTAAAATCTCATTTTTCAGGAGGGTCCTGAACAGAAAGTAAAATCCCATTTTTGAGGAGGGTCCTGATCCCATTTTTCAGGAGGGTCCTGAACAGAAAGTAAAGTCCCATCTTTCAGGAGGGTCCTGAACAGAAAGTAAAGTCCCATTTTTTAGGAGGGTCCTGAACAGAAAGTAAAGTCCCATTTTTCAGGAGGGTCCTGAACAGAAAGTAAAATCCCATTTTCAGGAGGGTCCTGAACAGAAAGTAAATTCCCATTTTTCAGGAGGGTCCTGAACATAAAGTAAAATCCCATTTTTCAGGAGGGTGCTGAACAGAAAGTAAAGTCCCATTTTTCAGGAGGGTCCTGAACATAAAGTAAAATCCCATTTTTCAGGAGGGTCCTGAACAGAAAGTAAATTCCCATTTTTCAGGAGGGTCCTGAACATAAAGTAAAATCCCATATTTCAGGAGGGTCCTGAACAGAAAGTAAAATCCCATTTTTCAGGAGGGTCCTGAACAGAAAGTAAAATCTCATTTTTCAGGAGGGTCCTGAACAGAAAGTAAATTCCCATTTTTCAGGAGGGTCCTAAACATAAAGTAAAATCCCATTTTTCAGGAGGGTCCTGAACATAAAGTAAAATCCCATTTTTCAGGAGGGTCCTGAACAAAAAGTAAATTCCCA
Source organism: Capsicum pubescens (assembly GCA_030864215.1). Taxonomy (NCBI): domain Eukaryota; kingdom Viridiplantae; phylum Streptophyta; class Magnoliopsida; order Solanales; family Solanaceae; genus Capsicum; species Capsicum pubescens. The sequence continues at coordinate 415,730,815 of CM061548.1, forward strand.
TTTTTCAAGAGGGTCCTGAATATAAAGTAAAATCCCATTTTTCAGGAGGGTCCTGAACAGAAAGTAAAGTCCCATTTTTCAGGAGGGTCCTGAACATAAAGTAAAATCCCACTTTTCAGGAGGGTCCAAAACAGAAAGTAAAATCCCATTTTTCAGGAGGGTCCTGAACAGAAAGTAAATTCCCATTTTTCAGGAGGGTCCTGAACATAAAGTAAAATCCCATTTTTCAGGAGGGTCCTGAACATAAAGTAAAATCCCATTTTTCAGGAGGGTCCTGAACAGAAAGTAAAGTCCCATTTTTCAGGAGGGTCCTGAACAGAAAGTAAAGTCCCATTTTTCAGGAGGGTCCTGAACATAAAGTAAATTCCCGTTTTTCAGGAGGGTCCTGAACATAAAGTAAATTCCCATTTTTCAGGAGGGTCCTGGACAGAAAGTAAAGTCCCATTTTTCAGGAGGGTCCTGAACAGAAAGTAAAGTCCCATTTTTCAGGAGGGTCCTGAACATAAAGTAAATTCCCATTTTTCAGGAGGGTCCTGAACAGAAAGTAAATTCCCATTTTTCAGGAGGGTCCTGAACATAAAGTAAAATCCCATTTTTCCGGAGGGTCATGAACAGAAAGTAAAGTCCCATTTTTCAGGAGGGTCCTGAAAAGAAAGTAAAGTCCCATTTTTCAGGAGGGTCCTGAACAGAAAGTAAATTCCCATTTTTCAGGAGGGTCCTGAACAGAAAGTAAAATCCCATTTTTCAGGAGGGTCCTGAACAGAAAGTAAAATCCCATTTTTTAGGAGGGTCCTGAACAGAAAGTAAAGTCCCATTTTTCAGGAGGGTCCTGAACAGAAAGTAAAGTCCCATTTTTCAGGAGGGTCCTGAACAGAAAGAAAAATCCCATTTTTCAGGAGGGTCCTGAACAGAAAGTAAAGTCCCATTTTTCAGGAGGGTCCTGAACAGAAAGTAAAGTCCCATTTTTCAGGAGGGTCCTGAACATAATGTAAAATCCCATTTTTCAGGAGGGTGCTGAACAGAAAGTAAAGTCCCATTATTCAGGAGGGTCCTGAACATAAAGTAAAATCCCATTTTTCAGGAGGGTCCTGAACAGAAAGTAAAGTCCCATTTTTCAGGAGGGTCCTGAACATAAAGTAAAATCCCATATTTCAGGAGGGTCCTGAACAGAAAGTAAAATCCCATTTTTCAGGAGGGTCCTGAACAGAAAGTAAAATCTCATTTTTCAGGAGGGTCCTGAACAGAAAGTAAAATCCCATTTTTCAGGAGGGTCCTGATCCCATTTTTCAGGAGGGTCCAGAACAGAAAGTAAAGTCCCATCTTTCAGGAGGGTCCTGAACAGAAAGTAAAGTCCCATTTTTTAGGAGGGTCCTGAACAGAAAGTAAAGTCCCATTTTTCAGGAGGGTCCTGAACAAAAAGTAAAATCCCATTTTCAGGAGGGTCCTGAACAGAAAGTAAATTCCCATTTTTCAGGAGGGTCCTGAACATAAAGTAAAATCCCATTTTTCAGGAGGGTCCTGAACAGAAAGTAAAATCCCATTTTTCAGGAGGGTCCTGAACATAAAGTAAAATCCCATTTTACAAGAGGGTCCTGAACAAAAAGTAAATTCCCATTTTTCAGGAGGGTCCTGAACAGAAAGTAAAATCCCATTTTTCAGGAGGGTCCTGAACAGAAAGTAAAGTCCCATTTTTCAGGAGGGTCCTGAACAGAAAGTAAAGTCCCATTTTTCAGGAGAGTCCTGAACATAAAGTAAAATCCCATTTTTCAGGAGGGTCCTGAACAGAAAGTAAATTCCCATTTTTCAGGAGGGTCCTGAACATAAAGTAAAATCCCATTTTTCCGGAGGGTCATGAACAGAAAGTAAAGTCCCATTTTTCAGGAGGGTCCTGAACAGAAAGTAAAGTCCCATTTTTCAGGAGGGTCCTGAACAGAAAGTAAATTCCCATTTTTCAGGAGGGTCCTGAACAGAAAGTAAAATCCCATTTTTCAGGAGGGTCCTGAACAGAAAGTAAAGTCCCATTTTTCAGGAGGGTCCTGAACAGAAAGTAAAATCCCATTTTTCAGAAGGGTCCTGAACAGAAAGTAAAGTCCCATTTTTCAGGAGGGTCCTGAACAGAAAGTAAAGTCCCATTTTTCAGGAGGGTCCTGAACATAATGTAAAATCCCATTTTTCAGGAGGGTGCTGAACAGAAAGTAAAGTCCCATTTTTCAGGAGGGTCCTGAACATAAAGTAAAATCCCATTTTTCAGGAGGGTCCTGAACAGAAAGTAAAGTCCCATTTTTCAGGAGGGTCCTGAACATAAAGTAAAATCCCATTTTTCAGGAGGGTCCTGAACAGAAAGTAAAATCCCATTTTTCAGGAGGGTCCTGAACAGAAAGTAAAATCTCATTTTTCAGGAGGGTCCTGAACAGAAAGTAAAATCCCATTTTTCAGGAGGGTCCTGATCCCATTTTTCAGGAGGGTCCTGAACAGAAAGTAAAGTCCCATCTTTCAGGAGGGTCCTGAACAGAAAGTAAAGTCCCATTTTTTAGGAGGGTCCTGAACAGAAAGTAAAGTCCCATTTTTCAGGAGGGTCCTGAACAGAAAGTAAAATCCCATTTTCAGGAGGGTCCTGAACAGAAAGTAAATTCCCATTTTTCAGGAGGGTCCTGAACATAAAGTAAAATCCCATTTTTCAGGAGGGTGCTGAACAGAAAGTAAAGTCCCATTTTTCAGGAGGGTCCTGAACATAAAGTAAAATCCCATTTTTCAGGAGGGTCCTGAACAGAAAGTAAATTCCCATTTTTCAGGAGGGTCCTGAACATAAAGTAAAATCCCATATTTCAGGAGGGTCCTGAACAGAAAGTAAAATCCCATTTTTCAGGAGGGTCCTGAACAGAAAGTAAAATCTCATTTTTCAGGAGGGTCCTGAACAGAAAGTAAATTCCCATTTTTCAGGAGGGTCCTGAACATAAAGTAAAATCCCATTTTTCAGGAGGGTCCTGAACAGAAAGTAAAATCCCATTTTTCAGGAGGGTCCTGAACATAAAGTAAAATCCCATTTTTCAGGAGGGTCCTGAACAAAAAGTAAATTCCCATTTTTCAAGAGGGTCCTGAATATAAAGTAAAATCCCATTTTTCAGGAGGGTCCTGAACAGAAAGTAAAATCACATTTTTCAGGAGGGTCCTGAACAGAAAGTAAAGTCCCATTTTTCAGGACGGTCCTGAACATAAAGTAAAATCCCACTTTTCAGGAGGGTCCAAAACAGAAAGTAAAATCCCATTTTTCAGGAGGGTCCTGAACAGAAAGTAAATTCCCATTTTTCAGGAGGGTCCTGAACATAAAGTAAAATCCCATTTTTCAGGAGGGTCCTGAACATAAAGTAAAATCCCATTTTTCAGGAGGGTCCTGAACAGAAAGTAAAGTCCCATTTTTCAGGAGGGTCCTGAACAGAAAGTAAAGTCCCATTTTTCAGGAGGGTCCTGAACATAAAGTAAATTCCCATTTTTCAGGAGGGTCCTGAACATAAAGTAAATTCCCATTTTTCAGGAGGGTCCTGGACAGAAAGTAAAGTCCCATTTTTCAGGAGGGTCCTGAACAGAAAGTAAAGTCCCATTTTTCAGGAGGGTCCTGAACATAAAGTAAATTCCCATTTTTCAGGAGGGTCCTGAACAGAAAGTAAATTCCCATTTTTCAGGAGGGTCCTGAACATAAAGTAAAATCCCATTTTTCCGGAGGGTCATGAACAGAAAGTAAAGTCCCATTTTTCAGGAGGGTCCTGAAAAGAAAGTAAAGTCCCATTTTTCAGGAGGGTCCTGAACAGAAAGTAAATTCCCATTTTTCAGGAGGGTCCTGAACAGAAAGTAAAATCCCATTTTTCAGGAGGGTCCTGAACAGAAAGTAAAGTCCCATTTTTCAGGAGGGTCCTGAACAGAAAGTAAAGTCCCATTTTTCAGGAGAGTCCTGAACATAAAGTAAAATCCCATTTTTCAGGAGGGTCCTGAACAGAAAGTAAATTCCCATTTTTCAGGAGGGTCCTGAACATAAAGTAAAATCCCATTTTTCCGGAGGGTCATGAACAGAAAGTAAAGTCCCATTTTTCAGGAGGGTCCTGAACAGAAAGTAAAGTCCCATTTTTCAGGAGGGTCCTGAACAGAAAGTAAATTCCCATTTTTCAGGAGGGTCCTGAACAGAAAGTAAAATCCCATTTTTCAGGAGGGTCCTGAACAGAAAGTAAAGTCCCATTTTTCAGGAGGGTCCTGAACAGAAAGTAAAATCCCATTTTTCAGGAGGGTCCTGAACAGAAAGTAAAGTCCCATTTTTCAGGAGGGTCCTGAACAGAAAGTAAAGTCCCATTTTTCAGGAGGGTCCTGAACATAATGTAAAATCCCATTTTTCAGGAGGGTGCTGAACAGAAAGTAAAGTCCCATTTTTCAGGAGGGTCCTGAACATAAAGTAAAATCCCATTTTTCAGGAGGGTCCTGAACAGAAAGTAAAGTCCCATTTTTCAGGAGGGTCCTGAACATAAAGTAAAATCCCATTTTTCAGGAGGGTCCTGAACAGAAAGTAAAATCCCATTTTTCAGGAGGGTCCTGAACAGAAAGTAAAATCTCATTTTTCAGGAGGGTCCTGAACAGAAAGTAAAATCCCATTTTTCAGGAGGGTCCTGATCCCATTTTTCAGGAGGGTCCTGAACAGAAAGTAAAGTCCCATCTTTCAGGAGGGTCCTGAACAGAAAGTAAAGTCCCATTTTTTAGGAGGGTCCTGAACAGAAAGTAAAGTCCCATTTTTCAGGAGGGTCCTGAACAGAAAGTAAAATCCCATTTTCAGGAGGGTCCTGAACAGAAAGTAAATTCCCATTTTTCAGGAGGGTCCTGAACATAAAGTAAAATCCCATTTTTCAGGAGGGTGCTGAACAGAAAGTAAAGTCCCATTTTTCAGGAGGGTCCTGAACATAAAGTAAAATCCCATTTTTCAGGAGGGTCCTGAACAGAAAGTAAATTCCCATTTTTCAGGAGGGTCCTGAACATAAAGTAAAATCCCATATTTCAAGAGGGTCCTGAACAGAAAGTAAAATCCCATTTTTCAGGAGGGTCCTGAACAGAAAGTAAAATCTCATTTTTCAGGAGGGTCCTGAACAGAAAGTAAATTCCCATTTTTCAGGAGGGTCCTGAACATAAAGTAAAATCCCATTTTTCAGGAGGGTCCTGAACAGAAAGTAAAATCCCATTTTTCAGGAGGGTCCTGAACATAAAGTAAAATCCCATTTTTCAGGAGGGTCCTGAACAAAAAGTAAATTCCCATTTTTCAAGAGGGTCCTGAATATAAAGTAAAATCCCATTTTTCAGGAGGGTCCTGAACAGAAAGTAAAATCACATTTTTCAAGAGGGTCCTGAACAGAAAGTAAAGTCCCATTTTTCAGGAGGGTCCTGAACATAAAGTAAAATCCCACTTTTCAGGAGGGTCCAAAACAGAAAGTAAAATCCCATTTTTCAGGAGGGTCCTGAACAGAAAGTAAATTCCCATTTTTCAGGAGGGTCCTGAACATAAAGTAAAATCCCATTTTTCAGGAGGGTCCTGAACATAAAGTAAAATCCCATTTTTCAGGAGGGTCCTGAACAGAAAGTAAAGTCCCATTTTTCAGGAGGGTCCTGAACAGAAAGTAAAGTCCCATTTTTCAGGAGGGTCCTGAACATAAAGTAAATTCCCATTTTTCAGGAGGGTCCTGAACATAAAGTAAATTCCCATTTTTCAGGAGGGTCCTGGACAGAAAGTAAAGTCCCATTTTTCAGGAGGGTCCTGAACAGAAAGTAAAGTCCCATTTTTCAGGAGGGTCCTGAACATAAAGTAAATTCCCATTTTTCAGGAGGGTCCTGAACAGAAAGTAAATTCCCATTTTTCAGGAGGGTCCTGAACATAAAGTAAAATCCCATTTTTCCGGAGGGTCATGAACAGAAAGTAAAGTCCCATTTTTCAGGAGGGTCCTGAAAAGAAAGTAAAGTCCCATTTTTCAGGAGGGTCCTGAACAGAAAGTAAATTCCCATTTTTCAGGAGGGTCCTGAACAGAAAGTAAAATCCCATTTTTCAGGAGGGTCCTGAACAGAAAGTAAAATCCCATTTTTTAGGAGGGTCCTGAACAGAAAGTAAAGTCCCATTTTTCAGGAGGGTCCTGAACAGAAAGTAAAGTCCCATTTTTCAGGAGGGTCCTGAACAGAAAGAAAAATCCCATTTTTCAGGAGGGTCCTGAACAGAAAGTAAAGTCCCATTTTTCAGGAGGGTCCTGAACAGAAAGTAAAGTCCCATTTTTCAGGAGGGTCCTGAACATAATGTAAAATCCCATTTTTCAGGAGGGTGCGGAACAGAAAGTAAAGTCCCATTATTCAGGAGGGTCCTGAACATAAAGTAAAATCCCATTTTTCAGGAGGGTCCTGAACAGAAAGTAAAGTCTCATTTTTCAGGAGGGTCCTGAACATAAAGTAAAATCCCATATTTCAGGAGGGTCCTGAACAGAAAGTAAAATCCCATTTTTCAGGAGGGTCCTGAACAGAAAGTAAAATCTCATTTTTCAGGAGGGTCCTGAACAGAAAGTAAAATCCCATTTTTCAGGAGGGTCCTGATCCCATTTTTCAGGAGGGTCCTGAACAGAAAGTAAAGTCCCATCTTTCAGGAGGGTCCTGAACTGAAAGTAAAGTCCCATTTTTTAGGAGGGTCCTGAACAGAAAGTAAAGTCCCATTTTTCAGGAGGGTCCTGAACAAAAAGTAAAATCCCATTTTCAGGAGGGTCCTGAACAGAAAGTAAATTCCCATTTTTCAGGAGGGTCCTGAACATAAAGTAAAATCCCATTTTTCAGGAGGGTCCTGAACAGAAAGTAAAATCCCATTTTTCAGGAGGGTCCTGAACATAAAGTAAAATCCCATTTTACAAGAGGGTCCTGAACAAAAAGTAAATTCCCATTTTTCAGGAGGGTCCTGAACAGAAAGTAAAATCCCATTTTTCAGGAGGGTCCTGAACAGAAAGTAAAGTCCCATTTTTCAGGAGGGTCCTGAACAGAAAGTAAAGTCCCATTTTTCAGGAGAGTCCTGAACATAAAGTAAAATCCCATTTTTCAGGAGGGTCCTGAACAGAAAGTAAATTCCCATTTTTCAGGAGGGTCCTGAACATAAAGTAAAATCCCATTTTTCCGGAGGGTCATGAACAGAAAGTAAAGTCCCATTTTTCAGGAGGGTCCTGAACAGAAAGTAAAGTCCCATTTTTCAGGAGGGTCCTGAACAGAAAGTAAATTCCCATTTTTCAGGAGGGTCCTGAACAGAAAGTAAAATCCCATTTTTCAGGAGGGTCCTGAACAGAAAGTAAAATCCCATTTTTCAGGAGGGTCCTGAACAGAAAGTAAAGTCCCATTTTTTAGGAGGGTCCTGAACAGAAAGTAAAGTCCCATTTTTCAGGAGGGTCCTGAACAGAAAGTAAAATCCCATTTTCAGGAGGGTCCTGAACAGAAAGTAAATTCCCATTTTTCAGGAGGGTCCTGAACATAAAGTAAAATTCCATTTTTCAGGAGGGTCCTGAACAGAAAGTAAAATCCCATTTTTCAGGAGGGTCCTGAACATAAAGTAAAATCCCATTTTACAAGAGGGTCCTGAACATAAAGTAAATTCCCATTTTTCAGGAGGGTCCTGAACAGAAAGTAAAATCCCATTTTTCAGGAGGGTCCTGAACAGAAAGTAAAGTCCCATTTTTCAGGAGGGTCCTGAACAGAAAGTAGAGTCCCATTTTTCAGGAGAGTCCTGAACATAAAGTAAAATCCCATTTTTCAGGAGGGTCCTGAACAGAAAGTAAATTCCCATTTTTCAGGAGGGTCCTGAACATAAAGTAAAATCCCATTTTTCCGGAGGGTCATGAACAGAAAGTAAAGTCCCATTTTTCAGGAGGGTCCTGAACAGAAAGTAAAGTCCCATTTTTCAGGAGGGTCCTGAACAGAAAGTAAATTCCCATTTTTCAGGAGGGTCCTGAACAGAAAGTAAAATCCCATTTTTCAGGAGGGTCCTGAACAGAAAGTAAAATCCCATTTTTCAGGAGGGTCCTGAACAGAAAGTAAAGTCCCATTTTTCAGGAGGGTCCTGAACAGAAAGTAAAGTCCCATTTTTCAGGAGGGTCCTGAACAGAAAGTAAAATCCCATTTTTCAGGAGGGTCCTGAACAGAAAGTAAAGTCCCATTTTTCAGGAGGGTCCTGAACAGAAAGTAAAGTCCCATTTTTCAGGAGGGTCCTGAACATAATGTAAAATCCCATTTTTCAGGAGGGTGCTGAACAGAAAGTAAAGTCCCATTTTTCAGGAGGGTCCTGAACATAAAGTAAAATCCCATTTTTCAGGAGGGTCCTGAACAGAAAGTAAAGTCCCATTTTTCAGGAGGGTCCTGAACATAAAGTAAAATCCCATATTTCAGGAGGGTCCTGAACAGAAAGTAAAATCCCATTTTTCAGGAGGGTCCTGAACAGAAAGTAAAATCTCATTTTTCAGGAGGGTCCTGAACAGAAAGTAAAGTCCCATTTTTCAGGAGGGTCCTGAACAGAAAGTAAACTCCCATTTATCAGGAGGGTCCTGAACAGAAAGTAAAGTCTCATTTTTTAGGAGGGTCCTGAACATAAAGTAAAATCCCATTTTTCAGGAGGGTCCTGAACAGAAAGTAAAATCCCATTTTTCTGGAGGGTCCTGAACAGAAAGTAAATTCCCATTTTTCAGGAGGGTCCTGAACATAAAGTAAAATCCCATTTTTCAGGAGGGTCCTGAACAGAAAGTAAAATCCCATTTTTCAGGAGGGTCCTGAACAGAAAGTAAAATCCCATTTTTCAGGAGGGTCCTGAACATAAAGTAAAGTCCCATTTTTCAGTAGGGTCCTGAACATAAAGTAAAATCCCATTTTTCAGGAGGGTCCTGAAAAGAAAGTAAAATCCCATTTTTCAGGAGGGTCCTGAACAGAAAGTAAAATCCCATTTTTCAGGAGGGTCCTAAACATAAAGTAAAATCCCATTTTTCAGGAGGGTCCTGAACAGAAAGTAAAGTCCCATTTTTCAGGAGGGTCCTGAACAGAAAGTAAAGTCCCATTTTTTGGGAGGGTCCTGAACAGAAAGTAAAGTCCCATTTTTCGGGAGGGTCCTGAACAGAAAGTAAAATCCCATTTTTCAGGAGGGTCCTGAGCAGAAAGTAAAGTCCGGTTTTTCAGGAGGGTCCTGAACAGAAAGTAAAATCCCATTTTTCAGGAGGGTCCTGAACATAAAGTAAAATCCCATTTTTCAGGAGGGTCCTGAACAGAAAGCAAATTGCCATTTTTCAGGAGGGTCCTGAACATAAAGTAAAATCCCATTTTTCAGGAGGGTCCTGAACAGAAAGTAAAATCCCATTTTTCAGGAGGGTCCTGAACATAAAGTAAAATCCCATTTTTCAGGAGGGTCCTGAACATAAAGTAAAATCCCATTTTTCAAGAGGGTCCTGAACAGAAAGTAAAATCCCATTTTTCAGGAGGGTCCTGAACAGAAAGTAAAATCCCATTTTTCAGGAGGGTCCTGATCCCATTTTTCAGGAGGGACCTGAAAAGAAAGTAAAGTCCCATCTTTCAGGAGGGTCCTGAACAGAAAGTAAAGTCCCATTTTTCAGGAGGGTCCTAAACAGAAAGTAAATTCCCATTTTTCAGGAGGGTCCTGAAAAGAAAGTAAAATCCCATTTTTCAGGAGAGTCCTGAACAGAAAGTAAAGTCCCATTTTTCAGGAGGGTCCTGAACATAAAGTAAAATCCCATTTTTCAGGAGGGTCCTGAACATAAATAAAATCCCATTTTTCAGGAGGGTCCTGAACAGAAAGTAAATTCCCATTTTTCAGGAGGGTCCTGAACATAAAGTAAAATCCCATTTTTCAGGAGGGTCCTGAACAGAAAGTAAAATCCCATTTTTCAGGAGGGTCCTGAACATAAAGTAAAATCCCATTTTTCAGGAGGGTCCTGAACAAAAAGTAAAATCCCATTTTTCAAGAGGGTCCTGAACATAAAGTAAAATCCCATTTTTCAAGAGGGTCCTGAACAGTAAGTAAAATCCCATTTTTCAGGAGGGTCCTGAACAGAAAGTAAAGTCCCATTTTTCAGGAGGGTCCTGAACAGAAAGTAAAGTCCCATTTTTCAGGAGAGTCCTGAACATAAAGTAAAATCCCATTTTTCAGGAGGGTCCTGAACAGAAAGTAAATTCTCATTTTTCAGGAGGGTCCTGAACATAAAGTAAAATCCCATTTTTTCGGAGGGTCATGAACAGAAAGTAAAGTCCCATTTTTCAGGAGGGTCCTGAACAGAAAGTTAGTCCCATTTTTCAGGAGGGTCCTGAACAGAAAGTAAATTCCCATTTTTCAGGAGGGTCCTGAACATAAAGTAAAATCCCATTTTTCAGGAGGGTCCTGAACAGAAAGTAAAGTCCCATTTTTCAGGAGTGTCCTGAACAGAAAGTAAATTCCCATTTTTCAGGAGGGTCCTGAACAGAAAGTAAAATCCCATTTTTCAGGAGGGTCCTGAACATAAAGTAAAATCCCATTTTTCAGGAGGGTCCTGAACAGAAAGTAAAGTCCCATTTTTCAGGAGGGTCCTGAACAGAAAGTAAAGTCCCATTTTTCAGGAGGGTCCTGAACAGAAAGTAAAGTCCCATTTTACAGGAGGGTCCTGAACATAAAGTAAAATCCCATTTTTCAGGAGGGTCCTGAACAGAAAGTAAAATCCCATTTTTCAGGAGGGTCCTGAACAGAAAGTAAAGTCCCATTTTTCAGGAGGGTCCTGAACAGAAAGTAAAGTCCCATTTTTCAGGAGGGTCCTGAACATAATGTAAAATCCCATTTTTCAGGAGGGTGCTGAACAGAAAGTAAAGTCCCATTTTTAAGAAGGGTCCTGAACATAAAGTAAAATCCCATTTTTCAGGAGGGTCCTGAACAGAAAGTAAATTCCCATTTTTCAGGAGGGTCCTGAACATAAAGTAAAATCCCATATTTCAGGAGGGTCCTGAACAGAAAGTAAAATCCCATTTTTCAGGAGGGTCCTGAACAGAAAGTAAAATCTCATTTTTTAGGAGGGTCCTGAACAGAAAGTAAAGTCCCATTTTTCAGGAGGGTCCTGAACAGAAAGTAAACTCCCATTTTTCAGGAGGGTCCTGAACAGAAAGTAAAGTCTCATTTTTTAGGAGGGTCCTGAACATAAAGTAAAGTCCCATTTTTCAGGAGGGTCCTGAACAGAAAGTAAAATCCCATTTTTCAGGAGGGTCCTGAACAGAAAGTAAAATCCCATTTTTCAGGAGGGTCCTGAACAGAAAGTAAAATCCCATTTTTCAGGAGGGTCCTGAACATAAAGTAAAATCCCATTTTTCAGGAGGGTCCTGAACAGAAAGTAAAATCCCATTTTTCAGGAGGGTCCTGAACAGAAAGTAAAATCCCATTTTTCAGGAGGGTCCTGAACATAAAGTAAAGTCCCATTTTTCAGGAGGGTCCTGAACATAAAGTAAAGTCCCATTTTTTAGGAGGGTCCTGAACATAAAGTAAAATCCCATTTTTCAGGAGGGGCCTGAAAAGAAAGTAAAATCCCATTTTTCAGGAGGGTCCTGAACAGAAAGTAAAGTCCCATTTTTCAGGAGGGTCCTGAACAGAAAGTAAAATCCCATTTTTCAGGAGGGTCCTGAACAGAAAGTAAAATCCCATTTTTCAGGAGGGTCCTGATCCCATTTTTCAGGAGGGTCCTGAACAGAAAGTAAAGTCCCATCTTTCAGGAGGGTCCTGAACAGAAAGTAAAGTCCCATTTTTCAGGAGGGTCCTAAACAGAAAGTAAAATCCCATTTTTCAGGAGAGTCCTGAACAGAAAGTAAAGTCCCATTTTTCAGGAGGGTCCTGAACATAAAGTAAAATCCCATTTTTCAGGAGGGTCCTGAACATAAATAAAATCCCATTTTTCAGGAGGGTCCTGAACAGAAAGTAAATTCCCATTTTTCAGGAGGGTCCTGAACATAAAGTAAAATCCCATTTTTCAAGAGGGTCCTGAACAGAAAGTAAAATCCCATTTTTCAGGAGGGTCCTGAACATAAAGTAAAATCCCATTTTTCAGGAGGGTCCTGAACAAAAAGTAAATTCCCATTTTTCAAAAGGGTCCTGAACATAAAGTAAAATCCCATTTTTCAGGAGGGTCCTGAACAGAAAGTAAAATCCCATTTTTCAGGAGGGTCCTGAACAGAAAGTAAAGTCCCATTTTTCAGGAGGGTCCTGAACAGAAAGTAAAGTCCCATTTTTCAGGAGAGTCCTGAACATAAAGTAAAATCCCATTTTTCAGGAGGGTCTTGAACAGAAAGTAAATTCCCATTTTTCAGGAGGGTCCTGAACATAAAGTAAAATCCCATTTTTCCGGAGGGTCATGAACAGAAAGTAAAGTCCAATTTTTCAGGAGGGTCCTGAACAGAAAGTAAAGTCCCATTTTTCAGGAGGGTCCGGAACAGAAAGTAAATTCCCATTTTTCAGGAGGGTCCTGAACATAAAGTAAAATTCCATTTTTCAGGAGGGTCCTGAACAGAAAGTAAAATCTCATTTTTCAGGAGGGTCCTGAACAGAAAGTAAAGTCCCATTTTCAGGAGGGTCCTGAACAGAAAGTAAAGTCCCATTTTTCAGGAGGGTCCTGAACATAATGTAAAATCCCATTTTTCAGGAGGGTCCTGAACATAACGTAAAATCCCATTTTTCAGGAGGGTCCTGAACAGAAAGTAAAATCCCATTTTTCAGGAGGGTCCTGAACAGAAAGTAAAGTCCCATTTTTCAGGAGGGTCCTGAACAGAAAGTAAAGACCCATTTTTCAGGAGGGTCCTGAACATAATGTAAAATCCCATTTTTTAGGAGGGTCCTGAACAGAAAGTAAAATCCCATTTTTCAGGAGGGTCCTCAACATAAAGTAAAATCCCATATTTCAGGAGGGTCCTGAACAGAAAGTAAAATCCCATTTTTCAGGAGGGTCCTGAACAGAAAGTAAAATCTCATTTTTCAGGAGGGTCCTGAACAGAAAGTAAAGTCCCATTTTTCAGGAGGGTCCTGATCAGAAAGTAAACTCCCATTTTTCAGGAGGGTCCTGAACAGAAAGTAAAGTCTCATTTTTTAGGAGGGTCCTGAACATAATGTAAAGTCCCATTTTTCAGGAGGGTCCAGAACATAAAGTAAAATCCCATTTTTCAGGAGGGACCTGAACAGAAAGTGAAATCCTATTTTTCAGGAGGGTCCTGAACAGAATGTAAAATCTTATTTTTCAGGAGGGTCCTGAACAGAAAGTAAATTCCCATTTTTCAGGAGGGTCCTGAACATAAAGTAAAATCCCATTTTTCAGGAGGGTCCTGAACAGAAAGTAAAATCCGATTTTTCAGGAGGGTCCTGAACAGAAAGTAAAATCCCATTTTTCAGGAGGGTCCTGAACAGAAAGTAAAATCCCATTTTTCAGGAGGGTCCTGAACAGAAAGTAAATTCCCATTTTTCAGGAGGGTCCTGAACATAAAGTAAAATCCCATTTTTCAGGAGGGTCCTGAACAGAAAGTAAAGTCCCATTTTTCAGGAGGGTCCTGAACAGAAAGTAAATTCCCATTTTTCAGGAGGGTCCTGAACATAAAGTAAAATCCCATTTTTCAGGAGGGTCCTGAACAGAAAGTAAAATCCCATTTTTCAGGATGGTCCTGAACAGAAAGTAAAGTCCCATTTTTCAAGAGGGTCCTGAACAGAAAGTAAAGTCCCATTTTTCAGGAGGGTCCTGAACATAATGTAAAATCCCATTTTACAGGAGGGTCCTGAACATAAAGTAAAATCCCATTTTTCAGGAGGGTCCTGAACAGAAAGTAAAATCCCATTTTTCAGGAGGGTCCTGAACAGCAAGTAAAGTCCCATTTTTCAGGAGGGTCCTGAACAGAAAGTAAAGTCCCATTTTTCATGAGGGTCCTGAACATAATGTAAAATCCCATTTTTCAGGAGGGAGCTGAACAGAAAGTAAAGTCCCATTTTTTCAGGAGGGTCCTGAACATAAAGTAAAGTCCCATTTTTCAGGAGGGTCCTGAACAGAAAGTAAAGTCCCATTTTTCAGGAGGGTCCTGAACATAATGTAAAATCCCATTTTTCAGGAGGGTGCTGAACAGAAAGTAAAGTCCCATTTTTAAGAAGGGTCCTGAACATAAAGTAAAATCCCATTTTTCAGGAGGGTCCTGAACAGAAAGTAAATTCCCATTTTTCAGGAGGGTCCTGAACATAAAGTAAAATCCCATATTTCAGGAGGGTCCTGAACAGAAAGTAAAATCCCATTTTTCAGGAGGGTCCTGAACAGAAAGTAAAATCTCATTTTTTAGGAGGGTCCTGAACAGAAAGTAAAGTCCCATTTTTCAGGAGGGTCCTGAACAGAAAGTAAACTCCCATTTTTCAGGAGGGTCCTGAACAGAAAGTAAAGTCTCATTTTTTAGGAGGGTCCTGAACATAAAGTAAAGTCCCATTTTTCAGGAGGGTCCTGAACAGAAAGTAAAATCCCATTTTTCAGGAGGGTCCTGAACAGAAAGTAAAATCCCATTTTTCAGGAGGGTCCTGAACAGAAAGTAAAATCCCATTTTTCAGGAGGGTCCTGAACATAAAGTAAAATCCCATTTTTCAGGAGGGTCCTGAACAGAAAGTAAAATCCCATTTTTCAGGAGGGTCCTGAACAGAAAGTAAAATCCCATTTTTCAGGAGGGTCCTGAACATAAAGTAAAGTCCCATTTTTCAGGAGGGTCCTGAACATAAAGTAAAGTCCCATTTTTTAGGAGGGTCCTGAACATAAAGTAAAATCCCATTTTTCAGGAGGGGCCTGAAAAGAAAGTAAAATCCCATTTTTCAGGAGGGTCCTGAACAGAAAGTAAAGTCCCATTTTTCAGGAGGGTCCTGAACAGAAAGTAAAATCCCATTTTTCAGGAGGGTCCTGAACAGAAAGTAAAATCCCATTTTTCAGGAGGGTCCTGATCCCATTTTTCAGGAGGGTCCTGAACAGAAAGTAAAGTCCCATCTTTCAGGAGGGTCCTGAACAGAAAGTAAAGTCCCATTTTTCAGGAGGGTCCTAAACAGAAAGTAAAATCCCATTTTTCAGGAGAGTCCTGAACAGAAAGTAAAGTCCCATTTTTCAGGAGGGTCCTGAACATAAAGTAAAATCCCATTTTTCAGGAGGGTCCTGAACATAAATAAAATCCCATTTTTCAGGAGGGTCCTGAACAGAAAGTAAATTCCCATTTTTCAGGAGGGTCCTGAACATAAAGTAAAATCCCATTTTTCAAGAGGGTCCTGAACAGAAAGTAAAATCCCATTTTTCAGGAGGGTCCTGAACATAAAGTAAAATCCCATTTTTCAGGAGGGTCCTGAACAAAAAGTAAATTCCCATTTTTCAAAAGGGTCCTGAACATAAAGTAAAATCCCATTTTTCAGGAGGGTCCTGAACAGAAAGTAAAATCCCATTTTTCAGGAGGGTCCTGAACAGAAAGTAAAGTCCCATTTTTCAGGAGGGTCCTGAACAGAAAGTAAAGTCCCATTTTTCAGGAGAGTCCTGAACATAAAGTAAAATCCCATTTTTCAGGAGGGTCTTGAACAGAAAGTAAATTCCCATTTTTCAGGAGGGTCCTGAACATAAAGTAAAATCCCATTTTTCCGGAGGGTCATGAACAGAAAGTAAAGTCCAATTTTTCAGGAGGGTCCTGAACAGAAAGTAAAGTCCCATTTTTCAGGAGGGTCCGGAACAGAAAGTAAATTCCCATTTTTCAGGAGGGTCCTGAACATAAAGTAAAATTCCATTTTTCAGGAGGGTCCTGAACAGAAAGTAAAATCTCATTTTTCAGGAGGGTCCTGAACAGAAAGTAAAGTCCCATTTTCAGGAGGGTCCTGAACAGAAAGTAAAGTCCCATTTTTCAGGAGGGTCCTGAACATAATGTAAAATCCCATTTTTCAGGAGGGTCCTGAACATAACGTAAAATCCCATTTTTCAGGAGGGTCCTGAACAGAAAGTAAAATCCCATTTTTCAGGAGGGTCCTGAACAGAAAGTAAAGTCCCATTTTTCAGGAGGGTCCTGAACAGAAAGTAAAGACCCATTTTTCAGGAGGGTCCTGAACATAATGTAAAATCCCATTTTTTAGGAGGGTCCTGAACAGAAAGTAAAATCCCATTTTTCAGGAGGGTCCTCAACATAAAGTAAAATCCCATATTTCAGGAGGGTCCTGAACAGAAAGTAAAATCCCATTTTTCAGGAGGGTCCTGAACAGAAAGTAAAATCTCATTTTTCAGGAGGGTCCTGAACAGAAAGTAAAGTCCCATTTTTCAGGAGGGTCCTGATCAGAAAGTAAACTCCCATTTTTCAGGAGGGTCCTGAACAGAAAGTAAAGTCTCATTTTTTAGGAGGGTCCTGAACATAATGTAAAGTCCCATTTTTCAGGAGGGTCCAGAACATAAAGTAAAATCCCATTTTTCAGGAGGGACCTGAACAGAAAGTGAAATCCTATTTTTCAGGAGGGTCCTGAACAGAATGTAAAATCTTATTTTTCAGGAGGGTCCTGAACAGAAAGTAAATTCCCATTTTTCAGGAGGGTCCTGAACATAAAGTAAAATCCCATTTTTCAGGAGGGTCCTGAACAGAAAGTAAAATCCGATTTTTCAGGAGGGTCCTGAACAGAAAGTAAAATCCCATTTTTCAGGAGGGTCCTGAACAGAAAGTAAAATCCCATTTTTCAGGAGGGTCCTGAACAGAAAGTAAATTCCCATTTTTCAGGAGGGTCCTGAACATAAAGTAAAATCCCATTTTTCAGGAGGGTCCTGAACAGAAAGTAAAGTCCCATTTTTCAGGAGGGTCCTGAACAGAAAGTAAATTCCCATTTTTCAGGAGGGTCCTGAACATAAAGTAAAATCCCATTTTTCAGGAGGGTCCTGAACAGAAAGTAAAATCCCATTTTTCAGGATGGTCCTGAACAGAAAGTAAAGTCCCATTTTTCAAGAGGGTCCTGAACAGAAAGTAAAGTCCCATTTTTCAGGAGGGTCCTGAACATAATGTAAAATCCCATTTTACAGGAGGGTCCTGAACATAAAGTAAAATCCCATTTTTCAGGAGGGTCCTGAACAGAAAGTAAAATCCCATTTTTCAGGAGGGTCCTGAACAGAAAGTAAAGTCCCATTTTTCAGGAGGGTCCTGAACAGAAAGTAAAGTCCCATTTTTCATGAGGGTCCTGAACATAATGTAAAATCCCATTTTTCAGGAGGGAGCTGAACAGAAAGTAAAGTCCCATTTTTTCAGGAGGGTCCTGAACATAAAGTAAAATCCCATTTTTCAGGAGGGTCCTGAACAGAAAGTAAATTCCCATTTTTCAGGAGGGTCCTGAACATAAAGTAAAATCCCATATTTCAGGAGGGTCCTGAACAGAAAGTAAAATCCCATTTTTCAGGAGGGTCCTGAACAGAAAGTAAAATCTCATTTTTCAGGAGGGTCCTGAACAGAAAGTAAAGTCCCATTTTTCAGGAGGGTCCTGAACAGAAAGTAAACTCCCATTTTTCAGGAGGGTCCTGAACAGAAAGTAAAGTCTCATTTTTTAGGAGGGTCCTGAACATAAAGTAAAGTCCCATTTTTCAGGAGGGTCCTGAACAGAAAGTAAAATCCCATTTTTCAGGAGGGTCCTGAACAGAAAGTAAAATCCCATTTTTCAGGAGGGTCCTGAACATAAAGTAAAATCCCATTTTTCAGGAGGGTCCTGAACAGAAAGTAAAATCCCATTTTTCAGGAGGGTCCTGAACAGAAAGTAAAATCCCATTTTTCAGGAGGGTCCTGAACATAAAGTAAAGTCCCATTTTTCAGGAGGGTCCTGAACATAAAGTAAAGTCCCATTTTTCAGGAGGGTGCTGAACATAAAGTAAAATCCCATTTTTCAGGAGGGTCCTGAAAAGAAAGTAAAATCCCATTTTTCAGGAGGGTCCTGAACAGAAAGTAAAATCCCATTTTTCAGGAGGGTCCTGAACAGAAAGTAAATTCCCATTTTTCAGGAGGGTCCTGAACAGAAAGTAAAATCCCATTTTTCAGGAGGGTCCTGAGCAGAAAGTAAAGTCCCATTTTTCAGGAGGGTCCTGAACAGAAAGTAAAGTCCCATTTTTCGGGAGGGTCCTGAACAGAAAGTAAAGTCCCATTTTTCGGGAGGGTCCTGAACAGAAAGTAAAATCCCATTTTTCAGGAGGGTCCTGAGCAGAAAGTAAAGTCCCATTTTTCAGGAGGGTCCTGAACAGAAAGTAAAATCCCATTTTTCAGGAGGGTCCTGAACAGAAAGTAAAATCCCATTTTTCAGGAGGGTCCTGATCCCATTTTTCAGGAGGGTCCTGAACAGAAAGTAAAGTCCCATCTTTCAGGAGGGTCCTGAACAGAAAGTAAAGTCCCATTTTTCAGGAGGGTCCTAAACAGAAAGTAAAATCCCATTTTTCAGGAGAGTCCTGAACAGAAAGTAAAGTCCCATTTTTCAGGAGGGTCCTGAGCAGAAAGTAAAGTCCCATTTTTCAGGAGGGTCCTGAACAGAAAGTAAAGTCCCATTTTTCGGGAGGGTCCTGAACAGAAAGTAAAGTCCCATTTTTCGGGAGGGTCCTGAACAGAAAGTAAAGTCCCATTTTTCAGGAGGGTCCTGAGCAGAAAGTAAAGTCCCATTTTTCAGGAGGGTCCTGAACAAAAAGTAAAATCCCATTTTTCAGGAGGGTCCTGAACAGAAAGTAAAATCCCATTTTTTAGGAGGGTCCTGATCCCATTTTTCAGGAGGGTCCTGAACAGAAAGTAAAGTCCCATCTTTCAGGAGGGTCCTGAACAGAAAGTAAAGTCCCATTTTTCAGGAGGGTCCTAAACAGAAAGTAAAATCCCATTTTTCAGGAGAGTCCTGAACAGAAAGTAAAGTCCCATTTTTCAGGAGGGTCCTGAACATAAAGTAAAATCCCATTTTTCAGGAGGGTCCTGAACATAAATAAAATCCCATTTTTCAGGAGGGTCCTGAACAGAAAGTAAATTCCCATTTTTCAGGAGGGTCCTGAACATAAAGTAAAATCCCATTTTTCAAGAGGGTCCTGAACAGAAAGTAAAATCCCATTTTTCAGGAGGGTCCTGAACATAAAGTAAAATCCCATTTTTCAGGAGGGTCCTGAACAAAAAGTAAATTCCCATTTTTCAAAAGGGTCCTGAACATAAAGTAAAATCCCATTTTTCAGGAGGGTCCTGAACAGAAAGTAAAATCCCATTTTTCAGGAGGGTCCTGAACAGAAAGTAAAGTCCCATTTTTCAGGAGGGTCCTGAACAGAAAGTAAAGTCCCATTTTTCAGGAGAGTCCTGAACATAAAGTAAAATCCCATTTTTCAGGAGGGTCCTGAACAGAAAGTAAATTCCCATTTTTCAGGAGGGTCCTGAACATAAAGTAAAATCCCATTTTTCCGAAGGGTCATGAACAGAAAGTAAAGTCCCATTTTTCAGGAGGGTCCTGAACAGAAAGTAAAGTCCCATTTTTTAGGAGGGTCCTGAACATAAAGTAAAATCCCATTTTTCAGGAGGGGCCTGAAAAGAAAGTAAAATCCCATTTTTCAGGAGGGTCCTGAACAGAAAGTAAAGTCCCATTTTTCAGGAGGGTCCTGAACAGAAAGTAAAATCCCATTTTTCAGGAGGGTCCTGAACAGAAAGTAAAATCCCATTTTTCAGGAGGGTCCTGATCCCATTTTTCAGGAGGGTCCTGAACAGAAAGTAAAGTCCCATCTTTCAGGAGGGTCCTGAACAGAAAGTAAAGTCCCATTTTTCAGGAGGGTCCTAAACAGAAAGTAAAATCCCATTTTTCAGGAGAGTCCTGAACAGAAAGTAAAGTCCCATTTTTCAGGAGGGTCCTGAACATAAAGTAAAATCCCATTTTTCAGGAGGGTCCTG
Organism: Capsicum pubescens; assembly: GCA_030864215.1. Classification (NCBI taxonomy): domain Eukaryota; kingdom Viridiplantae; phylum Streptophyta; class Magnoliopsida; order Solanales; family Solanaceae; genus Capsicum; species Capsicum pubescens. The sequence goes on from CM061548.1 coordinate 415,750,747, forward strand.
AACATAAATAAAATCCCATTTTTCAGGAGGGTCCTGAACAGAAAGTAAATTCCCATTTTTCAGGAGGGTCCTGAACATAAAGTAAAATCCCATTTTTCAAGAGGGTCCTGAACAGAAAGTAAAATCCCATTTTTCAGGAGGGTCCTGAACATAAAGTAAAATCCCATTTTTCAGGAGGGTCCTGAACAAAAAGTAAATTCCCATTTTTCAAAAGGGTCCTGAACATAAAGTAAAATCCCATTTTTCAGGAGGGTCCTGAACAGAAAGTAAAATCCCATTTTTCAGGAGGGTCCTGAACAGAAAGTAAAGTCCCATTTTTCAGGAGGGTCCTGAACAGAAAGTAAAGTCCCATTTTTCAGGAGAGTCCTGAACATAAAGTAAAATCCCATTTTTCAGGAGGGTCTTGAACAGAAAGTAAATTCCCATTTTTCAGGAGGGTCCTGAACATAAAGTAAAATCCCATTTTTCCGGAGGGTCATGAACAGAAAGTAAAGTCCAATTTTTCAGGAGGGTCCTGAACAGAAAGTAAAGTCCCATTTTTCAGGAGGGTCCGGAACAGAAAGTAAATTCCCATTTTTCAGGAGGGTCCTGAACATAAAGTAAAATTCCATTTTTCAGGAGGGTCCTGAACAGAAAGTAAAATCTCATTTTTCAGGAGGGTCCTGAACAGAAAGTAAAGTCCCATTTTCAGGAGGGTCCTGAACAGAAAGTAAAGTCCCATTTTTCAGGAGGGTCCTGAACATAATGTAAAATCCCATTTTTCAGGAGGGTCCTGAACATAACGTAAAATCCCATTTTTCAGGAGGGTCCTGAACAGAAAGTAAAATCCCATTTTTCAGGAGGGTCCTGAACAGAAAGTAAAGTCCCATTTTTCAGGAGGGTCCTGAACAGAAAGTAAAGACCCATTTTTCAGGAGGGTCCTGAACATAATGTAAAATCCCATTTTTTAGGAGGGTCCTGAACAGAAAGTAAAATCCCATTTTTCAGGAGGGTCCTCAACATAAAGTAAAATCCCATATTTCAGGAGGGTCCTGAACAGAAAGTAAAATCCCATTTTTCAGGAGGGTCCTGAACAGAAAGTAAAATCTCATTTTTCAGGAGGGTCCTGAACAGAAAGTAAAGTCCCATTTTTCAGGAGGGTCCTGATCAGAAAGTAAACTCCCATTTTTCAGGAGGGTCCTGAACAGAAAGTAAAGTCTCATTTTTTAGGAGGGTCCTGAACATAATGTAAAGTCCCATTTTTCAGGAGGGTCCAGAACATAAAGTAAAATCCCATTTTTCAGGAGGGACCTGAACAGAAAGTGAAATCCTATTTTTCAGGAGGGTCCTGAACAGAATGTAAAATCTTATTTTTCAGGAGGGTCCTGAACAGAAAGTAAATTCCCATTTTTCAGGAGGGTCCTGAACATAAAGTAAAATCCCATTTTTCAGGAGGGTCCTGAACAGAAAGTAAAATCCGATTTTTCAGGAGGGTCCTGAACAGAAAGTAAAATCCCATTTTTCAGGAGGGTCCTGAACAGAAAGTAAAATCCCATTTTTCAGGAGGGTCCTGAACAGAAAGTAAATTCCCATTTTTCAGGAGGGTCCTGAACATAAAGTAAAATCCCATTTTTCAGGAGGGTCCTGAACAGAAAGTAAAGTCCCATTTTTCAGGAGGGTCCTGAACAGAAAGTAAATTCCCATTTTTCAGGAGGGTCCTGAACATAAAGTAAAATCCCATTTTTCAGGAGGGTCCTGAACAGAAAGTAAAATCCCATTTTTCAGGATGGTCCTGAACAGAAAGTAAAGTCCCATTTTTCAAGAGGGTCCTGAACAGAAAGTAAAGTCCCATTTTTCAGGAGGGTCCTGAACATAATGTAAAATCCCATTTTACAGGAGGGTCCTGAACATAAAGTAAAATCCCATTTTTCAGGAGGGTCCTGAACAGAAAGTAAAATCCCATTTTTCAGGAGGGTCCTGAACAGAAAGTAAAGTCCCATTTTTCAGGAGGGTCCTGAACAGAAAGTAAAGTCCCATTTTTCATGAGGGTCCTGAACATAATGTAAAATCCCATTTTTCAGGAGGGAGCTGAACAGAAAGTAAAGTCCCATTTTTTCAGGAGGGTCCTGAACATAAAGTAAAATCCCATTTTTCAGGAGGGTCCTGAACAGAAAGTAAATTCCCATTTTTCAGGAGGGTCCTGAACATAAAGTAAAATCCCATATTTCAGGAGGGTCCTGAACAGAAAGTAAAATCCCATTTTTCAGGAGGGTCCTGAACAGAAAGTAAAATCTCATTTTTCAGGAGGGTCCTGAACAGAAAGTAAAGTCCCATTTTTCAGGAGGGTCCTGAACAGAAAGTAAACTCCCATTTTTCAGGAGGGTCCTGAACAGAAAGTAAAGTCTCATTTTTTAGGAGGGTCCTGAACATAAAGTAAAGTCCCATTTTTCAGGAGGGTCCTGAACAGAAAGTAAAATCCCATTTTTCAGGAGGGTCCTGAACAGAAAGTAAAATCCCATTTTTCAGGAGGGTCCTGAACATAAAGTAAAATCCCATTTTTCAGGAGGGTCCTGAACAGAAAGTAAAATCCCATTTTTCAGGAGGGTCCTGAACAGAAAGTAAAATCCCATTTTTCAGGAGGGTCCTGAACATAAAGTAAAGTCCCATTTTTCAGGAGGGTCCTGAACATAAAGTAAAGTCCCATTTTTCAGGAGGGTGCTGAACATAAAGTAAAATCCCATTTTTCAGGAGGGTCCTGAAAAGAAAGTAAAATCCCATTTTTCAGGAGGGTCCTGAACAGAAAGTAAAATCCCATTTTTCAGGAGGGTCCTGAACAGAAAGTAAATTCCCATTTTTCAGGAGGGTCCTGAACAGAAAGTAAAATCCCATTTTTCAGGAGGGTCCTGAGCAGAAAGTAAAGTCCCATTTTTCAGGAGGGTCCTGAACAGAAAGTAAAGTCCCATTTTTCGGGAGGGTCCTGAACAGAAAGTAAAGTCCCATTTTTCGGGAGGGTCCTGAACAGAAAGTAAAATCCCATTTTTCAGGAGGGTCCTGAGCAGAAAGTAAAGTCCCATTTTTCAGGAGGGTCCTGAACAGAAAGTAAAATCCCATTTTTCAGGAGGGTCCTGAACAGAAAGTAAAATCCCATTTTTCAGGAGGGTCCTGATCCCATTTTTCAGGAGGGTCCTGAACAGAAAGTAAAGTCCCATCTTTCAGGAGGGTCCTGAACAGAAAGTAAAGTCCCATTTTTCAGGAGGGTCCTAAACAGAAAGTAAAATCCCATTTTTCAGGAGAGTCCTGAACAGAAAGTAAAGTCCCATTTTTCAGGAGGGTCCTGAGCAGAAAGTAAAGTCCCATTTTTCAGGAGGGTCCTGAACAGAAAGTAAAGTCCCATTTTTCGGGAGGGTCCTGAACAGAAAGTAAAGTCCCATTTTTCGGGAGGGTCCTGAACAGAAAGTAAAGTCCCATTTTTCAGGAGGGTCCTGAGCAGAAAGTAAAGTCCCATTTTTCAGGAGGGTCCTGAACAAAAAGTAAAATCCCATTTTTCAGGAGGGTCCTGAACAGAAAGTAAAATCCCATTTTTTAGGAGGGTCCTGATCCCATTTTTCAGGAGGGTCCTGAACAGAAAGTAAAGTCCCATCTTTCAGGAGGGTCCTGAACAGAAAGTAAAGTCCCATTTTTCAGGAGGGTCCTAAACAGAAAGTAAAATCCCATTTTTCAGGAGAGTCCTGAACAGAAAGTAAAGTCCCATTTTTCAGGAGGGTCCTGAACATAAAGTAAAATCCCATTTTTCAGGAGGGTCCTGAACATAAATAAAATCCCATTTTTCAGGAGGGTCCTGAACAGAAAGTAAATTCCCATTTTTCAGGAGGGTCCTGAACATAAAGTAAAATCCCATTTTTCAAGAGGGTCCTGAACAGAAAGTAAAATCCCATTTTTCAGGAGGGTCCTGAACATAAAGTAAAATCCCATTTTTCAGGAGGGTCCTGAACAAAAAGTAAATTCCCATTTTTCAAAAGGGTCCTGAACATAAAGTAAAATCCCATTTTTCAGGAGGGTCCTGAACAGAAAGTAAAATCCCATTTTTCAGGAGGGTCCTGAACAGAAAGTAAAGTCCCATTTTTCAGGAGGGTCCTGAACAGAAAGTAAAGTCCCATTTTTCAGGAGAGTCCTGAACATAAAGTAAAATCCCATTTTTCAGGAGGGTCCTGAACAGAAAGTAAATTCCCATTTTTCAGGAGGGTCCTGAACATAAAGTAAAATCCCATTTTTCCGAAGGGTCATGAACAGAAAGTAAAGTCCCATTTTTCAGGAGGGTCCTGAACAGAAAGTAAAGTCCCATTTTTCAGGAGGGTCCGGAACAGAAAGTAAATTCCCATTTTTCAGGAGGGTCCTGAACATAAAGTAAAATCCCATTTTTCAGGAGGGTCCTGAACAGAAAGTAAAATCTCATTTTTCAGCAGGGTCCTGAACAGAAAGTAAAGTCCCATTTTCAGGAGGGTCCTGAACAGAAAGTAAAGTCCCATTTTTCAGGAGGGTCCTGAACATAATGTAAAATCCCATTTTTCAGGAGGGTCCTGAACATAAAGTAAAATCCCATTTTTCAGGAGGGTCCTGAACAGAAAGTAAAATCCCATTTTTCAGGAGGGTCCTGAACAGAAAGTAAAGTCCCATTTTTCAGGAGGGTCCTGAACAGAAAGTAAAGACCCATTTTTCAGGAAGGTCCTGAACATAATGTAAAATCCCATTTTTTAGGAGGGTCCTGAACAGAAAGTAAAATCCCATTTTTCAGGAGGGTCCTCAACATAAAGTAAAATCCCATATTTCAGGAGGGTCCTGAACAGAAAGTAAAATCCCATTTTTCAGGAGGGTCCTGAACAGAAAGTAAAATCTCATTTTTCAGGAGGGTCCTGAACAGAAAGTAAAGTCCCATTTTTCAGGAGGGTCCTGAACAGAAAGTAAACTCCCATTTTTCAGGAGGGTCCTGAACAGAAAGTAAAGTCTCATTTTTTAGGAGGGTCCTGAACATAAAGTAAAGTCCCATTTTTCAGGAGGGTCCTGAACATAAAGTAAAATCCCATTTTTCAGGAGGGTCCTGAACAGAAAGTGAAATCCTATTTTTCAGGAGGGTCCTGAACAGAATGTAAAATCCCATTTTTCAGGAGGGTCCTGAACAGAAAGTAAATTCCCATTTTTCAGGAGGGTCCTGAACATAAAGTAAAATCCCATTTTTCAGGAGGGTCCTGAACAGAAAGTAAAATCCGATTTTTCAGGAGGGTCCTGAACAGAAAGTAAAATCCCATTTTTCAGGAGGGTCCTGAACATAAAGTAAAGTCCCATTTTTCAGGAGGGTCCTGAACATAAAGTAAAATCCCATTTTTCAGGAGGGTCCTGAAAAGAAAGTAAAATCCCATTTTTCAGGAGGGTCCTGAACAGAAAGTAAAATCCCATTTTTCAGGAGGGTCCTGAACAGAAAGTAAATTCCCATTTTTCAGGAGGGTCCTGAACATAAAGTAAAATCCCATTTTTCAGGAGGGTCCTGAACAGAAAGTAAAGTCCCATTTTTCAGGAGGGTCCTGAACAGAAAGTTAGTCCCAATTTTCAGGAGGGTCCTGAACAGAAAGTAAATTCCCATTTTTCAGGAGGGTCCTGAACATAAAGTAAAATCCCATTTTTCAGGAGGGTCCTGAACAGAAAGTAAAATCTCATTTTTCAGGAGGATCCTGAACAGAAAGTAAAGTCCCATTTTTCAGGAGGGTCCTGAACAGAAAGTAAATTCCCATTTTTCAGGAGGGTCCTGAACATAAAGTAAAATCCCATTTTTCAGGAGGGTCCTGAACAGAAAGTAAAATCCCATTTTTCAGGATGGTCCTGAACAGAAAGTAAAATCCCATTTTTCAGGAGGGTCCTGAACATAAAGTAAAATCCCATTTTTCAGGAGGGTCCTGAACAGAAAGTAAAATCCCATTTTTCAGGAGGGTCCTGAACAGAAAGTAAAATCCCATTTTTCAGGAGGGTCCTGAACATAAAGTAAAGTCCCATTTTTCAGGAGGGTCCTGAACATAAAGTAAAGTCCCATTTTTCAGGAGGGTGCTGAACATAAAGTAAAATCCCATTTTTCAGGAGGGTCCTGAAAAGAAAGTAAAATCCCATTTTTCAGGAGGGTCCTGAACAGAAAGTAAAATCCCATTTTTCAGGAGGGTCCTGAACAGAAAGTAAATTCCCATTTTTCAGGAGGGTCCTGAACAGAAAGTAAAATCCCATTTTTCAGGAGGGTCCTGAACAGAAAGTAAAATCCCATTTTTCAGGAGGGTCCTGATCCCATTTTTCAGGAGGGTCCTGAACAGAAAGTAAAGTCCCATCTTTCAGGAGGGTCCTGAACAGAAAGTAAAGTCCCATTTTTCAGGAGGGTCCTAAACAGAAAGTAAAATCCCATTTTTCAGGAGAGTCCTGAACAGAAAGTAAAGTCCCATTTTTCAGGAGGGTCCTGAGCAGAAAGTAAAGTCCCATTTTTCAGGAGGGTCCTGAACAGAAAGTAAAGTCCCATTTTTCGGGAGGGTCCTGAACAGAAAGTAAAGTCCCATTTTTCGGGAGGGTCCTGAACAGAAAGTAAAATCCCATTTTTCAGGAGGGTCCTGAGCAGAAAGTAAAGTCCCATTTTTCAGGAGGGTCCTGAACAAAAAGTAAAATCCCATTTTTCAGGAGGGTCCTGAACAGAAAGTAAAATCCCATTTTTTAGGAGGGTCCTGATCCCATTTTTCAGGAGGGTCCTGAACAGAAAGTAAAGTCCCATCTTTCAGGAGGGTCCTGAACAGAAAGTAAAGTCCCATTTTTCAGGAGGGTCCTAAACAGAAAGTAAAATCCCATTTTTCAGGAGAGTCCTGAACAGAAAGTAAAGTCCCATTTTTCAGGAGGGTCCTGAACATAAAGTAAAATCCCATTTTTCAGGAGGGTCCTGAACATAAATAAAATCCCATTTTTCAGGAGGGTCCTGAACAGAAAGTAAATTCCCATTTTTCAGGAGGGTCCTGAACAGAAAGTAAAATCCCATTTTTCAGGAGGGTCCTGAACATAAAGTAAAGTCCCATTTTTCAGGAGGGTCCTGAACATAAAGTAAAGTCCCATTTTTCAGGAGGGTGCTGAACATAAAGTAAAATCCCATTTTTCAGGAGGGTCCTGAAAAGAAAGTAAAATCCCATTTTTCAGGAGGGTCCTGAACAGAAAGTAAAATCCCATTTTTCAGGAGGGTCCTGAACAGAAAGTAAATTCCCATTTTTCAGGAGGGTCCTGAACAGAAAGTAAAATCCCATTTTTCAGGAGGGTCCTGAGCAGAAAGTAAAGTCCCATTTTTCAGGAGGGTCCTGAACAGAAAGTAAAGTCCCATTTTTCGGGAGGGTCCTGAACAGAAAGTAAAGTCCCATTTTTCGGGAGGGTCCTGAACAGAAAGTAAAATCCCATTTTTCAGGAGGGTCCTGAGCAGAAAGTAAAGTCCCATTTTTCAGGAGGGTCCTGAACAGAAAGTAAAATCCCATTTTTCAGGAGGGTCCTGAACAGAAAGTAAAATCCCATTTTTCAGGAGGGTCCTGATCCCATTTTTCAGGAGGGTCCTGAACAGAAAGTAAAGTCCCATCTTTCAGGAGGGTCCTGAACAGAAAGTAAAGTCCCATTTTTCAGGAGGGTCCTAAACAGAAAGTAAAATCCCATTTTTCAGGAGGGTCCTGAACAGAAAGTAAAGTCCCATCTTTCAGGAGGGTCCTGAACAGAAAGTAAAGTCCCATTTTTCAGGAGGGTCCTAAACAGAAAGTAAAATCCCATTTTTCAGGAGGGTCCTGAACAGAAAGTAAAATCCCATTTTTCAGGATGGTCCTGAAAAGAAAGTAAAATCCCATTTTTCAGGAGGGTCCTGAACATAAAGTAAAATCCCATTTTTCAGGAGGGTCCTGAACAGAAAGTAAAATCCCATTTTTCAGGAGGGTCCTGAACAGAAAGTAAAATCCCATTTTTCAGGAGGGTCCTGAACATAAAGTAAAGTCCCATTTTTCAGGAGGGTCCTGAACATAAAGTAAAGTCCCATTTTTCAGGAGGGTGCTGAACATAAAGTAAAATCCCATTTTTCAGGAGGGTCCTGAAAAGAAAGTAAAATCCCATTTTTCAGGAGGGTCCTGAACAGAAAGTAAAATCCCATTTTTCAGGAGGGTCCTGAACAGAAAGTAAATTCCCATTTTTCAGGAGGGTCCTGAACAGAAAGTAAAATCCCATTTTTCAGGAGTGTCCTGAGCAGAAAGTAAAGTCCCATTTTTCAGGAGGGTCCTGAACAGAAAGTAAAGTCCCATTTTTCGGGAGGGTCCTGAACAGAAAGTAAAGTCCCATTTTTCGGGAGGGTCCTGAACAGAAAGTAAAATCCCATTTTTCAGGAGGGTCCTGAGCAGAAAGTAAAGTCCCATTTTTCAGGAGGGTCCTGAACAGAAAGTAAAATCCCATTTTTCAGGAGGGTCCTGAACAGAAAGTAAAATCCCATTTTTCAGGAGGGTCCTGATCCCATTTTTCAGGAGGGTCCTGAACAGAAAGTAAAGTCCCATCTTTCAGGAGGGTCCTGAACAGAAAGTAAAGTCCCATTTTTCAGGAGGGTCCTAAACAGAAAGTAAAATCCCATTTTTCAGGAGAGTCCTGAACAGAAAGTAAAGTCCCATTTTTCAGGAGGGTCCTGAGCAGAAAGTAAAGTCCCATTTTTCAGGAGGGTCCTGAACAGAAAGTAAAGTCCCATTTTTCGGGAGGGTCCTGAACAGAAAGTAAAGTCCCATTTTTCGGGAGGGTCCTGAACAGAAAGTAAAATCCCATTTTTCAGGAGGGTCCTGAGCAGAAAGTAAAGTCCCATTTTTCAGGAGGGTCCTGAACAAAAAGTAAAATCCCATTTTTCAGGAGGGTCCTGAACAGAAAGTAAAATCCCATTTTTTAGGAGGGTCCTGATCCCATTTTTCAGGAGGGTCCTGAACAGAAAGTAAAGTCCCATCTTTCAGGAGGGTCCTGAACAGAAAGTAAAGTCCCATTTTTCAGGAGGGTCCTAAACAGAAAGTAAAATCCCATTTTTCAGGAGAGTCCTGAACAGAAAGTAAAGTCCCATTTTTCAGGAGGGTCCTGAACATAAAGTAAAATCCCATTTTTCAGGAGGGTCCTGAACATAAATAAAATCCCATTTTTCAGGAGGGTCCTGAACAGAAAGTAAATTCCCATTTTTCAGGAGGGTCCTGAACATAAAGTAAAATCCCATTTTTCAAGAGGGTCCTGAACAGAAAGTAAAATCCCATTTTTCAGGAGGGTCCTGAACATAAAGTAAAATCCCATTTTTCAGGGAGGTCCTGAACAAAAAGTAAATTCCCATTTTTCAAAAGGGTCCTGAACATAAAGTAAAATCCCATTTTTCAGGAGGGTCCTGAACAGAAAGTAAAATCCCATTTTTCAGGAGGGTCCTGAACAGAAAGTAAAGTCCCATTTTTCAGGAGGGTCCTGAACAGAAAGTAAAGTCCCATTTTTCAGGAGAGTCCTGAACATAAAGTAAAATCCCATTTTTCAGGAGGGTCCTGAACAGAAAGTAAATTCCCATTTTTCAGGAGGGTCCTGAACATAAAGTAAAATCCCATTTTTCCGGAGGGTCATGAACAGAAAGTAAAGTCCCATTTTTCAGGAGGGTCCTGAACAGAAAGTAAAGTCCCATTTTTCAGGAGGGTCCGGAACAGAAAGTAAATTCCCATTTTTCAGGAGGGTCCTGAACATAAAGTAAAATCCCATTTTTCAGGAGGGTCCTGAACAGAAAGTAAAATCTCATTTTTCAGCAGGGTCCTGAACAGAAAGTAAAGTCCCATTTTCAGGAGGGTCCTGAACAGAAAGTAAAGTCCCATTTTTCAGGAGGGTCCTGAACATAATGTAAAATCCCATTTTTCAGGAGGGTCCTGAACATAAAGTAAAATCCCATTTTTCAGGAGGGTCCTGAACAGAAAGTAAAATCCCATTTTTCAGGAGGGTCCTGAACAGAAAGTAAAGTCCCATTTTTCAGGAGGGTCCTGAACATAAAGTAAAGACCCATTTTTCAGGAAGGTCCTGAACATAATGTAAAATCCCATTTTTTAGGAGGGTCCTGAACAGAAAGTAAAATCCCATTTTTCAGGAGGGTCCTCAACATAAAGTAAAATCCCATATTTCAGGAGGGTCCTGAACAGAAAGTAAAATCCCATTTTTCAGGAGGGTCCTGAACAGAAAGTAAAATCTCATTTTTCAGGAGGGTCCTGAACAGAAAGTAAAGTCCCATTTTTCAGGAGGGTCCTGAACATAAAGTAAAATCCCATTTGTCAGGAGGGTCCTGAACATAAATAAATTCCCATTTTTCAGGAGGGTCCTGAACAGAAAGTAAAGTCTCATTTTTTAGGAGGGTCCTGAACATAAAGTAAAGTCCCATTTTTCAGGAGGGTCCTGAACATAAAGTAAAATCCCATTTTTCAGGAGGGTCCTGAACAGAAAGTGAAATCCTATTTTTCAGGAGGGTCCTGAACAGAATGTAAAATCCCATTTTTCAGGAGGGTCCTGAACAGAAAGTAAATTCCCATTTTTCAGGAGGGTCCTGAACATAAAGTAAAATCCCATTTTTCAGGAGGGTCCTGAACAGAAAGTAAAATCCGATTTTTCAGGAGGGTCCTGAACAGAAAGTAAAATCCCATTTTTCAGGAGGGTCCTGAACATAAAGTAAAGTCCCATTTTTCAGGAGGGTCCTGAACATAAAGTAAAATCCCATTTTTCAGGAGGGTCCTGAAAAGAAAGTAAAATCCCATTTTTCAGGAGGGTCCTGAACAGAAAGTAAAATCCCATTTTTCAGGAGGGTCCTGAACAGAAAGTAAATTCCCATTTTTCAGGAGGGTCCTGAACATAAAGTAAAATCCCATTTTTCAGGAGGGTCCTGAACAGAAAGTAAAGTCCCATTTTTCAGGAGGGTCCTGAACAGAAAGTTAGTCCCAATTTTCAGGAGGGTCCTGAACAGAAAGTAAATTCCCATTTTTCAGGAGGGTCCTGAACATAAAGTAAAATCCCATTTTTCAGGAGGGTCCTGAACAGAAAGTAAAATCTCATTTTTCAGGAGGATCCTGAACAGAAAGTAAAGTCCCATTTTTCAGGAGGGTCCTGAACAGAAAGTAAATTCCCATTTTTCAGGAGGGTCCTGAACATAAAGTAAAATCCCATTTTTCAGGAGGGTCCTGAACAGAAAGTAAAATCCCATTTTTCAGGATGGTCCTGAACAGAAAGTAAAGTCCCATTTTTCAAGAGGGTCCTGAACAGAAAGTAAAGTCCCATTTTTCAGGAGGGTCCTGAACATAATGTAAAATCCCATTTTACAGGAGGGTCCTGAACATAAAGTAAAATCCCATTTTTCAGGAGGGTCCTGAACAGAAAGTAAAATCCCATTTTTCAGGAGGGTCCTGAACAGAAAGTAAAGTCCCATTTTTCAGGAGGGTCCTGAACAGAAAGTAAAGTCCCATTTTTCAGGAGGGTCCTGAACATAATGTAAAATCCCATTTTTCAGGAGGGTGCTGAACAGAAAGTAAAGTCCTATTTTTCAGGAGGGTCCTGAACATAAATTAAAATCCCATTTTTCAGGAGGGTCCTGAACAGAAAGTAAATTCCCATTTTTCAGGAGGGTCCTGAACATAAAGTAAAATCCCATATTTCAGGAGGGTCCTGAACAGAAAGTAAAATCCCATTTTTCAGGAGGGTCCTGAACAGAAAGTAAAATCTCATTTTTCAGGAGGGTCCTGAACAGAAAGTAAAGTCCCATTTTTCAGGAGGGTCCTGAAAAGAAAATAAACTCCCATTTTTCAGGAGGGTCCTGAACAGAAAGTAAAGTCTCATTTTTTAGGAGGGTCCTGAACATAAAGTAAAGTCCCATTTTTCAGGAGGGTCCTGAACAGAAAGTAAAATCCCATTTTTCAGGAGGGTCCTGAACAGAAAGTAAAATCCCATTTTTCAGGAGGGTCCTGAACATAAAGTAAAATCCCATTTTTCAGGAGGGTCCTGAACAGAAAGTAAAATCCCATTTTTCAGGAGGGTCCTGAACAGAAAGTAAAATCCCATTTTTCAGGAGGGTCCTGAACAGAAAGTAAAATCCCATTTTTCAGGAGGGTCCTGAACATAAAGTAAAGTCCCATTTTTCAGGAGGGTCCTGAACATAAAGTAAAATCCCATTTTTCAGGAGGGTCCTGAAAAGAAAGTAAAATCCCATTTTTCAGGAGGGTCCTGAACAGAAAGTAAAATCCCATTTTTCAGGAGGGTCCTGAACAGAAAGTAAATTCCCATTTTTCAGGAGGGTCCTGAACATAAAGTAAAATCCCATTTTTCAGGAGGGTCCTGAACAGAAAGTAAAGTCCCATTTTTCAGGAGGGTCCTGAACAGAAAGTTAGTCCCAATTTTCAGGAGGGTCCTGAACAGAAAGTAAATTCCCATTTTTCAGGAGGGGCCTGAACATAAAGTAAAATCCCATTTTTCAGGAGGGTCCTGAACAGAAAGTAAAATCTCATTTTTCAGGAGGATCCTGAACAGAAAGTAAAGTCCCATTTTTCAGGAGGGTCCTGAACAGAAAGTAAATTCCCATTTTTCAGGAGGGTCCTGAACATAAAGTAAAATCCCATTTTTCAGGAGGGTCCTGAACAGAAAGTAAAATCCCATTTTTCAGGATGGTCCTGAACAGAAAGTAAAATCCCATTTTTCAGGAGGGTCCTGAACATAAAGTAAAATCCCATTTTTCAGGAGGGTCCTGAACAGAAAGTAAAATCCCATTTTTCAGGAGGGTCCTGAACAGAAAGTAAAATCCCATTTTTCAGGAGGGTCCTGAACATAAAGTAAAGTCCCATTTTTCAGGAGGGTCCTGAACATAAAGTAAAGTCCCATTTTTCAGGAGGGTGCTGAACATAAAGTAAAATCCCATTTTTCAGGAGGGTCCTGAAAAGAAAGTAAAATCCCATTTTTCAGGAGGGTCCTGAACAGAAAGTAAAATCCCATTTTTCAGGAGGGTCCTGAACAGAAAGTAAATTCCCATTTTTCAGGAGGGTCCTGAACAGAAAGTAAAATCCCATTTTTCAGGAGGGTCCTGAGCAGAAAGTAAAGTCCCATTTTTCAGGAGGGTCCTGAACAGAAAGTAAAGTCCCATTTTTCGGGAGGGTCCTGAACAGAAAGTAAAGTCCCATTTTTCGGGAGGGTCCTGAACAGAAAGTAAAATCCCATTTTTCAGGAGGGTCCTGAGCAGAAAGTAAAGTCCCATTTTTCAGGAGGGTCCTGAACAGAAAGTAAAATCCCATTTTTCAGGAGGGTCCTGAACAGAAAGTAAAATCCCATTTTTCAGGAGGGTCCTGATCCCATTTTTCAGGAGGGTCCTGAACAGAAAGTAAAGTCCCATCTTTCAGGAGGGTCCTGAACAGAAAGTAAAGTCCCATTTTTCAGGAGGGTCCTAAACAGAAAGTAAAATCTCATTTTTCAGGAGAGTCCTGAACAGAAAGTAAAGTCCCATTTTTCAGGAGGGTCCTGAGCAGAAAGTAAAGTCCCATTTTTCAGGAGGGTCCTGAACAGAAAGTAAAGTCCCATTTTTCGGGAGGGTCCTGAACAGAAAGTAAAGTCCCATTTTTCGGGAGGGTCCTGAACAGAAAGTAAAATCCCATTTTTCAGGAGGGTCCTGAGCAGAAAGTAAAGTCCCATTTTTCAGGAGGGTCCTGAACAAAAAGTAAAATCCCATTTTTCAGGAGGGTCCTGAACAGAAAGTAAAATCCCATTTTTTAGGAGGGTCCTGATCCCATTTTTCAGGAGGGTCCTGAACAGAAAGTAAAGTCCCATCTTTCAGGAGGGTCCTGAACAGAAAGTAAAGTCCCATTTTTCAGGAGGGTCCTAAACAGAAAGTAAAATCCCATTTTTCAGGAGAGTCCTGAACAGAAAGTAAAGTCCCATTTTTCAGGAGGGTCCTGAACATAAAGTAAAATCCCATTTTTCAGGAGGGTCCTGAACATAAATAAAATCCCATTTTTCAGGAGGGTCCTGAACAGAAAGTAAATTCCCATTTTTCAGGAGGGTCCTGAACATAAAGTAAAATCCCATTTTTCAAGAGGGTCCTGAACAGAAAGTAAAATCCCATTTTTCAGGAGGGTCCTGAACATAAAGTAAAATCCCATTTTTCAGGGAGGTCCTGAACAAAAAGTAAATTCCCATTTTTCAAAAGGGTCCTGAACATAAAGTAAAATCCCATTTTTCAGGAGGGTCCTGAACAGAAAGTAAAATCCCATTTTTCAGGAGGGTCCTGAACAGAAAGTAAAGTCCCATTTTTCAGGAGGGTCCTGAACAGAAAGTAAAGTCCCATTTTTCAGGAGAGTCCTGAACATAAAGTAAAATCCCATTTTTCAGGAGGGTCCTGAACAGAAAGTAAATTCCCATTTTTCAGGAGGGTCCTGAACATAAAGTAAAATCCCATTTTTCCGGAGGGTCCTGAACAGAAAGTAAAGTCCCATTTTTCAGGAGGGTCCGGAACAGAAAGTAAATTCCCATTTTTCAGGAGGGTCCTGAACATAAAGTAAAATCCCATTTTTCAGGAGGGTCCTGAACAGAAAGTAAAATCTCATTTTTCAGCAGGGTCCTGAACAGAAAGTAAAGTCCCATTTTCAGGAGGGTCCTGAACAGAAAGTAAAGTCCCATTTTTCAGGAGGGTCCTGAACATAATGTAAAATCCCATTTTTCAGGAGGGTCCTGAACATAAAGTAAAATCCCATTTTTCAGGAGGGTCCTGAACAGAAAGTAAAATCCCATTTTTCAGGAGGGTCCTGAACAGAAAGTAAAGTCCCATTTTTCAGGAGGGTCCTGAACAGAAAGTAAAGACCCATTTTTCAGGAAGGTCCTGAACATAATGTAAAATCCCATTTTTTAGGAGGGTCCTGAACAGAAAGTAAAATCCCATTTTTCAGGAGGGTCCTCAACATAAAGTAAAATCCCATATTTCAGGAGGGTCCTGAACAGAAAGTAAAATCCCATTTTTCAGGAGGGTCCTGAACAGAAAGTAAAATCTCATTTTTCAGGAGGGTCCTGAACAGAAAGTAAAGTCCCATTTTTCAGGAGGGTCCTGAACAGAAAGTAAACTCCCATTTTTCAGGAGGGTCCTGAACAGAAAGTAAAGTCTCATTTTTTAGGAGGGTCCTGAACATAAAGTAAAGTCCCATTTTTCAGGAGGGTCCTGAACATAAAGTAAAATCCCATTTTTCAGGAGGGTCCTGAACAGAAAGTGAAATCCTATTTTTCAGGAGGGTCCTGAACAGAATGTAAAATCCCATTTTTCAGGAGGGTCCTGAACAGAAAGTAAATTCCCATTTTTCAGGAGGGTCCTGAACATAAAGTAAAATCCCATTTTTCAGGAGGGTCCTGAACAGAAAGTAAAATCCGATTTTTCAGGAGGGTCCTGAACAGAAAGTAAAATCCCATTTTTCAGGAGGGTCCTGAACATAAAGTAAAGTCCCATTTTTCATGAGGGTCCTGAACATAAAGTAAAATCCCATTTTTCAGGAGGGTCCTGAAAAGAAAGTAAAATCCCATTTTTCAGGAGGGTCCTGAACAGAAAGTAAAATCCCATTTTTCAGGAGGGTCCTGAACAGAAAGTAAATTCCCATTTTTCAGGAGGGTCCTGAACATAAAGTAAAATCCCATTTTTCAGGAGGGTCCTGAACAGAAAGTAAAGTCCCATTTTTCAGGAGGGTCCTGAACAGAAAGTTAGTCCCAATTTTCAGGAGGGTCCTGAACAGAAAGTAAATTCCCATTTTTCAGGAGGGTCCTGAACATAAAGTAAAATCCCATTTTTCAGGAGGGTCCTGAACAGAAAGTAAAATCTCATTTTTCAGGAGGATCCTGAACAGAAAGTAAAGTCCCATTTTTCAGGAGGGTCCTGAACGGAAAGTAAATTCCCATTTTTCAGGAGGGTCCTGAACATAAAGTAAAATCCCATTTTTCAGGAGGGTCCTGAACAGAAAGTAAAATCCCATTTTTCAGGATGGTCCTGAACAGAAAGTAAAGTCCCATTTTTCAAGAGGGTCCTGAACAGAAAGTAAAGTCCCATTTTTCAGGAGGGTCCTGAACATAATGTAAAATCCCATTTTACAGGAGGGTCCTGAACACAAAGTAAAATCCCATTTTTCAGGAGGGTCCTGAACAGAAAGTAAAATCCCATTTTTCAGGAGGGTCCTGAACAGAAAGTAAAGTCCCATTTTTCAGGAGGGTCCTGAACAGAAAGTAAAGTCCCATTTTTCAGGAGGGTCCTGAACATAATGTAAAATCCCATTTTTCAGGAGGGTGCTGAACAGAAAGTAAAGTCCCATTTTTCAGGAGGGTCCTGAACATAAAGTAAAATCCCATTTTTCAGGAGGGTCCTGAACAGAAAGTAAATTCCCATTTTTCAGGAGGGTCCTGAACATAAAGTAAAATCCCATATTTCAGGAGGGTCCTGAACAGAAAGTAAAATCCCATTTTTCAGGAGGGTCCTGAACAGAAAGTAAAATCTCATTTTTCAGGAGGGTCCTGAACAGAAAGTAAAGTCCCATTTTTCAGGAGGGTCCTGAACAGAAAGTAAACTCCCATTTTTCAGGAGGGTCCTGAACAGAAAGTAAAGTCTCATTTTTTAGGAGGGTCCTGAACATAAAGTAAAGTCCCATTTTTCAGGAGGGTCCTGAACAGAAAGTAAAATCCCATTTTTCAGGAGGGTCCTGAACAGAAAGTAAAATCCCATTTTTCAGGAGGGTCCTGAACATAAAGTAAAATCCCATTTTTCAGGAGGGTCCTGAACAGAAAGTAAAATCCCATTTTTCAGGAGGGTCCTGAACAGAAAGTAAAATCCCATTTTTCAGGAGGGTCCTGAACATAAAGTAAAGTCCCATTTTTCAGGAGGGTCCTGAACATAAAGTAAAGTCCCATTTTTCAGGAGGGTGCTGAACATAAAGTAAAATCCCATTTTTCAGGAGGGTCCTGAAAAGAAAGTAAAATCCCATTTTTCAGGAGGGTCCTGAACAGAAAGTAAAATCCCATTTTTCAGGAGGGTCCTGAACAGAAAGTAAATTCCCATTTTTCAGGAGGGTCCTGAACAGAAAGTAAAGTCCCATTTTTCGGGAGGGTCCTGAACAGAAAGTAAAGTCCCATTTTTCGGGAGGGTCCTGAACAGAAAGTAAAATCCCATTTTTCAGGAGGGTCCTGAGCAGAAAGTAAAGTCCCATTTTTCAGGAGGGTCCTGAACAGAAAGTAAAATCCCATTTTTCAGGAGGGTCCTGAACAGAAAGTAAAATCCCATTTTTCAGGAGGGTCCTGATCCCATTTTTCAGGAGGGTCCTGAACAGAAAGTAAAGTCCCATCTTTCAGGAGGGTCCTGAACAGAAAGTAAAGTCCCATTTTTCAGGAGGGTCCTAAACAGAAAGTAAAATCTCATTTTTCAGGAGAGTCCTGAACAGAAAGTAAAGTCCCATTTTTCAGGAGGGTCCTGAGCAGAAAGTAAAGTCCCATTTTTCAGGAGGGTCCTGAACAGAAAGTAAAGTCCCATTTTTCGGGAGGGTCCTGAACAGAAAGTAAAGTCCCATTTTTCGGGAGGGTCCTGAACAGAAAGTAAAATCCCATTTTTCAGGAGGGTCCTGAGCAGAAAGTAAAGTCCCATTTTTCAGGAGGGTCCTGAACAAAAAGTAAAATCCCATTTTTCAGGAGGGTCCTGAACAGAAAGTAAAATCCCATTTTTTAGGAGGGTCCTGATCCCATTTTTCAGGAGGGTCCTGAACAGAAAGTAAAGTCCCATCTTTCAGGAGGGTCCTGAACAGAAAGTAAAGTCCCATTTTTCAGGAGGGTCCTAAACAGAAAGTAAAATCCCATTTTTCAGGAGAGTCCTGAACAGAAAGTAAAGTCCCATTTTTCAGGAGGGTCCTGAACATAAAGTAAAATCCCATTTTTCAGGAGGGTCCTGAACATAAATAAAATCCCATTTTTCAGGAGGGTCCTGAACAGAAAGTAAATTCCCATTTTTCAGGAGGGTCCTGAACATAAAGTAAAATCCCATTTTTCAAGAGGGTCCTGAACAGAAAGTAAAATCCCATTTTTCAGGAGGGTCCTGAACATAAAGTAAAATCCCATTTTTCAGGGAGGTCCTGAACAAAAAGTAAATTCCCATTTTTCAAAAGGGTCCTGAACATAAAGTAAAATCCCATTTTTCAGGAGGGTCCTGAACAGAAAGTAAAATCCCATTTTTCAGGAGGGTCCTGAACAGAAAGTAAAGTCCCATTTTTCAGGAGGGTCCTGAACAGAAAGTAAAGTCCCATTTTTCACGAGAGTCCTGAACATAAAGTAAAATCCCATTTTTCAGGAGGGTCCTGAACAGAAAGTAAATTCCCATTTTTCAGGAGGGTCCTGAACATAAAGTAAAATCCCATTTTTCCGGAGGGTCCTGAACAGAAAGTAAAGTCCCATTTTTCAGGAGGGTCCGGAACAGAAAGTAAATTCCCATTTTTCAGGAGGGTCCTGAACATAAAGTAAAATCCCATTTTTCAGGAGGGTCCTGAACAGAA
This sequence comes from Capsicum pubescens, assembly GCA_030864215.1. Classification (NCBI taxonomy): domain Eukaryota; kingdom Viridiplantae; phylum Streptophyta; class Magnoliopsida; order Solanales; family Solanaceae; genus Capsicum; species Capsicum pubescens. Next base: position 415,769,319 of record CM061548.1, read on the forward strand.
AGTAAAATCTCATTTTTCAGCAGGGTCCTGAACAGAAAGTAAAGTCCCATTTTCAGGAGGGTCCTGAACAGAAAGTAAAGTCCCATTTTTCAGGAGGGTCCTGAACATAATGTAAAATCCCATTTTTCAGGAGGGTCCTGAACATAAAGTAAAATCCCATTTTTCAGGAGGGTCCTGAACAGAAAGTAAAATCCCATTTTTCAGGAGGGTCCTGAACAGAAAGTAAAGTCCCATTTTTCAGGAGGGTCCTGAACAGAAAGTAAAGACCCATTTTTCAGGAAGGTCCTGAACATAATGTAAAATCCCATTTTTTAGGAGGGTCCTGAACAGAAAGTAAAATCCCATTTTTCAGGAGGGTCCTCAACATAAAGTAAAATCCCATATTTCAGGAGGGTCCTGAACAGAAAGTAAAATCCCATTTTTCAGGAGGGTCCTGAACAGAAAGTAAAATCTCATTTTTCAGGAGGGTCCTGAACAGAAAGTAAAGTCCCATTTTTCAGGAGGGTCCTGAACAGAAAGTAAACTCCCATTTTTCAGGAGGGTCCTGAACAGAAAGTAAAGTCTCATTTTTTAGGAGGGTCCTGAACATAAAGTAAAGTCCCATTTTTCAGGAGGGTCCTGAACATAAAGTAAAATCCCATTTTTCAGGAGGGTCCTGAACAGAAAGTGAAATCCTATTTTTCAGGAGGGTCCTGAACAGAATGTAAAATCCCATTTTTCAGGAGGGTCCTGAACAGAAAGTAAATTCCCATTTTTCAGGAGGGTCCTGAACATAAAGTAAAATCCCATTTTTCAGGAGGGTCCTGAACAGAAAGTAAAATCCGATTTTTCAGGAGGGTCCTGAACAGAAAGTAAAATCCCATTTTTCAGGAGGGTCCTGAACATAAAGTAAAGTCCCATTTTTCATGAGGGTCCTGAACATAAAGTAAAATCCCATTTTTCAGGAGGGTCCTGAAAAGAAAGTAAAATCCCATTTTTCAGGAGGGTCCTGAACAGAAAGTAAAATCCCATTTTTCAGGAGGGTCCTGAACAGAAAGTAAATTCCCATTTTTCAGGAGGGTCCTGAACATAAAGTAAAATCCCATTTTTCAGGAGGGTCCTGAACAGAAAGTAAAGTCCCATTTTTCAGGAGGGTCCTGAACAGAAAGTTAGTCCCAATTTTCAGGAGGGTCCTGAACAGAAAGTAAATTCCCATTTTTCAGGAGGGTCCTGAACATAAAGTAAAATCCCATTTTTCAGGAGGGTCCTGAACAGAAAGTAAAATCTCATTTTTCAGGAGGATCCTGAACAGAAAGTAAAGTCCCATTTTTCAGGAGGGTCCTGAACGGAAAGTAAATTCCCATTTTTCAGGAGGGTCCTGAACATAAAGTAAAATCCCATTTTTCAGGAGGGTCCTGAACAGAAAGTAAAATCCCATTTTTCAGGATGGTCCTGAACAGAAAGTAAAGTCCCATTTTTCAAGAGGGTCCTGAACAGAAAGTAAAGTCCCATTTTTCAGGAGGGTCCTGAACATAATGTAAAATCCCATTTTACAGGAGGGTCCTGAACACAAAGTAATATCCCATTTTTCAGGAGGGTCCTGAACAGAAAGTAAAATCCCATTTTTCAGGAGGGTCCTGAACAGAAAGTAAAGTCCCATTTTTCAGGAGGGTCCTGAACAGAAAGTAAAGTCCCATTTTTCAGGAGGGTCCTGAACATAATGTAAAATCCCATTTTTCAGGAGGGTGCTGAACAGAAAGTAAAGTCCCATTTTTCAGGAGGGTCCTGAACATAAAGTAAAATCCCATTTTTCAGGAGGGTCCTGAACAGAAAGTAAATTCCCATTTTTCAGGAGGGTCCTGAACATAAAGTAAAATCCCATATTTCAGGAGGGTCCTGAACAGAAAGTAAAATCCCATTTTTCAGGAGGGTCCTGAACAGAAAGTAAAATCTCATTTTTCAGGAGGGTCCTGAACAGAAAGTAAAGTCCCATTTTTCAGGAGGGTCCTGAACAGAAAGTAAACTCCCATTTTTCAGGAGGGTCCTGAACAGAAAGTAAAGTCTCATTTTTTAGGAGGGTCCTGAACATAAAGTAAAGTCCCATTTTTCAGGAGGGTCCTGAACAGAAAGTAAAATCCCATTTTTCAGGAGGGTCCTGAACAGAAAGTAAAATCCCATTTTTCAGGAGGGTCCTGAACATAAAGTAAAATCCCATTTTTCAGGAGGGTCCTGAACAGAAAGTAAAATCCCATTTTTCAGGAGGGTCCTGAACAGAAAGTAAAATCCCATTTTTCAGGAGGGTCCTGAACATAAAGTAAAGTCCCATTTTTCAGGAGGGTCCTGAACATAAAGTAAAGTCCCATTTTTCAGGAGGGTGCTGAACATAAAGTAAAATCCCATTTTTCAGGAGGGTCCTGAAAAGAAAGTAAAATCCCATTTTTCAGGAGGGTCCTGAACAGAAAGTAAAATCCCATTTTTCAGGAGGGTCCTGAACAGAAAGTAAATTCCCATTTTTCAGGAGGGTCCTGAACAGAAAGTAAAATCCCATTTTTCAGGAGGGTCCTGAGCAGAAAGTAAAGTCCCATTTTTCAGGAGGGTCCTGAACAGAAAGTAAAGTCCCATTTTTCGGGAGGGTCCTGAACAGAAAGTAAAGTCCCATTTTTCGGGAGGGTCCTGAACAGAAAGTAAAATCCCATTTTTCAGGAGGGTCCTGAGCAGAAAGTAAAGTCCCATTTTTCAGGAAGGTCCTGAACAGAAAGTAAAATCCCATTTTTCAGGAGGGTCCTGAACATAAAGTAAAATCCCATTTTTCAGGAGGGTCCTGAACAGAAAGCAAATTCCCATTTTTCAGGAGGGTCCTGAACATAAAGTAAAATCCCATTTTTCAGGAGGGTCCTGAACAGAAAGTAAAATCCCATTTTTTAGGAGGGTCCTGAACATAAAGTAAAATCCCATTTTTCAGGAGGGTCCTGAACATAAAGTAAAATCCCATTTTTTAGGAGGGTCCTGAACAGAAAGTAAAATCCCATTTTTCAGGAGGGTCCTGAACAGAAAGTAAAGTCCCATTTTTCAGGAGGGTCCTGAACAGAAAGTAAAATCCCATTTTTCAGGAGGGTCCTGAACAGAAAGTAAAATCCCATTTTTAGGAGGGTCCAGATCTCATTTTTCAGGAGGGTCCTGAACAGAAAGTAAAGTCCCATCTTTCAGGAGGGTCCTGAACAGAAAGTAAAGTCCTATTTTTCAGGAGGGTTCTAACCAGAAAGTAAAATCCCATTTTTCAGGAGAGTCCTGAACAGAAAGTAAAGTCCCATTTTTCAGGAGGGTCCTGAACATAAAGTAAAATCCCATTTTTCAGGAGGGTCCTGAACATAAATAAAATCCCATTTTTCAGGAGGGTCCTGAACAGAAGGTAAATTCCCATTTTTCAGGAGGGTCCTGAACATAAAGTAAAATCCCATTTTTCAGGAGGGTCCTGAACAGAAAGTAAAATCCCATTTTTCAGGAGGGTCCTGAACATAAAGTAAAATCCCATTTTTCAGGAGGGTCCTGAACAAAAAGTAAATTCCCATTTTTCAAGAGGGTCCTGAACATAAAGTAAAATCCCATTTTTCAGGAGGGTCCTGAACAGAAAGTAAAATCCCATTTTTCTGGAGGTTCCTAAACAGAAAGTAAAGTCCCATTTTTCAGGAGGGTCCTGAACAGAAAGTAAAGTCCCATTTTTCAGGAGAGTCCTGAACATAAAGTAAAATCCCATTTTTCAGGAGGGTCCTGAACAGAAAGTAAATTCCCATTTTTCAGGAGGGTCCTGAACATAAAGTAAAATCCCATTTTTCCGGAGGGTCATGAACAGAAAGTAAAGTCCCATTTTTCAGGAGGGTCCTGAACAGAAAGTTAAGTCCCATTTTTCAGGAGGGTCCGGAACAGAAAGTAAATTCCAATTTTTCAGGAGGGTCCTGAACATAAAGTAAAATCCCATTTTTCAGGAGGGTCCTGAACAGAAAGTAAAATCTCATTTTTCAGGAGGGTCCTGAACAGAAAGTAAAGTCCCATTTTTCAGGAGGGTCCTGAACAGAAAGTAAAGTCCCATTTTTCAGGAGGGTCCTGAACATAATGTAAAATCCCATTTTTCAGGAGGGTCCTGAACATAAAGTAAAATCCCATTTTTCAGGAGGGTCCTGAACAGAAAGTAAAATCCCATTTTTCAGGAGGGTCCTGAACAGAAAGTAAAGTCCCATTTTTCAGGAGGGTCCTGAACAGAGAGTAAAGACCCATTTTTCAGGAGGGTCCTGAACATAATGTAAAATCCCATTTTTCAGGAGGGTCCTGAACAGAAAGTAAAATCCCATTTTTCAGGAGGGTCCTCAACATAAAGTAAAATCCCATATTTCAGGAGGGTCCTGAACAGAAAGTAAAATCCCATTTTTCAGGAGGGTCCTGAACAGAAAGTAAAATCTCATTTTTCAGGAGGGTCCTGAACAGAAAGTAAAGTCCCATTTTTCAGGAGGGTCCTGAACAGAAAGTAAACTCCCATTTTTCAGGAGGGTCCTGAACAGAAAGTAAAGTCTCATTTTTTAGGAGGGTCCTGAACATAAAGTAAAGTCCCATTTTTCAGGAGGGTCCTGAACATAATGTAAAATCCCATTTTTCAGGAGGGTCCTGAACAGAAAGTGAAATCCCATTTTTCAGGAGGGTCCTGAACAGAAAGTAAAATCCCATTTTTCAGGAGAGTCCTGAACAGAAAGTAAATTCCCATTTTTCAGGAGGGTCCTGAACATAAAGTAAAATCCCATTTTTCAGGAGGCTCCTGAACAGAAAGTAAAATCCCATTTTTCAGGTGGGTCCTGAACAGAAAGTAAAATCCCATTTTTCAGGAGGGTCCTGAACATAAAGTAAAATCCCATTTTTCAGGAGGGTCCTGAAAAGAAAGTAAAATCCCATTTTTCAGGAGGGTCCTGAACAGAAAGTAAATTCCCATTTTTCAGGAGGGTCCTGAACAGAAAGTAAAATCCCATTTTTCAGGAGGGTCCTGAACAGAAAGTAAAGTCCCATTTTTCAGGAGGGTCCTGAACAGAGAGTAAAGTCCCATTTTTCGGGAGGGTCCTGAACAGAAAGTAAAGTCCCATTTTTCGGGAGGGTCCTGAACAGAAAGTAAAATCCCATTTTTCAGGAGGGTCCTGAGCAGAAAGTAAAGTCCCATTTTTCAGGAAGGTCCTGAACAGAAAGTAAAATCCCATTTTTCAGGATGGTCCTGAACATAAAGTAAAATCCCATTTTTCAGGAGGGTCCTGAACAGAAAGCAAATTCCCATTTTTCAGGAGGGTCCTGAACAGAAAGTAAAATCCCATTTTTCAGGAGGGTCTTGAACAGAAAGTAAAATCCCATTTTTCAGGAGGGTCCTGAACATAAAGTAAAATCCCATTTTTCAGGAGGGTCCTGAACATAAAGTAAAATCCCATTTTTGAGGAGGGTTCTGAACAGAAAGTAAAATCCCATTTTTCAGGAGGGTCCTGAACAGAAAGTAAAGTCCCATTTTTAAGAAGGGTCCTGAACAGAAAGTAGTATCCCATTTTTCAGGAGGGTCCTGAACAGAAAGTAAAATCCTATTTTTCAGGAGGGTCCTGATCCCATTTTTCAGGAGGGTCCTGAACAGAAAGTAAAGTCCCATCTTTCAGGAGGGTCCTGAACAGAAAGTAAAGTCCCATTTTTCAGGAGGGTCCTAAACAGAAAGTAAAATCCCATTTTTCAGGAGAGTCCTGAACAGAAAGTAAAGTCCCATTTTTCAGGAGGGTCCTGAACATAAAGTAAAATCCCATTTTTCAGGAGGGTACTGAACATAAATAAAATCCCATTTTTCAGGAGGGTCCTGAACAGAAAGTAAATTCCCATTTTTCAGGAGGGTCCTGAACATAAAGTAAAATCCCATTTTTCAGGAGGGTCCTGAACAGAAAGTAAAATCCCATTTTTCAAGAGGGTCCTGAACATAAAGTAAAATCCCATTTTTCAGGAGGGTCCTGAACAAAAAGTAAATTCCCATTTTTCAAGAGGGTCCTGAACATAAAGTAAAATCCCATTTTTCAGGAGGGTCCTGAACAGAAAGTAAAATCCCATTTTTCAGGAAGGTCCTGAACAGAAAGTAAAGTCCCATTTTTCAGGAGAGTCCTGAACATAAAGTAAAATCCCATTTTTCAGGAGGGTCCTTAACAGAAAGTAAATTCCCATTTTTCAGGAGGGTCCTGAACATAAATAAAATCCCATTTTTCAGGAGGGTCCTGAACAGAAAGTAAATTCCCATTTTTCAGGAGGGTCCTGAACAGAAAGTAAATTCTCATTTTTTAGGAGGGTCCTGAACATAAAGTAAAGTCCCATTTTTCAGGAGGGTCCTGAACAGAAAGTAAAATCCCATTTTTCAGGAGGGTCCTGAACAGAAAGTAAAATCCCATTTTTCAGGAGGGTCCTGAACATAAAGTAAAATCCCATCTTTCAGGAGGGTCCTGAACATAAAGTAAAATCCCATTTTTCAGGAGGGTCCTGAACATAAAGTAAAATCCCATTTTTCAGGAGGGTCCTGAACATAAAGTAAAGTCCCATTTTTCAGGAGGGTCCTGAACATAAAGTAAAGTCCCATTTTTCAGGAGGGTCCTGAACATAAAGTAAAATCCCATTTTTCAGGAGGGTCCTGAAAAGAAAGTAAAATCCCATTTTTCAGGAGGGTCCTGAACAGAAAGTAAAATCCCATTTTTCAGGAGGGTCCTGAACAGAAAGTAAATTCCCATTTTTCAGGAGGGTCCTGAACAGAAAGTAAAATCCCATTTTTCAGGAGGGTCCTGAACAGAAAGTAAAGTCCCATTTTTCAGGAGGGTCCTGAACAGAAAGTAAAGTCCCATTTTTCGGGAGGGTCCTGAACAGAAAGTAAAGTCCCATTTTTCGGGAGGGTCCTGAACAGAAAGTAAAATCCCATTTTTCAGAAGGGTCCTGAGCAGAAAGTAAAGTCCCATTTTTCAGGAGGGTCCTGAACAGAAAGTAAAATCCCATTTTTCAGGAGGGTCCTGAACATAAAGTAAAATCCCATTTTTCAGGAGGGTCCTGAACAGAAAGCAAATTCCCATTTTTCAGGAGGGTCCTGAACATAAAGTAAAATCCCATTTTTCAGGAGGGTCCTGAACAGAAAGTAAAATCCCATTTTTCAGGAGGGTCCTGAACATAAAGTAAAATCCCATTTTTCAGGAGGGTCCTGAACATAAAGTAAAATCCCATTTTTCAGGAGGGTCCTGAACAGAAAGTAAAATCCCATTTTTCAGGAGGGTCCTGAACAGAAAGTAAAGTCCCATTTTTCAGGAGGGTCCTGAACAGAAAGTAAAGTCCCATTTTTCAGGAGGGTCCTGAACAGAAAGTAAAATCCCATTTTTCAGGAGGGTCCTGAACAGAAAGTAAAATCCTATTTTTCAGGAGGGTCCTGATCCCATTTTTCAGGAGGGTCCTGAACAGAAAGTAAAGTCCCATCTTTCAGGAGGGTCCTGAACAGAAAGTAAAGTCCCATTTTTCAGGATGGTCCTAAACAGAAAGTAAAATCCCATTTATCAGGAGAGTCCTGAACAGAAAGTAAAGTCCCATTTTTCAGGAGGGTCCTGAACATAAAGTAAAATCCCATTTTTCAGGAGGGTCCTGAACATAAATAAAATCCCATTTTTCAGGAGGGTCCTGAACAGAAAGTAAATTCCCATTTTTCAGGAGGGTCCTGAACATAAAGTAAAATCCCATTTTTCAAGAGGGTCCTGAACAGAAAGTAAAATCCCATTTTTCAGGAGGGTCCTGAACATAAAGTAAAATCCCATTTTTCAGGAGGGTCCTGAACAAAAAGTAAATTCCCATTTTTCAAGAGGGTCCTGAACATAAAGTAAAATCCCATTTTTCAGGACGGTCCTGAACAGAAAGTAAAATCCCATTTTTCAGGAGGGTCCTGAACAGAAAGTAAAGTCCCATTTTTCAGGAGGGTCCTGAACAGAAAGTAAAGTCCCATTTTTCAGGAGAGTCCTGAACATAAAGTAAAATCCCATTTTTCAGGAGGGTCCTGAACAGAAAGTAAATTCCCATTTTTCAGGAGGGTCCTGAACATAAAGTAAAATCCCATTTTTCCGGAGGGTCATGAACAGAAAGTAAAGTCCCATTTTTCAGGAGGGTCCTGAACAGAAAGTAAAGTCCCATTTTTCAGGAGGGTCCGGAACAGAAAGTAAATTCCCATTTTTCAGGAGGGTCCTGAACATAAAGTAAAATCCCATTTTTCAGGAGGGTCCTGAACAGAAAGTAAAATCTCATTTTTCAGGAGGGTCCTGAACAGAAAGTAAAGTCCCATTTTCAGGATGGTCCTGTAACAGAAAGTAAAGTCCCATTTTTCAGGAGGGTCCTGAACATAATGTAAAATCCCATTTTTCAGGAGGGTCCTGAACATAAAGTAAAATCCCATTTTTCAGGAGGGTCCTGAACAGAAAGTAAAATCCCATTTTTCGGGAGGGTCCTGAACAGAAAGTAAAGTCCCATTTTTCAGGAGGGTCCTGAACAGAAAGTAAAGACCCATTTTTCAGAAGGGTCCTCAACATAAAGTAAAATCCCATATTTCAGGAGGGTCCTGAACAGAAAGAAAAATCCCATTTTTCAGGAGGGTCCTGAACAGAAAGTAAAATCTCATTTTTCAGGAGGGTCCTAAACAGAAAGTAAAGTCCCATTTTTCAGGAGGGTCCTGAACAGAAAGTAAACTCCCATTTTTCAGGAGGTTCCTGAACAGAAAGTAAAGTCTCATTTTTTAGGAGGGTCCTGAACATAAAGTAAAGTCCCATTTTTCAGGAGGGTCCTGAACATAAAGTAAAATCCCATTTTTCAGAAGGGTCCTGAACAGAAAGTGAAATCCTATTTTTCAGGAGGGTCCTGAACAGAATGTAAAATCCCATTTTTCAGGAGGGTCCTGAACAGAAAGTAAATTCCCATTTTTCAGGAGGGTCCTGAACAGAAAGTAAAATCCCATTTTTCAGGAGGGTCCTGAACAGAAAGTAAAGTCCCATTTTTCAGGAGGGTCCTGAACAGAAAGTAAAGTCCCATTTTTCGGGAGGGTCCTGAACAGAAAGTAAAATCCCATTTTTCAGAAGGGTCCTGAGCAGAAAGTAAAGTCCCATTTTTCAGGAGGGTCCTGAACAGAAAGTAAAATCCCATTTTTCAGGAGGGTCCTGAACATAAAGTAAAATCCCATTTTTCAGGAGGGTCCTAAACAGAAAGCAAATTCCCATTTTTCAGGAGGGTCCTGAACATAAAGTAAAATCCCATTTTTCAGGAGGGTCCTGAACAGAAAGTAAAATCCCATTTTTCAGGAGGGTCCTGAACATAAAGTAAAATCCCATTTTTCAGGAGGGTCCTGAACATAAAGTAAAATCCCATTTTTCAGGAGGGTCCTGAACAGAAAGTAAAATCCCATTTTTCAGGAGGGTCCTGAACAGAAAGTAAAGTCCCATTTTTCAGGAGGGTCCTGAACAGAAAGTAAAATCCCATTTTTCAGGAGGGTCCTGAACAGAAAGTAAAATCCTATTTTTCAGGAGGGTCCTGATCCCATTTTTCAGGAGGGTCCTGAACAGAAAGTAAAGTCCCATCTTTCAGGAGGGTCCTGAACAGAAAGTAAAGTCCCATTTTTCAGGAGGGTCCTAAACAGAAAGTAAAATCCCATTTATCAGGAGAGTCCTGAACAGAAAGTAAAGTCCCATTTTTCAGGAGGGTCCTGAACATAAAGTAAAATCCCATTTTTCAGGAGGGTCCTGAACATAAATAAAATCCCATTTTTCAGGAGGGTCCTGAACAGAAAGTAAATTCCCATTTTTCAGGAGGGTCCTGAACATAAAGTAAAATCCCATTTTTCAAGAGGGTCCTGAACAGAAAGTAAAATCCCATTTTTCAGGAGGGTCCTGAACATAAAGTAAAATCCCATTTTTCAGGAGGGTCCTGAACAAAAAGTAAATTCCCATTTTTCAAGAGGGTCCTGAACATGAAGTAAAATCCCATTTTTCAGGACGGTCCTGAACAGAAAGTAAAATCCCATTTTTCAGGAGGGTCCTGAACAGAAAGTAAAGTCCCATTTTTCAGGAGGGTCCTGAACAGAAAGTAAAGTCCCATTTTTCAGGAGAGTCCTGAACATAAAGTAAAATCCCATTTTTCAGGAGGGTCCTGAACAGAAAGTAAATTCCCATTTTTCAGGAGGGTCCTGAACATAAAGTAAAATCCCATTTTTCCGGAGGGTCATGAACAGAAAGTAAAGTCCCATTTTTCAGGAGGGTCCTGAACAGAAAGTAAAGTCCCATTTTTCAGGAGGGTCCGGAACAGAAAGTAAATTCCCATTTTTCAGGAGGGTCCTGAACATAAAGTAAAATCCCATTTTTCAGGAGGGTCCTGAACAGAAAGTAAAATCTCATTTTTCAGGAGGGTCCTGAACAGAAAGTAAAGTCCCATTTTCAGGATGGTCCTGTAACAGAAAGTAAAGTCCCATTTTTCAGGAGGGTCCTGAAGATAATGTAAAATCCCATTTTTCAGGAGGGTCCTGAACATAAAGTAAAATCCCATTTTTCAGGAGGGTCCTGAACAGAAAGTAAAATCCCATTTTTCGGGAGGGTCCTGAACAGAAAGTAAAGTCCCATTTTTCAGGAGGGTCCTGAACAGAAAGTAAAGACCCATTTTTCAGGAGGGTCCTCAACATAAAGTAAAATCCCATATTTCAGGAGGGTCCTGAACAGAAAGAAAAATCCCATTTTTCAGGAGGGTCCTGAACAGAAAGTAAAATCTCATTTTTCAGGAGGGTCCTAAACAGAAAGTAAAGTCCCATTTTTCAGGAGGGTCCTGAACAGAAAGTAAACTCCCATTTTTCAGGAGGTTCCTGAACAGAAAGTAAAGTCTCATTTTTTAGGAGGGTCCTGAACATAAAGTAAAGTCCCATTTTTCAGGAGGGTCCTGAACATAAAGTAAAATCCCATTTTTCAGAAGGGTCCTGAACAGAAAGTGAAATCCTATTTTTCAGGAGGGTCCTGAACAGAATGTAAAATCCCATTTTTCAGGAGGGTCCTGAACAGAAAGTAAATTCCCATTTTTCAGGAGGGTCCTGAACAGAAACTAAAATCCCATTTTTCAGGAGGGTCCTGAACAGAAAGTAAAGTCCCATTTTTCAGGAGGGTCCTGAACAGAAAGTAAAGTCCCATTTTTCGGGAGGGTCCTGAACAGAAAGTAAAGTCCCATTTTTCGGGAGGGTCCTGAACAGAAAGTAAAATCCCATTTTTCAGAAGGGTCCTGAGCAGAAAGTAAAGTCCCATTTTTCAGGAGGGTCCTGAACAGAAAGTAAAATCCCATTTTTCAGGAGGGTCCTGAACATAAAGTAAAATCCCATTTTTCAGGAGGGTCCTGAACAGAAATCAAATTCCCATTTTTCAGGAGGGTCCTGAACATAAAGTAAAATCCCATTTTTCAGGAGGGTCCTGAACAGAAAGTAAAATCCCATTTTTCAGGAGGGTCCTGAACATAAAGTAAAATCCCATTTTTCAGGAGGGTCCTGAACATAAAGTAAAATCCCATTTTTCAGGAGGGTCCTGAACAGAAAGTAAAATCCCATTTTTCAGGAGGGTCCTGAACAGAAAGTAAAGTCCCATTTTTCAGGAGGGTCCTGAACAGAAAGTAAAATCCCATTTTTCAGGAGGGTCCTGAACAGAAAGTAAAATCCTATTTTTCAGGAGGGTCCTGATCCCATTTTTCAGGAGGGTCCTGAACAGAAAGTAAAGTCCCATCTTTCAGGAGGGTCCTGAACAGAAAGTAAAGTCCCATTTTTCAGGAGGGTCCTAAACAGAAAGTAAAATCCCATTTATCAGGAGAGTCCTGAACAGAAAGTAAAGTCCCATTTTTCAGGAGGGTCCTGAACATAAAGTAAAATCCCATTTTTCAGGAGGGTCCTGAACATAAATAAAATCCCATTTTTCAGGAGGGTCCTGAACAGAAAGTAAATTCCCATTTTTCAGGAGGGTCCTGAACATAAAGTAAAATCCCATTTTTCAAGAGGGTCCTGAACAGAAAGTAAAATCCCATTTTTCAGGAGGGTCCTGAACATAAAGTAAAATCCCATTTTTCAGGAGGGTCCTGAATAAAAAGTAAATTCCCATTTTTCAAGAGGGTCCTGAACATAAAGTAAAATCCCATTTTTCAGGACGGTCCTGAACAGAAAGTAAAATCCCATTTTTCAGGAGGGTCCTGAACAGAAAGTAAAGTCCCATTTTTCAGGAGGGTCCTGAACAGAAAGTAAAGTCCCATTTTTCAGGAGAGTCCTGAACATAAAGTAAAATCCCATTTTTCAGGAGGGTCCTGAACAGAAAGTAAATTCCGATTTTTCAGGAGGGTCCTGAACATAAAGTAAAATCCCATTTTTCCGGAGGGTCATGAACAGAAAGTAAAGTCCCATTTTTCAGGAGGGTCCTGAACAGAAAGTAAAGTCCCATTTTTCAGGAGGGTCCGGAACAGAAAGTAAATTCCCATTTTTCAGGAGGGTCCTGAACATAAAGTAAAATCCCATTTTTCAGGAGGGTCCTGAACAGAAAGTAAAATCTCATTTTTCAGGAGGGTCCTGAACAGAAAGTAAAGTCCCATTTTCAGGATGGTCCTGTAACAGAAAGTAAAGTCCCATTTTTCAGGAGGGTCCTGAACATAATGTAAAATCCCATTTTTCAGGAGGGTCCTGAACATAAAGTAAAATCCCATTTTTCAGGAGGGTCCTGAACAGAAAGTAAAATCCCATTTTTCAGGAGGGTCCTGAACAGAAAGTAAAGACCCATTTTTCAGGAGGGTCCTCAACATAAAGTAAAATCCCATATTTCAGGAGGGTCCTGAACAGAAAGAAAAATCCCATTTTTCAGGAGGGTCCTGAACAGAAAGTAAAATCTCATTTTTCAGGAGGGTCCTAAACAGAAAGTAAAGTCCCATTTTTCAGGAGGGTCCTGAACAGAAAGTAAACTCCCATTTTTCAGGAGGTTCCTGAACAGAAAGTAAAGTCTCATTTTTTAGGAGGGTCCTGAACATAAAGTAAAGTCCCATTTTTCAGGAGGGTCCTGAACATAAAGTAAAATCCCATTTTTCAGAAGGGTCCTGAACAGAAAGTGAAATCCTATTTTTCAGGAGGGTCCTGAACAGAATGTAAAATCCCATTTTTCAGGAGGGTCCTGAACAGAAAGTAAATTCCCATTTTTCAGGAGGGTCCTGAACATAAAGTAAAATCCCATTTTTCAGGAGGGTCCTGAACAGAAAGTAAAATCCGATTTTTCAGGAGGGTCCTGAACAGAAAGTAAAATCCTATTTTTCAGGAGGGTCCTGAACATAAAGTAAAGTCCCATTTTTAAGGAGGGTCCTGAACATAAAGTAAAATCCCATTTTTCAGGAGGGTCCTGAAAAGAAAGTAAAATCCCATTTTTCAGGAGGGTCCTGAACAGAAAGTAAAATCCCATTTTTCAGGAGGGTCCTGAACAGAAAGTAAATTCCCATTTTTCAGGAGGGTCCTGAACATAAAGTAAAATCCCTTTTTTCAGGAGGGTCCTGAACAGAAAGTAAAGTCCCATTTTTCAGGAGGGTCCTGAACAGAAAGTTAGTCCCATTTTTCAGGAGGGTCCTGAACAGAAAGTAAATTCCCATTTTTCAGGAGGGTCCTGAACATAAAGTAAAATCCCATTTTTCAGGAGGGTCCTGAACAGAAAGTAAAATCTCATTTTTCAGGAGGATCCTGAACAGAAAGTAAAGTCCCATTTTTCAGGAGGGTCCTGAACAGAAAGTAAATTCCCATTTTTCAGGAGGGTCCTGAACATAAAGTAAAATCCCATTTTTCAGGAGGGTCCTGAACAGAAAGTAAAGACCCATTTTTCAGGAGGGTCCTGAACATAATGTAAAATCCCATTTTTTAGGAGGGTCCTGAACAGAAAGTAAAATCCCATTTTTCAGGAGGGTCCTCAACATAAAGTAAAATCCCATATTTCAGGAGGGTCCTGAACAGAAAGTAAAATCCCATTTTTCAGGAGGGTCCTGAACAGAAAGTAAAATCTCATTTTTCAGGAGGGTCCTGAACAGAAAGTAAAATCCCATTTTTCAGGAGGGTCCTGAACAGAAAGTAAACTCCCATTTTTCAGGAGGGTCCTGAACAGAAAGTAAAGTCTCATTTTTTAGGAGGGTCCTGAACATAAAGTAAAGTCCCATTTTTCAGGAGGGTCCTGAACAGAAAGTGAAATCCTATTTTTCAGGAGGGTTCTGAACAGAAAGTAAAATCCCATTTTTCAGGAGGGTCCTGAACAGAAAGTAAAATCCCATTTTTCAGGAGGGTCCTGAACAGAAAGTAAAGTCCCATTTTTCAGGAGGGTCCTGAACAGAAAGTAAAATCCCATTTTTCAGGAGGGTCCTGAACATAAAGTAAAATCCCATTTTTCAGGAGGGTCCTGAACAGAAAGCAAATTCCCATTTTTCAGGAGGGTCCTGAACATAAAGTAAAATCTCATTTTTTAGGAGGGTCCTGAACAGAAAGTAAAATCCCATTTTTCAGGAGGGTCCTGAACATAAAGTAAAATCCCATTTTTCAGGAGGGTCCTGAACATAAAGTAAAATCCCATTTTTCAGGAGGGTCCTGAACAGAAAGTAAAATCCCATTTTTCAGGAGGGTCCTGAACAGAAAGTAAAGTCCCATTTTTCAGGAGGGTCCTGAACAGAAAGTAAAATCCCATTTTTCAGGAGGGTCCTGAACAGAAAGTAAAATCCTATTTTTCAGGAGGGTCCTGATCCCATTTTTCAGGAGGGTCCTGAACAGAAAGTAAAGTCCCATCTTTCAGGAGGGTCCTGAACAGAAAGTAAAGTCCCATTTTTCAGGAGGGTCCTAAACAGAAAGTAAAATCCCATTTATCAGGAGAGTCCTGAACAGAAAGTAAAGTCCCATTTTTCAGGAGGGTCCTGAACATAAAGTAAAATCCCATTTTTCAGGAGGGTCCTGAACATAAATAAAATCCCATTTTTCAGGAGGGTCCTGAACAGAAAGTAAATTCCCATTTTTCAGGAGGGTCCTGAACATAAAGTAAAATCCCATTTTTCAAGAGGGTCCTGAACAGAAAGTAAAATCCCATTTTTCAGGAGGGTCCTGAACATAAAGTAAAATCCCATTTTTCAGGAGGGTCCTGAACAAAAAGTAAATTCCCATTTTTCAAGAGGGTCCTGAACATAAAGTAAAATCCCATTTTTCAGGACGGTCCTGAACAGAAAGTAAAATCCCATTTTTCAGGAGGGTCCTGAACAGAAAGTAAAGTCCCATTTTTAAGGAGGGTCCTGAACAGAAAGTAAAGTCCCATTTTTCAGGAGAGTCCTGAACATAAAGTAAAATCCCATTTTTCAGGAGGGTCCTGAACAGAAAGTAAATTCCCATTTTTCAGGAGGGTCCTGAACATAAAGTAAAATCCCATTTTTCCGGAGGGTCATGAACAGAATGTAAAGTCCCATTTTTCAGGAGGGTCCTGAACAAAAAGTAAAGTCCCATTTTTCAGGAGGGTCCGGAACAGAAAGTAAATTCCCATTTTTCAGGAGGGTCCTGAACATAAAGTAAAATCCCATTTTTCAGGAGGGTCCTGAACAGAAAGTAAAATCTCATTTTTCAGGAGGGTCCTGAACAGAAAGTAAAGTCCCATTTTCAAGATGGTCCTGTAACAGAAAGTAAAGTCCCATTTTTCAGGAGGGTCCTGAACATAATGTAAAATCCCATTTTTCAGGAGGGTCCTGAACATAAAGTAAAATCCCATTTTTCAGGAGGGTCCTGAACAGAAAGTAAAATCCCATTTTTCAGGAGGGTCCTGAACAGAAAGTAAAGTCCCATTTTTCAGGAGGGTCCTGAACAGAAAGTAAAGACCCATTTTTCAGGAGGGTCCTCAACATAAAGTAAAATCCCATATTTCAGGAGGGTCCTGAACAGAAAGTAAAATCCCATTTTTCAGGAGGGTCCTGAACAGAAAGTAAAATCTCATTTTTCAGGAGGGTCCTAAACAGAAAGTAAAGTCCCATTTTTCAGGAGGGTCCTGAACAGAAAGTAAACTCCCATTTTTCAGGAGGTTCCTGAACAGAAAGTAAAGTCTCATTTTTTAGGAGGGTCCTGAACATAAAGTAAAGTCCCATTTTTCAGGAGGGTCCTGAACATAAAGTAAAATCCCATTTTTCAGAAGGGTCCTGAACAGAAAGTGAAATCCTATTTTTCAGGAGGGTCCTGAACAGAATGTAAAATCCCATTTTTCAGGAGGGTCCTGAACAGAAAGTAAATTCCCATTTTTCAGGAGGGTCCTGAACATAAAGTAAAATCCCATTTTTCAGGAGGGTCCTGAACAGAAAGTAAAATCCGATTTTTCAGGAGGGTCCTGAACAGAAAGTAAAATCCCATTTTTCAGGAGGGTCCTGAACATAAAGTAAAGTCCCATTTTTCAGGAGGGTCCTGAACATAAAGTAAAATCCCATTTTTCAGGAGGGTCCTGAAAAGAAAGTAAAATCCCATTTTTCTGGAGGGTCCTGAACAGAAAGTAAAATCCCATTTTTCAGGAGGGTCCTGAACAGAAAGTAAATTCCCATTTTTCAGGAGGGTCCTGAACATAAAGTAAAATCCCTTTTTTCAGGAGGGTCCTGAACAGAAAGTAAAGTCCCATTTTTCAGGAGGGTCCTGAACAGAAAGTTAGTCCCATTTTCCAGGAGGGTCCTGAACAGAAAGTAAATTCCCATTTTTCAGGAGGGTCCTGAACATAAAGTAAAATCCCATTTTTCAGGAGGGTCCTGAACAGAAAGTAAAATCTCATTTTTCAGGAGGATCCTGAACAGAAAGTAAAGTCCCATTTTTCAGGAGGGTCCTGAACAGAAAGTAAATTCCCATTTTTCAGGAGGGTCCTGAACATAAAGTAAAATCCCATTTTTCAGGAGGGTCCTGAACAGAAAGTAAAGACCCATTTTTCAGGAGGGTCCTGAACATAATGTAAAATCCCATTTTTTAGGAGGGTCCTGAACAGAAAGTAAAATCCCATTTTTCAGGAGGGTCCTCAACATAAAGTAAAATCCCATATTTCAGGAGGGTCCTGAACAGAAAGTAAAATCCCATTTTTCAGGAGGGTCCTGAACAGAAAGTAAAATCTCATTTTTCAGGAGGGTCCTGAACAGAAAGTAAAGTCCCATTTTTCAGGAGGGTCCTGAACAGAAAGTAAAGTCCCATTTTTCAGGAGAGTCCTGAACATAATGTAAAATCCCATTTTTCAGGAGGGTGCTGAACAGAAAGTAAAGTCCCATTTTTCAGGAGAGTCCTGAACATAAAGTAAAATCCCATTTTTCAGGAGGGTCCTGAACAGAAAGTAAATTCCCATTTTTCAGGAGGGTCCTGAACATAAAGTAAAATCCCATTTTTCCGGAGGGTCATGAACAGAAAGTAAAGTCCCATTTTTCAGGAGGGTCCTGAACAGAAAGTAAAGTCCCATTTTTCTGGAGGGTCCGGAACAGAAAGTAAATTCCCATTTTTCAGGAGGGTCCTGAACATAAAGTAAAATCCCATTTTTCAGGAGGGTCCTGAACAGAAAGTAAAATCTCATTTTTCAGGAGGGTCCTGAACAGAAAGTAAAGTCCCATTTTCAAGATGGTCCTGTAACAGAAAGTAAAGTCCCATTTTTCAGGAGGGTCCTGAACATAATGTAAAATCCCATTTTTCAGGAGGGTCCTGAACATAAAGTAAAATCCCATTTTTCAGGAGGGTCCTGAACAGAAAGTAAAATCCCATTTTTCAGGAGGGTCCTGAACAGAAAGTAAAGTCCCATTTTTCAGGAGGGTCCTGAACAGAAAGTAAAGACCCATTTTTCAGGAGGGTCCTCAACATAAAGTAAAATCCCATATTTCAGGAGGGTCCTGAACAGAAAGTAAAATCCCATTTTTCAGGAGGGTCCTGAACAGAAAGTAAAATCTCATTTTTCAGGAGGGTCCTAAACAGAAAGTAAAGTCCCATTTTTCAGGAGGGTCCTGAACAGAAAGTAAACTCCCATTTTTCAGGAGGTTCCTGAACAGAAAGTAAAGTCTCATTTTTTAGGAGGGTCCTGAACATAAAGTAAAGTCCCATTTTTCAGGAGGGTCCTGAACATAAAGTAAAATCCCATTTTTCAGAAGGGTCCTGAACAGAAAGTGAAATCCTATTTTTCAGGAGGGTCCTGAACAGAATGTAAAATCCCATTTTTCAGGAGGGTCCTGAACAGAAAGTAAATTCCCATTTTTCAGGAGGGTCCTGAACATAAAGTAAAATCCCATTTTTCAGGAGGGTCCTGAACAGAAAGTAAAATCCGATTTTTCAGGAGGGTCCTGAACAGAAAGTAAAATCCCATTTTTCAGGAGGGTCCTGAACATAAAGTAAAGTCCCATTTTTCAGGAGGGTCCTGAACATAAAGTAAAATCCCATTTTTCAGGAGGGTCCTGAAAAGAAAGTAAAATCCCATTTTTCAGGAGGGTCCTGAACAGAAAGTAAAATCCCATTTTTCAGGAGGGTCCTGAACAGAAAGTAAATTCCCATTTTTCAGGAGGGTCCTGAACATAAAGTAAAATCCCTTTTTTCAGGAGGGTCCTGAACAGAAAGTAAAGTCCCATTTTTCAGGAGGGTCCTGAACAGAAAGTTAGTCCCATTTTCCAGGAGGGTCCTGAACAGAAAGTAAATTCCCATTTTTCAGGAGGGTCCTGAACATAAAGTAAAATCCCATTTTTCAGGAGGGTCCTGAACAGAAAGTAAAATCTCATTTTTCAGGAGGATCCTGAACAGAAAGTAAAGTCCCATTTTTCAGGAGGGTCCTGAACAGAAAGTAAATTCCCATTTTTCAGGAGGGTCCTGAACAGAAAGTAAAATCCCATTTTTCAGGAGGGTCCTGAACAGAAAGTAAAGACCCATTTTTCAGGAGGGTCCTGAACATAATGTAAAATCCCATTTTTTAGGAGGGTCCTGAACAGAAAGTAAAATCCCATTTTTCAGGAGGGTCCTCAACATAAAGTAAAATCCCATATTTCAGGAGGGTCCTGAACATAATGTAAAATCCCATTTATTAGGAGGGTCCTGAACAGAAAGTAAAATCTCATTTTTCAGGAGGGTCCTGAACAGAAAGTAAAGTCCCATTTTTCAGGAGGGTCCTGAACAGAAAGTAAAGTCCCATTTTTCAGGAGAGTCCTGAACATAATGTAAAATCCCATTTTTCAGGAGGGTGCTGAACAGAAAGTAAAGTCCCATTTTTCAGGAGAGTCCTGAACATAAAGTAAAATCCCATTTTTCAGGAGGGTCCTGAACAGAAAGTAAATTCCCATTTTTCAGGAGGGTCCTGAACATAAAGTAAAATCCCATTTTTCCGGAGGGTCATGAACAGAAAGTAAAGTCCCATTTTTCAGGAGGGTCCTGAACAGAAAGTAAAGTCCCATTTTTCAGGAGGGTCCGGAACAGAAAGTAAATTCCCATTTTTCAGGAGGGTCCTGAACATAAAGTAAAATCCCATTTTTCAGGAGGGTCCTGAACAGAAAGTAAAATCTCATTTTTCAGGAGGGTCCTGAACAGAAAGTAAAGTCCCATTTTCAAGATGGTCCTGTAACAGAAAGTAAAGTCCCATTTTTCAGGAGGGTCCTGAACATAATGTAAAATCCCATTTTTCAGGAGGGTCCTGAACATAAAGTAAAATCCCATTTTTCAGGAGGGTCCTGAACAGAAAGTAAAATCCCATTTTTCAGGAGGGTCCTGAACAGAAAGTAAAGTCCCATTTTTCAGGAGGGTCCTGAACAGAAAGTAAAGACCCATTTTTCAGGAGGGTCCTCAACATAAAGTAAAATCCCATATTTCAGGAGGGTCCTGAACAGAAAGTAAAATCCCATTTTTCAGGAGGGTCCTGAACAGAAAGTAAAATCTCATTTTTCAGGAGGGTCCTAAACAGAAAGTAAAGTCCCATTTTTCAGGAGGGTCCTGAACAGAAAGTAAACTCCCATTTTTCAGGAGGTTCCTGAACAGAAAGTAAAGTCTCATTTTTTAGGAGGGTCCTGAACATAAAGTAAAGTCCCATTTTTCAGGAGGGTCCTGAACATAAAGTAAAATCCCATTTTTCAGAAGGGTCCTGAACAGAAAGTGAAATCCTATTTTTCAGGAGGGTCCTGAACAGAATGTAAAATCCCATTTTTCAGGAGGGTCCTGAACAGAAAGTAAATTCCCATTTTTCAGGAGGGTCCTGAACATAAAGTAAAATCCCATTTTTCAGGAGGGTCCTGAACAGAAAGTAAAATCCGATTTTTCAGGAGGGTCCTGAACATAAAGTAAAATCCCATTTTTCAGGAGGGTCCTGAACATAAAGTAAAGTCCCATTTTTCAGGAGGGTCCTGAACATAAAGTAAAATCCCATTTTTCAGGAGGGTCCTGAAAAGAAAGTAAAATCCCATTTTTCAGGAGGGTCCTGAACAGAAAGTAAAATCCCATTTTTCAGGAGGGTCCTGAACAGAAAGTAAATTCCCATTTTTCAGGAGGGTCCTGAACATAAAGTAAAATCCCTTTTTTCAGGAGGGTCCTGAACAGAAAGTAAAGTCCCATTTTTCAGGAGGGTCCTGAACAGAAAGTTAGTCCCATTTTCCAGGAGGGTCCTGAACAGAAAGTAAATTCCCATTTTTCAGGAGGGTCCTGAACATAAAGTAAAATCCCATTTTTCAGGAGGGACCTGAACAGAAAGTAAAATCTCATTTTTCAGGAGGATCCTGAACAGAAAGTAAAGTCCCATTTTTCAGGAGGGTCCTGAACAGAAAGTAAATTCCCATTTTTCAGGAGGGTCCTGAACATAAAGTAAAATCCCATTTTTCAGGAGGGTCCTGAACAGAAAGTAAAGACCCATTTTTCAGGAGGGTCCTGAACATAATGTAAAATCCCATTTTTTAGGAGGGTCCTGAACAGAAAGTAAAATCCCATTTTTCAGGAGGGTCCTCAACATAAAGTAAAATCCCATATTTCAGGAGGGTCCTGAACAGAAAGTAAAATCCCATTTTTCAGGAGGGTCCTGAACAGAAAGTAAAATCTCATTTTTCAGGAGGGTCCTGAACAGAAAGTAAAGTCCCATTTTTCAGGAGGGTCCTGAACAGAAAGTAAAGTCCCATTTTTCAGGAGAGTCCTGAACATAATGTAAAATCCCATTTTTCAGGAGGGTGCTGAACAGAAAGTAAAGTCCCATTTTTCAGGAGGGTCCTGAACATAAAGTAAAATCCCATTTTTCAGGAGGGTCCTGAACAGAAAGTAAATTCCCATTTTTCAGGAGGGTCCTGAACATAAAGTAAAATCCCATATTTCAGGAGGGTCCTGAACAGAAAGTAAAATCCCATTTTTCAGGAGGGTCCTGAACAGAAAGTAAAATCTCATTTTTCAGGAGGGTCCTGAACAGAAAGTAAAGTCCCATTTTTCAGGAGGGTCCTGAACAGAAAGTAAACTCCCATTTTTCAGGAGGGTCCTGAACAGAAAGTAAAGTCTCATTTTTTAGGAGGGTCCTGAACATAAACTAAAGTCCCATTTTTCAGGAGGGTCCTGAACAGAAAGTAAAATCCCATTTTTCAGGAGGGTCCTGAACAGAAAGTAAAATCCCATTTTTCAGGAGGGTCCTGAACATAAAGTAAAATCTCATTTTTCAGGAGGGTCCTGAACAGAAAGTAAAATCCCATTTTTCAGGAGGGTCCTGAACAGAAAGTAAAATCCCATTTTTCAGGAGGGTCCTGAACATAAAGTAAATTCCCATTTTTCAGGAGGGTCCTGAACATAAAGTAAAGTCCCATTTTTCAGGAGGGTCCTGAACATAATGTAAAATCCCATTTTTCAGAAGGGTCCTGAAAAGAAAGTAAAATCCCATTTTTCAGGAGGGTCCTGAACAGAAAGTAAAATCTCATTTTTCAGGAGGGTCCTGAACAGAAAGTAAAGTCCCATTTTTCAGGAGGGTCCTGAACAGAAAGTAAACTCCCATTTTTCAGGAGGGTCCTGAACAGAAAGTAAAGTCTCATTTTTTAGGAGGGTCCTGAACATAAAGTAAAGTCCCATTTTTCAGGAGGGTCCTGAACAGAAAGTGAAATCCTATTTTTCAGGAGGGTCCTGAACAAAAAGTAAAATCCCATTTTTCAGGAGGGTCCTGAACAGAAAGTAAAATCCCATTTTTCAGGAGGGTCCTGAACAGAAAGTAAAGTCCCATTTTTCAGGAGGGTCCTGAACAGAAAGTAAAGTCTCATTTTTCAGGAGGGTCCTGAACATAATGTAAAATCCCATTTTTCAGGAGGGTGCTGAACAGAAAGTAAAGTCCCATTTTTCAGGAGGGTCCTGAACATAAAGTAAAATCCCATTTTTCAGGAGGGTCCTGAACAGAAAGTAAATTCCAATTTTTCAGGAGGGTCCTGAACATAGTGTAAAATCCCATATTTCAGGAGGGTCCTGAACAGAAAGTAAAATCCCATTTTTCAGGAGGGTCCTGAACAGAAAGTAAAATCTCATTTTTCAGGAGGGTCCTGAACAGAAAGTAAAGTCCCATTTTTCAGGAGGGTCCTGAACAGAAAGTAAACTCCCATTTTTCAGGAGAGTCCTGAACAAAAAGTAAAGTCTCATTTTTTAGGAGGGTCCTGAACATAAAGTAAAGTCCCATTTTTCAGGAGGGTCCTGAACAGAAAGTTAGTCCCATTTTTCAGGAGGGTCCTGAACAGAAAGTAAATTCCCATTTTTCAGGAGGGTCCTGAACATAAAGTAAAATCCCATTTTTCAGGAGGGTCCTGAACAGAAAGTAAAATCTCATTTTTCAGGAGGATCCTGAACAGAAAGTAAAGTCCCATTTTTTAGGAAGGTCCTGAACAGAAAGTAAATTCCCATTTTCAGGAGGGTCCTGAACATAAAGTAAAATCCCATTTTTCAGGAGGGTCCTGAACAGAAAGTAAAGATCTATTTTTCAGGAGGGTCCTGAACATAATGTAAAATCCCATTTTTCAGGAGGGTCCTGAACAGAAAGTTAGTCCCATTTTTCAGGAGGGTCCTGAACAGAAAGTTAGTCCCATTTTTCAGGAGGGTCCTGAACAGAAAGTAAAATCTCATTTTTCAGGAGGGTCCTGAACAGAAAGTAAAGTCCCATTTTTCAGGAGGGTCCTGAACAGAAAGTAAACTCCCATTTTTCAGGAGGGTCCTGAACAGAAAGTAAAGTCTCATTTTTTAGGAGGGTCCTGAACATAAAGTAAAGTCCCATTTTTCAGGAGGGTCCTGAACAGAAAGTGAAATCCTATTTTTCAGGAGGGTCCTGAACAAAAAGTAAAATCCCATTTTTCAGGAGGGTCCTGAACAGAAAGTAAAATCCCATTTTTCAGGAGGGTCCTGAACAGAAAGTAAAGTCCCATTTTTCAGGAGGGTCCTGAACAGAAAGTAAAGTCTCATTTTTCAGGAGGGTCCTGAACATAATGTAAAATCCCATTTTTCAGGAGGGTGCTGAACAGAAAGTAAAGTCCCATTTTTCAGGAGGGTCCTGAACATAAAGTAAAATCCCATTTTTCAGGAGGGTCCTGAACAGAAAGTAAATTCCAATTTTTCAGGAGGGTCCTGAACATAAAGTAAAATCCCATATTTCAGGAGGGTCCTGAACAGAAAGTAAAATCCCATTTTTCAGGAGGGTCCTGAACAGAAAGTAAAATCTCATTTTTCAGGAGGGTCCTGAACAGAAAGTAAAGTCCCATTTTTCAGGAGGGTCCTGAACAGAAAGTAAACTCCCATTTTTCAGGAGAGTCCTGAACAGAAAGTAAAGTCTCATTTTTTAGGAGGGTCCTGAACATAAAGTAAAGTCTCATTTTTCAGGAGGGTCCTGAACAGAAAGTTAGTCCCATTTTTCAGGAGGGTCCTGAACAGAAAGTAAATTCCCATTTTTCAGGAGGGTCCTGAACATAAAGTAAAATCCCATTTTTCAGGAGGGTCCTGAACAGAAAGTAAAATCTCATTTTTCAAGAGGATCCTGAACAGAAAGTAAAGTCCCATTTTTCAGGAAGGTCCTGAACAGAAAGTAAATTCCCATTTTTCAGGAGGGTCCTGAACATAAAGTAAAATCCCATTTTTCAGGAGGGTCCTGAACACAAAGTAAAGATCTATTTTTCAGGAGGGTCCTGAACATAATGTAAAATCCCATTTTTCAGGAGGGTCCTGAACAGAAAGTTAGTCCCATTTTTCAGGAGGGTCCTGAACAGAAAGTTAGTCCCATTTTTCAGGAGGGTCCTGAACAGAAAGTAAAATCTCATTTTTCAGGAGGGTCCTGAACAGAAAGTAAAGTCCCATTTTTCAGGAGGGTCCTGAACAGAAAGTAAACTCCCATTTTTCAGGAGGGTCCTGAATAGAAAGTAAAGTCTCATTTTTTAGGAGGGTCCTGAACATAAAGTAAAGTCCCATTTTTCAGGAGGGTCCTGAACAGAAAGTGAAATCCTATTTTTCAGGAGGGTCCTGAACAAAAAGTAAAATCCCATTTTTCAGGAGGGTCCTGAACAGAAAGTAAAATCCCATTTTTCAGGAGGGTCCTGAACAGAAAGTAAAGTCCCATTTTTCAGGAGGGTCCTGAACAGAAAGTAAAGTCTTATTTTTCAGGAGGGTCCTGAACATAATGTAAAATCCCATTTTTCAGGAGGGTGCTGAACAGAAAGTAAAGTCCCATTTTTCAGGAGGGTCCTGAACATAAAGTAAAATCCCATTTTTCAGGAGGGTCCAGAACAGAAAGTAAATTCCAATTTTTCAGGAGGGTCCTGAACATAAAGTAAAATCCCATATTTCAGGAGGGTCCTGAACAGAAAGTAAAATCCCATTTTTCAGGAGGGTCCTGAACAGAAAGTAAAATCTCATTTTTCAGGAGGGTCCTGAACAGAAAGTAAAGTCCCATTTTTCAGGAGGGGCCTGAACAGAAAGTAAACTCCCATTTTTCAGGAGAGTCCTGAACAGAAAGTAAAGTCTCATTTTTTAGGAGGGTCCTGAACATAAAGTAAAGTCCCATTTTTCAGGAGGGTCCTGAACAGAAAGTTAGTCCCATTTTTCAGGAGGGTCCTGAACAGAAAGTAAATTCCCATTTTTCAGGAGGGTCCTGAACATAAAGTAAAATCCCATTTTTCAGGAGGGTCCTGAACAGAAAGTAAAATCTCATTTTTCAGGAGGATCCTGAACAGAAAGTAAAGTCCCATTTTTCAGGAAGGTCCTGAACAGAAAGTAAATTCCCATTTTTCAGGAGGGTCCTGAACATAAAGTAAAATCCCATTTTTCAGGAGGGTCCTGAACAGAAAGTAAAGATCTATTTTTCAGGAGGGTCCTAAACATAATGTAAAATCCCATTTTTCAGGAGGGTCCTGAACAGAAAGTTAGTCCCATTTTTCAGGAGGGTCCTGAACAGAAAGTTAGTCCCATTTTTCAGGAGGGTCCTGAACAGAAAGTAAATTCCCATTTTTCAGGAAGGTCCTGAACATAAAGTAAAATCCCATTTTTCAGGAGGGTCCTGAACAGAAAGTAAAATCTCATTTTTCAGGAGGATCCTGAACAGAAAGTAAAGTCCCATTTTTCAGGAGGGTCCTGAACAGAAAGTAAATTCCCATTTTTCAGGAGGGTCCTGAACATAAAGTAAAATCCCATTTTTCAGGAGGGTCCTGAACAGAAAGTAAAGACCCATTTTTCAGGAGGGTCCTGAACATAATGTAAAATCCCATTTTTCAGGAGGGTCCTGAACAGAAAGTAAAATCCCATTTTTCAGGAGGGTCCTCAACATAAAGTAAAATCCCATATTTCAGGAGGGTCCTGAACAGAAAGTAAAATCCCATTTTTCAGGAGGGTCCTGAACAGAAAGTAAAATCTCATTTTTCAGGAGGGTCCTGAACAGAAAGTAAAGTCCCATTTTTCAGGAGGGTCCTGAACAGAAAGTAAACTCCCATTTTTCAGGAGGGTCCTGAACAGAAAGTAAAGTCTCATTTTTTAGGAGGGTCCTGAACATAAAGTAAAGTCCCATTTTTCAGGAGGGTCCTGAACAGAAAGTGAAATCCTATTTTTCAGGATGGTCCTGAACAGAAAGTAAAATCCCATTTTTCAGGAGGGTCCTGAACAGAAAGTAAAATCCCATTTTTCAGGAGGGTCCTGAACAGAAAGTAAAATCCCATTTTTCAGGAGGGTCCTGAACAGAAAGTAAAGTCCCATTTTTCAGGAGGGTCCTGAACAGAAAGTAAAGTCCCATTTTTCAGGAGGGTCCTGAACATAATGTAAAATCCCATTTTTCAGGAGGGTGCTGAACAGAAAGTAAAGTCCCATTTTTCAGGAGGGTCCTGAACAGAAAGTAAAATCCCATTTTTCAGGAGGGTCCTGAACAGAAAGTAAATTCCAATTTTTCAGGAGGGTCCTGAACATAAAGTAAAATCCCATATTTCAGGAGGGTCCTGAACAGAAAGTAAAATCCCATTTTTCAGGAGGGTCCTGAACAGAAAGTAAAATCTCATTTTTCAGGAGGGTCCTGAACAGAAAGTAAAGTCCCATTTTTCAGGAGGGTCCTGAACAGAAAGTAAACTTCCATTTTTCAGGAGAGTCCTGAACAGTAAGTAAAGTCTCATTTTTTAGGAGGGTCCTGAACATAAAGTAAAGTCCCATTTTTCAGGAGGGTCCTGAACAGAAAGTTAGTCCCATTTTTCAGGAGGGTCCTGAACAGAAAGTAAATTCCCATTTTTCAGGAGGGTCCTGAACATAAAGTAAAATCCCATTTTTCAGGAGGGTCCTGAACAGAAAGTAAAATCTCATTTTTCAAGAGGATCCTGAACAGAAAGTAAAGTCCCATTTTTCAGGAAGGTCCTGAACAGAAAGTAAATTCCCATTTTTCAGGAGGGTCCTGAACATAAAGTAAAATCCCATTTTTCAGGAGGGTCCTGAACAGAAAGTAAAGATCTATTTTTCAGGAGGGTCCTGAACATAATGTAAAATCCCATTTTTCAGGAGGGTCCTGAACAGAAAGTTAGTCCCATTTTTCAGGAGGGTCCTGAACAGAAAGTTAGTCCCATTTTTCAGGAGGGTCCTGAACAGAAAGTAAAATCTCATTTTTCAGGAGGGTCCTGAACAGAAAGTAAAGTCCCATTTTTCAGGAGGGTCCTGAACAGAAAGTAAACTCCCATTTTTCAGGAGGGTCCTGAACAGAAAGTAAAGTCTCATTTTTTAGGAGGGTCCTGAACATAAAGTAAAGTCCCATTTTTCAGGAGGGTCCTGAACAGAAAGTGAAATCCTATTTTTCAGGAGGGTCCTGAACAAAAAGTAAAATCCCATTTTTCAGGAGGGTCCTGAACAGAAAGTAAAATCCCATTTTTCAGGAGGGTCCTGAACAGAAAGTAAAGTCCCATTTTTCAGGAGGGTCCTGAACAGAAAGTAAAGTCTCATTTTTCAGGAGGGTCCTGAACATAATGTAAAATCCCATTTTTCAGGAGGGTGCTGAACAGAAAGTAAAGTCCCATTTTTCAGGAGGGTCCTGAACATAAAGTAAAATCCCATTTTTCAGGAGGGTCCTGAACAGAAAGTAAATTCCAATTTTTCAGGAGGGTCCTGAACATAAAGTAAAATCCCATATTTCAGGAGGGTCCTGAACAGAAAGTAAAATCCCATTTTTCAGGAGGGTCCTGAACAGAAAGTAAAATCTCATTTTTCAGGAGGGTCCTGAACAGAAAGTAAAGTCCCATTTTTCAGGAGGGTCCTGAACAGAAAGTAAACTCCCATTTTTCAGGAGAGTCCTGAACAGAAAGTAAAGTCTCATTTTTTAGGAGGGTCCTGAACATAAAGTAAAGTCCCATTTTTCAGGAGGGTCCTGAACAGAAAGTTAGTCCCATTTTTCAGGAGGGTCCTGAACAGAAAGTAAATTCCCATTTTTCAGGAGGGTCCTGAACATAAAGTAAAATCCCATTTTTCAGGAGGGTCCTGAACAGAAAGTAAAATCTCATTTTTCAGGAGGATCCTGAACAGAAAGTAAAGTCCCATTTTTCAGGAAGGTCCTGAACAGAAAGTAAATTCCCATTTTTCAGGAGGGTCCTGAACATAAAGTAAAATCCCATTTTTCAGGAGGGTCCTGAACAGAAAGTAAAGATCTATTTTTCAGGAGGGTCCTGAACATAATGTAAAATCCCATTTTTCAGGAGGGTCCTGAACAGAAAGTTAGTCCCATTTTTCAGGAGGGTCCTGAACAGAAAGTTAGTCCCATTTTTCAGGAGGGTCCTGAACAGAAAGTAAATTCCCATTTTTCAGGAAGGTCCTGAACATAAAGTAAAATCCCATTTTTCAGGAGGGTCCTGAACAGAAAGTAAAATCTCATTTTTCAGGAGAATCCTGAACAGAAAGTAAAGTCCCATTTTTCAGGAGGGTCCTGAACAGAAAGTAAATTCCCATTTTTCAGGAGGGTCCTGAACATAAAGTAAAATCCCATTTTTCAGGAGGGTCCTGAACAGAAAGTAAAGACCCATTTTTCAGGAGGGTCCTGAACATAATGTAAAATCCCATTTTTCAGGAGGGTCCTGAACAGAAAGTAAAATCCCATTTTTCAGGAGGGTCCTCAACATAAAGTAAAATCCCATATTTCAGGAGGGTCCTGAACAGAAAGTAAAATCCCATTTTTCAGGAGGGTCCTGAACAGAAAGTAAAATCTCATTTTTCAGGAGGGTCCTGAACAGAAAGTAAAGTCCCATTTTTCAGGAGGGTCCTGAACAGAAAGTAAACTCCCATTTTTCAGGAGGGTCCTGAACAGAAAGTAAAGTCTCATTTTTTAGGAGGGTCCTGAACATAAAGTAAAGTCCCATTTTTCAGGAGGGTCCTGAACAGAAAGTGAAATCCTATTTTTCAGGATGGTCCTGAACAGAAAGTAAAATCCCATTTTTCAGGAGGGTCCTGAACAGAAAGTAAAATCCCATTTTTCAGGAGGGTCCTGAACAGAAAGTAAAATCCCATTTTTCAGGAGGGTCCTGAACAGAAAGTAAAGTCCCATTTTTCAGGAGGGTCCTGAACAGAAAGTAAAGTCCCATTTTTCAGGAGGGTCCTGAACATAATGTAAAATCCCATTTTTCAGGAGGGTGCTGAACAGAAAGTAAAGTCCCATTTTTCAGGAGGGTCCTGAACAGAAAGTAAAATCCCATTTTTCAGGAGGGTCCTGAACAGAAAGTAAATTCCCATTTTTCAGGAGGGTCCTGAACATAAAGTAAAATCTCATTTTTCAGGAGGGTCCTGAACAGAAAGTAAAGACCCATTTTTCAGGAGGGTCCTGAACATAATGTAAAATCCCATTTTTCAGGAGGGTCCTGAACAGAAAGTTAGTCCCATTTTTCAGGTGGGTCCTGAACAGAAAGTTAGTCCCATTTTTCAGGAGGGTCCTGAACAGAAAGTAAATTCCCATTTTTCAGGAGGGTCCTGAACATAAAGTAAAATCCCATTTTTCAGGAGGGTCCTGAACAGAAAGTAAAATCTCATTTTTCAGGAGGATCCTGAACAGAAAGTAAAGTCCCATTTTTCAGGAGGGTCCTGAACAGAAAGTAAATTCCCATTTTTCAGGAGGGTCCTGAACATAAAGTAAAATCCCATTTTTCAGGAGGGTCCTGAACAGAAAGTAAAGACCCATTTTTCAGGAGGGTCCTGAACATAATGTAAAATCCCATTTTTCAGGAGGGTCCTGAACAGAAAGTAAAATCCCATTTTTCAGGAGGGTCCTCAACATAATGTAAAATCCCATATTTCAGGAGGGTCCTGAACAGAAAGTAAAATCCCATTTTTCAGGAGGGTCCTGAACAGAAAGTAAAATCTCATTTTTCAGGAGGGTCCTGAACAGAAAGTAAAGTCCCATTTTTCAGGAGGGTCCTGAACAGAAAGTAAACTCCCATTTTTCAGGAGGGTCCTGAACAGAAAGCAAAGTCTCATTTTTTAGGAGGGTCCTGAACATAAAGTAAAGTCCCATTTTTCAGGAGGGTCCTGAACAGAAAGTGAAATCCTATTTTTCAGGAGGGTCCTGAACAGAAAGTAAAATCCCATTTTTCAGGAGGGTCCTGAACAGAAAGTAAAATCCCATTTTTCAGGAGGGTCCTGAACAGAAAGTAAAGTCCCATTTTTCAGGAGGGTCCTGAACAGAAAGTAAAGTCCCATTTTTCAGGAGGGTCCTGAACATAATGTAAAATCCCATTTTTCAGGAGGGTGCTGAACAGAAAGTAAAGTCCCATTTTTCAGGAGGGTCCTGAACATAAAGTAAAATCCCATTTTTCAGGAGGGTCCTGAACAGAAAGTAAATTCCCATTTTTCAGGAGGGTCCTGAACATAAAGTAAAATCCCATATTTCAGGAGGGTCCTGAACAGAAAGTAAAATCCCATTTTTCAGGAGGGTCCTGAACAGAAAGTAAAATCTCATTTTTCAGAAGGGTCCTGAACAGAAAGTAAAGTCCCATTTTTCAGGAGGGTCCTGAACAGAAAGTAAACTCCCATTTTTCAGGAGGGTCCTGAACAGAAAGTAAAGTCTCATTTTTTAGGAGGGTCCTGAACATAAAGTAAAGTCCCATTTTTCAGGAGGGTCCTGAACAGAAAGTAAAATCCCATTTTTCAGGAGGGTCCTGTACAGAAAGTAAAATCCCATTTTTCAGGAGGGTCCTGAACAGAAAGTAAAATCCCATTTTTCAGGAGGGTCCTGAACATAAAGTAAAATCCCATTTTTCAGGAGGGTCCTGAACAGAAAGTAAAATCCCATTTTTCAGGAGGGTCCTGAACATAAAGTAAAGTCCCATTTTTCAGGAGGGTCCTGAACATAAAGTAAAGTCCCATTTTTCAGGAAGGTCCTGAACATAAAGTAAAATCCCATTTTTCAGGAGGGTCCTGAAAAGAAAGTAAAATCCCATTTTTCAGGAGGGTCCTGAACAGAAAGTAAAATCCCATTTTTCAGGAGGGTCCTGAACAGAAAGTAAATTCCCATTTTTCAGGAGGGTTCTGAACAGAAAGTAAAATCACAGAAAGTAAAGTACAATTTTTTAGGAGGGTCCTGAACAGAAAGTAAAATCCCATTTTTCAGGAGGGTCCTGAACAGAAAGTAAAATCCCATTTTTCAGGAGGGTCCTGATCCCATTTTTCAGGAGGGTCCTGAACAGAAAGTAAAGTCCCATCTTTCAGGAGGGTCCTGAACAGAAAGTAAAGTCCCATTTTTCAGGAAGGTCCTAAACAGAAAGTAAAATCCCATTTTTCAGGAGAGTCCTGAACAGAAAGTAAAGTCCCATTTTTCAGGAGGGTCCTGAACATAAAGTAAAATCCCATTTTTCAGGAGGGTCCTGAACATAAATAAAATCCCATTTTTCAGGAGGGTCCTGAACAGAAAGTAAATTCCCATTTTTCAGGAGGGTCCTGAACAGAAAGTAAAGTCTCATTTTTCAGGAGAGTCCTGAACATAAAGTAAAGTCCCATTTTTCAGGAGGGTCCTGAACAGAAAGTAAAATCCCATTTTTCAGGAGGGTCCTGAACAGAAAGTAAAATCCCATTTTTCAGGAGGGTCCTGAACATAAAGTAAAATCCCATTTTTCAGGAGGGTCCTGAACAGAAAGTAAAATCCCATTTTTCAGGAGGGTCCTGAACAGAAAGTAAAATCCCATTTTTCAGGAGGGTCCTGAACATAAAGTAAAGTCCCATTTTTCAGGAGGGACCTGAACATAAAGTAAAGTCCCATTTTTCAGGAGGGTCCTGAACATAAAGTAAAATCCCATTTTTCAGGAGGGTCCTGAAAAGAAAGTAAAATCCCATTTTTCAAGAGGGTCCTGCACATAAAGTAAAATCCCATTTTTCAGGAGGGTCCTGAACAGAAAGTAAAATCTCATCTTTCAGGAGGATCCTGAACAGAAAGTAAAGTCCCATTTTTCAGGAGGGTCCTGAACAGAAAGTAAATTCCCATTTTTCAGGAGGGTCCTGAACATAAAGTAAAATCCCATTTTTCAGGAGGGTCCTGAACAGAAAGTAAAGACCCATTTTTCAGGAGGGTCCTGAACATAATGTAAAATCCCATTTTTCAGGAGGGTCCTGAACAGAAAGTTAGTCCCATTTTTCAGGAGGGTCCTGAACAGAAAGTTAGTCCCATTTTTCAGGAGGGTCCTGAACAGAAAGTAAATTCCCACTTTTCAGGAGGGTCCTGAACATAAAGTAAAATCCTATTTTTCAGGAGGGTCCTGAACAGAAAGTAAAATCTCATTTTTCAGGAGGATCCTGAACAGAAAGTAAAGTCCCATTTTTCAGGAGGGTCCTGAACAGAAAGTAAATTCCCATTTTTCAGGAGGGTCCTGAACATAAAGTAAAATCCCATTTTTCAGGAGGGTCCTGAACAGAAAGTAAAATCCCATTTTTCAGGAGGGTCCTGAACAGAAAGTAAAGTCCCATTTTTCAGGAGGGTCCTGAACAGAAAGTAAAGTCCCATTTTTCAGGAGGGTCCTGAACATAATGTAAAATCCCATTTTACAGGAGGGTCCTGAACATAAAGTAAAATCCCATTTTTCAGGAGGGTCCTGAACAGAAAGTAAAATCCCATTTTTCAGGAGGGTCCTGAACAGAAAGTAAAGTCCCATTTTTCAGGAGGGTCCTGAACAGAAAGTAAAGTCCCATTTTTCAGGAGGGTCCTGAACATAATGTAAAATCCCATTTTTCAGGAGGGTGCTGAACAGAAAGTAAAGTCCCATTTTTCAGGAGGGTCCTGAACATAAAGTAAAATCCCATTTTTCAGGAGGGTCCTGAACAGAAAGTAAATTCCCATTTTTCAGGAGGGTCCTGAACATAAAGTAAAATCCCATATTTCAGGAGGGTCCTGAACAGAAAGTAAAATCCCATTTTTCAGGAGGGTTCTGAACAGAAAGTAAAATCTCATTTTTCAGGAGGGTCCTGAACAGAAAGTAAAGTCCCATTTTTCAGGAGGGTCCTGAACAGAAAGTAAACTCCCATTTTTCAGGAGGGTCCAGAACAGAAAGTAAAGTCTCATTTTTTAGGAGGGTCCTGAACATAAAGTAAAGTCCCATTTTTCAGGAGGGTCCTGAACATAAAGTAAAATCCCATTTTTTAGGAGGGTCCTGAACAGAAAGTAAAATCCCATTTTTCAGGAGGGTCCTTAACAGAAAGTAAAGTCCCATTTTTCAGGAGGGTCCTGAACAGAAAGTAAAATCCCATTTTTCAGGAGGGTCCTGAACAGAAAGTAAAATCCCATTTTTCAGGAGGGTCCTGATCCCATTTTTCAGGAGGGTCCTGAACAGAAAGTAAAGTCCCATCTTTCAGGAGGGTCCTGAACAGAAAGTAAAGTCCTATTTTTCAGGAGGGTTCTAAACAGAAAATAAAATCCCATTTTTCAGGAGAGTCCTGAACAGAAAGTAAAGTCCCATTTTTCAGGAGGGTCCTGAACATAAAGTAAAATCCCATTTTTCAGGAGGGTCCTGAACATAAATAAAATCCCATTTTTCAGGAGGGTCCTGAACAGAAAGTAAATTCCCATTTTTCAGGAGGGTCCTGAACATAAAGTAAAATCCCATTTTTCAGGAGGGTCCTGAACAGAAAGTAAAATCCCATTTTTCAGGAGGGTCCTGAACATAAAGTAAAATCCCATTTTTCAGGAGGGTCCTGAACAAAAAGTAAATTCCCATTTTTCAAGAGGGTCCTGAACATAAAGTAAAATCCCATTTTTTAGGAGGGTCCTGAACAGAAAGTAAAATCCCATTTTTCTGGAGGTTCCTGACCAGAAAGTAAAGTCCCATTTTTCAGGAGGGTCCTGAACAGAAAGTAAAGTCCCATTTTTCAGGAGAGTCCTGAACATAAAGTAAAATCCCATTTTTCAGGAGGGTCCTGAACAGAAAGTAAATTCCCATTTTTCAGGAGGGTCCTGAACATAAAGTAAAATCCCATTTTTCCGGAGGGTCATGAACAGAAAGTAAAGTCCCATTTTTCAGGAGGGTCCTGAACAGAAAGTAAAGTCCCATTTTTCAGGAGGGTCCGGAACAGAAAGTAAATTCCCATTTTTCAGGAGGGTCCTGAACATAAAGTAAAATCCCATTTTTCAGGAGGGTCCTGAACAGAAAGTAAAATCTCATTTTTCAGGAGGGTCCTGAACAGAAAGTAAAGTCCCATTTTTCAGGAGGGTCCTGAACAGAAAGTAAAGTCCCATTTTTCATGAGGGTCCTGAACATAATGTAAAATCCCATTTTTCAAGAGGGTCCTGAACATAATGTAAATTCCCATTTTTCAAGAGGGTCCTGAACAGAAAGTAAATTCCCATTTTTCAGGAGGGTCCTGAACATAAAGTAAAATCCCATTTTTCCGGAGGGTCATGAACAGAAAGTAAAGTCCCATTTTTCAGGAGGGTCCTGAACAGAAAGTAAAGTCCCATTTTTCAGGAGGGTCCGGAACAGAAAGTAAATTCCCATTTTTCAGGAGGGTCCTGAACATAAAGTAAAATCCCATTTTTCAGGAGGGTCCTGAACAGAAAGTAAAATCTCATTTTTCAGGAGGGTCCTGAACAGAAAGTAAAGTCCCATTTTTCAGGAGGGTCCTGAACAGAAAGTAAAGTCCCATTTTTCATGAGGGTCCTGAACATAATGTAAAGTCCCATTTTTCAAGAGGGTCCTGAAAATAATGTAAATTCCCATTTTTCAAGAGGGTCCTGAACATAAAGTAAAATCCCATTTTTCAGGAGGGTCCTGAACAGAAAGTAAATTCCCATTTTTTAGGAGGGTCCTGAACATAAAGTAAAATCCCATTTTTCAGGAGGGTCCTGAACAGAAAGTAAAGTCCCATTTTTCAGGAGGGTCCTGAACAGAAAGTAAAGTCCCATTTTTCAGGAGAGTCCTGAACATAATGTAAAATCCCATTTTACAGGAGGGTCCTGAACATAAAGTAAAATCCCATTTTTCAGGAGGGTCCTGAACAGAAAGTAAAATCCCATTTTTCAGGAGGGTCCTGAACAGAAAGTAAAGTCCCATTTTTCAGGAGGGTCCTGAACAGAAAGTAAAGTCCCATTTTTCAGGAGGGTCCTGAACATAATGTAAAATCCCATTTTTCAGGAGGGTGCTGAACAGAAAGTAAAGTCCCATTTTTCAGGAGGGTCCTGAACATAAAGTAAAATCCCATTTTTCAGGAGGGTCCTGAACAGAAAGTAAATTCCCATTTTTCAGGAGGGTCCTGAACATAAAGTAAAATCCCATATTTCAGGAGGGTCCTGAACAGAAAGTAAAATCCCATTTTTCAGGAGGGTCCTGAACAGAAAGTAAAATCTCATTTTTCAGGAGGGTCCTGAACAGAAAGTAAAGTCCCATTTTTCAGGAGGGTCCTGAACAGAAAGTAAACTCCCATTTTTCAGGAGGGTCCTGAACAGAAAGTAAAGTCTCATTTTTTAGGAGGGTCCTGAACATAAAGTAAAGTCCCATTTTTCAGGAGGGTCCTGAACAGAAAGTAAAATCCCATTTTTCAGGAGGGTCCTGAACAGAAAGTAAAATCCCATTTTTCAGGAGGGTCCTGAACATAAAGTAAAATCCCATTTTTCAGGAGGGTCCTGAACAGAAAGTAAAATCCCATTTTTCAGGAGGGTCCTGAACAGAAAGTAAAATCCCATTTTTCAGGAGGGTCCTGAACATAAAGTAAAGTCCCATTTTTCAGGAGGGTCCTAAACATAAAGTAAAGTCCCATTTTTCAGGAGGGTCCTGAGCAGAAAGTAAAATCCCATTTTTCAGGAGGGTCCTGAGCAGAAAGTAAAGTCCCATTTTTCAGGAGGGTCCTGAACAGAAAGTAAAATCCCATTTTTCAGGAGGGTCCTGAACATAAAGTAAAATCCCATTTTTCAGGAGGGTCCTGAACAGAAAGCAAATTCCCATTTTTCAGGAGGGTCCTGAACATAAAGTAAAATCCCATTTTTCAGGAGGGTCCTGAACAGAAAGTAAAATCCCATTTTTTAGGAGGGTCCTGAACATAAGGTAAAATCCCATTTTTCAGGAGGGTCCTGAACAGAAAGTAAAGTCCCATTTTTCAGGAGGGTCCTGAACAGAAAGTAAAATCCCATTTTTCAGGAGGGTCCTGAACAGAAAGTAAAATCCCATTTTTCAGGAGGGTCGTGAACAGAAAGTAAAGTACCATCTTTCAGGAGGGTCCTGAACAGAAAGTAAAGTCCTATTTTTCAGGAGGGTTCTAAACAGAAAATAAAATCCCATTTTTCAGGAGAGTCCTGAACAGAAAGTAAAGTCCCATTTTTCAGGAGGGTCCTGAACATAAAGTAAAATCCCATTTTTCAGGAGGGTCCTGAACATAAATAAAATCCCATTTTTCAGGAGGGTCCTGAACAAAAAGTAAATTCCCATTTTTCAGGAGGGTCCTGAACATAAAGTAAAATCCCATTTTTCAGGAGGGTCCTGAACAGAAAGTAAAATCCCATTTTTCAGGAGGGTCCTGAACATAAAGTAAAATCCCATTTTTCAGGAGGGTCCTGAACAAAAAGTAAATTCCCATTTTTCAAGAGGGTCCTGAACATAAAGTAAAATCCCATTTTTTAGGAGGGTCCTGAACAGAAAGTAAAATCCCATTTTTCTGGAGGTTCCTGAACAGAAAGTAAAGTCCCATTTTTCAGGAGGGTCCTGAACAGAAAGTAAAGTCCCATTTTTCAGGAGAGTCCTGAACATAAAGTAAAATCCCATTTTTCAGGAGGGTCCTGAACAGAAAGTAAATTCCCATTTTTCAGGAGGGTCCTGAACATAAAGTAAAATCCCATTTTTCAGGAGGGTCCTGAAAAGAAAGTAAAATCCCATTTTTCAGGAGGGTCCTCAACATAAAGTAAAATCCCATATTTCAGGAGGGTCCTGAACAGAAAGTAAAATCCCATTTTTCAGGAGGGTCCTGAACAGAAAGTAAAATCTCATTTTTCAGGAGGGTCCTGAACAGAAAGTAAAGTCCCATTTTTCAGGAGGGTCCTGAACAGAAAGTAAACTCCCATTTTTCAGGAGGGTCCTGAACAGAAAGTAAAGTCTCATTTTTTAGGAGGGTCCTGAACATAAAGTAAAGTCCCATTTTTCAGGAGGGTCCTGAACAGAAAGTAAAATCCCATTTTTCAGGAGGGTCCTGAACAGAAAGTAAAATCCCATTTTTCAGGAGGGTCCTGAACATAAAGTAAAATCCCATTTTTCAGGAGGGTCCTGAACAGAAAGTAAAATCCCATTTTTCAGGAGGGTCCTGAACAGAAAGTAAAATCCCATTTTTCAGGAGGGTCCTGAACATAAAGTAAAGTCCCATTTTTCAGGAGGGTGCTGAACAGAAAGTAAAGTCCCATTTTTCAGGAGGGTCCTGAACATAAAGTAAAATCCCATTTTTCAGGAGGGTCCTGAACAGAAAGTAAATTCCCATTTTTCAGGAGGGTCCTGAACATAAAGTAAAATCCCATATTTCAGGAGGGTCCTGAACAGAAAGTAAAATCCCATTTTTCTGGAGGGTCCTGAACAGAAAGTAAAATCTCATTTTTCAGGAGGGTCCTGAACAGAAAGTAAAGTCCCATTTTTCAGGAGGGTCCTGAACAGAAAGTAAACTCCCATTTTTCAGGAGGGTCCTGAACAGAAAGTAAAGTCTCATTTTTTAGGAGGGTCCTGAACATAAAGTAAAGTCCCATTTTTCAGGAGGGTCCTGAACAGAAAGTAAAATCCCATTTTTCAGGAGGGTCCTGAACAGAAAGTAAAATCCCATTTTTCAGGAGGGTCCTGAACATAAAGTAAAATCCCATTTTTCAGGAGGGTCCTGAACAGAAAGTAAAATCCCATTTTTCAGGAGGGTCCTGGACAGAAAGTAAAATCCCATTTTTCAGGAGGGTCCTGAACATAAAGTAAAGTCCCATTTTTCAGGAGGGTCCTAAACATAAAGTAAAGTCCCATTTTTCAGGAGGGTCCTGAGCAGAAAGTAAAATCCCATTTTTCAGGAGGGTCCTGAGCAGAAAGTAAAGTCCCATTTTTCAGGAGGGTCCTGAACAGAAAGTAAAATCCCATTTTTCAGGAGGGTCCTGAACATAAAGTAAAATCCCATTTTTCAGGAGGGTCCTGAACAGAAAGCAAATTCCCATTTTTCAGGAGGGTCCTGAACATAAAGTAAAATCCCATTTTTCAGGAGGGTCCTGAACAGAAAGTAAAATCCCATTTTTTAGGAGGGTCCTGAACATAAGGTAAAATCCCATTTTTCAGGAGGGTCCTGAACAGAAAGTAAAGTCCCATTTTTCAGGAGGGTCCTGAACAGAAAGTAAAATCCCATTTTTCAGGAGGGTCCTGAACAGAAAGTAAAATCCCATTTTTCAGGAGGGTCGTGAACAGAAAGTAAAGTACCATCTTTCAGGAGGGTCCTGAACAGAAAGTAAAGTCCTATTTTTCAGGAGGGTTCTAAACAGAAAATAAAATCCCATTTTTCAGGAGAGTCCTGAACAGAAAGTAAAGTCCCATTTTTCAGGAGGGTCCTGAACATAAAGTAAAATCCCATTTTTCAGGAGGGTCCTGAACATAAATAAAATCCCATTTTTCAGGAGGGTCCTGAACAAAAAGTAAATTCCCATTTTTCAGGAGGGTCCTGAACATAAAGTAAAATCCCATTTTTCAGGAGGGTCCTGAACAGAAAGTAAAATCCCATTTTTCAGGAGGGTCCTGAACATAAAGTAAAATCCCATTTTTCAGGAGGGTCCTGAACAAAAAGTAAATTCCCATTTTTCAAGAGGGTCCTGAACATAAAGTAAAATCCCATTTTTTAGGAGGGTCCTGAACAGAAAGTAAAATCCCATTTTTCTGGAGGGTCCTGAACAGAAAGTAAAGTCCCATTTTTCAGGAGGGTCCTGAACATAAAGTAAAATCCCATTTTTCAGGAGGGTCCTGAACATAAATAAAATCCCATTTTTCAGGAGGGTCCTGAACAAAAAGTAAATTCCCATTTTTCAGGAGGGTCCTGAACATAAAGTAAAATCCCATTTTTCAGGAGGGTCCTGAACAGAAAGTAAAATCCCATTTTTCAGGAGGGTCCTGAACATAAAGTAAAATCCCATTTTTCAGGAGGGTCCTGAACAAAAAGTAAATTCCCATTTTTCAAGAGGGTCCTGAACATAAAGTAAAATCCCATTTTTTAGGAGGGTCCTGAACAGAAAGTAAAATCCCATTTTTCTGGAGGTTCCTG
This sequence comes from Capsicum pubescens, assembly GCA_030864215.1. Classification (NCBI taxonomy): domain Eukaryota; kingdom Viridiplantae; phylum Streptophyta; class Magnoliopsida; order Solanales; family Solanaceae; genus Capsicum; species Capsicum pubescens. The sequence goes on from CM061548.1 coordinate 415,808,515, forward strand.
AACAGAAAGTAAAGTCCCATTTTTCAGGAGGGTCCTGAACAGAAAGTAAAGTCCCATTTTTCAGGAGAGTCCTGAACATAAAGTAAAATCCCATTTTTCAGGAGGGTCCTGAACAGAAAGTAAATTCCCATTTTTCAGGAGGGTCCTGAACATAAAGTAAAATCCCATTTTTCAGGAGGGTCCTGAAAAGAAAGTAAAATCCCATTTTTCAGGAGGGTCCTCAACATAAAGTAAAATCCCATATTTCAGGAGGGTCCTGAACAGAAAGTAAAATCCCATTTTTCAGGAGGGTCCTGAACAGAAAGTAAAATCTCATTTTTCAGGAGGGTCCTGAACAGAAAGTAAAGTCCCATTTTTCAGGAGGGTCCTGAACAGAAAGTAAACTCCCATTTTTCAGGAGGGTCCTGAACAGAAAGTAAAGTCTCATTTTTTAGGAGGGTCCTGAACATAAAGTAAAGTCCCATTTTTCAGGAGGGTCCTGAACATAAAGTAAAATCCCATTTTTCAGGAGGGTCTTGAACAGAAAGTGAAATCCCATTTTTCAGGAGGGTCCTGAACAGAAAGTAAAATCCCATTTTTTCAGGAGGGTCCTGAACAGAAAGTAAATTCCCATTTTTCAGGAGGGTCCTGAACATAAAGTAAAATCCCATTTTTCAGGAGGGTCCTGAACAGAAAGTAAAATCCCATTTTTCAGGAGGGTCCTGAACAGAAAGTAAAATCCCATTTTTCAGGAGGGTCCTGAACATAAAGTAAAGTCCCATTTTTCAGGAGGGTCCTGAACATAAAGTAAAATCCCATTTTTCAGGAGGGTCCTGAAAAGAAAGTAAAATCCCATTTTTCAGGAGGGTCCTGAACAGAAAGTAAATTCCCATTTTTCAGGAGGGTCCTGAACAGAAAGTAAAATCCCATTTTTCAGGAGGGTCCTGAACAGAAAGTAAAGTCCCATTTTTCAGGAGGGTCCTGAACAGAGAGTAAAGTCCCATTTTTCGGGAGGGTCCTGAACAGAAAGTAAAGTCCCATTTTTCGGGAGGGTCCTGAACAGAAAGTAAAATCCCATTTTTCAGGAGGGTCCTGAGCAGAAAGTAAAGTCCCATTTTTCAGGAGGGTCCTGAACAGAAAGTAAAATCCCATTTTTCAGGATGGTCCTGAACATAAAGTAAAATCCCATTTTTCAGGAGGGTCCTGAACAGAAAGCAAATTCCCATTTTTCAGGAGGGTCCTGAACAGAAAGTAAAATCCCATTTTTCAGGAGGGTCCTGAACAGAAAGTAAAATCCCATTTTCAGGAGGGTCCTGAACATAAAGTAAAATCCCATTTTTCAGGAGGGTCCTGAACATAAAGTAAAATCCCATTTTTCAGCAGGGTTCTGAACAGAAAGTAAAATCCCATTTTTCAGGAGGGTCCTGAACAGAAAGTAAAGTCCCATTTTTAAGAAGGGTCCTGAACAGAAAGTAATATCCCATTTTTCAGGAGGGTCCTGAACAGAAAGTAAAATCCCATTTTTCAGGAGGGTCCTGATCCCATTTTTCAGGAGGGTCCTGAACAGAAAGTAAAGTCCCATCTTTCAGGAGGGTCCTGAACAGAAAGTAAAGTCCCATTTTTCAGGAGGGTCCTAAACAGAAAGTAAAATCCCATTTTTCAGGAGAGTCCTGAACAGAAAGTAAAGTCCCATTTTTCAGGAGGGTCCGGAACAGAAAGTAAATTCCCATTTTTCAGGAGGGTCCTGAACATAAAGTAAAATCCCATTTTTCAGGAGGGTCCTGAACAGAAAGTAAAATCTCATTTTTCAGGAGGGTCCTGAACAGAAAGTAAAGTCCCATTTTTCAGGAGGGTCCTGAACAGAAAGTAAAGTCCCATTTTTCATGAGGGTCCTGAACATAATGTAAAATCCCATTTTTCAAGAGGGTCCTGAACATAATGTAAATTCCCATTTTTCAAGAGGGTCCTGAACAGAAAGTAAATTCCCATTTTTCAGGAGGGTCCTGAACATAAAGTAAAATCCCATTTTTCCGGAGGGTCATGAACAGAAAGTAAAGTCCCATTTTTCAGGAGGGTCCTGAACAGAAAGTAAAGTCCCATTTTTCAGGAGGGTCCGGAACAGAAAGTAAATTCCCATTTTTCAGGAGGGTCCTGAACATAAAGTAAAATCCCATTTTTCAGGAGGGTCCTGAACAGAAAGTAAAATCTCATTTTTCAGGAGGGTCCTGAACAGAAAGTAAAGTCCCATTTTTCAGGAGGGTCCTGAACAGAAAGTAAAGTCCCATTTTTCATGAGGGTCCTGAACATAATGTAAAGTCCCATTTTTCAAGAGGGTCCTGAACATAATGTAAATTCCCATTTTTCAAGAGGGTCCTGAACATAAAGTAAAATCCCATTTTTCAGGAGGGTCCTGAACAGAAAGTAAATTCCCATTTTTCAGGAGGGTCCTGAACATAAAGTAAAATCCCATTTTTCAGGAGGGTCCTGAACAGAAAGTAAAGTCCCATTTTTCAGGAGGGTCCTGAACAGAAAGTAAAGTCCCATTTTTCAGGAGAGTCCTGAACATAATGTAAAATCCCATTTTACAGGAGGGTCCTGAACATAAAGTAAAATCCCATTTTTCAGGAGGGTCCTGAACAGAAAGTAAAATCCCATTTTTCAGGAGGGTCCTGAACAGAAAGTAAAGTCCCATTTTTCAGGAGGGTCCTGAACAGAAAGTAAAGTCCCATTTTTCAGGAGGGTCCTGAACATAATGTAAAATCCCATTTTTCAGGAGGGTGCTGAACAGAAAGTAAAGTCCCATTTTTCAGGAGGGTCCTGAACATAAAGTAAAATCCCATTTTTCAGGAGGGTCCTGAACAGAAAGTAAATTCCCATTTTTCAGGAGGGTCCTGAACATAAAGTAAAATCCCATATTTCAGGAGGGTCCTGAACAGAAAGTAAAATCCCATTTTTCAGGAGGGTCCTGAACAGAAAGTAAAATCTCATTTTTCAGGAGGGTCCTGAACAGAAAGTAAAGTCCCATTTTTCAGGAGGGTCCTGAACAGAAAGTAAACTCCCATTTTTCAGGAGGGTCCTGAACAGAAAGTAAAGTCTCATTTTTTAGGAGGGTCCTGAACATAAAGTAAAGTCCCATTTTTCAGGAGGGTCCTGAACAGAAAGTAAAATCCCATTTTTCAGGAGGGTCCTGAACAGAAAGTAAAATCCCATTTTTCAGGAGGGTCCTGAACATAAAGTAAAATCCCATTTTTCAGGAGGGTCCTGAACAGAAAGTAAAATCCCATTTTTCAGGAGGGTCCTGAACAGAAAGTAAAATCCCATTTTTCAGGAGGGTCCTGAACATAAAGTAAAGTCCCATTTTTCAGGAGGGTCCTAAACATAAAGTAAAGTCCCATTTTTCAGGAGGGTCCTGAGCAGAAAGTAAAATCCCATTTTTCAGGAGGGTCCTGAGCAGAAAGTAAAGTCCCATTTTTCAGGAGGGTCCTGAACAGAAAGTAAAATCCCATTTTTCAGGAGGGTCCTGAACATAAAGTAAAATCCCATTTTTCAGGAGGGTCCTGAACAGAAAGCAAATTCCCATTTTTCAGGAGGGTCCTGAACATAAAGTAAAATCCCATTTTTCAGGAGGGTCCTGAACAGAAAGTAAAATCCCATTTTTTAGGAGGGTCCTGAACATAAGGTAAAATCCCATTTTTCAGGAGGGTCCTGAACAGAAAGTAAAGTCCCATTTTTCAGGAGGGTCCTGAACAGAAAGTAAAATCCCATTTTTCAGGAGGGTCCTGAACAGAAAGTAAAATCCCATTTTTCAGGAGGGTCGTGAACAGAAAGTAAAGTACCATCTTTCAGGAGGGTCCTGAACAGAAAGTAAAGTCCTATTTTTCAGGAGGGTTCTAAACAGAAAATAAAATCCCATTTTTCAGGAGAGTCCTGAACAGAAAGTAAAGTCCCATTTTTCAGGAGGGTCCTGAACATAAAGTAAAATCCCATTTTTCAGGAGGGTCCTGAACATAAATAAAATCCCATTTTTCAGGAGGGTCCTGAACAAAAAGTAAATTCCCATTTTTCAGGAGGGTCCTGAACATAAAGTAAAATCCCATTTTTCAGGAGGGTCCTGAACAGAAAGTAAAATCCCATTTTTCAGGAGGGTCCTGAACATAAAGTAAAATCCCATTTTTCAGGAGGGTCCTGAACAAAAAGTAAATTCCCATTTTTCAAGAGGGTCCTGAACATAAAGTAAAATCCCATTTTTTAGGAGGGTCCTGAACAGAAAGTAAAATCCCATTTTTCTGGAGGGTCCTGAACAGAAAGTAAAGTCCCATTTTTCAGGAGGGTCCTGAACATAAAGTAAAATCCCATTTTTCAGGAGGGTCCTGAACATAAATAAAATCCCATTTTTCAGGAGGGTCCTGAACAAAAAGTAAATTCCCATTTTTCAGGAGGGTCCTGAACATAAAGTAAAATCCCATTTTTCAGGAGGGTCCTGAACAGAAAGTAAAATCCCATTTTTCAGGAGGGTCCTGAACATAAAGTAAAATCCCATTTTTCAGGAGGGTCCTGAACAAAAAGTAAATTCCCATTTTTCAAGAGGGTCCTGAACATAAAGTAAAATCCCATTTTTTAGGAGGGTCCTGAACAGAAAGTAAAATCCCAATTTTCTGGAGGTTCCTGAACAGAAAGTAAAGTCCCATTTTTCAGGAGGGTCCTGAACAGAAAGTAAAGTCCCATTTTTCAGGAGAGTCCTGAACATAAAGTAAAATCCCATTTTTCAGGAGGGTCCTGAACAGAAAGTAAATTCCCATTTTTCAGGAGGGTCCTGAACATAAAGTAAAATCCCATTTTTCAGGAGGGTCCTGAAAAGAAAGTAAAATCCCATTTTTCAGGAGGGTCCTCAACATAAAGTAAAATCCCATATTTCAGGAGGGTCCTGAACAGAAAGTAAAATCCCATTTTTCAGGAGGGTCCTGAACAGAAAGTAAAATCTCATTTTTCAGGAGGGTCCTGAACAGAAAGTAAAGTCCCATTTTTCAGGAGGGACCTGAACAGAAAGTAAAGTCTCATTTTTTAGGAGGGTCCTGAACAGAAAGTAAAGTCTCATTTTTCAGGAGGGTCCTGAACATAAAGTAAAGTCCCATTTTTCAGGAGGGTCCTGAACATAAAGTAAAATCCCATTTTTCAGGAGGGTCTTGAACAGAAAGTAAAATCCCATTTTTCAGGAGGGTCCTGAACAGAAAGTAAATTCCCATTTTTCAGGAGGGTCCTGAACAGAAAGTAAATTCCCATTTTTCAGGAGGGTCCTGAACATAAAGTAAAATCCCATTTTTCAGGAGGGTCCTGAACAGAAAGTAAAATCCCATTTTTCAGGAGGGTCCTGAACAGAAAGTAAAGTCCCATTTTTCAGGAGGGTCCTGAACATAAAGTAAAATCCCATTTTTCAGGAGGGTCCTGAAAAGAAAGTAAAATCCCATTTTTCAGGAGGGTCCTGAACAGAAAGTAAATTCCCATTTTTCAGGAGGGTCCTGAACAGAAAGTAAAATCCCATTTTTCAGGAGGGTCCTGAACAGAAAGTAAAGTCCCATTTTTCAGGAGGGTCCTGAACAGAGAGTAAAGTCCCATTTTTCGGGAGGGTCCTGAACAGAAAGTAAAGTCCCATTTTTCGGGAGGGTCCTGAACAGAAAGTAAAATCCCATTTTTCAGGAGGGTCCTGAGCAGAAAGTAAAGTCCCATTTTTCAGGAGGGTCCTGAACAGAAAGTAAAATCCCATTTTTCAGGATGGTCCTGAACATAAAGTAAAATCCCATTTTTCAGGAGGGTCCTGAACAGAAAGCAAATTCCCATTTTTCAGGAGGGTCCTGAACAGAAAGTAAAATCCCATTTTTCAGGAGGGTCCTGAACAGAAAGTAAAATCCCATTTTCAGGAGGGTCCTGAACATAAAGTAAAATCCCATTTTTCAGGAGGGTCCTGAACATAAAGTAAAATCCCATTTTTCAGCAGGGTTCTGAACAGAAAGTAAAATCCCATTTTTCAGGAGGGTCCTGAACAGAAAGTAAAGTCCCATTTTTAAGAAGGGTCCTGAACAGAAAGTAATATCCCATTTTTCAGGAGGGTCCTGAACAGAAAGTAAAATCCCATTTTTCAGGAGGGTCCTGATCCCATTTTTCAGGAGGGTCCTGAACAGAAAGTAAAGTCCCATCTTTCAGGAGGGTCCTGAACAGAAAGTAAAGTCCCATTTTTCAGGAGGGTCCTAAACAGAAAGTAAAATCCCATTTTTCAGGAGAGTCCTGAACAGAAAGTAAAGTCCCATTTTTCAGGAGGGTCCGGAACAGAAAGTAAATTCCCATTTTTCAGGAGGGTCCTGAACATAAAGTAAAATCCCATTTTTCAGGAGGGTCCTGAACAGAAAGTAAAATCTCATTTTTCAGGAGGGTCCTGAACAGAAAGTAAAGTCCCATTTTTCAGGAGGGTCCTGAACAGAAAGTAAAGTCCCATTTTTCATGAGGGTCCTGAACATAATGTAAAATCCCATTTTTCAAGAGGGTCCTGAACATAATGTAAATTCCCATTTTTCAAGAGGGTCCTGAACAGAAAGTAAATTCCCATTTTTCAGGAGGGTCCTGAACATAAAGTAAAATCCCATTTTTCCGGAGGGTCATGAACAGAAAGTAAAGTCCCATTTTTCAGGAGGGTCCTGAACAGAAAGTAAAGTCCCATTTTTCAGGAGGGTCCGGAACAGAAAGTAAATTCCCATTTTTCAGGAGGGTCCTGAACATAAAGTAAAATCCCATTTTTCAGGAGGGTCCTGAACAGAAAGTAAAATCTCATTTTTCAGGAGGGTCCTGAACAGAAAGTAAAGTCCCATTTTTCAGGAGGGTCCTGAACAGAAAGTAAAGTCCCATTTTTCATGAGGGTCCTGAACATAATGTAAAGTCCCATTTTTCAAGAGGGTCCTGAACATAATGTAAATTCCCATTTTTCAAGAGGGTCCTGAACATAAAGTAAAATCCCATTTTTCAGGAGGGTCCTGAACAGAAAGTAAATTCCCATTTTTCAGGAGGGTCCTGAACATAAAGTAAAATCCCATTTTTCAGGAGGGTCCTGAACAGAAAGTAAAGTCCCATTTTTCAGGAGGGTCCTGAACAGAAAGTAAAGTCCCATTTTTCAGGAGAGTCCTGAACATAATGTAAAATCCCATTTTACAGGAGGGTCCTGAACATAAAGTAAAATCCCATTTTTCAGGAGGGTCCTGAACAGAAAGTAAAATCCCATTTTTCAGGAGGGTCCTGAACAGAAAGTAAAGTCCCATTTTTCAGGAGGGTCCTGAACAGAAAGTAAAGTCCCATTTTTCAGGAGGGTCCTGAACATAATGTAAAATCCCATTTTTCAGGAGGGTGCTGAACAGAAAGTAAAGTCCCATTTTTCAGGAGGGTCCTGAACATAAAGTAAAATCCCATTTTTCAGGAGGGTCCTGAACAGAAAGTAAATTCCCATTTTTCAGGAGGGTCCTGAACATAAAGTAAAATCCCATATTTCAGGAGGGTCCTGAACAGAAAGTAAAATCCCATTTTTCAGGAGGGTCCTGAACAGAAAGTAAAATCTCATTTTTCAGGAGGGTCCTGAACAGAAAGTAAAGTCCCATTTTTCAGAAGGGTCCTGAACAGAAAGTAAACTCCCATTTTTCAGGAGGGTCCTGAACAGAAAGTAAAGTCTCATTTTTTAGGATCGTCCTGAACATAAAGTAAAGTCCCATTTTTCAGGAGGGTCCTGAACAGAAAGTAAAATCCCATTTTTCAGGAGGGTCCTGAACAGAAAGTAAAATCCCATTTTTCAGGAGGGTCCTGAACATAAAGTAAAATCCCATTTTTCAGGAGGGTCCTGAACAGAAAGTAAAATCCCATTTTTCAGGAGGGTCCTGAACAGAAAGTAAAATCCCATTTTTCAGGAGGGTCCTGAACATAAAGTAAAGTCCCATTTTTCAGGAGGGTCCTAAACATAAAGTAAAGTCCCATTTTTCAGGAGGGTCCTGAGCAGAAAGTAAAATCCCATTTTTCAGGAGGGTCCTGAGCAGAAAGTAAAGTCCCATTTTTCAGGAGGGTCCTGAACAGAAAGTAAAATCCCATTTTTCAGGAGGGTCCTGAACATAAAGTAAAATCCCATTTTTCAGGAGGGTCCTGAACAGAAAGCAAATTCCCATTTTTCAGGAGGGTCCTGAACATAAAGTAAAATCCCATTTTTCAGGAGGGTCCTGAACAGAAAGTAAAATCCCATTTTTTAGGAGGGTCCTGAACATAAGGTAAAATCCCATTTTTCAGGAGGGTCCTGAACAGAAAGTAAAGTCCCATTTTTCAGGAGGGTCCTGAACAGAAAGTAAAATCCCATTTTTCAGGAGGGTCCTGAACAGAAAGTAAAATCCCATTTTTCAGGAGGGTCCTGATCCCATTTTTCAGGAGGGTCGTGAACAGAAAGTAAAGTACCATCTTTCAGGAGGGTCCTGAACAGAAAGTAAAGTCCTATTTTTCAGGAGGGTTCTAAACAGAAAATAAAATCCCATTTTTCAGGAGAGTCCTGAACAGAAAGTAAAGTCCCATTTTTCAGGAGGGTCCTGAACATAAAGTAAAATCCCATTTTTCAGGAGGGTCCTGAACATAAATAAAATCCCATTTTTCAGGAGGGTCCTGAACAAAAAGTAAATTCCCATTTTTCAGGAGGGTCCTGAACATAAAGTAAAATCCCATTTTTCAGGAGGGTCCTGAACAGAAAGTAAAATCCCATTTTTCAGGAGGGTCCTGAACATAAAGTAAAATCCCATTTTTCAGGAGGGTCCTGAACAAAAAGTAAATTCCCATTTTTCAAGAGGGTCCTGAACATAAAGTAAAATCCCATTTTTTAGGAGGGTCCTGAACAGAAAGTAAAATCCCATTTTTCTGGAGGTTCCTGAACAGAAAGTAAAGTCCCATTTTTCAGGAGGATCCTGAACAGAAAGTAAAGTCCCATTTTTCAGGAGAGTCCTGAACATAAAGTAAAATCCCATTTTTCAGGAGGGTCCTGAACAGAAAGTAAATTCCCATTTTTCAGGAGGGTCCTGAACATAAAGTAAAATCCCATTTTTCAGGAGGGTCCTGAAAAGAAAGTAAAATCCCATTTTTCAGGAGGGTCCTCAACATAAAGTAAAATCCCATATTTCAGGAGGGTCCTGAACAGAAAGTAAAATCCCATTTTTCAGGAGGGTCCTGAACAGAAAGTAAAATCTCATTTTTCAGGAGGGTCCTGAACAGAAAGTAAAGTCCCATTTTTCAGGAGGGTCCTGAACAGAAAGTAAACTCCCATTTTTCAGGAGGGTCCTGAACAGAAAGTAAAGTCTCATTTTTCAGGAGGGTCCTGAACAGAAAGTAAAATCTCATTTTTCAGGAGGGTCCTGAACAGAAAGTAAAGTCCCATTTTTCAGGAGGGTCCTGAACAGAAAGTAAACTCCCATTTTTCAGGAGGGTCCTGAACAGAAAGTAAAGTCTCATTTTTTAGGAGGGTCCTGAACATAAAGTAAAGTCCCATTTTTCAGGAGGGTCCTGAACAGAAAGTAAAATCCCATTTTTCAGGAGGGTCCTGAACAGAAAGTAAAATCCCATTTTTCAGGAGGGTCCTGAACATAAAGTAAAATCCCATTTTTCAGGAGGGTCCTGAACAGAAAGTAAAATCCCATTTTTCAGGAGGGTCCTGAACAGAAAGTAAAATCCCATTTTTCAGGAGGGTCCTGAACATAAAGTAAAGTCCCATTTTTCAGGAGGGTCCTAAACATAAAGTAAAGTCCCATTTTTCAGGAGGGTCCTGAGCAGAAAGTAAAATCCCATTTTTCAGGAGGGTCCTGAGCAGAAAGTAAAGTCCCATTTTTCAGGAGGGTCCTGAACAGAAAGTAAAATCCCATTTTTCAGGAGGGTCCTGAGCAGAAAGTAAAGTCCCATTTTTCAGGAGGGTCCTGAACAGAAAGTAAAATCCCATTTTTCAGGATGGTCCTGAACATAAAGTAAAATCCCATTTTTCAGGAGGGTCCTGAACAGAAAGCAAATTCCCATTTTTCAGGAGGGTCCTGAACAGAAAGTAAAATCCCATTTTTCAGGAGGGTCCTGAACAGAAAGTAAAATCCCATTTTCAGGAGGGTCCTGAACATAAAGTAAAATCCCATTTTTCAGGAGGGTCCTGAACATAAAGTAAAATCCCATTTTTCAGCAGGGTTCTGAACAGAAAGTAAAATCCCATTTTTCAGGAGGGTCCTGAACAGAAAGTAAAATCCCATTTTTCAGGAGGGTCCTGAACATAAAGTAAAATCCCATTTTTCAGGAGGGTCCTGAACAGAAAGTAAATTCCCATTTTTCAGGAGGGTCCTGAACATAAAGTAAAATCCCATATTTCAGGAGGGTCCTGAACAGAAAGTAAAATCCCATTTTTCAGGAGGGTCCTGAACAGAAAGTAAAATCTCATTTTTCAGGAGGGTCCTGAACAGAAAGTAAAGTCCCATTTTTCAGGAGGGTCCTGAACAGAAAGTAAACTCCCATTTTTCAGGAGGGTCCTGAACAGAAAGTAAAGTCTCATTTTTTAGGAGGGTCCTGAACATAAAGTAAAGTCCCATTTTTCAGGAGGGTCCTGAACAGAAAGTAAAATCCCATTTTTCAGGAGGGTCCTGAACAGAAAGTAAAATCCCATTTTTCAGGAGGGTCCTGAACATAAAGTAAAATCCCATTTTTCAGGAGGGTCCTGAACAGAAAGTAAAATCCCATTTTTCAGGAGGGTCCTGAACAGAAAGTAAAATCCCATTTTTCAGGAGGGTCCTGAACATAAAGTAAAGTCCCATTTTTCAGGAGGGTCCTAAACATAAAGTAAAGTCCCATTTTTCAGGAGGGTCCTGAGCAGAAAGTAAAATCCCATTTTTCAGGAGGGTCCTGAGCAGAAAGTAAAGTCCCATTTTTCAGGAGGGTCCTGAACAGAAAGTAAAATCCCATTTTTCAGGAGGGTCCTGAACATAAAGTAAAATCCCATTTTTCAGGAGGGTCCTGAACAGAAAGCAAATTCCCATTTTTCAGGAGGGTCCTGAACATAAAGTAAAATCCCATTTTTCAGGAGGGTCCTGAACAGAAAGTAAAATCCCATTTTTTAGGAGGGTTCTGAACATAAGGTAAAATCCCATTTTTCAGGAGGGTCCTGAACAGAAAGTAAAGTCCCATTTTTCAGGAGGGTCCTGAACAGAAAGTAAAATCCCATTTTTCAGGAGGGTCCTGAACAGAAAGTAAAATCCCATTTTTCAGGAGGGTCCTGATCCCATTTTTCAGGAGGGTCGTGAACAGAAAGTAAAGTACCATCTTTCAGGAGGGTCCTGAACAGAAAGTAAAGTCCTATTTTTCAGGAGGGTTCTAAACAGAAAATAAAATCCCATTTTTCAGGCGAGTCCTGAACAGAAAGTAAAGTCCCATTTTTCAGGAGGGTCCTGAACATAAAGTAAAATCCCATTTTTCAGGAGGGTCCTGAACATAAATAAAATCCCATTTTTCAGGAGGGTCCTGAACAAAAAGTAAATTCCCATTTTTCAGGAGGGTCCTGAACATAAAGTAAAATCCCATTTTTCAGGAGGGTCCTGAACAGAAAGTAAAATCCCATTTTTCAGGAGGGTCCTGAACATAAAGTAAAATCCCATTTTTCAGGAGGGTCCTGAACAAAAAGTAAATTCCCATTTTTCAAGAGGGTCCTGAACATAAAGTAAAATCCCATTTTTTAGGAGGGTCCTGAACAGAAAGTAAAATCCCATTTTTCTGGAGGTTCCTGAACAGAAAGTAAAGTCCCATTTTTCAGGAGGGTCCTGAACAGAAAGTAAAGTCCCATTTTTCAGGAGAGTCCTGAACATAAAGTAAAATCCCATTTTTCAGGAGGGTCCTGAACAGAAAGTAAATTCCCATTTTTCAGGAGGGTCCTGAACATAAAGTAAAATCCCATTTTTCAGGAGGGTCCTGAAAAGAAAGTAAAATCCCATTTTTCAGGAGGGTCCTCAACATAAAGTAAAATCCCATATTTCAGGAGGGTCCTGAACAGAAAGTAAAATCCCATTTTTCAGGAGGGTCCTGAACAGAAAGTAAAATCTCATTTTTCAGGAGGGTCCTGAACAGAAAGTAAAGTCCCATTTTTCAGGAGGGTCCTGAACAGAAAGTAAACTCCCATTTTTCAGGAGGGTCCTGAACAGAAAGTAAAGTCTCATTTTTTAGGAGGGTCCTGAACATAAAGTAAAGTCCCATTTTTCAGGAGGGCCCTGAACATAAAGTAAAATCCCATTTTTCAGGAGGGTCTTGAACAGAAAGTGAAATCCCATTTTTCAGGAGGGTCCTGAACAGAAAGTAAAATCCCATTTTTCAGGAGGGTCCTGAACAGAAAGTAAATTCCCATTTTTCAGGAGGGTCCTGAACATAAAGTAAAATCCCATTTTTCAGGAGGGTCCTGAACAGAAAGTAAAATCCCATTTTTCAGGAGGGTCCTGAACAGAAAGTAAAATCTCATTTTTCAGGAGGGTCCTGAACAGAAAGTAAAGTCCCATTTTTCAGGAGGGTCCTGAACAGAAAGTAAACTCCCATTTTTCAGGAGGGTCCTGAACAGAAAGTAAAGTCTCATTTTTTAGGAGGGTCCTGAACATAAAGTAAAGTCCCATTTTTCAGGAGGGTCCTGAACAGAAAGTAAAATCCCATTTTTCAGGAGGGTCCTGAACAGAAAGTAAAATCCCATTTTTCAGGAGGGTCCTGAACATAAAGTAAAATCCCATTTTTCAGGAGGGTCCTGAACAGAAAGTAAAATCCCATTTTTCAGGAGGGTCCTGAACAGAAAGTAAAATCCCATTTTTCAGGAGGGTCCTGAACATAAAGTAAAGTCCCATTTTTCAGGAGGGTCCTAAACATAAAGTAAAGTCCCATTTTTCAGGAGGGTCCTGAGCAGAAAGTAAAATCCCATTTTTCAGGAGGGTCCTGAGCAGAAAGTAAAGTCCCATTTTTCAGGAGGGTCCTGAACAGAAAGTAAAATCCCATTTTTCAGGAGGGTCCTGAACATAAAGTAAAATCCCATTTTTCAGGAGGGTCCTGAACAGAAAGCAAATTCCCATTTTTCAGGAGGGTCCTGAACATAAAGTAAAATCCCATTTTTTAGGAGGGTCCTGAACAGAAAGTAAAATCCCATTTTTTAGGAGGGTTCTGAACATAAGGTAAAATCCCATTTTTCAGGAGGGTCCTGAACAGAAAGTAAAGTCCCATTTTTCAGGAGGGTCCTGAACAGAAAGTAAAATCCCATTTTTCAGGAGGGTCCTGAACAGAAAGTAAAATCCCATTTTTCAGGAGGGTCCTGATCCCATTTTTCAGGAGGGTCGTGAACAGAAAGTAAAGTACCATCTTTCAGGAGGGTCCTGAACAGAAAGTAAAGTCCTATTTTTCAGGAGGGTTCTAAACAGAAAATAAAATCCCATTTTTCAGGAGAGTCCTGAACAGAAAGTAAAGTCCCATTTTTCAGGAGGGTCCTGAACATAAAGTAAAATCCCATTTTTCAGGAGGGTCCTGAACATAAATAAAATCCCATTTTTCAGGAGGGTCCTGAACAAAAAGTAAATTCCCATTTTTCAGGAGGGTCCTGAACATAAAGTAAAATCCCATTTTTCAGGAGGGTCCTGAACAGAAAGTAAAATCCCATTTTTCAGGAGGGTCCTGAACATAAAGTAAAATCCCATTTTTCAGGAGGGTCCTGAACAAAAAGTAAATTCCCATTTTTCAAGAGGGTCCTGAACATAAAGTAAAATCCCATTTTTTAGGAGGGTCCTGAACAGAAAGTAAAATCCCATTTTTCTGGAGGTTCCTGAACAGAAAGTAAAGTCCCATTTTTCAGGAGGGTCCTGAACAGAAAGTAAAGTCCCATTTTTCAGGAGAGTCCTGAACATAAAGTAAAATCCCATTTTTCAGGAGGGTCCTGAACAGAAAGTAAATTCCCATTTTTCAGGAGGGTCCTGAACATAAAGTAAAATCCCATTTTTCAGGAGGGTCCTGAAAAGAAAGTAAAATCCCATTTTTCAGGAGGGTCCTCAACATAAAGTAAAATCCCATATTTCAGGAGGGTCCTGAACAGAAAGTAAAATCCCATTTTTCAGGAGGGTCCTGAACAGAAAGTAAAATCTCATTTTTCAGGAGGGTCCTGAACAGAAAGTAAAGTCCCATTTTTCAGGAGGGTCCTGAACAGAAAGTAAACTCCCATTTTTCAGGAGGGTCCTGAACAGAAAGTAAAGTCTCATTTTTTAGGAGGGTCCTGAACATAAAGTAAAGTCCCATTTTTCAGGAGGGCCCTGAACATAAAGTAAAATCCCATTTTTCAGGAGGGTCTTGAACAGAAAGTGAAATCCCATTTTTCAGGAGGGTCCTGAACAGAAAGTAAAATCCCATTTTTCAGGAGGGTCCTGAACAGAAAGTAAATTCCCATTTTTCAGGAGGGTCCTGAGCATAAAGTAAAATCCCATTTTTCAGGAGGGTCCTGAACAGAAAGTAAAATCCCATTTTTCAGGAGGGTCCTGAACAGAAAGTAAAATCCCATTTTTCAGGAGGGTCCTGAACATAAAGTAAAGTCCCATTTTTCAGGAGGGTCCTGAACATAAAGTAAAATCCCATTTTTCAGGAGGGTCCTGAAAAGAAAGTAAAATCCCATTTTTCAGGAGGGTCCTGAACAGAAAGTAAATTCCCATTTTTCAGGAGGGTCCTGAACAGAAAGTAAAATCCCATTTTTCAGGAGGGTCCTGAACAGAAAGTAAAGTCCCATTTTTCAGGAGGGTCCTGAACAGAGAGTAAAGTCCCATTTTTCGGGAGGGTCCTGAACAGAAAGTAAAGTCCCATTTTTCGGGAGGGTCCTGAACAGAAAGTAAAATCCCATTTTTCAGGAGGGTCCTGAGCAGAAAGTAAAGTCCCATTTTTCAGGAGGGTCCTGAACAGAAAGTAAAATCCCATTTTTCAGGATGGTCCTGAACATAAAGTAAAATCCCATTTTTCAGGAGGGTCCTGAACAGAAAGCAAATTCCCATTTTTCAGGAGGGTCCTGAACAGAAAGTAAAATCCCATTTTTCAGGAGGGTCCTGAACAGAAAGTAAAATCCCATTTTCAGGAGGGTCCTGAACATAAAGTAAAATCCCATTTTTCAGGAGGGTCCTGAACATAAAGTAAAATCCCATTTTTCAGCAGGGTTCTGAACAGAAAGTAAAATCCCATTTTTCAGGAGGGTCCTGAACAGAAAGTAAAATCCCATTTTTCAGGAGGGTCCTGAACAGAAAGTAAAATCCCATTTTTCAGGAGGGTCCTGATCCCATTTTTCAGGAGGGTCGTGAACAGAAAGTAAAGTACCATCTTTCAGGAGGGTCCTGAACAGAAAGTAAAGTCCTATTTTTCAGGAGGGTTCTAAACAGAAAATAAAATCCCATTTTTCAGGAGAGTCCTGAACAGAAAGTAAAGTCCCATTTTTCAGGAGGGTCCTGAACATAAAGTAAAATCCCATTTTTCAGGAGGGTCCTGAACATAAATAAAATCCCATTTTTCAGGAGGGTCCTGAACAAAAAGTAAATTCCCATTTTTCAGGAGGGTCCTGAACATAAAGTAAAATCCCATTTTTCAGGAGGGTCCTGAACAGAAAGTAAAATCCCATTTTTCAGGAGGGTCCTGAACATAAAGTAAAATCCCATTTTTCAGGAGGGTCCTGAACAAAAAGTAAATTCCCATTTTTCAAGAGGGTCCTGAACATAAAGTAAAATCCCATTTTTTAGGAGGGTCCTGAACAGAAAGTAAAATCCCATTTTTCTGGAGGTTCCTGAACAGAAAGTAAAGTCCCATTTTTCAGGAGGGTCCTGAACAGAAAGTAAAGTCCCATTTTTCAGGAGAGTCCTGAACATAAAGTAAAATCCCATTTTTCAGGAGGGTCCTGAACAGAAAGTAAATTCCCATTTTTCAGGAGGGTCCTGAACATAAAGTAAAATCCCATTTTTCAGGAGGGTCCTGAAAAGAAAGTAAAATCCCATTTTTCAGGAGGGTCCTCAACATAAAGTAAAATCCCATATTTCAGGAGGGTCCTGAACAGAAAGTAAAATCCCATTTTTCAGGAGGGTCCTGAACAGAAAGTAAAATCTCATTTTTCAGGAGGGTCCTGAACAGAAAGTAAAGTCCCATTTTTCAGGAGGGTCCTGAACAGAAAGTAAACTCCCATTTTTCAGGAGGGTCCTGAACAGAAAGTAAAGTCTCATTTTTTAGGAGGGTCCTGAACATAAAGTAAAGTCCCATTTTTCAGGAGGGTCCTGAACATAAAGTAAAATCCCATTTTTCAGGAGGGTCTTGAACAGAAAGTGAAATCCCATTTTTCAGGAGGGTCCTGAACAGAAAGTAAAATCCCATTTTTCAGGAGGGTCCTGAACAGAAAGTAAATTCCCATTTTTCAGGAGGGTCCTGAACATAAAGTAAAATCCCATTTTTCAGGAGGGTCCTGAACAGAAAGTAAAATCCCATTTTTCAGGAGGGTCCTGAACAGAAAGTAAAATCCCATTTTTCAGGAGGGTCCTGAACATAAAGTAAAGTCCCATTTTTCAGGAGGGTCCTGAACATAAAGTAAAATCCCATTTTTCAGGAGGGTCCTGAAAAGAAAGTAAAATCCCATTTTTCAGGAGGGTCCTGAACAGAAAGTAAATTCCCATTTTTCAGGAGGGTCCTGAACAGAAAGTAAAATCCTATTTTTCAGGAGGGTCCTGAACAGAAAGTAAAGTCCCATTTTTCAGGAGGGTCCTGAACAGAGAGTAAAGTCCCATTTTTCGGGAGGGTCCTGAACAGAAAGTAAAGTCCCATTTTTCGGGAGGGTCCTGAACAGAAAGTAAAATCCCATTTTTCAGGAGGGTCCTGAGCAGAAAGTAAAGTCCCATTTTTCAGGAGGGTCCTGAACAGAAAGTAAAATCCCATTTTTCAGGATGGTCCTGAACATAAAGTAAAATCCCATTTTTCAGGAGGGTCCTGAACAGAAAGCAAATTCCCATTTTTCAGGAGGGTCCTGAACAGAAAGTAAAATCCCATTTTTCAGGAGGGTCCTGAACAGAAAGTAAAATCCCATTTTCAGGAGGGTCCTGAACATAAAGTAAAATCCCATTTTTCAGGAGGGTCCTGAACATAAAGTAAAATCCCATTTTTCAGCAGGGTTCTGAACAGAAAGTAAAATCCCATTTTTCAGGAGGGTCCTGAACAGAAAGTAAAGTCCCATTTTTAAGAAGGGTCCTGAACAGAAAGTAATATCCCATTTTTCAGGAGGGTCCTGAACAGAAAGTAAAATCCCATTTTTCAGGAGGGTCCTGATCCCATTTTTCAGGAGGGTCCTGAACAGAAAGTAAAGTCCCATCTTTCAGGAGGGTCCTGAACAGAAAGTAAAGTCCCATTTTTCAGGAGGGTCCTAAACAGAAAGTAAAATCCCATTTTTCAGGAGAGTCCTGAACAGAAAGTAAAGTCCCATTTTTCAGGAGGGTCCTGAACAGAAAGTAAATTCCCATTTTTCAAGAGGGTCCTGAACATAAAGTAAAATCCCATTTTTCAGGAGGGTCTTGAACAGAAAGTAAAATCCCATTTTTCAGGAGGGTCCTGAACATAAAGTAAAATCCCATTTTTCAGGAGGGTCCTGAACAAAAAGTAAATTCCCATTTTTCAAGAGGGTCCTGAACATAAAGTAAAATCCCATTTTTCAGGAGGGTCCTGAACAGAAAGTAAATTCCCATTTTCCAGGAGGGTCCTGAACATAAAGTAAAATCCCATTTTTCAGGAGGGTCCTGAACAGAAAGTAAAGTCCCATTTTTCAGGAGGGTCCTGAACAGAAAGTAAAGTCCCATTTTTCAGGAGGGTCCTGAACATAATGTAAAATCCCATTTTACAGGAGGGTCCTGAACATAAAGTAAAATCCCATTTTTCAGGAGGGTCCTGAACAGAAAGTAAAATCCCATTTTTCAGGAGGGTCCTGAACAGAAAGTAAAGTCCCATTTTTCAGGAGGGTCCTGAACAGAAAGTAAAGTCCCATTTTTCAGGAGGGTCCTGAACATAATGTAAAATCCCATTTTTCAGGAGGGTGCTGAACAGAAAGTAAAGTCCCATTTTTCAGGAGGGTCCTGAACATAAAGTAAAATCCCATTTTTCAGGAGGGTCCTGAACAGAAAGTAAATTCCCATTTTTCAGGAGGGTCCTGAACATAAAGTAAAATCCCATATTTTAGGAGGGTCCTGAACAGAAAGTAAAATCCCATTTTTCAGGAGGGTCCTGAACAGAAAGTAAAATCTCATTTTTCAGGAGGGTCCTGAACAGAAAGTAAAGTCCCATTTTTCAGGAGGGTCCTGAACAGAAAGTAAACTCCCATTTTTCAGGAGGGTCCTGAACAGAAAGTAAAGTCTCATTTTTTAGGAGGGTCCTGAACATAAAGTAAAGTCCCATTTTTCAGGAGGGTCCTGAACAGAAAGTAAAATCCCATTTTTCAGGAGGGTCCTGAACAGAAAGTAAAATCCCATTTTTCAGGAGGGTCCTGAACATAAAGTAAAATCCCATTTTTCAGGAGGGTCCTGAACAGAAAGTAAAATCCCATTTTTCAGGAGGGTCCTGAACAGAATGTAAAATCCCATTTTTCAGGAGGGTCCTGAACATAAAGTAAAGTCCCATTTTTCAGGAGGGTCCTAAACATAAAGTAAAGTCCCATTTTTCAGGAGGGTCCTGAGCAGAAAGTAAAATCCCATTTTTCAGGAGGGTCCTGAGCAGAAAGTAAAGTCCCATTTTTCAGGAGGGTCCTGAACAGAAAGTAAAATCCCATTTTTCAGGAGGGTCCTGAACATAAAGTAAAATCCCATTTTTCAGGAGGGTCCTGAACAGAAAGCAAATTCCCATTTTTCAGGAGGGTCCTGAACATAAAGTAAAATCCCATTTTTCAGGAGGGTCCTGAACAGAAAGTAAAATCCCATTTTTTAGGAGGGTCCTGAACATAAGGTAAAATCCCATTTTTCAGGAGGGTCCTGAACAGAAAGTAAAGTCCCATTTTTCAGGAGGGTCCTGAACAGAAAGTAAAATCCCATTTTTCAGGAGGGTCCTGAACAGAAAGTAAAATCCCATTTTTCAGGAGGGTCCTGATCCCATTTTTCAGGAGGGTCGTGAACAGAAAGTAAAGTACCATCTTTCAGGAGGGTCCTGAACAGAAAGTAAAGTCCTATTTTTCAGGAGGGTTCTAAACAGAAAATAAAATCCCATTTTTCAGGAGAGTCCTGAACAGAAAGTAAAGTCCCATTTTTCAGGAGGGTCCTGAACATAAAGTAAAATCCCATTTTTCAGGAGGGTCCTGAACATAAATAAAATCCCATTTTTCAGGAGGGTCCTGAACAAAAAGTAAATTCCCATTTTTCAGGAGGGTCCTGAACATAAAGTAAAATCCCATTTTTCAGGAGGGTCCTGAACAGAAAGTAAAATCCCATTTTTCAGGAGGGTCCTGAACATAAAGTAAAATCCCATTTTTCAGGAGGGTCCTGAACAAAAAGTAAATTCCCATTTTTCAAGAGGGTCCTGAACATAAAGTAAAATCCCATTTTTCAGGAGGGTCGTGAACAGAAAGTAAAGTACCATCTTTCAGGAGGGTCCTGAACAGAAAGTAAAGTCCTATTTTTCAGGAGGGTTCTAAACAGAAAATAAAATCCCATTTTTCAGGAGAGTCCTGAACAGAAAGTAAAGTCCCATTTTTCAGGAGGGTCCTGAACATAAAGTAAAATCCCATTTTTCAGGAGGGTCCTGAACATAAATAAAATCCCATTTTTCAGGTGGGTCCTGAACAAAAAGTAAATTCCCATTTTTCAGGAGGGTCCTGAACATAAAGTAAAATCCCATTTTTCAGGAGGGTCCTGAACAGAAAGTAAAATCCCATTTTTCAGGAGGGTCCTGAACATAAAGTAAAATCCCATTTTTCAGGAGGGTCCTGAACAAAAAGTAAATTCCCATTTTTCAAGAGGGTCCTGAACATAAAGTAAAATCCCATTTTTTAGGAGGGTCCTGAACAGAAAGTAAAATCCCATTTTTCTGGAGGTTCCTGAACAGAAAGTAAAGTCCCATTTTTCAGGAGGGTCCTGAACAGAAAGTAAAGTCCCATTTTTCAGGAGAGTCCTGAACATAAAGTAAAATCCCATTTTTCAGGAGGGTCCTGAATAGAAAGTAAATTCCCATTTTTCAGGAGGGTCCTGAACATAAAGTAAAATCCCATTTTTCAGGAGGGTCCTGAAAAGAAAGTAAAATCCCATTTTTCAGGAGGGTCCTCAACATAAAGTAAAATCCCATATTTCAGGAGGGTCCTGAACAGAAAGTAAAATCCCATTTTTCAGGAGGGTCCTGAACAGAAAGTAAAATCTCATTTTTCAGGAGGGTCCTGAACAGAAAGTAAAGTCCCATTTTTCAGGAGGGTCCTGAACAGAAAGTAAACTCCCATTTTTCAGGAGGGTCCTGAACAGAAAGTAAAGTCTCATTTTTTAGGAGGGTCCTGAACATAAAGTAAAGTCCCATTTTTCAGGAGGGTCCTGAACATAAAGTAAAATCCCATTTTTCAGGAGGGTCTTGAACAGAAAGTGAAATCCCATTTTTCAGGAGGGTCCTGAACAGAAAGTAAAATCCCATTTTTCAGGAGGGTCCTGAACAGAAAGTAAATTCCCATTTTTCAGGAGGGTCCTGAACATAAAGTAAAATCCCATTTTTCAGGAGGGTCCTTAACAGAAAGTAAAATCCCATTTTTCAGGAGGGTCCTGAACAGAAAGTAAAATCCCATTTTTCAGGAGGGTCCTGAACATAAAGTAAAGTCCCATTTTTCAGGAGGGTCCTGAACATAAAGTAAAATCCCATTTTTCAGGAGGGTCCTGAAAAGAAAGTAAAATCCCATTTTTCAGGAGGGTCCTGAACAGAAAGTAAATTCCCATTTTTCAGGAGGGTCCTGAACAGAAAGTAAAATCCCATTTTTCAGGAGGGTCCTGAACAGAAAGTAAAGTCCCATTTTTCAGGAGGGTCCTGAACAGAGAGTAAAGTCCCATTTTTCGGGAGGGTCCTGAACAGAAAGTAAAGTCCCATTTTTCGGGAGGGTCCTGAACAGAAAGTAAAATCCCATTTTTCAGGAGGGTCCTGAGCAGAAAGTAAAGTCCCATTTTTCAGGAGGGTCCTGAACAGAAAGTAAAATCCCATTTTTCAGGATGGTCCTGAACATAAAGTAAAATCCCATTTTTCAGGAGGGTCCTGAACAGAAAGCAAATTCCCATTTTTCAGGAGGGTCCTGAACAGAAAGTAAAATCCCATTTTTCAGGAGGGTCCTGAACAGAAAGTAAAATCCCATTTTCAGGAGGGTCCTGAACATAAAGTAAAATCCCATTTTTCAGGAGGGTCCTGAACATAAAGTAAAATCCCATTTTTCAGCAGGGTTCTGAACAGAAAGTAAAATCCCATTTTTCAGGAGGGTCCTGAACAGAAAGTAAAGTCCCATTTTTAAGAAGGGTCCTGAACAGAAAGTAATATCCCATTTTTTAGGAGGGTCCTGAACAGAAAGTAAAATCCCATTTTTCAGGAGGGTCCTGATCCCATTTTTCAGGAGGGTCCTGAACAGAAAGTAAAGTCCCATCTTTCAGGAGGGTCCTGAACAGAAAGTAAAGTCCCATTTTTCAGGAGGGTCCTAAACAGAAAGTAAAATCCCATTTTTCAGGAGAGTCCTGAACAGAAAGTAAAGTCCCATTTTTCAGGAGGGTCCTGAACAGAAAGTAAATTCCCATTTTTCAAGAGGGTCCTGAACATAAAGTAAAATCCCATTTTTCAGGAGGGTCTTGAACAGAAAGTAAAATCCCATTTTTCAGGAGGGTCCTGAACATAAAGTAAAATCCCATTTTTCAGGAGGGTCCTGAACAAAAAGTAAATTCCCATTTTTCAAGAGGGTCCTGAACATAAAGTAAAATCCCATTTTTCAGGAGGGTCCTGAACAGAAAGTAAATTCCCATTTTTCAGGAGGGTCCTGAACATAAAGTAAAATCCCATTTTTCAGGAGGGTCCTGAACAGAAAGTAAAGTCCCATTTTTCAGGAGGGTCCTGAACAGAAAGTAAAGTCCCATTTTTCAGGAGGGTCCTGAACATAATGTAAAATCCCATTGTACAGGAGGGTCCTGAACATAAAGTAAAATCCCATTTTTCAGGAGGGTCCTGAACAGAAAGTAAAATCCCATTTTTCAGGAGGGTCCTGAACAGAAAGTAAAGTCCCATTTTTCAGGAGGGTCCTGAACAGAAAGTAAAGTCCCATTTTTCAGGAGGGTCCTGAACATAATGTAAAATCCCATTTTTCAGGAGGGTGCTGAACAGAAAGTAAAGTCCCATTTTTCAGGAGGGTCCTGAACATAAAGTAAAATCCCATTTTTCAAGAGGGTCCTGAACATAAAGTAAAATCCCATTTTTCAGGAGGGTCGTGAACAGAAAGTAAAGTACCATCTTTCAGGAGGGTCCTGAACAGAAAGTAAAGTCCTATTTTTCAGGAGGGTTCTAAACAGAAAATAAAATCCCATTTTTCAGGAGAGTCCTGAACAGAAAGTAAAGTCCCATTTTTCAGGAGGGTCCTGAACATAAAGTAAAATCCCATTTTTCAGGAGGGTCCTGAACATAAATAAAATCCCATTTTTCAGGAGGGTCCTGAACAAAAAGTAAATTCCCATTTTTCAGGAGGGTCCTGAACATAAAGTAAAATCCCATTTTTCAGGAGGGTCCTGAACAGAAAGTAAAATCCCATTTTTCAGGAGGGTCCTGAACATAAAGTAAAATCCCATTTTTCAGGAGGGTCCTGAACAAAAAGTAAATTCCCATTTTTCAAGAGGGTCCTGAACATAAAGTAAAATCCCATTTTTTAGGAGGGTCCTGAACAGAAAGTAAAATCCCATTTTTCTGGAGGTTCCTGAACAGAAAGTAAAGTCCCATTTTTCAGGAGGGTCCTGAACAGAAAGTAAAGTCCCATTTTTCAGGAGAGTCCTGAACATAAAGTAAAATCCCATTTTTCAGGAGGGTCCTGAATAGAAAGTAAATTCCCATTTTTCAGGAGGGTCCTGAACATAAAGTAAAATCCCATTTTTCAGGAGGGTCCTGAAAAGAAAGTAAAATCCCATTTTTCAGGAGGGTCCTCAACATAAAGTAAAATCCCATATTTCAGGAGGGTCCTGAACAGAAAGTAAAATCCCATTTTTCAGGAGGGTCCTGAACAGAAAGTAAAATCTCATTTTTCAGGAGGGTCCTGAACAGAAAGTAAAGTCCCATTTTTCAGGAGGGTCCTGAACAGAAAGTAAACTCCCATTTTTCAGGAGGGTCCTGAACAGAAAGTAAAGTCTCATTTTTTAGGAGGGTCCTGAACATAAAGTAAAGTCCCATTTTTCAGGAGGGTCCTGAACATAAAGTAAAATCCCATTTTTCAGGAGGGTCTTGAACAGAAAGTGAAATCCCATTTTTCAGGAGGGTCCTGAACAGAAAGTAAAATCCCATTTTTCAGGAGGGTCCTGAACAGAAAGTAAATTCCCATTTTTCAGGAGGGTCCTGAACATAAAGTAAAATCCCATTTTTCAGGAGGGTCCTTAACAGAAAGTAAAATCCCATTTTTCAGGAGGGTCCTGAACAGAAAGTAAAATCCCATTTTTCAGGAGGGTCCTGAACATAAAGTAAAGTCCCATTTTTCAGGAGGGTCCTGAACATAAAGTAAAATCCCATTTTTCAGGAGGGTCCTGAAAAGAAAGTAAAATCCCATTTTTCAGGAGGGTCCTGAACAGAAAGTAAATTCCCATTTTTCAGGAGGGTCCTGAACAGAAAGTAAAATCCCATTTTTCAGGAGGGTCCTGAACAGAAAGTAAAGTCCCATTTTTCAGGAGGGTCCTGAACAGAGAGTAAAGTCCCATTTTTCGGGAGGGTCCTGAACAGAAAGTAAAGTCCCATTTTTCGGGAGGGTCCTGAACAGAAAGTAAAATCCCATTTTTCAGGAGGGTCCTGAGCAGAAAGTAAAGTCCCATTTTTCAGGAGGGTCCTGAACAGAAAGTAAAATCCCATTTTTCAGGATGGTCCTGAACATAAAGTAAAATCCCATTTTTCAGGAGGGTCCTGAACAGAAAGCAAATTCCCATTTTTCAGGAGGGTCCTGAACAGAAAGTAAAATCCCATTTTTCAGGAGGGTCCTGAACAGAAAGTAAAATCCCATTTTCAGGAGGGTCCTGAACATAAAGTAAAATCCCATTTTTCAGGAGGGTCCTGAACATAAAGTAAAATCCCATTTTTCAGCAGGGTTCTGAACAGAAAGTAAAATCCCATTTTTCAGGAGGGTCCTGAACAGAAAGTAAAGTCCCATTTTTAAGAAGGGTCCTGAACAGAAAGTAATATCCCATTTTTTAGGAGGGTCCTGAACAGAAAGTAAAATCCCATTTTTCATGAGGGTCCTGATCCCATTTTTCAGGAGGGTCCTGAACAGAAAGTAAAGTCCCATCTTTCAGGAGGGTCCTGAACAGAAAGTAAAGTCCCATTTTTCAGGAGGGTCCTAAACAGAAAGTAAAATCCCATTTTTCAGGAGAGTCCTGAACAGAAAGTAAAGTCCCATTTTTCAGGAGGGTCCTGAACAGAAAGTAAATTCCCATTTTTCAAGAGAGTCCTGAACATAAAGTAAAATCCCATTTTTCAGGAGGGTCTTGAACAGAAAGTAAAATCCCATTTTTCAGGAGGGTCCTGAACATAAAGTAAAATCCCATTTTTCAGGAGGGTCCTGAACAAAAAGTAAATTCCCATTTTTCAAGAGGGTCCTGAACATAAAGTAAAATCCCATTTTTCAGGAGGGTCCTGAACAGAAAGTAAATTCCCATTTTTCAGGAGGGTCCTGAACATAAAGTAAAATCCCATTTTTCAGGAGGGTCCTGAACAGAAAGTAAAGTCCCATTTTTCAGGAGGGTCCTGAACAGAAAGTAAAGTCCCATTTTTCAGGAGGGTCCTGAACATAATGTAAAATCCCATTGTACAGGAGGGTCCTGAACATAAAGTAAAATCCCATTTTTCAGGAGGGTCCTGAACAGAAAGTAAAATCCCATTTTTCAGGAGGGTCCTGAACAGAAAGTAAAGTCCCATTTTTCAGGAGGGTCCTGAACAGAAAGTAAAGTCCCATTTTTCAGGAGGGTCCTGAACATAATGTAAAATCCCATTTTTCAGGAGGGTGCTGAACAGAAAGTAAAGTCCCATTTTTCAGGAGGGTCCTGAACATAAAGTAAAATCCCATTTTTCAGGAGGGTCCTGAACAGAAAGTAAATTCCCATTTTTCAGGAGGGTCCTGAACATAAAGTAAAATCCCATATTTCAGGAGGGTCCTGAACAGAAAGTAAAATCCCATTTTTCAGGAGGGTCCTGAACAGAAAGTAAAATCTCATTTTTCAGGAGGGTCCTGAACAGAAAGTAAAGTCCCATTTTTCAGGAGGGTCCTGAACAGAAAGTAAACTCCCATTTTTCAGGAGGGTCCTGAACAGAAAGTAAAGTCTCATTTTTTAGGAGGGTCCTGAACATAAAGTAAAGTCCCATTTTTCAGGAGGGTCCTGAACAGAAAGTAAAATCCCATTTTTCAGGAGGGTCCTGAACAGAAAGTAAAATCCCATTTTTCAGGAGGGTCCTGAACAGAAAGTAAAATCCCATTTTTCAGGAGGGTCCTGAACAGAAAGTAAAATCCCATTTTTCAGGAGGGTCCTGAACATAAAGTAAAGTCCCATTTTTCAGGAGGGTCCTAAACATAAAGTAAAGTCCCATTTTTCAGGAGGGTCCTGAGCAGAAAGTAAAATCCCATTTTTCAGGAGGGTCCTGAGCAGAAAGTAAAGTCCCATTTTTCAGGAGGGTCCTGAACAGAAAGTAAAATCCCATTTTTCAGGAGGGTCCTGAACATAAAGTAAAATCCCATTTTTCAGGAGGGTCCTGAACAGAAAGCAAATTCCCATTTTTCAGGAGGGTCCTGAACATAAAGTAAAATCCCATTTTTCAGGAGGGTCCTGAACAGAAAGTAAAATCCCATTTTTTAGGAGGGTCCTGAACATAAGGTAAAATCCCATTTTTCAGGAGGGTCCTGAACAGAAAGTAAAGTCCCATTTTTCAGGAGGGTCCTGAACAGAAAGTAAAATCCCATTTTTCAGGAGGGTCCTGAACAGAAAGTAAAATCCCATTTTTCAGGAGGGTCCTGATCCCATTTTTCAGGAGGGTCGTGAACAGAAAGTAAAGTACCATCTTTCAGGAGGGTCCTGAACAGAAAGTAAAGTCCTATTTTTCAGGAGGGTTCTAAACAGAAAATAAAATCCCATTTTTCAGGAGAGTCCTGAACAGAAAGTAAAGTCCCATTTTTCAGGAGGGTCCTGAACATAAAGTAAAATCCCATTTTTCAGGAGGGTCCTGAACATAAATAAAATCCCATTTTTCAGGAGGGTCCTGAACAAAAAGTAAATTCCCATTTTTCAGGAGGGTCCTGAACATAAAGTAAAATCCCATTTTTCAGGAGGGTCCTGAACAGAAAGTAAAATCCCATTTTTCAGGAGGGTCCTGAACATAAAGTAAAATCCCATTTTTCAGGAGGGTCCTGAACAAAAAGTAAATTCCCATTTTTCAAGAGGGTCCTGAACATAAAGTAAAATCCCATTTTTTAGGAGGGTCCTGAACAGAAAGTAAAATCCCATTTTTCTGGAGGTTCCTGAACAGAAAGTAAAGTCCCATTTTTCAGGAGGGTCCTGAACAGAAAGTAAAGTCCCATTTTTCAGGAGAGTCCTGAACATAAAGTAAAATCCCATTTTTCAGGAGGGTCCTGAACAGAAAGTAAATTCCCATTTTTCAGGAGGGTCCTGAACATAAAGTAAAATCCCATTTTTCCGGAGGGTCATGAACAGAAAGTAAAGTCCCATTTTTCAGGAGGGTCCTGAACAGAAAGTAAAGTCCCATTTTTCAGGAGGGTCCGGAACAGAAAGTAAATTCCCATTTTTCAGGAGGGTCCTGAACATAAAGTAAAATCCCATTTTTCAGGAGGGTCCTGAACAGAAAGTAAAAATCTCATTTTTCAGGAGGGTCCTGAACAGAAAGTAAAGTCCCATTTTTCAGGAGGGTCCTGAACAGAAAGTAAAGTCCCATTTTTCATGAGGGTCCTGAACATAATTTAAAATCCCATTTTTCAGGAGGGTCCTGAACATAAAGTAAAATCCCATTTTTCAGGAGGGTCCTGAACAGAAAGTCAAGTCCCATTTTTCAGGAGGGTCCTGAACAGAGAGTAAAGACCCATTTTTCAGGAGGGTCCTGAACATAATGTAAATTCCCATTTTTCAGGAGGGTCCTGAACAGAAAGTAAAATCCCATTTTTCAGGAGGGTCCTCAACATAAAGTAAAATCCCATATTTCAGGAGGGTCCTGAACAGAAAGTAAAATCCCATTTTTCAGGAGGGTCCTGAACAGAAAGTAAAATCTCATTTTTCAGGAGGGTCCTGAACAGAAAGTAAAGTCCCATTTTTCAGGAGGGTCCTGAACAGAAAGTAAACTCCCATTTTTCAGGAGGGTCCTGAACAGAAAGTAAAGTCTCATTTTTTAGGAGGGTCCTGAACATAAAGTAAAGTCCCATTTTTCAGGAGGGTCCTGAACATAAAGTAAAATCCCATTTTTCAGGAGGGTCTTGAACAGAAAGTGAAATCCCATTTTTCAGGAGGGTCCTGAACAGAAAGTAAAATCCCATTTTTCAGGAGGGTCCTGAACAGAAAGTAAATTCTCATTTTTCAGGAGGGTCCTGAACATAAAGTAAATTCCAATTTTTCAAGAGGGTCCTGAACAGAAAGTAAAATCCCATTTTTCAGGAGGGTCCTGAACAGAAAGTAAAATCCCATTTTTCAGGAGGGTCCTGAACATAAAGTAAAGTCCCATTTTTCAGGAGGGTCCTGAACATAAAGTAAAATCCCATTTTTCAGGAGGGTCCTGAACATAAAGTAAAATCCAATTTTTCAAGAGGGTCCTGAACAGAAAGTAAAATCCCATTTTTCAGGAGGGTCCTGAACAGAAAGTAAAATCCCATTTTTCAGAAGGGTCCTGAACAGAAAGTAAAATCCCATTTTTCAGGAGGGTCCTGATCCCATTTTTCAGGAGGGTCCTGAACAGAAAGTAAAGTCCCATCTTTCAGGAGGGTCCTGAACAGAAAGTAAAGTCCCATTTTTCAGGAGGGTCCTAAACAGAAAGTAAAATCCCATTTTTCAGGAGAGTCCTGAACAGAAAGTAAAGTCCCATTTTTCAGGAGGGTCCTGAACAGAAAGTAAATTCCCATTTTTCAAGAGGGTCCTGAACATAAAGTAAAATCCCATTTTTCAGGAGGGTCTTGAACAGAAAGTAAAATCCCATTTTTCAGGAGGGTCCTGAACATAAAGTAAAATCCCATTTTTCAGGAGGGTCCTGAACAAAAAGTAAATTCCCATTTTTCAAGAGGGTCCTGAACATAAAGTAAAATCCCATTTTTCAGGAGGGTCCTGAACAGAAAGTAAAATCCCATTTTTCAGGAGGGTCCTGAACAGAAAGTAAAGTCCCATTTTTCAGGAGAGTCCTGAACATAAAGTAAAATCCCATTTTTCAGGAGGGTCCTGAACAGAAAGTAAATTCCCATTTTTCAGGAGGGTCCTGAACATAAAGTAAAATCCCATTTTTCCGGAGGGTCATGAACAGAAAGTAAAGTCCCATTTTTCAGGAGGGTCCTGAACAGAAAGTAAAGTCCCATTTTTCTGGAGGGTCCGGAACAGAAAGTAAATTCCCATTTTTCAGGAGGGTCCTGAACATAAAGTAAAATCCCATTTTTCAGGAGGGTCCTGAACAGAAAGTAAAATCTCATTTTTCAGGAGGGTCCTGAACAGAAAGTAAAGTCCCATTTTTCAGGAGGGTCCTGAACAGAAAGTAAAGTCCCATTTTTCAGGAGGGTCCTGAACATAATGTTAAATCCTATTTTTCAGGAGGGTCCTGAACATAAAGTAAAATCCCATTTTTCAGGAGGGTCCTGAACAGAAAGTAAAATCCCATTTTTCAGGAGGGACCTGAACAGAAAGTAAAGTCCCATTTTTCAGGAGGGTCCTGAACAGAAAGTAAAGACCCATTTTTCAGGAGGGTCCTGAACATAATGTAAAATCCCATTTTTCAGGAGGGTCCTGAACAGAAAGTAAAATCCCATTTTTCAGGAGGGTCCTCAACATAAAGTAAAATCCCATATTTCAGGAGGGTCCTGAACAGAAAGTAAAATCCCATTTTTCAGGAGGGTCCTGAACAGAAAGTAAAATCTCATTTTTCAGGAGGGTCTTGAACAGAAAGTAAAGTCCCATTTTTCAGGAGGGTCCTGAACAGAAAGTAAACTCCCATTTTTCAGGAGGGTCCTGAACAGAAAGTAAAGACTCATTTTTCAGGAGGGTCCTGAACAGAAAGTAAAGTCCCATTTTTCAGGAGGGTCCTGAACAGAAAGTAAACTCCCATTTTTCAGGAGGGTCCTGAACAGAAAGTAAAGACTCATTTTTTAGGAGGGTCCTGAACATAAAGTAAAGTCCCATTTTTCAGGAGGGTCCTGAACAGAAAGTGAAATCCTATTTTTCAGGAGGGTCCTGAACAGAAAGTAAAATCCCATTTTTCAGGAGGGTCCTGAACAGAAAGTAAAATCCCATTTTTCAGGAGGGTCCTGAACATAAAGTAAAGTCCCATTTTTCAGGAGGGTCCTGAACATAAAGTAAAATCCCATTTTTCAGGAGGGACCTTAAAAGAAAGTAAAATCCCATTTTTCAGGAGGGTCCTGAACAGAAAGTAAAATCCCATTTTTCAGGAGGGTCCTGAACAGAAAGTAAATTCCCATTTTTCAGGAGGGTCCTGAACAGAAAGTAAAATCCCATTTTTCAGGAGGGTCCTGAACAGAAAGTAAAGTCCCATTTTTCAGGAGGGTCTTGAACAGAAAGTAAAGTCCCATTTTTCGGGAGTGTCCTGATCAGAAAGTAAAGTCCCATTTTTCGGGAGAGTCCTGAACAGAAAGTAAAATCCCATTTTTCAGGAGGGTCCTGAGCAGAAAGTAAAGTCCCATTTTTCAGGAGGGTCCTGAACAGAAAGTAAAATCCCATTTTTCAGGATGGTCCTGAACATAAAGTAAAATCCCATTTTTCAGGAGGGTCCTGAACAGAAAGCAAATTCCCATTTTTCAGGAGGGTCCTGAACAGAAAGTAAAATCCCATTTTTCAGGAGGGTCCTGAACAGAAAGTAAAATCCCATTTTTCAGGAGGGTCCTGAGCATAAAGTAAAATCCCATTTTTCAGGAGGGTCCTGAACATAAAGTAAAATCCCATTTTTCAGGAGGGTTCTGAACAGAAAGTAAAATCCCATTTTTCAGGAGGGTCCTGAACAGAAAGTAAAGTACAATTTTTCAGGAGGGTCCTGAACAGAAAGTAAAATCCCATTTTTCAGGAGGGTCCTGATCCCATTTTTCAGGAGGGTCCTGAACAGAAAGTAAAGTCCCATCTTTCAGGAGGGTCCTAAACAGAAAGTAAAATCCCATTTTTCAGGAGAGTCCTGAACAGAAAGTAAAGTCCCATTTTTCAGGAGGGTCCTGAACATAAAGTAAAATCCCATTTTTCAGGAGGGTCCTGAACATAAATAAAATCCCATTTTTCAGGAGGGTCCTGAACAGAAAGTAAATTCCCATTTTTCAGGAGGGTCCTGAACATAAAGTAAAATCCCATTTTTCAGGAGGGTCCTGAACAGAAAGTAAAATCCCATTTTTCAGGAGGGTCCTGAACATAAAGTAAAATCCCATTTTTCAGGAGGGTCCTGAACATAAAGTAAAATCCCATTTTTCAGGAGGGTTCTGAACAGAAAGTAAAATCCCATTTTTCAGGAGGGTCCTGAACAGAAAGTAAAGTACAATTTTTCAGGAGGGTCCTGAACAGAAAGTAAAATCCCATTTTTCAGGAGGGTCCTGATCCCATTTTTCAGGAGGGTCCTGAACAGAAAGTAAAGTCCCATCTTTCAGGAGGGTCCTAAACAGAAAGTAAAATCCCATTTTTCAGGAGAGTCCTGAACAGAAAGTAAAGTCCCATTTTTCAGGAGGGTCCTGAACATAAAGTAAAATCCCATTTTTCAGGAGGGTCCTGAACATAAATAAAATCCCATTTTTCAGGAGGGTCCTGAACAGAAAGTAAATTCCCATTTTTCAGGAGGGTCCTGAACATAAAGTAAAATCCCATTTTTCAGGAGGGTCCTGAACAGAAAGTAAAATCCCATTTTTCAGGAGGGTCCTGAACAGAAAGTAAAATCCCATTTTTCAGGAGGGTCCTGAACATAAAGTAAAATCCCATTTTTCAGGAGGGTCCTGAACAAAAAGTAAATTCCCATTTTTCAAGAGGGTCCTGAACATAAAGTAAAATCCCATTTTACAGGAGGGTCCTGAACAGAAAGTAAAATCCCATTTTTCAGGAGGGTCCTGAACAGAAAGTAAAGTCCCATTTTTCAGGAGAGTCCTGAACATAAAGTAAAATCCCATTTTTCAGGAGGGTCCTGAACAGAAAGTAAATTCCCATTTTTCAGGAGGGTCCTGAACATAAAGTAAAATCCCATTTTTCCGGAGGGTCATGAACAGAAAGTAAAGTCCCATTTTTCAGGAGGGTCCTGAACAGAAAGTAAAGTCCCATTTTTCAGGAGGGTCCGGAACAGAAAGTAAATTCCCATTTTTCAGGAGGGTCCTGAACATAAAGTAAAATCCCATTTTTCAGGAGGGTCCTGAACAGAAAGTAAAGTCCCATTTTTCAGGAAGGTCCTGAACAAAAAGTAAAATCCCATTTTTCAAGAGGGTCCTGAACAGAAAGTAAAATCCCATTTTTCAGGAGGGTCCTGATCCCATTTTTCAGGAGGGTCCTGAACAGAAAGTAAAGTCCCATCTTTCAGGAAGGTCCTGAACAGAAAGTAAAGTCCCATTTTTCAGGAGGGTCCTAAACAGAAAGTAAAGTCCCATTTTTCAGGAGGGTCCTGAACAGAAAGTAAAATCCCATTTTTCAGGAGAGTCCTGAACAGAAAGTAAAGTCCCATTTTTCAGGAGGGTCCTGAACAGAAAGTAAAGTCCCATTTTTCAGGAGGGTCCTGAACAGAAAGTAAAGTCCCATTTTTCAGGAGGGTCCTGAACATAATGTAAAATCCCATTTTTCAGGAGGGTCCTGAACATAAAGTAAAATCCCATTTTTCAGGAGGGTCCTGAAGAGAAAGTAAAATCCCATATTTCAGGAGGGTCCTGAACAGAAATTAAAGTCCCATTTTTCAGGAGGGTCCTGAACAGAAAGTAAAGACCCATTTTTCAGGAGGGTCCTGAACATAATGTAAAATCCCATTTTTCAGGAGGGTCCTGAACAGAAAGTAAAATCCCATTTTTCAGGAGGGTCCTCAACATAAAGTAAAATCCCATATTTCAGGAGGGTCCTGAAAAGAAAGTAAAATCCCATTTTTCAGGAGGGTCCTGAACAGAAAGTAAAATCTCATTTTTCAGGAGGGTCCTGAACAGAAAGTAAAGTCCCATTTTTCAGGAGGGTCCTGAACATAAAGTAAACTCCCATTTTTCAGGAGGGTCCTGAACAGAAAGTAAAGTCTCATTTTTTAGGAGTGTCCTGAACATAAAGTAAAGTCCCATTTTTCAGGAGGGTCCTGAACATAAAGTAAAATCCCATTTTTCAGGAGGGTCCTGAACAGAAAGTAAAATCCCATTTTTCAGGAGGGTCCTGAACATAAAGTAAAGTCCCATTTTTCAGGAGGGTCCTGAACATATAGTAAAATCCCATTTTTCAGGACGGTCCTGAAAAGAAAGTAAAATCCCATTTTTCAGGAGGGTCCTGAACAGAAAGCAAATTCCCATTTTTCAGGAGGGTCCTGAACAGAAAGTAAAATCCCATTTTTCAGGAGGGTCCTGAACAGAAAGTAAAATCCCATTTTTCAGGAGGGTCCTGAACATAAAGTAAAATCCCATTTTTCAGGAGGGTCCTGAACATAAAGTAAAATCCCATTTTTCAGGAGGGTTCTGAACAGAAAGTAAAATCCCATTTTTCAGGAGGGTCCTGAACAGAAAGTAAAGTCCCATTTTTAAGAAGGGTCCTGAACAGAAAGTAATATCCCATTTATCAGGAGGGTCCTGAACAGAAAGTAAAATCCCATTTTTCAGGAGGGTCCTGATCCCATTTTTCAGGAGGGTCCTGAACAGAAAGTAAAGTCCCATCTTTCAGGAGGGTCCTGAACAGAAAGTAAAGTCCCATTTTTCAGGAGGGTCCTAAACAGAAAGTAAAATCCTATTTTTCAGGAGAGTCCTGAAAAGAAAGTAAAGTCCCATTTTTCAGGAGGGTCCTGAACAGAAAGTAAATTCCCATTTTTCAGGAGGGTCCTGAACATAAAGTAAAATCCCATTTTTCAGGAGGGTCTTGAACAGAAAGTAAAATCCCATTTTTCAGGAGGGTCCTGAACATAAAGTAAAATCCCATTTTTCAGTAGGGTCCTGAACAAAAAGTAAATTCCCATTTTTCAAGAGGGTCCTGAACATAAAGTAAAATCCCATTTTTCAGGAGGGTCCTGAACAGAAAGTAAAATCCCATTTTTCAGGAGGGTCCTGAACAGAAAGTAAAGTCCCATTTTTCAGGAGAGTCCTGAACATAAAGTAAAATCCCATTTTTCAGGAGGGTCCTGAACAGAAAGTAAATTCCCATTTTTCAGGAGGGTCCTGAACATAAAGTAAAATCCCATTTTTCCGGAGGGTCATGAACAGAAAGTAAAGTCCCATTTTTCAGGAGGGTCCTGAACAGAAAGTAAAGTCCCATTTTTCTGGAGGGTCCGGAACAGAAAGTAAATTCCCATTTTTCAGGAGGGTCCTGAACATAAAGTAAAATCCCATTTTTCAGGAGGGTCCTGAACAGAAAGTAAAATCTCATTTTTCAGGAGGGTCCTGAACAGAAAGTAAAGTCCCATTTTTCAGGAGGGTCCTGAACAGATAGTAAAGTCCCATTTTTCAGGAGGGTCCTGAACATAATGTAAAATCCTATTTTTCAGGAGGGTCCTGAACATAAAGTAAAATCCCATTTTTCAGGAGGGTCCTGAACAGAAAGTAAAATCCCATTTTTCAGGAGGGTCCTGAACAGAAAGTAAAATCTCATTTTTCAGGAGGGTCCTGAACAGAAAGTAAAGTCCCATTTTTCAGGAGGGTCCTGAACAGAAAGTAAACTCCCATTTTTCAGGAGGGTCCTGAACAGAAAGTAAAGTCCCATTTTTCAGGAGGGTCCTAAACTGAAAGTAAAATCCTATTTTTCAGGAGAGTCCTGAAAAGAAAGTAAAGTCCCATTTTTCAGGAGGGTCCTGAACAGAAAGTAAATTCCCATTTTTCAGGAGGGTCCTGAACATAAAGTAAAATCCCATTTTTCAGGAGGGTCTTGAACAGAAAGTAAAATCCCATTTTTCAGGAGGGTCCTGAACATAAAGTAAAATCCCATTTTTCAGTAGGGTCCTGAACAAAAAGTAAATTCCCATTTTTCAAGAGGGTCCTGAACATAAAGTAAAATCCCATTTTTCAGGAGGGTCCTGAACAGAAAGTAAAATCCCATTTTTCAGGAGGGTCCTGAACAGAAAGTAAAGTCCCATTTTTCAGGAGAGTCCTGAACATAAAGTAAAATCCCATTTTTCAGGAGGGTCCTGAACAGAAAGTAAATTCCCATTTTTCAGGAGGGTCCTGAACATAAAGTAAAATCCCATTTTTCCGGAGGGTCATGAACAGAAAGTAAAGTCCCATTTTTCAGGAGGGTCCTGAACAGAAAGTAAAGTCCCATTTTTCTGGAGGGTCCGGAACAGAAAGTAAATTCCCATTTTTCAGGAGGGTCCTGAACATAAAGTAAAATCCCATTTTTCAGGAGGGTCCTGAACAGAAAGTAAAATCTCATTTTTCAGGAGGGTCCTGAATAGAAAGTAAAGTCCCATTTTTCAGGAGGGTCCTGAACAGAAAGTAAAGTCCCATTTTTCAGGAGGGTCCTGAACATAATGTAAAATCCTATTTTTCAGGAGGGTCCTGAACATAAAGTAAAATCCCATTTTTCAGGAGGGTCCTGAACAGAAAGTAAAATCCCATTTTTCAGGAGGGTCCTGAACAGAAAGTAAAGTCCCATTTTTCAGGAGGGTCCTGAACAGAAAGTAAAGACCCATTTTTCAGGAGGGTCCTGAACATAATGTAAAATCCCATTTTTCAGGAGGGTCCTGAACAGAAAGTAAAATCCCATTTTTCAGGAGGGTCCTCAACATAAAGTAAAATCCCATATTTCAGGAGGGTCCTGAACAGAAAGTAAAATCCCATTTTTCAGGAGGGTCCTGAACAGAAAGTAAAATCTCATTTTTCAGGAGGGTCCTGAACAGAAAGTAAAGTCCCATTTTTCAGGAGGGTCCTGAACAGAAAGTAAACTCCCATTTTTCAGGAGGGTCCTGAACAGAAAGTAAAGTCTCATTTTTTAGGAGGGTCCTGAACATAAAGTAAAGTCCCATTTTTCAGGAGGGTCCTGAACAGAAAGTGAAATCCTATTTTTCAGGAGGGTCCTGAACAGAAAGTAAAATCCCATTTTTCAGGAGGGTCCTGAACAGAAAGTAAATTCCCATTTTTCAGGAGGGTCCTGAACATAAAGTAAAATCCCATTTTTCAGGAGGGTCCTGAACAGAAAGTAAAATCCCATTTTTCAGGAGGGTCCTGAACATAAAGTAAAGTCCCATTTTTCAGGAGGGTCCTGAACATAAAGTAAAATCCCATTTTTCAGGAGGGTCCTGAACATAAAGTAAAATCCCATTTTTCAGGAGGGTCCTGAACAGAAAGTAAAATCCCATTTTTCAGGAGGGTCCTGAACAGAAAGTAAATTCCCATTTTTCAGGAGGGTCCTGAACAGAAAGTAAAATCCCATTTTTCAGGAGGGTCCTGAACAGAAAGTAAAGTCCCATTTTTCAGGAGGGTCCTGAACAGAAAGTAAAGTCCCATTTTTCGGGAGGGTCCTGATCAGAAAGTAAAGTCCCATTTTTCGGGAGGGTCCTGAACAGAAAGTAAAATCCCATTTTTCAGGAGGGTCCTGAGCAGAAAGTAAAGTCCCATTTTTCAGGAGGGTCCTGAACAGAAAGTAAAATCCCATTTTTCAGGATGGTCCTGAACATAAAGTAAAATCCCATTTTTCAGGAGGGTCCTGAACAGAGAGCAAATTCCCATTTTTCAGGAGGGTCCTGAACAGAAAGTAAAATCCCATTTTTCAGGAGGGTCCTGAACAGAAAGTAAAATCCCATTTTTCAGGAGGGTCCTGAGCATAAAGTAAAATCCTATTTTTCAGGAGGGTCCTGAACATAAAGTAAAATCCCATTTTTCAGGAGGGTTCTGAACAGAAAGTAAAATCCCATTTTTCAGGAGGGTCCTGAAGAGAAAGTAAAGTACAATTTTTCAGGAGGGTCCTGAACAGAAAGTAAAATCCCATTTTTCAGGAGGGTCCTGAACAGAAAGTAAAATCCCATTTTTCAGGAGGGTCCTGATCCCATTTTTCAGGAGGGTCCTGAACAGAAAATAAAGTCCCATCTTTCAGGAGGGTCCTGAACAGAAAGTAAAGTCCCATTTTTCAGGAGGGTCCTAAACAGAAAGTAAAATCCCATTTTTCAGGAGAGTCCTGAACAGAAAGTAAAGTCCCATTTTTCAGGAGGGTCCTGAACATAAAGTAAAATCCCATTTTTCAGGAGGGTCCTGAACATAAATAAAATCCCATTTTTCAGGAGGGTCCTGAACAGAAAGTAAATTCCCATTTTTCAGGAGGGTCCTGAACATAAAGTAAAATCCCATTTTTCAGGAGGGTCCTGAACAGAAAGTAAAATCCCATTTTTCAGGAGGGTCCTGAACATAAAGTAAAATCCCATTTTTCAGGAGGGTCCTGAACAGAAAGTAAAATCCCATTTTTCAGGAGGGTCCTGAACATAAAGTAAAGTCCCATTTTTCAGGAGGGTCCTGAACATAAAGTAAAATCCCATTTTTCAGGAGGGTCCTGAACATAAAGTAAAATCCCATTTTTCAGGAGGGTCCTGAACAGAAAGTAAAGTCCCATTTTTCAGGAGGGTCCTGAACAAAAAGTAAAATCCCATTTTTCAGGAGGGTCCTGAACAGAAAGTAAAATCCCATTTTTCAGGAGGGTCCTGAACAGAAAGTAAAGTCCCATCTTTCAGGAAGGTCCTGAACAGAAAGTAAAGTCCCATTTTTCAGGAGGGTCCTAAACAGAAAGTAAAGTCCCATTTTTCAGGAGGGTCCTGAACAGAAAGTAAAATCCCATTTTTCAGGAGAGTCCTGAACAGAAAGTAAAGTCCCATTTTTCAGGAGGGTCCTGAACAGAAAGTAAAGTCCCATTTTTCAGGAGGGTCCTGAACAGAAAGTAAAGTCCCATTTTTCAGGAGGGTCCTGAACATAATGTAAAATCCCATTTTTCAGGAGGGTCCTGAACAGAAAGTAAAATCCCATTTTTCAGGAGGGTCCTGAAGAGAAAGTAAAATCCCATTTTTCAGGAGGGTCCTGAACAGAAAGTAAAGTCCCATTTTTCAGGAGGGTCCTGAACAGAAAGTAAAGACCCATTTTTCAGGAGGGTCCTGAACATAATGTAAAATCCCATTTTTCAGGAGGGTCCTGAACAGAAAGTAAAATCCCATTTTTCAGGAGGGTCCTCAACATAAAGTAAAATCCCATATTTCAGGAGGGTCCTGAACAGAAAGTAAAATCCCATTTTTCAGGAGGGTCCTGAACAGAAAGTAAAATCTCATTTTTCAGGAGGGTCCTGAACAGAAAGTAAAGTCCCATTTTTCAGGAGGGTCCTGAACAGAAAGTAAACTCCCATTTTTCAGGAGGGTCCTGAACAGAAAGTAAAGTCTCATTTTTTAGGAGTGTCCTGAACATAAAGTAAAGTCCCATTTTTCAGGAGGGTCCTGAACATAAAGTAAAATCCCATTTTTCAGGAGGGTCCTGAACAGAAAGTAAAATCTCATTTTTCAGGAGGGTCCTGAACAGAAAGTAAAGTCCCATTTTTCAGGAGGGTCCTGAACAGAAAGTAAAGTCCCATTTTTCAGGAGGGTCCTGAACATAATGTAAAATCCTATTTTTCAGGAGGGTCCTGAACATAAAGTAAAATCCCATTTTTCAGGAGGGTCCTGAACAGAAAGTAAAATCCCATTTTTCAGGAGGGTCCTGAACAGAAAGTAAAGTCCCATTTTTCAGGAGGGTCCTGAACAGAAAGTAAAGACCCATTTTTCAGGAGGGTCCTGAACATAATGTAAAATCCCATTTTTCAGGAGGGTCCTGAACAGAAAGTAAAATCCCATTTTTCAGGAGGGTCCTCAACATAAAGTAAAATCCCATATTTCAGGAGGGTCCTGAACAGAAAGTAAAATCCCATTTTTCAGGAGGGTCCTGAACAGAAAGTAAAATCTTATTTTTCAGGAGGGTCCTGAACAGAAAGTAAAGTCCCATTTTTCAGGAGGGTCCTGAACAGAAAGTAAACTCCCATTTTTCAGGAGGGTCCTGAACAGAAAGTAAAGTCTCATTTTTTAGGAGGGTCCTGAACATAAAGTAAAGTCCCATTTTTCAGGAGGGTCCTGAACAGAAAGTGAAATCCTATTTTTCAGGAGGGTCCTGAACAGAAAGTAAAATCCCATTTTTCAGGAGGGTCCTGAACAGAAAGTAAATTCCCATTTTTCAGGAGGGTCCTGAACATAAAGTAAAATCCCATTTTTCAGGAGGGTCCTGAACAGAAAGTAAAATCCCATTTTTCAGGAGGGTCCTGAACATAAAGTAAAGTCCCATTTTTCAGGAGGGTCCTGAACATAAAGTAAAATCCCATTTTTCAGGAGGGTCCTGAACATAAAGTAAAATCCCATTTTTCAGGAGGGTCCTGAACAGAAAGTAAAATCCCATTTTTCAGGAGGGTCCTGAACAGAAAGTAAATTCCCATTTTTCAGGAGGGTCCTGAACAGAAAGTAAAATCCCATTTTTCAGGAGGGTCCTGAACAGAAAGTAAAGTCCCATTTTTCAGGAGGGTCCTGAACAGAAAGTAAAGTCCCATTTTTCGGGAGGGTCCTGATCAGAAAGTAAAGTCCCATTTTTCGGGAGGGTCCTGAACAGAAAGTAAAATCCCATTTTTCAGGAGGGTCCTGAGCAGAAAGTAAAGTCCCATTTTTCAGGAGGGTCCTGAACAGAAAGTAAAATCCCATTTTTCAGGATGGTCCTGAACATAAAGTAAAATCCCATTTTTCAGGAGGGTCCTGAACAGAGAGCAAATTCCCATTTTTCAGGAGGGTCCTGAACAGAAAGTAAAATCCCATTTTTCAGGAGGGTCCTGAACAGAAAGTAAAATCCCATTTTTCAGGAGGGTCCTGAGCATAAAGTAAAATCCTATTTTTCAGGAGGGTCCTGAACATAAAGTAAAATCCCATTTTTCAGGAGGGTTCTGAACAGAAAGTAAAATCCCATTTTTCAGGAGGGTCCTGAACAGAAAGTAAAGTACAATTTTTCAGGAGGGTCCTGAACAGAAAGTAAAATCCCATTTTTCAGGAGGGTCCTGATCCCATTTTTCAGGAGGGTCCTGAACAGAAAATAAAGTCCCATCTTTCAGGAGGGTCCTGAACAGAAAGTAAAGTCCCATTTTTCAGGAGGGTCCTAAACAGAAAGTAAAATCCCATTTTTCAGGAGAGTCCTGAACAGAAAGTAAAGTCCCATTTTTCAGGAGGGTCCTGAACATAAAGTAAAATCCCATTTTTCAGGAGGGTCCTGAACATAAATAAAATCCCATTTTTCAGGAGGGTCCTGAACAGAAAGTAAATTCCCATTTTTCAGGAGGGTCCTGAACAGAAAGTAAAATCCCATTTTTCAGGAGGGTCCTGAACAGAAAGTAAAATCCCATTTTTCAGGAGGGTCCTGAACATAAAGTAAAATCCCATTTTTCAGGAGGGTCCTGAACAGAAAGTAAAATCCCATTTTTCAGGAGGGTCCTGAACATAAAGTAAAGTCCCATTTTTCAGGAGGGTCCTGAACATAAAGTAAAATCCCATTTTTCAGGAGGGTCCTGAACATAAAGTAAAATCCCATTTTTCAGGAGGGTCCTGAACAGAAAGTAAAGTCCCATTTTTCAGGAGGGTCCTGAACAAAAAGTAAAATCCCATTTTTCAGGAGGGTCCTGAACAGAAAGTAAAATCCCATTTTTCAGGAGGGTCCTGAACAGAAAGTAAAGTCCCATCTTTCAGGAAGGTCCTGAACAGAAAGTAAAGTCCCATTTTTCAGGAGGGTCCTAAACAGAAAGTAAAGTCCCATTTTTCAGGAGGGTCCTGAACAGAAAGTAAAATCCCATTTTTCAGGAGAGTCCTGAACAGAAAGTAAAGTCCCATTTTTCAGGAGGGTCCTGAACAGAAAGTAAAGTCCCATTTTTCAGGAGGGTCCTGAACAGAAAGTAAAGTCCCATTTTTCAGGAGGGTCCTGAACATAATGTAAAATCCCATTTTTCAGGAGGGTCCTGAACAGAAAGTAAAATCCCATTTTTCAGGAGGGTCCTGAAGAGAAAGTAAAATCCTATTTTTCAGGAGGGTCCTGAACAGAAAGTAAAGTCCCATTTTTCAGGAGGGTCCTGAACAGAAAGTAAAGACCCATTTTTCAGGAGGGTCCTGAACATAATGTAAAATCCCATTTTTCAGGAGGGTCCTGAACAGAAAGTAAAATCCCATTTTTCAGGAGGGTCCTCAACATAAAGTAAAATCCCATATTTCAGGAGGGTCCTGAACAGAAAGTAAAATCCCATTTTTCAGGAGGGTCCTGAACAGAAAGTAAAATCTCATTTTTCAGGAGGGTCCTGAACAGAAAGTAAAGTCCCATTTTTCAGGAGGGTCCTGAACAGAAAGTAAACTCCCATTTTTCAGGAGGGTCCTGAACAGAAAGTAAAGTCTCATTTTTTAGGAGTGTCCTGAACATAAAGTAAAGTCCCATTTTTCAGGAGGGTCCTGAACATAAAGTAAAATCCCATTTTTCAGGAGGGTCCTGAACAGAAAGTAAAATCCCATTTTTCAGGAGGGTCCTGAACATAAAGTAAAGTCCCATTTTTCAGGAGGGTCCTGAACATAAAGTAAAATCCCATTTTTCAGGACGGTCCTGAAAAGAAAGTAAAATCCCATTTTTCAGGAGGGTCCTGAACAGAAAGTAAAATCCCATTTTTCAGGAGGGTCCTGAACAGAAAGTAAATTCCCATTTTTCAGGAGGGTCCTGAACAGAAAGAAAAATAACATTTTTCAGGAGGGTCCTGAACAGAAAGTAAAGTCCCATTTTTCAGGAGGGTCCTGAACAGAAAGTAAAGTCCCATTTTTCGGGAGGGTCCTGAACAGAAAGTAAAGTCCCATTTTTCGGGAGGGTCCTGAACAGAAAGTAAAATCCCATTTTACAGGAGGGTCCTGAGCAGAAAGTAAAGTCCCATTTTTCAGGAGGGTCCTGAACAGAAAGTAAAATCCCATTTTTCAGGATGGTCCCGAACATAAAGTAAAATCCCATTTTTCAGGAGGGTCCTGAACAGAAAGCAAATTCCCATTTTTCAGGAGGGTCCTGAACAGAAATTAAAATCCCATTTTTCAAGAGGGTCCTGAACAGAAAGTAAAATCCTATTTTTCAGGAGGGTCCTGAACATAAAGTAAAATCCCATTTTTCAGGAGGGTCCTGAACATAAAGTAAAATCCCATTTTTCAGGAGGGTTCTGAACAGAAAGTAAAATCCCATTTTTCAGGAGGGTCCTGAACAGAAAGTAAAGTCCCATTTTTCAGGAGGGTCCTGAACAAAAAGTAAAATCCCATTTTTCAGGAGGGTCCTGAACAGAAAGTAAAATCCCATTTTTCAGGAGGGTCCTGATCCCATTTTTCAGGAGAGTCCTGAACAGAAAGTAAAGTCCCATCTTTCAGGAAGGTCCTGAACAGAAAGTAAAGTCCCATTTTTCAGGAGGGTCCTAAACAGAAAGTAAAGTCCCATTTTTCAGGAGGGTCCTGAACAGAAAGTAAAATCCCATTTTTCAGGAGAGTCCTGAACTGAAAGTAAAGTCCCATTTTTCAGGAGGGTCCTGAACATAAAGTAAAATCCCATTTTTCAGAAGGGTCCTGAGCAGAAAGTAAAGTCCCATTTTTCAGGAGGGTCCTGAACAGAAAGTAAAATCCCATTTTTCAGGATGGTCCTGAACATAA
The DNA here is from genome assembly GCA_030864215.1 of Capsicum pubescens. Classification (NCBI taxonomy): domain Eukaryota; kingdom Viridiplantae; phylum Streptophyta; class Magnoliopsida; order Solanales; family Solanaceae; genus Capsicum; species Capsicum pubescens. The sequence goes on from CM061548.1 coordinate 415,850,806, forward strand.
AGTAAAATCCCATTTTTCAGGAGGGTCCTGAACAGAAAGCAAATTCCCATTTTTCAGGAGGGTCCTGAACAGAAAGTAAAATCCCATTTTTCAGGAGGGTCCTGAACAGAAAGTAAAATCCCATTTTTCAGGAGGGTCCTGAGCATAAAGTAAAATCCCATTTTTCAGGAGGGTCCTGAACATAAAGTAAAATCCCATTTTTCAGGAGGGTTCTGAACAGAAAGTAAAATCCCATTTTTCAGGAGGGTCCTGAACAGAAAGTAAAGTACAATTTTTCAGGAGGGTCCTGAACAGAAAGTAAAATCCCATTTTTCAGGAGGGTCCTGAACATAAAGTAAAATCCCATTTTTCAGGAGGGTCCTGATCCCATTTTTCAGGAGGGTCCTGAACAGAAAGTAAAGTCCCATCTTTCAGGAGGGTCCTGAACAGAAAGTAAACTCCCATTTTTCAGGAGGGTCCTAAACAGAAAGTAAAATCCCATTTTTCAGGAGAGTCCTGAACAGAAAGTAAAGTCCAATTTTTCAGGAGGGTCCTGAACATAAAGTAAAATCCCATTTTTCAGGAGGGTCCTGAACATAAATAAAATCCCATTTTTCAGGAGGGTCCTGAACAGAAAGTAAATTCCCATTTTTCAGGAGGGTCCTGAACATAAAGTAAAATCCCATTTTTCAGGAGGGTCCTGAACAGAAAGTAAAATCCCATTTTTCAGGAGGGTCCTGAACATAAAGTAAAATCCCATTTTTCAGGAGGGTCCTGAACAAAAGTAAATTCCCATTTTTCAAGAGGGTCCTGAACATAAAGTAAAATCCCATTTTTCAGGAGGGTCCTGAACAGAAAGTAAAATCCCATTTTTCAGGAGGGTCCTGAACAGAAAGTAAAGTCCCATTTTTCAGGAGAGTCCTGAACATAAAGTAAAATCCCATTTTTCAGGAGGGTCCTGAACAGAAAGTAAATTCCCATTTTTCAGGAGGGTCCTGAACATAAAGTAAAATCCCATTTTTCCGGAGGGTCATGAACAGAAAGTAAAGTCCCATTTTTCAGGAGGGTCCTGAACAGAAAGTAAAGTCCCATTTTTCAGGAGGGTCCGGAACAGAAAGTAAATTCCCATTTTTCAGGAGGGTCCTGAACATAAAGTAAAATCCCATTTTTCAGGAGGGTCCTGAACAGAAAGTAAAATCTCATTTTTCAGGAGGGTCCTGAACAGAAAGTAAAGTCCCATTTTTCAGGAGGGTCCTGAACAGAAAGTAAAGTCCCATTTTTCAGGAGGGTCCTGAACATAATGTAAAATCCCATTTTTCAGGAGGGTCCTGAACATAAACTAAAATCCCATTTTTCAGGAGGGTCCTGAACAGAAAGTAAAATCCCATTTTTCAGGAGGGTCCTGAACAGAAAGTAAAGTCCCATTTTTCAGGAGGGTCCAGAACAGAAAGTAAAGACCCATTTTTCAGGAGGGTCCTGAACATAATGTAAAATCCCATTTTTCAGGAGGGTCCTGAACAGAAAGTAAAATCCCATTTTTCAGGAGGGTCCTCAACATAAAGTAAAATCCCATATTTCAGGAGGGTCCTGAACAGAAAGTAAAATCCCATTTTTCAGGAGGGTACTGAACAGAAAGTAAAATCTCATTTTTCAGGAGGGTCCTGAACAGAAAGTAAAGTCCCATTTTTCAGGAGGGTCCTGAACAGAAAGTAAACTCCCATTTTTCAGGAGGGTCCTGAACAGAAAGTAAAGTCTCATTTTTTAGGAGGGTCCTGAACATAAAGTAAATTCCCATTTTTCAGGAGGGTCCTGAACATAAAGTAAAATCCCATTTTTCAAGAGGGTCCTGAACAGAAAGTAAAATCCCATTTTTCAGGAGGGTCCTGAACATAAAGTAAAGTCCCATTTTTCAGGAGGGTCCTGAACATAAAGTAAAATCCCATTTTTCAGGAGGGTCCTGAAAAGAAAGTAAAATCCCATTTTTCAGGAGGGTCCTGAACAGAAAGTAAAATCCCATTTTTCAGGAGGGTCCTGAACAGAAAGTAAATTCCCATTTTTCAGGAGGGTCCTGAACAGAAAGTAAAATCCCATTTTTAGGAGGGTCGTGAACAGAAAGTAAAGTCCCATTTTTCAGGAGGGTCCTGAACAGAAAGTAAAGTCCCATTTTTCGGGAGGGTCCTAAACAGAAAGTAAAGTCCCATTTTTCGGGAGGGTCCTGAACAGAAAGTAAAATCCCATTTTTCAGGAGGGTCCTGAGCAGAAAGTAAAGTCCCATTTTTCAGGAGGGTCCTGAACAGAAAGTAAAATCCCATTTTTCAGGATGGTCCCGAACATAAAGTAAAATCCCATTTTTCAGGAGGGTCCTGAACAGAAAGCAAATTCCCATTTTTCAGGAGGGTCCTGAACAGAAATTAAAATCCCATTTTTCAGGAGGGTCCTGAACAGAAAGTAAAATTCTATTTTTCAGGAGGGTCCTAAACATAAAGTAAAATCCCATTTTTCAGGAGGGTCCTGAACATATAGTAAAATCCCATTTTTCAGGAGGGTTCTGAACAGAAAGTAAAATCCCATTTTTCAGGAGGGTCCTGAACAGAAAGTAAAGTCCCATTTTTCAGGAGGGTCCTGAACAAAAAGTAAAATCCCATTTTTCAGGAGGGTCCTGAAGAGAAAGTAAAATCCCATTTTTCAGGAGGGTCCTGATCCCATTTTTCAGGAGGGTCCTGAACAGAAAGTAAAGTCCCATCTTTCAGGAAGGTCCTGAACAGAAAGTAAAGTCCCATTTTTCAGGAGGGTCCTAAACAGAAAGTAAAGTCCCATTTTTCAGGAGGGTCCTGAACAGAAAGTAAAATCCCATTTTTCAGGAGAGTCCTGAACAGAAAGTAAATTCCCATTTTTCAGGAGGGTCCTGAACATAAAGTAAAATCCCATTTTTCAGGAGGGTGCTGAACAGAAAGTAAAATCCCATTTTTCAGGAGGGTCCTGAACAGAAAGTAAAATCTCATTTTTCAGGAGGGTCCTGAACAGAAAGTAAAGTCCCATTTTTCAGGAGGGTCCTGAACAGAAAGTAAACTCCCATTTTTCAGGAGGGTCCTGAACAGAAAGTAAAGTCTCATTTTTTAGGAGGGTCCTGAACTTAAAGTAAAGTCCCATTTTTCAAGAGGGTCCTGAACATAAAGTAAAATCCCATTTTTCAGGAGGGTCCTGAACAGAAAGTAAAATCCCATTTTTCAGGAGGGTCCTGAACAGAAAGTAAATTCCCATTTTTCAGGAGGGTCCTGAACAGAAAGTAAAATCCCATTTTTCAGGAGGGTCCTGAACATAAAGTAAAGTCCCATTTTTCAGGAGGGTCCTGAGCAGAAAGTAAAGTCCCATTTTTCAGGAGGGTCCTGAACAGAAAGTAAAATCCCATTTTTCAGGATGGTCCCGAACATAAAGTAAAATCCCATTTTTCAGGAGGGTCCTGAACAGAAAGCAAATTCCCATTTTTCAGGAGGGTCCTGAACAGAAATTAAAATCCCATTTTTCAGGAGGGTCCTGAACAGAAAGTAAAATTCTATTTTTCAGGAGGGTCCTAAACATAAAGTAAAATCCCATTTTTCAGGAGGGTCCTGAACATATAGTAAAATCCCATTTTTCAGGAGGGTTCTGAACAGAAAGTAAAATCCCATTTTTCAGGAGGGTCCTGAACAGAAAGTAAAGTCCCATTTTTCAGGAGGGTCCTGAACAAAAAGTAAAATCCCATTTTTCAGGAGGGTCATGAAGAGAAAGTAAAATCCCATTTTTCAGGAGGGTCCTGATCCCATTTTTCAGGAGGGTCCTGAACAGAAAGTAAAGTCCCATCTTTCAGGAAGGTCCTGAACAGAAAGTAAAGTCCCATTTTTCAGGAGGGTCCTAAACAGAACGTAAAGTCCCATTTTTCAGGAGGGTCCTGAACAGAAAGTAAAATCCCATTTTTCAGGAGAGTCCTGAACAGAAAGTAAATTCCCATTTTTCAGGAGGGTCCTGAACATAAAGTAAAATCCCATTTTTCAGGAGGGTGCTGAACAGAAAGTAAAGTCCCATTTTTCAGGAGGGTCCTGAACATAAAGTAAAATCCCATTTTTCAGGAGGGTCCTGAACAGAAAGCAAAGTCCCATTTTTCAGGAGGGTCCTGAACATAAAGTAAAATCCCATATTTCAGGAGGGTCCTGAACAGAAAGTAAAATCCCATTTTTCAGGAGGGTCCTGAACAGAAAGTAAAATCTCATTTTTCAGGAGGGTCCTGAACAGAAAGTAAAGTCCCATTTTTCAGGAGGGTCCTGAACAGAAAGTAAACTCCCATTTTTCAGGAGGGTCCTGAACAGAAAGTAAAGTCTCATTTTTTAGGAGGGTCCTGAACTTAAAGTAAAGTCCCATTTTTCAAGAGGGTCCTGAACATAAAGTAAAATCCCATTTTTCAGGAGGGTCCTGAACAGAAAGTAAAATCCCATTTTTCAGGAGGGTCCTGAACAGAAAGTAAATTCCCATTTTTCAGGAGGGTCCTGAACAGAAAGTAAAATCCCATTTTTCAGGAGGGTCCTGAACATAAAGTAAAGTCCCATTTTTCAGGAGGGTCCTGAACATAAAGTAAAATCCCATTTTTCAGGAGGGTCCTGAACAGAAAGTAAAATCCCATTTTTCAGGAGGGTCCTGAACAGAAAGTAAAATCCCATTTTTCAGGAGGGTCCTGAACAGAAAGTAAATTCCCATTTTTCAGGAGGGTCCTGAACAGAAAGTAAAATCCCATTTTTCAGGAGGGTCCTGAACAGAAAGTAAAGTCCCATTTTTCAGGAGGGTCCTGAACAGAAAGTAAACTCCCATTTTTCAGGAGGGTCCTGAACAGAAAGTAAAGTATCAATTTTTTGGGGTTTCCTGTACATAAAGTAAAATCCCATTTTTCAGGAGGGTCCTGAACAGAAAGTAAAATCCCATTTTTCAGGAGGGTCCTGAACATAAAGTAAAGTCCCATTTTTCAGGAGGGTCCTGAACATAAAGTAAAATCCCATTTTTCAGGAGGGTCCTGAAAAGAAAGTAAAATCCCATTTTTCAGGAGGGTCCTGAACAGAAAGTAAAATCCCATTTTTCAGGAGGGTCCTGAACAGAAAGTAAATTCCCATTTTTCAGGAGGGTCCTGAACAGAAAGTAAAATCCCATTTTTAGGAGGGTCCTGAACAGAAAGTAAAGTCCCATTTTTCAGGAGGGTCCTGAACAGAAAGTAAAGTCCCATTTTTTGGGAGGGTCCTGAACAGAAAGTAAAGTCCCATTTTTCGGGAGGGTCCTGAACAGAAAGTAAAATCCCATTTTTCAGGGGGGTCCTGAGCAGAAAGAAAAGTCCCATTTTTCAGGAGGGTCCTGAACAGAAAGTAAAATCCCATTTTTCAGGATGGTCCCGAACCTAAAGTAAAATCCCATTTTTCAGGAGGGTCCTGAACAGAAAGCAAATTCCCATTTTTCATGAGGGTCCTGAACAGAAATTAAAATCCCATTTTTCAGGAGGGTCCTGAACAGAAAGTAAAATTCTATTTTTCAGGAGGGTCCTGAACATAAAGTAAAATCCCATTTTTCAGGAGGGTCCTGAACATAAAGTAAAATCCTATTTTTCAGGAGGGTTCTGAACAGAAAGTAAAATCCCATTTTTCAAGAGGGTCCTGAACAGAAAATAAAGTCCCATTTTTCAGGAGGGTCCTGAACAGAAAGTAAAGTCCCATTTTTCAGGAGGGTCCTGAACATAATGTAATATCCCATTTTTCAGGAGGGTCCTGAACAGAAAGTAAAATCCAATTTTTCAGGAGGGTCCTGAACATAAAGTAAAATCCCATATTTCAGGAGGGTCCTGAACAGAAAGTAAAATCCCATTTTTCAGGAGGGTCTTTAACAGAAAGTAAAATCTCATTTTTCAGGAGGGTCCTGAACAGAAAGTAAAGTCCCATTTTTCAGGAGGGTCCTGAACAGAAAGTAAACTCCCATTTTTCAGGAGGGTCCTGAACAGAAAGTAAAGTCTCATTTTTTAGGAGGGTCCTGAACATAATGTAAAGTCCCATTTTCCAGGAGGGTCCTGAACATAAAGTAAAATCCCATTTTTCAGGAGGGTCCTGAACAGAAAGTGAAATCCCATTTTTCAGGAGGGTCCTGAACAGAAAGTAAAGTCCCATTTTTCGGGAGGGTCCTGAACAGAAAGTAAAATCCCATTTTTCAGGAGGGTCCTGAGCAGAAAGTAAAGTCTCATTTTTCAGGAGGGTCCTGAACAGAAAGTAAAATCCCATTTTTCAGGATGGTCCTGAACATAAAGTAAAATCCCATTTTTCAGGAGGGTCCTGAACAGAAAGCAAATTCCCATTTTTCAGGAGGGTCCTGAGCATAAAGTAAAATCCCATTTTTCAGGAGGGTCCTGAACAGAAAGTAAAATCCCATTTTTCAGGAGGGTCCTGAACATAAAGTAAAATCCCATTTTTCAGGAGGGTCCTGAACAGAAAGTAAAATCCCATTTTTCAGGAGGGTCCTGAACAGAAAGTAAAGTCCCACTTTTCAGGAGGGTCCTGAACAAAAAGTAAAATCCCATTTTTCAGGAGGGTCCTGAACAGAAAGTAAAATCCCATTTTTCAGGAGGGTCCTGATTCTATTTTTCAGGAGGGTCCTGAACAGAAAGTAAAGTCCCATCTTTCAGGAGGGTCCTGAACAGAAAGTAAAGTCCCATTTTTCAGGAGGGTCCTAAACAGAAAGTAAAGTCCCATTTTTCAGGAGGGTCCTGAACAGAAAGTAAAATCCCATTTTTCAGGAGAGTCCTGAACAGAAAGTAAAGTCCCATTTTTCAGGAGGGTCCTGAACATAAAGTAAAATCCCATTTTTCAAGAGGGTCCTGAACATAAAGTAAAATCCCATTTTTCAGGAGGGTCCTGAACAGAAAGTAAAATCCCATTTTTCAGGAGGGTCCTGAACATAAAGTAAAATCCCATTTTACAGGAGGGTCCTGAACAAAAAGTAAATTCCCATTTTTCAAGAGGGTCCTGAACATAAAGTAAAATCCCATTTTTCAGGAGGGTCCTGAACAAAAAGTAAAATCATATTTTTCAGGAGGGTCCTGAACAGAAAGTAAAGTCCCATTTTTAAGGAGGGTCCTGAACAGAAAGTAAAGTCCCATTTTTCAGGAGAGTCCTGAACATAAAGTAAAATACCATTTTTCAGGAGGGTCCTGAACAGAAAGTAAAGTCCCATTTTTCAGGAGGGTCCTGAACAGAAAGTAAAGTCCCATTTTTCGGGAGGGTCCTGAACAGAAAGTAAAATCCCATTTTTCAGGAGGGTCCTGAGCAGAAAGTAAAGTCCCATTTTTCAGGAGGGTCCTGAACAGAAAGTAAAATCCCATTTTTCAGGAGGGTCCTGAACATAAAGTAAAATCCCATTTTTCAGGAGGGTCCTGAACAGAAAGCAAATTCCCATTTTTCAGGAGGGTCCTGAACATAAAGTAAAATCCCATTTTTCAGGAGGGTCCTGAACAGAATGTAAAATCCCATTTTTCAGGAGGGTCCTGAACATAAAGTAAAATCCCATTTTTCAGGAGGGTCCTGAACAGAAAGTAAAATCCCATTTTTCAGGAGGGTCCTGAACAGAAAGTAAAGTCCCATTTTTCAGGAGGGTCCTGAACAGAAAGTAAAGTCCCATTTTTCAGGAGGGTCCTGAACATAATGTAAAATCCCATTTTTCAGGAGGGTGCTGAACATAAAGTAAAATCCCATTTTTCAGGAGGGTCCTGAACAGAAAGTAAAATCCCATTTTTCAGGAGGGTCCTGAACAGAAAGTAAAATCCCATTTTTCAGGAGGGTCCTGAACAGAAAGTAAATTCCCATTTTTCAGGAGGGTCCTGAACATAAAGTAAAATCCCATTTTTCAGGAGGGTCCTGAACAGAAAGTAAAATCCCATTTTTTAGGAGGGTCCTCAACAGAAAGTAAAATCCCATTTTTCAGGAGGGTCCTGAACATAAAGTAAAGTCCCATTTTTCAGGAGGGTCCTGAACATAAAGTAAAATCCCATTTTTCAGGAGGGTCCTGAACAGAAAGTAAAATCCCATTTTTCAGGAGGGTCCTGAACAGAAAGTAAAATCCCATTTTTCAGGAGGGTCCTGAACAGAAAGTAAATTCCCATTTTTCAGGAGGGTCCTGAACAGAAAGTAAAATCCCATTTTTCAGGAGGGTCCTGAACAGAAAGTAAAGTCCCATTTTTCAGGAGGGTCCTTAACAGAAAGTAAAGTCTCATTTTTCGGGAGGGTCCTGAACAGAAAGTAAAGTCCCATTTTTTGGGAAGGTCCTGAACAGAAAGTAAAATCCCATTTTTCAGGAGGGTCCTAAGCAGAAAGTAAAGTCCCATTTTTCAGGAGGGTCCTGAACAGAATGTAGAATCCCATTTTTCAGGAGGGTCCTGAACATAAAGTAAAATCCCATTTTTCAGGAGGGTCCTGAACAGAAAGCAAATTCCCATTTTTCAGGAGGGTCCTGAACATAAAGTAAAATCCCATTTTTCAGGAGGGTCCTGAACAGAAAGTAAAATCCCATTTTTCTGGAGGGTCCTGAACATAAAGTAAAATCCCATTTTTCAGGAGGGTCCTGAACAGAAAGTAAAATCCCATTTTTCAGGAGGGTCCTGAACAGAAAGTAAAGTCCCATTTTTCAGGAGGGTCCTGAACAGAAAGTAAAATCCCATTTTTCAGGAGGGTCCTGAACAGAAAGTAAAATCCCATTTTTCAGGAGGGTCCTGATCCCATTTTTCAGGAGGGTCCTGAACAGAAAGTAAAGTCCCATCTTTCAGGAGGGTCCTGAACAGAAAGTAAAGTCCCATTTTTCAGGAGGGTCCTAAACAGAAAGTAAAGTCCCATTTTTCAGGAGGGTCCTGAACAGAATGTAAAATCCCATTTTTCAGGAGAGTCCTGAACAGAATGTAAAGTCCCATTTTTCAGGAGGGTCCTGAACATAAAGTAAAATCCCATTTTTCAGGAGGGTCCTGAACAGAGTAAAATCCCATTTTTCAGGAGGGTCCTGAACATAAAGTAAAATCCCATTTTTCAGGAGGGTCCTGAAAAGAAAGTAAAATCCCATTTTTCAGGAGGGTCCCGAACAGAAAGTAAAGTCCCATTTTTCAGGAGGGTCCTGAACAGAAAGTAAAATCCCATTTTTCATGAGGGTCCTGAACAGAAAGTAAACTCCCATTTTTCAGCAGGGTCCTGAACAGAAAGTAAAGTATCATTTTTTAGGAGGGTCCTGAACATAAAGTAAAGTCCCATTTTTCAGGAGGGTCCTGAACATAAAGTAAAATCCCATTTTTCAGGAGGGTCCTGAACAGAAAGTAAAATCCCATTTTTCAGGAGGGTCCTGAACAGAAAGTAAATTCCCATGTTTCAGGAGGGTCCTGAGCAGAAAGTAAAGTCCCATTTTTCAGGAGGGTCCTGAACAGAAAGTAAAATCCCATTTTTCAGGAGGGTCCTGAACATAAAGTAAAATCCCATTTTTCAGGAGGGTCCTGAACATAAAGTAAAATCCCATTTTTCAGGAGGGTCCTGAACAGAAAGTAAAATCCCATTTTTCAGGAGGGTCCTGAACATAAAGTAAAATCCCATTTTTCAGGAAGGTCCTGAACAGAAAGTAAAATCCCATTTTTCAGGAGGGTCCTGAACAGAAAGTAAAGTCCCATTTTTCAGGAGGGTCCTGAACAGAAAGTAAAATCCCATTTTTCAGGAGGGTCCTGAACAGAAAGTAAAATCCCATTTTTCAGGAGGGTCCTGATCCCATTTTTCAGGAGGGTCCTGAACAGAAAGTAAAGTCCCATCTTTCAGGAGGGTCCTGAACAGAAAGTAAAGTCCCATTTTTCAGGAGGGTCTTAAACAGAAAGTAAAGTCCCATTTTTCAGGAGGGTCCTGAACAAAATGTAAAATCCCATTTTTCAGGAGAGTCCTGAACAGAATGTAAAGTCCCATTTTTCAGGAGGGTCCTGAACATAAAGTAAAATCCCATTTTTCAGGAGGGTCCTGAACATAAATAAAATCCCATTTTTCAGGAGGGTCCTGAACAGAAAGTAAATTCCCATTTTTCAGGAGGGTCCTGAACATAAAGTAAAATCCCATTTTTCAGGAGGGTCCTGAACAGAAAGTAAAATCCCATTTTTCAGGAGGGTCCTGAACATAAAGTAAAATCCCATTTTTCAGGAGGGTCCTGAACTAAAAGTAAATTCCCATTTTTCAGGAGGGTCCTGAACATAAAGTAAAATCCCATTTTTCAGGAGGGTCCTGAACAGAAAGTAAAATCCCATTTTTTAGGAGGGTCCTGAACAGAAAGTAAAATCCCATTTTTCAGGAGGGTCCTGAACATAAAGTAAAGTCCCATTTTTCAGGAGGGTCCTGAACATAAAGTAAAATCCCATTTTTCAGGAGGGTCCTGAACAGAAAGTAAAATCCGATTTTTCAGGAGGGTCCTGAACCGAAAGTAAAATCCCATTTTTCAGGAGGGTCCTGAACAGAAAGTAAATTCCCATTTTTCAGGAGGGTCCTGAACAGAAAGTAAAATCCCATTTTTCAGGAGGGTCCTGAACAGAAAGTAAAGTCCCATTTTTCAGGAGGGTCCTTAACAGAAAGTAAAGTCTCATTTTTCGGGAGGGTCCTGAACAGAAAGTAAAGTCCCATTTTTCGGGAAGGTCCTGAACAGAAAGTAAAATCCCATTTTTCAGGAGGGTCCTAAGCAGAAAGTAAAGTCCCATTTTTCAGGAGGGTCCTGAACAGAATGTAGAATCCCATTTTTCAGGAGGGTCCTGAACATAAAGTAAAATCCCATTTTTCAGGAGGGTCCTGAACAGAAAGCAAATTCCCATTTTTCAGGAGGGTCCTGAACATAAAGTAAAATCCCATTTTTCAGGAGGGTCCTGAACAGAAAGTAAAATCCCATTTTTCTGGAGGGTCCTGAACATAAAGTAAAATCCCATTTTTCAGGAGGGTCCTGAACAGAAAGTAAAATCCCATTTTTCAGGAGGGTCCTGAACAGAAAGTAAAGTCCCATTTTTCAGGAGGGTCCTGAACAGAAAGTAAAATCCCATTTTTCAGGAGGGTCTTGAACAGAAAGTAAAATCCCATTTTTCAGGAGGGTCCTGATCCCATTTTTCAGGAGGGTCCTGAACAGAAAGTAAAGTCCCATCTTTCAGGAGGGTCCTGAACAGAAAGTAAAGTCCCATTTTTCAGGAGGGTCTTAAACAGAAAGTAAAGTCCCATTTTTCAGGAGGGTCCTGAACAAAATGTAAAATCCCATTTTTCAGGAGAGTCCTGAACAGAATGTAAAGTCCCATTTTTCAGGAGGGTCCTGAACAGAAAGTAAAGTCCCATCTTTCAGGAGGGTCCTGAACAGAAAGTAAAGTCTCATTTTTCGGGAGGGTCCTGAACAGAAAGTAAAGTCCCATTTTTCGGGAAGGTCCTGAACAGAAAGTAAAATCCCATTTTTCAGGAGGGTCCTAAGCAGAAAGTAAAGTCCCATTTTTCAGGAGGGTCCTGAACAGAATGTAGAATCCCATTTTTCAGGAGGGTCCTGAACATAAAGTAAAATCCCATTTTTCAGGAGGGTCCTGAACAGAAAGCAAATTCCCATTTTTCAGGAGGGTCCTGAACATAAAGTAAAATCCCATTTTTCAGGAGGGTCCTGAACAGAAAGTAAAATCCCATTTTTCTGGAGGGTCCTGAACATAAAGTAAAATCCCATTTTTCAGGAGGGTCCTGAACAGAAAGTAAAATCCCATTTTTCAGGAGGGTCCTGAACAGAAAGTAAAGTCCCATTTTTCAGGAGGGTCCTGAACAGAAAGTAAAATCCCATTTTTCAGGAGGGTCCTGAACAGAAAGTAAAATCCCATTTTTCAGGAGGGTCCTGATCCCATTTTTCAGGAGGGTCCTGAACAGAAAGTAAAGTCCCATCTTTCAGGAGGGTCCTGAACAGAAAGTAAAGTCCCATTTTTCAGGAGGGTCCTAAACAGAAAGTAAAGTCCCATTTTTCAGGAGGGTCCTGAACAGAATGTAAAATCCCATTTTTCAGGAGAGTCCTGAACAGAATGTAAAGTCCCATTTTTCAGGAGGGTCCTGAACATAAAGTAAAATTCCATTTTTCAGGAGGGTCCTGAACAGAGTAAAATCCCATTTTTCAGGAGGGTCCTGAACATAAAGTAAAATCCCATTTTTCAGGAGGGTCCTGAAAAGAAAGTAAAATCCCATTTTTCAGGAGGGTCCTGAACAGAAAGTAAAGTCCCATTTTTCAGGAGGGTCCTGAACAGAAAGTAAAATCCCATTTTTCAGGAGGGTCCTGAACAGAAAGTAAACTCCCATTTTTCAGGAGGGTCCTGAACAGAAAGTAAAGTATCATTTTTTAGGAGGGTCCTGAACATAAAGTAAAGTCCCATTTTTCAGGAGGGTCCTGAACATAAAGTAAAATCCCATTTTTCAGGAGGGTCCTGAACAGAAAGTAAAATCCCATTTTTCAGGAGGGTCCTGAACAGAAAGTAAATTCCCATGTTTCAGGAGGGTCCTGAGCAGAAAGTAAAGTCCCATTTTTCAGGAGGGTCCTGAACAGAAAGTAAAATCCCATTTTTCAGGAGGGTCCTGAACATAAAGTAAAATCCCATTTTTCAGGAGGGTCCTGAACATAAAGTAAAATCCCATTTTTCAGGAGGGTCCTGAACAGAAAGTAAAATCCCATTTTTCAGGAGGGTCCTGAACATAAAGTAAAATCCCATTTTTCAGGAAGGTCCTGAACAGAAAGTAAAATCCCATTTTTCAGGAGGGTCCTGAACAGAAAGTAAAGTCCCATTTTTCAGGAGGGTCCTGAACAGAAAGTAAAATCCCATTTTTCAGGAGGGTCCTGAACAGAAAGTAAAATCCCATTTTTCAGGAGGGTCCTGATCCCATTTTTCAGGAGGGTCCTGAACAGAAAGTAAAGTCCCATCTTTCAGGAGGGTCCTGAACAGAAAGTAAAGTCCCATTTTTCAGGAGGGTCTTAAACAGAAAGTAAAGTCCCATTTTTCAGGAGGGTCCTGAACAAAATGTAAAATCCCATTTTTCAGGAGAGTCCTGAACAGAATGTAAAGTCCCATTTTTCAGGAGGGTCCTGAACATAAAGTAAAATCCCATTTTTCAGGAGGGTCCTGAACATAAATAAAATCCCATTTTTCAGGAGGGTCCTGAACAGAAAGTAAATTCCCATTTTTCAGGAGGGTCCTGAACATAAAGTAAAATCCCATTTTTCAGGAGGGTCCTGAACAGAAAGTAAAATCCCATTTTTCAGGAGGGTCCTGAACATAAAGTAAAATCCCATTTTTCAGGAGGGTCCTGAACTAAAAGTAAATTCCCATTTTTCAGGAGGGTCCTGAACATAAAGTAAAATCCCATTTTTCAGGAGGGTCCTGAACAGAAAGTAAAATCCCATTTTTTAGGAGGGTCCTGAACAGAAAGTAAAATCCCATTTTTCAGGAGGGTCCTGAACATAAAGTAAAGTCCCATTTTTCAGGAGGGTCCTGAACATAAAGTAAAATCCCATTTTTCAGGAGGGTCCTGAACAGAAAGTAAAATCCGATTTTTCAGGAGGGTCCTGAACCGAAAGTAAAATCCCATTTTTCAGGAGGGTCCTGAACAGAAAGTAAATTCCCATTTTTCAGGAGGGTCCTGAACAGAAAGTAAAATCCCATTTTTCAGGAGGGTCCTGAACAGAAAGTAAAGTCCCATTTTTCAGGAGGGTCCTTAACAGAAAGTAAAGTCTCATTTTTCGGGAGGGTCCTGAACAGAAAGTAAATTCCCATTTTTCGGGAAGGTCCTGAACAGAAAGTAAAATCCCATTTTTCAGGAGGGTCCTAAGCAGAAAGTAAAGTCCCATTTTTCAGGAGGGTCCTGAACAGAATGTAGAATCCCATTTTTCAGGAGGGTCCTGAACATAAAGTAAAATCCCATTTTTCAGGAGGGTCCTGAACAGAAAGCAAATTCCCATTTTTCAGGAGGGTCCTGAACATAAAGTAAAATCCCATTTTTCAGGAGGGTCCTGAACAGAAAGTAAAATCCCATTTTTCTGGAGGGTCCTGAACATAAAGTAAAATCCCATTTTTCAGGAGGGTCCTGAACAGAAAGTAAAATCCCATTTTTCAGGAGGGTCCTGAACAGAAAGTAAAGTCCCATTTTTCAGGAGGGTCCTGAACAGAAAGTAAAATCCCATTTTTCAGAAGGGTCCTGAACAGAAAGTAAAATCCCATTTTTCAGGAGGGTCCTGAACAGAAAGTAAAGTCCCATCTTTCAGGAGGGTCCTGAACAGAAAGTAAAGTCCCATTTTTCAGGAGGGTCCTAATCAGAAAGTAAAGTCCCATTTTTCAGGAGGGTCCTGAACAGAATGTAAAATCCCATTTTTCAGGAGAGTCCTGAACAGAATGTAAAGTCCCATTTTTCAGGAGGGTCCTGAACATAAAGTAAAATCCCATTTTTCAGGAGGGTCCTGAACAGAGTAAAATCCCATTTTTCAGGAGGGTCCTGAACATAAAGTTAAATCCCATTTTTCAGGAGGGTCCTGAAAAGAAAGTAAAATCCCATTTTTCAGGAGGGTCCTGAACAGAAAGTAAAGTCCCATTTTTCAGGAGGGTCCTGAACAGAAAGTAAAATCCCATTTTTCAGGAGGGTCCTGAACAGAAAGTAAACTCCCATTTTTCAGGAGGGTCCTGAACAGAAAGTAAAGTATCATTTTTTAGGAGGGTCCTGAACATAAAGTAAAGTCCCATTTTTCAGGAGGGTCCTGAACATAAAGTAAAATCCCATTTTTCAGGAGGGTCCTGAACAGAAAGTAAAATCCCATTTTTCAGGAGGGTCCTGAACAGAAAGTAAATTCCCATGTTTCAGGAGGGTCCTGAGCAGAAAGTAAAGTCCCATTTTTCAGGAGGGTCCTGAACAGAAAGTAAAATCCCATTTTTCAGGAGGGTCCTGAACATAAAGTAAAATCCCATTTTTCAGGAGGGTCCTGAACATAAAGTAAAATCCCATTTTTCAGAAGGGTCCTGAACATAAAGTAAAATCCCATTTTTCAGGAAGGTCCTGAACAGAAAGTAAAATCCCATTTTTCAGGAGGGTCTTGAACAGAAAGTAAAGTCCCATTTTTCAGGAGGGTCCTGAACAGAAAGTAAAATCCCATTTTTCAGGAGGGTCCTGAACAAAAAGTAAAATTCCATTTTTCAGGAGGGTCCTGATCCCATTTTTCAGGAGGGTCCCGAACAGAAAGTAAAGTCCCATCTTTCAGGAGGGTCCTGAACTGAAAGTAAAGTCCCATTTTTCAGGAGGGTCTTAAACAGAAAGTAAAGTCCCATTTTTCAGGAGGGTCCTGAACAGAATGTAAAATCCCATTTTTCAGGAGAGTCCTGAACAGAATGTAAAGTCCCATTTTTCAGAAGGGTCCTGAACATAAAGTAAAATCCCATTTTTCAGGAGGGTCCTGAACATAAATAAAATCCCATTTTTCAGGAGGGTCCTGAACAGAAAGTAAATTCCCATTTTTCAGGAGGGTCCTGAACATAAAGTAAAATCCCATTTTTCAGGAGGGTCCTGAACAGAAAGTAAAATCCCATTTTTCAGGAGGGTCCTGAACATAAAGTAAAATCCCATTTTTCAGGAGGGTCCTGAACTAAAAGTAAATTCCTATTTTTCAGGAGGGTCCTGAACATAAAGTAAAATCCCATTTTTCAGGAGGGTCCTGAACAGAAAGTAAAATCCCATTTTTCAGGAGGGTCCTGAACAGAAAGTAAAGTCCCATTTTTCAGGAGGGTCCTGAACAGAAAGTAAAGTCCCATTTTTCAGGAGAGTCCTGAACATAAAGTAAAATCCCATTTTTCAGGATGGTCCTGAACAGAAAGTAAATTCCCATTTTTCAGGAGGGTCCTGAACATAAAGTAAAATCCCATTTTTCCGGAGGGTCATGAACAGAAAGTAAAGTCCCATTTTTCAGGAGGGTCCTGAACAGAAAGTTAAGTCCCATTTTTCAGGAGGGTCCTGAACAGAAAGTAAATTCCCATTTTTCAGGAGGGTCCTGAACATAAAGTAAAATCCTATTTTTCAGGAGGGTCCTGAACAGAAAGTAAAATCCCATTTTTCAGGAGGGTCCTGAACAGAAAGTAAAGTCCCATTTTTCAGGAGGGTCCTGAACAGAAAGTAAAGTCCCATTTTTCAGGAGGGTCCTGAACATAATGTAAAATCCCATTTTTCAGGAGGGTCCTGAACATAAGGTAAAATCCCATTTTTCAGGAGGGTCCTGAACAGAAAGTAAAATCCTATTTTTCAGGAGGGTCCTGAACAGAAAGTAAAGTCCCATTTTTCAGGAGTGTCCTGAACAGAAAGTAAAGTCCCATTTTTCAGGAGGGTCCTGAACATAATGTAAAATCCCATTTTTCACGAGGGTGCTGAACAGAAAGTAAAGTCCCATTTTTCAGGAGGGTCCTGAACATAAAGTAAAATCCCATTTTTCAGGAGGGTCCTGAACAGAAAGTAAAATCCCATTTTTCAGGAGGTTCCTGAACAGAGTAAAATCCCATTTTTCAGGAGGGTCCTGAACATAAAGTAAAGTCCCATTTTTCAGGAGGGTCCTGAACAGAAAGTAAAATCCCATTTTTTAGGAGGGTCCTGAACAGAAAGTAAACTCCCATTTTTCAGGAGGGTCCTGAACAGAAAGTAAACTCCCATTTTTCAGGAGGGTCCTGAACAGAAAGTAAACTCCCATTTTTCAGGAGGGTCCTGAACAGAAAGTAAAGTATCATTTTTTAGGAGGGTCCTGAACATAAAGTAAAGTCCCATTTTTCAGGAGGGTCCTGAACATAGAGTAAAATCCCATTTTTCAGGAGGGTCCTGAACAGAAAGTAAAATCCCATTTTTCAGGAGGGTCCTGAACAGAAAGTAAATTCCCATTTTTCAAGAGGGTCCTGAGCAGAAAGTAAAGTCCCATTTTTCAGGAGGGTCCTAAACAGAAAGTAAAATCCCATTTTTCAGGAGGGTCCTGAACATAAAGTAAAATCCCATTTTTCAGGAGGGTCCTGAACAGAAAGCAAATTCCAATTTTTCAGGAGGGTCCTGAACATAAAGTAAAATCCCATTTTTCAGGAGGGTCCTGAACAGAAAGTAAAATCCCATTTTTCAGGAGGGTCCTGAACAGAAAGTAAAGTCCCATTTTTCAGGAGGGTCCTGAACAGAAAGTAAAATCCCATTTTTCAGGAGGGTCCTGAACAGAAAGTAAAATCCCATTTTTCAGGAGGGTCCTGATCCCATTTTTCAGGAGGGTCCTGAGCATAAAGTAAAGTCCCATTTTTCAGGAGGGTCCTGAACATAAAGTAAAATCCCATTTTTCAGGAGGGTCCTGAACAGAAAGCAAATTCCAATTTTTCAGGAGGGTCCTGAACATAAAGTAAAATCCCATTTTTCAGGAGGGTCCTGAACAGAAAGTAAAATCCCATTTTTCAGGAGGGTCCTACACAGAAAGTAAAGTCCCATTTTTCAGGAGGGTCCTGAACAGAAAGTAAAATCCCATTTTTCAGGAGGGTCCTGAACAGAAAGTAAAATCCCATTTTTCAGGAGGGTCCTGATCCCATTTTTCAGGAGGGTCCTGAGCATAAAGTAAAGTCCCATTTTTCAGGAGGGTCCTGAACATAAAGTAAAATCCCATTTTTCAGGAGGGTCCTGAACAGAAAGTAAAATCCCATTTTTCAGGAGGGTCCTGAACAGAGTAAAATCCCATTTTTCAGGAGGGTCCTGAACATAAAGTAAAATCCCATTTTTCAGGAGGGTCCTGAACAGAAAGTAAAATCCCTTTTTTCAGGAGGGTCCTGAACAGAAAGTAAAGTCCCATTTTTCAGGAGGGTCCTGAACAGAAAGTAAAATCCCATTTTTCAGGAGGGTCCTGAAAAGAAAGTAAAATCCCATTTTTCAGGAGGGTCCTGAACAGAAAGTAAAGTCCCATTTTTCAGGAGGGTCCTGAACAGAAAGTAAAATCCCATTTTTCAGGAGGGTCCTGAACAGAAAGTAAACTCCCATTTTTCAGGAGGGTCCTGAACAGAAAGTAAAGTATCATTTTTTAGGAGGGTCCTGAACATAAAGTAAAGTCCCATTTTTCAGGAGGGTCCTGAACATAAAGTAAAATCCCATTTTTCAGGAGGGTCCTGAACAGAAAGTAAAATCCCATTTTTCAGGAGGGTCCTGAACAGAAAGTAAATTCCCATGTTTCAGGAGGGTCCTGAGCAGAAAGTAAAGTCCCATTTTTCAGGAGGGTCCTGAACAGAAAGTAAAATCCCATTTTTCAGGAGGGTCCTGAACATAAAGTAAAATCCCATTTTTCAGGAGGGTCCTGAACATAAAGTAAAATCCCATTTTTCAGGAGGGTCCTGAACAGAAAGTAAAATCCCATTTTTCAGGAGGGTCCTGAACATAAAGTAAAATCCCATTTTTCAGGAAGGTCCTGAACAGAAAGTAAAATCCCATTTTTCAGGAGGGTCCTGAACAGAAAGTAAAGTCCCATTTTTCAGGAGGGTCCTGAACAGAAAGTAAAATCCCATTTTTCAGGAGGGTCCTGAACAGAAAGTAAAATCCCATTTTTCAGGAGGGTCCTGATCCCATTTTTCAGGAGGGTCCTGAACAGAAAGTAAAGTCCCATCTTTCAGGAGGGTCCTGAACAGAAAGTAAAGTCCCATTTTTCAGGAGGGTCTTAAACAGAAAGTAAAGTCCCATTTTTCAGGAGGGTCCTGAACAGAATGTAAAATCCCATTTTTCAGGAGAGTCCTGAACATAAAGTAAAATCCCATTTTTCAGGAGGGTCCTGAACATAAATAAAATCCCATTTTTCAGGAGGGTCCTGAACAGAAAGTAAATTCCCATTTTTCAGGAGGGTCCTGAACATAAAGTAAAATCCCATTTTTCAGGAGGGTCCTGAACAGAAAGTAAAATCCCATTTTTCAGGAGGGTCCTGAACATAAAGTAAAATCCCATTTTTCTGGAGGGTCCTGAACTAAAAGTAAATTCCCATTTTTCAGGAGGGTCCTGAACATAAAGTAAAATCCCATTTTTCAGGAGGGTCCTGAACAGAAAGTAAAATCCCATTTTTCAGGAGGGTCCTGAACAGAAAGTAAAGTCCCATTTTTCAGGAGGGTCCTGAACAGAAAGTAAAGTCCCATTTTTCAGGAGAGTCCTGAACATAAAGTAAAATCCCATTTTTCAGGATGGTCCTGAACAGAAAGTAAATTCCCATTTTTCAGGAGGGTCCTGAACATAAAGTAAAATCCCATTTTTCCGGAGGGTCATGAACAGAAAGTAAAGTCCCATTTTTCAGGAGGGTCCTGAACAGAAAGTTAAGTCCCATTTTTCAGGAGGGTCCTGAACAGAAAGTAAATTCCCATTTTTCAGGAGGGTCCTGAACAGAAAGTAAATTCCCATTTTTCAGGAGGGTCCTGAACATAAAGTAAAATCCCATTTTTCCGGAGGGTCATGAACAGAAAGTAAAGTCCCATTTTTCAGGAGGGTCCTGAACAGAAAGTTAAGTCCCATTTTTCAGGAGGGTCCTGAACAGAAAGTAAATTCCCATTTTTCAGGAGGGTCCTGAACATAAAGTAAAATCCTATTTTTCAGGAGGGTCCTGAACAGAAAGTAAAATCCCATTTTTCAGGAGGGTCCTGAACAGAAAGTAAAGTCCATTTTTTCAGGAGGGTCCTGAACAGAAAGTAAAGTCCCATTTTTCAGGAGGGTCCTGAACATAATGTAAAATCCCATTTTTCAGGAGGGTCCTGAACATAAGGTAAAATCCCATTTTTCAGGAGGGTCCTGAACAGAAAGTAAAATCCTATTTTTCAGGAGGGTCCTGAACAGAAAGTAAAGTCCCATTTTTCAGGAATGTCCTGAACAGAAAGTAAAGTCCCATTTTTCAGGAGGGTCCTGAACATAATGTAAAATCCCATTTTTCACGAGGGTGCTGAACAGAAAGTAAAGTCCCATTTTTCAGGAGGGTCCTGAACATAAAGTAAGATCCCATTTTTCAGGAGGGTCCTGAACAGAAAGTAAAATCCCATTTTTCAGGAGGTTCCTGAACAGAGTAAAATCCCATTTTTCAGGAGGGTCCTGAACATAAAGTAAAATCCCATTTTTCAGGAGGGTCCTGAAAAGAAAGTAAAATCCCATTTTTCAGGAGGGTCCTGAACATAAAGTAAAGTCCCATTTTTCAGGAGGGTCCTGAACAGAAAGTAAAATCCCATTTTTTAGGAGGGTCCTGAACAGAAAGTAAACTCCCATTTTTCAGGAGGGTCCTGAACAGAAAGTAAACTCCCATTTTTCAGGAGGGTCCTGAACAGAAAGTAAACTCCCATTTTTCAGGAGGGTCCTGAACAGAAAGTAAAGTATCATTTTTTAGGAGGGTCCTGAACATAAAGTAAAGTCCCATTTTTCAGGAGGGTCCTGAACATAAAGTAAAATCCCATTTTTCAGGAGGGTCCTGAACAGAAAGTAAAATCCCATTTTTTAGGAGGGTCCTGAACAGAAAGTAAATTCCCATTTTTCAAGAGGGTCCTGAGCATAAAGTAAAGTCCCATTTTTCAGGAGGGTCCTGAACAGAAAGTAAAATCCCATTTTTCAGGAGGGTCCTGAACATAAAGTAAAATCCCATTTTTCAGGAGGGTCCTGAACAGAAAGCAAATTCCAATTTTTCAGGAGGGTCCTGAACATAAAGTAAAATCCCATTTTTCAGGAGGGTCCTGAACAGAAAGTAAAATCCCATTTTTCAGGAGGGTCCTGAACAGAAAGTAAAGTCCCATTTTTCAGGAGGGTCCTGAACAGAAAGTAAAATCCCATTTTTCAGGAGGGTCCTGAACAGAAAGTAAAATCCCATTTTTCAGGAGGGTCCTGATCCCATTTTTCAGGAGGGTCCTGAGCATAAAGTAAAGTCCCATTTTTCAGGAGGGTCCTGAACATAAAGTAAAATCCCATTTTTCAGGAGGGTCCTGAACAGAAAGTAAAATCCCATTTTTCAGGAGGGTCCTGAACAGAGTAAAATCCCATTTTTCAGGAGGGTCCTGAACATAAAGTAAAATCCCATTTTTCAGGAGGGTCCTGATCAGAAAGTAAAATCCCTTTTTTCAGGAGGGTCCTGAACAGAAAGTAAAGTCCCATTTTTCAGGAGGGTCCTGAACAGAAAGTAAAATCCCATTTTTCAGGAGGGTCCTGAACAGAAAGTAAACTCCCATTTTTCAGGAGGGTCCTGAACAGAAAGTAAAGTATCATTTTTTAGGAGGGTCCTGAACATAAAGTAAAGTCCCATTTTTCAGGAGGGTCCTGAACATAAAGTAAAATCCCATTTTTCAGGAGGGTCCTGAATAGAAAGTAAAATCCCATTTTTCAGGAGGGTCCTGAACAGAAAGTAAATTCCCATTTTTCAGTAGGGTCCTGAGCAGAAAGTAAAGTCCCATTTTTCAGGATGGTCCTGAACAGAAAGTAAAATCCCATTTTTCAGGAGGGTCCTGAACATAAAGTAAAATCCCATTTTTCAGGAGGGTCCTGAACAGAAAGCAAATTCCAATTTTCAGGAGGGTCCTGAACATAAAGTAAAATCCCATTTTTCAGGAGGGTCCTGAACAGAAAGTAAAATCCCATTTTTCAGGAGGGTCCTGAACAGAAAGTAAAGTCCCATTTTTCAGGAGGGTCCTGAACAGAAAGTAAAATCCCATTTTTCAGGAGGGTCCTGAACAGAAAGTAAAATCCCATTTTTCAGGAGTGTCCTGATCCCATTTTTCAGGAGGGTCCTGAACAGAAAGTAAAGTCCCATCTTTCAGGAGATCCTGAACAGAAAGTAAAGTCCCATTTTCAGGAGGGTCCTAAACAGAAAGTAAAGTCCCATTTTTCAGGAGGGTCCTGAAAGGAATGTAAAATCCCATTTTTCAGGAGGGTGCTGAACAGAAAGTAAAGTCCCATTTTTCAGGAGGGTCCTGAACAGAAAGTAAAATCCCATTTTTCAGGAGGGTCCTGAACAGAAAGTAAAATCCCATTTTTCAGGAGGGTCCTGAACATAAAGTAAAGTCCCATTTTTCAGGAGGGTCCTGAACATAAAGTAAAATCCCATTTTTCAGGAGGGTCCTGAACAGAAAGTAAAATCCCATTTTTCAGGAGGGTCCTGAACAGAAAGTAAAATCCCATTTTTCAGGAGGGTCCTGAACAGAAAGTAAAGTCCCATTTTTAAGGAGGGTCCTGAACAGAAAGTAAAATCCCATTTTTCAAGAGGGTCCTGAACAGAAAGTAAACTCTCATTTTTCAGGAGGGTCCTGAACAGAAAGTAAAGTATCATTTTTTAGGAGGGTCCTGAACATAAAGTAAAGTCCCATTTTTCAGGAGGGTCCTGAACATAAAGAAAAATTCCATTTTTCAGGAGGGTCCTGAACAGAAAGTAAAATCCCATTTTTCAGGAGGGTCCTGAACAGAAAGTAAATTCCCATTTTTCAGGAGGGTCCTGAACAGAAAGTAAAATCCCATTTTTCAGGAGGGTCCTGAACATAAAGTAAAATCCCATTTTTCAGGAGGGTCCTGAACATAAAGTAAAGTCCCATTTTTTAGGAGGGTCCTGAACATAAAGTAAAATCCCATTTTTCAGGAGGGTCCGGAACAGAAAGTAAAATCCCATTTTTCAGGAGGGTCCTGAACAGAGTAAAATCCCATTTTTCAGGAGGGTCCTGAACATAAAGTAAAATCCCATTTTTCAGGAGGGTCCGGAACAGAAAGTAAAATCCCATTTTTCAGGAGGGTCCTGAACAGAGTAAAATCCCATTTTTCAGGAGGGTCCTGAACATAAAGTAAAATCCCATTTTTCAGGAGGGTCCTGAACAGAAAGTAAAGTCCCATTTTTCAGGAGGGTCCTGAACAGAAAGTAAAATCCCATTTTTCAGGAGGGTCCTGAACAAAAAGTAAAATCCCATTTTTCAGGAGGGTCCTGATCCCATTTTTCAGGAGGGTCCTGAACAGAAAGTAAAGTCCCATCTTTCAGGAGGGTCCTGAACAGAAAGTAAAGTCCCATTTTTCAGGAGGGTCTTAAACAGAAAGTAAAGTCCCATTTTTCAGGAGGGTCCTGAACAGAATGTAAAATCCCATTTTTCAGGAGAGTCCTGAACAGAATGTAAAGTCCCATTTTTCAGGAGGGTCCTGAACATAAAGTAAAATCCCATTTTTCAGGAGGGTCCTGAACATAAATAAAATCCCATTTTTCAGGAGGGTCCTGAACAGAAAGTAAATTCCCATTTTTCAGGAGGGTCCTGAACATAAAGTAAAATCCCATTTTTCAGGAGGGTCCTGAACAGAAAGTAAAATCCCATTTTTCAGGAGGGTCCTGAACATAAAGTAAAATCCCATTTTTCAGGAGGGTCCTGAACTAAAAGTAAATTCCCATTTTTCAGGAGGGTCCTGAACATAAAGTAAAATCCCATTTTTCAGGAGGGTCCGGAACAGAAAGTAAAATCCCATTTTTCAGGAGGGTCCTGAACAGAGTAAAATCCCATTTTTCAGGAGGGTCCTGAACATAAAGTAAAATCCCATTTTTCAGGAGGGTCCTGAACAGAAAGTAAAGTCCCATTTTTCAGGAGGGTCCTGAACAGAAAGTAAAATCCCATTTTTCAGGAGGGTCCTGAACAAAAAGTAAAATCCCATTTTTCAGGAGGGTCCTGATCCCATTTTTCAGGAGGGTCCTGAACAGAAAGTAAAGTCCCATCTTTCAGGAGGGTCCTGAACAGAAAGTAAAGTCCCATTTTTCAGGAGGGTCTTAAACAGAAAGTAAAGTCCCATTTTTCAGGAGGGTCCTGAACAGAATGTAAAATCCCATTTTTCAGGAGAGTCCTGAACAGAATGTAAAGTCCCATTTTTCAGGAGGGTCCTGAACATAAAGTAAAATCCCATTTTTCAGGAGGGTCCTGAACATAAATAAAATCCCATTTTTCAGGAGGGTCCTGAACAGAAAGTAAATTCCCATTTTTCAGGAGGGTCCTGAACATAAAGTAAAATCCCATTTTTCAGGAGGGTCCTGAACAGAAAGTAAAATCCCATTTTTCAGGAGGGTCCTGAACATAAAGTAAAATCCCATTTTTCAGGAGGGTCCTGAACTAAAAGTAAATTCCCATTTTTCAGGAGGGTCCTGAACATAAAGTAAAATCCCATTTTTCAGGAGGGTCCTGAACAGAAAGTAAAATCCCATTTTTCAGGAGGGTCCTGAACAGAAAGTAAAGTCCCATTTTTCAGGAGGGTCCTGAACAGAAAGTAAAGTCCCATTTTTCAGGAGAGTCCTGAACATAAAGTAAAATCCCATTTTTCAGGATGGTCCTGAACAGAAAGTAAATTCCCATTTTTCAGGAGGGTCCTGAACATAAAGTAAAATCCCATTTTTCCGGAGGGTCATGAACAGAAAGTAAAGTCCCATTTTTCAGGAGGGTCCTGAACAGAAAGTTAAGTCCCATTTTTCAGGAGGGTCCTGAACAGAAAGTAAATTCCCATTTTTCAGGAGGGTCCTGAACATAAAGTAAAATCCTATTTTTCAGGAGGGTCCTGAACAGAAAGTAAAATCCCATTTTTCAGGAGGGTCCTGAACAGAAAGTAAAGTCCCATTTTTCAGGAGGGTCCTGAACAGAAAGTAAAGTCCCATTTTTCAGAAGGGTCCTGAACATAATGTAAAATCCCATTTTTCAGGAGGGTCCTGAACATAAGGTAAAATCCCATTTTTCAGGAGGGTCCTGAACAGAAAGTAAAATCCTATTTTTCAGGAGGGTCCTGAACAGAAAGTAAAGTCCCATTTTTCAGGAGTGTCCTGAACAGAAAGTAAAGTCCCATTTTTCAGGAGGGTCCTGAACATAATGTAAAATCCCATTTTTCACGAGGGTGCTGAACAGAAAGTAAAGTCCCATTTTTCAGGAGGGTCCTGAACATAAAGTAAAATCCCATTTTTCAGGAGGGTCCTGAACAGAAAGTAAAATCCCATTTTTCAGGAGGTTCTTGAACAGAGTAAAATCCCATTTTTCAGGAGGGACCTGAACATAAAGTAAAATCCCATTTTTCAGGAGGGTCCTGAAAAGAAAGTAAAATCCCATTTTTCAGGAGGGTCCTGAACATAAAGTAAAGTCCCATTTTTCAGGAGGGTCCTGAACAGAAAGTAAAATCCCATTTTTTAGGAGGGTCCTGAACAGAAAGTAAACTCCCATTTTTCAGGAGGGTCCTGAACAGAAAGTAAACTCCCATTTTTCAGGAGGGTCCTGAACAGAAAGTAAACTCCCATTTTTCAGGAGGGTCCTGAACAGAAAGTAAAGTATCATTTTTTAGGAGGGTCCTGAACATAAAGTAAAGTCCCATTTTTCAGGAGGGTCCTGAACATAGAGTAAAATCCCATTTTTCAGGAGGGTCCTGAACAGAAAGTAAAATCCCATTTTTCAGGAGGGTCCTGAACAGAAAGTAAATTCCCATTTTTCAAGAGGGTCCTGAGCAGAAAGTAAAGTCCCATTTTTCAGGAGGGTCCTGAACAGAAAGTAAAATCCCATTTTTCAGGAGGGTCCTGAACATAAAGTAAAATCCCATTTTTCAGGAGGGTCCTGAACAGAAAGCAAATTCCAATTTTTCAGGAGGGTCCTGAACATAAAGTAAAATCCCATTTTTCAGGAGGGTCCTGAACAGAAAGTAAAATCCCATTTTTCAGGAGGGTCCTGAACAGAAAGTAAAGTCCCATTTTTGAGGAGGGTCCTGAACAGAAAGTAAAATCCCATTTTTCAGGAGGGTCCTGAACAGAAAGTAAAATCCCATTTTTCAGGAGGGTCCTGATCCCATTTTTCAGGAGGGTCCTGAGCATAAAGTAAAGTCCCATTTTTCAGGAGGGTCCTGAACATAAAGTAAAATCCCATTTTTCAGGAGGGTCCTGAACAGAAAGTAAAATCCCATTTTTCAGGAGGGTCCTGAACAGAGTAAAATCCCATTTTTCAGGAGGGTCCTGAACATAAAGTAAAATCCCATTTTTCAGGAGGGTCCTGAACAGAAAGTAAAATCCCTTTTTTCAGGAGGGTCCTGAACAGAAAGTAAAGTCCCATTTTTCAGGAGGGTCCTGAACAGAAAGTAAAATCCCATTTTTCAGGAGGGTCCTGAAAAGAAAGTAAAATCCCATTTTTCAGGAGGGTCCTGAACAGAAAGTAAAGTCCCATTTTTCAGGAGGGTCCTGAACAGAAAGTAAAATCCCATTTTTCAGGAGGGTCCTGAACAGAAAGTAAACTCCCATTTTTCAGGAGGGTCCTGAACAGAAAGTAAAGTATCATTTTTTAGGAGGGTCCTGAACATAAAGTAAAGTCCCATTTTTCAGGAGGGTCCTGAACATAAAGTAAAATCCCATTTTTCAGGAGGGTCCTGAACAGAAAGTAAAATCCCATTTTTCAGGAGGGTCCTGAACAGAAAGTAAATTCCCATGTTTCAGGAGGGTCCTGAGCAGAAAGTAAAGTCCCATTTTTCAGGAGGGTCCTGAACAGAAAGTAAAATCCCATTTTTCAGGAGGGTCCTGAACATAAAGTAAAATCCCATTTTTCAGGAGGGTCCTGAACATAAAGTAAAATCCCATTTTTCAGGAGGGTCCTGAACAGAAAGTAAAATCCCATTTTTCAGGAGGGTCCTGAACATAAAGTAAAATCCCATTTTTCAGGAAGGTCCTGAACAGAAAGTAAAATCCCATTTTTCAGGAGGGTCCTGAACAGAAAGTAAAGTCCCATTTTTCAGGAGGGTCCTGAACAGAAAGTAAAATCCCATTTTTCAGGAGGGTCCTGAACAGAAAGTAAAATCCCATTTTTCAGGAGGGTCCTGATCCCATTTTTCAGGAGGGTCCTGAACAGAAAGTAAAGTCCCATCTTTCAGGAGGGTCCTGAACAGAAAGTAAAGTCCCATTTTTCAGGAGGGTCTTAAACAGAAAGTAAAGTCCCATTTTTCAGGAGGGTCCTGAACAGAATGTAAAATCCCATTTTTCAGGAGAGTCCTGAACAGAATGTAAAGTCCCATTTTTCAGGAGGGTCCTGAACATAAAGTAAAATCCCATTTTTCAGGAGGGTCCTGAACATAAATAAAATCCCATTTTTCAGGAGGGTCCTGAACAGAAAGTAAATTCCCATTTTTCAGGAGGGTCCTGAACATAAAGTGAAATCCCATTTTTCAGGAGGGTCCTGAACAGAAAGTAAAATCCCATTTTTCAGGAGGGTCCTGAACATAAAGTAAAATCCCATTTTTAAGGAGGGTCCTGAACTAAAAGTAAATTCCCATTTTTCAGGAGGGTCCTGAACATAAAGTAAAATCCCATTTTTCAGGAGGGTCCTGAACAGAAAGTAAAATCCCATTTTTCAGGAGGGTCCTGAACAGAAAGTAAAGTCCCATTTTTCAGGAGGGTCCTGAACAGAAAGTAAAGTCCCATTTTTCAGGAGAGTCCTGAACATAAAGTAAAATCCCATTTTTCAGGATGGTCCTGAACAGAAAGTAAATTCCCATTTTTCAGGAGGGTCCTGAACATAAAGTAAAATCCCATTTTTCCGGAGGGTCATGAACAGAAAGTAAAGTCCCATTTTTCAGGAGGGTCCTGAACAGAAAGTTAAGTCCCATTTTTCAGGAGGGTCCTGAACAGAAAGTAAATTCCCATTTTTCAGGAGGGTCCTGAACATAAAGTAAAATCCTATTTTTCAGGAGGGTCCTGAACAGAAAGTAAAATCCCATTTTTCAGGAGGGTCCTGAACAGAAAGTAAAGTCCCATTTTTCAGGAGGGTCCTGAACAGAAAGTAAAGTCCCATTTTTCAGGAGGGTCCTGAACATAATGTAAAATCCCATTTTTCAGGAGGGTCCTGAACATAAGGTAAAATCCCATTTTTCAGGAGGGTCCTGAACAGAAAGTAAAATCCTATTTTTCAGGAGGGTCCTGAACAGAAAGTAAAGTCCCATTTTTCAGGAGTGTCCTGAACAGAAAGTAAAGTCCCATTTTTCAGGAGGGTCCTGAACATAATGTAAAATCCCATTTTTCACGAGGGTGCTGAACAGAAAGTAAAGTCCCATTTTTCAGGAGGGTCCTGAACATAAAGTAAGATCCCATTTTTCAGGAGGGTCCTGAACAGAAAGTAAAATCCCATTTTTCAGGAGGTTCCTGAACAGAGTAAAATCCCATTTTTCAGGAGGGTCCTGAACATAAAGTAAAATCCCATTTTTCAGGAGGGTCCTGAAAAGAAAGTAAAATCCCATTTTTCAGGAGGGTCCTGAACATAAAGTAAAGTCCCATTTTTCAGGAGGGTCCTGAACAGAAAGTAAAATCCCATTTTTTAGGAGGGTCCTGAACAGAAAGTAAACTCCCATTTTTCAGGAGGGTCCTGAACAGAAAGTAAACTCCCATTTTTCAGGAGGGTCCTGAACAGAAAGTAAACTCCCATTTTTCAGGAGGGTCCTGAACAGAAAGTAAAGTATCATTTTTTAGGAGGGTCCTTAACATAAAGTAAAGTCCCATTTTTCAGGAGGGTCCTGAACATAAAGTAAAATCCCATTTTTCAGGAGGGTCCTGAACAGAAAGTAAAATCCCATTTTTTAGGAGGGTCCTGAACAGAAAGTAAATTCCCATTTTTCAAGAGGGTCCTGAGCAGAAAGTAAAGTCCCATTTTTCAGGAGGGTCCTGAACAGAAAGTAAAATCCCATTTTTCAGGAGGGTCCTGAACATAAAGTAAAATCCCATTTTTCAGGAGTGTCCTGAACAGAAAGCAAATTCCAATTTTTCAGGAGGGTCCTGAACATAAAGTAAAATCCCATTTTTCAGGAGGGTCCTGAACAGAAAGTAAAATCCCATTTTTCAGGAGGGTCCTGAACAGAAAGTAAAGTCCCATTTTTCAGGAGGGTCCTGAACAGAAAGTAAAATCCCATTTTTCAGGAGGGTCCTGAACAGAAAGTAAAATCCCATTTTTCAGGAGGGTCCTGATCCCATTTTTCAGGAGGGTCCTGAGCATAAAGTAAAGTCCCATTTTTCAGGAGGGTCCTGAACATAAAGTAAAATCCCATTTTTCAGGAGGGTCCTGAACAGAAAGTAAAATCCCATTTTTCAGGAGGGTCCTGAACAGAGTAAAATCCCATTTTTCAGGAGGGTCCTGAACATAAAGTAAAATCCCATTTTTCAGGAGGGTCCTGAACAGAAAGTAAAATCCCTTTTTTCAGGAGGGTCCTGAACAGAAAGTAAAGTCCCATTTTTCAGGAGGGTCCTGAACAGAAAGTAAAATCCCATTTTTCAGGAGGGTCCTGAACAGAAAGTAAACTCCCATTTTTCAGGAGGGTCCTGAACAGAAAGTAAAGTATCATTTTTTAGGAGGGTCCTGAACATAAAGTAAAGTCCCATTTTTCAGGAGGGTCCTGAACATAAAGTAAAATCCCATTTTTCAGGAGGGTCCTGAATAGAAAGTAAAATCCCATTTTTCAGGAGGGTCCTGAACAGAAAGTAAATTCCCATTTTTCAGTAGGGTCCTGAGCAGAAAGTAAAGTCCCATTTTTCAGGATGGTCCTGAACAGAAAGTAAAATCCCATTTTTCAGGAGGGTCCTGAACATAAAGTAAAATCCCATTTTTCAGGAGGGTCCTGAACAGAAAGCAAATTCCAATTTTCAGGAGGGTCCTGAACATAAAGTAAAATCCCATTTTTCAGGAGGGTCCTGAACAGAAAGTAAAATCCCATTTTTCAGGAGGGTCCTGAACAGAAAGTAAAGTCCCATTTTTCAGGAGGGTCCTGAACAGAAAGTAAAATCCCATTTTTCAAGAGGGTCCTGAACAGAAAGTAAAATCCCATTTTTCAGGAGTGTCCTGATCCCATTTTTCAGGAGGGTCCTGAACAGAAAGTAAAGTCCCATCTTTCAGGAGATCCTGAACAGAAAGTAAAGTCCCATTTTCAGGAGGGTCCTAAACAGAAAGTAAAGTCCCATTTTTCAGGAGGGTCCTGAAAGGAATGTAATATCCCATTTTTCAGGAGGGTGCTGAACAGAAAGTAAAGTCCCATTTTTCAGGAGGGTCCTGAACAGAAAGTAAAATCCCATTTTTCAGGAGGGTCCTGAACAGAAAGTAAAATCCCATTTTTCAGGAGGGTCCTGAACATAAAGTAAAGTCCCATTTTTCAGGAGGGTCCTGAACATAAAGTAAAATCCCATTTTTCAGGAGGGTCCTGAACAGAAAGTAAAATCCCATTTTTCAGGAGGGTCCTGAACAGAAAGTAAAATCCCATTTTTCAGGAGGGTCCTGAACAGAAAGTAAAGTCCCATTTTTCAGGAGGGTCCTGAACAGAAAGTAAAATCCCATTTTTCAAGAGGGTCCTGAACAGAAAGTAAACTCTCATTTTTCAGGAGGGTCCTGAACAGAAAGTAAAGTATCATTTTTTAGGAGGGTCCTGAACATAAAGTAAAGTCCCATTTTTCAGGAGGGTCCTGAACATAAAGAAAAATTCCATTTTTCAGGAGGGTCCTGAACAGAAAGTAAAATCCCATTTTTCAGGAGGGTCCTGAACAGAAAGTAAATTCCCATTTTTCAGGAGGGTCCTGAACAGAAAGTAAAATCCCATTTTTCAGGAGGGTCCTGAACATAAAGTAAAATCCCATTTTTCAGGAGTGTCCTGAACATAAAGTAAAGTCCCATTTTTTAGGAGGGTCCTGAACATAAAGTAAAATCCCATTTTTCAGGAGGGTCCGGAACAGAAAGTAAAATCCCATTTTTCAGGAGGGTCCTGAACAGAGTAAAATCCCATTTTTCAGGAGGGTCCTGAACATAAAGTAAAATCCCATTTTTCAGGAGGGTCCTGAACAGAAAGTAAAATCCCATTTTTCAGGAGGGTCCTGAACAGAAAGTAAAGTCCCATTTTTCAGGAGGGTCCTGAACAGAAAGTAAAATCCCATTTTTCAGGAGGGTCCTGAACAGAAAGTAAACTCCCATTTTTCAGGAGGGTCCTGAACAAAAAGTAAAGTATCATTTTTTAGGAGGGTCCTGAACATAAAGTAAAGTCCCATTTTTCAGGAGGGTCCTGAACATAAAGTAAAATCCCATTTTTCAGGAGGGTCCTGAACAGAAAGTAAAATCCCATTTTTCAGGAGGGACTTAACAGAAAGTAAATTCCCATTTTTCAGGAGGGTCCTGAGCAGAAAGTAAAGTCCCATTTTTCAGGAGGGTCCTGAACAGAAAGTAAAATCCCATTTTTCAGGAGGGTCCTGAACATAAAGTAAAATCCCATTTTTCAGGAGGGTCCTGAACAGAAAGCAAATTCCAATTTTTCAGGAGGGTCCTGAACATAAAGTAAAATCCCATTTTTCAGGAGGGTCCTGAACAGAAAGTAAAATCCCATTTTTCAGGAGGGTCCTGAACAAGAAAGTAAAGTCCCATTTTTCAGGAGGGTCCTGAACAGAAAGTAAAATCCCATTTTTCAGGAGGGTCCTGAACGGAAAGTAAAATCCCATTTTTCAGGAGGGTCCTGATCCCATTTTTCAGGAGGGTCCTGAACAGAAAGTAAATTCCCATTTTTCAGGAGGGTCCTGAGCAGAAAGTAAAGTCCCATTTTTCAGGAGGGTCCTGAACAAAAAGTAAAATCCCATTTTTCAGGAGGGTCCTGAACATAAAGTAAAATCCCATTTTTCAGGAGGGTCCTGAACAGAAAGCAAATTCCAATTTTTCAGGAGGGTCCTGAACATAAAGTAAAATCCCATTTTTTTCAGGAGGGTCCTGAACAGAAAGAAAAATCCCATTTTTCAGGAGGGTCCTGAGCAGAAAGTAAAGTCCCATTTTTCAGGATGGTCCTGAACAGAAAGTAAAATCCCATTTTTCAGGAGGGTCCTGAACATAAAGTAAAATCCCATTTTTCAGGAGGGTCCTGAACAGAAAGCAAATTCCAATTTTTCAGGAGGGTCCTGAACAGAAAGTAAAATCCCATTTTTCAGGAGGGTCCTGAACATAAAGTAAAATCCCATTTTTCAGGAGGGTCCTGAACAGAAAGTAAAATCCCATTTTTCAGGAGGGTCCTGAACAGAAAGTAAAGTCCCATTTTTCAGGAGGGTCCTGAACAGAAAGTAAAATCCCATTTTTCAGGAGGGTCCTGAACAGAAAGTAAACTCCCATTTTTCAGGAGGGTCCTGAACAAAAAGTAAAGTATCATTTTTTAGGAGGGTCCTGAACATAAAGTAAAGTCCCATTTTTCAGGAGGGTCCTGAACATAAAGTAAAATCCCATTTTTCAGGAGGGTCCTGAACAGAAAGTAAATTCCCATTTTTCAGGAGGGTCCTGAGCAGAAAGTAAAGTCCCATTTTTCAGGAGGGTCCTGAACAGAAAGTAAAATCCCATTTTTCAGGAGGGTCCTGAACATAAAGTAAAATCCCATTTTTCAGGAGGGTCCTGAACAGAAAGCAAATTCCAATTTTTCAGGAGGGTCCTGAACATAAAGTAAAATCCCATTTTTCAGGAGGGTCCTGAACAGAAAGTAAAATCCCATTTTTCAGGAGGGTCCTGAACAGAAAGTAAAGTCCCATTTTTCAGGAGGGTCCTGAACAGAAAGTAAAATCCCATTTTTCAGGAGGGTCCTGAACAGAAAGTAAAATCCCATTTTTCAAGAGGGTCCTGATCCCATTTTTCAGGAGGGTCCTGAACAGAAAGTAAATTCCCATTTTTCAGGAGGGTCCTGAGCAGAAAGTAAAGTCCCATTTTTCAGGAGGGTCCTGAACAAAAAGTAAAATCCCATTTTTCAGGAGGGTCCTGAACAGAAAGCAAATTCCAATTTTTCAGGAGGGTCCTGAACATAAAGTAAAATCCCATTTTTTTCAGGAGGGTCCTGAACAGAAAGTAAAATCCCATTTTTCAGGAGGGTCCTGAGCAGAAAGTAAAGTCCCATTTTTCAGGATGGTCCTGAACAGAAAGTAAAATCCCATTTTTCAGGAGGGTCCTGAACATAAAGTAAAATCCCATTTTTCAGGAGGGTCCTGAACAGAAAGCAAATTCCAATTTTTCAGGAGGGTCCTGAACAGAAAGTAAAATCCCATTTTTCAGGAGGGTCCTGAACATAAAGTAAAATCCCATTTTTCAGGAGGATCTTGAACAGAAAGTAAAGTCCCATTTTTCAGGAGGGTCCTGAACAGAAAGTAAAATCCCATTTTTCAGGAGGGTCCTGAACAGAAAGTAAAATCCCATTTTTCAGGAGGGTCCTGATCCCATTTTTCAGGAGGGTCCTGAACAGAAAATAAAGTCCCATCTTTCAGGAGGGTCCTGAACAGAAAGTAAAGTCCCATTTTTCAGGAGGGTCCTAAACAGAAAGTAAAGTCCCATTTTTCAGGAGGGTCCTGAACAGAAAGTAAAATCCCATTTTTCAGGAGTGTCCTGAACAGAAAGTAAAGTCCCATTTCTCAGGAGGGTCCTGAACATAAAGTAAAATCCCATTTTTCAGGAGGGTCCTGAACATAAATAAAATCCCATTTTTCAGGAGGGTCCTGAACAGAAAGTAAATTCCCATTTTTCAGGAGGGTCCTGAACATAAAGTAAAATCCCATTTTTCAGGAGGGTCCTGAACAGAAAGTAAAATGCCATTTTTCAGGAGGGTCCTGAACATAAAGTAAAATCCCATTTTTCAGGAGGGTCCTGAACAAAAAGTAAATTCCCATTTTTCAGGAGGGTCCTGAACATAAAGTAAAATCCCATTTTTCAGGAGGGTCCTGAACAGAAAGTAAAATCTCATTTTTCAGGAGGGTCCTGAACAGAAAGTAAAGTCCCATTTTTCAGGAGGGTCCAGAACAGAAAGTAAAATCCCATTTTTCAGGAGGGTCCTTAACAGAAAGTAAAGTCCCATTTTTCAGGAGGATCCTAACAGAAAGTAAAGTCTCATTTTTCGGGAGGGTCCTGAACAGAAAGTAAAGTCCCATTTTTCGGGAGGGTCCTGAACAGAAAGTAAAATCCCATTTTTCAGGAGGGTCCTGAGCAGAAAGTAAAGTCCCATTTTTCAGGAGGGTCCTGAACAGAAAGTAAAATCCCATTTTTCAGGAGGGTCCTGAACATAAAGTAAAATCTCATTTTTCAGGAGGGTCCTGAACAGAAAGCAAATTCCCATTTTTCAGGAGGGTCCTGAACATAAAGTAAAATCCCATTTTTCAGGAGGGTCCTGAACATAAAGTAAAATCCCATTTTTCAGGAGGGTCCTGAACATAAAGTAAAATCCCATTTTTCAGGAGGGTCCTGAACATAATGTAAAATCCCATTTTTCATTAGGGTCCTGAACAGAAAGTAAAATCCCATTTTTCAGGAGGGTCCTGAACAGAAAGTAAAGTCCCATTTTTCAGGAGGGTCCTGAACAGAAAGTAAAATCCCATTTTTCAGGAGGGTCCTGAACAGAAAGTAAAATCCCATTTTTCAGGAGGGTCCTGATCCCATTTTTCAGGAGGGTCCTGAACAGAAAGTAAAGTCCCATCTTTCAGGAGGATCCTGAACAGAAAGTAAAGTCCCATTTTTCAGGAGGGTCCTAAACAGAAAGTAAAGTCCCATTTTTCAGGAGGGTCCTGAACAGAAAGTAAAATCCCATTTTTCAGGAGAGTCCTGAACAGAATGTAAAGTCCCATTTTTCAGGAGGGTCCTGAACAGAAAGTAAAATCCCATTTTTCAGGAGGGTCCTGAACAGAAAGTAAAGTCCCATTTTTCAGGAGGGTCCTGAACAGAAAGTAAAATCCCATTTTTCAGGAGGGTCCTGAACATAAAGTAAAATCCCATTTTTCAGGAGGGTCCTGAACAGAAAGTAAAGTCCCATTTTTCAGGAGGGTCCTGAACATAAAGTAAAATTCCATTTTTCAGGAGGGTCCTGAACAGAAAGTAAAATCCCATTTTTCAGGAGGGTCCTGAACAGAAAGTAAATTCCCATTTTTCAGGAGGGTCCTGAACAGAAAGTAAAATCCCATTTTTCAGGAGGGTCCTGAACAGAAAGTAAAGTCCCATTTTTCGGGAGGGTCCTGAACAGAAAGTAAAATCCCATTTTTCAGGAGAGTCCTGAACAGAATGTAAAGTCCCATTTTTCAGGAGGGTCCTGAACAGAAAGTAAAATCCCATTTTTCAGGAGGGTCCTGAACAGAAAGTAAAGTCCCATTTTTCAGGAGGGTCCTGAACAGAAAGTAAAATCCCATTTTTCAGGAGGGTCCTGAACAGAAAGTAAAATCCCATTTTTCAGGAGGGTCCTGAACATAAAGTAAAATCCCATTTTTCAGGAGGGTCCTGAACAGAAAGTAAAGTCCCATTTTTCAGGAGGGTCCTGAACATAAAGTAAAATCCCATTTTTCAGGAGGGTCCTGAACAGAAAGTAAAATCCCATTTTTCAGGAGGGTCCTGAACATAAAGTAAAATCCCATTTTTCAGGAGGGTCCTGAACAGAAAGTAAATTCCCATTTTTCAGGAGGGTCCTGAACAGAAAGTAAAATCCCATTTTTCAGGAGGGTCCTGAACAGAAAGTAAAGTCCCATTTTTCGGGAGGGTCCTGAACAGAAAGTAAAGTCCCATTTTTCGGGAGGGTCCTGAACAGAAAGTAAAGTCCCATTTTTCGGGAGGGTCCGGAACAGAAAGTAAAATCTCATTTTTCAGGAGGGTCCTGAGCAGAAAGTAAAGTCCCATTTTTAGGAGGGTCCTGAACAGAAAGTAAAATCCCATTTTTCAGGAGGGTCCTGAACATAAAGTAAAATCCCATTTTTCAGGAGGGTCCTGAACAGAAAGCAAATTCCAATTTTTCAGGAGGGTCCTGAACAGAAAGTAAAATCCCATTTTTCAGGAGGGTCCTGAACATAAAGTAAAATCCCATTTTTCAGAAGGATCCTTAACAGAAAGTAAAGTCTCATTTTTCGGGAGGGTCCTGAACAGAAAGTAAAGTCCCATTTTTCGGGAGGGTCCTGAACAGAAAGTAAAATCCCATTTTTCAGGAGGGTCCTGAGCAGAAAGTAAAGTCCCATTTTTCAGGAGGGTCCTGAACAGAAAGTAAAATCCCATTTTTCAGGAGGGTCCTGAACATAAAGTAAAATCCCATTTTTCAGGAGGGTCCTGAACAGAAAGCAAATTCCCATTTTTCAGGAGGGTCCTGAACATAAAGTAAAATCCCATTTTTCAGGAGGGTCCTGAACATAAAGTAAAATCCAATTTTTCAGGAGGGTCCTGAACAGAAAGTAAAATCCCATTTTTCAGGAGGGTCCTGAACATAAAGTAAAATCCCATTTTTCAGGAGGATCCTGAACAGAAAGTAAAATCCCATTTTTCAGGAGGGTCCTGAACAGAAAGTAAAGTCCCATTTTTCAGGAGGGTCCTGAACAGAAAGTAAAATCCCATTTTTCAGGAGGGTCCTGAACAGAAAGTAAAATCTCATTTTTCAGGAGGGTCCTGATCCCATTTTTCAGGAGGGTCCTGAACAGAAAATAAAGTCCCATCTTTCAGGAGGGTCCTGAACAGAAAGTAAAGTCCCATTTTTCAGGAGGGTCCTGAACATAAATAAAATCCCATTTTTCAGGAGGGTCCTGAACAGAAAGTAAATTCCCATTTTTCAGGAGGGTCCTGAACATAAAGTAAAATCCCATTTTTCAGGAGGGTCCTGAACAGAAAGTAAAATGCCATTTTTCAGGAGGGTCCTGAACATAAAGTAAAATCCCATTTTTCAGGAGGGTCCTGAACAGAAAGTAAAATCCCATTTTTCAGGAGGGTCCTGAACAGAAAGTAAAGTCCCATTTTTCAGGAGGGTCCTGAACAGAAAGTAAAATCCCATTTTTCAGGAGGGTCCTGAACAGAAAGTAAAATCCCATTTTTCAGGAGGGTCCTGATCCCATTTTTCAGGAGGGTCCTGAGCATAAAGTAAAGTCTCATTTTTCAGGAGGGTCCTGAACATAAAGTAAAATCCCATTTTTCAGGAGGGTCCTGAACAGAAAGTAAAATCCCATTTTTCAGGAGGGTCCTGAACAGAGTAAAATCCCATTTTTCAGGAGGGTCCTGAACATAAAGTAAAATCCCATTTTTCAGGAGGGTCCTGAACAGAAAGTAAAATCCCTTTTTTCAGGAGGGTCCTGAACAGAAAGTAAAGTCCCATTTTTCAGGAGGGTCCTGAACAGAAAGTAAAATCCCATTTTTCAGGAGGGTCCTGAACAGAAAGTAAACTCCCATTTTTCAGGAGGGTCCTGAACAGAAAGTAAAGTATCATTTTTTAGGAGGGTCCTGAACATAAAGTAAAGTCCCATTTTTCAGGAGGGTCCTGAACATAAAGTAAAATCCCATTTTTCAGGAGGGTCCTGAATAGAAGGTAAAATCCCATTTTTCAGGAGGGTCCTGAACAGAAAGTAAATTCCCATTTTTCAGTAGGGTCCTGAGCAGAAAGTAAAGTCCCATTTTTCAGGATGGTCCTGAACAGAAAGTAAAATCCCATTTTTCAGGAGGGTCCTGAACATAAAGTAAAATCCCATTTTTCAGGAGGGTCCTGAACAGAAAGCAAATTCCAATTTTTCAGGAGGGTCCTGGACATAAAGTAAAATCCCATTTTTCAGGAGGGTCCTGAACAGAAAGTAAAATCCCATTTTTCAGGAGGGTCCTCAACAGAAAGTAAAGTCCCATTTTTCAGGAGGGTCCTGAACAGAAAGTAAAATCCCATTTTTCAGGAGGGTTCTGAACAGAAAGTAAAATCCCATTTTTCAGGAGTGTCCTGATCCCATTTTTCAGGAGGGTCCTGAACAGAAAGTAAAGTCCCATCTTTCAGGAGATCCTGAACAGAAAGTAAAGTCCCATTTTCAGGAGGGTCCTAAACAGAAAGTAAAGTCCCTTTTTTCAGGAGGGTCCTGAACAGAATGTAAAATCCCATTTTTCAGGAGGGTGCTGAACAGAAAGTAAAGTCCCATTTTTCAGGAGGGTCCTGAACATAAAGTAAAATCCCATTTTTCAGGAGGGTCCTGAACAGAAAGTAAAATCCCATTTTTCAGGAGGGTCCTGAACATAAAGTAAAGTCCCATTTTTCAGGAGGGTCCTGAACATAAAGTAAAATCCCATTTTTCAGGAGGGTCCTGAACAGAAAGTAAAATCCCATTTTTCAGGAGGGTCCTGAACAGAAAGTAAAATCCCATTTTTCAGGAGGGTCCTGAACAGAAAGTAAAGTCCCATTTTTCAGGAGGGTCCTGAACAGAAAGTAAAATCCCATTTTTCAAGAGGGTCCTGAACAGAAAGTAAACTCTCATTTTTCAGGAGGGTCCTGAACAGAAAGTAAAGTATCATTTTTTAGGAGGGTCCTGAACATAAAGTAAAGTCCCATTTTTCAGGAGGGTCCTGAACATAAAGAAAAATTCCATTTTTCAGGAGGGTCCTGAACAGAAAGTAAAATCCCATTTTTCAGGAGGGTCCTGAACAGAAAGTAAATTCCCATTTTTCAGGAGGGTCCTGAACAGAAAGTAAAATCCCATTTTTCAGGAGGGTCCTGAACATAAAGTAAAATCCCATTTTTCAGGAGGGTCCTGAACATAAAGTAAAGTCCCATTTTTCAGGAGGGTCCTGAACATAAAGTAAAATCCCATTTTTCAGGAGGGTCCGGAACAGAAAGTAAAATCCCATTTTTCAGGAGGGTCCTGAACAGAGTAAAATCCCATTTTTCAGGAGGGTCCTGAACATAAAGTAAAATCCCATTTTTCAGGAGGGTCCTGAACAGAAAGTAAAATCCCATTTTTCAGGAGGGTCCTGAACAGAAAGTAAAATCCCATTTTTCAGGAGGGTCCTCAACAGAAAGTAAAGTCCCATTTTTCAGGAGGGTCCTGAACATAAAGTAAACTCCCATTTTTCAGGAGGGTCCTGAACAGAAAGTAAAGTATCATTTTTTAGGAGGGTCCTGAACATAAAGTAAAGTCCCATTTTTCAGGAGGGTCCTGAACATAAAGTAAAATCCCATTTTTCAGGAGGGTCCTGAATAGAAGGTAAAATCCCATTTTTCAGGAGGGTCCTGAACAGAAAGTAAATTCCCATTTTTCAGTAGGGTCCTGAGCAGAAAGTAAAGTCCCATTTTTCAGGATGGTCCTGAACAGAAAGTAAAATCCCATTTTTCAGGAGGGTCCTGAACATAAAGTAAAATCCCATTTTTCAGGAGGGTCCTGAACAGAAAGCAAATTCCAATTTTTCAGGAGGGTCCTGGACATAAAGTAAAATCCCATTTTTCAGGAGGGTCCTGAACAGAAAGTAAAATCCCATTTTTCAGGAGGGTCCTCAACAGAAAGTAAAGTCCCATTTTTCAGGAGGGTCCTGAACAGAAAGTAAAATCCCATTTTTCAGGAGGGTCCTGAACAGAAAGTAAAATCCCATTTTTCAGGAGTGTCCTGATCCCATTTTTCAGGAGGGTCCTGAACAGAAAGTAAAGTCCCATCTTTCAGGAGATCCTGAACAGAAAGTAAAGTCCCATTTTCAGGAGGGTCCTAAACAGAAAGTAAAGTCCCTTTTTTCAGGAGGGTCCTGAACAGAATGTAAAATCCCATTTTTCAGGAGGGTGCTGAACAGAAAGTAAAGTCCCATTTTTCAGGAGGGTCCTGAACATAAAGTAAAATCCCATTTTTCAGGAGGGTCCTGAACAGAAAGTAAAATCCCATTTTTCAGGAGGGTCCTGAACATAAAGTAAAGTCCCATTTTTCAGGAGGGTCCTGAACATAAAGTAAAATCCCATTTTTCAGGAGGGTCCTGAACAGAAAGTAAAATCCCATTTTTCAGGAGGGTCCTGAACAGAAAGTAAAATCCCATTTTTCAGGAGGGTCCTGAACAGAAAGTAAAGTCCCATTTTTCAGGAGGGTCCTGAACAGAAAGTAAAATCCCAT
Source organism: Capsicum pubescens (assembly GCA_030864215.1). Classification (NCBI taxonomy): domain Eukaryota; kingdom Viridiplantae; phylum Streptophyta; class Magnoliopsida; order Solanales; family Solanaceae; genus Capsicum; species Capsicum pubescens. The sequence goes on from CM061548.1 coordinate 415,890,643, forward strand.
TTTTCAAGAGGGTCCTGAACAGAAAGTAAACTCTCATTTTTCAGGAGGGTCCTGAACAGAAAGTAAAGTATCATTTTTTAGGAGGGTCCTGAACATAAAGTAAAGTCCCATTTTTCAGGAGGGTCCTGAACATAAAGAAAAATTCCATTTTTCAGGAGGGTCCTGAACAGAAAGTAAAATCCCATTTTTCAGGAGGGTCCTGAACAGAAAGTAAATTCCCATTTTTCAGGAGGGTCCTGAACAGAAAGTAAAATCCCATTTTTCAGGAGGGTCCTGAACATAAAGTAAAATCCCATTTTTCAGGAGGGTCCTGAACATAAAGTAAAGTCCCATTTTTCAGGAGGGTCCTGAACATAAAGTAAAATCCCATTTTTCAGGAGGGTCCGGAACAGAAAGTAAAATCCCATTTTTCAGGAGGGTCCTGAACAGAGTAAAATCCCATTTTTAAGGAGGGTCCTGAACATAAAGTAAAATCCCATTTTTCAGGAGGGTCCTGAACAGAAAGTAAAATCCCATTTTTCAGGAGGGTCCTGAACAGAAAGTAAAATCCCATTTTTCAGGAGGGTCCTCAACAGAAAGTAAAGTCCCATTTTTCAGGAGGGTCCTGAACATAAAGTAAAATCCCATTTTTCAGGAGGGTCCTGAACAGAAAGTAAAATCCCATTTTTCAGGAGTGTCCTGATCCCATTTTTCAGGAGGGTCCTGAACAGAAAGTAAAGTCCCATCTTTCAGGAGATCCTGAACAGAAAGTAAAGTCCCATTTTCAGGAGGGTCCTAAACAGAAAGTAAAGTCCCATTTTTCAGGAGGGTCCTGAACAGAATGTAAAATCCCATTTTTCAGGAGGGTGCTGAACAGAAAGTAAAGTCCCATTTTTCAGGAGGGTCCTGAACATTAAGTAAAATCCCATTTTTCAGGAGGGTCCTGAACAGAAAGTAAAATCCCATTTTTCAGGAGGGTCCTGAACATAAAGTAAAGTCCCATTTTTCAGGAGGGTCCTGAACATAAAGTAAAATCCCATTTTTCAGGAGGGTCCTGAACAGAAAGTAAAATCCCATTTTTCAGGAGGGTCCTGAACAGAAAGTAAAATCCCATTTTTCAGGAGGGTCCTGAACAGAAAGTAAAGTCCCATTTTTCAGGAGGGTCCTGAACAGAAAGTAAAATCCCATTTTTCAAGAGGGTCCTGAACAGAAAGTAAACTCTCATTTTTCAGGAGGGTCCTGAACAGAAAGTAAAGTATCATTTTTTAGGAGGGTCCTGAACATAAAGTAAAGTCCCATTTTTCAGGAGGGTCCTGAACATAAAGAAAAATTCCATTTTTCAGGAGGGTCCTGAACAGAAAGTAAAATCCCATTTTTCAGGAGGGTCCTGAACAGAAAGTAAATTCCCATTTTTCAGGAGGGTCCTGAACAGAAAGTAAAATCCAATTTTTCAGGAGGGTCCTGAACATAAAGTAAAATCCCATTTTTCAGGAGGGTCCTGAACATAAAGTAAAATCCCATTTTTCAGGAGGGTCCTGAATAGAAGGTAAAATCCCATTTTTCAGGAGGGTCCTGAACAGAAAGTAAATTCCCATTTTTCAGTAGGGTCCTGAGCAGAAAGTAAAGTCCCATTTTTCAGGATGGTCCTGAACAGAAAGTAAAATCCCATTTTTCAGGAGGGTCCTGAACATAAAGTAAAATCCCATTTTTCAGGAGGGTCCTGAACAGAAAGCAAATTCCAATTTTTCAGGAGGGTCCTGGACATAAAGTAAAATCCCATTTTTCAGGAGGGTCCTGAACAGAAAGTAAAATCCCATTTTTCAGGAGGGTCCTCAACAGAAAGTAAAGTCCCATTTTTCAGGAGGGTCCTGAACAGAAAGTAAAATCCCATTTTTCAGGAGGGTCCTGAACAGAAAGTAAAATCCCATTTTTCAGGAGTGTCCTGATCCCATTTTTCAGGAGGGTCCTGAACAGAAAGTAAAGTCCCATCTTTCAGGAGATCCTGAACAGAAAGTAAAGTCCCATTTTCAGGAGGGTCCTAAACAGAAAGTAAAGTCCCTTTTTTCAGGAGGGTCCTGAACAGAATGTAAAATCCCATTTTTCAGGAGGGTGCTGAACAGAAAGTAAAGTCCCATTTTTCAGGAGGGTCCTGAACATAAAGTAAAATCCCATTTTTCAGGAGGGTCCTGAACAGAAAGTAAAATCCCATTTTTCAGGAGGGTCCTGAACATAAAGTAAAGTCCCATTTTTCAGGAGGGTCCTGAACATAAAGTAAAATCCCATTTTTCAGGAGGGTCCTGAACAGAAAGTAAAATCCCATTTTTCAGGAGGGTCCGGAACAGAAAGTAAAATCCCATTTTTCAGGAGGGTCCTGAACAGAGTAAAATCCCATTTTTAAGGAGGGTCCTGAACATAAAGTAAAATCCCATTTTTCAGGAGGGTCCTGAACAGAAAGTAAAATCCCATTTTTCAGGAGGGTCCTGAACAGAAAGTAAAATCCCATTTTTCAGGAGGGTCCTCAACAGAAAGTAAAGTCCCATTTTTCAGGAGGGTCCTGAACATAAAGTAAAATCCCATTTTTCAGGAGGGTCCTGAACAGAAAGTAAAATCCCATTTTTCAGGAGTGTCCTGATCCCATTTTTCAGGAGGGTCCTGAACAGAAAGTAAAGTCCCATCTTTCAGGAGATCCTGAACAGAAAGTAAAGTCCCATTTTCAGGAGGGTCCTAAACAGAAAGTAAAGTCCCATTTTTCAGGAGGGTCCTGAACAGAATGTAAAATCCCATTTTTCAGGAGGGTGCTGAACAGAAAGTAAAGTCCCATTTTTCAGGAGGGTCCTGAACATTAAGTAAAATCCCATTTTTCAGGAGGGTCCTGAACAGAAAGTAAAATCCCATTTTTCAGGAGGGTCCTGAACATAAAGTAAAGTCCCATTTTTCAGGAGGGTCCTGAACATAAAGTAAAATCCCATTTTTCAGGAGGGTCCTGAACAGAAAGTAAAATCCCATTTTTCAGGAGGGTCCTGAACAGAAAGTAAAATCCCATTTTTCAGGAGGGTCCTGAACAGAAAGTAAAGTCCCATTTTTCAGGAGGGTCCTGAACAGAAAGTAAAATCCCATTTTTCAAGAGGGTCCTGAACAGAAAGTAAACTCTCATTTTTCAGGAGGGTCCTGAACAGAAAGTAAAGTATCATTTTTTAGGAGGGTCCTGAACATAAAGTAAAGTCCCATTTTTCAGGAGGGTCCTGAACATAAAGAAAAATTCCATTTTTCAGGAGGGTCCTGAACAGAAAGTAAAATCCCATTTTTCAGGAGGGTCCTGAACAGAAAGTAAATTCCCATTTTTCAGGAGGGTCCTGAACAGAAAGTAAAATCCAATTTTTCAGGAGGGTCCTGAACATAAAGTAAAATCCCATTTTTCAGGAGGGTCCTGAACATAAAGTAAAATCCCATTTTTCAGGAGGGTCCTGAATAGAAGGTAAAATCCCATTTTTCAGGAGGGTCCTGAACAGAAAGTAAATTCCCATTTTTCAGTAGGGTCCTGAGCAGAAAGTAAAGTCCCATTTTTCAGGATGGTCCTGAACAGAAAGTAAAATCCCATTTTTCAGGAGGGTCCTGAACATAAAGTAAAATCCCATTTTTCAGGAGGGTCCTGAACAGAAAGCAAATTCCAATTTTTCAGGAGGGTCCTGGACATAAAGTAAAATCCCATTTTTCAGGAGGGTCCTGAACAGAAAGTAAAATCCCATTTTTCAGGAGGGTCCTCAACAGAAAGTAAAGTCCCATTTTTCAGGAGGGTCCTGAACAGAAAGTAAAATCCCATTTTTCAGGAGGGTCCTGAACAGAAAGTAAAATCCCATTTTTCAGGAGTGTCCTGATCCCATTTTTCAGGAGGGTCCTGAACAGAAAGTAAAGTCCCATCTTTCAGGAGATCCTGAACAGAAAGTAAAGTCCCATTTTCAGGAGGGTCCTAAACAGAAAGTAAAGTCCCTTTTTTCAGGAGGGTCCTGAACAGAATGTAAAATCCCATTTTTCAGGAGGGTGCTGAACAGAAAGTAAAGTCCCATTTTTCAGGAGGGTCCTGAACATAAAGTAAAATCCCATTTTTCAGGAGGGTCCTGAACAGAAAGTAAAATCCCATTTTTCAGGAGGGTCCTGAACATAAAGTAAAGTCCCATTTTTCAGGAGGGTCCTGAACATAAAGTAAAATCCCATTTTTCAGGAGGGTCCTGAACAGAAAGTAAAATCCCATTTTTCAGGAGGGTCCTGAACAGAAAGTAAAATCCCATTTTTCAGGAGGGTCCTGAACAGAAAGTAAAGTCCCATTTTTCAGGAGGGTCCTGAACAGAAAGTAAAATCCCATTTTTCAAGAGGGTCCTGAACAGAAAGTAAACTCTCATTTTTCAGGAGGGTCCTGAACAGAAAGTAAAGTATCATTTTTTAGGAGGGTCCTGAACATAAAGTAAAGTCCCATTTTTCAGGAGGGTCCTGAACATAAAGAAAAATTCCATTTTTCAGGAGGGTCCTGAACAGAAAGTAAAATCCCATTTTTCAGGAGGGTCCTGAACAGAAAGTAAATTCCCATTTTTCAGGAGGGTCCTGAACAGAAAGTAAAATCCCATTTTTCAGGAGGGTCCTGAACATAAAGTAAAATCCCATTTTTCAGGAGGGTCCTGAACATAAAGTAAAGTCCCATTTTTCAGGAGGGTCCTGAACATAAAGTAAAATCCCATTTTTCAGGAGGGTCCGGAACAGAAAGTAAAATCCCATTTTTCAGGAGGGTCCTGAACAGAGTAAAATCCCATTTTTCAGGAGGGTCCTGAACATAAAGTAAAATCCCATTTTTCAGGAGGGTCCTGAACAGAAAGTAAAATCCCATTTTTCAGGAGGGTCCTGAACAGAAAGTAAAATCCCATTTTTCAGGAGGGTCCTCAACAGAAAGTAAAGTCCCATTTTTCAGGAGGGTCCTGAACATAAAGTAAAATCCCATTTTTCAGGAGGGTCCTGAACAGAAAGTAAAATCCCATTTTTCAGGAGTGTCCTGATCCCATTTTTCAGGAGGGTCCTGAACAGAAAGTAAAGTCCCATCTTTCAGGAGATCCTGAACAGAAAGTAAAGTCCCATTTTCAGGAGGGTCCTAAACAGAAAGTAAAGTCCCATTTTTCAGGAGGGTCCTGAACAGAATGTAAAATCCCATTTTTCAGGAGGGTCCTGAACAGAAAGTAAATTCCCATTTTTCAGGAGGGTCCTGAACAGAAAGTAAAATCCAATTTTTCAGGAGGGTCCTGAACATAAAGTAAAATCCCATTTTTCAGGAGGGTCCTGAACATAAAGTAAAATCCCATTTTTCAGGAGGGTCCTGAATAGAAGGTAAAATCCCATTTTTCAGGAGGGTCCTGAACAGAAAGTAAATTCCCATTTTTCAGTAGGGTCCTGAGCAGAAAGTAAAGTCCCATTTTTCAGGATGGTCCTGAACAGAAAGTAAAATCCCATTTTTCAGGAGGGTCCTGAACATAAAGTAAAATCCCATTTTTCAGGAGGGTCCTGAACAGAAAGCAAATTCCAATTTTTCAGGAGGGTCCTGGACATAAAGTAAAATCCCATTTTTCAGGAGGGTCCTGAACAGAAAGTAAAATCCCATTTTTCAGGAGGGTCCTCAACAGAAAGTAAAGTCCCATTTTTCAGGAGGGTCCTGAACAGAAAGTAAAATCCCATTTTTCAGGAGGGTCCTGAACAGAAAGTAAAATCCCATTTTTCAGGAGTGTCCTGATCCCATTTTTCAGGAGGGTCCTGAACAGAAAGTAAAGTCCCATCTTTCAGGAGATCCTGAACAGAAAGTAAAGTCCCATTTTCAGGAGGGTCCTAAACAGAAAGTAAAGTCCCTTTTTTCAGGAGGGTCCTGAACAGAATGTAAAATCCCATTTTTCAGGAGGGTGCTGAACAGAAAGTAAAGTCCCATTTTTCAGGAGGGTCCTGAACATAAAGTAAAATCCCATTTTTCAGGAGGGTCCTGAACAGAAAGTAAAATCCCATTTTTCAGGAGGGTCCTGAACATAAAGTAAAATCCCATTTTTCAGGAGGGTCCTGAACAGAAAGTAAAATCCCATTTTTCAGGAGGGTCCTGAACAGAAAGTAAAATCCCATTTTTCAGGAGGGTCCTGAACAGAAAGTAAAGTCCCATTTTTCAGGAGGGTCCTGAACAGAAAGTAAAATCCCATTTTTCAAGAGGGTCCTGAACAGAAAGTAAACTCTCATTTTTCAGGAGGGTCCTGAACAGAAAGTAAAGTATCATTTTTTAGGAGGGTCCTGAACATAAAGTAAAGTCCCATTTTTCAGGAGGGTCCTGAACATAAAGAAAAATTCCATTTTTCAGGAGGGTCCTGAACAGAAAGTAAAATCCCATTTTTCAGGAGGGTCCTGAACAGAAAGTAAATTCCCATTTTTCAGGAGGGTCCTGAACAGAAAGTAAAATCCCATTTTTCAGGAGGGTCCTGAACATAAAGTAAAATCCCATTTTTCAGGAGGGTCCTGAACATAAAGTAAAGTCCCATTTTTCAGGAGGGTCCTGAACATAAAGTAAAATCCCATTTTTCAGGAGGGTCCGGAACAGAAAGTAAAATCCCATTTTTCAGGAGGGTCCTGAACAGAGTAAAATCCCATTTTTCAGGAGGGTCCTGAACATAAAGTAAAATCCCATTTTTCAGGAGGGTCCTGAACAGAAAGTAAAATCCCATTTTTCAGGAGGGTCCTGAACAGAAAGTAAAATCCCATTTTTCAGGAGGGTCCTCAACAGAAAGTAAAGTCCCATTTTTCAGGAGGGTCCTGAACATAAAGTAAAATCCCATTTTTCAGGAGGGTCCTGAACAGAAAGTAAAATCCCATTTTTCAGGAGTGTCCTGATCCCATTTTTCAGGAGGGTCCTGAACAGAAAGTAAAGTCCCATCTTTCAGGAGATCCTGAACAGAAAGTAAAGTCCCATTTTCAGGAGGGTCCTAAACAGAAAGTAAAGTCCCATTTTTCAGGAGGGTCCTGAACAGAATGTAAAATCCCATTTTTCAGGAGGGTGCTGAACAGAAAGTAAAGTCCCATTTTTCAGGAGGGTCCTGAACATAAAGTAAAATCCCATTTTTCAGGAGGGTCCTGAACAGAAAGTAAAATCCTATTTTTCAGGAGGGTCCTGAACATAAAGTAAAGTCCCATTTTTCAGGAGGGTCCTGAACATAAAGTAAAATCCCATTTTTCAGGAGGGTCCTGAACAGAAAGTAAAATCCCATTTTTCAGGAGGGTCCTGAACAGAAAGTAAAGTCCCATTTTTCAGGAGGGTCCTGAACAGAAAGTAAAATCCCATTTTTCAAGAGGGTCCTGAACAGAAAGTAAACTCTCATTTTTCAGGAGGGTCCTGAACAGAAAGTAAAGTATCATTTTTTAGGAGGGTCCTGAACATAAAGTAAAGTCCCATTTTTCAGGAGGGTCCTGAACATAAAGAAAAATTCCATTTTTCAGGAGGGTCCTGAACAGAAAGTAAAATCCCATTTTTCAGGAGGGTCCTGAACAGAAAGTAAATTCCCATTTTTCAGGAGGGTCCTGAACAGAAAGTAAAATCCAATTTTTCAGGAGGGTCCTGAACATAAAGTAAAATCCCATTTTTCAGGAGGGTCCTGAACATAAAGTAAAATCCCATTTTTCAGGAGGGTCCTGAATAGAAGGTAAAATCCCATTTTTCAGGTGGGTCCTGAACAGAAAGTAAATTCCCATTTTTCAGTAGGGTCCTGAGCAGAAAGTAAAGTCCCATTTTTCAGGATGGTCCTGAACAGAAAGTAAAATCCCATTTTTCAGGAGGGTCCTGAACATAAAGTAAAATCCCATTTTTCAGGAGGGTCCTGAACAGAAAGCAAATTCCAATTTTTCAGGAGGGTCCTGGACATAAAGTAAAATCCCATTTTTCAGGAGGGTCCTGAACAGAAAGTAAAATCCCATTTTTCAGGAGGGTCCTCAACAGAAAGTAAAGTCCCATTTTTCAGGAGGGTCCTGAACAGAAAGTAAAATCCCATTTTTCAGGAGGGTCCTGAACAGAAAGTAAAATCCCATTTTTCAGGAGTGTCCTGATCCCATTTTTCAGGAGGGTCCTGAACAGAAAGTAAAGTCCCATCTTTCAGGAGATCCTGAACAGAAAGTAAAGTCCCATTTTCAGGAGGGTCCTAAACAGAAAGTAAAGTCCCTTTTTTCAGGAGGGTCCTGAACAGAATGTAAAATCCCATTTTTCAGGATGGTGCTGAACAGAAAGTAAAGTCCCATTTTTCAGGAGGGTCCTGAACATAAAGTAAAATCCCATTTTTCAGGAGGGTCCTGAACAGAAAGTAAAATCCCATTTTTCAGGAGGGTCCTGAACATAAAGTAAAGTCCCATTTTTCAGGAGGGTCCTGAACATAAAGTAAAATCCCATTTTTCAGGAGGGTCCTGAACAGAAAGTAAAATCCCATTTTTCAGGAGGGTCCTGAACAGAAAGTAAAATCCCATTTTTCAGGAGGGTCCTGAACAGAAAGTAAAGTCCCATTTTTCAGGAGGGTCCTGAACAGAAAGTAAAATCCCATTTTTCAAGAGGGTCCTGAACAGAAAGTAAACTCTCATTTTTCAGGAGGGTCCTGAACAGAAAGTAAAGTATCATTTTTTAGGAGGGTCCTGAACATAAAGTAAAGTCCCATTTTTCAGGAGGGTCCTGAACATAAAGAAAAATTCCATTTTTCAGGAGGGTCCTGAACAGAAAGTAAAATCCCATTTTTCAGGAGGGTCCTGAACAGAAAGTAAATTCCCATTTTTCAGGAGGGTCCTGAACAGAAAGTAAAATCCCATTTTTCAGGAGGGTCCTGAACATAAAGTAAAATCCCATTTTTCAGGAGGGTCCTGAACATAAAGTAAAGTCCCATTTTTCAGGAGGGTCCTGAACATAAAGTAAAATCCCATTTTTCAGGAGGGTCCGGAACAGAAAGTAAAATCCCATTTTTCAGGAGGGTCCTGAACAGAGTAAAATCCCATTTTTCAGGAGGGTCCTGAACATAAAGTAAAATCCCATTTTTCAGGAGGGTCCTGAACAGAAAGTAAAATCCCATTTTTCAGGAGGGTTCTGAACAGAAAGTAAAATCCCATTTTTCAGGAGGGTCCTCAACAGAAAGTAAAGTCCCATTTTTCAGGAGGGTCCTGAACATAAAGTAAAATCCCATTTTTCAGGAGGGTCCTGAACAGAAAGTAAAATCCCATTTTTCAGGAGTGTCCTGATCCCATTTTTCAGGAGGGTCCTGAACAGAAAGTAAAGTCCCATCTTCAGGAGATCCTGAACAGAAAGTAAAGTCCCATTTTCAGGAGGGTCCTAAACAGAAAGTAAAGTCCCATTTTTCAGGAGGGTCCTGAACAGAATGTAAAATCCCATTTTTCAGGAGGGTGCTGAACAGAAAGTAAAGTCCCATTTTTCAGGAGGGTCCTGAACATAAAGTAAAATCCCATTTTTCAGGAGGGTCCTGAACAGAAAGTAAAATCCCATTTTTCAGGAGGGTCCTGAACATAAAGTAAAGTCCCATTTTTCAGGAGGGTCCTGAACATAAAGTAAAATCCCATTTTTCAGGAGGGTCCTGAACAGAAAGTAAAATCCCATTTTTCAGGAGGGTCCTGAACAGAAAGTAAAATCCCATTTTTCAGGAGGGTCCTGAACAGAAAGTAAAGTCCCATTTTTCAGGAGGGTCCTGAACAGAAAGTAAAATCCCATTTTTCAAGAGGGTCCTGAACAGAAAGTAAACTCTCATTTTTCAGGAGGGTCCTGAACAGAAAGTAAAGTATCATTTTTTAGGAGGGTCCTGAACATAAAGTAAAGTCCCATTTTTCAGGAGGGTCCTGAACATAAAGAAAAATTCCATTTTTCAGGAGGGTCCTGAACAGAAAGTAAAATCCCATTTTTCAGGAGGGTCCTGAACAGAAAGTAAATTCCCATTTTTCAGGAGGGTCCTGAACAGAAAGTAAAATCCAATTTTTCAGGAGGGTCCTGAACATAAAGTAAAATCCCATTTTTCAGGAGGGTCCTGAACATAAAGTAAAGTCCCATTTTTCAGGAGGGTCCTGAACATAAAGTAAAATCCCATTTTTCAGGAGGGTCCGGAATAGAAGGTAAAATCCCATTTTTCAGGAGGGTCCTGAACAGAAAGTAAATTCCCATTTTTCAGTAGGGTCCTGAGCAGAAAGTAAAGTCCCATTTTTCAGGATGGTCCTGAACAGAAAGTAAAATCCCATTTTTCAGGAGGGTCCTGAACATAAAGTAAAATCCCATTTTTCAGGAGGGTCCTGAACAGAAAGCAAATTCCAATTTTTCAGGAGGGTCCTGGACATAAAGTAAAATCCCATTTTTCAGGAGGGTCCTGAACAGAAAGTAAAATCCCATTTTTCAGGAGGGTCCTCAACAGAAAGTAAAGTCCCATTTTTCAGGAGGGTCCTGAACAGAAAGTAAAATCCCATTTTTCAGGAGGGTCCTGAACAGAAAGTAAAATCCCATTTTTCAGGAGTGTCCTGATCCCATTTTTCAGGAGGGTCCTGAACAGAAAGTAAAGTCCCATCTTTCAGGAGATCCTGAACAGAAAGTAAAGTCCCATTTTCAGGAGGGTCCTAAACAGAAAGTAAAGTCCCTTTTTTCAGGAGGGTCCTGAACAGAATGTAAAATCCCATTTTTCAGGAGGGTGCTGAACAGAAAGTAAAGTCCCATTTTTCAGGAGGGTCCTGAACATAAAGTAAAATCCCATTTTTCAGGAGGGTCCTGAACAGAAAGTAAAATCCCATTTTTCAGGAGGGTCCTGAACATAAAGTAAAGTCCTATTTTTCAGGAGGGTCCTGAACATAAAGTAAAATCCCATTTTTCAGGAGGGTCCTGAACAGAAAGTAAAATCCCATTTTTCAGGAGGGTCCTGAACAGAAAGTAAAATCCCATTTTTCAGGAGGGTCCTGAACAGAAAGTAAAGTCCCATTTTTCAGGAGGGTCCTGAACAGAAAGTAAAATCCCATTTTTCAAGAGGGTCCTGAACAGAAAGTAAACTCTCATTTTTCAGGAGGGTCCTGAACAGAAAGTAAAGTATCATTTTTTAGGAGGGTCCTGAACATAAAGTAAAGTCCCATTTTTCAGGAGGGTCCTGAACATAAAGAAAAATTCCATTTTTCAGGAGGGTCCTGAACAGAAAGTAAAATCCCATTTTTCAGGAGGGTCCTGAACAGAAAGTAAATTCCCATTTTTCAGGAGGGTCCTGAACAGAAAGTAAAATCCCATTTTTCAGGAGGGTCCTGAACATAAAGTAAAATCCCATTTTTTAGGAGGGTCCTGAACATAAAGTAAAGTCCCATTTTTCAGGAGGGTCCTGAACATAAAGTAAAATCCCATTTTTCAGGAGGGTCCGGAACAGAAAGTAAAATCCCATTTTTCAGGAGGGTCCTGAACAGAGTAAAATCCCATTTTTCAGGAGGGTCCTGAACATAAAGTAAAATCCCATTTTTCAGGAGGGTCCTGAACAGAAAGTAAAATCCCATTTTTCAGGAGGGTCCTGAACAGAAAGTAAAATCCCATTTTTCAGGAGGGTCCTCAACAGAAAGTAAAGTCCCATTTTTCAGGAGGGTCCTGAACATAAAGTAAAATCCCATTTTTCAGGAGGGTCCTGAACAGAAAGTAAAATCCCATTTTTCAGGAGTGTCCTGATCCCATTTTTCAGGAGGGTCCTGAACAGAAAGTAAAGTCCCATCTTCAGGAGATCCTGAACAGAAAGTAAAGTCCCATTTTCAGGAGGGTCCTAAACAGAAAGTAAAGTCCCATTTTTCAGGAGGGTCCTGAACAGAATGTAAAATCCCATTTTTCAGGAGGGTGCTGAACAGAAAGTAAAGTCCCATTTTTCAGGAGGGTCCTGAACATAAAGTAAAATCCCATTTTTCAGGAGGGTCCTGAACAGAAAGTAAAATCCCATTTTTCAGGAGGGTCCTGAACATAAAGTAAAGTCCCATTTTTCAGGAGGGTCCTGAACATAAAGTAAAATCCCATTATTCAGGAGGGTCCTGAACAGAAAGTAAAATCCCATTTTTCAGGAGGGTCCTGAACAGAAAGTAAAATCCCATTTTTCAGGAGGGTCCTGAACAGAAAGTAAAGTCCCATTTTTCAGGAGGGTCCTGAACAGAAAGTAAAATCCCATTTTTCAAGAGGGTCCTGAACAGAAAGTAAACTCTCATTTTTCAGGAGGGTCCTGAACAGAAAGTAAAGTATCATTTTTTAGGAGGGTCCTGAACATAAAGTAAAGTCCCATTTTTCAGGAGGGTCCTGAACATAAAGAAAAATTCCATTTTTCAGGAGGGTCCTGAACAGAAAGTAAAATCCCATTTTTCAGGAGGGTCCTGAACAGAAAGTAAATTCCCATTTTTCAGGAGGGTCCTGAACAGAAAGTAAAATCCAATTTTTCAGGAGGGTCCTGAACATAAAGTAAAATCCCATTTTTCAGGAGGGTCCTGAACATAAAGTAAAGTCCCATTTTTCAGGAGGGTCCTGAACATAAAGTAAAATCCCATTTTTCAGGAGGGTCCGGAACAGAAAGTAAAATCCCATTTTTCAGGAGGGTCCTGAACAGAGTAAAATCCCATTTTTCAGGAGGGTCCTGAACATAAAGTAAAATCCCATTTTTCAGGAGGGTCCTGAACAGAAAGTAAAATCCCATTTTTCAGGAGGGTCCTGAACAGAAAGTAAAGTCCCATTTTTCAGGAGGGTCCTGAACAGAAAGTAAAATCCCATTTTTCAGGAGGGTCCTGAACAGAAAGTAAACTCCCATTTTTCAGGAGGGTCCTGAACAGAAAGTAAAGTATCATTTTTTAGGAGGGTCCTGAACATAAAGTAAAGTCCCATTTTTCAGGAGGGTCCTGAACATAAAGTAAAATCCCATTTTTCAGGAGGGTCCTGAACAGAAAGTAAAATCCCATTTTTCAGGAGGGTCCTGAACAGAAAGTAAATTCCCATTTTTCCGGAGGGTCCTGAGCAGAAAGTAAAGTCCCATTTTTCAGGAGGGTCCTGAACAGAAAGTAAAATCCCATTTTTCAGGAGGGTCCTGAACATAAAGTAAAATCCCATTTTTCAGGAGGGTCCTGAACAGAAAGCAAATTCCAATTTTTCAGGAGGGTCCTGAACATAAAGTAAAATCCCATTTTTCAGGAGGGTCCTGAACAGAAAGTAAAGTCCCATTTTTCAGGAGGGTCCTGAACATAAAGTAAAATCCCATTTTTCAGGAGGGTCCTGAACAGAAAGTAAAATCCCATTTTTCAGGAGGGTCCTGAACAGAAAGTAAAATCCCATTTTTCAGGAGGGTCCTGATCCCATTTTTCAGGAGGGTCCTGAACAGAAAGTAAATTCCCATTTTTCAGGAGGGTCCTGAGCAGAAAGTAAAGTCCCATTTTTCAGGAGGGTCCTGAACAAAAAGTAAAATCCCATTTTTCAGGAGGGTCCTGAACATAAAGTAAAATCCCATTTTTCAGGAGTGTCCTGAACAGAAAGCAAATTCCAATTTTTCAGGAGGGTCCTGAACATAAAGTAAAATCCTATTTTTTTCAGGAGGGTCCTGAACAGAAAGTAAAATCCCATTTTTCAGGAGGGTCCTGAGCAGAAAGTAAAGTCCCATTTTTCAGGATGGTCCTGAACAGAAAGTAAAATCCCATTTTTCAGGAGGGTCCTGAACATAAAGTAAAATCCCATTTTTCAGGAGGGTCCTGAACAGAAAGCAAATTCCAATTTTTCAGGAGGGTCCTGAACAGAAAGTAAAATCCCATTTTTAAGGAGGGTCCTGAACATAAAGTAAAATCCCATTTTTCAGGAGGATCTTGAACAGAATGTAAAATCCCATTTTTCAGGAGGGTCCTGAACAGAAAGTAAAGACCCATTTTTCAGGAGGGTCCTGAACAGAAAGTAAAATCCCATTTTTCAGGAGGGTCCTGAACAGAAAGTAAAATCCCATTTTTCAGGAGGGTCCTGATCCCATTTTTCAGGAGGGTCCTGCACAGAAAATAAAGTCCCATCTTTCAGGATGGTCCTGAACAGAAAGTAAAGTCCCATTTTTCAGGAGGGTCCTAAACAGAAAGTAAAGTCCCATTTTTCAGGAGGGTCCTGAACAGAAAGTAAAATCCCATTTTTCAGGAGTGTCCTGAACAGAAAGTAAAGTCCCATTTTTCAGGAGGGTCCTGAACATAAAGTAAAATCCCATTTTTCAGGAGGGTCCTGAACATAAATAAAATCCCATTATTCAGGAGGGTCCTGAACAGAAAGTAAATTCCCATTTTTCAGGAGGGTCCTGAACATAAAGTAAAATCCCATTTTTCAGGAGGGTCCTGAACAGAAAGTAAAATGCCATTTTTCAGGAGGGTCCTGAACATAAAGTAAAATCCCATTTTTCAGGAGGGTCCTGAACAAAAAGTAAAATCCCATTTTTCAGGAGGGTCCTGATCCCATTTTTCAGGAGGGTCCTGCACAGAAAATAAAGTCCCATCTTTCAGGATGGTCCTGAACAGAAAGTAAAGTCCCATTTTTCAGGAGGGTCCTAAACAGAAAGTAAAGTCCCATTTTTCAGGAGGGTCCTGAACAGAAAGTAAAATCCCATTTTTCAGGAGTGTCCTGAACAGAAAGTAAAGTCCCATTTTTCAGGAGGGTCCTGAACATAAAGTAAAATCCCATTTTTCAGGAGGGTCCTGAACATAAATAAAATCCCATTATTCAGAAGGGTCCTGAACAGAAAGTAAATTCCCATTTTTCAGGAGGGTCCTGAACATAAAGTAAAATCCCATTTTTCAGGAGGGTCCTGAACAGAAAGTAAAATGCCATTTTTCAGGAGGGTCCTGAACATAAAGTAAAATCCCATTTTTCAGGAGGGTCCTGAACAAAAAGTAAAATCCCATTTTTCAGGAGGGTCCTGAACATAAAGTAAAATCCCATTTTTCAGGAGGGTCCTGAACAGAAAGTAAAATCTCATTTTTCAGGAGGGTCCTGAAGAGAAAGTAAAGTCCCATTTTTCAGGAGGGTCCAGAACAGAAAGTAAAATCCCATTTTTCAGGAGGGTCCTGAACAGAAAGTAAAGTCCCATTTTTCAGGAAGATCCTTAACAGAAAGTAAAGTCTCATTTTTCGGGAGGGTCCTGAACAGAAAGTAAAGTCCCATTTTTCGGGAGGGTCCTGAACAGAAAGTAAAATCCCATTTTTCAGGAGGGTCCTGAGCAGAAAGTAAAGTCCCATTTTTCAGGAGGGTCCTGAACAGAAAGTAAAATCCCATTTTTCAGGAGGGTCCTGAACATAAAGTAAAATCTCATTTTTCAGGAGGGTCCTGAACAGAAAGCAAATTCCCATTTTTCAGGAGGGTCCTGAACATAAAGTAAAATCCCATTTTTCAGGAGGGTCCTGAACATAAAGTAAAATCCCATTTTTCAGGAGGGTCCTGAACATAAAGTAAAATCCCATTTTTCAGGAGGGTCCTGAACATAATGTAAAATCCCATTTTTCATTAGGGTCCTGAACAGAAAGTAAAATCCCATTTTTCAGGAGGGTCCTGAACAGAAAGTAAAGTCCCATTTTTCAGGAGGGTCCTGAACAGAAAGTAAAGTCCCATTTTTCAGGAGGGTCCTAAACAGAAAGTAAAGCCCCATTTTTCAGGAGGGTCCTGAACAGAAAGTAAAATCCCATTTTTCAGGAGTGTCCTGAACAGAAAGTAAAGTCCCATTTTTCAGGAGGGTCCTGAACATAAAGTAAAATCCCATTTTTCAGGAGGGTCCTGAACATAAATAAAATCCCATTATTCAGGAGGGTCCTGAACAGAAAGTAAATTCCCATTTTTCAGGAGGGTCCTGAACATAAAGTAAAATCCCATTTTTCAGGAGGGTCCTGAACAGAAAGTAAAATGCCATTTTTCAGGAGGGTCCTGAACATAAAGTAAAATCCCATTTTTCAGGAGGGTCCTGAACAAAAAGTAAAATCCCATTTTTCAGGAGGGTCCTGATCCCATTTTTCAGGAGGGTCCTGCACAGAAAATAAAGTCCCATCTTTCAGGATGGTCCTGAACAGAAAGTAAAGTCCCATTTTTCAGGAGGGTCCTAAACAGAAAGTAAAGTCCCATTTTTCAGGAGGGTCCTGAACAGAAAGTAAAATCCCATTTTTCAGGAGTGTCCTGAACAGAAAGTAAAGTCCCATTTTTCAGGAGGGTCCTGAACATAAAGTAAAATCCCATTTTTCAGGAGGGTCCTGAACATAAATAAAATCCCATTATTCAGGAGGGTCCTGAACAGAAAGTAAATTCCCATTTTTCAGGAGGGTCCTGAACATAAAGTAAAATCCCATTTTTCAGGAGGGTCCTGAACAGAAAGTAAAATGCCATTTTTCAGGAGGGTCCTGAACATAAAGTAAAATCCCATTTTTCAGGAGGGTCCTGAACAAAAAGTAAAATCCCATTTTTCAGGAGGGTCCTGAACATAAAGTAAAATCCCATTTTTCAGGAGGGTCCTGAACAGAAAGTAAAATCTCATTTTTCAGGAGGGTCCTGAAGAGAAAGTAAAGTCCCATTTTTCAGGAGGGTCCAGAACAGAAAGTAAAATCCCATTTTTCAGGAGGGTCCTGAACAGAAAGTAAAGTCCCATTTTTCAGGAAGATCCTTAACAGAAAGTAAAGTCTCATTTTTCGGGAGGGTCCTGAACAGAAAGTAAAGTCCCATTTTTCGGGAGGGTCCTGAACAGAAAGTAAAATCCCATTTTTCAGGAGGGTCCTGAGCAGAAAGTAAAGTCCCATTTTTTAGGAGGGTCCTGAACAGAAAGTAAAATCCCATTTTTCAGGAGGGTCCTGAACATAAAGTAAAATCTCATTTTTCAGGAGGGTCCTGAACAGAAAGCAAATTCCCATTTTTCAGGAGGGTCCTGAACATAAAGTAAAATCCCATTTTTCAGGAGGGTCCTGAACATAAAGTAAAATCCCATTTTTCAGGAGGGTCCTGAACATAAAGTAAAATCCCATTTTTCAGGAGGGTCCTGAACATAATGTAAAATCCCATTTTTCATTAGGGTCCTGAACAGAAAGTAAAATCCCATTTTTCAGGAGGGTCCTGAACAGAAAGTAAAGTCCCATTTTTCAGGAGGGTCCTGAACAGAAAGTAAAATCCCATTTTTCAGGAGGGTCCTGAACAGAAAGTAAAATCCCATTTTTCAGGAGGGTCCTGATCCCATTTTTCAGGAGGGTCCTGAACAGAAAGTAAAGTCCCATCTTTCAGGAGGGTCCTGAACAGAAAGTAAAGTCCCATTTTTCAGGAGGGTCCTGAACAGAAAGTAAAGTCCCATTTTTCAGGAGGGTCTTGAACAGAAAGTAAAATCCCATTTTTCAGGAGTGTCCTGAACAGAAAGTAAAGTCCCATTTTTCAGGAGGGTCCTGAACATAAAGTAAAATCCCATTTTTCAGGAGGGTCCTGAACATAAATAAAATCCCATTTTTCAGGAGGGTCCTGAACAGAAAGTAAATTCCCATTTTTCAGGAGGGTCCTGAACATAAAGTAAAATCCCATTTTTCAGGAGGGTCCTGAACAGAAAGTAAAATGCCATTTTTCAGGAGGGTCCTGAACATAAAGTAAAATCCCATTTTTCAGGAGGGTCCTGAACAGAAAGTAAAATCCCATTTTTCAGGAGGGTCCTGAACAGAAAGTAAAGTCCCATTTTTCAGGAGGGTCCTGAACAGAAAGTAAAATCCCATTTTTCAGGAGGGTCCTGAACAGAAAGTAAAATCCCATTTTTCAGGAGGGTCCTGATCCCTTTTTTCAGGAGGGTCCTGAGCATAAAGTAAAGTCTCATTTTTCAGGAGGGTCCTGAACATAAAGTAAAATCCCATTTTTCAGGAGGGTCCTGAACAGAAAGTAAAATCCCATTTTTCAGGAGGGTCCTGAACAGAGTAAAATCCCATTTTTCAGGAGGGTCCTGAACATAAAGTAAAATCCCATTTTTCAGGAGGGTCCTGAACAGAAAGTAAAATCCCTTTTTTCAAGAGGGTCCTGAACAGAAAGTAAAGTCCCATTTTTCAGGAGGGTCCTGAACAGAAAGTAAAATCCCATTTTTCAGGAGCGTCCTGAACAGAAAGTAAACTCCCATTTTTCAGGAGGGTCCTGAACAGAAAGTAAAGTATCATTTTTTAGGAGGGTCCTGAACATAAAGTAAAGTCCCATTTTTCAGGAGGGTCCTGAACATAAAGTAAAATCCCATTTTTCAGGAGGGTCCTGAATAGAAAGTAAAATCCCATTTTTCAGGAGGGTCCTGAACAGAAAGTAAATTCCCATTTTTCAGTAGGGTCCTGAGCAGAAAGTAAAGTCCCATTTTTCAGGATGGTCCTGAACAGAAAGTAAAATCCCATTTTTCAGGAGGGTCCTGAACATAAAGTAAAATCCCATTTTTCAGGAGGGTCCTGAACAGAAAGCAAATTCCAATTTTTCAGGAGGGTCCTGAACATAAAGTAAAATCCCATTTTTCATGAGGGTCCTGAACATAAAGTAAAATCCCATTTTTCAGGAGGGTCCTCAACAGAAAGTAAAGTCCCATTTTTCAGGAGGGTCCTGAACAGAAAGTAAAATCCCATTTTTCAGGAGGGTCCTGAACAGAAAGTAAAATCCCATTTTTCAGGAGTGTCCTGATCCCATTTTTCAGGAGGGTCCTGAACAGAAAGTAAAGTCCCATCTTTCAGGAGATCCTGAACAGAAAGTAAAGTCCCATTTTCAGGAGGGTCCTAAACAGAAAGTAAAGTCCCATTTTTCAGGAGGGTCCTGAACAGAATGTAAAATCCCATTTTTCAGGAGGGTGCTGAACAGAAAGTAAAGTCCCATTTTTCAGGAGGGTCCTGAACATAAAGTAAAATCCCATTTTTCAGTAGGGTCCTGAACAGAAAGTAAAATCCCATTTTTCAGGAGGGTCCTGAACATAAAGTAAAGTCCCATTTTTCAGGAGGGTCCTGAACATAAAGTAAAATCCCATTTTTCAGGAGGGTCCTGAACAGAAAGTAAAATCCCATTTTTCAGGAAGGTCCTGAACAGAAAGTAAAATCCCATTTTTCAGGAGGGTCCTGAACAGAAAGTAAAGTCCCATTTTTCAGGAGGGTCCTGAACAGAAAGTAAAATCCCATTTTTCAAGAGGGTCCTGAACAGAAAGTAAACTCTCATTTTTCAGGAGGGTCCTGAACAGAAAGTAAAGTATCATTTTTTAGGAGGGTCCTGAACATAAAGTAAAGTCCCATTTTTCAGGAGGGTCCTGAACATAAAGAAAAATTCCATTTTTCAGGAGGGTCCTGAACAGAAAGTAAAATCCCATTTTTCAGGAGGGTCCTGAACAGAAAGTAAATTCCCATTTTTCAGGAGGGTCCTGAACAGAAAGTAAAATCCCATTTTTCAGGAGGGTCCTGAACATAAAGTAAAATCCCATTTTTCAGGAGGGTCCTGAACATAAAGTAAAGTCCCATTTTTCAGGAGGGTCCTGAACATAAAGTAAAATCCCATTTTTCAGGAGGGTCCGGAACAGAAAGTAAAATCCCATTTTTCAGGAGGGTCCTGAACAGAGTAAAATCCCATTTTTCAGGAGGGTCCTGAACATAAAGTAAAATCCCATTTTTCAGGAGGGTCCTGAACAGAAAGTAAAATCCCATTTTTCAGGAGGGTCCTGAACAGAAAGTAAAGTCCCATTTTTCAGGAGGGTCCTGAACAGAAAGTAAAATCCCATTTTTCAGGAGGGTCCTGAACAGAAAGTAAACTCCCATTTTTCAGGAGGGTCCTGAACAGAAAGTAAAGTATCATATTTTAGGAGGGTCCTGAACATAAAGTAAAGTCCCATTTTTCAGGAGGGTCCTGAACAGAAAGTAAAATCCCATTTTTCAGGAGGGTCCTGAACAGAAAGTAAATTCCCATTTTTCCGGAGGGTCCTGAGCAGAAAGTAAAGTCCCATTTTTCAGGAGGGTCCTGAACAGAAAGTAAAATCCCATTTTTCAGGAGGGTCCTGAACATAAAGTAAAATCCCATTTTTCAGGAGGGTCCTGAACAGAAAGCAAATTCCAATTTTTCAGGAGGGTCCTGAACATAAAGTAAAATCCCATTTTTCAGGAGGGTCCTGAACAGAAAGTAAAGTCCCATTTTTCAGGAGGGTCCTGAACATAAAGTAAAATCCCATTTTTCAGGAGGGTCCTGAACAGAAAGTAAAATCCCATTTTTCAGGAGGGTCCTGAACAGAAAGTAAAATCCCATTTTTCAGGAGGGTCCTGATCCCATTTTTCAGGAGGGTCCTGAACAGAAAGTAAATTCCCATTTTTCAGGAGGGTCCTGAGCAGAAAGTAAAGTCCCATTTTTCAGGAGGGTCCTGAACAAAAAGTAAAATCCCATTTTTCAAGAGGGTCCTGAACATAAAGTAAAATCCCATTTTTCAGGAGGGTCCTGAACAGAAAGCAAATTCCAATTTTTCAGGAGGGTCCTGAACATAAAGTAAAATCCCATTTTTTTCAGGAGGGTCCTGAACAGAAAGTAAAATCCCATTTTTCAGGAGGGTCCTGAGCAGAAAGTAAAGTCCCATTTTTCAGGATAGTCCTGAACAGAAAGTAAAATCCCATTTTTCAGGAGGGTCCTGAACAGAAAGCAAATTCCCATTTTTCAGGAGGGTCCTGAACATAAAGTAAAATCCCATTTTTCAGGAGGGTCCTGAACATAAAGTAAAATCCCATTTTTCAGGAGGGTCCTGAACATAAAGTAAAATCCCATTTTTCAGGAGGGTCCTGAACATAAAGTAAAATCCCATTTTTCAGGAGGGTCCTGAACATAATGTAAAATCCCATTTTTCATTAGGGTCCTGAACAGAAAGTAAAATCCCATTTTTCAGGAGGGTCCTGAACAGAAAGTAAAGTCCCATTTTTCAGGAGGGTCCTGAACAGAAAGTAAAATCCCATTTTTCAGGAGGGTCCTGAACAGAAAGTAAAATCCCATTTTTCAGGAGGGTCCTGATCCCATTTTTCAGGAGGGTCCTGAACAGAAAGTAAAGTCCCATCTTTCAGGAGGGTCCTGAACAGAAAGTAAAGTCCCATTTTTCAGGAGGGTCCTGAACAGAAAGTAAAGTCCCATTTTTCAGGAGGGTCTTGAACAGAAAGTAAAATCCCATTTTTCAGGAGTGTCCTGAACAGAAAGTAAAGTCCCATTTTTCAGGAGGGTCCTGAACATAAAGTAAAATCCCATTTTTCAGGAGGGTCCTGAACATAAATAAAATCCCATTTTTCAGGAGGGTCCTGAACAGAAAGTAAATTCCCATTTTTCAGGAGGGTCCTGAACATAAAGTAAAATCCCATTTTTCAGGAGGGTCCTGAACAGAAAGTAAAATGCCATTTTTCAGGAGGGTCCTGAACATAAAGTAAAATCCCATTTTTCAGGAGGGTCCTGAACAGAAAGTAAAATCCCATTTTTCAGGAGGGTCCTGAACAGAAAGTAAAGTCCCATTTTTCAGGAGGGTCCTGAACAGAAAGTAAAATCCCATTTTTCAGGAGGGTCCTGAACAGAAAGTAAAATCCCATTTTTCAGGAGGGTCCTGATCCCATTTTTCAGGAGGGTCCTGAGCATAAAGTAAAGTCTCATTTTTCAGGAGGGTCCTGAACATAAAGTAAAATCCCATTTTTCAGGAGGGTCCTGAACAGAAAGTAAAATCCCATTTTTCAGGAGGGTCCTGAACAGAGTAAAATCCCATTTTTCAGGAGGGTCCTGAACATAAAGTAAAATCCCATTTTTCAGGAGGGTCCTGAACAGAAAGTAAAATCCCTTTTTTCAGGAGGGTCCTGAACAGAAAGTAAAGTCCCATTTTTCAGGAGGGTCCTGAACAGAAAGTAAAATCCCATTTTTCAGGAGCGTCCTGAACAGAAAGTAAACTCCCATTTTTCAGGAGGGTCCTGAACAGAAAGTAAAGTATCATTTTTTAGGAGGGTCCTGAACATAAAGTAAAGTCCCATTTTTCAGGAGGGTCCTGAACATAAAGTAAAATCCCATTTTTCAGGAGGGTCCTGAATAGAAAGTAAAATCCCATTTTTCAGGAGGGTCCTGAACAGAAAGTAAATTCCCATTTTTCAGTAGGGTCCTGAGCAGAAAGTAAAGTCCCATTTTTCAGGATGGTCCTGAACAGAAAGTAAAATCCCATTTTTCAGGAGGGTCCTGAACATAAAGTAAAATCCCATTTTTCAGGAGGGTCCTGAACAGAAAGCAAATTCCAATTTTTCAGGAGGGTCCTGAACATAAAGTAAAATCCCATTTTTCATGAGGGTCCTGAACAGAAAGTAAAATCCCATTTTTCAGGAGGGTCCTCAACAGAAAGTAAAGTCCCATTTTTCAGGAGGGTCCTGAACAGAAAGTAAAATCCCATTTTTCAGGAGGGTCCTGAACAGAAAGTAAAATCCCATTTTTCAGGAGTGTCCTGATCCCATTTTTCAGGAGGGTCCTGAACAGAAAGTAAAGTCCCATCTTTCAGGAGATCCTGAACAGAAAGTAAAGTCCCATTTTCAGGAGGGTCCTAAACAGAAAGTAAAGTCCCATTTTTCAGGAGGGTCCTGAACAGAATGTAAAATCCCATTTTTCAGGAGGGTGCTGAACAGAAAGTAAAGTCCCATTTTTCAGGAGGGTCCTGAACATAAAGTAAAATCCCATTTTTCAGTAGGGTCCTGAACAGAAAGTAAAATCCCATTTTTCAGGAGGGTCCTGAACATAAAGTAAAGTCCCATTTTTCAGGAGGGTCCTGAACATAAAGTAAAATCCCATTTTTCAGGAGGGTCCTGAACAGAAAGTAAAATCCCATTTTTCAGGAGGGTCCTGAACAGAAAGTAAAATCCCATTTTTCAGGAGGGTCCTGAACAGAAAGTAAAGTCCCATTTTTCAGGAGGGTCCTGAACAGAAAGTAAAATCCCATTTTTCAAGAGGGTCCTGAACAGAAAGTAAACTCTCATTTTTCAGGAGGGTCCTGAACAGAAAGTAAAGTATCATTTTTTAGGAGGGTCCCGAACATAAAGTAAAGTCCCATTTTACAGGAGGGTCCTGAACATAAAGAAAAATTCCATTTTTCAGGAGGGTCCTGAACAGAAAGTAAAATCCCATTTTTCAGGAGGGTCCTGAACAGAAAGTAAATTCCCATTTTTCAGGAGGGTCCTGAACAGAAAGTAAAATCCCATTTTTCAGGAGGGTCCTGAACATAAAGTAAAATCCCATTTTTCAGGAGGGTCCTGAACATAAAGTAAAGTCCCATTTTTCAGGAGGGTCCTGAACATAAAGTAAAATCCCATTTTTCAGGAGGGTCCGGAACAGAAAGTAAAATCCCATTTTTCAGGAGGGTCCTGAACAGAGTAAAATCCCATTTTTCAGGAGGGTCCTGAACATAAAGTAAAATCCCATTTTTCAGGAGGGTCCTGAACAGAAAGTAAAGTCCCATTTTTCAGGAGGGTCCTGAACAGAAAGTAAAATCCCATTTTTCAGGAGGGTCCTGAACAGAAAGTAAACTCCCATTTTTCAGGAGGGTCCTGAACAGAAAGTAAAGTATCATATTTTAGGAGGGTCCTGAACATAAAGTAAAGTCCCATTTTTCAGGAGGGTCCTGAACATAAAGTAAAATCCCATTTTTCAGGAGGGTCCTGAACAGAAAGTAAAATCCCATTTTTCAGGAGGGTCCTGAACATAAAGTAAAATCCCATTTTTCAGGAGGGTCCTGAACATAAAGTAAAGTCCCATTTTTCAGGAGGGTCCTGAACATAAAGTAAAATCCCATTTTTCAGGAGGGTCCGGAACAGAAAGTAAAATCCCATTTTTCAGGAGGGTCCTGAACAGAGTAAAATCCCATTTTTCAGGAGGGTCCTGAACATAAAGTAAAATCCCATTTTTCAGGAGGGTCCTGAACAGAAAGTAAAATCCCATTTTTCAGGAGGGTCCTGAACAGAAAGTAAAGTCCAATTTTTCAGGAGGGTCCTGAACAGAAAGTAAAATCCCATTTTTCAGGAGGGTCCTGAACAGAAAGTAAACTCCCATTTTTCAGGAGGGTCCTGAACAGAAAGTAAAGTATCATATTTTAGGAGGGTCCTGAACATAAAGTAAAGTCCCATTTTTCAGGAGGGTCCTGAACAGAAAGTAAAATCCCATTTTTCAGGAGGGTCCTGAACAGAAAGTAAATTCCCATTTTTCCGGAGGGTCCTGAGCAGAAAGTAAAGTCCCATTTTTCAGGAGGGTCCTGAACAGAAAGTAAAATCCCATTTTTCAGGAGGGTCCTGAACATAAAGTAAAATCCCATTTTTCAGGAGGGTCCTGAACAGAAAGCAAATTCCAATTTTTCAGGAGGGTCCTGAACATAAAGTAAAATCCCATTTTTCAGGAGGGTCCTGAACAGAAAGTAAAGTCCCATTTTTCAGGAGGGTCCTGAACATAAAGTAAAATCCCATTTTTCAGGAGGGTCCTGAACAGAAAGTAAAATCCCATTTTTCAGGAGGGTCCTGAACAGAAAGTAAAATCCCATTTTTCAGGAGGGTCCTGATCCCATTTTTCAGGAGGGTCCTGAACAGAAAGTAAATTCCCATTTTTCAGGAGGGTCCTGAGCAGAAAGTAAAGTCCCATTTTTCAGGAGGGTCCTGAACAAAAAGTAAAATCCCATTTTTCAAGAGGGTCCTGAACATAAAGTAAAATCCCATTTTTCAGGAGGGTCCTGAACAGAAAGCAAATTCCAATTTTTCAGGAGGGTCCTGAACATAAAGTAAAATCCCATTTTTTTCAGGAGGGTCCTGAACAGAAAGTAAAATCCCATTTTTCAGGAGGGTCCTGAGCAGAAAGTAAAGTCCCATTTTTCAGGATAGTCCTGAACAGAAAGTAAAATCCCATTTTTCAGGAGGGTCCTGAACAGAAAGCAAATTCCCATTTTTCAGGAGGGTCCTGAACATAAAGTAAAATCCCATTTTTCAGGAGGGTCCTGAACATAAAGTAAAATCCCATTTTTCAGGAGGGTCCTGAACATAAAGTAAAATCCCATTTTTCAGGAGGGTCCTGAACATAAAGTAAAATCCCATTTTTCAGGAGGGTCCTGAACATAATGTAAAATCCCATTTTTCATTAGGGTCCTGAACAGAAAGTAAAATCCCATTTTTCAGGAGGGTCCTGAACAGAAAGTAAAGTCCCATTTTTCAGGAGGGTCCTGAACAGAAAGTAAAATCCCATTTTTCAGGAGGGTCCTGAATAGAAAGTAAAATCCCATTTTTCAGGAGGGTCCTGATCCCATTTTTCAGGAGGGTCCTGAACAGAAAGTAAAGTCCCATCTTTCAGGAGGGTCCTGAACAGAAAGTAAAGTCCCATTTTTCAGGAGGGTCCTGAACAGAAAGTAAAGTCCCATTTTTCAGGAGGGTCTTGAACAGAAAGTAAAATCCCATTTTTCAGGAGTGTCCTGAACAGAAAGTAAAGTCCCATTTTTCAGGAGGGTCCTGAACATAAAGTAAAATCCCATTTTTCAGGAGGGTCCTGAACATAAATAAAATCCCATTTTTCAGGAGGGTCCTGAACAGAAAGTAAATTCCCATTTTTCAGGAGGGTCCTGAACATAAAGTAAAATCCCATTTTTCAGGAGGGTCCTGAACAGAAAGTAAAATGCCATTTTTCAGGAGGGTCCTGAACATAAAGTAAAATCCCATTTTTCAGGAGGGTCCTGAACAGAAAGTAAAATCCCATTTTTCAGGAGGGTCCTGAACAGAAAGTAAAGTCCCATTTTTCAGGAGGGTCCTGAACAGAAAGTAAAATCCCATTTTTCAGGAGGGTCCTGAACAGAAAGTAAAATCCCATTTTTCAGGAGGGTCCTGATCCCATTTTTCAGGAGGGTCCTGAGCATAAAGTAAAGTCTCATTTTTCAGGAGGGTCCTGAACATAAAGTAAAATCCCATTTTTCAGGAGGGTCCTGAACAGAAAGTAAAATCCCATTTTTCAGGAGGGTCCTGAACAGAGTAAAATCCCATTTTTCAGGAGGGTCCTGAACATAAAGTAAAATCCCATTTTTCAGGAGGGTCCTGAACAGAAAGTAAAATCCCTTTTTTCAGGAGGGTCCTGAACAGAAAGTAAAGTCCCATTTTTCAGGAGGGTCCTGAACAGAAAGTAAAATCCCATTTTTCAGGAGCGTCCTGAACAGAAAGTAAACTCCCATTTTTCAGGAGGGTCCTGAACAGAAAGTAAAGTATCATTTTTTAGGAGGGTCCTGAACATAAAGTAAAGTCCCATTTTTCAGGAGGGTCCTGAACATAAAGTAAAATCCCATTTTTCAGGAGGGTCCTGAATAGAAAGTAAAATCCCATTTTTCAGGAGGGTCCTGAACAGAAAGTAAATTCCCATTTTTCAGTAGGGTCCTGAGCAGAAAGTAAAGTCCCATTTTTCAGGATGGTCCTGAACAGAAAGTAAAATCCCATTTTTCAGGAGGGTCCTGAACATAAAGTAAAATCCCATTTTTCAGGAGGGTCCTGAACAGAAAGCAAATTCCAATTTTTCAGGAGGGTCCTGAACATAAAGTAAAATCCCATTTTTCATGAGGGTCCTGAACAGAAAGTAAAATCCCATTTTTCAGGAGGGTCCTCAACAGAAAGTAAAGTCCCATTTTTTAGGAGGGTCCTGAACAGAAAGTAAAATCCCATTTTTCAGGAGGGTCCTGAACAGAAAGTAAAATCCCATTTTTCAGGAGTGTCCTGATCCCATTTTTCAGGAGGGTCCTGAACAGAAAGTAAAGTCCCATCTTTCAGGAGATCCTGAACAGAAAGTAAAGTCCCATTTTCAGGAGGGTCCTAAACAGAAAGTAAAGTCCCATTTTTCAGGAGGGTCCTGAACAGAATGTAAAATCCCATTTTTCAGGAGGGTGCTGAACAGAAAGTAAAGTCCCATTTTTCAGGAGGGTCCTGAACATAAAGTAAAATCCCATTTTTCAGTAGGGTCCTGAACAGAAAGTAAAATCCCATTTTTCAGGAGGGTCCTGAACATAAAGTAAAGTCCCATTTTTCAGGAGGGTCCTGAACATAAAGTAAAATCCCATTTTTCAGGAGGGTCCTGAACAGAAAGTAAAATCCCATTTTTCAGGAGGGTCCTGAACAGAAAGTAAAATCCCATTTTTCAGGAGGGTCCTGAACAGAAAGTAAAGTCCCATTTTTCAGGAGGGTCCTGAACAGAAAGTAAAATCCCATTTTTCAAGAGGGTCCTGAACAGAAAGTAAACTCTCATTTTTCAGGAGGGTCCTGAACAGAAAGTAAAGTATCATTTTTTAGGAGGGTCCTGAACATAAAGTAAAGTCCCATTTTACAGGAGGGTCCTGAACATAAAGAAAAATTCCATTTTTCAGGAGGGTCCTGAACAGAAAGTAAAATCCCATTTTTCAGGAGGGTCCTGAACAGAAAGTAAATTCCCATTTTTCAGGAGGGTCCTGAACAGAAAGTAAAATCCCATTTTTCAGGAGGGTCCTGAACATAAAGTAAAATCCCATTTTTCAGGAGGGTCCTGAACATAAAGTAAAGTCCCATTTTTCAGGAGGGTCCTGAACATAAAGTAAAATCCCATTTTTCAGGAGGGTCCGGAACAGAAAGTAAAATCCCATTTTTCAGGAGGGTCCTGAACAGAGTAAAATCCCATTTTTCAGGAGGGTCCTGAACATAAAGTAAAATCCCATTTTTCAGGAGGGTCCTGAACAGAAAGTAAAGTCCCATTTTTCAGGAGGGTCCTGAACAGAAAGTAAAATCCCATTTTTCAGGAGGGTCCTGAACAGAAAGTAAACTCCCATTTTTCAGGAGGGTCCTGAACAGAAAGTAAAGTATCATATTTTAGGAGGGTCCTGAACATAAAGTAAAGTCCCATTTTTCAGGAGGGTCCTGAACATAAAGTAAAATCCCATTTTTCAGGAGGGTCCTGAACAGAAAGTAAAATCCCATTTTTCAGGAGGGTCCTGAACAGAAAGTAAATTCCCATTTTTCCGGAGGGTCCTGAGCAGAAAGTAAAGTCCCATTTTTCAGGAGGGTCCTGAACAGAAAGTAAAATCCCATTTTTCAGGAGGGTCCTGAACAGAAAGTAAACTCCCATTTTTCAGGAGGGTCCTGAACAGAAAGTAAAGTATCATATTTTAGGAGGGTCCTGAACATAAAGTAAAGTCCCATTTTTCAGGAGGGTCCTGAACATAAAGTAAAATCCCATTTTTCAGGAGGGTCCTGAACAGAAAGTAAAATCCCATTTTTCAGGAGGGTCCTGAACAGAAAGTAAATTCCCATTTTTCCGGAGGGTCCTGAGCAGAAAGTAAAGTCCCATTTTTCAGGAGGGTCCTGAACAGAAAGTAAAATCCCATTTTTCAGGAGGGTCCTGAACATAAAGTAAAATCCCATTTTTCAGGAGGGTCCTGAACAGAAAGCAAATTCCAATTTTTCAGGAGGGTCCTGAACATAAAGTAAAATCCCATTTTTCAGGAGGGTCCTGAACAGAAAGTAAAGTCCCATTTTTCAGGAGGGTCCTGAACATAAAGTAAAATCCCATTTTTCAGGAGGGTCCTGAACAGAAAATAAAATCCCATTTTTCAGGAGGGTCCTGTACAGAAAGTAAAATCCCATTTTTCAGGAGGGTCCTGATCCCATTTTTCAGGAGGGTCCTGAACAGAAAGTAAATTCCCATTTTTCAGGAGGGTCCTGAGCAGAAAGTAAAGTCCCATTTTTCAGGAGGGTCCTGAACAAAAAGTAAAATCCCATTTTTCAAGAGGGTCCTGAACATAAAGTAAAATCCCATTTTTCAGGAGGGTCCTGAACAGAAAGCAAATTCCAATTTTTCAGGAGGGTCCTGAACATAAAGTAAAATCCCATTTTTTTCAGGAGGGTCCTGAACAGAAAGTAAAATCCCATTTTTCAGGAGGGTCCTGAGCAGAAAGTAAAGTCCCATTTTTCAGGATGGTCCTGAACAGAAAGTAAAATCCCATTTTTCAGGAGGGTCCTGAACATAAAGTAAAATCCCATTTTTCAGGAGGGTCCTGAACAGAAAGCAAATTCCAATTTTTCAGGAGGGTCCTGAACAGAAAGTAAAATCCCATTTTTCAGGAGGGTCCTGAACATAAAGTAAAATCCCATTTTTCAGGAGGATCTTGAACAGAAAGTAAAATCCCATTTTTCAGGAGGGTCCTGAACAGAAAGTAAAGTCCCATTTTTCAGGAGGGTCCTGAACAGAAAGTAAAATCCCATTTTTCAGGAGGGTCCTGAACAGAAAGTAAAATCCCATTTTTCAGGAGGGTCCTGATCCCATTTTTCAGGAGGGTCCTGAACAGAAAATAAAGTCCCATCTTTCAGGAGGGTCCTGAACAGAAAGTAAAGTCCCATTTTTCAGGAGGGTCCTAAACAGAAAGTAAAGTCCCTTTTTTCAGGAGGGTCCTGAACAGAAAGTAAAATCCCATTTTTCAGGAGTGTCCTGAACAGAAAGTAAAGTCCCATTTTTCAGGAGGGTCCTGAACATAAAGTAAAATCCCATTTTTCAGGAGGGTCCTGAACATAAATAAAATCCCATTTTTCAGGAGGGTCCTGAACAGAAAGTAAATTCCCATTTTTCAGGAGGGTCCTGAACATAAAGTAAAATCCCATTTTTCAGGAGGGTCCTGAACAGAAAGTAAAATGCCATTTTTCAGGAGGGTCCTGAACATAAAGTAAAATCCCATTTTTCAGGAGGGTCCTGAACAGAAAGTAAAATCCCATTTTTCAGGAGGGTCCTGAACAGAAAGTAAAGTCCCATTTTTCAGGAGGGTCCTGAACAGAAAGTAAAATCCCATTTTTCAGGAGGGTCCTGAACAGAAAGTAAAATCCCATTTTTCAGGAGGGTCCTGATCCCATTTTTCAGGAGGGTCCTGAGCATAAAGTAAAGTCTCATTTTTCAGGAGGGTCCTGAACATAAAGTAAAATCCCATTTTTCAGGAGGGTCCTGAACAGAAAGTAAAATCCCATTTTTCAGGAGGGTCCTGAACAGAGTAAAATCCCATTTTTCAGGAGGGTCCTGAACATAAAGTAAAATCCCATTTTTCAGGAGGGTCCTGAACAGAAAGTAAAATCCCTTTTTTCAGGAGGGTCCTGAACAGAAAGTAAAGTCCCATTTTTCAGGAGGGTCCTGAACAGAAAGTAAAATCCCATTTTTCAGGAGCGTCCTGAACAGAAAGTAAACTCCCATTTTTCAGGAGGGTCCTGAACAGAAAGTAAAGTATCATTTTTTAGGAGGGTCCTGAACATAAAGTAAAGTCCCATTTTTCAGGAGGGTCCTGAACATAAAGTAAAATCCCATTTTTCAGGAGGGTCCTGAATAGAAAGTAAAATCCCATTTTTCAGGAGGGTCCTGAACAGAAAGTAAATTCCCATTTTTCAGTAGGGTCCTGAGCAGAAAGTAAAGTCCCATTTTTCAGGATGGTCCTGAACAGAAAGTAAAATCCCATTTTTCAGGAGGGTCCTGAACATAAAGTAAAATCCCATTTTTCAGGAGGGTCCTGAACAGAAAGCAAATTCCAATTTTTCAGGAGGGTCCTGAACATAAAGTAAAATCCCATTTTTCATGAGGGTCCTGAACAGAAAGTAAAATCCCATTTTTCAGGAGGGTCCTCAACAGAAAGTAAAGTCCCATTTTTCAGGAGGGTCCTGAACAGAAAGTAAAATCCCATTTTTCAGGAGGGTCCTGAACAGAAAGTAAAATCCCATTTTTCAGGAGTGTCCTGATCCCATTTTTCAGGAGGGTCTTGAACAGAAAGTAAAGTCCCATCTTTCAGGAGATCCTGAACAGAAAGTAAAGTCCCATTTTCAGGAGGGTCCTAAACAGAAAGTAAAGTCCCATTTTTCAGGAGGGTCCTGAACAGAATGTAAAATCCCATTTTTCAGGAGGGTGCTGAACAGAAAGTAAAGTCCCATTTTTCAGGAGGGTCCTGAACAGAAAGTAAAATCCCATTTTTCAGGAGGGTCCTGAACAGAAAGTAAACTCCCATTTTTCAGGAGGGTCCTGAACAGAAAGTAAAGTATCATATTTTAGGAGGGTCCTGAACATAAAGTAAAGTCCCATTTTTCAGGAGGGTCCTGAACATAAAGTAAAATCCCATTTTTCAGGAGGGTCCTGAACAGAAAGTAAAATCCCATTTTTCAGGAGGGTCCTGAACAGAAAGTAAATTCCCATTTTTCCGGAGGGTCCTGAGCAGAAAGTAAAGTCCCATTTTTCAGGAGGGTCCTGAACAGAAAGTAAAATCCCATTTTTCAGGAGGGTCCTGAACAGAAAGTAAACTCCCATTTTTCAGGAGGGTCCTGAACAGAAAGTAAAGTATCATATTTTAGGAGGGTCCTGAACATAAAGTAAAGTCCCATTTTTCAGGAGGGTCCTGAACATAAAGTAAAATCCCATTTTTCAGGAGGGTCCTGAACAGAAAGTAAAATCCCATTTTTCAGGAGGGTCCTGAACAGAAAGTAAATTCCCATTTTTCCGGAGGGTCCTGAGCAGAAAGTAAAGTCCCATTTTTCAGGAGGGTCCTGAACAGAAAGTAAAATCCCATTTTTCAGGAGGGTCCTGAACATAAAGTAAAATCCCATTTTTCAGGAGGGTCCTGAACAGAAAGCAAATTCCAATTTTTCAGGAGGGTCCTGAACATAAAGTAAAATCCCATTTTTCAGGAGGGTCCTGAACAGAAAGTAAAGTCCCATTTTTCAGGAGGGTCCTGAACATAAAGTAAAATCCCATTTTTCAGGAGGGTCCTGAACAGAAAATAAAATCCCATTTTTCAGGAGGGTCCTGAACAGAAAGTAAAATCCCATTTTTCAGGAGGGTCCTGATCCCATTTTTCAGGAGGGTCCTGAACAGAAAGTAAATTCCCATTTTTCAGGAGGGTCCTGAGCAGAAAGTAAAGTCCCATTTTTCAGGAGGGTCCTGAACAAAAAGTAAAATCCCATTTTTCAAGAGGGTCCTGAACATAAAGTAAAATCCCATTTTTCAGGAGGGTCCTGAACAGAAAGCAAATTCCAATTTTTCAGGAGGGTCCTGAACATAAAGTAAAATCCCATTTTTTTCAGGAGGGTCCTGAACAGAAAGTAAAATCCCATTTTTCAGGAGGGTCCTGAGCAGAAAGTAAAGTCCCATTTTTCAGGATGGTCCTGAACAGAAAGTAAAATCCCATTTTTCAGGAGGGTCCTGAACAGAAAGCAAATTCCCATTTTTCAGGAGGGTCCTGAACAGAAAGTAAAATCCCATTTTTCAGGAGGGTCCTGAACATAAAGTAAAATCCCATTTTTCAGGAGGGTCCTGAACAGAAAGCAAATTCCAATTTTTCAGGAGGGTCCTGAACATAAAGTAAAATCCCATTTTTCATGAGGGTCCTGAACAGAAAGTAAAATCCCATTTTTCAGGAGGGTCCTCAACAGAAAGTAAAGTCCCATTTTTCAGGAGGGTCCTGAACAGAAAGTAAAATCCCATTTTTCAGGAGGGTCCTGAACAGAAAGTAAAATCCCATTTTTCAGGAGTGTCCTGATCCCATTTTTCAGGAGGGTCTTGAACAGAAAGTAAAGTCCCATCTTTCAGGAGATCCTGAACAGAAAGTAAAGTCCCATTTTCAGGAGGGTCCTAAACAGAAAGTAAAGTCCCATTTTTCAGGAGGGTCCTGAACAGAATGTAAAATCCCATTTTTCAGGAGGGTGCTGAACAGAAAGTAAAGTCCCATTTTTCAGGAGGGTCCTGAACAGAAAGTAAAATCCCATTTTTCAGGAGGGTCCTGAACAGAAAGTAAACTCCCATTTTTCAGGAGGGTCCTGAACAGAAAGTAAAGTATCATATTTTAGGAGGGTCCTGAACATAAAGTAAAGTCCCATTTTTCAGGAGGGTCCTGAACATAAAGTAAAATCCCATTTTTCAGGAGGGTCCTGAACAGAAAGTAAAATCCCATTTTTCAGGAGGGTCCTGAACAGAAAGTAAATTCCCATTTTTCCGGAGGGTCCTGAGCAGAAAGTAAAGTCCCATTTTTCAGGAGGGTCCTGAACAGAAAGTAAAATCCCATTTTTCAGGAGGGTCCTGAACAGAAAGTAAACTCCCATTTTTCAGGAGGGTCCTGAACAGAAAGTAAAGTATCATATTTTAGGAGGGTCCTGAACATAAAGTAAAGTCCCATTTTTCAGGAGGGTCCTGAACATAAAGTAAAATCCCATTTTTCAGGAGGGTCCTGAACAGAAAGTAAAATCCCATTTTTCAGGAGGGTCCTGAACAGAAAGTAAATTCCCATTTTTCCGGAGGGTCCTGAGCAGAAAGTAAAGTCCCATTTTTCAGGAGGGTCCTGAACAGAAAGTAAAATCCCATTTTTCAGGAGGGTCCTGAACATAAAGTAAAATCCCATTTTTCAGGAGGGTCCTGAACAGAAAGCAAATTCCAATTTTTCAGGAGGGTCCTGAACATAAAGTAAAATCCCATTTTTCAGGAGGGTCCTGAACAGAAAGTAAAGTCCCATTTTTCAGGAGGGTCCTGAACATAAAGTAAAATCCCATTTTTCAGGAGGGTCCTGAACAGAAAATAAAATCCCATTTTTCAGGAGGGTCCTGAACAGAAAGTAAAATCCCATTTTTCAGGAGGGTCCTGATCCCATTTTTCAGGAGGGTCCTGAACAGAAAGTAAATTCCCATTTTTCAGGAGGGTCCTGAGCAGAAAGTAAAGTCCCATTTTTCAGGAGGGTCCTGAACAAAAAGTAAAATCCCATTTTTCAAGAGGGTCCTGAACATAAAGTAAAATCCCATTTTTCAGGAGGGTCCTGAACAGAAAGCAAATTCCAATTTTTCAGGAGGGTCCTGAACATAAAGTAAAATCCCATTTTTTTCAGGAGGGTCCTGAACAGAAAGTAAAATCCCATTTTTCAGGAGGGTCCTGAGCAGAAAGTAAAGTCCCATTTTTCAGGATGGTCCTGAACAGAAAGTAAAATCCCATTTTTCAGGAGGGTCCTGAACAGAAAGCAAATTCCAATTTTTCAGGAGGGTCCTGAACAGAAAGTAAAATCCCATTTTTCAGGAGGGTCCTGAACATAAAGTAAAATCCCATTTTTCAGGAGGATCTTGAACAGAAAGTAAAATCCCATTTTTCAGGAGGGTCCTGAACAGAAAGTAAAGTCCCATTTTTCAGGAGGGTCCTGAACAGAAAGTAAAATCCCATTTTTCAGGAGGGTCCTGAACAGAAAGTAAAATCCCATTTTTCAGGAGGGTCGTGATCCCATTTTTCAGGAGGGTCCTGAACAGAAAATAAAGTCCCATCTTTCAGGAGGGTCCTGAACAGAAAGTAAAGTCCCATTTTTCAGGAGGGTCCTAAACAGAAAGTAAAGTCCCATTTTTCAGGAGGGTCCTGAACAGAAAGTAAAATCCCATTTTTCAGGAGTGTCCTGAACAGAAAGTAAAGTCCCATTTTTCAGGAGGGTCCTGAACATAAAGTAAAATCCCATTTTTCAGGAGGGTCCTGAACATAAATAAAATCCCATTTTTCAGGAGGGTCCTGAACAGAAAGTAAATTCCCATTTTTCAGGAGGGTCCTGAACATAAAGTAAAATCTCATTTTTCAGGAGGGTCCTGAACAGAAAGTAAAATGCCATTTTTCAGGAGGGTCCTGAACATAAAGTAAAATCCCATTTTTCAGGAGGGTCCTGAACAGAAAGTAAAATCCCATTTTTCAGGAGGGTCCTGAACAGAAAGTAAAGTCCCATTTTTCAGGAGGGTCCTGAACAGAAAGTAAAATCCCATTTTTCAGGAGGGTCCTGAACAGAATGTAAAATCCCATTTTTCAGGAGGGTCCTGATCCCATTTTTCAGGAGGGTCCTGAGCATAAAGTAAAGTCTCATTTTTCAGGAGGGTCCTGAACATAAAGTAAAATCCCATTTTTCAGGAGGGTCCTGAACAGAAAGTAAAATCCCATTTTTCAGGAGGGTCCTGAACAGAGTAAAATCCCATTTTTCAGGAGGGTCCTGAACATAAAGTAAAATCCCATTTTTCAGGAGGGTCCTGAACAGAAAGTAAAATCCCTTTTTTCAGGAGGGTCCTGAACAGAAAGTAAAGTCCCATTTTTCAGGAGGGTCCTGAACAGAAAGTAAAATCCCATTTTTCAGGAGCGTCCTGAACAGAAAGTAAACTCCCATTTTTCAGGAGGGTCCTGAACAGAAAGTAAAGTATCATTTTTTAGGAGGGTCCTGAACATAAAGTAAAGTCCCATTTTTCAGGAGGGTCCTGAACATAAAGTAAAATCCCATTTTTCAGGAGGGTCCTGAATAGAAAGTAAAATCCCATTTTTCAGGAGGGTCCTGAACAGAAAGTAAATTCCCATTTTTCAGTAGGGTCCTGAGCAGAAAGTAAAGTCCCATTTTTCAGGATGGTCCTGAACAGAAAGTAAAATCCCATTTTTCAGGAGGGTCCTGAACATAAAGTAAAATCCCATTTTTCAGGAGGGTCCTGAACAGAAAGCAAATTCCAATTTTTCAGGAGGGTCCTGAACATAAAGTAAAATCCCATTTTTCATGAGGGTCCTGAACAGAAAGTAAAATCCTATTTTTCAGGAGGGTCCTCAACAGAAAGTAAAGTCCCATTTTTCAGGAGGGTCCTGAACAGAAAGTAAAATCCCATTTTTCAGGAAGGTCCTGAACAGAAAGTAAAATCCCATTTTTCAGGAATGTCCTGATCCCATTTTTCAGGAGGGTCCTGAACAGAAAGTAAAGTCCCATCTTTCAGGAGATCCTGAACAGAAAGTAAAGTCCCATTTTCAGGAGGGTCCTAAACAGAAAGTAAAGTCCCATTTTTCAGGAGGGTCCTGAACAGAATGTAAAATCCCATTTTTCAGGAGGGTGCTGAACAGAAAGTAAAGTCCCATTTTTCAGGAGGGTCCTGAACATAAAGTAAAATCCCATTTTTCAGTAGGGTCCTGAACAGAAAGTAAAATCCCATTTTTCAGGAGGGTCCTGAACATAAAGTAAAGTCCCATTTTTCAGGAGGGTCCTGAACATAAAGTAAAATCCCATTTTTCAGGAGGGTCCTGAACAGAAAGTAAAATCCCATTTTTCAGGAGGGTCCTGAACAGAAAGTAAAATCCCATTTTTCAGGAGGGTCCTGAACAGAAAGTAAAGTCCCATTTTTCAGGAGGGTCCTGAACAGAAAGTAAAATCCCATTTTTCAAGAGGGTCCTGAACAGAAAGTAAACTCTCATTTTTCAGGAGGGTCCTGAACAGAAAGTAAAGTATCATTTTTTAGGAGGGTCCTGAACATAAAGTAAAGTCCCATTTTACAGGAGGGTCCTGAACATAAAGAAAAATTCCATTTTTCAGGAGGGTCCTGAACAGAAAGTAAAATCCCATTTTTCAGGAGGGTCCTGAACAGAAAGTAAATTCCCATTTTTCAGGAGGGTCCTGAACAGAAAGTAAAATCCCATTTTTCAGGAGGGTCCTGAACATAAAGTAAAATCCCATTTTTCAGGAGGGTCCTGAACATAAAGTAAAGTCCCATTTTTCAGGAGGGTCCTGAACATAAAGTAAAATCCCATTTTTCAGGAGGGTCCGGAACAGAAAGTAAAATCCCATTTTTCAGGAGGGTCCTGAACAGAGTAAAATCCCATTTTTCAGGAGGGTCCTGAACATAAAGTAAAATCCCATTTTTCAGGAGGGTCCTGAACAGAAAGTAAAGTCCCATTTTTCAGGAGGGTCCTGAACAGAAAGTAAAATCCCATTTTTCAGGAGGGTCCTGAACAGAAAGTAAACTCCCATTTTTCAGGAGGGTCCTGAACAGAAAGTAAAGTATCA
Source organism: Capsicum pubescens (assembly GCA_030864215.1). Lineage (NCBI taxonomy): Eukaryota > Viridiplantae > Streptophyta > Magnoliopsida > Solanales > Solanaceae > Capsicum > Capsicum pubescens. The sequence goes on from CM061548.1 coordinate 415,927,440, forward strand.
TATTTTAGGAGGGTCCTGAACATAAAGTAAAGTCCCATTTTTCAGGAGGGTCCTGAACATAAAGTAAAATCCCATTTTTCAGGAGGGTCCTGAACAGAAAGTAAAATCCCATTTTTCAGGAGGGTCCTGAACAGAAAGTAAATTCCCATTTTTCCGGAGGGTCCTGAGCAGAAAGTAAAGTCCCATTTTTCAGGAGGGTCCTGAAAAGAAAGTAAAATCCCATTTTTCAGGAGGGTCCTGAACAGAAAGTAAACTCCCATTTTTCAGGAGGGTCCTGAACAGAAAGTAAAGTATCATATTTTAGGAGGGTCCTGAACATAAAGTAAAGTCCCATTTTTCAGGAGGGTCCTGAACATAAAGTAAAATCCCATTTTTCAGGAGGGTCCTGAACAGAAAGTAAAATCCCATTTTTCAGGAGAGTCCTGAACAGAAAGTAAATTCCCATTTTTCCGGAGGGTCCTGAGCAGAAAGTAAAGTCCCATTTTTCAAGAGGGTCCTGAACAGAAAGTAAAATCCCATTTTTCAGGAGGGTCCTGAACATAAAGTAAAATCCCATTTTTCAGGAGGGTCCTGAACAGAAAGCAAATTCCAATTTTTCAGGAGGGTCCTGAACATAAAGTAAAATCCCATTTTTCAGGAGGGTCCTGAACAGAAAGTAAAGTCCCATTTTTCAGGAGGGTCCTGAACATAAAGTAAAATCCCATTTTTCAGGAGGGTCCTGAACAGAAAATAAAATCCCATTTTTCAGGAGGGTCCTGAACAGAAAGTAAAATCCCATTTTTCAGGAGGGTCCTGATCCCATTTTTCAGGAGGGTCCTGAACAGAAAGTAAATTCCCATTTTTCAGGAGGGTCCTGAGCAGAAAGTAAAGTCCCATTTTTCAGGAGGGTCCTGAACAAAAAGTAAAATCCCATTTTTCAAGAGGGTCCTGAACATAAAGTAAAATCCCATTTTTCAGGAGGGTCCTGAACAGAAAGCAAATTCCAATTTTTCAGGAGGGTCCTGAACATAAAGTAAAATCCCATTTTTTTCAGGAGGGTCCTGAACAGAAAGTAAAATCCCATTTTTCAGGAGGGTCCTGAGCAGAAAGTAAAGTCCCATTTTTCAGGATGGTCCTGAACAGAAAGTAAAATCCCATTTTTCAGGAGGGTCCTGAACATAAAGTAAAATCCCATTTTTCAGGAGGGTCCTGAACAGAAAGCAAATTCCAATTTTTCAGGAGGGTCCTGAACAGAAAGTAAAATCCCATTTTTCAGGAGGGTCCTGAACATAAAGTAAAATCCCATTTTTCAGGAGGATCTTGAACAGAAAGTAAAATCCCATTTTTCAGGAGGGTCCTGAACAGAAAGTAAAATCCCATTTTTCAGGAGGGTCCTGAACAGAAATTAAAATCCCATTTTTCAGGAGGGTCCTGATCCCATTTTTCAGGAGGGTCCTGAACAGAAAATAAAGTCCCATCTTTCAGGAGGGTCCTGAACAGAAAGTAAAGTCCCATTTTTCAGGAGGGTCCTAAACAGAAAGTAAAGTCCCATTTTTCAGGAGGGTCCTGAACAGAAAGTAAAATCCCATTTTTCAGGAGTGTCCTGAACAGAAAGTAAAGTCCCATTTTTCAGAAGGGTCCTGAACATAAAGTAAAATCCCATTTTTCAGGAGGGTCCTGAACATAAATAAAATCCCATTTTTCAGGAGGGTCCTGAACAGAAAGTAAATTCCCATTTTACAGGAGGGTCCTGAACATAAAGTAAAATACCATTTTTCAGGAGGGTCCTGAACAGAAAGTAAAATTCCATTTTTCAGGAGGGTCCTGAACATAAAGTAAAATCCCATTTTTCAGGAGGGTCCTGAACAAAAAGTAAATTCCCATTTTTCAGGAGGGTCCTGAACATAAAGTAAAATCCCATTTTTCAGGAGGGTCCTGAACAGAAAGTAAAATCTCATTTTTCAGGAGGGTCCTGAACAGAAAGTAAAGTCCCATTTTTCAGGAGGGTCCAGAACAGAAAGTAAAATCCCATTTTTCAGGAGGGTCCTGAACAGAAAGTAAAGTCCCATTTTTCAGGAAGATCCTTAACAGAAAGTAAAGTCTCATTTTTCGGGAGGGTCCTGAACAGAAAGTAAAGTCCCATTTTTCCGGAGGGTCCTGAACAGAAAGTAAAATCCCATTTTTCAGGAGGGTCCTGAGCAGAAAGTAAAGTCCCATTTTTCAGGAGGGTCCTGAACAGAAAGTAAAATCCCATTTTTCAGGAGGGTCCTGAACATAATGTAAAATCTCATTTTTCAGGAGGGTCCTGAACAGAAAGCAAATTCCCATTTTTCAGGAGGGTCCTGAACATAAAGTAAAATCCCATTTTTCAGGAGGGTCCTGAACAGAAAGTAAAGTCCCATTTTTCAGGAGGGTCCTGAACATAAAGTAAAATCCCATTTTTCAGGAGGGTCCTGAACAGAAAATAAAATCCCATTTTTCAGGAGGGTCCTGAACAGAAAGTAAAATCCCATTTTTCAGGAGGGTCCTGATCCCATTTTTCAGGAGGGTCCTGAACAGAAAGTAAATTCCCATTTTTCAGGAGGGTCCTGAGCAGAAAGTAAAGTCCCATTTTTCAGGAGGGTCCTGAACAAAAAGTAAAATCCCATTTTTCAAGAGGGTCCTGAACATAAAGTAAAATCCCATTTTTCAGGAGGGTCCTGAACAGAAAGCAAATTCCAATTTTTCAGGAGGGTCCTGAACATAAAGTAAAATCCCATTTTTTTCAGGAGGGTCCTGAACAGAAAGTAAAATCCCATTTTTCAGGAGGGTCCTGAGCAGAAAGTAAAGTCCCATTTTTCAGGATGGTCCTGAACAGAAAGTAAAATCCCATTTTTCAGGAGGGTCCTGAACATAAAGTAAAATCCCATTTTTCAGGAGGGTCCTGAACAGAAAGCAAATTCCAATTTTTCAGGAGGGTCCTGAACAGAAAGTAAAATCCCATTTTTCAGGAGGGTCCTGAACATAAAGTAAAATCCCATTTTTCAGGAGGATCTTGAACAGAAAGTAAAATCCCATTTTTCAGGAGGGTCCTGAACAGAAAGTAAAGTCCCATTTTTCAGGAGGGTCCTGAACAGAAAGTAAAATCCCATTTTTCAGGAGGGTCCTGAACAGAAATTAAAATCCCATTTTTCAGGAGGGTCCTGATCCCATTTTTCAGGAGGGTCCTGAACAGAAAATAAAGTCCCATCTTTCAGGAGGGTCCTGAACAGAAAGTAAAGTCCCATTTTTCAGGAGGGTCCTAAACAGAAAGTAAAGTCCCATTTTTCAGGAGGGTCCTGAACAGAAAGTAAAATCCCATTTTTCAGGAGTGTCCTGAACAGAAAGTAAAGTCCCATTTTTCAGGAGGGTCCTGAACATAAAGTAAAATCCCATTTTTCAGGAGGGTCCTGAACATAAATAAAATCCCATTTTTCAGGAGGGTCCTGAACAGAAAGTAAATTCCCATTTTTCAGGAGGGTCCTGAACATAAAGTAAAATACCATTTTTCAGGAGGGTCCTGAACAAAAAGTAAATTCCCATTTTTCAGGAGGGTCCTGAACATAAAGTAAAATCCCATTTTTCAGGAGGGTCCTGAACAGAAAGTAAAATCTCATTTTTCAGGAGGGTCCTGAACAGAAAGTAAAGTCCCATTTTTCAGGAGGGTCCAGAACAGAAAGTAAAATCCCATTTTTCAGGAGGGTCCTGAACAGAAAGTAAAGTCCCATTTTTCAGGAAGATCCTTAACAGAAAGTAAAGTCTCATTTTTCGGGAGGGTCCTGAACAGAAAGTAAAGTCTCATTTTTCCGGAGGGTCCTGAACAGAAAGTAAAATCCCATTTTTCAGGAGGGTCCTGAGCAGAAAGTAAAGTCCCATTTTTCAGGAGGGTCCTGAACAGAAAGTAAAATCCCATTTTTCAGGAGGGTCCTGAACATAAAGTAAAATCTCATTTTTCAGGAGGGTCCTGAACAGAAAGCAAATTCCCATTTTTCAGGAGGGTCCTGAACATAAAGTAAAATCCCATTTTTCAGGAGGGTCCTGAACATAAAGTAAAATCCCATTTTTCAGGAGGGTCCTGAACATAAAGTAAAATCCCATTTTTCAGGAGGGTCCTGAACATAATGTAAAATCCCATTTTTCATTAGGGTCCTGAACAGAAAGTAAAATCCCATTTTTCAGGAGGGTCCTGAACAGAAAGTAAAGTCCCATTTTTCAGGAGGGTCCTGAACAGAAAGTAAAATCCCATTTTTCAGGAGGGTCCTGAACAGAAAGTAAAATCCCATTTTTCAGGAGGGTCCTGATCCCATTTTTCAGGAGGGTCCTGAACAGAAAGTAAAGTCCCATCTTTCAGGAGGGTCCTGAACAAAAAGTAAAGTCCCATTTTTCAGGAGGGTCCTGAACAGAAAGTAAAATCCCTTTTTTCAGGAGGGTCCTGAACAGAAAGTAAAGTCCCATTTTTCAGGAGGGTCCTGAACAGAAAGTAAAATCCCATTTTTCAGGAGGGTCCTGAACATAAAGTAAAATTCCATTTTTTTCAGGAGGGTCCTGAACAGAAAGTAAAATCCCATTTTTCAGGAGGGTCCTGAGCAGAAAGTAAAGTCCCATTTTTCAGGATGGTCCTGAACAGAAAGTAAAATCCCATTTTTCAGGAGGGTCCTGAACATAAAGTAAAATCCCATTTTTCAGGAGGGTCCTGAACAGAAAGCAAATTCCAATTTTTCAGGAGGGTCCTGAACAGAAAGTAAAATCCCATTTTTCAGGAGGGTCCTGAACATAAAGTAAAATCCCATTTTTCAGGAGGATCTTGAACAGAAAGTAAAATCCCATTTTTCAGGAGGGTCCTGAACAGAAAGTAAAGTCCCATTTTTCAGGAGGGTCCTGAACAGAAAGTAAAATCCCATTTTTCAGGAGGGTCCTGAACAGAAATTAAAATCCCATTTTTCAGGAGGGTCCTGATCCCATTTTTCAGGAGGGTCCTGAACAGAAAATAAAGTCCCATCTTTCAGGAGGGTCCTGAACAGAAAGTAAAGTCCCATTTTTCAGGAGGGTCCTAAACAGAAAGTAAAGTCCCATTTTTCAGGAGGGTCCTGAACAGAAAGTAAAATCCCATTTTTCAGGAGTGTCCTGAACAGAAAGTAAAGTCCCATTTTTCAGGAGGGTCCTGAACATAAAGTAAAATCCCATTTTTCAGGAGGGTCCTGAACATAAAGTAAAATTCCATTTTTTTCAGGAGGGTCCTGAACAGAAAGTAAAATCCCATTTTTCAGGAGGGTCCTGAGCAGAAAGTAAAGTCCCATTTTTCAGGATGGTCCTGAACAGAAAGTAAAATCCCATTTTTCAGGAGGGTCCTGAACATAAAGTAAAATCCCATTTTTCAGGAGGGTCCTGAACAGAAAGCAAATTCCAATTTTTCAGGAGGGTCCTGAACAGAAAGTAAAATCCCATTTTTCAGGAGGGTCCTGAACATAAAGTAAAATCCCATTTTTCAGGAGGATCTTGAACAGAAAGTAAAATCCCATTTTTCAGGAGGGTCCTGAACAGAAAGTAAAGTCCCATTTTTCAGGAGGGTCCTGAACAGAAAGTAAAATCCCATTTTTCAGGAGGGTCCTGAACAGAAATTAAAATCCCATTTTTCAGGAGGGTCCTGATCCCATTTTTCAGGAGGGTCCTGAACAGAAAATAAAGTCCCATCTTTCAGGAGGGTCCTGAACAGAAAGTAAAGTCCCATTTTTCAGGAGGGTCCTAAACAGAAAGTAAAGTCCCATTTTTCAGGAGGGTCCTGAACAGAAAGTAAAATCCCATTTTTCAGGAGTGTCCTGAACAGAAAGTAAAGTCCCATTTTTCAGGAGGGTCCTGAACATAAAGTAAAATCCCATTTTTCAGGAGGGTCCTGAACATAAATAAAATCCCATTTTTCAGGAGGGTCCTGAACAGAAAGTAAATTCCCATTTTTCAGGAGGGTCCTGAACATAAAGTAAAATACCATTTTTCAGGAGGGTCCTGAACAGAAAGTAAAATTCCATTTTTCAGGAGGGTCCTGAACATAAAGTAAAATCCCATTTTTCAGGAGGGTCCTGAACAAAAAGTAAATTCCCATTTTTCAGGAGGGTCCTGAACATAAAGTAAAATCCCATTTTTCAGGAGGGTCCTGAACAGAAAGTAAAATCTCATTTTTCAGGAGGGTCCTGAACAGAAAGTAAAGTCCCATTTTTCAGGAGGGTCCAGAACAGAAAGTAAAATCCCATTTTTCAGGAGGGTCCTGAACAGAAAGTAAAGTCCCATTTTTCAGGAAGATCCTTAACAGAAAGTAAAGTCTCATTTTTCGGGAGGGTCCTGAACAGAAAGTAAAGTCCCATTTTTCCGGAGGGTCCTGAACAGAAAGTAAAATCCCATTTTTCAGGAGGGTCCTGAGCAGAAAGTAAAGTCCCATTTTTCAGGAGGGTCCTGAACAGAAAGTAAAATCCCATTTTTCAGGAGGGTCCTGAACATAAAGTAAAATCTCATTTTTCAGGAGGGTCCTGAACAGAAAGCAAATTCCCATTTTTCAGGAGGGTCCTGAACATAAAGTAAAATCCCATTTTTCAGGAGGGTCCTGAACATAAAGTAAAATCCCATTTTTCAGGAGGGTCCTGAACATAAAGTAAAATCCCATTTTTCAGGAGGGTCCTGAACATAATGTAAAATCCCATTTTTCATTAGGGTCCTGAACAGAAAGTAAAATCCCATTTTTCAGGAGGGTCCTGAACAGAAAGTAAAGTCCCATTTTTCAGGAGGGTCCTGAACAGAAAGTAAAATCCCATTTTTCAGGAGGGTCCTGAACAGAAAGTAAAATCCCATTTTTCAGGAGGGTCCTGATCCCATTTTTCAGGAGGGTCCTGAACAGAAAGTAAAGTCCCATCTTTCAGGAGGGTCCTGAACAAAAAGTAAAGTCCCATTTTTCAGGAGGGTCCTGAACAGAAAGTAAAATCCCTTTTTTCAGGAGGGTCCTGAACAGAAAGTAAAGTCCCATTTTTCAGGAGGGTCCTGAACAGAAAGTAAAATCCCATTTTTCAGGAGGGTCCTGAACAGAAAGTAAACTCCCATTTTTCAGGAGGGTCCTGAACAGAAAGTAAAGTATCATTTTTTAGGAGGGTCCTGAACATAAAGTAAAGTCCCATTTTTCAGGAGGGTCCTGAACATAAAGTAAAATCCCATTTTTCAATAGGGTCCTGAATAGAAAGTAAAATCCCATTTTTCAGGAGGGTCCTGAACAGAAAGTAAATTCCCATTTTTCAGTAGGGTCCTGAGCAGAAAGTAAAGTCCCATTTTTCAGGATGGTCCTGAACAGAAAGTAAAATCCCATTTTTCAGGAGGGTCCTGAACATAAAGTAAAATCCCATTTTTCAGGAGGGTCCTGAACAGAAAGCAAATTCCAATTTTTCAGGAGGGTCCTGAACATAAAGTAAAATCCCATTTTTCAGGAGGGTCCTGAACAGAAAGTAAAATCCCATTTTTCAGGAGGGTCCTCAACAGAAAGTAAAGTCCCATTTTTCAGGAGGGTCCTGAACAGAAAGTAAAATCCCATTTTTCAGGAGGGTCCTGAACAGAAAGTAAAATCCCATTTTTCAGGAGTGTCCTGATCCCATTTTTCAGGAGGGTCCTGAACAGAAAGTAAAGTCCCATCTTTCAGGAGATCCTGAACAGAAAGTAAAGTCCCATTTTCAGGAGGGTCCTAAACAGAAAGTAAAGTCCCATTTTTCAGGAGGGTCCTGAACAGAATGTAAAATCCCATTTTTCAGGAGGGTGCTGAACAGAAAGTAAAGTCCCATTTTTCAGGAGGGTCCTGAACATAAAGTAAAATCCCATTTTTCAGGAGGGTCCTGAACAGAAAGTAAAATCCCATTTTTCAGGAGGGTCCTGAACATAAAGTAAAGTCCCATTTTTCAGGAGGGTCCTGAACATAAAGTAAAATCCCATTTTTCAGGAGGGTCCTGAACAGAAAGTAAAATCCCATTTTTCAGGAGGGTCCTGAACAGAAAGTAAAATCCCATTTTTCAGGAGGGTCCTGAACAGAAAGTAAAATCCCATTTTTCAGGAGGGTCCTGAACAGAAAGTAAAATCCCATTTTTCAGGAGGGTCCTGAACAGAAAGTAAAGTCCCATTTTTCAGGAGGGTCCTGAACAGAAAGTAAAATCCCATTTTTCAAGAGGGTCCTGAACAGAAAGTAAACTCTCATTTTTCAGGAGGGTCCTGAACAGAAAGTAAAGTATCATTTTTTAGGAGGGTCCTGAACATAAAGTAAAGTCCCATTTTACAGGAGGGTCCTGAACATAAAGAAAAATTCCATTTTTCAGGAGGGTCCTGAACAGAAAGTAAAATCCCATTTTTCAGGAGGGTCCTGAACAGAAAGTAAAATCCCATTTTTCAGGAGGGTCCTGAACAGAAAGTAAAGTCCCATTTTTCAGGAGGGTCCTGAACAGAGTAAAATCCCATTTTTCAGGAGGGTCCTGAACATAAAGTAAAATCCCATTTTTCAGGAGGGTCCTGAACAGAAAGTAAAATCCCATTTTTCAGGAGGGTCCTGAACAGAAAGTAAAGTCCCATTTTTCAGGAGGGTCCTGAACAGAAAGTAAAATCCCATTTTTCAGGAGGGTCCTGAACAGAAAGTAAACTCCCATTTTTCAGGAGGGTCCTGAACAGAAAGTAAAGTATCATATTTTAGGAGGGTCCTGAACATAAAGTAAAGTCCCATTTTTCAGGAGGGTCCTGAACATAAAGTAAAATCCCATTTTTCAGGAGGGTCCTGAACAGAAAGTAAAATCCCATTTTTCAGGAGGGTCCTGAACAGAAAGTAAATTCCCATTTTTCCGGAGGGTCCTGAGCAGAAAGTAAAGTCCCATTTTTCAGGAGGGTCCTGAACAGAAAGTAAAATCCCATTTTTCAGGAGGGTCCTGAACATAAAGTAAAATCCCATTTTTCAGGAGGGTCCTGAACAGAAAGCAAATTCCAATTTTTCAGGAGGGTCCTGAACATAAAGTAAAATCCCATTTTTCAGGAGGGTCCTGAACAGAAAGTAAAGTCCCATTTTTCAGGAGGGTCCTGAACATAAAGTAAAATCCCATTTTTCAGGAGGGTCCTGAACAGAAAATAAAATCCCATTTTTCAGGAGGGTCCTGAACAGAAAGTAAAATCTCATTTTTCAGGAGGGTCCTGATCCCATTTTTCAGGAGGGTCCTGAACAGAAAGTAAATTCCCATTTTTCAGGAGGGTCCTGAGCAGAAAGTAAAGTCCCATTTTTCAGGAGGGTCCTGAACAAAAAGTAAAATCCCATTTTTCAAGAGGGTCCTGAACATAAAGTAAAATCCCATTTTTCAGGAGGGTCCTGAACAGAAAGCAAATTCCAATTTTTCAGGAGGGTCCTGAACATAAAGTAAAATCCCATTTTTTTCAGGAGGGTCCTGAACAGAAAGTAAAATCCCATTTTTCAGGAGGGTCCTGAGCAGAAAGTAAAGTCCCATTTTTCAGGATGGTCCTGAACAGAAAGTAAAATCCCATTTTTCAGGAGGGTCCTGAACATAAAGTAAAATCCCATTTTTCAGGAGGGTCCTGAACAGAAAGCAAATTCCAATTTTTCAGGAGGGTCCTGAACAGAAAGTAAAATCCCATTTTTCAGGAGGGTCCTGAACATAAAGTAAAATCCCATTTTTCAGGAGGATCTTGAACAGAAAGTAAAATCCCATTTTTCAGGAGGGTCCTGAACAGAAAGTAAAGTCCCATTTTTCAGGAGGGTCCTAAACAGAAAGTAAAGTCCCATTTTTCAGGAGGGTCCTGAGCAGAAAGTAAAGTCCCATTTTTCAGGATGGTCCTGAACAGAAAGTAAAATCCCATTTTTCAGGAGGGTCCTGAACATAAAGTAAAATCCCATTTTTCAGGAGGGTCCTGAACAGAAAGCAAATTCCAATTTTTCAGGAGGGTCTTGAACAGAAAGTAAAATCCCATTTTTCAGGAGGGTCCTGAACATAAAGTAAAATCCCATTTTTCAGGAGGGTCCTAAACAGAAAGTAAAGTCCCATTTTTCAGGAGGGTCCTGAGCAGAAAGTAAAGTCCCATTTTTCAGGATGGTCCTGAACAGAAAGTAAAATCCCATTTTTCAGGAGGGTCCTGAACATAAAGTAAAATCCCATTTTTCAGGAGGGTCCTGAACAGAAAGCAAATTCCAATTTTTCAGGAGGGTCCTGAACAGAAAGTAAAATCCCATTTTTCAGGAGGGTCCTGAACATAAAGTAAAATCCCATTTTTCAGGAGGATCTTGAACAGAAAATAAAGTCCCATCTTTCAGGAGGGTCCTGAACAGAAAGTAAAGTCCCATTTTTCAGGAGGGTCCTAAACAGAAAGTAAAGTCCCATTTTTCAGGAGGGTCCTGAACAGAAAGTAAAATCCCATTTTTCAGGAGTGTCCTGAACAGAAAGTAAAGTCCCATTTTTCAGGAGGGTCCTGAACATAAAGTAAAATCCCATTTTTCAGGAGGGTCCTGAACATAAATAAAATCCCATTTTTCAGGAGGGTCCTGAACAGAAAGTAAATTCCCATTTTTCAGGAGGGTCCTGAACATAAAGTAAAATACCATTTTTCAGGAGGGTCCTGAACAGAAAGTAAAATTCCATTTTTCAGGAGGGTCCTGAACATAAAGTAAAATCCCATTTTTCAGGAGGGTCCTGAACAAAAAGTAAATTCCTATTTTTCAGGAGGGTCCTGAACATAAAGTAAAATCCCATTTTTCCGGAGGGTCCTGAACAGAAAGTAAAATCTCATTTTTCAGGAGGGTCCTGAACAGAAAGTAAAGTCCCATTTTTCAGGAGGGTCCAGAACAGAAAGTAAAATCCCATTTTTCAGGAGGGTCCTGAACAGAAAGTAAAGTCCCATTTTTCAGGAAGATCCTTAACAGAAAGTAAAGTCTCATTTTTCGGGAGGGTCCTGAACAGAAAGTAAAGTCCCATCTTTCAGGAGGGTCCTGATCCCATTTTTCAGGAGGGTCCTGATCCCATTTTTCCGGAGGGTCCTGAACAGAAAGTAAAGTCCCATCTTTCAGGAGGGTCCTGAACAAAAAGTAAAGTCCCATTTTTCAGGAGGGTCCTGAACAGAAAGTAAAATCCCTTTTTTCAGGAGGGTCCTGAACAGAAAGTAAAGTCCCATTTTTCAGGAGCGTCCTGAACAGAAAGTAAAATCCCATTTTTCAGGAGGGTCCTGAACAGAAAGTAAACTCCCATTTTTCAGGAGGGTCCTGAACAGAAAGTAAAGTATCATTTTTTAGGAGGGTCCTGAACATAAAGTAAAGTCCCATTTTTCAGGAGGGTCCTGAACATAAAGTAAAATCCCATTTTTCAATAGGGTCCTGAATAGAAAGTAAAATCCCATTTTTCAGGAGGGTCCTGAACAGAAAGTAAATTCCCATTTTTCAGTAGGGTCCTGAGCAGAAAGTAAAGTCCCATTTTTCAGGATGGTCCTGAACAGAAAGTAAAATCCCATTTTTCAGGAGGGTCCTGAACATAAAGTAAAATCCCATTTTTCAGGAGGGTCCTGAACAGAAAGCAAATTCCAATTTTTCAGGAGGGTCCTGAACATAAAGTAAAATCCCATTTTTCAGGAGGGTCCTGAACAGAAAGTAAAATCCCATTTTTCAGGAGGGTCCTCAACAGAAAGTAAAGTCCCATTTTTCAGGAGGGTCCTGAACAGAAAGTAAAATCCCATTTTTCAGGAGGGTCCTTAACAGAAAGTAAAATCCCATTTTTCAGGAGTGTCCTGATCCCATTTTTCAGGAGGGTCCTGAACAGAAAGTAAAGTCCCATCTTTCAGGAGATCCTGAACAGAAAGTAAAGTCCCATTTTCAGGAGGGTCCTAAACAGAAAGTAAAGTCCCATTTTTCAGGAGGGTCCTGAACAGAATGTAAAATCCCATTTTTCAGGAGGGTGCTGAACAGAAAGTAAAGTCCCATTTTTCAGGAGGGTCCTGAACATAAAGTAAAATCCCATTTTTCAGGAGGGTCCTGAACAGAAAGTAAAATCCCATTTTTCAGGAGGGTCCTGAACATAAAGTAAAGTCCCATTTTTCAGGAGGGTCCTGAACATAAAGTAAAATCCCATTTTTCAGGAGGGTCCTGAACAGAAAGTAAAATCCCATTTTTCAGGAGGGTCCTGAACAGAAAGTAAAATCCCATTTTTCAGGAGGGTCCTGAACAGAAAGTAAAATCCCATTTTTCAGGAGGGTCCTGAACAGAAAGTAAAATCCCATTTTTCAGGAGGGTCCTGAACAGAAAGTAAAGTCCCATTTTTCAGGAGGGTCCTGAACATAAAGTAAAATCCCATTTTTCAAGAGGGTCCTGAACAGAAAGTAAACTCTCATTTTTCAGGAGGGTCCTGAACAGAAAGTAAAGTATCATTTTTTAGGAGGGTCCTGAACATAAAGTAAAGTCCCATTTTACAGGAGGGTCCTGAACATAAAGAAAAATTCCATTTTTCAGGAGGGTCCTGAACAGAAAGTAAAATCCCATTTTTCAAGAGGGTCCTGAACAGAAAGTAAAATCCCATTTTTCAGGAGGGTCCTGAACAGAAAGTAAAATCCCATTTTTCAGGAGGGTCCTGAACAGAAAGTAAAGTCCCATTTTTCAGGAGGGTCCTGAACAGAGTAAAATCCCATTTTTCAGGAGGGTCCTGAACATAAAGTAAAATCCCATTTTTCAGGAGGGTCCTGAACAGAAAGTAAAATCCCATTTTTCAGGAGGGTCCTGAACAGAAAGTAAAGTCCCATTTTTCAGGAGGGTCCTGAACAGAAAGTAAAATCCCATTTTTCAGGAGGGTCCTGAACAGAAAGTAAACTCCCATTTTTCAGGAGGGTCCTGAACAGAAAGTAAAGTATCATATTTTAGGAGGGTCCTGAACATAAAGTAAAGTCCCATTTTTCAGGAGGGTCCTGAACATAAAGTAAAATCCCATTTTTCAGGAGGGTCCTGAACAGAAAGTAAAATCCCATTTTTCAGGAGGGTCCTGAACAGAAAGTAAATTCCCATTTTTCCGGAGGGTCCTGAGCAGAAAGTAAAGTCCCATTTTTCAGGAGGGTCCTGAACAGAAAGTAAAATCCCATTTTTCAGGAGGGTCCTGAACATAAAGTAAAATCCCATTTTTCAGGAGGGTCCTGAACAGAAAGCAAATTCCAATTTTTCAGGTGGGTCCTGAACATAAAGTAAAATCCCATTTTTCAGGAGGGTCCTGAACAGAAAGTAAAGTCCCATTTTTCAGGAGGGTCCTGAACATAAAGTAAAATCCCATTTTTCAGGAGGGTCCTGAACAGAAAATAAAATCCCATTTTTCAGGAGGGTCCTGAACAGAAAGTAAAATCCCATTTTTCAGGAGGGTCCTGATCCCATTTTTCAGGAGGGTCCTGAACAGAAAGTAAATTCCCATTTTTCAGGAGGGTCCTGAGCAGAAAGTAAAGTCCCATTTTTCAGGAGGGTCCTGAACAAAAAGTAAAATCCCATTTTTCAAGAGGGTCCTGAACATAAAGTAAAATCCCATTTTTCAGGAGGGTCCTGAACAGAAAGCAAATTCCAATTTTTCAGGAGGGTCCTGAACATAAAGTAAAATCCCATTTTTTTCAGGAGGGTCCTGAACAGAAAGTAAAATCCCATTTTTCAGGAGGGTCCTGAACAGAAAGTAAAATCCCATTTTTCAGGAGGGTCCTGAACAGAAAGTAAAATCCCATTTTTCAGGAGGGTCCTGAACAGAAAGTAAAATCCCATTTTTCAGGAGGGTCCTGAACAGAAAGTAAAGTCCCATTTTTCAGGAGGGTCCTGAACAGAAAGTAAAATCCCATTTTTCAAGAGGGTCCTGAACAGAAAGTAAACTCTCATTTTTCAGGAGGGTCCTGAACAGAAAGTAAAGTATCATTTTTTAGGAGGGTCCTGAACATAAAGTAAAGTCCCATTTTACAGGAGGGTCCTGAACATAAAGAAAAATTCCATTTTTCAGGAGGGTCCTGAACAGAAAGTAAAATCCCATTTTTCAGGAGGGTCCTGAACAGAAAGTAAAATCCCATTTTTCAGGAGGGTCCTGAACAGAAAGTAAAATCCCATTTTTCAGGAGGGTCCTGAACAGAAAGTAAAGTCCCATTTTTCAGGAGGGTCCTGAACAGAGTAAAATCCCATTTTTCAGGAGGGTCCTGAACATAAAGTAAAATCCCATTTTTCAGGAGGGTCCTGAACAGAAAGTAAAATCCCATTTTTCAGGAGGGTCCTGAACAGAAAGTAAAGTCCCATTTTTCAGGAGGGTCCTGAACAGAAAGTAAAATCCCATTTTTCAGGAGGGTCCTGAACAGAAAGTAAACTCCCATTTTTCAGGAGGGTCCTGAACAGAAAGTAAAGTATCATATTTTAGGAGGGTCCTGAACATAAAGTAAAGTCCCATTTTTCAGGAGGGTCCTGAACATAAAGTAAAATCCCATTTTTCAGGAGGGTCCTGAACAGAAAGTAAAATCCCATTTTTCAGGAGGGTCCTGAACAGAAAGTAAATTCCCATTTTTCCGGAGGGTCCTGAGCAGAAAGTAAAGTCCCATTTTTCAGGAGGGTCCTGAACAGAAAGTAAAATCCCATTTTTCAGGAGGGTCCTGAACATAAAGTAAAATCCCATTTTTCAGGAGGGTCCTGAACAGAAAGCAAATTCCAATTTTTCAGGTGGGTCCTGAACATAAAGTAAAATCCCATTTTTCAGGAGGGTCCTGAACAGAAAGTAAAGTCCCATTTTTCAGGAGGGTCCTGAACATAAAGTAAAATCCCATTTTTCAGGAGGGTCCTGAACAGAAAATAAAATCCCATTTTTCAGGAGGGTCCTGAACAGAAAGTAAAATCCCATTTTTCAGGAGGGTCCTGATCCCATTTTTCAGGAGGGTCCTGAACAGAAAGTAAATTCCCATTTTTCAGGAGGGTCCTGAGCAGAAAGTAAAGTCCCATTTTTCAAGAGGGTCCTGAACAAAAAGTAAAATCCCATTTTTCAAGAGGGTCCTGCACATAAAGTAAAATCCCATTTTTCAGGAGGGTCCTGAACAGAAAGCAAATTCCAATTTTTCAGGAGGGTCCTGAACATAAAGTAAAATCCCATTTTTTTCAGGAGGGTCCTGAACAGAAAGTAAAATCCCATTTTTCAGGAGGGTCCTGAGCAGAAAGTAAAGTCCCATTTTTCAGGATGGTCCTGAACAGAAAGTAAAATCCCATTTTTCAGGAGGGTCCTGAACATAAAGTAAAATCCCATTTTTCAGGAGGGTCCTGAACAGAAAGCAAATTCCAATTTTTCAGGAGGGTCCTGAACAGAAAGTAAAATCCCATTTTTCAGGAGGGTCCTGAACATAAAGTAAAATCCCATTTTTCAGGAGGATCTTGAACAGAAAGTAAAATCCCATTTTTCAGGAGGGTCCTGAACAGAAAGTAAAGTCCCATTTTTCAGGAGGGTCCTAAACAGAAAGTAAAGTCCCATTTTTCAGGAGGGTCCTGAGCAGAAAGTAAAGTCCCATTTTTCAGGAGGGTCCTGAACAGAAAGTAAAATCCCATTTTTCAGGAGGGTCCTGAACAGAAAGTAAACTCCCATTTTTCAGGAGGGTCCTGAACAGAAAGTAAAGTATCATATTTTAGGAGGGTCCTGAACATAAAGTAAAGTCCCATTTTTCAGGAGGGTCCTGAACATAAAGTAAAATCCCATTTTTCAGGAGGGTCCTGAACAGAAAGTAAAATCCCATTTTTCAGGAGGGTCCTGAACAGAAAGTAAATTCCCATTTTTCCGGAGGGTCCTGAGCAGAAAGTAAAGTCCCATTTTTCAGGAGGGTCCTGAACAGAAAGTAAAATCCCATTTTTCAGGAGGGTCCTGAACATAAAGTAAAATCCCATTTTTCAGGAGGGTCCTGAACAGAAAGCAAATTCCAATTTTTCAGGTGGGTCCTGAACATAAAGTAAAATCCCATTTTTCAGGAGGGTCCTGAACAGAAAGTAAAGTCCCATTTTTCAGGAGGGTCCTGAACATAAAGTAAAATCCCATTTTTCAGGAGGGTCCTGAACAGAAAATAAAATCCCATTTTTCAGGAGGGTCCTGAACAGAAAGTAAAATCCCATTTTTCAGGAGGGTCCTGATCCCATTTTTCAGGAGGGTCCTGAACAGAAAGTAAATTCCCATTTTTCAGGAGGGTCCTGAGCAGAAAGTAAAGTCCCATTTTTCAGGAGGGTCCTGAACAAAAAGTAAAATCCCATTTTTCAAGAGGGTCCTGAACATAAAGTAAAATCCCATTTTTCAGGAGGGTCCTGAACAGAAAGCAAATTCCAATTTTTCAGGAGGGTCCTGAACATAAAGTAAAATCCCATTTTTTTCAGGAGGGTCCTGAACAGAAAGTAAAATCCCATTTTTCAGGAGGGTCCTGAACAGAAAGTAAAATCCCATTTTTCAGGAGGGTCCTGAACAGAAAGTAAAATCCCATTTTTCAGGAGGGTCCTGAACAGAAAGTAAAATCCCATTTTTCAGGAGGGTCCTGAACAGAATGTAAAGTCCCATTTTTCAGGAGGGTCCTGAACAGAAAGTAAAATCCCATTTTTCAAGAGGGTCCTGAACAGAAAGTAAACTCTCATTTTTCAGGAGGGTCCTGAACAGAAAGTAAAGTATCATTTTTTAGGAGGGTCCTGAACATAAAGTAAAGTCCCATTTTACAGGAGGGTCCTGAACATAAAGAAAAATTCCATTTTTCAGGAGGGTCCTGAACAGAAAGTAAAATCCCATTTTTCAGGAGGGTCCTGAACAGAAAGTAAAATCCCATTTTTCAGGAGGGTCCTGAACAGAAAGTAAAATCCCATTTTTCAGGAGGGTCCTGAACAGAAAGTAAAGTCCCATTTTTCAGGAGGGTCCTGAACAGAGTAAAATCCCATTTTTCAGGAGGGTCCTGAACATAAAGTAAAATCCCATTTTTCAGGAGGGTCCTGAACAGAAAGTAAAATCCCATTTTTCAGGAGGGTCCTGAACAGAAAGTAAAGTCCCATTTTTCAGGAGGGTCCTGAACAGAAAGTAAAATCCCATTTTTCAGGAGGGTCCTGAACAGAAAGTAAACTCCCATTTTTCAGGAGGGTCCTGAACAGAAAGTAAAGTATCATATTTTAGGAGGGTCCTGAACATAAAGTAAAGTCCCATTTTTCAGGAGGGTCCTGAACATAAAGTAAAATCCCATTTTTCAGGAGGGTCCTGAACAGAAAGTAAAATCCCATTTTTCAGGAGGGTCCTGAACAGAAAGTAAATTCCCATTTTTCCGGAGGGTCCTGAGCAGAAAGTAAAGTCCCATTTTTCAGGAGGGTCCTGAACAGAAAGTAAAATCCCATTTTTCAGGAGGGTCCTGAACATAAAGTAAAATCCCATTTTTCAGGAGGGTCCTGAACAGAAAGCAAATTCCAATTTTTCAGGTGGGTCCTGAACATAAAGTAAAATCCCATTTTTCAGGAGGGTCCTGAACAGAAAGTAAAGTCCCATTTTTCAGGAGGGTCCTGAACATAAAGTAAAATCCCATTTTTCAGGAGGGTCCTGAACAGAAAATAAAATCCCATTTTTCAGGAGGGTCCTGAACAGAAAGTAAAATCCCATTTTTCAGGAGGGTCCTGATCCCATTTTTCAGGAGGGTCCTGAACAGAAAGTAAATTCCCATTTTTCAGGAGGGTCCTGAGCAGAAAGTAAAGTCCCATTTTTCAGGAGGGTCCTGAACAAAAAGTAAAATCCCATTTTTCAAGAGGGTCCTGCACATAAAGTAAAATCCCATTTTTCAGGAGGGTCCTGAACAGAAAGCAAATTCCAATTTTTCAGGAGGGTCCTGAACATAAAGTAAAATCCCATTTTTTTCAGGAGGGTCCTGAACAGAAAGTAAAATCCCATTTTTCAGGAGGGTCCTGAGCAGAAAGTAAAGTCCCATTTTTCAGGATGGTCCTGAACAGAAAGTAAAATCCCATTTTTCAGGAGGGTCCTGAACATAAAGTAAAATCCCATTTTTCAGGAGGGTCCTGAACAGAAAGCAAATTCCAATTTTTCAGGAGGGTCCTGAACAGAAAGTAAAATCCCATTTTTCAGGAGGGTCCTGAACATAAAGTAAAATCCCATTTTTCAGGAGGATCTTGAACAGAAAGTAAAATCCCATTTTTCAGGAGGGTCCTGAACAGAAAGTAAAGTCCCATTTTTCAGGAGGGTCCTAAACAGAAAGTAAAGTCCCATTTTTCAGGAGGGTCCTGAGCAGAAAGTAAAGTCCCATTTTTCAGGATGGTCCTGAACAGAAAGTAAAATCCCATTTTTCAGGAGGGTCCTGAACAGAAAGCAAATTCCAATTTTTCAGGAGGGTCTTGAACAGAAAGTAAAATCCCATTTTTCAGGAGGGTCCTGAACATAAAGTAAAATCCCATTTTTCAGGAGGGTCCTAAACAGAAAGTAAAGTCCCATTTTTCAGGAGGGTCCTGAGCAGAAAGTAAAGTCCCATTTTTCAGGATGGTCCTGAACAGAAAGTAAAATCCCATTTTTCAGGAGGGTCCTGAACATAAAGTAAAATCCCATTTTTCAGGAGGGTCCTGAACAGAAAGCAAATTCCAATTTTTCAGGAGGGTCCTGAACAGAAAGTAAAATCCCATTTTTCAGGAGGGTCCTGAACATAAAGTAAAATCCCATTTTTCAGGAGGATCTTGAACAGAAAATAAAGTCCCATCTTTCAGGAGGGTCCTGAACAGAAAGTAAAGTCCCATTTTTCAGGAGGGTCCTAAACAGAAAGTAAAGTCCCATTTTTCAGGAGGGTCCTGAACAGAAAGTAAAATCCCATTTTTCAGGAGTGTCCTGAACAGAAAGTAAAGTCCCATTTTTCAGGAGGGTCCTGAACATAAAGTAAAATCCCATTTTTCAGGAGGGTCCTGAACATAAATAAAATCCCATTTTTCAGGAGGGTCCTGAACAGAAAGTAAATTCCCATTTTTCAGGAGGGTCCTGAACATAAAGTAAAATACCATTTTTCAGGAGGGTCCTGAACAGAAAGTAAAATTCCATTTTTCAGGAGGGTCCTGAACATAAAGTAAAATCCCATTTTTCAGGAGGGTCCTGAACAAAAAGTAAATTCCTATTTTTCAGGGGGGTCCTGAACATAAAGTAAAATCCCATTTTTCCGGAGGGTCCTGAACAGAAAGTAAAATCTCATTTTTCAGGAGGGTCCTGAACAGAAAGTAAAGTCCCATTTTTCAGGAGGGTCCAGAACAGAAAGTAAAATCCCATTTTTCAGGAGGGTCCTGAACAGAAAGTAAAGTCCCATTTTTCAGGAAGATCCTTAACAGAAAGTAAAGTCTCATTTTTCGGGAGGGTCCTGAACAGAAAGTAAAGTCCCATTTTTCCGGAGGGTCCTGAACAGAAAGTAAAATCCCATTTTTCAGGAGGGTCCTGAGCAGAAAGTAAAGTCCCATTTTTCAGGAGGGTCCTGAACAGAAAGTAAAATCCCATTTTTCAGGAGGGTCCTGAACATAAAGTAAAATCTCATTTTTCAGGAGGGTCCTGAACAGAAAGCAAATTCCCATTTTTCAGGAGGGTCCTGAACATAAAGTAAAATCCCATTTTTCAGGAGGGTCCTGAACATAAAGTAAAATCCCATTTTTCAGGAGGGTCCTGAACATAAAGTAAAATCCCATTTTTCAGGAGGGTCCTGAACATAATGTAAAATCCCATTTTTCATTAGGGTCCTGAACAGAAAGTAAAATCCCATTTTTCAGGAGGGTCCTGAACAGAAAGTAAAGTCCCATTTTTCAGGAGGGTCCTGAACAGAAAGTAAAATCCCATTTTTCAGGAGGGTCCTGAACAGAAAGTAAAATCCCATTTTTCAGGAGGGTCCTGATCCCATTTTTAAGGAGGGTCCTGAACAGAAAGTAAAGTCCCATCTTTCAGGAGGGTCCTGAACAAAAAGTAAAGTCCCATTTTTCAGGAGGGTCCTGAACAGAAAGTAAAATCCCTTTTTTCAGGAGGGTCCTGAACAGAAAGTAAAGTCCCATTTTTCAGGAGGGTCCTGAACAGAAAGTAAAATCCCATTTTTCAGGAGGGTCCTGAACAGAAAGTAAACTCCCATTTTTCAGGAGGGTCCTGAACAGAAAGTAAAGTATCATTTTTTAGGAGGGTCCTGAACGTAAAGTAAAGTCCCATTTTTCAGGAGGGTCCTGAACATAAAGTAAAATCCCATTTTTCAGGAGGGTCCTGAATAGAAAGTAAAATCCCATTTTTCAGGAGGGTCCTGAACAGAAAGTAAATTCCCATTTTTCAGTAGGGTCCTGAGCAGAAAGTAAAGTCCCATTTTTCAGGATGGTCCTGAACAGAAAGTAAAATCCCATTTTTCAGGAGGGTCCTGAACATAAAGTAAAATCCCATTTTTCAGGAGGGTCCTGAACAGAAAGCAAATTCCAATTTTTCAGGAGGGTCCTGAACATAAAGTAAAATCCCATTTTTCAGGAGGGTCCTGAACAGAAAGTAAAATCCCATTTTTCAGGAGGGTCCTCAACAGAAAGTAAAGTCCCATTTTTCAGGAGGGTCCTGAACAGAAAGTAAAATCCCATTTTTCAGGAGGGTCCTGAACAGAAAGTAAAATCCCATTTTTCAGGAGTGTCCTGATCCCATTTTTCAGGAGGGTCCTGAACAGAAAGTAAAGTCCCATCTTTCAGGAGATCCTGAACAGAAAGTAAAGTCCCATTTTCAGGAGGGTCCTAAACAGAAAGTAAAGTCCCATTTTTCAGGAGGGTCGTGAACAGAATGTAAAATCCCATTTTTCAGGAGGGTGCTGAACAGAAAGTAAAGTCCCATTTTTCAGGAGGGTCCTGAACATAAAGTAAAATCCCATTTTTCAGGAGGGTCCTGAACAGAAAGTAAAATCCCATCTTTCAGGAGGGTCCTGAACATAAAGTAAAGTCCCATTTTTCAGGAGGGTCCTGAACATAAAGTAAAATCCCATTTTTTAGGAGGGTCCTGAACAGAAAGTAAAATCCCATTTTTCAGGAGGGTCCTGAACAGAAAGTAAAATCCCATTTTTCAGGAGGGTCCTGAACAGAAAGTAAAGTCCCATTTTTCAGGAGGGTCCTGAACAGAAAGTAAAATCCCATTTTTCAAGAGGGTCCTGAACAGAAAGTAAACTCTCATTTTTCAGGAGGGTCCTGAACAGAAAGTAAAGTATCATTTTTTAGGAGGGTCCTGAACATAAAGTAAAGTCCCATTTTTCAGGAGGGTCCTGAACATAAAGTAAAATCCCATTTTTCAGGAGGGTCCTGAACAGAAAGTAAAATCTCATTTTTCAGGAGGGTCCTGAACAGAAAGTAAAGTCCCATTTTTCAGGAGGGTCCAGAACAGAAAGTAAAATCCCATTTTTCAGGAGGGTCCTGAACAGAAAGTAAAGTCCCATTTTTCAGGAAGATCCTTAACAGAAAGTAAAGTCTCATTTTTCGGGAGGGTCCTGAACAGAAAGTAAAGTCCCATTTTTCCGGAGGGTCCTGAACAGAAAGTAAAATCCCATTTTTCAGGAGGGTCCTGAGCAGAAAGTAAAGTCCCATTTTTCAGGAGGGTCCTGAACAGAAAGTAAAATCCCATTTTTCAGGAGGGTCCTGAACATAAAGTAAAATCTCATTTTTCAGGAGGGTCCTGAACAGAAAGCAAATTCCCATTTTTCAGGAGGGTCCTGAACATAAAGTAAAATCCCATCTTTCAGGAGGGTCCTGAACAGAAAGTAAAGTCCCATTTTTCAGGAGGGTCCTAAACAGAAAGTAAAGTCCCATTTTTCAGGAGGGTCCTGAACAGAAAGTAAAATCCCATTTTTCAGGAGTGTCCTGAACAGAAAGTAAAGTCCCATTTTTCAGGAGGGTCCTGAACATAAAGTAAAATCCCATTTTTCAGGAGGGTCCTGAACATAAATAAAATCCCATTTTTCAGGAGGGTCCTGAACAGAAAGTAAATTCCCATTTTTCAGGAGGGTCCTGAACATAAAGTAAAATACCATTTTTCAGGAGGGTCCTGAACAGAAAGTAAAATTCCATTTTTCAGGAGGGTCCTGAACATAAAGTAAAATCCCATTTTTCAGGAGGGTCCTGAACAAAAAGTAAATTCCCATTTTTCAGGAGGGTCCTGAACATAAAGTAAAATCCCATTTTTCAGGAGGGTCCTGAACAGAAAGTAAAATCTCATTTTTCAGGAGGGTCCTGAACAGAAAGTAAAGTCCCATTTTTCAGGAGGGTCCAGAACAGAAAGTAAAATCCCATTTTTCAGGAGGGTCCTGAACAGAAAGTAAAGTCCCATTTTTCAGGAAGATCCTTAACAGAAAGTAAAGTCTCATTTTTCGGGAGGGTCCTGAACAGAAAGTAAAGTCCCATTTTTCCGGAGGGTCCTGAACAGAAAGTAAAATCCCATTTTTCAGGAGGGTCCTGAGCAGAAAGTAAAGTCCCATTTTTCAGGAGGGTCCTGAACAGAAAGTAAAATCCCATTTTTCAGGAGGGTCCTGAACATAAAGTAAAATCTCATTTTTCAGGAGGGTCCTGAACAGAAAGCAAATTCCCATTTTTCAGGAGGGTCCTGAACATAAAGTAAAATCCCATTTTTCAGGAGGGTCCTGAACATAAAGTAAAATCCCATTTTTCAGGAGGGTCCTGAACATAAAGTAAAATCCCATTTTTCAGGAGGGTCCTGAACATAATGTAAAATCCCATTTTTCATTAGGGTCCTGAACAGAAAGTAAAATCCCATTTTTCAGGAGGGTCCTGAACAGAAAGTAAAGTCCCATTTTTCAGGAGGGTCCTGAACAGAAAGTAAAATCCCATTTTTCAGGAGGGTCCTGAACAGAAAGTAAAATCCCATTTTTCAGGAGGGTCCTGATCCCATTTTTCAGGAGGGTCCTGAACAGAAAGTAAAGTCCCATCTTTCAGGAGGGTCCTGAACAAAAAGTAAAGTCCCATTTTTCAGGAGGGTCCTGAACAGAAAGTAAAATCCCTTTTTTCAGGAGGGTCCTGAACAGAAAGTAAAGTCCCATTTTTCAGGAGGGTCCTGAACAGAAAGTAAAATCCCATTTTTCAGGAGGGTCCTGAACAGAAAGTAAACTCCCATTTTTCAGGAGGGTCCTGAACAGAAAGTAAAGTATCATTTTTTAGGAGGGTCCTGAACATAAAGTAAAGTCCCATTTTTTAGGAGGGTCCTGAACATAAAGTAAAATCCCATTTTTCAGGAGGGTCCTGAATAGAAAGTAAAATCCCATTTTTCAGGAGGGTCCTGAACAGAAAGTAAATTCCCATTTTTCAGTAGGGTCCTGAGCAGAAAGTAAAGTCCCATTTTTCAGGATGGTCCTGAACAGAAAGTAAAATCCCATTTTTCAGGAGGGTCCTGAACATAAAGTAAAATCCCATTTTTCAGGAGGGTCCTGAACAGAAAGCAAATTCCAATTTTTCAGGAGGGTCCTGAACATAAAGTAAAATCCCATTTTTCAGGAGGGTCCTGAACAGAAAGTAAAATCCCATTTTTCAGGAGGGTCCTCAACAAAAAGTAAAGTCCCATTTTTCAGGAGGGTCCTGAACAGAAAGTAAAATCCCATTTTTCAGGAGGGTCCTGAACAGAAAGTAAAATCCCATTTTTCAGGAGTGTCCTGATCCCATTTTTCAGGAGGGTCCTGAACAGAAAGTAAAGTCCCATCTTTCAGGAGATCCTGAACAGAAAGTAAAGTCCCATTTTCAGGAGGGTCCTAAACAGAAAGTAAAGTCCCATTTTTCAGGAGGGTCGTGAACAGAATGTAAAATCCCATTTTTCAGGAGGGTGCTGAACAGAAAGTAAAGTCCCATTTTTCAGGAGGGTCCTGAACATAAAGTAAAATCCCATTTTTCAGGAGGGTCCTGAACAGAAAGTAAAATCCCATTTTTCAGGAGGGTCCTGAACATAAAGTAAAGTCCCATTTTTCAGGAGGGTCCTGAACATAAAGTAAAATCCCATTTTTCAGGAGGGTCCTGAACAGAAAGAAAAATCCCATTTTTCAGGAGGGTCCTGAACAGAAAGTAAAATCCCATTTTTCAGGAGGGTCCTGAACAGAAAGTAAAGTCCCATTTTTCAGGAGGGTCCTGAACAGAAAGTAAAATCCCATTTTTCAAGAGGGTCCTGAACAGAAAGTAAACTCTCATTTTTCAGGAGGGTCCTGAACAGAAAGTAAAGTATCATTTTTTAGGAGGGTCCTGAACATAAAGTAAAGTCCCATTTTTCAGGAGGGTCCTGAACATAAAGTAAAATCCCATTTTTCAGGAGGGTCCTGAACAGAAAGTAAAATCTCATTTTTCAGGAGGGTCCTGAACAGAAAGTAAAGTCCCATTTTTCAGGAGGGTCCAGAACAGAAAGTAAAATCCCATTTTTCAGGAGGGTCCTGAACAGAAAGTAAAGTCCCATTTTTCAGGAAGATCCTTAACAGAAAGTAAAGTCTCATTTTTCGGGAGGTTCCTGAACAGAAAGTAAAGTCCCATTTTTCCGGAGGGTCCTGAACAGAAAGTAAAATCCCATTTTTCAGGAGGGTCCTGAGCAGAAAGTAAAGTCCCATTTTTCAGGAGGGTCCTGAACAGAAAGTAAAATCCCATTTTTCAGGAGGGTCCTGAACATAAAGTAAAATCTCATTTTTCAGGAGGGTCCTGAACAGAAAGCAAATTCCCATTTTTCAGGAGGGTCCTGAACATAAAGTAAAATCCCATTTTTCAGGAGGGTCCTGAACATAAAGTAAAATCCCATTTTTCAGGAGGGTCCTGAACATAAAGTAAAATCCCATTTTTCAGGAGGGTCCTGAACATAATGTAAAATCCCATTTTTCATTAGGGTCCTGAACAGAAAGTAAAATCCCATTTTTCAGGAGGGTCCTGAACAGAAAGTAAAGTCCCATTTTTCAGGAGGGTCCTGAACAGAAAGTAAAATCCCATTTTTCAGGAGGGTCCTGAACAGAAAGTAAAATCCCATTTTTCAGGAGGGTCCTGATCCCATTTTTCAGGAGGGTCCTGAACAGAAAGTAAAGTCCCATCTTTCAGGAGGGTCCTGAACAGAAAGTAAAGTCCCATTTTTCAGGAGGGTCCTGAACAGAAAGTAAAATCCCATTTTTCAGGAGAGTCCTGAACAGAAAGTAAAGTCCCATTTATCAGGAGGGTCCTCAACAGAAAGTAAAGTCCCATTTTTCAGGAGGGTCCTGAACAGAAAGTAAAATCCCATTTTTCAGGAGGGTCCTGAACAGAAAGTAAAATCCCATTTTTCAGGAGTGTCCTGATCCCATTTTTCAGGAGGGTCCTGAACAGAAAGTAAAGTCCCATCTTTCAGGAGATCCTGAACAGAAAGTAAAGTCCCATTTTCAGGAGGGTCCTAAACAGAAAGTAAAGTCCCATTTTTCAGGAGGGTCCTGAACAGAATGTAAAATCCCATTTTTCAGGAGGGTGCTGAACAGAAAGTAAAGTCCCATTTTTCAGGAGGGTCCTGAACATAAAGTAAAATCCCATTTTTCAGGAGGGTCCTGAACAGAAAGTAAAATCCCATTTTTCAGGAGGGTCCTGAACATAAAGTAAAATCCCATTTTTCAGGAGGGTCCTGAACAGAAAGTAAATTCCCATTTTTCAGGAGGGTCCTAAACAGAAAGTAAAATCCCATTTTTCAGGAGGGTCCTGAACAGAAAGTAAAGTCCCATTTTTCGGGAGGGTCCTGAACAGAAAGTAAAGTCCCATTTTTCGGGAGGGACCTGAACAGAAAGTAAAGTCCCATTTTTCGGGAGGGTCCGGAACAGAAAGTAAAATCTCATTTTTCAGGAGGGTCCTGAGCAGAAAGTAAAGTCCCATTTTTAGGAGGGTCCTGAACAGAAAGTAAAATCCCATTTTTCAGGAGGGTCCTGAACATAAAGTAAAATCCCATTTTTCAGGAGGGTCCTGAACAGAAAGCAAATTCCAATTTTTCAGGAGGGTCCTGAACATAAAGTAAAATCCCATTTTTCAGGAGGGTCCTGAACAGAAAGTAAAATCCCATTTTTCAGGAGGGTCCTGAACATAAAGTAAAATCCCATTTTTCAGGAGGATCCTTAACAGAAAGTAAAGTCTCATTTTTCGGGAGGGTCCTGAACAGAAAGTAAAGTCCCATTTTTCGGGAGGGTCCTGAACAGAAAGTAAAATCCCATTTTTCAGGAGGGTCCTGAGCAGAAAGTAAAGTCCCATTTTTCAGGAGGGTCCTGAACAGAAAGTAAAATCCCATTTTTCAGGAGGGTCCTGAACATAAAGTAAAATCCCATTTTTCAGGAGGGTCCTGAACAGAAAGCAAATTCCCATTTTTCAGGAGGGTCCTGAACATAAAGTAAAATCCTATTTTTCAGGAGGGTCCTGAACAAAAAGTAAAATCCAATTTTTCAGGAGGGTCCTGAACAGAAAGTAAAATCCCATTTTTCAGGAGGGTCCTGAACATAAAGTAAAATCCCATTTTTCAGGAGGATCCTGAACAGAAAGTAAAATCCCATTTTTCAGGAGGGTCCTGAACAGAAAGTAAAGTCCCATTTTTCAGGAGGGTCCTGAACAGAAAGTAAAATCCCATTTTTCAGGAGGGTCCTGAACAGAAAGTAAAATCCCATTTTTCAGGAGGGTCCTGATCCCATTTTTCAGGAGGGTCCTGAACAGAAAATAAAGTCCCATCTTTCAGGAAGGTCCTGAACAGAAAGTAAAGTCCCATTTTTCAAGAGGGTCCTAAACAGAAAGTAAAGTCCCATTTTTCAGGAGGGTCCTGAACAGAAAGTAAAATCCCATTTTTCAGGAGTGTCCTGAACAGAAAGTAAAGTCCCATTTTTCAGGAGGGTCCTGAACATAAAGTAAAATCCCATTTTTCAGGAGGGTCCTGAACATAAATAAAATCCCATTTTTCAGGAGGGTCCTGAACAGAAAGTAAATTCCCATTTTTCAGGAGGGTTTTGAACATAAAGTAAAATCCCATTTTTCAGGAGGGTCCTGAACAGAAAGTAAAATGCCATTTTTCAGGAGGGTCCTGAACATAAAGTAAAATCCCATTTTTCAGGAGGGTCCTGAACAAAAAGTAAATTCCCATTTTTCAGGAGGGTCCTGAACATAAAGTAAAATCCCATTTTTCAGGAGGGTCCTGAACAGAAAGTAAAATCTCATTTTTCAGGAGGGTCCTGAACAGAAAGTAAAGTCCCATTTTTCAGGAGGGTCCAGAACAGAAAGTAAAATCCCATTTTTCATGAGGGTCCTGAATAGAAAGTAAAGTCCCATTTTTCAGGAGGATCCTTAACAGAAAGTAAAGTCTCATTTTTCGGGAGGTTCCTGAACAGAAAGTAAAGTCCCATTTTTCGGGAGGGTCCTGAACAGAAAGTAAAATCCCATTTTTCAGGAGGGTCCTGAGCAGAAAGTAAAGTCCCATTTTTCAGGAGGGTCCTGAACAGAAAGTAAAATCCCATTTTTCAGGAGGGTCCTGAACATAAAGTAAAATCCCATTTTTCAGGAGGGTCCTGAACAGAAAGCAAATTCCCATTTTTCAGGAGGGTCCTGAATATAAAGTAAAATCCCATTTTTCAGGAGGGTCCTGAACATAAGGTAAAATCCCATTTTTCAGGAGGGTCCTGAACATAAAGTAAAATCCCATTTTTCAGGAGGGTCCTGAACATAATGTAAAATCCCATTTTTCAGGAGGGTCCTGAACAGAAAGTAAAATCCCATTTTTCAGGAGGGTCCTGAACAGAAAGTAAAGTCCCATTTTTCAGGAGGGTCCTGAACAGAAAGTAAAATCCCATTTTTCAGGAGGGTCCTGAACAGAAAGTAAAATCCCATTTTTCAGGAGGGTCCTGATCCCATTTTTCAGGAGGGTCCTGAACAGAAAGTAATGTCCCATATTTCAGGAGGGTCCTGAAAAGAAAGTAAAGTCCCATTTTTCAGGAGGGTCCTAAACAGAAAGTAAAGTCCCATTTTTCAGGAGGGTCCTGAACAGAAAGTAAAATCCCATTTTTCAGGAGAGTCCTGAACAGAATGTAAAGTCCCATTTTTCAGGAGGGTCCTGAACAGAAAGTAAAATCCCATTTTTCAGGAGGGTCCTGAACAAAAAGTAAAGTCCCATTTTTCAGGAGGGTCCTGAACAGAAAGTAAAGTCCCATTTTTCAGGAGGGTCCTGAACAGAAAGTAAATTCCCATTTTTCAGGAGGGTCCTGAACAGAAAGTAAAATCCCATTTTTCAGGAGGGTCCTGAACATAAAGTAAAATCCCATTTTTCAGGAGGGTCCTGAACAGAAAGTAAAGTCCCATTTTTCAGGAGGGTCCTGAACATAAAGTAAAATCCCATTTTTCAGGAGGGTCCTGAACAGAAACTAAAATCCCATTTTTCAGGAGGGTCCTGAACATAAAGTAAAATCCCATTTTTCAGGAGGGTCCTGAACAGAAAGTAAATTCCCATTTTTCAGGAGGGTCCTGAACAGAAAGTAAAATCCCATTTTTCAGGAGGGTCCTGAACAGAAAGTAAAGTCCCATTTTTCGGGATGGTCCGGAACAGAAAGTAAAATCTCATTTTTCAGGAGGGTCCTGAGCAGAAAGTAAAGTCCCATTTTTAGGAGGGTCCTGAACAAAAAGTAAAATCCCATTTTTCAGGAGGGTCCTGAACATAAAGTAAAATCCCATTTTTCAGGAGGGTCCTGAACAGAAAGCAAATTCCAATTTTTCAGAAGGGTCCTGAACATAAAGTAAAATCCCATTTTTCAGGAGGGTCCTGAACAGAAAGTAAAATCCCATTATTCAGGAGGGTCCTGAACATAAAGTAAAATCCCATTTTTCAGGAGGATCCTTAACAGAAAGTAAAGTCTCATTTTTCGGGAGGGTCCTGAACAGAAAGTAAAGTCCCATTTTTCGGGAGGGTCCTGAACAGAAAGTAAAATCCCATTTTTCAGGAGGGTCCTGAGCAGAAAGTAAAGTCCCATTTTTCAGGAGGGTCCTGAACAGAAAGTAAAAT
Source organism: Capsicum pubescens (assembly GCA_030864215.1). NCBI lineage: Eukaryota > Viridiplantae > Streptophyta > Magnoliopsida > Solanales > Solanaceae > Capsicum > Capsicum pubescens. The sequence goes on from CM061548.1 coordinate 415,956,443, forward strand.
CCCATTTTTCAGGAGGGTCCTGAACATAAAGTAAAATCCCATTTTTAGGAGGGTCCTGAACAGAAAGTAAATTCCCATTTTTCAGGAGGGTCCTGAACATAAATTAAAATCCCATTTTTCAGGAGGGTCCTGAACATAAGGTAAAATCCCATTTTTCAGGAGGGTCCTGAACATAAAGTAAAATCCCATTTTTCAGGAGGGTCCTGAACAGAAAGTAAAATCCCATTTTTCAGGAGGGTCCTGAACAGAAAGTAAAGTCCCATTTTTCAGGAGGGTCCTGAACAGAAAGTAAAATCCCATTTTTCAGGAGGGTCCTGAACATAAAGTAAAATCCCATTTTTCAGGAGGGTCCTGATCCCATTTTTCAGGAGGGTCCTGAACAGAAAGTAAAGTCCCATCTTTCAGGAGGGTCCTGAACAGAAAGTAAAGTCCCATTTTTCAGGAGGGTCCTAAACAGAAAGTAAAGTCCCATTTTTCAGGAGGGTCCTGAACAGAAAGTAAAATCCCATTTTTCAGGAGAGTCCTGAACAAAATGTAAAGTCCCATTTTTCAGGAGGGTCCTGAACAGAAAGTAAAATCCCATTTTTCAGGAGGGTCCTGAACAGAAAGTAAAGTCCCATTTTTCAGGAGGGTCCTGAACATAAAGTAAATCCCATTTTTCAGGAGGGTCCTGAACAGAAAGTAAAATCCCATTTTTCAGGAGGGTCCTGAACAGAAAGTAAAATCCCATTTTTCAGGAGGGTCCTGAACAGAAAGTAAAGTCCCATTTTTCAGGAGGGTCCTGAACAGAAAGTAAAGTCCCATTTTTCAGGAGGGTCCTGAACATAAAGTAAAATCCCATTTTTCAGGAGGGTCCTGAACATAAAGTAAAATCCCATTTTTCAGGAGGGTCCTGAACAGAAAGTAAAGTCCCATTTTTCAGGAGGTTCCTGAACATAAAGTAAAATCCCATTTTTCAGGAGGGTCCTGAACAGAAAGTAAAATCCCATTTTTCAGGAGGGTCCTGAACATAAAGTAAAATCCCATTTTTCAGGAGGGTCCTGAACATAAAGTAAAATCCCATTTTTCAGGAGGGTCCTGAACAGAAAGCAAATTCCAATTTTTCAGGAGGGTCCTGAACATAAAGTAAAATCCCATTTTTCAGGAGGGTCCTGAACAGAAAGTAAAATCCCATTTTTCAGGAGGGTCCTGAACAGAAAGTAAAGTCCCATTTTTCAGGAGGATCCTTAACAGAAAGTAAAGTCTCATTTTTCGGGAGGGTCCTGAACAGAACGTAAAGTCCCATTTTTTGGGAGGGTCCTGAACAGAAAGTAAAATCCCATTTTTCAGGAGGGTCCTGAGCAGAAAGTAAAGTCCCATTTTTCAGGAGGGTCCTGAACAGAAAGAAAAATCCCATTTTTCAGGAGGGTCCTGAACATAAAGTAAAATCCCATTTTTCAGGAGGGTCCTGAACAGAAAGCAAATTCCCATTTTTCAGGAGGGTCCTGAACATAAAGTAAAATCCCATTTTTCAAGAGGGTCCTGAACATAAGGTAAAATCCCATTTTTCAGGAGGGTCCTGAACATAAAGTAAAATCCCATTTTTCAGGAGGGTCCTGAACATAATGTAAAATCCCATTTTTCAGGAGGGTCCTGAACAGAAAGTAAAATCCCATTTTTCAGGAGGGTCCTGAACAGAAAGTAAAGTCCCATTTTTCAGGAGGGTCCTGAACAGAAAGTAAAATCCCATTTTTCAGGAGGGTCCTGAACAGAAAGTAAAATCCCATTTTTCAGGAGGGTCCTGATCCCATTTTTCAGGAGGGTCCTGAACAGAAAGTAAAGTCCCATCTTTCAGGAGGGTCCTGAACAGAAAGTAAAGTCCCATTTTTCAGGAGGGTCCTAAACAGAAAGTAAAGTCCCATTTTTCAGGAGGGTCCTGAACAGAAAGTAAAATCCCATTTTTCAGGAGAGTCCTGAACAGAATGTAAAGTCCCATTTTTCAGGAGGGTCCTGAACAGAAAGTAAAATCCCATTTTTCAGGAGGGTCCTGAACAGAAAGTAAAGTCCCATTTTTCAGGAGGGTCCTGAACAGAAAGTAAAGTCCCATTTTTCAGGAGGGTCCTGAACAGAAAGTAAATTCCCATTTTTCAGGAGGGTCCTGAACAGAAAGTAAAATCCCATTTTTCAGGAGGGTCCTGCACATAAAGTAAAATCCCATTTTTCAGGAGGGTCCTGAACAGAAAGTAAAGTCCCATTTTTCAGGAGGGTCCTGAACATAAAGTAAAATCCCATTTTTCAGGAGGGTCCTGAACAGAAAGTAAAATCCCATTTTTCAGGAGGGTCCTGAACATAAAGTAAAATCCCATTTTTCAGGAGGGTCCTGAACAGAAAGTAAATTCCCATTTTTCAGGAGGGTCCTGAACAGAAAGTAAAGTCCCATTTTTCAGGAGGGTCCTGAACAGAAAGTAAAGTCCCATTTTTCAGGAGGGTCCTGAACAGAAAGTAAAGTCCCATTTTTCAGGAGGGTCCTGAACATAAAGTAAAATCCCATTTTTCAGGAGGGTCCTGAACATAAAGTAAAATCCCATTTTTCAGGAGGGTCCTGAACAGAAAGTAAAGTCCCATTTTTCAGGAGGGTCCTGAACATAAAGTAAAATCCCATTTTTCAGGAGGGTCCTGAACAGAAAGTAAAATCCCATTTTTCAGGAGGGTCCTGAACATAAAGTAAAATCCCATTTTTCAGGAGGGTCCTGAACATAAAGTAAAATCCCATTTTTCAGGAGGGTCCTGAACAGAAAGCAAATTCCAATTTTTCAGGAGGGTCCTGAACATAAAGTAAAATCCCATTTTTCAGGAGGGTCCTGAACAGAAAGTAAAATCCCATTTTTCAGGAGGGTCCTGAACAGAAAGTAAAGTCTCATTTTTCAGGAGGATCCTTAACAGAAAGTAAAGTCTCATTTTTCGGGAGGGTCCTGAACAGAACGTAAAGTCCCATTTTTTGGGAGGGTCCTGAACAGAAAGTAAAATCCCATTTTTCAGGAGGGTCCTGAGCAGAAAGTAAAGTCCCATTTTTCAGGAGGGTCCTGAACAGAAAGAAAAATCCCATTTTTCAGGAGGGTCCTGAACATAAAGTAAAATCCCATTTTTCAGGAGGGTCCTGAACAGAAAGCAAATTCCCATTTTTCAGGAGGGTCCTGAACATAAAGTAAAATCCCATTTTTCAAGAGGGTCCTGAACATAAGGTAAAATCCCATTTTTCAGGAGGGTCCTGAACATAAAGTAAAATCCCATTTTTCAGGAGGGTCCTGAACATAATGTAAAATCCCATTTTTCAGGAGGGTCCTGAACAGAAAGTAAAATCCCATTTTTCAGGAGGGTCCTGAACAGAAAGTAAAGTCCCATTTTTCAGGAGGGTCCTGAACAGAAAGTAAAATCCCATTTTTCAGGAGGGTCCTGAACAGAAAGTAAAATCCCATTTTTCAGGAGGGTCCTGATCCCATTTTTCAGGAGGGTCCTGAACAGAAAGTAAAGTCCCATCTTTCAGGAGGGTCCTGAACAGAAAGTAAAGTCCCATTTTTCAGGAGGGTCCTAAACAGAAAGTAAAGTCCCATTTTTCAGGAGGGTCCTGAACAGAAAGTAAAATCCCATTTTTCAGGAGAGTCCTGAACAGAATGTAAAGTCCCATTTTTCAGGAGGGTCCTGAACAGAAAGTAAAATCCCATTTTTCAGGAGGGTCCTGAACAGAAAGTAAAGTCCCATTTTTCAGGAGGGTCCTGAACAGAAAGTAAAGTCCCATTTTTCAGGAGGGTCCTGAACAGAAAGTAAATTCCCATTTTTCAGGAGGGTCCTGAACAGAAAGTAAAATCCCATTTTTCAGGAGGGTCCTGCACATAAAGTAAAATCCCATTTTTCAGGAGGGTCCTGAACAGAAAGTAAAGTCCCATTTTTCAGGAGGGTCCTGAATATAAAGTAAAATCCCATTTTTCAGGAGGGTCCTGAACAGAAAGTAAAATCCCATTTTTCAGGAGGGTCCTGAACATAAAGTAAAATCCCATTTTTCAGGAGGGTCCTGAACAGAAAGTAAATTCCCATTTTTCAGGAGGGTCCTGAACAGAAAGTAAAATCCCATTTTTCAGTAGGGTCCTGAACAGAAAGTAAAGTCCCATTTTTCGGGATGGTCCGGAAAAGAAAGTAAAATCTCATTTTTCAGGAGGGTCCTGAGCAGAAAGTAAAGTCCCATTTTTAGGAGGGTCCTGAACAGAAAGTAAAATCCCATTTTTCAGGAGGGTCCTGAACATAAAGTAAAATCCCATTTTTCAGGAGGGTCCTGAACATAAAGTAAAATCCCATTTTTCAGGAGAGTCCTGAACAGAATGTAAAGTCCCATTTTTCAGGAGGGTCCTGAACAGAAAGTAAAATCCCATTTTTCAGGAGGGTCCTGAACAGAAAGTAAAGTCCCATTTTTCAGGAGGGTCCTGAACAGAAAGTAAAGTCCCATTTTTCAGGAGGGTCCTGAACATAAAGTAAAATCTCATTTTTCAGGAGGGTCCTGAACAGAAAGCAAATTCCCATTTTTCAGGAGGGTCCTGAACATAAAGTAAAATCCCATTTTTCAGGAGGGTCCTGAGCAGAAAGTAAAGTCCCATTTTTAGGAGGGTCCTGAACAGAAAGTAAAATCCCATTTTTCAGGAGGGTCCTGAACATAAAGTAAAATCCCATTTTTCAGGAGGGTCCTGAACATAAAGTAAAATCCCATTTTTCAGGAGAGTCCTGAACAGAATGTAAAGTCCCATTTTTCAGGAGGGTCCTGAACAGAAAGTAAAATCCCATTTTTCAGGAGGGTCCTGAACAGAAAGTAAAGTCCCATTTTTCAGGAGGGTCCTGAACAGAAAGTAAAGTCCCATTTTTCAGGAGGGTCCTGAACATAAAGTAAAATCTCATTTTTCAGGAGGGTCCTGAACAGAAAGCAAATTCCCATTTTTCAGGAGGGTCCTGAACATAAAGTAAAATCCCATTTTTCAGGAGGGTCCTGAACATAAAGTAAAATCCCATTTTTCAGGAGGGTCCTGAACATAAAGTAAAATCCCATTTTTCAGGAGGGTCCTGAACATAATGTAAAATCCCATTTTTCATTAGGGTCCTGAACAGAAAGTAAAATCCCATTTTTCAGGAGGGTCCTGAACAGAAAGTAAAGTCCCATTTTTCAGGAGGGTCCTGAACAGAAAGTAAAATCCCATTTTTCAGGAGGGTCCTGAACAGAAAGTAAAATCCCATTTTTCAGGAGGGTCCTGATCCCATTTTTCAGGAGGGTCCTGAACAGAAAGTAAAGTCCCATTTTTTAGGAGGGTCCTGAACATAAAGTAAAATCCCATTTTTCAGGAGGGTCCTGAATAGAAAGTAAAATCCCATTTTTCAGGAGGGTCCTGAACAGAAAGTAAATTCCCATTTTTCAGTAGGGTCCTGAGCAGAAAGTAAAGTCCCATTTTTCAGGATGGTCCTGAACAGAAAGTAAAATCCCATTTTTCAGGAGGGTCCTGAACATAAAGTAAAATCCCATTTTTCAGGAGGGTCCTGAACAGAAAGCAAATTCCAATTTTTCAGGAGGGTCCTGAACATAAAGTAAAATCCCATTTTTCAGGAGGGTCCTGAACAGAAAGTAAAATCCCATTTTTCAGGAGGGTCCTCAACAGAAAGTAAAGTCCCATTTTTCAGGAGGGTCCTGAACAGAAAGTAAAATCCCATTTTTCAGGAGGGTCCTGAACAGAAAGTAAAATCCCATTTTTCAGGAGTGTCCTGATCCCATTTTTCAGGAGGGTCCTGAACAGAAAGTAAAATCCCATTTTTCAGGAGGGTCCTGAACATAAAGTAAAGTCCCATTTTTCAGGAGGGTCCTGAACATAAAGTAAAATCCCATTTTTCAGGAGGGTCCTGAACAGAAAGTAAAATCCCATTTTTCAGGAGGGTCCTGAACAGAAAGTAAAATCCCATTTTTCAGGAGGGTCCTGAACAGAAAGTAATGTCCCATTTTTCAGGAGGGTCCTGAACAGAAAGTAAAATCCCATTTTTCAAGAGGGTCCTGAACAGAAAGTAAACTCTCATTTTTCAGGAGGGTCCTGAACAGAAAGTAAAGTATCATTTTTTAGGAGGGTCCTGAACATAAAGTAAAGTCCCATTTTTCAGGAGGGTCCTGAACATAAAGTAAAATCCCATTTTTCAGGAGGGTCCTGAACAGAAAGTAAAATCTCATTTTTCAGGAGGGTCCTGAACAGAAAGTAAAGTCCCATTTTTCAGGAAGATCCTTAACAGAAAGTAAAGTCTCATTTTTCGGGAGGGTCCTGAACAGAAAGTAAAGTCCCATTTTTCCGGAGGGTCCTGAACAGAAAGTAAAATCCCATTTTTCAGGTGGGTCCTGAGCAGAAAGTAAAGTCCCATTTTTCAGGAGGGTCCTGAACAGAAAGTAAAATCCCATTTTTCAGGAGGGTCCTGAACATAAAGTAAAATCTCATTTTTCAGGAGGGTCCTGAACAGAAAGCAAATTCCCATTTTTCAGGAGGGTCCTGAACATAAAGTAAAATCCCATTTTTCAGGAGGGTCCTGAACATAAAGTAAAATCCCATTTTTCAGGAGGGTCCTGAACATAAAGTAAAATCCCATTTTTCAGGAGGGTCCTGAACATAATGTAAAATCCCATTTTTCATTAGGGTCCTGAACAGAAAGTAAAATCCCATTTTTCAGGAGGGTCCTGAACAGAAAGTAAAGTCCCATTTTTCAGGAGGGTCCTGAACAGAAAGTAAAATCCCATTTTTCAGGAGGGTCCTGAACAGAAAGTAAAATCCCATTTTTCAGGAGGGTCCTGATCCCATTTTTCAGGAGGGTCCTGAACAGAAAGTAAAGTCCCATCTTTCAGGAGGGTCCTGAACAGAAAGTAAAGTCCCATTTTTCAGGAGGGTCCTGAACAGAAAGTAAAATCCCATTTTTCAGGAGAGTCCTGAACAGAAAGTAAAGTCCCATTTTTCAGGAGGGACCTCAACAGAAAGTAAAGTCCCATTTTTCAGGAGGGTCCTGAACAGAAAGTAAAATCCCATTTTTCAGGAGGGTCCTGAACAGAAAGTAAAATCCCATTTTTCAGGAGTGTCCTGATCCCATTTTTCAGGAGGGTCCTGAACAGAAAGTAAAGTCCCATCTTTCATGAGATCCTGAACAGAAAGTAAAGTCCCATTTTCAGGAGGGTCCTAAACAGAAAGTAAAGTCCCATTTTTCAGGAGGGTCCTGAACAGAATGTAAAATCCCATTTTTCAGGAGGGTGCTGAACAGAAAGTAAAGTCCCATTTTTCAGGAGGGTCCTGAACATAAAGTAAAATCCCATTTTTCAGGAGGGTCCTGAACAGAAAGTAAAATCCCATTTTTCAGGAGGGTCCTGAACATAAAGTAAAATCCCATTTTTCAGGAGGGTCCTGAACAGAAAGTAAATTCCCATTTTTCAGGAGGGTCCTGAACAGAAAGTAAAATCCCATTTTTCAGGAGGGTCCTGAACAGAAAGTAAAGTCCCATTTTTCGGGAGGGTCCTGAACAGAAAGTAAAGTCCCATTTTTTGGGAGGGACCTAAACAGAAAGTAAAGTCCCATTTTTCGGGAGGGTCCGGAACAGAAAGTAAATTCTCATTTTTCAGGAGGGTCCTGAGCAGAAAGTAAAGTCCCATTTTTAGGAGGGTCCTGAACAGAAAGTAAAATCCCATTTTTCAGGAGGGTCCTGAACATAAAGTAAAATCCCATTTTTCAGGAGGGTCCTGAACAGAAAGCAATTTCCAATTTTTCAGGAGGGTCCTGAACATAAAGTAAAATCCCATTTTTCAGGAGGGTCCTGAACAGAAAGTAAAATCCCATTTTTCAGGAGGGTCCTGAACATAAAGTAAAATCCCATTTTTCAGGAGGATCCTTAACAGAAAGTAAAGTCTCATTTTTCGGGAGGGTCCTGAACAGAAAGTAAAGTCCCATTTTTCGGGAGGGTCCTGAACAGAAAGTAAAATCCCATTTTTCAGGAGGGTCCTGAGCAGAAAGTAAAGTCCCATTTTTCAGGAGGGTCCTGAACAGAAAGTAAAATCCCATTTTTCAGGAGGGTCCTGAACATAAAGTAAAATCCCATTTTTCAGGAGGGTCCTGAACAGAAAGCAAATTCCCATTTTTCAGGAGGGTCCTGAACATAAAGTAAAATCCCATTTTTCAGGAGGGTCCTGAACAAAAAGTAAAATCCAATTTTTCAGGAGGGTCCTGAACAGAAAGTAAAATCCCATTTTTCAGGAGGGTCCTGAACATAAAGTAAAATCCCATTTTTCAGGAGGATCCTGAACAGAAAGTAAAATCCCATTTTTCAGGAGGGTCCTGAACAGAAAGTAAAGTCCCATTTTTCAGGAGGGTCCTGAACAGAAAGTAAAATCCCATTTTTCAGGAGGGTCCTGAACAGAAAGTAAAATCCCATTTTTCAGGAGGGTCCTGATCCCATTTTTCAGGAGGGTCCTGAACAGAAAATAAAGTCCCATTTTTCAGGAGGGTCCTGAACAGAAAGTAAAATCCCATTTTTCAGGAGTGTCCTGATCCCATTTTTCAGGAGGGTCCTGAACAGAAAGTAAAGTCCCATCTTTCAGGAGATCCTGAACAGAAAGTAAAGTCCCATTTTCAGGAGGGTCCTAAACAGAAAGTAAAGTCCCATTTTTCAGGAGGGTCGTGAACAGAATGTAAAATCCCATTTTTCAGGAGGGTGCTGAACAGAAAGTAAAGTCCCATTTTTCAGGAGGGTCCTGAACATAAAGTAAAATCCCATTTTTCAGGAGGGTCCTGAACAGAAAGTAAAATCCCATTTTTCAGGAGGGTCCTGAACATAAAGTAAAGTCCCATTTTTCAGGAGGGTCCTGAACATAAAGTAAAATCCCATTTTTCAGGAGGGTCCTGAACAGAAAGTAAAATCCCATTTTTCAGGAGGGTCCTGAACAGAAAGTAAAATCCCATTTTTCAGGAGGGTCCTGAACAGAAAGTAATGTCCCATTTTTCAGGAGGGTCCTGAACAGAAAGTAAAATCCCATTTTTCAAGAGGGTCCTGAACAGAAAGTAAACTCTCATTTTTCAGGAGGGTCCTGAACAGAAAGTAAAGTATCATTTTTTAGGAGGGTCCTGAACATAAAGTAAAGTCCCATTTTTCAGGAGGGTCCTGAACATAAAGTAAAATCCCATTTTTCAGGAGGGTCCTGAACAGAAAGTAAAATCTCATTTTTCAGGAGGGTCCTGAACAGAAAGTAAAGTCCCATTTTTCAGGAAGATCCTTAACAGAAAGTAAAGTCTCATTTTTCGGGAGGGTCCTGAACAGAAAGTAAAGTCCCATTTTTCCGGAGGGTCCTGAACAGAAAGTAAAATCCCATTTTTCAGGAGGGTCCTGAGCAGAAAGTAAAGTCCCATTTTTCAGGAGGGTCCTGAACAGAAAGTAAAATCCCATTTTTCAGGAGGGTCCTGAACATAAAGTAAAATCTCATTTTTCAGGAGGGTCCTGAACAGAAAGCAAATTCCCATTTTTCAGGAGGGTCCTGAACATAAAGTAAAATCCCATTTTTCAGGAGGGTCCTGAACATAAAGTAAAATCCCATTTTTCAGGAGGGTCCTGAACATAAAGTAAAATCCCATTTTTCAGGAGGGTCCTGAACATAATGTAAAATCCCATTTTTCATTAGGGTCCTGAACAGAAAGTAAAATCCCATTTTTCAGGAGGGTCCTGAACAGAAAGTAAAGTCCTATTTTTCAGGAGGGTCCTGAACAGAAAGTAAAATCCCATTTTTCAGGAGGGTCCTGAACAGAAAGTAAAACCCCATTTTTCAGGAGGGTCCTGATCCCATTTTTCAGGAGGGTCCTGAACAGAAAGTAAAGTCCCATCTTTCAGGAGGGTCCTGAACAGAAAGTAAAGTCCCATTTTTCAGGAGGGTCCTGAACAGAAAGTAAAATCCCATTTTTCAGGAGAGTCCTGAACAGAAAGTAAAGTCCCATTTTTCAGGAGGGACCTCAACAGAAAGTAAAGTCCCATTTTTCAGGAGGGTCCTGAACAGAAAGTAAAATCCCATTTTTCAGGAGGGTCCTGAACAGAAAGTAAAATCCCATTTTTCAGGAGTGTCCTGATCCCATTTTTCAGGAGGGTCCTGAACAGAAAGTAAAGTCCCATCTTTCAGGAGATCCTGAACAGAAAGTAAAGTCCCATTTTCAGGAGGGTCCTAAACAGAAAGTAAAGTCCCATTTTTCAGGAGGGTCCTGAACAGAATGTAAAATCCCATTTTTCAGGAGGGTGCTGAACAGAAAGTAAAGTCCCATTTTTCAGGAGGGTCCTGAACATAAAGTAAAATCCCATTTTTCAGGAGGGTCCTGAACAGAAAGTAAAATCCCATTTTTCAGGAGGGTCCTGAACATAAAGTAAAATCCCATTTTTCAGGAGGGTCCTGAACAGAAAGTAAATTCCCATTTTTCAGGAGGGTCCTGAACAGAAAGTAAAATCCCATTTTTCAGGAGGGTCCTGAACAGAAAGTAAAGTCCCATTTTTCGGGAGGGTCCTGAACAGAAAGTAAAGTCCCATTTTTCGGGAGGGACCTGAACAGAAAGTAAAGTCCCATTTTTCGGGAGGGTCCGGAACAGAAAGTAAAATCTCATTTTTCAGGAGGGTCCTGAGCAGAAAGTAAAGTCCCATTTTTAGGAGGGTCCTGAACAGAAAGTAAAATCCCATTTTTCAGGAGGGTCCTGAACATAAAGTAAAATCCCATTTTTCAGGAGGGTCCTGAACAGAAAGCAAATTCCAATTTTTCAGGAGGGTCCTGAACATAAAGTAAAATCCCATTTTTCAGGAGGGTCCTGAACAGAAAGTAAAATCCCATTTTTCAGGAGGGTCCTGAACATAAAGTAAAATCCCATTTTTCAGGAGGATCCTTAACAGAAAGTAAAGTCTCATTTTTCGGGAGGGTCCTGAACAGAAAGTAAAGTCCCATTTTTCGGGAGGGTCCTGAACAGAAAGTAAAATCCCATTTTTCAGGAGGGTCCTGAGCAGAAAGTAAAGTCCCATTTTTCAGGAGGGTCCTGAACAGAAAGTAAAATCCCATTTTTCAGGAGGGTCCTGAACATAAAGTAAAATCCCATTTTTCAGGAGGGTCCTGAACAGAAAGCAAATTCCCATTTTTCAGGAGGGTCCTGAACATAAAGTAAAATCCCATTTTTCAGGAGGGTCCTGAACAAAAAGTAAAATCCAATTTTTCAGGAGGGTCCTGAACAGAAAGTAAAATCCCATTTTTCAGGAGGGTCCTGAACATAAAGTAAAATCCCATTTTTCAGGAGGATCCTGAACAGAAAGTAAAATCCCATTTTTCAGGAGGGTCCTGAACAGAAAGTAAAGTCCCATTTTTCAGGAGTGTCCTGAACAGAAAGTAAAATCCCATTTTTCAGGAGGGTCCTGAACAGAAAGTAAAATCCCATTTTTCAGGAGGGTCCTGATCCCATTTTTCAGGAGGGTCCTGAACAGAAAATAAAGTCCCATCTTTCAGGAAGGTCCTGAACAGAAAGTAAAGTCCCATTTTTCAAGAGGGTCCTAAACAGAAAGTAAAGTCCCATTTTTCAGGAGGGTCCTGAACAGAAAGTAAAATCCCATTTTTCAGGAGTGTCCTGAACAGAAAGTAAAGTCCCATTTTTCAGGAGGGTCCTGAACATAAAGTAAAATCCCATTTTTCAGGAGGGTCCTGAACATAAATAAAATCCCATTTTTCAGGAAGGTCCTGAACAGAAAGTAAATTCCCATTTTTCAGGAGGGTCCTGAACATAAAGTAAAATCCCATTTTTCAGGAGGGTCCTGAACAGAAAGTAAAATGCCATTTTTCAGGAGGGTCCTGAACATAAAGTAAAATCCCATTTTTCAGGAGGGTCCTGAACAAAAAGTAAATTCCCATTTTTCAGGAGGGTCCTGAACATAAAGTAAAATCCCATTTTTCAGGAGGGTCCTGAACAGAAAGTAAAATCTCATTTTTCAGGAGGGTCCTGAACAGAAAGTAAAGTCCCATTTTTCAGGAGGGTCCAGAACAGAAAGTAAAATCCCATTTTTCATGAGGGTCCTGAATAGAAAGTAAAGTCCCATTTTTCAGGAGGATCCTTAACAGAAAGTAAAGTCTCATTTTTCGGGAGGGTCCTGAACAGAAAGTAAAGTCCCATTTTTCGGGAGGGTCCTGAACAGAAAGTAAAATCCCATTTTTCAGGAGGGTCCTGAGCAGAAAGTAAAGTCCCATTTTTCAGGAGGGTCCTGAACAGAAAGTAAAATCCCATTTTTCAGGAGGGTCCTGAACATAAAGTAAAATCCCATTTTTCAGGAGGGTCCTGAACAGAAAGCAAATTCCCATTTTTCAGGAGGGTCCTGAATATAAAGTAAAATCCCATTTTTCAGGAGGGTCCTGAACATAAGGTAAAATCCCATTTTTCAGGAGGGTCCTGAACATAAAGTAAAATCCCATTTTTCAGGAGGGTCCTGAACATAATGTAAAATCCCATTTTTCAGGAGGGTCCTGAACAGAAAGTAAAATCCCATTTTTCAGGAGGGTCCTGAACAGAAAGTAAAGTCCCATTTTTCAGGAGGGTCCTGAACAGAAAGTAAAATCCCATTTTTCAGGAGGGTCCTGAACAGAAAGTAAAATCCCATTTTTCAGGAGGGTCCTGATCCCATTTTTCAGGAGGGTCCTGAACAGAAAGTAATGTCCCATATTTCAGGAGGGTCCTGAACAGAAAGTAAAGTCCCATTTTTCAGGAGGGTCCTAAACAGAAAGTAAAGTCCCATTTTTCAGGAGGGTCCTGAACAGAAAGTAAAATCCCATTTTTCAGGAGAGTCCTGAACAGAATGTAAAGTCCCATTTTTCAGGAGGGTCCTGAACAGAAAGTAAAATCCCATTTTTCAGGAGGGTCCTGAACAAAAAGTAAAGTCCCATTTTTCAGGAGGGTCCTGAACAGAAAGTAAAGTCCCATTTTTCAGGAGGGTCCTGAACAGAAAGTAAATTCCCATTTTTCAGGAGGGTCCTGAACAGAAAGTAAAATCCCATTTTTCAGGAGGGTCCTGAACATAAAGTAAAATCCCATTTTTCAGGAGGGTCCTGAACAGAAAGTAAAGTCCCATTTTTCAGGAGGGTCCTGAACATAAAGTAAAATCCCATTTTTCAGGAGGGTCCTGAACAGAAAGTAAAATCCCATTTTTCAGGAGGGTCCTGAACATAAAGTAAAATCCCATTTTTCAGGAGGGTCCTGAACAGAAAGTAAATTCCCATTTTTCAGGAGGGTCCTGAACAGAAAGTAAAATCCCATTTTTCAGGAGGGTCCTGAACAGAAAGTAAAGTCCCATTTTTCGGGATGGTCCGGAACAGAAAGTAAAATCTCATTTTTCAGGAGGGTCCTGAGCAGAAAGTAAAGTCCCATTTTTAGGAGGGTCCTGAACAAAAAGTAAAATCCCATTTTTCAGGAGGGTCCTGAACATAAAGTAAAATCCCATTTTTCAGGAGGGTCCTGAACAGAAAGCAAATTCCAATTTTTCAGGAGGGTCCTGAACATAAAGTAAAATCCCATTTTTCAGGAGGGTCCTGAACAGAAAGTAAAATCCCATTTTTCAGGAGGGTCCTGAACATAAAGTAAAATCCCATTTTTCAGGAGGATCCTTAACAGAAAGTAAAGTCTCATTTTTCGGGAGGGTCCTGAACAGAAAGTAAAGTCCCATTTTTCGGGAGGGTCCTGAACAGAAAGTAAAATCCCATTTTTCAGGAGGGTCCTGAGCAGAAAGTAAAGTCCCATTTTTCAGGAGGGTCCTGAACAGAAAGTAAAATCCCATTTTTCAGGAGGGTCCTGAACATAAAGTAAAATCCCATTTTTAGGAGGTCCTGAACAGAAAGTAAATTCCCATTTTTCAGGAGGGTCCTGAACATAAAGTAAAATCCCATTTTTCAGGAGGGTCCTGAACATAAGGTAAAATCCCATTTTTCAGGAGGGTCCTGAACATAAAGTAAAATCCCATTTTTCAGGAGGGTCCTGAACAGAAAGTAAAATCCCATTTTTCAGGAGGGTCCTGAACAGTAAGTAAAGTCCCATTTTTCAGGAGGGTCCTGAACAGAAAGTAAAATCCCATTTTTCAGGAGGGTCCTGAACATAAAGTAAAATCCCATTTTTCAGGAGGGTCCTGATCCCATTTTTCAGGAGGGTCCTGAACAGAAAGTAAAGTCCCATCTTTCAGGAGGGTCCTGAACAGAAAGTAAAGTCCCATTTTTCAGGAGGGTCCTAAACAGAAAGTAAAGTCCCATTTTTCAGGAGGGTCCTGAACAGAAAGTAAAATCCCATTTTTCAGGAGAGTCCTGAACAAAATGTAAAGTCCCATTTTTCAGGAGGGTCCTGAACACAAAGTAAAATCCCATTTTTCAGGAGGGTCCTGAACAGAAAGTAAAGTCCCATTTTTCAGGAGGGTCCTGAACATAAAGTAAATCCCATTTTTCAGGAGGGTCCTGAACAGAAAGTAAAATCCCATTTTTCAGGAGGGTCCTGAACAGAAAGTAAAGTCCCATTTTTCAGGAGGGTCCTGAACATAAAGTAAAATCCCATTTTTCAGGAGGGTCCTGAACATAAAGTAAAATCCCATTTTTCAGGAGGGTCCTGAACAGAAAGTAAAGTCCCATTTTTCAGGAGGGTCCTGAACATAAAGTAAAATCCCATTTTTCAGGAGGGTCCTGAACAGAAAGTAAAATCCCATTTTTCAGGAGGGTCCTGAACATAAAGTAAAATCCCATTTTTCAGGAGGGTCCTGAACATAAAGTAAAATCCCATTTTTCAGGAGGGTCCTGAACAGAAAGCAAATTCCAATTTTTCAGGAGGGTCCTGAACATAAAGTAAAATCCCATTTTTCAGGAGGGTCCTGAACAGAAAGTAAAATCCCATTTTTCAGGAGGGTCCTGAACAGAAAGTAAAGTCCCATTTTTCAGGAGGATCCTTAACAGAAAGTAAAGTCTCATTTTTCGGGAGGGTCCTGAACAGAACGTAAAGTCCCATTTTTTGGGAGGGTCCTGAACAGAAAGTAAAATCCCATTTTTCAGGAGGGTCCTGAGCAGAAAGTAAAGTCCCATTTTTCAGGAGGGTCCTGAACAGAAAGAAAAATCCCATTTTTCAGGAGGGTCCTGAACATAAAGTAAAATCCCATTTTTCAGGAGGGTCCTGAACAGAAAGCAAATTCCCATTTTTCAGGAGGGTCCTGAACATAAAGTAAAATCCCATTTTTCAAGAGGGTCCTGAACATAAGGTAAAATCCCATTTTTCAGGAGGGTCCTGAACATAAAGTAAAATCCCATTTTTCAGGAGGGTCCTGAACATAATGTAAAATCCCATTTTTCAGGAGGGTCCTGAACAGAAAGTAAAATCCCATTTTTCAGGAGGGTCCTGAACAGAAAGTAAAGTCCCATTTTTCAGGAGGGTCCTGAACAGAAAGTATAATCCCATTTTTCAGGAGGGTCCTGAACAGAAAGTAAAATCCCATTTTTCAGGAGGGTCCTGATCCCATTTTTCAGGAGGGTCCTGAACAGAAAGTAAAGTCCCATCTTTCAGGAGGGTCCTGAACAGAAAGTAAAGTCCCATTTTTCGGGAGGGTCCTAAACAGAAAGTAAAGTCCCATTTTTCAGGAGGGTCCTGAACAGAAAGTAAAATCCCATTTTTCAGGAGAGTCCTGAACAGAATGTAAAGTCCCATTTTTCAGGAGGGTCCTGAACAGAAAGTAAAATCCCATTTTTCAGGAGGGTCCTGAACAGAAAGTAAAGTCCCATTTTTCAGGAGGGTCCTGAACAGAAAGTAAAGTCCCATTTTTCAGGAGGGTCCTGAACAGAAAGTAAATTCCCATTTTTCAGGAGGGTCCTGAACAGAAAGTAAAATCCCATTTTTCAGGAGGGTCCTGCACATAAAGTAAAATCCCATTTTTCAGGAGGGTCCTGAACAGAAAGTAAAGTCCCATTTTTCAGGAGGGTCCTGAACATAAAGTAAAATCCCATTTTTCAGGAGGGTCCTGAACAGAAAGTAAAATCCCATTTTTCAGGAGGGTCCTGAACATAAAGTAAAATCCCATTTTTCAGGAGGGTCCTGAACAGAAAGTAAATTCCCATTTTTCAGGAGGGTCCTGAACAGAAAGTAAAATCCCATTTTTCAGTAGGGTCCTGAACAGAAAGTAAAGTCCCATTTTTCGGGATGGTCCGGAACAGAAAGTAAAATCTCATTTTTCAGGAGGGTCCTGAGCAGAAAGTAAAGTCCCATTTTTAGGAGGGTCCTGAACAGAAAGTAAAATCCCATTTTTCAGGAGGGTCCTGAACATAAAGTAAAATCCCATTTTTCAGGAGGGTCCTGAACATAAAGTAAAATCCCATTTTTCTGGAGGGTCCTGAACAGAAAGTAAAATCCCATTTTTCAGGAGGGTCCTGAACATAAAGTAAAATCCCATTTTTCAGGAGGATCCTTAACAGAAAGTAAAGTCTCATTTTTCGGGAGGGTCCTGAACAGAAAGTAAAGTCCCATTTTTCGGGAGGGTCCTGAACAGAAAGTAAAATCCCATTTTTCAGGAGGGTCCTGAGCAGAAAGTAAAGTCCCATTTTTCAGGAGGGTCCTGAACAGAAAGTAAAATCCCATTTTTCAGGAGGGTCCTGAACATAAAGTAAAATCCCATTTTTAGGAGGGTCCTGAACAGAAAGCAAATTCCCATTTTTCAGGAGGGTCCTGAACATAAAGTAAAATCCCATTTTTCAGGAGGGTCCTGAACATAAAGTAAAATCCCATTTTTCAGGAGGGTCCTGAACATAAAGTAAAATCCCATTTTTCAGGAGGGTCCTGAACAGAAAGTAAAATCCCATTTTTCAGGAGGGTCCTGAACAGAAAGTAAAGTCCCATTTTTCAGGAGGGTCCTGAACAGAAAGTAAAATCCCATTTTTCAGGAGGGTCCTGAACATAAAGTAAAATCCCATTTTTCAGGAGGGTCCTGATCCCATTTTTCAGGAGGGTCCTGAACAGAAAGTAAAGTCCCATCTTTCAGGAGGGTCCTGAACAGAAAGTAAAGTCCCATTTTTCAGGAGGGTCCTAAACAGAAAGTAAAGTCCCATTTTTCAGGAGGGTCCTGAACAGAAAGTAAAATCCCATTTTTCAGGAGAGTCCTGAACAAAATGTAAAGTCCCATTTTTCAGGAGGGTCCTGAACAGAAAGTAAAATCCCATTTTTCAGGAGGGTCCTGAACAGAAAGTAAAGTCCCATTTTTCAGGAGGGTCCTGAACAGAAAGTAAAGTCCCATTTTTCAGGAGGGTCCTGAACATAAAGTAAATCCCATTTTTCAGGAGGGTCCTGAACAGAAAGTAAAATCCCATTTTTCAGGAGGGTCCTGAACAGAAAGTAAAATCCCATTTTTCAGGAGGGTCATGAACAGAAAGTAAAGTCCCATTTTTCAGGAGGGCTCTGAACATAAAGTAAAATCCCATTTTTCAGGAGGGTCCTGAACATAAAGTAAAATCCCATTTTTCAGGAGGGTCCTGAACAGAAAGTAAAGTCCCATTTTTCAGGAGGGTCCTGAACATAAAGTAAAATCCCATTTTTCAGGAGGGTCCTGAACAGAAAGTAAAATCCCATTTTTCAGGAGGGTCCTGAACATAAAGTAAAATCCCATTTTTCAGGAGGGTCCTGAACATAAAGTAAAATCCCATTTTTCAGGAGGGTCCTGAACAGAAAGCAAATTCCAATTTTTCAGGAGGGTCCTGAACATAAAGTAAAATCCCATTTTTCAGGAGGGTCCTGAACAGAAAGTAAAATCCCATTTTTCAGGAGGGTCCTGAACAGAAAGTAAAGTCCAATTTTTCAGTAGGATCCTTAACAGAAAGTAAAGTCTCATTTTTCGGGAGGGTCCTGAACAGAAAGTAAAGTCCCATTTTTCGGGAGGGTCCTGAACAGAAAGTAAAATCCCATTTTTCAGGAGGGTCCTGAGCAGAAAGTAAAGTCCCATTTTTCAGGAGGGTCCTGAACAGAAAGAAAAATCCCATTTTTCAGGAGGGTCCTGAACATAAAGTAAAATCCCATTTTTCAGGAGGGTCCTGAACATAAAGCAAATTCCCATTTTTCAGGAGGGTCCTGAACATAAAGTAAAATCCCATTTTTCAGGAGGGTTTGAACATAAAGTAAAATCCCATTTTTCAGGAGGGTCCTGAACATAAAGTAAAATCCCATTTTCCAGGAGGGTCCTGAACAGAAAGTAAAATCCCATTTTTCAGGAGGGTCCTGAACAGAAAGTAAAGTCCCATTTTTCAGGAGGGTCCTGAACAGAAGTAAAATCCCATTTTTCAGGAGGGTCCTGATCCCATTTTTCAGGAGGGTCCTGAACAGAAAGTAAAGTCCCATCTTTCAGGAGGGTCCTGAGCAGAAAGTAAAGTCCCATTTTTCAGGAGGGTCCTGAACACAAAGTAAAATCCCATTTTTCAGGAGGGTCCTGAACATAAAGTAAAATCCCATTTTTCAGGAGGGTCCTGAACAGAAAGCAAATTCCCATTTTTCAGGAGGGTCCTGAACATAAAGTAAAATCCCATTTTTCAGGAGGGTCCTGAACATAAAGTAAAATCCAATTTTTCAGGAGGGTCCTGAACATAAAGTAAAATCCCATTTTTCAAGAGGGTCCTGAACAGAAAGTAAAATCCCATTTTTCAGGAGGGTCCTGAACAGAAAGTAAAGTCCCATTTTTCAGGAGGGTCCTGAACAGAAAGTAAAATCCCATTTTTCAGGAGGGTCCTGAACATAAAGTAAAATCCCATTTTTCAGGAGGGTCCTGATCCCATTTTTCAGGAGGGTCCTGAACAGAAAGTAAAGTCCCATCTTTCAGGAGGGTCCTGAACAGAAAGTAAAGTCCCATTTTTCAGGAGGGTCCTAAACAGAAAGTAAAGTCCCATTTTTCAGGAGGGTCCTGAACAGAAAGTAAAATCCCATTTTTCAGGAGAGTCCTGAACAGAATGTAAAGTCCCATTTTTCAGGAGGGTCCTGAACAGAAAGTAAAATCCCATTTTTCAGGAGGGTCCTGAATAGAAAGTAAAGTCCCATTTTTCAGGAGGGTCCTGAACAGAAAGTAAAGTCCCATTTTTCAGGAGGGTCCTGAACATAATGTAAAATCCCATTTTTCAGGAGGGTCCTGAACAGAAAGTAAAATCCCATTTTTCAGGAGGGTCCTGAACAGAAAGTAAAATCCCATTTTTCAGGAGGGTCCTGAACAGAAAGTAAAGTCCCATTTTTCAGGAGGGTCCTGAACAGAAAGTAAAGTCCCATTTTTCAGGAGGGTCCTGAACATAAAGTAAAATCCCATTTTTCAGGAGGGTCCTGAACATAAAGTAAAATCCCATTTTTCAGGAGGGTCCTGAACAGAAAGTAAAGTCCCATTTTTCAGGAGGGTCCTGAACAGAAAGTAAAGTCCCATTTTTCAGGAGGGTCCTGAACATAAAGTAAAATCCCATTTTTCAGGAGGGTCCTGAACATAAAGTAAAATCCCATTTTTCAGGAGGGTCCTGAACAGAAAGTAAAGTCCCATCTTTCAGGAGGGTCCTGAACAGAAAGTAAAGTCCCATTTTTCAGGAGGGTCCTAAACAGAAAGTAAAGTCCCATTTTTCAGGAGGGTCCTGAACAGAAAGTAAAATCCCATTTTTCAGGAGAGTCCTGAACAGAATGTAAAGTCCCATTTTTCAGGAGGGTCCTGAACAGAAAGTAAAATCCCATTTTTCAGGAGGGTCCTGAACAGAAAGTAAAGTCCCATTTTTCAGGAGGGTCCTGAACAGAAAGTAAAGTCCCATTTTTCAGGAGGGTCCTGAACATAATGTAAAATCCCATTTTTCAGGAGGGTCCTGAACATAAAGTAAAATCCCATTTTTCAGGAGGGTCCTGAACAGAAAGTAAAATCTCATTTTTCAGGAGGGTCCTGAACAGAAAGTAAAGTCCCATTTTTCAGGAGGGTCCAGAACAGAAAGTAAAATCCCATTTTTCATGAGGGTCCTGAATGGAAAGTAAAGTCCCATTTTTCAGGAGGATCCTTAACAGAAAGTAAAGTCTCATTTTTCGGGAGGGTCCTGAACAGAAAATAAAGTCCCATTTTTCGGGAGGGTCCTGAACAGAAAGTAAAATCCCATTTTTCAGGAGGGTCCTGAGCAGAAAGTAAAGTCCCATTTTTCAGGAGGGTCCTGAACATAAAGTAAAATCCCATTTTTCAGGAGGGTCCTGAACAGAAAGCAAATTCCCATTTTTCAGGAGGGTCCTGAACATAAAGTAAAATCCCATTTTTCAGGAGGGTCCTGAACATAAGGTAAAATCCCATTTTTCAGGAGGGTCCTGAACATAAAGTAAAATCCCATTTTTCAGGAGGGTCCTGAACATAATGTAAAATCCCATTTTTCAGGAGGGTCCTGAACAGAAAGTAAAATCCCATTTTTCAGGAGGGTCCTGAACAGAAAGTAAAGTCCCATTTTTCAGGAGGGTCCTGAACAGAAAGTAAAATCCCATTTTTCAGGAGGGTCCTGAACATAAAGTAAAATCCCATTTTTCAGGAGGGTCCTGATCCCATTTTTCAGGAGGGTCCTGAACAGAAAGTAAAGTCCCATCTTTCAGGAGGGTCCTGAACAGAAAGTAAAGTCCCATTTTTCAGGAGGGTCCTAAACAGAAAGTAAAGTCCCATTTTTCAGGAGGGTCCTGAACAGAAAGTAAAATCCCATTTTTCAGGAGAGTCCTGAACAGAATGTAAAGTCCCATTTTTCAGGAGGGTCCTGAACAGAAAGTAAAATCCCATTTTTCAGGAGGGTCCTGAATAGAAAGTAAAGTCCCATTTTTCAGGAGGGTCTGAACAGAAAGTAAAGTCCCATTTTTCAGGAGGGTCCTGAACATAATGTAAAATCCCATTTTTCAGGAGGGTCCTGAACAGAGTAAAATCCCATTTTTCAGGAGGGTCCTGAACAGAAAGTAAAATCCCATTTTTCAGGAGGGTCCTGAACAGAAAGTAAAGTCCCATTTTTCAGGAGGGTCCTGAACAGAAAGTAAAGTCCCATTTTTCAGGAGGGTCCTGAACATAAAGTAAAATCCCATTTTTCAGGAGGGTCCTGAACATAAAGTAAAATCCCATTTTTCAGGAGGGTCCTGAACAGAAAGTAAAGTCCCATTTTTCAGGAGGGTCCTGAACAGAAAGTAAAGTCCCATTTTTCAGGAGGGTCCTGAACATAAAGTAAAATCCCATTTTTCAGGAGGGTCCTGAACATAATGTAAAATCCCATTTTTCAGGAGGGTCCTGAACAGAAAGTAAAGTCCCATCTTTCAGGAGGGTCCTGAACAGAAAGTAAAGTCCCATTTTTCAGGAGGGTCCTAAACAGAAAGTAAAGTCCCATTTTTCAGGAGGGTCCTGAACAGAAAGTAAAATCCCATTTTTCAGGAGAGTCCTGAACAGAATGTAAAGTCCCATTTTTCAGGAGGGTCCTGAACAGAAAGTAAAATCCCATTTTTCAGGAGGGTCCTGAACAGAAAGTAAAGTCCCATTTTTCAGGAGGGTCCTGAACAGAAAGTAAAGTCCCATTTTTCAGGAGGGTCCTGAACATAATGTAAAATCCCATTTTTCAGGAGGGTCCTGAACATAAAGTAAAATCCCATTTTTCAGGAGGGTCCTGAACAGAAAGTAAAATCTCATTTTTCAGGAGGGTCCTGAACAGAAAGTAAAGTCCCATTTTTCAGGAGGGTCCAGAACAGAAAGTAAAATCCCATTTTTCATGAGGGTCCTGAATGGAAAGTAAAGTCCCATTTTTCAGGAGGATCCTTAACAGAAAGTAAAGTCTCATTTTTCGGGTGGGTCCTGAACAGAAAGTAAAGTCCCATTTTTCGGGAGGGTCCTGAACAGAAAGTAAAATCCCATTTTTCAGGAGGGTCCTGAGCAGAAAGTAAAGTCCCATTTTTCAGGAGGGTCCTGAACAGAAAGTAAAATCCCATTTTTCAGGAGGGTCCTGAACATAAAGTAAAATCCCATTTTTCAGGAGGGTCCTGAACAGAAAGCAAATTCCCATTTTTCAGGAGGGTCCTGAACATAAAGTAAAATCCCATTTTTCAAGAGGGTCCTGAACATAAGGTAAAATCCCATTTTTCAGGAGGGTCCTGAACATAAAGTAAAATCCCATTTTTCAGGAGGGTCCTGAACATAATGTAAAATCCCATTTTTCAGGAGGGTCCTGAACAGAAAGTAAAATCCCATTTTTCAGGAGGGTCCTGAACAGAAAGTAAAGTCCCATTTTTCAGGAGGGTCCCGAACAGAAAGTAAAATCCCCTTTTTCAGGAGGGTCCTGAACAGAAAGTAAAATCCCATTTTTCAGGAGGGTCCTGATCCCATTTTTCAGGAGGGTCCTGAACAGAAAGTAATGTCCCATATTTCAGGAGGGTCCTGAACAGAAAGTAAAGTCCCATTTTTCAGGAGGGTCCTAAACAGAAAGTAAAGTCCCATTTTTCAGGAGGGTCCTGAACAGAAAGTAAAATCCCATTTTTCAGGAGAGTCCTGAACAGAATGTAAAGTCCCATTTTTCAGGAGGGTCCTGAACAGAAAGTAAAATCCCATTTTTCAGGAGGGTCCTGAACAGAAAGTAAAGTCCCATTTTTCAGGAGGGTCCTGAACAGAAAGTAAAGTCCCATTTTTCAGGAGGGTCCTGAACAGAAAGTAAATTCCCATTTTTCAGGAGGGTCCTGAACATAAAGTAAAATCCCATTTTTCAGGAGGGTCCTGAACAGAAAGTAAAATCCCATTTTTCAGGAGGGTCCTGAACAGAAAGTAAAGTCCCATTTTTCAGGAGGATCCTTAACAGAAAGTAAAGTCTCATTTTTCGGGAGGGTCCTGAACAGAAAGTAAAGTCCCATTTTTCGGGAGGGTCCTGAACAGAAAGTAAAATCCCATTTTTCAGGAGGGTCCTGAGCAGAAAGTAAAGTCCCATTTTTCAGGAGGGTCCTGAACAGAAAGAAAAATCCCATTTTTCAGGAGGGTCCTGAACATAAAGTAAAATCCCATTTTTCAGGAGGGTCCTGAACATAAAGCAAATTCCCATTTTTCAGGAGGGTCCTGAACATAAAGTAAAATCCCATTTTTCAGGAGGGTCCTGAACATAAAGTAAAATCCCATTTTTCAGGAGGGTCCTGAACATAAAGTAAAATCCCATTTTCCAGGAGGGTCCTGAACAGAAAGTAAAATCCCATTTTTCAGGAAGGTCCTGAACAGAAAGTAAAGTCCCATTTTTCAGGAGGGTCCTGAACAGAAGTAAAATCCCATTTTTCAGGAGGGTCCTGATCCCATTTTTCAGGAGGGTCCTGAACAGAAAGTAAAGTCCCATCTTTCAGGAGGGTCCTGAGCAGAAAGTAAAGTCCCATTTTTCAGGAGGGTCCTGAACAGAAAGTAAAATCCCATTTTTCAGGAGGGTCCTGAACATAAAGTAAAATCCCATTTTTCAGGAGGGTCCTGAACAGAAAGCAAATTCCCATTTTTCAGGAGGGTCCTGAACATAAAGTAAAATCCCATTTTTCAGGAGGGTCCTGAACATAAAGTAAAATCCAATTTTTCAGGAGGGTCCTGAACATAAAGTAAAATCCCATTTTTCAGGAGGGTCCTGAACAGAAAGTAAAATCCCATTTTTCAGGAGGGTCCTGAACAGAAAGTAAAGTCCCATTTTTCAGAAGGGTCCTGAACAGAAAGTAAAATCCCATTTTTCAGGAGGGTCCTGAACATAAAGTAAAATCCCATTTTTCAGGAGGGTCCTGATCCCATTTTTCAGGAGGGTCCTGAACAGAAAGTAAAGTCCCATCTTTCAGGAGGGTCCTGAACAGAAAGTAAAGTCCCATTTTTCAGGAGGGTCCTAAACAGAAAGTAAAGTCCCATTTTTCAGGAGGGTCCTGAACAGAAAGTAAAATCCCATTTTTCAGGAGAGTCCTGAACAGAATGTAAAGTCCCATTTTTCAGGAGGGTCCTGAACAGAAAGTAAAATCCCATTTTTCAGGAGGGTCCTGAATAGAAAGTAAAGTCCCATTTTTCAGGAGGGTCCTGAACAGAAAGTAAAGTCCCATTTTTCAGGAGGGTCCTGAACATAATGTAAAATCCCATTTTTCAGGAGGGTCCTGAACAGAAAGTAAAATCCCATTTTTCAGGAGGGTCCTGAACAGAAAGTAAAATCCCATTTTTCAGGAGGGTCCTGAACAGAAAGTAAAGTCCCATTTTTCAGGAGGGTCCTGAACAGAAAGTAAAGTCCCATTTTTCAGGAGGGTCCTGAACATAAAGTAAAATCCCATTTTTCAGGAGGGTCCTGAACATAAAGTAAAATCCCATTTTTCAGGAGGGTCCTGAACAGAAAGTAAAGTCCCATTTTTCAGGAGGGTCCTGAACAGAAAGTAAAGTCCCATTTTTCAGGAGGGTCCTGAACATAAAGTAAAATCCCATTTTTCAGGAGGGTCCTGAACATAAAGTAAAATCCCATTTTTCAGGAGGGTCCTGAACAGAAAGTAAAGTCCCATCTTTCAGGAGGGTCCTGAACAGAAAGTAAAGTCCCATTTTTCAGGAGGGTCCTAAACAGAAAGTAAAGTCCCATTTTTCAGGAGGGTCCTGAACAGAAAGTAAAATCCCATTTTTCAGGAGAGTCCTGAACAGAATGTAAAGTCCCATTTTTCAGGAGGGTCCTGAACAGAAAGTAAAATCCCATTTTTCAGGAGGGTCCTGAACAGAAAGTAAAGTCCCATTTTTCAGGAGGGTCCTGAACAGAAAGTAAAGTCCCATTTTTCAGGAGGGTCCTGAACATAATGTAAAATCCCATTTTTCAGGAGGGTCCTGAACATAAAGTAAAATCCCATTTTTCAGGAGGGTCCTGAACAGAAAGTAAAATCTCATTTTTCAGAAGGGTCCTGAACAGAAAGTAAAGTCCCATTTTTCAGGAGGGTCCAGAACAGAAAGTAAAATCCCATTTTTCATGAGGGTCCTGAATAGAAAGTAAAGTCCCATTTTTCAGGAGGATCCTTAACAGAAAGTAAAGTCTCATTTTTCGGGAGGGTCCTGAACAGAAAGTAAAGTCCCATTTTTCGGGAGGGTCCTGAACAGAAAGTAAAATCCCATTTTTCAGGAGGGTCCTGAGCAGAAAGTAAAGTCCCATTTTTCAGGAGGGTCCTGAACAGAAAGTAAAATCCCATTTTTCAGGAGGGTCCTGAACATAAAGTAAAATCCCATTTTTCAGGAGGGTCCTGAACAGAAAGCAAATTCCCATTTTTCAGGAGGGTCCTGAACATAAAGTAAAATCCCATTTTTCAGGAGGGTCCTGAACATAAGGTAAAATCCCATTTTTCAGGAGGGTCCTGAACATAAAGTAAAATCCCATTTTTCAGGAGGGTCCTGAACATAATGTAAAATCCCATTTTTCAGGAGGGTCCTGAACAGAAAGTAAAATCCCATTTTTCAGGAGGGTCCTGAACAGAAAGTAAAGTCCCATTTTTCAGGAGGGTCCTGAACAGAAAGTAAAATCCCATTTTTCAGGAGGGTCCTGAACAGAAAGTAAAATCCCATTTTTCAGGAGGGTCCTGATCCCATTTTTCAGGAGGGTCCTGAACAGAAAGTAATGTCCCATATTTCAGGAGGGTCCTGAACAGAAAGTAAAGTCCCATTTTTCAGGAGGGTCCTAAACAGAAAGTAAAGTCCCATTTTTCAGGAGGGTCCTGAACATAAAGTAAAATCCCATTTTTCAGGAGAGTCCTGAACAGAATGTAAAGTCCCATTTTTCAGGAGGGTCCTGAACAGAAAGTAAAATCCCATTTTTCAGGAGGGTCCTGAACAGAAAGTAAAGTCCCATTTTTCAGGAGGGTCCTGAACAGAAAGTAAAGTCCCATTTTTCAGGAGGGTCCTGAACAGAAAGTAAATTCCCATTTTTCAGGAGGGTCCTGAACAGAAAGTAAAATCCCATTTTTCAGGAGGGTCCTGAACAGAAAGTAAAATCCCATTTTTCAGGAGGGTCCTGAACAGAAAGTAAAGTCCCATTTTTCAGGAGGGTCCTGAACATAAAGTAAAATCCCATTTTTCAGGAGGGTCCTGAACAGAAAGTAAAATCCCATTTTTCAGGAGGGTCCTGAACATAAAGTAAAATCCCATTTTTCAGGAGGGTCCTGAACAGAAAGTAAATTCCCATTTTTCAGGAGGGTCCTGAACAGAAAGTAAAATCCCATTTTTCAGGAGGGTCCTGAACAGAAAGTAAAGTCCCATTTTTCGGGATGGTCCGGAACAGAAAGTAAAATCTCATTTTTCAGGAGGGTCCTGAGCAGAAAGTAAAGTCCCATTTTTAGGAGGGTCCTGAACAAAAAGTAAAATCCCATTTTTCAGGAGGGTCCTGAACATAAAGTAAAATCCCATTTTTCAGGAGGGTCCTGAACAGAAAGCAAATTCCAATTTTTCAGGAGGGTCCTGAACATAAAGTAAAATCCCATTTTTCAGGAGGGTCCTGAACAGAAAGTAAAATCCCATTTTTCAGGAGGGTCCTGAACATAAAGTAAAATCCCATTTTTCAGGAGGATCCTTAACAGAAAGTAAAGTCTCATTTTTCGGGAGGGTCCTGAACAGAAAGTAAAGTCCCATTTTTCGGGAGGGTCCTGAACAGAAAGTAAAATCCCATTTTTCAGGAGGGTCCTGAGCAGAAAGTAAAGTCCCATTTTTCAGGAGGGTCCTGAACAGAAAGTAAAATCCCATTTTTCAGGAGGGTCCTGAACATAAAGTAAAATCCCATTTTTAGGAGGGTCCTGAACAGAAAGTAAATTCCCATTTTTCAGGAGGGTCCTGAACATAAAGTAAAATCCCATTTTTCAGGAGGGTCCTGAACATAAAGTAAAATCCCATTTTTCAGGAGGGTCCTGAACATAAAGTAAAATCCCATTTTTCAGGAGGGTCCTGAACAGAAAGTAAAATCCCATTTTTCAGGAGGGTCCTGAACAGAAAGTAAAGTCCCATTTTTCAGGAGGGTCCTGAACAGAAAGTAAAATCCCATTTTTCAGGAGGGTCCTGAACATAAAGTAAAATCCCATTTTTCAGGAGGGTCCTGATCCCATTTTTCAGGAGGGTCCTGAACAGAAAGTAAAGTCCCATCTTTCAGGAGGGTCCTGAACAGAAAGTAAAGTCCCATTTTTCAGGAGGGTCCTAAACAGAAAGTAAAGTCCCATTTTTCAGGAGGGTCCTGAACAGAAAGTAAAATCCCATTTTTCAGGAGAGTCCTGAACAAAATGTAAAGTCCCATTTTTCAGGAGGGTCCTGAACAGAAAGTAAAATCCCATTTTTCAGGAGGGTCCTGAACAGAAAGTAAAGTCCCATTTTTCAGGAGGGTCCTGAACAGAAAGTAAAGTCCCATTTTTCAGGAGGGTCCTGAACATAAAGTAAAATCCCATTTTTCAGGAGGGTCCTGAACAGAAAGCAAATTCCAATTTTTCAGGAGGGTCCTGAACATAAAGTAAAATCCCATTTTTCAGGAGGGTCCTGAACAGAAAGTAAAATCCCATTTTTCAGGAGGGTCCTGAACAGAAAGTAAAGTCCCATTTTTCAGGAGGATCCTTAACAGAAAGTAAAGTCTCATTTTTCGGGAGGGTCCTGAACAGAAAGTAAAGTCCCATTTTTCGGGAAGGTCCTGAACAGAAAGTAAAATCCCATTTTTCAGGAGGGTCCTGAGCAGAAAGTAAAGTCCCATTTTTCAGGAGGGTCCTGAACAGAAAGAAAAATCCCATTTTTCAGGAGGGTCCTGAACATAAAGTAAAATCCCATTTTTCAGGAGGGTCCTGAACATAAAGCAAATTCCCATTTTTCAGGAGGGTCCTTAACATAAACTAAAATCCCATTTTTCAGGAGGGTCCTGAACATAAAGTAAAATCCCATTTTTCAGGAGGGTCCTGAACAGAAAGTAAAATCCCATTTTTCAGGAGGGTCCTGAACAGAAAGTAAAGTCCCATTTTTCAGGAGGATCCTTAACAGAAAGTAAAGTCTCATTTTTCGGGAGGGTCCTGAACAGAACGTAAAGTCCCATTTTTCCGGAGGGTCCTGAACAGAAAGTAAAATCCCATTTTTCAGGAGGGTCCTGAGCTGAAAGTAAAGTCCCATTTTTCAGGAGGGTCCTGAACAGAAAGAAAAATCCCATTTTTCAGGAGGGTCCTGAACATAAAGTAAAATCCCATTTTTCAGGAGGGTCCTGAACAGAAAGCAAATTCCCATTTTTCAGGAGGGTCCTGAACATCAAGTAAAATCCCATTTTTCAGGAGGGTCCTGAACATAAGGTAAAATCCCATTTTTCAGGAGGGTCCTGAACATAAAGTAAAATCCCATTTTTCAGGAGGGTCCTGAACATAATGTAAAATCCCATTTTTCAGGAGGGTCCTGAACAGAAAGTAAAATCCCATTTTTCAGGAGGGTCCTGAACAGAAAGTAAAGTCCCATTTTTCATGAGGGTCCTGAACAGAAAGTAAAATCCCATTTTTCAGGAGGGTCCTGAACAGAAAGTAAAATCCCATTTTTCAGGAGGGTCCTGATCCCATTTTTCAGGAGGGTCCTGAACAGAAAGTAAAGTCCCATCTTTCAGGAGGGTCCTGAACAGAAAGTAAAGTCCCATTTTTCAGGAGGGTCCTAAACAGAAAGTAAAGTCCCATTTTTCAGGAGGGTCCTGAACAGAAAGTAAAATCCCATTTTTCAGGAGAGTCCTGAACAGAATGTAAAGTCCCATTTTTCAGGAGGGTCCTGAACAGAAAGTAAAATCCCATTTTTCAGGAGGGTCCTGAACAGAAAGTAAAGTCCCATTTTTCAGGAGGGTCCTGAACAGAAAGTAAAGTCCCATTTTTCAGGAGGGTCCTGAACAGAAAGTAAATTCCCATTTTTCAGGAGGGTCCTGAACAGAAAGTAAAATCCCATTTTTCAGGAGGGTCCTGAACATAAAGTAAAATCCCATTTTTCAGGAGGGTCCTGAACAGAAAGTAAAGTCCCATTTTTCAGGAGGGTCCTGAACATAAAGTAAAATCCCATTTTTCAGGAGGGTCCTGAACAGAAAGTAAAATCCCATTTTTCAGGAGGGTCCTGAACATAAAGTAAAATCCCATTTTTCAGGAGGGTCCTGAACAGAAAGTAAATTCCCATTTTTCAGGAGGGTCCTGAACAGAAAGTAAAATCCCATTTTTCAGGAGGGTCCTGAACAGAAAGTAAAGTCCCATTTTTCGGGATGGTCCGGAACAGAAAGTAAAATCTCATTTTTCAGGAGGGTCCTGAGCAGAAAGTAAAGTCCCATTTTTAGGAGGGTCCTGAACAGAAAGTAAAATCCCATTTTTCAGGAGGGTCCTGAACATAAAGTAAAATCCCATTTTTCAGGAGGGTCCTGAACATAAAGTAAAATCCCATTTTTCAGGAGGGTCCTGAACAGAAAGTAAAATCCCATTTTTCAGGAGGGTCCTGAACATAAAGTAAAATCCCATTTTTCAGGAGGATCCTTAACAGAAAGTAAAGTCTCATTTTTCGGGAGGGTCCTGAACAGAAAGTAAAGTCCCATTTTTCGGGAGGGTCCTGAACAGAAAGTAAAATCCCATTTTTCAGGAGGGTCCTGAGCAGAAAGTAAAGTCCCATTTTTCAGGAGGGTCCTGAACAGAAAGAAAAATCCCATTTTTCAGGAGGGTCCTGAACATAAAGTAAAATCCCATTTTTCAGGAGGGTCCTGAACAGAAAGCAAATTCCCATTTTTCAGGAGGGTCCTGAACATAAAGTAAAATCCCATTTTTCAGGAGGGTCCTGAACATAAGGTAAAATCCCATTTTTCAGGAGGGTCCTGAACATAAAGTAAGATCCCATTTTTCAGGAGGGTCCTGAACATAATGTAAAATCCCATTTTTCAGGAGGGTCCTGAACAGAAAGTAAAATCCCATTTTTCAGGAGGGTCCTGAACAGAAAGTAAATTCCCATTTTTCAGGAGGGTCCTGAACAGAAAGTAAAATCCCATTTTTCAGGAGGGTCCTGAACAGAAAGTAAAATCCCATTTTTCAGGAGGGTCCTGATCCCATTTTTCAGGAGGGTCCTGAACAGAAAGTAAAGTCCCATCTTTCAGGAGGGTCCTGAACAGAAAGTAAAGTCCCATTTTTCAGGAGGGTCCTAAACAGAAAGTAAAGTCCCATTTTTCAGGAGGGTCCTGAACAGAAAGTAAAATCCCATTTTTCAGGAGAGTCCTGAACAGAATGTAAAGTCCCATTTTTCAGGAGGGTCCTGAACAGAAAGTAAAATCCCATTTTTCAGGAGGGTCCTGAACAGAAAGTAAAGTCCCATTTTTCAGGAGGGTCCTGAACAGAAAGTAAAGTCCCATTTTTCAGGAGGGTCCTGAACAGAAAGTAAATTCCCATTTTTCAGGAGGGTCCTGAACAGAAAGTAAAATCCCATTTTTCAGGAGGGTCCTGAACATAAAGTAAAATCCCATTTTTCAGGAGGGTCCTGAACAGAAAGTAAAGTCCCATTTTTCAGGAGGGTCCTGAACATAAAGTAAAATCCCATTTTTCAGGAGGGTCCTGAACAGAAAGTAAAATCCCATTTTTCAGGAGGGTCCTGAACATAAAGTAAAATCCCATTTTTCAGGAGGGTCCTGAACAGAAAGTAAATTCCCATTTTTCAGGAGGGTCCTGAACAGAAAGTAAAATCCCATTTTTCAGGAGGGTCCTGAACAGAAAGTAAAGTCCCATTTTTCGGGATGGTCCGGAACAGAAAGTAAAATCTCATTTTTCAGGAGGGTCCTGAGCAGAAAGTAAAGTCCCATTTTTAGGAGGGTCCTGAACAGAAAGTAAAATCCCATTTTTCAGGAGGGTCCTGAACATAAAGTAAAATCCCATTTTTCAGGAGGGTCCTGAACATAAAGTAAAATCCCATTTTTCAGGAGGGTCCTGAACAGAAAGTAAAATCCCATTTTTCAGGAGGGTCCTGAACATAAAGTAAAATCCCATTTTTCAGGAGGATCCTTAACAGAAAGTAAAGTCTCATTTTTCGGGAGGGTCCTGAACAGAAAGTAAAGTCCCATTTTTCGGAAGGGTCCTGAACAGAAAGTAAAATCCCATTTTTCAGGAGGGTCCTGAGCAGAAAGTAAAGTCCCATTTTTCAGGAGAGTCCTGAACAGAAAGTAAAATCCCATTTTTCAGGAGGGTCCTGAACATAAAGTAAAATCCCATTTTTAGGAGGGTCCTGAACAGAAAGCAAATTCCCATTTTTCAGGAGGGTCCTGAACATAAAGTAAAATCCCATTTTTCAGGAGGGTCCTGAACATAAAGTAAAATCCCATTTTTCAGGAGGGTCCTGAACATAAAGTAAAATCCCATTTTTCAGGAGGGTCCTGAACAGAAAGTAAAATCCCATTTTTCAGGAGGGTCCTGAACAGAAAGTAAAGTCCCATTTTTCAGGAGGGTCCTGAACAGAAAGTAAAATCCCATTTTTCAGGAGGGTCCTGAACATAAAGTAAAATCCCATTTTTCAGGAGGGTCCTGATCCCATTTTTCAGGAGGGTCCTGAACAGAAAGTAAAGTCCCATCTTTCAGGAGGGTCCTGAACAGAAAGTAAAGTCCCATTTTTCAGGAGGGTCCTAAACAGAAAGTAAAGTCCCATTTTTCAGGAGGGTCCTGAACAGAAAGTAAAATCCCATTTTTCAGGAGAGTCCTGAACAAAATGTAAAGTCCCAATTTTCAGGAGGGTCCTGAACAGAAAGTAAAATCCCATTTTTCAGGAGGGTCCTGAACAGAAAGTAAAATCCCATTTTTCAGGAGGGTCCTGAACAGAAAGTAAAGTCCCATTTTTCAGGAGGGTCCTGAACATAAAGTAAAATCCCATTTTTCAGGAGGGTCCTGAACAGAAAGTAAAATCCCATTTTTCAGGAGGGTCCTGAACATAAAGTAAAATCCCATTTTTCAGGAGGGTCCTGAACAGAAAGTAAATTCCCATTTTTCAGGAGGGTCCTGAACAGAAAGTAAAATCCCATTTTTCAGGAGGGTCCTGAACAGAAAGTAAAGTCCCATTTTTCGGGATGGTCCGGAACAGAAAGTAAAATCTCATTTTTCAGGAGGGTCCTGAGCAGAAAGTAAAGTCCCATTTTTAGGAGGGTCCTGAACAGAAAGTAAAATCCCATTTTTCAGGAGGGTCCTGAACATAAAGTAAAATCCCATTTTTCAGGAGGGTCCTGAACATAAAGTAAAATCCCATTTTTCAGGAGGGTCCTGAACAGAAAGTAAAATCCCATTTTTCAGGAGGGTCCTGAACATAAAGTAAAATCCCATTTTTCAGGAGGATCCTTAACAGAAAGTAAAGTCTCATTTTTCGGGAGGGTCCTGAAAAGAAAGTAAAGTCCCATTTTTCGGAAGGGTCCTGAACAGAAAGTAAAATCCCATTTTTCAGGAGGGTCCTGAGCAGAAAGTAAAGTCCCATTTTTCAGGAGGGTCCTGAACAGAAAGTAAAATCCCATTTTTCAGGAGGGTCCTGAACATAAAGTAAAATCCCATTTTTAGGAGGGTCCTGAACAGAAAGCAAATTCCCATTTTTCAGGAGGGTCCTGAACATAAAGTAAAATCCCATTTTTCAGGAGGGTCCTGAACATAAAGTAAAATCCCATTTTTCAGGAGGGTCCTGAACAGAAAGTAAAATCCCATTTTTCAGGAGGGTCCTGAACAGAAAGCAAAGTCCCATTTTTCAGGAGGGTCCTGAACAGAAAGTAAAGTCCCATTTTTCAGGAGGGTCCTGAACAGAAAGTAAATTCCCATTTTTCAGGAGGGTCCTGAACAGAAAGTAAAATCCCATTTTTCAGGAGGGTCCTGAACATAAAGTAAAATCCCATTTTTCAGGAGGGTCCTGAACAGAAAGTAAAGTCCCATTTTTCAGGAGGGTCCTGAACATAAAGTAAAATCCCATTTTTCAGGAGGGTCCTGAACAGAAAGTAAAATCCCATTTTTCAGGAGGGTCCTGAACATAAAGTAAAATCCCATTTTTCAGGAGGGTCCTGAACAGAAAGTAAATTCCCATTTTTCAGGAGGGTCCTGAACAGAAAGTAAAATCCCATTTTTCAGGAGGGTCCTGAACAGAAAGTAAAGTCCCATTTTTCGGGATGGTCCGGAACAGAAAGTAAAATCTCATTTTTCAGGAGGGTCCTGAGCAGAAAGTAAAGTCCCATTTTTAGGAGGGTCCTGAACAGAAAGTAAAATCCCATTTTTCAGGAGGGTCCTGAACATAAAGTAAAATCCCATTTTTCAGGAGGGTCCTGAACATAAAGTAAAATCCCATTTTTCAGGAGGGTCCTGAACAGAAAGTAAAATCCCATTTTTCAGGAGGGTCCTGAACATAAAGTAAAATCCCATTTTTCTGGAGGATCCTTAACAGAAAGTAAAGTCTCATTTTTCGGGAGGGTCCTGAACAGAAAGTAAAGTCCCATTTTTCGGAAGGGTCCTGAACAGAAAGTAAAATCCCATTTTTCAGGAGGGTCCTGAGCAGAAAGTAAAGTCCCATTTTTCAGGAGAGTCCTGAACAGAAAGTAAAATCCCATTTTTCAGGAGGGTCCTGAACATAAAGTAAAATCCCATTTTTAGGAGGGTCCTGAACAGAAAGCAAATTCCCATTTTTCAGGAGGGTCCTGAACATAAAGTAAAATCCCATTTTTCAGGAGGGTCCTGAACATAAAGTAAAATCCCATTTTTCAGGAGGGTCCTGAACATAAAGTAAAATCCCATTTTTCAGGAGGGTCCTGAACAGAAAGTAAAATCCCATTTTTCAGGAGGGTCCTGAACAGAAAGTAAAGTCCCATTTTTCAGGAGGGTCCTGAACAGAAAGTAAAATCCCATTTTTCAGGAGGGTCCTGAACATAAAGTAAAATCCCATTTTTCAGGAGGGTCCTGATCCCATTTTTCAGGAGGGTCCTGAACAGAAAGTAAAGTCCCATCTTTCAGGAGGGTCCTGAACAGAAAGTAAAGTCCCATTTTTCAGGAGGGTCCTAAACAGAAAGTAAAGTCCCATTTTTCAGGAGGGTCCTGAACAGAAAGTAAAATCCCATTTTTCAGGAGAGTCCTGAACAAAATGTAAAGTCCCAATTTTCAGGAGGGTCCTGAACAGAAAGTAAAATCCCATTTTTCAGGAGGGTCCTGAACAGAAAGTAAAATCCCATTTTTCAGGAGGGTCCTGAACAGAAAGTAAAGTCCCATTTTTCAGGAGGGTCCTGAACATAAAGTAAAATCCCATTTTTCAGGAGGGTCCTGAACAGAAAGTAAAATCCCATTTTTC
The DNA here is from genome assembly GCA_030864215.1 of Capsicum pubescens. Classification (NCBI taxonomy): domain Eukaryota; kingdom Viridiplantae; phylum Streptophyta; class Magnoliopsida; order Solanales; family Solanaceae; genus Capsicum; species Capsicum pubescens. The sequence goes on from CM061548.1 coordinate 415,990,760, forward strand.
AGGAGGGTCCTGAACATAAAGTAAAATCCCATTTTTCAGGAGGGTCCTGAACAGAAAGTAAATTCCCATTTTTCAGGAGGGTCCTGAACAGAAAGTAAAATCCCATTTTTCAGGAGGGTCCTGAACAGAAAGTAAAGTCCCATTTTTCGGGATGGTCCGGAACAGAAAGTAAAATCTCATTTTTCAGGAGGGTCCTGAGCAGAAAGTAAAGTCCCATTTTTAGGAGGGTCCTGAACAGAAAGTAAAATCCCATTTTTCAGGAGGGTCCTGAACATAAAGTAAAATCCCATTTTTCAGGAGGGTCCTGAACATAAAGTAAAATCCCATTTTTCAGGAGGGTCCTGAACAGAAAGTAAAATCCCATTTTTCAGGAGGGTCCTGAACATAAAGTAAAATCCCATTTTTCAGGAGGATCCTTAACAGAAAGTAAAGTCTCATTTTTCGGGAGGGTCCTGAAAAGAAAGTAAAGTCCCATTTTTCGGAAGGGTCCTGAACAGAAAGTAAAATCCTATTTTTCAGGAGGGTCCTGAGCAGAAAGTAAAGTCCCATTTTTCAGGAGGGTCCTGAACAGAAAGTAAAATCCCATTTTTCAGGAGGGTCCTGAACATAAAGTAAAATCCCATTTTTAGGAGGGTCCTGAACAGAAAGCAAATTCCCATTTTTCAGGAGGGTCCTGAACATAAAGTAAAATCCCATTTTTCAGGAGGGTCCTGAACATAAAGTAAAATCCCATTTTTCAGGAGGGTCCTGAACATAAAGTAAAATCCCATTTTTCAGGAGGGTCCTGAACAGAAAGTAAAATCCCATTTTTCAGGAGGGTCCTGAACAGAAAGTAAAGTCCCATTTTTCAGGAGGGTCCTGAACAGAAAGTAAAATCCCATTTTTCAGGAGGGTCCTGAACATAAAGTAAAATCCCATTTTTCAGGAGGGTCCTGATCCCATTTTTCAGGAGGGTCCTGAACAGAAAGTAAAGTCCCATCTTTCAGGAGGGTCCTGAACAGAAAGTAAAGTCCCATTTTTCAGGAGGGTCCTAAACAGAAAGTAAAGTCCCATTTTTCAGGAGGGTCTTGAACAGAAAGTAAAATCCCATTTTTCAGGAGAGTCCTGAACAAAATGTAAAGTCCCATTTTTCAGGAGGGTCCTGAACAGAAAGTAAAATCCCATTTTTCAGGAGGGTCCTGAACAGAAAGTAAAATCCCATTTTTCAGGAGGGTCCTGAACAGAAAGTAAAGTCCCATTTTTCAGGAGGGCTCTGAACATAAAGTAAAATCCCATTTTTCAGGAGGGTCCTGAACATAAAGTAAAATCCCATTTTTCAGGAGGGTCCTGAACAGAAAGTAAAGTCCCATTTTTCAGGAGGGTCCTGAACATAAAGTAAAATCCCATTTTTCAGGAGGGTCCTGAACAGAAAGTAAAATCCCATTTTTCAAGAGGGTCCTGAACATAAAGTAAAATCCCATTTTTCAGGAGGGTCCTGAACATAAAGTAAAATCCCATTTTTCAGGAGGGTCCTGAACAGAAAGCAAATTCCAATTTTTCAGGAGGGTCCTGAACATAAAGTAAAATCCCATTTTTCAGGAGGGTCCTGAACAGAAAGTAAAATCCCATTTTTCAGGAGGGTCCTGAACAGAAAGTAAAGTCCCATTTTTCAGGAGGATCCTTAACAGAAAGTAAAGTCTCATTTTTCGGGAGGGTCCTGAACAGAAAGTAAAGTCCCATTTTTCGGGAGGGTCCTGAACAGAAAGTAAAATCCTATTTTTCAGGAGGGTCCTGAGCAGAAAGTAAAGTCCCATTTTTCAGGAGGGTCCTGAACAGAAAGAAAAATCCCATTTTTCAGGAGGGTCCTGAACATAAAGTAAAATCCCATTTTTCAGGAGGGTCCTGAACATAAAGCAAATTCCCATTTTTCAGGAGGGTCCTGAACATAAAGTAAAATCCCATTTTTCAGGAGGGTCCTGAACAGAAAGTAAATTCCCATTTTTCAGGAGGGTCCTGAACAGAAAGTAAATTCCCATTTTTCAGGAGGGTCCTGAACAGAAAGTAAAATCCCATTTTTCAGGAGGGTCCTGAACAGAAAGTAAAGTCCCATTTTTCGGGATGGTCCGGAACAGAAAGTAAAATCTCATTTTTCAGGAGGGTCCTGAGCAGAAAGTAAAGTCCCATTTTTAGGAGGGTCCTGAACAGAAAGTAAAATCCCATTTTTCAGGAGGGTCCTGAACATAAAGTAAAATCCCATTTTTCAGGAGGGTCCTGAACATAAAGTAAAATCCCATTTTTCAGGAGGGTCCTGAACAGAAAGTAAAATCCCATTTTTCAGGAGGGTCCTGAACATAAAGTAAAATCCCATTTTTCAGGAGGATCCTTAACAGAAAGTAAAGTCTCATTTTTCGGGAGGGTCCTGAAAAGAAAGTAAAGTCCCATTTTTCGGAAGGGTCCTGAACAGAAAGTAAAATCCCATTTTTCAGGAGGGTCCTGAGCAGAAAGTAAAGTCCCATTTTTCAGGAGGGTCCTGAACAGAAAGTAAAATCCCATTTTTCAGGAGGGTCCTGAACATAAAGTAAAATCCCATTTTTAGGAGGGTCCTGAACAGAAAGCAAATTCCCATTTTTCAGGAGGGTCCTGAACATAAAGTAAAATCCCATTTTTCAGGAGGGTCCTGAACATAAAGTAAAATCCCATTTTTCAGGAGGGTCCTGAACATAAAGTAAAATCCCATTTTTCAGGAGGGTCCTGAACAGAAAGTAAAATCCCATTTTTCAGGAGGGTCCTGAACAGAAAGCAAAGTCCCATTTTTCAGGAGGGTCCTGAACAGAAAGTAAAGTCCCATTTTTCAGGAGGGTCCTGAACAGAAAGTAAATTCCCATTTTTCAGGAGGGTCCTGAACAGAAAGTAAAATCCCATTTTTCAGGAGGGTCCTGAACATAAAGTAAAATCCCATTTTTCAGGAGGGTCCTGAACAGAAAGTAAAATCCCATTTTTCAGGAGGGTCCTGAACATAAAGTAAAATCCCATTTTTCAGGAGGGTCCTGAACAGAAAGTAAATTCCCATTTTTCAGGAGGGTCCTGAACAGAAAGTAAAATCCCATTTTTCAGGAGGGTCCTGAACAGAAAGTAAAGTCCCATTTTTCGGGATGGTCCGGAACAGAAAGTAAAATCTCATTTTTCAGGAGGGTCCTGAGCAGAAAGTAAAGTCCCATTTTTAGGAGGGTCCTGAACAGAAAGTAAAATCCCATTTTTCAGGAGGGTCCTGAACATAAAGTAAAATCCCATTTTTCAGGAGGGTCCTGAACATAAAGTAAAATCCCATTTTTCAGGAGGGTCCTGAACAGAAAGTAAAATCCCATTTTTCAGGAGGGTCCTGAACATAAAGTAAAATCCCATTTTTCTGGAGGATCCTTAACAGAAAGTAAAGTCTCATTTTTCGGGAGGGTCCTGAACAGAAAGTAAAGTCCCATTTTTCGGAAGGGTCCTGAACAGAAAGTAAAATCCCATTTTTCAGGAGGGTCCTGAGCAGAAAGTAAAGTCCCATTTTTCAGGAGAGTCCTGAACAGAAAGTAAAATCCCATTTTTCAGGAGGGTCCTGAACATAAAGTAAAATCCCATTTTTAGGAGGGTCCTGAACATAAAGTAAAATCCCATTTTTCAGGAGGGTCCTGAACATAAAGTAAAATCCCATTTTTCAGGAGGGTCCTGAACAGAAAGTAAAATCCCATTTTTCAGGAGGGTCCTGAACAGAAAGTAAAGTCCCATTTTTCAGGAGGGTCCTGAACAGAAAGTAAAATCCCATTTTTCAGGAGGGTCCTGAACATAAAGTAAAATCCCATTTTTCAGGAGGGTCCTGATCCCATTTTTCAGGAGGGTCCTGAACAGAAAGTAAAGTCCCATCTTTCAGGAGGGTCCTGAACAGAAAGTAAAGTCCCATTTTTCAGGAGGGTCCTAAACAGAAAGTAAAGTCCCATTTTTCAGGAGGGTCCTGAACAGAAAGTAAAATCCCATTTTTCAGGAGAGTCCTGAACAAAATGTAAAGTCCCAATTTTCAGGAGGGTCCTGAACAGAAAGTAAAATCCCATTTTTCAGGAGGGTCCTGAACAGAAAGTAAAATCCCATTTTTCAGGAGGGTCCTGAACAGAAAGTAAAGTCCCATTTTTCAGGAGGGTCCTGAACATAAAGTAAAATCCCATTTTTCAGGAGGGTCCTGAACAGAAAGTAAAATCCCATTTTTCAGGAGGGTCCTGAACATAAAGTAAAATCCCATTTTTCAGGAGGGTCCTGAACAGAAAGTAAATTCCCATTTTTCAGGAGGGTCCTGAACAGAAAGTAAAATCCCATTTTTCAGGAGGGTCCTGAACAGAAAGTAAAGTCCCATTTTTCGGGATGGTCCGGAACAGAAAGTAAAATCTCATTTTTCAGGAGGGTCCTGAGCAGAAAGTAAAGTCCCATTTTTAGGAGGGTCCTGAACAGAATGTAAAATCCCATTTTTCAGGAGGGTCCTGAACATAAAGTAAAATCCCATTTTTCAGGAGGGTCCTGAACATAAAGTAAAATCCCATTTTTCAGGAGGGTCCTGAACAGAAAGTAAAATCCCATTTTTCAGGAGGGTCCTGAACATAAAGTAAAATCCCATTTTTCAGGAGGATCCTTAACAGAAAGTAAAGTCTCATTTTTCGGGAGGGTCCTGAAAAGAAAGTAAAGTCCCATTTTTCGGAAGGGTCCTGAACAGAAAGTAAAATCCTATTTTTCAGGAGGGTCCTGAGCAGAAAGTAAAGTCCCATTTTTCAGGAGGGTCCTGAACAGAAAGTAAAATCCCATTTTTCAGGAGGGTCCTGAACATAAAGTAAAATCCCATTTTTAGGAGGGTCCTGAACAGAAAGCAAATTCCCATTTTTCAGGAGGGTCCTGAACATAAAGTAAAATCCCATTTTTCAGGAGGGTCCTGAACATAAAGTAAAATCCCATTTTTCAGGAGGGTCCTGAACATAAAGTAAAATCCCATTTTTCAGGAGGGTCCTGAACAGAAAGTAAAATCCCATTTTTCAGGAGGGTCCTGAACAGAAAGTAAAGTCCCATTTTTCAGGAGGGTCCTGAACAGAAAGTAAAATCCCATTTTTCAGGAGGGTCCTGAACATAAAGTAAAATCCCATTTTTCAGGAGGGTCCTGATCCCATTTTTCAGGAGGGTCCTGAACAGAAAGTAAAGTCCCATCTTTCAGGAGGGTCCTGAACAGAAAGTAAAGTCCCATTTTTCAGGAGGGTCCTAAACAGAAAGTAAAGTCCCATTTTTCAGGAGGGTCTTGAACAGAAAGTAAAATCCCATTTTTCAGGAGAGTCCTGAACAAAATGTAAAGTCCCATTTTTCAGGAGGGTCCTGAACAGAAAGTAAAATCCCATTTTTCAGGAGGGTCCTGAACAGAAAGTAAAATCCCATTTTTCAGGAGGGTCCTGAACAGAAAGTAAAGTCCCATTTTTCAGGAGGGCTCTGAACATAAAGTAAAATCCCATTTTTCAGGAGGGTCCTGAACATAAAGTAAAATCCCATTTTTCAGGAGGGTCCTGAACAGAAAGTAAAGTCCCATTTTTCAGGAGGGTCCTGAACATAAAGTAAAATCCCATTTTTCAGGAGGGTCCTGAACAGAAAGTAAAATCCCATTTTTCAAGAGGGTCCTGAACATAAAGTAAAATCCCATTTTTCAGGAGGGTCCTGAACATAAAGTAAAATCCCATTTTTCAGGAGGGTCCTGAACAGAAAGCAAATTCCAATTTTTCAGGAGGGTCCTGAACATAAAGTAAAATCCCATTTTTCAGGAGGGTCCTGAACAGAAAGTAAAATCCCATTTTTCAGGAGGGTCCTGAACAGAAAGTAAAGTCCCATTTTTCAGGAGGATCCTTAACAGAAAGTAAAGTCTCATTTTTCGGGAGGGTCCTGAACAGAAAGTAAAGTCCCATTTTTCGGGAGGGTCCTGAACAGAAAGTAAAATCCTATTTTTCAGGAGGGTCCTGAGCAGAAAGTAAAGTCCCATTTTTCAGGAGGGTCCTGAACAGAAAGAAAAATCCCATTTTTCAGGAGGGTCCTGAACATAAAGTAAAATCCCATTTTTCAGGAGGGTCCTGAACATAAAGCAAATTCCCATTTTTCAGGAGGGTCCTGAACATAAAGTAAAATCCCATTTTTCAGGAGGGTCCTGAACATAAAGTAAAATCCCATTTTTCAGGAGGGTCCTGAACATAAAGTAAAATCCCATTTTCCAGGAGGGTCCTGAACAGAAAGTAAAATCCCATTTTTCAGGAGGGTCCTGAACAGAAAGTAAAGTCCCATTTTTCAGGAGGGTCCTGAACAGAAGTAAAATCCCATTTTTCAGGAGGGTCCTGATCCCATTTTTCAGGAGGGTCCTGAACAGAAAGTAAAGTCCCATCTTTCAGGAGGGTCCTGAGCAGAAAGTAAAGTCCCATTTTTCAGGAGGGTCCTGAACAGAAAGTAAAATCCCATTTTTCAGGAGGGTCCTGAACATAAAGTAAAATCCCATTTTTCAGGAGGGTCCTGAACAGAAAGCAAATTCCCATTTTTCAGGAGGGTCCTGAACATAAAGTAAAATCCCATTTTTCAGGAGGGTCCTGAACATAAAGTAAAATCCAATTTTTCAGGAGGGCTCTGAACATAAAGTAAAATCCCATTTTTCAGGAGGGTCCTGAACATAAAGTAAAATCCCATTTTTCAGGAGGGTCCTGAACAGAAAGTAAAGTCCCATTTTTCAGGAGGGTCCTGAACATAAAGTAAAATCCCATTTTTCAGGAGGGTCCTGAACAGAAAGTAAAATCCCATTTTTCAAGAGGGTCCTGAACATAAAGTAAAATCCCATTTTTCAGGAGGGTCCTGAACATAAAGTAAAATCCCATTTTTCAGGAGGGTCCTGAACAGAAAGCAAATTCCAAATTTTCAGGAGGGTCCTGAACATAAAGTAAAATCCCATTTTTCAGGAGGGTCCTGAACAGAAAGTAAAATCCCATTTTTCAGGAGGGTCCTGAACAAAAAGTAAAGTCCCATTTTTCAGGAGGATCCTTAACAGAAAGTAAAGTCTCATTTTTCGGGAGGGTCCTGAACAGAAAGTAAAGTCCCATTTTTCGGGAGGGTCCTGAACAGAAAGTAAAATCCCATTTTTCAGGAGGGTCCTGAGCAGAAAGTAAAGTCCCATTTTTCAGGAGGGTCCTGAACAGAAAGAAAAATCCCATTTTTCAGGAGGGTCCTGAACATAAAGTAAAATCCCATTTTTCAGGAGGGTCCTGAACATAAAGCAAATTCCCATTTTTCAGGAGGGTCCTGAACATAAAGTAAAATCCCATTTTTCAGGAGGGTCCTGAACATAAAGTAAAATCCCATTTTTCAGGAGGGTCCTGAACATAAAGTAAAATCCCATTTTCCAGGAGGGTCCTGAACAGAAAGTAAAATCCCATTTTTCAGGAGGGTCCTGAACAGAAAGTAAAGTCCCATTTTTCAGGAGGGTCCTGAACAGAAGTAAAATCCCATTTTTCAGGAGGGTCCTGATCCCATTTTTCAGGAGGGTCCTGAACAGAAAGTAAAGTCCCATCTTTCAGGAGGGTCCTGAGCAGAAAGTAAAGTCCCATTTTTCAGGAGGGTCCTGAACAGAAAGTAAAATCCCATTTTTCAGGAGGGTCCTGAACATAAAGTAAAATCCCATTTTTCAGGAGGGTCCTGAACAGAAAGCAAATTCCCATTTTTCAGGAGGGTCCTGAACATAAAGTAAAATCCCATTTTTCAGGAGGGTCCTGAACATAAAGTAAAATCCAATTTTTCAGGAGGGTCCTGAACATAAAGTAAAATCCCATTTTTCAGGAGGGTCCTGAACAGAAAGTAAAATCCCATTTTTCAGGAGGGTCCTGAACAGAAAGTAAAGTCCCATTTTTCAGGAGGGTCCTGAACATAAAGTAAAATCCCATTTTTCAGGAGGGTCCTGATCCCATTTTTCAGGAGGGTCCTGAACAGAAAGTAAAGTCCCATCTTTCAGGAGGGTCCTGAACAGAAAGTAAAGTCCCATTTTTCAGGAGGGTCCTAAACAGAAAGTAAAGTCCCATTTTTCAGGAGGGTCCTGAACAGAAAGTAAAATCCCATTTTTCAGGAGAGTCCTGAACAGAATGTAAAGTCCCATTTTTCAGGAGGGTCCTGAACAGAAAGTAAAATCCCATTTTTCAGGAGGGTCCTGAATAGAAAGTAAAGTCCCATTTTTCAGGAGGGTCCTGAACAGAAAGTAAAGTCCCATTTTTCAGGAGGGTCCTGAACATAATGTAAAATCCCATTTTTCAGGAGGGTCCTGAACAGAAAGTAAAATCCCATTTTTCAGGAGGGTCCTGAACAGAAAGTAAAATCCCATTTTTCAGGAGGGTCCTGAACAGAAAGTAAAGTCCCATTTTTCAGGAGGGTCCTGAACAGAAAGTAAAGTCCCATTTTTAAGGAGGGTCCTGAACATAAAGTAAAATCCCATTTTTCAGGAGGGTCCTGAACATAAAGTAAAATCCCATTTTTCAGGAGGGTCCTGAACAGAAAGTAAAGTCCCATTTTTCAGGAGGGTCCTGAACAGAAAGTAAAGTCCCATTTTTCAAGAGGGTTCTGAACATAAAGTAAAATCCCATTTTTCAGGAGGGTCCTGAACATAAAGTAAAATCCCATTTTTCAGGAGGGTCCTGAACAGAAAGTAAAGTCCCATCTTTCAGGAGGGTCCTGAACAGAAAGTAAAGTCCCATTTTTCAGGAGGGTCCTAAACAGAAAGTAAAGTCCCATTTTTCAGGAGGGTCCTGAACAGAAAGTAAAATCCCATTTTTCAGGAGAGTCCTGAACAGAATGTAAAGTCCCATTTTTCAGGAGGGTCCTGAACAGAAAGTAAAATCCCATTTTTCAGGAGGGTCCTGAACAGAAAGTAAAGTCCCATTTTTCAGGAGGGTCCTGAACAGAAAGTAAAGTCCCATTTTTCAGGAGGGTCCTGAACATAATGTAAAATCCCATTTTTCAGGAGGGTCCTGAACAGAAAGTAAAATCCCATTTTTCAGGAGGGTCCTGAACAGAAAGTAAAATACCATTTTTCAGGAGGGTCCTGAACAGAAAGTAAAGTCCCATTTTTCAGGAGGGTCCTGAACAGAAAGTAAAGTCCCATTTTTCAGGAGGGTCCTGAACATAAAGTAAAATCCCATTTTTCAGGAGGGTCCTGAACATAAAGTAAAATCCCATTTTTCAGGAGGGTCCTGAACATAAAGTAAAGTCCCATTTTTCAGGAGGGTCCTGAACATAAAGTAAAATCCCATTTTTCAGGAGGGTCCTGAACAGAAAGTAAAATCCCATTTTTCAGGAGGGTCCTGAACAGAAAGTAAAGTCCCATTTTTCAGGAGGGTCCTGAACATAAAGTAAAATCCCATTTTTCAGGAGGGTCCTGAACATAAAGTAAAATCCCATTTTTCAGGAGGGTCCTGAACAGAAAGTAAAGTCCCATTTTTCAGGAGGGTCCTGAACATAAAGTAAAATCCCATTTTTCAGGAGGGTCCTGAACATAAAGTAAAATCCCATTTTTCAGGAGGGTCCTGAACATAAGGTAAAATCCCATTTTTCAGGAGGGTCCTGAACATAATGTAAAATCCCATTTTTCAGGAGGGTCCTGAACAGAAAGTAAAATCCCATTTTTCAGGAGGGTCCTGAACAGAAAGTAAAGTCCCATTTTTCAGGAGGGTCCTGAACAGAAAGTAAAATCCCATTTTTCAGGAGGGTCCTGAACAGAAAGTAAAATCCCATTTTTCAGGAGGGTCCTGATCCCATTTTTCAGGAGGGTCCTGAACAGAAAGTAAAGTCCCATCTTTCAGGAGGGTCCTGAACAGAAAGTAAAGTCCAATTTTTCAGGAGGGTCCTAAACAGAAAGTAAAGTCCCATTTTTCAGGAGGGTGCTGAACAGAAAGTATAATCCCATTTTTCAGGAGAGTCCTGAACAGAATGTAAAGTCCCATTTTTCAGGAGGGTCCTGAACAGAAAGTAAAATCCCATTTTTCAGGAGGGTCCTGAACAGAAAGTAAAGTCCCATTTTTCAGGAGGGTCCTGAACAGAAAGTAAAGTCCCATTTTTCAGGAGGGTCCTGAACAGAAAGTAAATTCCCATTTTTCAGGAGGGTCCTGAACAGAAAGTAAAATCCCATTTTTCAGGAGGGTCCTGAACATAAAGTAAAATCCCATTTTTCAGGAGGGTCCTGAACAGAAAGTAAAGTCCCATTTTTCAGGAGGGTCCTGAACATAAAGTAAAATCCCATTTTTCAGGAGGGTCCTGAACAGAAAGTAAAATCCCATTTTTCAGGAGGGTCCTGAACATAAAGTAAAATCCCATTTTTCAGGAGGGTCCTGAACAGAAAGTAAATTCCCATTTTTCAGGAGGGTCCTGAACAGAAAGTAAAATCCCATTTTTCAGGAGGGTCCTGAACAGAAAGTAAAGTCCCATTTTTCGGGATGGTCCGGAACAGAAAGTAAAATCACATTTTTCAGGAGGGTCCTGAGCAGAAAGTAAAGTCCCATTTTTAGGAGGGTCCTGAACAGAAAGTAAAATCCCATTTTTCAGGAGGGTCCTGAACATAAAGTAAAATCCCATTTTTCAGGAGGGTCCTGAACATAAAGTAAAATCCCATTTTTCAGGAGGGTCATGAACAGAAAGTAAAATCCCATTTTTCAGGAGGGTCCTGAACATAAAGTAAAATCCCATTTTTCAGGAGGATCCTTAACAGAAAGTAAAGTCTCATTTTTCGGGAGGGTCCTGAACAGAAAGTAAAGTCCCATTTTTCGGGAGGGTCCTGAACAGAAAGTAAAATCCCATTTTTCAGGAGGGTCCTGAGCAGAAAGTAAAGTCCCATTTTTCAGGAGGGTCCTGAACAGAAAGTAAAATCCCATTTTTCAGGAGGGTCCTGAACATAAAGTAAAATCCCATTTTTAGGAGGGTCCTGAACAGAAAGCAAATTCCCATTTTTCAGGAGGGTCCTGAACATAAAGTAAAATCCCATTTTTCAGGAGGGTCCTGAACATAAAATAAAATCCCATTTTTCAGGAGGGTCCTGAACATAAAGTAAAATCCCATTTTTCAGGAGGGTCCTGAACAGAAAGTAAAATCCCATTTTTCAGGAGGGTCCTGAACAGAAAGTAAAGTCCCATTTTTCAGGAGGGTCCTGAACAGAAAGTAAAATCCCATTTTTTAGGAGGGTCCTGAACATAAAGTAAAATCCCATTTTTCAGGAGGGTCCTGATCCCATTTTTCAGGAGGGTCCTGAACAGAAAGTAAAGTCCCATCTTTCTGGAGGGTCCTGAACAGAAAGTAAAGTCCCATTTTTCAGGAGGGTCCTAAACAGAAAGTAAAGTCCCATTTTTCAGGAGGGTCCTGAACAGAAAGTAAAATCCCATTTTTCAGGAGAGTCCTGAACAAAATGTAAAGTCCCATTTTTCAGGAGGGTCCTGAACAGAAAGTAAAATCCCATTTTTCAGGAGGGTCCTGAACAGAAAGTAAAGTCCCATTTTTCAGGAGGGTCCTGAACATAAAGTAAATCCCATTTTTCAGGAGGGTCCTGAACAGAAAGTAAAATCCCATTTTTCAGGAGGGTCCTGAACAGAAAGTAAAATCCCATTTTTCAGGAGGGTCCTGAACAGAAAGTAAAGTCCCATTTTTCAGGAGGGTCCTGAACAGAAAGTAAAGTCCCATTTTTCAGGAGGGCTCTGAACATAAAGTAAAATCCCATTTTTCAGGAGGGTCCTGAACATAAAGTAAAATCCCATTTTTCAGGAGGGTCCTGAACAGAAAGTAAAGTCCCATTTTTCAGGAGGGTCCTGAACATAAAGTAAAATCCCATTTTTCAGGAGGGTCCTGAACAGAAAGTAAAATCCCATTTTTCAGGAGGGTCCTGAACATAAAGTAAAATCCCATTTTTCAGGAGGGTCCTGAACATAAAGTAAAATCCCATTTTTCAGGATGGTCCTGAACAGAAAGCAAATTCCAATTTTTCAGGAGGGTCCTGAACATAAAGTAAAATCCCATTTTTCAGGAGGGTCCTGAACAGAAAGTAAAATCCCATTTTTCAGGAGGGTCCTGAACAGAAAGTAAAGTCCTATTTTTCAGGAGGATCCTTAACAGAAAGTAAAGTCTCATTTTTCGGGAGGGTCCTGAACAGAAAGTAAAGTCCCATTTTTCGGGAGGGTCCTGAACAGAAAGTAAAATCCCATTTTTCAGGAGGGTCCTGAGCAGAAAGTAAAGTCCCATTTTTCAGGAGGGTCCTGAACAGAAAGAAAAATCCCATTTTTCAGGAGGGTCCTGAACATAAAGTAAAATCCCATTTTTCAGGAGGGTCCTGAACATAAAGCAAATTCCCATTTTTCAGGAGGGTCCTGAACATAAAGTAAAATCCCATTTTTCAGGAGGGTCCTGAACATAAAGCAAATTCCCATTTTTCAGGAGGGTCCTGAACATAAAGTAAAATCCCATTTTTCAAGAGGGTCCTGAACATAAAGTAAAATCCCATTTTTCAGGAGGGTCCTGAACATAAAGTAAAATCCCATTTTCCAGGAGGGTCCTGAACATAAAGTAAAATCCCATTTTTCAGGAGGGTCCTGAACATAAAGTAAAATCCAATTTTTCAGGAGGGCTCTGAACATAAAGTAAAATCCCATTTTTCAGGAGGGTCCTGAACATAAAGTAAAATCCCATTTTTCAGGAGGGTCCTGAACAGAAAGTAAAGTCCCATTTTTCAGGAGGGTCCTGAACATAAAGTAAAATCCCATTTTTCAGGAGGGTCCTGAACAGAAAGTAAAATCCCATTTTTCAAGAGGGTCCTGAACATAAAGTAAAATCCCATTTTTCAGGAGGGTCCTGAACATAAAGTAAAATCCCATTTTTCAGGAGGGTCCTGAACAGAAAGCAAATTCCAAATTTTCAGGAGGGTCCTGAACATAAAGTAAAATCCCATTTTTCAGGAGGGTCCTGAACAGAAAGTAAAATCCCATTTTTCAGGAGGGTCCTGAACAAAAAGTAAAGTCCCATTTTTCAGGAGGATCCTTAACAGAAAGTAAAGTCTCATTTTTCGGGAGGGTCCTGAACAGAAAGTAAAGTCCCATTTTTCGGGAGGGTCCTGAACAGAAAGTAAAATCCCATTTTTCAGGAGGGTCCTGAGCAGAAAGTAAAGTCCCATTTTTCAGGAGGGTCCTGAACAGAAAGAAAAATCCCATTTTTCAGGAGGGTCCTGAACATAAAGTAAAATCCCATTTTTCAGGAGGGTCCTGAACATAAAGCAAATTCCCATTTTTCAGGAGGGTCCTGAACATAAAGTAAAATCCCATTTTTCAGGAGGGTCCTGAACATAAAGTAAAATCCCATTTTTCAGGAGGGTCCTGAACATAAAGTAAAATCCCATTTTCCAGGAGGGTCCTGAACAGAAAGTAAAATCCCATTTTTCAGGAGGGTCCTGAACAGAAAGTAAAGTCCCATTTTTCAGGAGGGTCCTGAACAGAAGTAAAATCCCATTTTTCAGGAGGGTCCTGATCCCATTTTTCAGGAGGGTCCTGAACAGAAAGTAAAGTCCCATCTTTCAGGAGGGTCCTGAGCAGAAAGTAAAGTCCCATTTTTCAGGAGGGTCCTGAACAGAAAGTAAAATCCCATTTTTCAGGAGGGTCCTGAACATAAAGTAAAATCCCATTTTTCAGGAGGGTCCTGAACAGAAAGCAAATTCCCATTTTTCAGGAGGGTCCTGAACATAAAGTAAAATCCCATTTTTCAGGAGGGTCCTGAACATAAAGTAAAATCCAATTTTTCAGGAGGGTCCTGAACATAAAGTAAAATCCCATTTTTCAGGAGGGTCCTGAACAGAAAGTAAAATCCCATTTTTCAGGAGGGTCCTGAACAGAAAGTAAAGTCCCATTTTTCAGGAGGGTCCTGAACAGAAAGTAAAATCCCATTTTTCAGGAGGGTCCTGAACATAAAGTAAAATCCCATTTTTCAGGAGGGTCCTGATCCCATTTTTCAGGAGGGTCCTGAACAGAAAGTAAAGTCCCATCTTTCAGGAGGGTCCTGAACAGAAAGTAAAGTCCCATTTTTCAGGAGGGTCCTAAACAGAAAGTAAAGTCCCATTTTTCAGGAGGGTCCTGAACAGAAAGTAAAATCCCATTTTTCAGGAGAGTCCTGAACAGAATGTAAAGTCCCATTTTTCAGGAGGGTCCTGAACAGAAAGTAAAATCCCATTTTTCAGGAGGGTCCTGAATAGAAAGTAAAGTCCCATTTTTCAGGAGGGTCCTGAACAGAAAGTAAAGTCCCATTTTTCAGGAGGGTCCTGAACATAATGTAAAATCCCATTTTTCAGGAGGGTCCTGAACAGAAAGTAAAATCCCATTTTTCAGGAGGGTCCTGAACAGAAAGTAAAATCCCATTTTTCAGGAGGGTCCTGAACAGAAAGTAAAGTCCCATTTTTCAGGAGGGTCCTGAACAGAAAGTAAAGTCCCATTTTTAAGGAGGGTCCTGAACATAAAGTAAAATCCCATTTTTCAGGAGGGTCCTGAACATAAAGTAAAATCCCATTTTTCAGGAGGGTCCTGAACAGAAAGTAAAGTCCCATTTTTCAGGAGGGTCCTGAACAGAAAGTAAAGTCCCATTTTTCAGGAGGGTTCTGAACATAAAGTAAAATCCCATTTTTCAGGAGGGTCCTGAACATAAAGTAAAATCCCATTTTTCAGGAGGGTCCTGAACAGAAAGTAAAGTCCCATCTTTCAGGAGGGTCCTGAACAGAAAGTAAAGTCCCATTTTTCAGGAGGGTCCTAAACAGAAAGTAAAGTCCCATTTTTCAGGAGGGTCCTGAACAGAAAGTAAAATCCCATTTTTCAGGAGGGTCCTGAACAGAAAGTAAAGTCCCATTTTTCAGGAGGGTCCTGAACAGAAAGTAAAGTCCCATTTTTCAGGAGGGTCCTGAACATAATGTAAAATCCCATTTTTCAGGAGGGTCCTGAACAGAAAGTAAAATCCCATTTTTCAGGAGGGTCCTGAACAGAAAGTAAAATACCATTTTTCAGGAGGGTCCTGAACAGAAAGTAAAGTCCCATTTTTCAGGAGGGTCCTGAACAGAAAGTAAAGTCCCATTTTTCAGGAGGGTCCTGAACATAAAGTAAAATCCCATTTTTCAGGAGGGTCCTGAACATAAAGTAAAATCCCATTTTTCAGGAGGGTCCTGAACATAAAGTAAAGTCCCATTTTTCAGGAGGGTCCTGAACATAAAGTAAAATCCCATTTTTCAGGAGGGTCCTGAACAGAAAGTAAAATCCCATTTTTCAGGAGGGTCCTGAACAGAAAGTAAAGTCCCATTTTTCAGGAGGGTCCTGAACATAAAGTAAAATCCCATTTTTCAGGAGGGTCCTGAACATAAAGTAAAATCCCATTTTTCAGGAGGGTCCTGAACAGAAAGTAAAGTCCCATTTTTCAGGAGGGTCCTGAACATAAAGTAAAATCCCATTTTTCAGGAGGGTCCTGAACATAAAGTAAAATCCCATTTTTCAGGAGGGTCCTGAACATAAGGTAAAATCCCATTTTTCAGGAGGGTCCTGAACATAATGTAAAATCCCATTTTTCAGGAGGGTCCTGAACAGAAAGTAAAATCCCATTTTTCAGGAGGGTCCTGAACAGAAAGTAAAGTCCCATTTTTCAGGAGGGTCCTGAACAGAAAGTAAAATCCCATTTTTCAGGAGGGTCCTGAACAGAAAGTAAAATCCCATTTTTCAGGAGGGTCCTGATCCCATTTTTCAGGAGGGTCCTGAACAGAAAGTAAAGTCCCATCTTTCAGGAGGGTCCTGAACAGAAAGTAAAGTCCAATTTTTCAGGAGGGTCCTAAACAGAAAGTAAAGTCCCATTTTTCAGGAGGGTGCTGAACAGAAAGTATAATCCCATTTTTCAGGAGAGTCCTGAACAGAATGTAAAGTCCCATTTTTCAGGAGGGTCCTGAACAGAAAGTAAAATCCCATTTTTCAGGAGGGTCCTGAACAGAAAGTAAAGTCCCATTTTTCAGGAGGGTCCTGAACAGAAAGTAAAGTCCCATTTTTCAGGAGGGTCCTGAACAGAAAGTAAATTCCCATTTTTCAGGAGGGTCCTGAACAGAAAGTAAAATCCCATTTTTCAGGAGGGTCCTGAACATAAAGTAAAATCCCATTTTTCAGGAGGGTCCTGAACAGAAAGTAAAGTCCCATTTTTCAGGAGGGTCCTGAACATAAAGTAAAATCCCATTTTTCAGGAGGGTCCTGAACAGAAAGTAAAATCCCATTTTTCAGGAGGGTCCTGAACATAAAGTAAAATCCCATTTTTCAGGAGGGTCCTGAACAGAAAGTAAATTCCCATTTTTCAGGAGGGTCCTGAACAGAAAGTAAAATCCCATTTTTCAGGAGGGTCCTGAACAGAAAGTAAAGTCCCATTTTTCGGGATGGTCCGGAACAGAAAGTAAAATCACATTTTTCAGGAGGGTCCTGAGCAGAAAGTAAAGTCCCATTTTTAGGAGGGTCCTGAACAGAAAGTAAAATCCCATTTTTCAGGAGGGTCCTGAACATAAAGTAAAATCCCATTTTTCAGGAGGGTCCTGAACATAAAGTAAAATCCCATTTTTCAGGAGGGTCATGAACAGAAAGTAAAATCCCATTTTTCAGGAGGGTCCTGAACATAAAGTAAAATCCCATTTTTCAGGAGGATCCTTAACAGAAAGTAAAGTCTCATTTTTCGGGAGGGTCCTGAACAGAAAGTAAAGTCCCATTTTTCGGGAGGGTCCTGAACAGAAAGTAAAATCCCATTTTTCAGGAGGGTCCTGAGCAGAAAGTAAAGTCCCATTTTTCAGGAGGGTCCTGAACAGAAAGTAAAATCCCATTTTTCAGGAGGGTCCTGAACATAAAGTAAAATCCCATTTTTAGGAGGGTCCTGAACAGAAAGCAAATTCCCATTTTTCAGGAGGGTCCTGAACATAAAGTAAAATCCCATTTTTCAGGAGGGTCCTGAACATAAAATAAAATCCCATTTTTCAGGAGGGTCCTGAACATAAAGTAAAATCCCATTTTTCAGGAGGGTCCTGAACAGAAAGTAAAATCCCATTTTTCAGGAGGGTCCTGAACAGAAAGTAAAGTCCCATTTTTCAGGAGGGTCCTGAACAGAAAGTAAAATCCCATTTTTTAGGAGGGTCCTGAACATAAAGTAAAATCCCATTTTTCAGGAGGGTCCTGATCCCATTTTTCAGGAGGGTCCTGAACAGAAAGTAAAGTCCCATCTTTCTGGAGGGTCCTGAACAGAAAGTAAAGTCCCATTTTTCAGGAGGGTCCTAAACAGAAAGTAAAGTCCCATTTTTCAGGAGGGTCCTGAACAGAAAGTAAAATCCCATTTTTCAGGAGAGTCCTGAACAAAATGTAAAGTCCCATTTTTCAGGAGGGTCCTGAACAGAAAGTAAAATCCCATTTTTCAGGAGGGTCCTGAACAGAAAGTAAAGTCCCATTTTTCAGGAGGGTCCTGAACATAAAGTAAATCCCATTTTTCAGGAGGGTCCTGAACAGAAAGTAAAATCCCATTTTTCAGGAGGGTCCTGAACAGAAAGTAAAATCCCATTTTTCAGGAGGGTCCTGAACAGAAAGTAAAGTCCCATTTTTCAGGAGGGTCCTGAACAGAAAGTAAAGTCCCATTTTTCAGGAGGGCTCTGAACATAAAGTAAAATCCCATTTTTCAGGAGGGTCCTGAACATAAAGTAAAATCCCATTTTTCAGGAGGGTCCTGAACAGAAAGTAAAGTCCCATTTTTCAGGAGGGTCCTGAACATAAAGTAAAATCCCATTTTTCAGGAGGGTCCTGAACAGAAAGTAAAATCCCATTTTTCAGGAGGGTCCTGAACATAAAGTAAAATCCCATTTTTCAGGAGGGTCCTGAACATAAAGTAAAATCCCATTTTTCAGGATGGTCCTGAACAGAAAGCAAATTCCAATTTTTCAGGAGGGTCCTGAACATAAAGTAAAATCCCATTTTTCAGGAGGGTCCTGAACAGAAAGTAAAATCCCATTTTTCAGGAGGGTCCTGAACAGAAAGTAAAGTCCTATTTTTCAGGAGGATCCTTAACAGAAAGTAAAGTCTCATTTTTCGGGAGGGTCCTGAACAGAAAGTAAAGTCCCATTTTTCGGGAGGGTCCTGAACAGAAAGTAAAATCCCATTTTTCAGGAGGGTCCTGAGCAGAAAGTAAAGTCCCATTTTTCAGGAGGGTCCTGAACAGAAAGAAAAATCCCATTTTTCAGGAGGGTCCTGAACATAAAGTAAAATCCCATTTTTCAGGAGGGTCCTGAACATAAAGCAAATTCCCATTTTTCAGGAGGGTCCTGAACATAAAGTAAAATCCCATTTTTCAGGAGGGTCCTGAACATAAAGTAAAATCCCATTTTTCAGGAGGGTCCTGAACATAAAGTAAAATCCCATTTTCCAGGAGGGTCCTGAACAGAAAGTAAAATCCCATTTTTCAGGAGGGTCCTGAACAGAAAGTAAAGTCCCATTTTTCAGGAGGGTCCTGAACAGAAGTAAATTCCCATTTTTCAGGAGGGTCCTGATCCCATTTTTCAGGAGGGTCCTGAACAGAAAGTAAAGTCCCATTTTTCAGGAGGGTCCTGAGCAGAAAGTAAAGTCCCATTTTTCAGGAGGGTCCTGAACAGAAAGTAAAATCCCATTTTTCAGGAGGGTCCTGAACATAAAGTAAAATCCCATTTTTCAGGAGGGTCCTGAACAGAAAGCAAATTCCCATTTTTCAGGAGGGTCCTGAACATAAAGTAAAATCCCATTTTTCAGGAGGGTCCTGAACATAAAGTAAAATCCAATTTTTCAGGAGGGTCCTGAACATAAAGTAAAATCCCATTTTTCAGGAGGGTCCTGAACAGAAAGCAAATTCCCATTTTTCAGGAGGGTCCTGAACAGAAAGTAAAGTCCCATTTTTCAGGAGGGTCCTGAACAGAAAGTAAAGTCCCATTTTTCAGGAGGGTTCTGAACATAAAGTAAAATCCCATTTTTCAGGAGGGTCCTGAACATAAAGTAAAATCCAATTTTTCAGGAGGGTCCTGAACATAAAGTAAAATCCAATTTTTCAGGAGGGTCCTGAACATAAAGTAAAATCCCATTTTTCAGGAGGGTCCTGAACAGAAAGTAAAATCCCATTTTTCAGGAGGGTCCTGAACAGAAAGTAAAATCCCATTTTTCAGGAGGGTCCTGAACATAAAGTAAAATCCCATTTTTCAGGAGGGTCCTGATCCCATTTTTCAGGAGGGTCCTGAACAGAAAGTAAAGTCCCATCTTTCAGGAGGGTCCTGAACAGAAAGTAAAGTCCCATTTTTCAGGAGGGTCCTAAACAGAAAGTAAAGTCCCATTTTTCAGGAGGGTCCTGAACAGAAAGTAAAATCCCATTTTTCAGGAGAGTCCTGAACAGAATGTAAAGTCCCATTTTTCAGGAGGGTCCTGAACAGAAAGTAAAATCCCATTTTTCAGGAGGGTCCTGAATAGAAAGTAAAGTCCCATTTTTCAGGAGGGTCCTGAACAGAAAGTAAAGTCCCATTTTTCAGGAGGGTCCTGAACATAATGTAAAATCCCATTTTTCAGGAGGGTCCTGAACAGAAAGTAAAATCCCATTTTTCAGGAGGGTCCTGAACAGAATGTAAAGTCCCATTTTTCAGGAGGGTCCTGAACAGAAAGTAAAATCCCATTTTTCAGGAGGGTCCTGAACAGAAAGTAAAGTCCCATTTTTCAGGAGGGTCCTGAACAGAAAGTAAAGTCCCATTTTTCAGGAGGGTCCTGAACATAATGTAAAATCCCATTTTTGAGGAGGGTCCTGAACAGAAAGTAAAATCCCATTTTTCAGGAGGGTCCTGAACAGAAAGTAAAATCCCATTTTTCAGGAGGGTCCTGAACAGAAAGTAAAGTCCCATTTTTCAGGAGGGTCCTGAACAGAAAGTAAAGTCCCATTTTTCAGGAGGGTCCTGAACAGAAAGTAAAATCCCATTTTTCAGGAGGGTCCTGAACATAAAGTAAAATCCCATTTTTCAGGAGGGTCCTGAACAGAAAGCAAATTCCCATTTTTCAGGAGGGTCCTGAACATAAAGTAAAATCCCATTTTTCAGGAGGGTCCTGAACATAAAGTAAAATCCAATTTTTCAGGAGGGTCCTGAACATAAAGTAAAATCCCATTTTTCAGGAGGGTCCTGAACAGAAAGTAAAATCCCATTTTTCAGGAGGGTCCTGAACAGAAAGTAAAGTCCCGTTTTTCAGGAGGGTCCTGAACAGAAAGTAAAATCCCATTTTTCAGGAGGGTCCTGAACATAAAGTAAAATCCCATTTTTCAGGAGGGTCCTGATCCCATTTTTCAGGAGGGTCCTGAACAGAAAGTAAAGTCCCATCTTTCAGGAGGGTCCTGAACAGAAAGTAAAGTCCCATTTTTCAGGAGGGTCCTAAACAGAAAGTAAAGTCCCATTTTTCAGGAGGGTCCTGAACAGAAAGTAAAATCCCATTTTTCAGGAGAGTCCTGAACAGAATGTAAAGTCCCATTTTTCAGGAGGGTCCTGAACAGAAAGTAAAATCCCATTTTTCAGGAGGGTCCTGAATAGAAAGTAAAGTCCCATTTTTCAGGAGGGTCCTGAACAGAAAGTAAAGTCCCATTTTTCAGGAGGGTCCTGAACATAATGTAAAATCCCATTTTTCAGGAGGGTCCTGAACAGAAAGTAAAATCCCATTTTTCAGGAGGGTCCTGAACAGAAAGTAAAATCCCATTTTTCAGGAGGGTCCTGAACAGAATGTAAAGTCCCATTTTTCAGGAGGGTCCTGAACAGAAAGTAAAATCCCATTTTTCAGGAGGGTCCTGAACAGAAAGTAAAGTCCCATTTTTCAGGAGGGTCCTGAACAGAAAGTAAAGTCCCATTTTTCAGGAGGGTCCTGAACATAATGTAAAATCCCATTTTTGAGGAGGGTCCTGAACAGAAAGTAAAATCCCATTTTTCAGGAGGGTCCTGAACAGAAAGTAAAATCCCATTTTTCAGGAGGGTCCTGAACAGAAAGTAAAGTCCCATTTTTCAGGAGGGTCCTGAACAGAAAGTAAAGTCCCATTTTTCAGGAGGGTCCTGAACATAAAGTAAAATCCCATTTTTCAGGAGGGTCCTGAACATAAAGTAAAATCCCATTTTTCAGGAGGGTCCTGAACAGAAAGTAAAGTCCCATTTTTCAGGAGGGTCCTGAACATAAAGTAAAATCCCATTTTTCAGGAGGGTCCTTAACAGAAAGTAAAATCCCATTTTTCAGGAGGGTCCTGAACATAAAGTAAAATCCCATTTTTCAGGAGGGTCCTGAACAGAAAGTAAAATCCCATTTTTCAGGAGGGTCCTGAACAGAAAGTAAAGTCCCATTTTTCGGGAGGGTCCTGAACAGAAAGTAAAGTCCCATTTTTCGGGAGGGTCCTGAACAGAAAGTAAAGTCCCATTTTTCGGGAGGGTCCGGAACAGAAAGTAAAATCTCATTTTTCAGGAGGGTCCTGAGCAGAAAGTAAAGTCCCATTTTTAGGAGGGTCCTGAACAGAAAGTAAAATCCCATTTTTCAGGAGGGTCCTGAACATAAAGTAAAATCCCATTTTTCAGGAGGGTCCTGAACAGAAAGCAAATTCCAATTTTTCAGGAGGGTCCTGAACATAAAGTAAAATCCCATTTTTCAGGAGGGTCCTGAACAGAAAGTAAAGTCCCATTTTTCAGGAGGATCCTTAACAGAAAGTAAAGTCTCATTTTTCGGGAGGGTCCTTAACAGAAAGTAAAGTCTCATTTTTCGGGAGGGTCCTGAACAGAAAGTAAAATCCCATTTTTCAGGAGGGTCCTGAGCAGAAAGTAAAGTCCCATTTTTCAGGAGGGTCCTGAACAGAAAGTAAAATCCCATTTTTCAGGAGGGTCCTGAACATAAAGTAAAATCCCATTTTTCAGGAGGGTCCTGAACAGAAAGTAAAGTCCCATCTTTCAGGAGGGTCCTGAACAGAAAGTAAAGTCCCATTTTTCAGGAGGGTCCTAAACAGAAAGTAAAGTCCCATTTTTCAGGAGGGTCCTGAACAGAAAGTAAAATCCCATTTTTCAGGAGAGTCCTGAACAGAATGTAAAGTCCCATTTTTCAGGAGGGTCCTGAACAGAAAGTAAAATCCCATTTTTCAGGAGGGTCCTGAACAGAAAGTAAAGTCCCATTTTTCAGGAGGGTCCTGAACAGAAAGTAAAGTCCCATTTTTCAGGAGGGTCCTGAACATAATGTAAAATCCCATTTTTGAGGAGGGTCCTGAACAGAAAGTAAAATCCCATTTTTCAGGAGGGTCCTGAACAGAAAGTAAAATCCCATTTTTCAGGAGGGTCCTGAACAGAAAGTAAAGTCCCATTTTTCAGGAGGGTCCTGAACAGAAAGTAAAGTCCCATTTTTCAGGAGGGTCCTGAACATAAAGTAAAATCCCATTTTTCAGGAGGGTCCTGAACATAAAGTAAAATCCCATTTTTCAGGAGGGTCCTGAACAGAAAGTAAAGTCCCATTTTTCAGGAGGGTCCTGAACATAAAGTAAAATCCCATTTTTCAGGAGGGTCCTGAACAGAAAGTAAAATCCCATTTTTCAGGAGGGTCCTGAACATAAAGTAAAATCCCATTTTTCAGGAGGGTCCTGAACAGAAAGTAAAATCCCATTTTTCAGGAGGGTCCTGAACAGAAAGTAAAGTCCCATTTTTCGGGAGGGTCCTGAACAGAAAGTAAAGTCCCATTTTTCGGGAGGGTCCTGAACAGAAAGTAAAGTCCCATTTTTCGGGAGGGTCCGGAACAGAAAGTAAAATCTCATTTTTCAGGAGGGTCCTGAGCAGAAAGTAAAGTCCCATTTTTAGGAGGGTCCTGAATAGAAAGTAAAATCCCATTTTTCAGGAGGGTCCTGAACATAAAGTAAAATCCCATTTTTCAGGAGGGTCCTGAACAGAAAGCAAATTCCAATTTTTCAGGAGGGTCCTGAACATAAAGTAAAATCCCATTTTTCAGGAGGGTCCTGAACAGAAAGTAAAGTCCCATTTTTCAGGAGGATCCTTATCAGAAAGTAAAGTCTCATTTTTCGGGAGGGTCCTTAACAGAAAGTAAAGTCTCATTTTTCGGGAGGGTCCTGAACAGAAAGTAAAATCCCATTTTTCAGGAGGGTCCTGAGCAGAAAGTAAAGTCCCATTTTTCAGGAGGGTCCTGAACAGAAAGTAAAATCCCATTTTTCAGGAGGGTCCTGAACATAAAGTAAAATCCCATTTTTCAGGAGGGTCCTGAACAGAAAGCAAATTCCCATTTTTCAGGAGGGTCCTGAACATAAAGTAAAATCCCATTTTTCAGGAGGGTCCTGAACATAAAGTAAAATCCCATTTTTCAGGAGGGTCCTGAACATAAAGTAAAATCCCATTTTTCAGGAGGGTCCTGAACAGAAAGTAAAATCTCATTTTTCAGGAGGGTCCTGAACAGAAAGTAAAGTCCCATTTTTCAGGAGGGTCCTGAACAGAAAGTAAAATCCCATTTTTCAGGAGGGTCCTGAACAGAAAGTAAAATCCCATTTTTCAGGAGGGTCCTGAACAGAAAGTAAAGTCCCATTTTTCAGGAGGGTCCTGAACAGAAAGTAAAGTCCCATTTTTCAGGAGGGTCCTGAACAGAAAGTAAAATCCCATTTTTCAGGAGGGTCCTGAACATAAAGTAAAATCCCATTTTTCAGGAGGGTCCTGAACAGAAAGTAAAGTCCCATTTTTCAGGAGGGTCCTGAACATAAAGTAAAATCCCATTTTTCAGGAGGGTCCTGAACAGAAAGTAAAATCCCATTTTTCAGGAGGGTCCTGAACATAAAGTAAAATCCCATTTTTCAGGAGGGTCCTGAACAGAAAGTAAAATCCCATTTTTCAGGAGGGTCCTGAACATAAAGTAAAATCCCATTTTTCAGGAGGGTCCTGAACATAAAGTAAAATCCAATTTTTCAGGAGGGTCCTGAACATAAAGTAAAATCCCATTTTTCAGGAGGGTCCTGAACAGAAAGTAAAATCCCATTTTTCAGGAGGGTCCTGAACAGAAAGTAAAGTCCCGTTTTTCAGGAGGGTCCTGAACAGAAAGTAAAATCCCATTTTTCAGGAGGGTCCTGAACATAAAGTAAAATCCCATTTTTCAGGAGGGTCCTGATCCCATTTTTCAGGAGGGTCCTGAACAGAAAGTAAAGTCCCATCTTTCAGGAGGGTCCTGAACAGAAAGTAAAGTCCCATTTTTCAGGAGGGTCCTAAACAGAAAGTAAAGTCCCATTTTTCAGGAGGGTCCTGAACAGAAAGTAAAGTCCCATTTTTCAGGAGGGTCCGGAACAGAAAGTAAAATCTCATTTTTCAGGAGGGTCCTGAGCAGAAAGTAAAGTCCCATTTTTAGGAGGGTCCTGAACAGAAAGTAAAATCCCATTTTTCAGGAGGGTCCTGAACATAAAGTAAAGTCCCATTTTTCAGGAGGGTCCTGAACATAAAGCAAAATCCCATTTTTCAGGAGGGTCCTGAACATAAAGTAAAATCCCATTTTTCAGGAGGGTCCTGAACAGAAAGTAAAGTCCCATTTTTCAGGAGGATCCTTATCAGAAAGTAAAGTCTCATTTTTCGGGAGGGTCCTTAACAGAAAGTAAAGTCTCATTTTTCGGGAGGGTCCTGAACAGAAAGTAAAATCCTATTTTTCAGGAGGGTCCTGAGCAGAAAGTAAAGTCCCATTTTTCAGGAGGGTCCTGAACAGAAAGTAAAATCCCATTTTTCAGGAGGGTCCTGAACATAAAGTAAAATCCCATTTTTCAGGAGGGTCCTGAACAGAAAGTAAAATCCCATTTTTCAGGAGAGTCCTGAACATAAAGTAAAATCCCATTTTTCAGGAGGGTCCTGAACAGAAAGTAAAATCCCATTTTTCAGGAGGGTCCTGAACATAAAGTAAAATCCCATTTTTCAGGAGGGTCCTGAACAGAAAGTAAAATCTCATTTTTCAGGAGGGTCCTGAACAGAAAGTAAAGTCCCATTTTTCAGGAGGGTCCTGAACAGAAAGTAAAATCCCATTTTTCAGGAGGGTCCTGAACAGAAAGTAAAATCCCATTTTTCAGGAGGGTCCTGAACAGAAAGTAAAGTCCCATTTTTCAGGAGGGTCCTGAACAGAAAGTAAAGTCCCATTTTTCAGGAGGGTCCTGAACAGAAAGTAAAATCCCATTTTTCAGGAGGGTCCTGAACATAAAGTAAAATCCCATTTTTCAGGAGGGTCCTGAACAGAAAGTAAAGTCCCATTTTTCAGGAGGGTCCTGAACATAAAGTAAAATCCCATTTTTCAGGAGGGTCCTGAACAGAAAGTAAAATCCCATTTTTCAGGAGGGTCCTGAACATAAAGTAAAATCCCATTTTTCAGGAGGGTCCTGAACAGAAAGTAAAATCCCATTTTTCAGGAGGGTCCTGAACAGAAAGTAAAGTCCCATTTTTCGGGAGGGTCCTGAACAGAAAGTAAAGTCCCATTTTTCGGGAGGGTCCTGAACAGAAAGTAAAGTCCCATTTTTCGGGAGGGTCCGGAACAGAAAGTAAAATCTCATTTTTCAGGAGGGTCCTGAGCAGAAAGTAAAGTCCCATTTTTAGGAGGGTCCTGAACAGAAAGTAAAATCCCATTTTTCAGGAGGGTCCTGAACATAAAGTAAAATCCCATTTTTCAGGAGGGTCCTGAACAGAAAGCAAATTCCAATTTTTCAGGAGGGTCCTGAACATAAAGTAAAATCCCATTTTTCAGGAGGGTCCTGAACAGAAAGTAAAGTCCCATTTTTCAGGAGGATCCTTAACAGAAAGTAAAGTCTCATTTTTCGGGAGGGTCCTTAACAGAAAGTAAAGTCTCATTTTTCGGGAGGGTCCTGAACAGAAAGTAAAATCCCATTTTTCAGGAGGGTCCTGAGCAGAAAGTAAAGTCCCATTTTTCAGGAGGGTCCTGAACAGAAAGTAAAATCCCATTTTTCAGGAGGGTCCTGAACATAAAGTAAAATCCCATTTTTCAGGAGGGTCCTGAACAGAAAGCAAATTCCCATTTTTCAGGAGGGTCCTGAACATAAAGTAAAATCCCATTTTTCAGGAGGGTCCTGAACATAAATTAAAATCCCATTTTTCAGGAGGGTCCTGAACATAAAGTAAAATCCCATTTTTCAGGAGGGTCCTGAACAGAAAGTAAAATCTCATTTTTCAGGAGGGTCCTGAACAGAAAGTAAAGTCCCATTTTTCAGGAGGGTCCTGAACAGAAAGTAAAATCCCATTTTTCAGGAGGGTCCTGAACAGAAAGTAAAATCCCATTTTTCAGGAGGGTCCTGATCCCATTTTTCAGGAGGGTCCTGAACAGAAAGTAAAGTCCCATCTTTCAGGAGGGTCCTGAACAGAAAGTAAACTACCATTTTTCAGGAGGGTTCTGAACATAATGTTAAATCCCATTTTTCAGGAGGGTCCTGAACATAAAGTAAAATCCCATTTTTCAGGAGGGTCCTAAACAGAAAGTAAAGTCCCATTTTTCAGGAGGGTCCTAAACAGAAAGTAAAGTCCCATTTTTCAGGAGGGTCCTGAACAGAAAGTAAAATCCCATATTTCAGGAGGGTCCTGAACAGAAAGTAAAATCCCATATTTCAGGAGGGTCCTGAACATAAAGTAAAATCTCATTTTTCAGGAGGGTCCTGAACAGAAAGTAAAGTCCCATTTTTCAGGAGGGTCCTGAACAGAAAGCAAATTCCAATTTTTCAGGAGGGTCCTGAACATAAAGTAAAATCCCATTTTTCAGGAGGGTCCTGAACAGAAAGTAAAATCCCATTTTTCAGGAGGGTCCTGAGCAGAAAGTAAAGTCCCATTTTTCAGGATGGTCCTGAACAGAAAGTAAAATCCCATTTTTCAGGAGGGTCCTGAACATAAAGTAAAATCCCATTTTTCAGGAGGGTCCTGAACAGAAAGCAAATTCCAATTTTTTAGGAGGGTCCTGAACAGAAAGTAAAATCCCATTTTTCAGGAGGGTCCTGAACATAAAGTAAAATCCCATTTTTCAGGAGGATCCTGAACAGAAAGTAAAATCCCATTTTTCAGGAGGGTCCTGAACAGAAAGTAAAGTCCCATTTTTCAGGAGGGTCCTGAACAGAAAGTAAAATCCCATTTTTCAGGAGGGTCCTGAACAGAAAGTAAAATCCCATTTTTCAGGAGGGTCCTGATCCCATTTTTCAGGAGGGTCCTGAACAGAAAATAAAGTCCCATCTTTCAGGAGGGTCCTGAACAGAAAGTAAAGTCCCATTTTTCAGGAGGGTCCTAAACAGAAAGTAAAGTCCCATTTTTCAGGAGGGTCCTGCACAGAAAGTAAAATCCCATTTTTCAGGAGTGTCCTGAACAGAAAGTAAAGTCCCATTTTTCAGGAGGGTCCTGAACATAAAGTAAAATCCCATTTTTCAGGAGGGTCCTGAACATAAATAAAATCCCATTTTTCAGGAGGGTCCTGAACAGAAAGTAAATTCCCATTTTTCAGGAGGGTCCTGAACATAAAGTAAAATCCCATTTTTCAGGAGGGTCCTGAACAGAAAGTAAAATGCCATTTTTCAGGAGGGGCCTGAACATAAAGTAAAATCCCATTTTTCAGGAGGGTCCTGAACAAAAAGTAAATTCCCATTTTTCAGGAGGGTCCTGAACATAAAGTAAAATCCCATTTTTCAGGAGGGTCCTGAACAGAAAGTAAAATCTCATTTTTCAGGAGGGTCCTGAACAGAAAGTAAACTCCCATTTTTCAGGAGGGTCCAGAACAGAAAATAAAATCCCAATTTTCAGGAGGGTCCTGAACAGAAAGTAAAGTCCCATTTTTCAGGAGGATCCTTAACAGAAAGTAAAGTCTCATTTTTCGGGAGGGTCCTGAACAGAAAGTAAAGTCCCATTTTTCGGAAGGGTCCTGAACAGAAAGTAAAATCCCATTTTTCAGGAGGGTCCTGAGCAGAAAGTAAAGTCCAATTTTTCAGGAGGGTCCTGAACAGAAAGTAAAATCCCATTTTTCAGGAGGGTCCTGAACATAAAGTAAAATCCCATTTTTCAGGAGGGTCCTGAACAGAAAGCAAATTCCCATTTTTCAGGAGGGTCCTGAACATAAAGTAAAATCCCATTTTTCAGGAGGGTCCTGAACATAAAGTAAAATCCCATTTTTCAGGAGGGTCCTGAACATAAAGTAAAATCCCATTTTTCAGGAGGGTCCTGAACATAATGTAAAATCCCATTTTTCAGGAGGGTCTTGAACAGAAAGTAAAATCCCATTTTTCAGGAGGGTCCTGAACAGAAAGTAAAGTCCCATTTTTCAGGAGGGTCCTGAACAGAAAGTAAAATCCCATTTTTCAGGAGGGTCCTGAACAGAAAGTAAAATCCCATTTTTCAGGAGGGTCCTGATCCCATTTTTCAGGAGGGTCCTGAACAGAAAGTAAAGTCCCATCTTTCAGGAGGGTCCTGAACAGAAAGTAAAGTCCCATTTTTCAGGAGGGTCCTAAACAGAAAGTAAAGTCCCATTTTTCAGGAGGGTCCTGAACAGAAAGTAAAATCCCATTTTTCAGGAGAGTCCTGAACAGAATGTAAAGTCCCATTTTTCAGGAGGGTCCTGAACAGAAAGTAAAATCCCATTTTTCAGGAGGGTCCTGAACAGAAAGTAAAGTCCCATTTTTCAGGAGGGTCCTGAACAGAAAGTTAAGTCCCATGTTTCAGGAGGGTCCTGAACAGAAAGTAAATTCCCATTTTTCAGGAGGGTCCTGAACAGAAAGTAAAATCCCATTTTTCAGGAGGGTCCTGAACATAAAGTAAAATCCCATTTTTCAGGAGGGTCCTGAACATAAAGTAAAATCACATTTTTCAGGAGGGTCCTGAACAGAAAGTAAAATCCCATTTTTCAGGAGGGTCCTGAACATAAAGTAAAATCCCATTTTTCAGGTGGGTCCTGAACAGAAAGTAAATTCCCATTTTTCAGGAGGGTCCTGAACAGAAAGTAAAATCCCATTTTTCAGGAGGGTCCTGAACAGAAAGTAAAGTCCCATTTTTCGGGAGGGTCCTGAACAGAAAGTAAAGTCTCATTTTTCGGGAGGGTCCTGAACAGAAAGTAAAGTCCCATTTTACGGGAGGGTCCGGAACAGAAAGTAAAATCTCATTTTTCAGGAGGGTCCTGAGCAGAAAGTAAAGTCCCATTTTTAGGAGGGTCCTGAACAGAAAGTAAAATCCCATTTTTCAGGAGGGTCCTGAACATAAAGTAAAATCCCATTTTTCAGGAGGGTCCTGAACAGAAAGCAAATTCTAATTTTTCAGGAGGGTCCTGAACATAAAGTAAAATCCCATTTTTCAGGAGGGTCCTGAACAGAAAGTAAAATCCCATTTTTCAGGAGGGTCCTGAACATAAAGTAAAATCCCATTTTTCAGGAGGATCCTTAACAGAAAGTAAAGTCTCATTTTTCGGGAGGGTCCTGAACAGAAAGTAAAGTCCCATTTTTCGGGAGGGTCCTGAACAGAAAGTAAAATCCCATTTTTCAGGAGGGTCCTGAGCAGAAAGTAAAGTCCCATTTTTCAGGAGGGTCCTGAACAGAAAGTAAAATCCCATTTTTCAGGAGGGTCCTGAACATAAAGTAAAATCCCATTTTTCAGGAGGGTCCTGAACAGAAAGCAAATTCCCATTTTTCAGGAGGGTCCTGAACATAAAGTAAAATCCCATTTTTCAGGAGGGTCCTGAACATAAAGTAAAATCCCATTTTTCAGGAGGGTCCTGAACATAAAGTAAAATCCCATTTTTCAGGAGGGTCCTGAACATAAAGTAAAATCCCATTTTCCAGGAGGGTCCTGAACAGAAAGTAAAATCCCATTTTTCAGGAGGGTCCTGAACAGAAAGTAAAGTCCCATTTTTCAGGAGGGTCCTGAACAGAAAGTAAAATCCCATTTTTCAGGAGGGTCCTGAACATAAAGTAAAATCCCATTTTTCAGGAGGGTCCTGATCCCATTTTTCAGGAGGGTCCTGAACAGAAAGTAAAGTCCCATCATTCAGGAGGGTCCTGAACAGAAAGTAAAGTCCCATTTTTCAGGAGGGTCCTAAACAGAAAGTAAAGTCCCATTTTTCAGGAGGGTCCTGAACAGAAAGTAAAATCCCATTTTTCAGAAGAGTCCTGAACAGAATGTAAAGTCCAATTTTTCAGGAGGGTCCTGAACAGAAAGTAAAATCCCATTTTTCAGGAGGGTCCTGAACAGAAAGTAAAGTCCGATTTTTCAGGAGGGTCCTGAACAGAAAGTAAAGTCCCATATTTCAGGAGGGTCCTGAACATAAAGTAAAATCCCATTTTTCAGGAGGGTCCTGAACAGAAAGTAAAATCCCATTTTTCAGGAGGGTCCTGAACAGAAAGTAAAATCCCATTTTTCAGGAGGGTCCTGAACAGAAAGTAAAGTCCCATTTTTCAGGAGGGTCCTGAACAGAAAGTAAAGTCCCATTTTTCAGGAGGGTCCTGAAAATAAAGTAAAATCCCATTTTTCAGGAGGGTCCTGAACAGAAAGTAAAGTCCCATTTTTCAGGAGGGTCCTGAACATAAAGTAAAATCCCATTTTTCAGGAGGGTCCTGAACAGAAAGTAAAATCCCATTTTTAAGGAGGGTCCTGAACATAAAGTAAAATCCCATTTTTCAGGAGGGTCCTGAACAGAAAGTAAAATCCCATTTTTCAGGAGGGTCCTGAACAGAAAGTAAAGTCCCATTTTTCGGGAGGGTCCTGAACAGAAAGTAAAGTCCCATTTTTCGGGAGGGTCCTGAACAGAAAGTAAAGTCCCATTTTTCGGGAGGGTCCGGAACAGAAAGTAAAATCTCATTTTTCAGGAGAGTCCTGAGCAGAAAGTAAAGTCCCATTTTTAGGAGGGTCCTGAACAGAAAGTAAAATCCCATTTTTCAGGAGGGTCCTGAACATAAAGTAAAATCCCATTTTTCAGGAGGGTCCTGAACAGAAAGCAAATTCCAATTTTTCAGGAGGGTCCTGAACATAAAGTAAAATCCCATTTTTCAGGAGGGTCCTGAACAGAAAGTAAAATCCCATTTTTCAGGAGGGTCCTGAACAGAAAGTAAAGTCCCATTTTTCAGGAGGATCCTTAACAGAAAGTAAAGTCTCATTTTTCGGGAGGCTCCTGAACAGAAAGTAAAGTCCCATTTTTCGGGAGGGTCCTGAACAGAAAGTAAAATCCCATTTTTCAGGAGGGTCCTGAGCAGAAAGTAAAGTCCCATTTTTCAGGAGGGTCCTGAACAGAAAGTAAAATCCCATTTTTCAGGAGGGTCCTGAACATAAAGTAAAATCCCATTTTTCAAGAGGGTCCTGAACAGAAAGCAAATTCCCATTTTTCAGGAGGGTCCTGAACATAAAGTAAAATCCCATTTTTCAGGAGGGTCCTGAACATAAAGTAAAATCCCATTTTTCAGGAGGGTCCTAAACAGAAAGTAAAATCCCATTTTTCAGGAGGGTCCTGAACAGAAAGTAAAGTCCCATTTTTCAGGAGGGTCCTGAACAGTAAGTAAAATCCCATTTTTCAGGAGGGTCCTGAACAGAAAGTAAAATCCCATTTTTCAGGAGGGTCCTGATCCCATTTTTCAGGAGGGTCCTGAACAGAAAGTAAAGTCCCATCTTTCAGGAGGGTCCTGAACAGAAAGTAAAGTCCCATTTTTCAGGAGGGTCCTAAACAGAAAGTAAAGTCCCATTTTTCAGGAGGGTCCTGAACAGAAAGTAAAATCCCATTTTTCAGGAGAGTCCTGAACAGAATGTAAAGTCCCATTTTTCAGGAGGGTCCTGAACAGAAAGTAAAATCCCATTTTTCAGGAGGGTCCTGAACAGAAAGTAAAGTCCCATTTTTCAGGAGGGTCCTGAACAGAAAGTAAAGTCCCATTTTTCAGGAGGGTCCTGAACAGAAAGTAAAATCCCATTTTTCAGGAGGGTCCTGAACAGAAAGTAAAATCCCATTTTTCAGGAGGGTCCTGAACAGAAAGTAAAGTCCCATTTTTCAGGAGGGTCCTGAACAGAAAGTAAAGTCCCATTTTTCAGGAGGGTCCTGAACAGAAAGTAAAATCCCATTTTTCAGGAGGGTCCTGAACAGAAAGTAAAATCCCATTTTTCAGGAGGGTCCTGAACAGAAAGTAAATTCCCATTTTTCAGGAGGGTCCTGAACAGAAAGTAAAATCCCATTTCTCAGGAGGGTCCTGAACAGAAAGTAAAGTCCCATTTTTCAGGAGGGTCCTGAACATAAAGTAAAATCCCATTTTTCAGGAGGGTCCTGAACATAATGTAAAATCCCATTTTTCAGGAGGGTCCTGAACATAAGGTAAAATCCCATTTTTCAGGAGGGTCCTGAACAGAAAGTAAAATCCTATTTTTCAGGAGGGTCCTGAACAGAAAGTAAAGTCCCATTTTTCAGGAGGGTCCTGAACAGAAAGTAAAGTCCCATTTTTCAGGAGGGTCCTGAACATAATGTAAAATCCCATTTTTCAGGAGGGTGCTGAACAGAAAGTAAAGTCCCATTTTTCAGGAGGGTCCTGAACATAAAGTAAAATCCCATTTTTCAGGAGGGTCCTGAACAGAAAGTAAAATCCCATTTTTCAGGAGGGTCCTGAACATAAAGTAAAGTCCCATTTTTCAGGAGGATCCTGAACAGAAAGTAAAATCCCATTTTTCAGGAGGGTCCTGAACAGAAAGTAAAGTCCCATTTTTCAGGAGGGTCCTGAACAGAAAGTAAAATCCCATTTTTCAGGAGGGTCCTGAACAGAAAGTAAAATCCCATTTTTCAGGAGGGTCCTGAACAGAAAATAAAGTCCCATCTTTCAGGAGGGTCCTGAACAGAAAGTAAAGTCCCATTTTTCAGGAGGGTCCTAAACAGAAAGTAAAGTCCCATTTTTCAGGAGGGTCCTGCACAGAAAGTAAAATCCCATTTTTCAGGAGTGTCCTGAACAGAAAGTAAAGTCCCATTTTTCAGGAGGGTCCTGAACATAAAGTAAAATCCCATTTTTCAGGAGGGTCCTGAACATAAATAAAATCCCATTTTTCAGGAGGGTCCTGAACAGAAAGTAAAGTCCCATTTTTCAGGAGGGTCCTGAACATAAAGTAAAATCCCATTTTTCAGGAGGGTCCTGAACAGAAAGTAAAATGCCATTTTTCAGGAGGGTCCTGAACATAAAGTAAAATCCCATTTTTCAGGAGGGTCCTGAACAAAAAGTAAATTCCCATTTTTCAGGAGGGTCCTGAACATAAAGTAAAATCCCATTTTTCAGGAGGGTCCTGAACAGAAAGTAAAATCTCATTTTTCAGGAGGGTCCTGAACAGAAAGTAAACTCCCATTTTTCAGGAGGGTCCAGAACAGAAAATAAAATCCCATTTTTCAGGAGGGTCCTGAACAGAAAGTAAAGTCCCATTTTTCAGGAGGATCCTTAACAGAAAGTAAAGTCTCATTTTTCGGGAGGGTCCTGAACAGAAAGTAAAGTCCCATTTTTCGGAAGGGTCCTGAACAGAAAGTAAAATCCCATTTTTCAGGAGGGTCCTGAGCAGAAAGTAAAGTCCAATTTTTCAGGAGGGTCCTGAACAGAAAGTAAAATCCCATTTTTCAGGAGGGTCCTGAACATAAAGTAAAATCCCATTTTTCAGGAGGGTCCTGAACAGAAAGCAAATTCCCATTTTTCAGGAGGGTCCTGAACATAAAGTAAAATCCCATTTTTCAGGAGGGTCCTGAACATAAAGTAAAATCCCATTTTTCAGGAGGGTCCTGAACATAAAGTAAAATCCCATTTTTCAGGAGGGTCCTGAACATAATGTAAAATCCCATTTTTCAGGAGGGTCTTGAACAGAAAGTAAAATCCCATTTTTCAGGAGGGTCCTGAACAGAAAGTAAAGTCCCATTTTTCAGGAGGGTCCTGAACAGAAAGTAAAATCCCATTTTTCAGGAGGGTCCTGAACAGAAAGTAAAATCCCATTTTTCAGGAGGGTCCTGATCCCATTTTTCAGGAGGGTCCTGAACAGAAAGTAAAGTCCCATCTTTCAGGAGGGTCCTGAACAGAAAGTAAAGTCCCATTTTTCAGGAGGGTCCTAAACAGAAAGTAAAGTCCCATTTTTCAGGAGGGTCCTGAACAGAAAGTAAAATCCCATTTTTCAGGAGAGTCCTGAACAGAATGTAAAGTCCCATTTTTCAGGAGGGTCCTGAACAGAAAGTAAAATCCCATTTTTCAGGAGGGTCCTGAACAGAAAGTAAAGTCCCATTTTTCAGGAGGGTCCTGAACAGAAAGTTAAGTCCCATGTTTCAGGAGGGTCCTGAACAGAAAGTAAATTCCCATTTTTCAGGAGGGTCCTGAACAGAAAGTAAAATCCCATTTTTCAGGAGGGTCCTGAACATAAAGTAAAATCCCATTTTTCAGGAGGGTCCTGAACATAAAGTAAAATCACATTTTTCAGGAGGGTCCTGAACAGAAAGTAAAATCCCATTTTTCAGGAGGGTCCTGAACATAAAGTAAAATCCCATTTTTCAGGTGGGTCCTGAACAGAAAGTAAATTCCCATTTTTCAGGAGGGTCCTGAACAGAAAGTAAAATCCCATTTTTCAGGAGGGTCCTGAACAGAAAGTAAAGTCCCATTTTTCGGGAGGGTCCTGAACAGAAAGTAAAGTCTCATTTTTCGGGAGGGTCCTGAACAGAAAGTAAAGTCCCATTTTTCGGGAGGGTCCGGAACAGAAAGTAAAATCTCATTTTTCAGGAGGGTCCTGAGCAGAAAGTAAAGTCCCATTTTTAGGAGGGTCCTGAACAGAAAGTAAAATCCCATTTTTCAGGAGGGTCCTGAACATAAAGTAAAATCCCATTTTTCAGGAGGGTCCTGAACAGAAAGCAAATTCTAATTTTTCAGGAGGGTCCTGAACATAAAGTAAAATCCCATT
Source organism: Capsicum pubescens (assembly GCA_030864215.1). Classification (NCBI taxonomy): domain Eukaryota; kingdom Viridiplantae; phylum Streptophyta; class Magnoliopsida; order Solanales; family Solanaceae; genus Capsicum; species Capsicum pubescens. The sequence goes on from CM061548.1 coordinate 416,025,741, forward strand.
TTTCAGGAGGGTCCTGAACAGAAAGTAAAATCCCATTTTTCAGGAGGGTCCTGAACATAAAGTAAAATCCCATTTTTCAGGAGGATCCTTAACAGAAAGTAAAGTCTCATTTTTCGGGAGGGTCCTGAACAGAAAGTAAAGTCCCATTTTTCGGGAGGGTCCTGAACAGAAAGTAAAATCCCATTTTTCAGGAGGGTCCTGAGCAGAAAGTAAAGTCCCATTTTTCAGGAGGGTCCTGAACAGAAAGTAAAATCCCATTTTTCAGGAGGGTCCTGAACATAAAGTAAAATCCCATTTTTCAGGAGGGTCCTGAACAGAAAGCAAATTCCCATTTTTCAGGAGGGTCCTGAACATAAAGTAAAATCCCATTTTTCAGGAGGGTCCTGAACATAAAGTAAAATCCCATTTTTCAGGAGGGTCCTGAACATAAAGTAAAATCCCATTTTTCAGGAGGGTCCTGAACATAAAGTAAAATCCCATTTTCCAGGAGGGTCCTGAACAGAAAGTAAAATCCCATTTTTCAGGAGGGTCCTGAACAGAAAGTAAAGTCCCATTTTTCAGGAGGGTCCTGAACAGAAAGTAAAATCCCATTTTTCAGGAGGGTCCTGAACATAAAGTAAAATCCCATTTTTCAGGAGGGTCCTGATCCCATTTTTCAGGAGGGTCCTGAACAGAAAGTAAAGTCCCATCATTCAGGAGGGTCCTGAACAGAAAGTAAAGTCCCATTTTTCAGGAGGGTCCTAAACAGAAAGTAAAGTCCCATTTTTCAGGAGGGTCCTGAACAGAAAGTAAAATCCCATTTTTCAGAAGAGTCCTGAACAGAATGTAAAGTCCCATTTTTCAGGAGGGTCCTGAACAGAAAGTAAAATCCCATTTTTCAGGAGGGTCCTGAACAGAAAGTAAAGTCCCATTTTTCAGGAGGGTCCTGAACAGAAAGTAAAGTCCCATATTTCAGGAGGGTCCTGAACATAAAGTAAAATCCCATTTTTCAGGAGGGTCCTGAACAGAAAGTAAAATCCCATTTTTCAGGAGGGTCCTGAACAGAAAGTAAAATCCCATTTTTCAGGAGGGTCCTGAACAGAAAGTAAAGTCCCATTTTTCAGGAGGGTCCTGAACAGAAAGTAAAGTCCCATTTTTCAGGAGGGTCCTGAAAATAAAGTAAAATCCCATTTTTCAGGAGGGTCCTGAACAGAAAGTAAAGTCCCATTTTTCAGGAGGGTCCTGAACATAAAGTAAAATCCCATTTTTCAGGAGGGTCCTGAACAGAAAGTAAAATCCCATTTTTAAGGAGGGTCCTGAACATAAAGTAAAATCCCATTTTTCAGGAGGGTCCTGAACAGAAAGTAATATCCCATTTTTCAGGAGGGTCCTGAACAGAAAGTAAAGTCCCATTTTTCGGGAGGGTCCTGAACAGAAAGTAAAGTCCCATTTTTCGGGAGGGTCCTGAACAGAAAGTAAAGTCCCATTTTTCGGGAGGGTCCGGAACAGAAAGTAAAATCTCATTTTTCAGGAGGGTCCTGAGCAGAAAGTAAAGTCCCATTTTTAGGAGGGTCCTGAACAGAAAGTAAAATCCCATTTTTCAGGAGGGTCCTGAACATAAAGTAAAATCCCATTTTTCAGGAGGGTCCTGAACAGAAAGCAAATTCCAATTTTTCAGGAGGGTCCTGAACATAAAGTAAAATCCCATTTTTCAGGAGGGTCCTGAACAGAAAGTAAAATCCCATTTTTCAGGAGGGTCCTGAACAGAAAGTAAAGTCCCATTTTTCAGGAGGATCCTTAACAGAAAGTAAAGTCTCATTTTTCGGGAGGCTCCTGAACAGAAAGTAAAGTCCCATTTTTCGGGAGGGTCCTGAACAGAAAGTAAAATCCCATTTTTCAGGAGGGTCCTGAGCAGAAAGTAAAGTCCCATTTTTCAGGAGGGTCCTGAACAGAAAGTAAAATCCCATTTTTCAGGAGGGTCCTGAACATAAAGTAAAATCCCATTTTTCAGGAGGGTCCTGAACAGAAAGCAAATTCCCATTTTTCAGGAGGGTCCTGAACATAAAGTAAAATCCCATTTTTCAGGAGGGTCCTGAACATAAAGTAAAATCCCATTTTTCAGGAGGGTCCTAAACAGAAAGTAAAATCCCATTTTTCAGGAGGGTCCTGAACAGAAAGTAAAGTCCCATTTTTCAGGAGGGTCCTGAACAGTAAGTAAAATCCCATTTTTCAGGAGGGTCCTGAACAGAAAGTAAAATCCCATTTTTCAGGAGGGTCCTGATCCCATTTTTCAGGAGGGTCCTGAACAGAAAGTAAAGTCCCATCTTTCAGGAGGGTCCTGAACAGAAAGTAAAGTCCCATTTTTCAGGAGGGTCCTAAACAGAAAGTAAAGTCCCATTTTTCAGGAGGGTCCTGAACAGAAAGTAAAATCCCATTTTTCAGAAGAGTCCTGAACAGAATGTAAAGACCCATTTTTCAGGAGGGTCCTGAACAGAAAGTAAAATCCCATTTTTCAGGAGGGTCCTGAACAGAAAGTAAAGTCCCATTTTTCAGGAGGGTCCTGAACAGAAAGTAAAGTCCCATATTTCAGGAGGGTCCTGAACATAAAGTAAAATCCCATTTTTCAGGAGGGTCCTGAACAGAAAGTAAAATCCCATTTTTCAGGAGGGTCCTGAACAGAAAGTAAAATCCCATTTTTCAGGAGGGTCCTGAACAGAAAGTAAAGTCCCATTTTTCAGGAGGGTCCTGAACAGAAAGTAAAGTCCCATTTTTCAGGAGGGTCCTGAAAATAAAGTAAAATCCCATTTTTCAGGAGGGTCCTGAACAGAAAGTAAAGTCCCATTTTTCAGGAGGGTCCTGAACATAAAGTAAAATCCCATTTTTCAGGAGGGTCCTGAACAGAAAGTAAAATCCCATTTTTAAGGAGGGTCCTGAACATAAAGTAAAATCCCATTTTTCAGGAGGGTCCTGAACAGAAAGTAAAATCCCATTTTTCAGGAGGGTCCTGAACAGAAAGTAAAGTCCCATTTTTCGGGAGGGTCCTGAACAGAAAGTAAAGTCCCATTTTTCGGGAGGGTCCTGAACAGAAAGTAAAGTCCCATTTTTCGGGAGGGTCCGGAACAGAAAGTAAAATCTCATTTTTCAGGAGGGTCCTGAGGAGAAAGTAAAGTCCCATTTTTAGGAGGGTCCTGAACAGAAAGTAAAATCCCATTTTTCAGGAGGGTCCTGAACATAAAGTAAAATCCCATTTTTCAGGAGGGTCCTGAACAGAAAGCAAATTCCAATTTTTCAGGAGGGTCCTGAACATAAAGTAAAATCCCATTTTTCAGGAGGGTCCTGAACAGAAAGTAAAATCCCATTTTTCAGGAGGGTCCTGAACAGAAAGTAAAGTCCCATTTTTCAGGAGGATCCTTAACAGAAAGTAAAGTCTCATTTTTCGGGAGGCTCCTGAACAGAAAGTAAAGTCCCATTTTTCGGGAGGGTCCTGAACAGAAAGTAAAATCCCATTTTTCAGGAGGGTCCTGAGCAGAAAGTAAAGTCCCATTTTTCAGGAGGGTCCTGAACAGAAAGTAAAATCCCATTTTTCAGGAGGGTCCTGAACATAAAGTAAAATCCCATTTTTCAGGAGGGTCCTGAACAGAAAGCAAATTCCCATTTTTCAGGAGGGTCCTGAACATAAAGTAAAATCCCATTTTTCAGGAGGGTCCTGAACATAAAGTAAAATCCCATTTTTCAGGAGGGTCCTAAACAGAAAGTAAAATCCCATTTTTCAGGAGGGTCCTGAACAGAAAGTAAAGTCCCATTTTTCAGGAGGGTCCTGAACAGTAAGTAAAATCCCATTTTTCAGGAGGGTCCTGAACAGAAGGTAAAATCCCATTTTTCAGGAGGGTCCTGATCCCATTTTTCAGGAGGGTCCTGAACAGAAAGTAAAGTCCCATCTTTCAGGAGGGTCCTGAACAGAAAGTAAAGTCCCATTTTTCAGGAGGGTCCTAAACAGAAAGTAAAGTCCCATTTTTCAGGAGGGTCCTGAACAGAAAGTAAAATCCCATTTTTCAGGAGAGTCCTGAACAGAATGTAAAGTCCCATTTTTCAGGAGGGTCCTGAACAGAAAGTAAAATCCGATTTTTCAGGAGGGTCCTGAACAGAAAGTAAAGTCCCATTTTTCAGGAGGGTCCTGAACAGAAAGTAAAGTCCCATTTTTCAGGACCCTCCTGAACATAAAGTAAAATCCCATTTTTCAGGAGGGTCCTGAACAGAAAGTAAAATCCCATTTTTCAGGAGGGTCCTGAACAGAAAGTAAATTCCCATTTTTCAGGAGGGTCCTGAACAGAAAGTAAAATCCCATTTTTCAGGAGGGTCCTGAACAGAAAGTAAAGTCCCATTTTTCAGGAGGGTCCTGAACATAAAGTAAAATCCCATTTTTCAGGAGGGTCCTGAACATAATGTAAAATCCCATTTTTCAGGAGGGTCCTGAACATAAGGTAAAATCCCATTTTTCAGGAGGGTCCTGAACAGAAAGTAAAATCCTATTTTTCAGGAGGGTCCTGAACAGAAAGTAAAGTCCCATTTTTCAGAAGGGTCCTGAACAGAAAGTAAAGTCCCATTTTTCAGGAGGGTCCTGAACATAATGTAAAATCCCATTTTTCAGGAGGGTGCTGAACAGAAAGTAAAGTCCCATTTTTCAGGAGGGTCCTGAACATAAAGTAAAATCCCATTTTTCAGGAGGGTCCTGAACAGAAAGTAAAATCCCATTTTTCAGGAGGGTCCTGAACATAAAGTAAAATCCCATTTTTCAGGAGGGTCCTGAACAGAAAGTAAAATCCCATTTTTCAGGAGGGTCCTGAACAGAGTAAAATCCCATTTTTCAGGAGGGTCCTGAACATAAAGTAAAATCCCATTTTTCAGGAGGGTCCTGAACAGAAAGTAAAATCCCATTTTTCAGGAGGGTCCTGAACAGAAAGTAAAGTCCCATTTTTCAGGAGGGTCCTGAACAGAAAGTAAAATCCCATTTTTCAGGAGGGTCCTGAACAGAAAGTAAACTCCCATTTTTCAGGAGGGTCCTGAACAGAAAGTAAAGTATCATTTTTTAGGAGGGTCCTGAACATAAAGTAAAGTCCCATTTTTCAGGAGGGTCCTGAACATAAAGTAAAATCCCATTTTTCAGGAGGGTCCTGAACAGAAAGTAAATTCCCATTTTTCAGGAGGGTCCTGAACAGAAAATAAAATCCCATTTTTCAGGAGGGTCCTGAACAGAAAGTAAAATCCCATTTTTCAGGAGGGTCCTGAACATAAAGTAAAGTCCCATTTTTCAGGAGGGTCCTGAACATAAAGTAAAATCCCATTTTTCAGGAGGGTCCTGAACAGAAAGTAAAATCCCATTTTTCAGGAGGGTCCTGAACAGAAAGTAAAATCCCATTTTTCAGGAGGGTCCTGAACAGAAAGTAAAGTCCCATTTTTCGGGAGGGTCCTGAACAGAAAGTAAAGTCCCATTTTTCGGGAGGGTCCTGAACAGAAAGTAAAATCACATTTTTCAGGAGGGTCCTGAGCAGAAAGTAAAGTCCCATTTTTCAGGAGGGTCTTGAAAAGAAAGTAAAATCCCATATTTCAGGAGGGTCCTGAACATAAAGTAAAATCCCATTTTTCAGGAGGGTCCTGAACAGAAAGATAATTCCAATTTTTCAGGAGGGTCCTGAACATAAAGTAAAATCCCATTTTTCAGGAGGGTCCTGAACAGAAAGTAAAATCCCATTTTTCAGGAGGTTCCTGAACAGAAAGTAAAGTCCCATTTTTCAGGAGGGTCCTGAACAGAAAGTAATATCCTATTTTTCAGGAGGGTCCTGAACAGAAAGTAAAATCCCATTTTTCAGGAGGGTCCTGATCCCATTTTTCAGGAGGGTCCTGAACAGAAAGTAAAGTCCCATCTTTCAGGAGGGTCCAGAACAGAAAGTAAAGTCCCATTTTTCAGGAGGGTCCTAAACAGAAAGTAAAGTCCCATTTTTCAGGAGGGTCCTGAACAGAATGTAAAATCCCATTTTTCAGGAGGGTGCTGAACAGAAAGTAAAGTCCCATTTTTCAGGAGGGTCCTGAACATAAAGTAAAATCCCATTTTTCAGGAGGGTCCTGAACAGAAAGTAAAATCCCATTTTTCTGGAGGGTCCTGAACATAAAGTAAAGTCCCATTTTTCAGGAGGGTCCTGAACATAAAGTAAAATCCCATTTTTCAGGAGGGTCCTGAACAGAAAGTATAATCCCATTTTTCAGGAGGGTCCTGAACAGAAAGTAAATTCCCATTTTTCAGGAGGGTCCTGAACATAAAGTAAAATCCCATTTTTCAGGAGGGTCCTGAACAGAAAGTAAAGTCCCATTTTTCAGGAGGGTCCTGAACATAATGTAAAATCCCATTTTTCAGGAGGGTCCTGAACATAAGGTAAAATCCCATTTTTCAGGAGGGTCCTGAACAGAAAGTAAAATCCTATTTTTCAGGAGGGTCCTGAACAGAAAGTAAAGTCCCATTTTTCAGGAGGGTCCTGAACATAAAGTAAAATCCCATTTTTCAGGAGGGTCCTGAAGAAAAAGTAAATTCCCATTTTTCAGGAGGGTCCTGAACATAAAGTAAAATCCCATTTTTCAGGAGGGTCCTGAACAGAAAGTAAAATCACATTTTTCAGGAGGGTCCTGAACATAATGTAAAATCCCATTTTTCAGGAGGGTCCTGAACATAAGGTAAAATCCCATTTTTCAGGAGGGTCCTGAACAGAAAGTAAAATCCTATTTTTCAGGAGGGTCCTGAACAGAAAGTAAAGTCCCATTTTTCAGGAGGGTCCTGAACATAAAGTAAAATCCCATTTTTCAGGAGGGTCCTGAAGAAAAAGTAAATTCCCATTTTTCAGGAGGGTCCTGAACATAAAGTAAAATCCCATTTTTCACGAGGGTCCTGAACATAAAGTAAAATCCCATTTTTCACGAGGGTCCTGAACAGAAAGTAAAATCCCATTTTTCAGGAGGGTCCTGAACAGAAAGTAAATTCCCATTTTTCAGGAGGGTCCTGAACAGAAAGTAAAATCCCATTTTTCAGGAGGGTCCTGAACAGAAAGTAAAGTCCCATTTTTCAGGAGGGTCCTGAACATAAAGTAAAATCCCATTTTTCAGGAGGATCCTGAACAGAAAGTAAAATCCCATTTTTCAGGAGGGTCCTGAACATAAAGTAAAATCCCATTTTTCAGGAGGGTCCTGAATAGAAAGTAAATTCCCATTTTTCAGGAGGGTCCTGAACAGAAAGTAAAATCCCATTTTTCAGGAGGGTCCTGAACAGAAAGTAAAGTCCCATTTTTAGGGAGGGTCCTGAACAGAAAGTAAAGTCCCATTTTTCGGGAGGGTCCTGAACAGAAAGTAAAGTCCCATTTTTAGGAGGGTCCTGAACAGAAAGTAAAATCCCATTTTTCAGGAGGGTCCTGAACATAAAGTAAAATCTCATTTTTCAGGAGGGTCCTGAACAGAAAGCAAATTCCAATTTTTCAGGAGGGTCCTGAACATAAAGTAAAATCCCATTTTTCAGGAGGGTCCTGAACAGAAAGTAAAATCCCATTTTTCAGGAGGGTCCTGAACATAAAGTAAAATCCCATTTTTCAGGAGGATCCTGAACAGAAAGTAAAATCCCATTTTTCAGGAGGGTCCTGAAACGAAAGTAAAGTCCCATTTTTCAGGAGGGTCCTGAACAGAAAGTAAAATCCCATTTTTCAGGAGGGTCCTGAACAGAAAGTAAAATCCCATTTTTCAGGAGGGTCCTGATCCCATTTTTCAGGAGGGTCCTGAACAGAAAATAAAGTCCGATCTTTCAGGAGGGTCCTGAACAGAAAGTAAAGTCCCATTTTTCAGGAGGGTCCTAAACAGAAAGTAAAGTCCCATTTTTCAGGAGGGTCCTGAACAGAAAGTAAAATCCCATTTTTCAGGAGTGTCCTGAACAGAAAGTAAAGTCCCATTTTTCAGAAGGGTCCTGAACATAAAGTAAAATCCCATTTTTCAGGAGGGTCCTGAACATAAATAAAATCCCATTTTTCAGGAGGGTCCTGAACAGAAAGTAAATTCCCATTTTTCAGGAGGGTCCTGAACATAAAGTAAAATCCCATTTTTCAGGAGGGTCCTGAACAGAAAGTAAAATCCAATTTTTCAGGAGGGTCCTGAACATAAAGTAAAATCCCATTTTTCAGGAGGGTCCTGAAGAAAAAGTAAATTCCCATTTTTCAGGAGGGTCCTGAACATAAAATAAAATCCCATTTTTCAGGAGGGTCCTGAACAGAAAGTAAAATCACATTTTTCAGGAGGGTCCTGAACAGAAAGTAAAGTCCCATTTTTCAGGAGGGTCCTGAACAGAAAGTAAAGTCCCATTTTTCAGGAGAGTCCTGAACATAAAGTATAATCCCATTTTTCAGGAGGGTCCTGAACAGAAAGTAAATTCCCATTTTTCAGGAGGGTCCTGAACATAAAGTAAAATCCCATTTTTCAGGAGGGTCCTGAACAGAAAGTAAAGTCCCATTTTTCAGGAGGGTCCTGAACATAATGTAAAATCCCATTTTTCAGGAGGGTCCTGAACATAAGGTAAAATCCCATTTTTCAGGAGGGTCCTGAACAGAAAGTAAAATCCTATTTTTCAGGAGGGTCCTGAACAGAAAGTAAAGTCCCATTTTTCAGGAGGGTCCTGAACAGAAAGTAAAGTCCCATTTTTCAGGAGGGTCCTGAACATAATGTAAAATCCCATTTTTCAGGAGGGTGCTGAACAGAAAGTAAAGTCCCATTTTTCAGGAGGGTCCTGAACATAAAGTATAATCCCATTTTTCAGGAGGGTCCTGAACAGAAAGTAAAATCCCATTTTTCAGGAGGGTCCTGAACATAAAGTAAAGTCCCATTTTTCAGGAGGGTCCTGAACATAAAGTAAAATCCCATTTTTCAGGAGGGTCCTGAACAGAAAGTAAAATCCCATTTTTCAGGAGGGTCCTGAACAGAGTAAAATCCCATTTTTCAGGAGGGTCCTGAACATAAAGTAAAATCCCATTTTTCAGGAGGGTCCTGAACAGAAAGTAAAATCCCATTTTTCAGGAGGGTCCTGAACAGAAAGTAAAGTCCCATTTTTCAGGAGGGTCCTGAACAGAAAGTAAAATCCCATTTTTCAGGAGGGTCCTGAACAGAAAGTAAACTCCCATTTTTCAGGAGGGTCCTGAACAGAAAGTAAAGTATCATTTTTTAGGAGGGTCCTGAACATAAAGTAAAGTCCCATTTTTCAGGAGGGTCCTGAACATAAAGTAAAATCCCATTTTTCAGGAGGGTCCTGAACAGAAAGTAAATTCCCATTTTTCAGGAGGGTCCTGAACAGAAAATAAAATCCCATTTTTCAGGAGGGTCCTGAACAGAAAGTAAAATCCCATTTTTCAGGAGGGTCCTGAACATAAAGTAAAGTCCCATTTTTCAGGAGGGTCCTGAACATAAAGTAAAATCCCATTTTTCAGGAGGGTCCTGAACAGAAAGTAAAATCCCATTTTTCAGGAGGGTCCTGAACAGAAAGTAAAATCTCATTTTTCAGGAGGGTCCTGAACAGAAAGTAAAGTCCCATTTTTCGGGAGGGTCCTGAACAGAAAGTAAAGTCCCATTTTTCGGGAGGGTCCTGAACAGAAAGTAAAATCACATTTTTCAGGAGGGTCCTGAGCAAAAAGTAAAGTCCCATTTTTCAGGAGGGTCTTGAACAGAAAGTAAAATCCCATATTTCAGGAGGGTCCTGAACATAAAGTAAAATCCCATTTTTCAGGAGGGTCCTGAACAGAAAGATAATTCCAATTTTTCAGGAGGGTCCTGAACATAAAGTAAAATCCCATTTTTCAGGAGGGTCCTGAACAGAAAGTAAAATCCCATTTTTCAGGAGGTTCCTGAACAGAAAGTAAAGTCCCATTTTTCAGGAGGGTCCTGAACAGAAAGTAAAATCCTATTTTTCAGGAGGGTCCTGAACAGAAAGTAAAATCCCATTTTTCAGGAGGGTCCTGATCCCATTTTTCAGGAGGGTCCTGAACAGAAAGTAAAGTCCCATCTTTCAGGAGGGTCCTGAACAGAAAGTAAAGTCCCATTTTTCAGGAGGGTCCTGAACAGAATGTAAAATCCCATTTTTCAGGAGGGTCCTGAACAGAAAGTAAAATCCCATTTTTCTGGAGGGTCCTGAACATAAAGTAAAGTCCCATTTTTCAGGAGGGTCCTGAACATAAAGTAAAATCCCATTTTTCAGGAGGGTCCTGAACAGAAAGTATAATCCCATTTTTCAGGAGGGTCCTGAACAGAAAGTAAATTCCCATTTTTCAGGAGGGTCCTGAACATAAAGTAAAATCCCATTTTTCAGGAGGGTCCTGAACAGAAAGTAAAGTCCCATTTTTCAGGAGGGTCCTGAACATAATGTAAAATCCCATTTTTCAGGAGGGTCCTGAACATAAGGTAAAATCCCATTTTTCAGGAGGGTCCTGAACAGAAAGTAAAATCCTATTTTTCAGGAGGGTCCTGAACAGAAAGTAAAGTCCCATTTTTCAGGAGGGTCCTGAACAGAAAGTAAAGTCCCATTTTTCAGGAGGGTCCTGAACATAATGTAAAATCCCATTTTTCAGGAGGGTGCTGAACAGAAAGTAAAGTCCCATTTTTCAGGAGGGTCCTGAACATAAAGTAAAATCCCATTTTTCAGGAGGGTCCTGAACATAAAGTAAAGTCCCATTTTTCAGGAGGGTCCTGAACATAAAGTAAAATCCCATTTTTCAGGAGGGTCCTGAACATAAAGTAAAATCCCATTTTTCAAGAGGGTCCTGAACATAAAGTAAAATCCCATTTTTCAGGAGGGTCCTGAACAGAAAGTAAAGTCCCATTTTTCAGGAGGGTCCTGAACAGAAAGTAAAATCCCATTTTTCAGGAGGGTCCTGAACAGAAAGTAAACTTCCATTTTTCAGGAGGGTCCTGAACAGAAAGTAAAGTATTATTTTTTAGGAGGGTCCTGAACATAAAGTAAAGTCCCATTTTTCAGGAGGGTCCTGAATATAAAGTAAAATCCCATTTTTCAGGAGGGTCCTGAACAGAAAGTAAATTCCCATTTTTCAGGAGGGTCCTGAACAGAAAGTAAAATCCCATTTTTCAGGAGGGTCCTGAACAGAAAGTAAAATCCCATTTTTCAGGAGGGTCCTAAACATAAAGTAAAGTCCCATTTTTCAGGAGGGTCCTGAACATAAAGTAAAATCCCATTTTTCAGGAGGGTCCTGAACAGAAAGTAAAATCCCATTTTTCAGGAGGGTCCTGAACAGAAAGTAAAATCCCATTTTTCAGGAGGGTCCTGAACAGAAAGTAAAGTCCCATTTTTCAGGAGGGTCCTGAACAGAAAGTAAAGTCCCATTTTTCGGGAGGGTCCTGAACAGAAAGTAAAGTCCCATTTTTCAGGAGGGTCCTGAACATAAAGTAAAATCCCATTTTTCAGGAGGGTCCTGAACAGAAAGTAAAGTCCCATCTTTCAGGAGGGTCCTGAACAGAAAGTAAAGTCCCATTTTTCAGGAGGGTCCTGAACAGAATGTAAAATCCCATTTTTCAGGAGGGTCCTGAACAGAAAGTAAAATCCCATTTTTCTGGAGGGTCCTGAACATAAAGTAAAGTCCCATTTTTCAGGAGGGTCCTGAACATAAAGTAAAATCCCATTTTTCAGGAGGGTCCTGAACAGAAAGTATAATCCCATTTTTCAGGAGGGTCCTGAACAGAAAGTAAATTCCCATTTTTCAGGAGGGTCCTGAACATAAAGTAAAATCCCATTTTTCAGGAGGGTCCTGAACAGAAAGTAAAGTCCCATTTTTCAGGAGGGTCCTGAACATAATGTAAAATCCCATTTTTCAGGAGGGTCCTGAACATAAGGTAAAATCCCATTTTTCAGGAGGGTCCTGAACAGAAAGTAAAATCCTATTTTTCAGGAGGGTCCTGAACAGAAAGTAAAGTCCCATTTTTCAGGAGGGTCCTGAACAGAAAGTAAAGTCCCATTTTTCAGGAGGGTCCTGAACATAATGTAAAATCCCATTTTTCAGGAGGGTGCTGAACAGAAAGTAAAGTCCCATTTTTCAGGAGGGTCCTGAACAGAAAGTAAAGTCCCATTTTTCGGGAGGGTCCTGAACAGAAAGTAAAGTCCCATTTTTCAGGAGGGTCCTGAACATAAAGTAAAATCCCATTTTTCAGGAGGGTCCTGAACATAAATAAAATCCCATTTTTCAGGAGGGTCCTGAACAGAAAGTAAATTCCCATTTTTCAGGAGGGTCCTGAACATAAAGTAAAATCCCATTTTTCAGGAGGGTCCTGAACAGAAAGTAAAATCCAATTTTTCAGGAGGGTCCTGAACATAAAGTAAAATCCCATTTTTCAGGAGGGTCCTGAAGAAAAAGTAAATTCCCATTTTTCAGGAGGGTCCTGAACATAAAGTAAAATCCCATTTTTCAGGAGGGTCCTGAACAGAAAGTAAAATCACATTTTTCAGGAGGGTCCTGAACAGAAAGTAAAGTCCCATTTTTCAGGAGGGTCCTGAACAGAAAGTAAAGTCCCATTTTTCAGGAGAGTCCTGAACATAAAGTATAATCCCATTTTTCAGGAGGGTCCTGAACAGAAAGTAAATTCCCATTTTTCAGGAGGGTCCTGAACATAAAGTAAAATCCCATTTTTCAGGAGGGTCCTGAACAGAAAGTAAAGTCCCATTTTTCAGGAGGGTCCTGAACATAATGTAAAATCCCATTTTTCAGGAGGGTCCTGAACATAAGGTAAAATCCCATTTTTCAGGAGGGTCCTGAACAGAAAGTAAAATCCTATTTTTCAGGAGGGTCCTGAACAGAAAGTAAAGTCCCATTTTTCAGGAGGGTCCTGAACAGAAAGTAAAGTCCCATTTTTCAGGAGGGTCCTGAACATAATGTAAAATCCCATTTTTCAGGAGGGTGCTGAACAGAAAGTAAAGTCCCATTTTTCAGGAGGGTCCTGAACATAAAGTATAATCCCATTTTTCAGGAGGGTCCTGAACAGAAAGTAAAATCCCATTTTTCAGGAGGGTCCTGAACATAAAGTAAAATCCCATTTTTCAGGAGGATCCTGAACAGAAAGTAAAATCCCATTTTTCAGGAGGGTCCTGAAACGAAAGTAAAGTCCCATTTTTCAGGAGGGTCCTGAACAGAAAGTAAAATCCCATTTTTCAGGAGGGTCCTGAACAGAAAGTAAAATCCCATTTTTCAGGAGGGTCCTGATCCCATTTTTCAGGAGGGTCCTGAACAGAAAATAAAGTCCCATCTTTCAGGAGGGTCCTGAACAGAAAGTAAAGTCCCATTTTTCAGGAGGGTCCTAAACAGAAAGTAAAGTCCCATTTTTCAGGAGGGTCCTGAACAGAAAGTAAAATCCCATTTTTCAGGAGTGTCCTGAACAGAAAGTAAAGTCCCATTTTTCAGAAGGGTCCTGAACATAAAGTAAAATCCCATTTTTCAGGAGGGTCCTGAACATAAATAAAATCCCATTTTTCAGGAGGGTCCTGAACAGAAAGTAAATTCCCATTTTTCAGGAGGGTCCTGAACATAAAGTAAAATCCCATTTTTCAGGAGGGTCCTGAACAGAAAGTAAAATCCAATTTTTCAGGAGGGTCCTGAACATAAAGTAAAATCCCATTTTTCAGGAGGGTCCTGAAGAAAAAGTAAATTCCCATTTTTCAGGAGGGTCCTGAACAGAAAGTAAAATCCCATTTTTCAGGAGGGTCCTAAACAGAAAGTAAAGTCCCATTTTTCAGGAGGGTCCTGAACAGAAAGTAAAATCCCATTTTTCAGGAGTGTCCTGAACAGAAAGTAAAGTCCCATTTTTCAGAAGGGTCCTGAACATAAAGTAAAATCCCATTTTTCAGGAGGGTCCTGAACATAAATAAAATCCCATTTTTCAGGAGGGTCCTGAACAGAAAGTAAATTCCCATTTTTCAGGAGGGTCCTGAACATAAAGTAAAATCCCATTTTTCAGGAGGGTCCTGAACAGAAAGTAAAATCCAATTTTTCAGGAGGGTCCTGAACATAAAGTAAAATCCCATTTTTCAGGAGGGTCCTGAAGAAAAAGTAAATTCCCATTTTTCAGGAGGGTCCTGAACATAAAGTAAAATCCCATTTTTCAGGAGGGTCCTGAACAGAAAGTAAAATCACGTTTTTCAGGAGGGTCCTGAACAGAAAGTAAAGTCCCATTTTTCAGGAGGGTCCTGAACAGAAAGTAAAGTCCCATTTTTCAGGAGAGTCCTGAACATAAAGTATAATCCCATTTTTCAGGAGGGTCCTGAACAGAAAGTAAATTCCCATTTTTCAGGAGGGTCCTGAACATAAAGTAAAATCCCATTTTTCAGGAGGGTCCTGAACAGAAAGTAAAGTCCCATTTTTCAGGAGGGTCCTGAACATAATGTAAAATCCCATTTTTCAGGAGGGTCCTGAACATAAGGTAAAATCCCATTTTTCAGGAGGGTCCTGAACAGAAAGTAAAATCCTATTTTTCAGGAGGGTCCTGAACAGAAAGTAAAGTCCCATTTTTCAGGAGGGTCCTGAACAGAAAGTAAAGTCCCATTTTTCAGGAGGGTCCTGAACATAATGTAAAATCCCATTTTTCAGGAGGGTGCTGAACAGAAAGTAAAGTCCCATTTTTCAGGAGGGTCCTGAACATAAAGTATAATCCCATTTTTCAGGAGGGTCCTGAACAGAAAGTAAAATCCCATTTTTCAGGAGGGTCCTGAACATAAAGTAAAGTCCCATTTTTCAGGAGGGTCCTGAACATAAAGTAAAATCCCATTTTTCAGGAGGGTCCTGAACAGAGTAAAATCCCATTTTTCAGGAGGGTCCTGAACATAAAGTAAAATCCCATTTTTCAGGAGGGTCCTGAACAGAAAGTAAAATCCCATTTTTCAGGAGGGTCCTGAACAGAAAGTAAAGTCCCATTTTTCAGGAGGGTCCTGAACAGAAAGTAAAATCCCATTTTTCAGGAGGGTCCTGAACAGAAAGTAAACTCCCATTTTTCAGGAGGGTCCTGAACAGAAAGTAAAGTATCATTTTTTAGGAGGGTCCTGAACATAAAGTAAAGTCCCATTTTTCAGGAGGGTCCTGAACATAAAGTAAAATCCCATTTTTCAGGAGGGTCCTGAACAGAAAGTAAATTCCCATTTTTCAGGAGGGTCCTGAACAGAAAATAAAATCCCATTTTTCAGGAGGGTCCTGAACAGAAAGTAAAATCCCATTTTTCAGGAGGGTCCTGAACATAAAGTAAAGTCCCATTTTTCAGGAGGGTCCTGAACATAAAGTAAAATCCCATTTTTCAGGAGGGTCCTGAACAGAAAGTAAAATCCCATTTTTCAGGAGGGTCCTGAACAGAAAGTAAAATCCCATTTTTCAGGAGGGTCCTGAACAGAAAGTAAAGTCCCATTTTTCGGGAGGGTCCTGAACAGAAAGTAAAGTCCCATTTTTCGGGAGGGTCCTGAACAGAAAGTAAAATCACATTTTTCAGGAGGGTCCTGAGCAAAAAGTAAAGTCCCATTTTTCAGGAGGGTCTTGAACAGAAAGTAAAATCCCATATTTCAGGAGGGTCCTGAACATAAAGTAAAATCCCATTTTTCAGGAGGGTCCTGAACAGAAAGATAATTCCAATTTTTCAGGAGGGTCCTGAACATAAAGTAAAATCCCATTTTTCAGGAGGGTCCTGAACAGAAAGTAAAATCCCATTTTTCAGGAGGTTCCTGAACAGAAAGTAAAGTCCCATTTTTCAGGAGGGTCCTGAACAGAAAGTAAAATCCTATTTTTCAGGAGGGTCCTGAACAGAAAGTAAAATCCCATTTTTCAGGAGGGTCCTGATCCCATTTTTCAGGAGGGTCCTGAACAGAAAGTAAAGTCCCATCTTTCAGGAGGGTCCTGAACAGAAAGTAAAGTCCCATTTTTCAGGAGGGTCCTGAACAGAATGTAAAATCCCATTTTTCAGGAGGGTCCTGAACAGAAAGTAAAATCCCATTTTTCTGGAGGGTCCTGAACATAAAGTAAAGTCCCATTTTTCAGGAGGGTCCTGAACATAAAGTAAAATCCCATTTTTCAGGAGGGTCCTGAACAGAAAGTATAATCCCATTTTTCAGGAGGGTCCTGAACAGAAAGTAAATTCCTATTTTTCAGGAGGGTCCTGAACATAAAGTAAAATCCCATTTTTCAGGAGGGTCCTGAACAGAAAGTAAAGTCCCATTTTTCAGGAGGGTCCTGAACATAATGTAAAATCCCATTTTTCAGGAGGGTCCTGAACATAAGGTAAAATCCCATTTTTCAGGAGGGTCCTGAACAGAAAGTAAAATCCTATTTTTCAGGAGGGTCCTGAACAGAAAGTAAAGTCCCATTTTTCAGGAGGGTCCTGAACAGAAAGTAAAGTCCCATTTTTCAGGAGGGTCCTGAACATAATGTAAAATCCCATTTTTCAGGAGGGTGCTGAACAGAAAGTAAAGTCCCATTTTTCAGGAGGGTCCTGAACATAAAGTAAAATCCCATTTTTCAGGAGGGTCCTGAACAGAAAGTAAAATCCCATTTTTCAGGAGGGTCCTGAACATAAAGTAAAGTCCCATTTTTCAGGAGGGTCCTGAACATAAAGTAAAATCCCATTTTTCAGGAGGGTCCTGAACATAAAGTAAAATCCCATTTTTCAAGAGGGTCCTGAACATAAAGTAAAATCCCATTTTTCAGGAGGGTCCTGAACAGAAAGTAAAGTCCCATTTTTCAGGAGGGTCCTGAACAGAAAGTAAAATCCCATTTTTCAGGAGGGTCCTGAACAGAAAGTAAACTTCCATTTTTCAGGAGGGTCCTGAACAGAAAGTAAAGTATTATTTTTTAGGAGGGTCCTGAACATAAAGTAAAGTCCCATTTTTCAGGAGGGTCCTGAATATAAAGTAAAATCCCATTTTTCAGGAGGGTCCTGAACAGAAAGTAAATTCCCATTTTTCAGGAGGGTCCTGAACAGAAAGTAAAATCCCATTTTTCAGGAGGGTCCTGAACAGAAAGTAAAATCCCATTTTTCAGGAGGGTCCTGAACATAAAGTAAAGTCCCATTTTTCAGGAGGGTCCTGAACATAAAGTAAAATCCCATTTTTCAGGAGGGTCCTGAACAGAAAGTAAAATCCCATTTTTCAGGAGGGTCCTGAACAGAAAGTAAAATCCCATTTTTCAGGAGGGTCCTGAACAGAAAGTAAAGTCCCATTTTTCAGGAGGGTCCTGAACAGAAAGTAAAGTCCCATTTTTCGGGAGGGTCCTGAACAGAAAGTAAAGTCCCATTTTTCAGGAGGGTCCTGAACATAAAGTAAAATCCCATTTTTCAGGAGGGTCCTGAACATAAATAAAATCCCATTTTTCAGGAGGGTCCTGAACAGAAAGTAAATTCCCATTTTTCAGGAGGGTCCTGAACATAAAGTAAAATCCCATTTTTCAGGAGGGTCCTGAACAGAAAGTAAAATCCAATTTTTCAGGAGGGTCCTGAACATAAAGTAAAATCCCATTTTTCAGGAGGGTCCTGAAGAAAAAGTAAATTCCCATTTTTCAGGAGGGTCCTGAACATAAAGTAAAATCCCATTTTTCAGGAGGGTCCTGAACAGAAAGTAAAATCACATTTTTCAGGAGGGTCCTGAACAGAAAGTAAAGTCCCATTTTTCAGGAGGGTCCTGAACAGAAAGTAAAGTCCCATTTTTCAGGAGAGTCCTGAACATAAAGTATAATCCCATTTTTCAGGAGGGTCCTGAACAGAAAGTAAATTCCCATTTTTCAGGAGGGTCCTGAACATAAAGTAAAATCCCATTTTTCAGGAGGGTCCTGAACAGAAAGTAAAGTCCCATTTTTCAGGAGGGTCCTGAACATAATGTAAAATCCCATTTTTCAGGAGGGTCCTGAACATAAGGTAAAATCCCATTTTTCAGGAGGGTCCTGAACAGAAAGTAAAATCCTATTTTTCAGGAGGGTCCTGAACAGAAAGTAAAGTCCCATTTTTCAGGAGGGTCCTGAACAGAAAGTAAAGTCCCATTTTTCAGGAGGGTCCTGAACATAATGTAAAATCCCATTTTTCAGGAGGGTGCTGAACAGAAAGTAAAGTCCCATTTTTCAGGAGGGTCCTGAACATAAAGTATAATCCCATTTTTCAGGAGGGTCCTGAACAGAAAGTAAAATCCCATTTTTCAGGAGGGTCCTGAACATAAAGTAAAGTCCCATTTTTCAGGAGGGTCCTGAACATAAAGTAAAATCCCATTTTTCAGGAGGGTCCTGAACAGAAAGTAAAATCCCATTTTTCAGGAGGGTCCAGAACAGAGTAAAATCCCATTTTTCAGGAGGGTCCTGAACATAAAGTAAAATCCCATTTTTCAGGAGGGTCCTGAACAGAAAGTAAAATCCCATTTTTCAGGAGGGTCCTGAACAGAAAGTAAAGTCCCATTTTTCAGGAGGGTCCTGAACAGAAAGTAAAATCCCATTTTTCAGGAGGGTCCTGAACAGAAAGTAAACTCCCATTTTTCAGGAGGGTCCGGAACAGAAAGTAAAGTATCATTTTTTAGGAGGGTCCTGAACATAAAGTAAAGTCCCATTTTTCAGGAGGGGCCTGAACATAAAGTAAAATCCCATTTTTCAGGAGGGTCCTGAACAGAAAGTAAATTCCCATTTTTCAGGAGGGTCCTGAACAGAAAATAAAATCCCATTTTTCAGGAGGGTCCTGAACAGAAAGTAAAATCCCATTTTTCAGGAGGGTCCTGAACATAAAGTAAAGTCCCATTTTTCAGGAGGGTCCTGAACATAAAGTAAAATCCCATTTTTCAGGAGGGTCCTGAACAGAAAGTAAAATCCCATTTTTCAGGAGGGTCCTGAACAGAAAGTAAAATCCCATTTTTCAGGAGGGTCCTGAACAGAAAGTAAAGTCCCATTTTTCGGGAGGGTCCTGAACAGAAAGTAAAGTCCCATTTTTCGGGAGGGTCCTGAACAGAAAGTAAAATCACATTTTTCAGGAGGGTCCTGAGCAGAAAGTAAAGTCCCATTTTTCAGGAGGGTCTTGAACAGAAAGTAAAATCCCATATTTCAGGAGGGTCCTGAACATAAAGTAAAATCCCATTTTTCAGGAGGGTCCTGAACAGAAAGATAATTCCAATTTTTCAGGAGGGTCCTGAACATAAAGTAAAATCCCATTTTTCAGGAGGGTCCTGAACAGAAAGTAAAATCCCATTTTTCAGGAGGTTCCTGAACAGAAAGTAAAGTCCCATTTTTCAGGAGGGTCCTGAACAGAAAGTAAAATCCTATTTTTCAGGAGGGTCCTGAACAGAAAGTAAAATCCCATTTTTCAGGAGGGTCCTGAACAGAAAGTAAAGTCCCATCTTTCAGGAGGGTCCTGAACAGAAAGTAAAGTCCCATTTTTCAGGAGGGTCCTAAACAGAAAGTAAAGTCCCATTTTTCAGGAGGGTCCTGAACAGAATGTAAAATCCCATTTTTCAGGAGGGTGCTGAACAGAAAGTAAAGTCCCATTTTTCAGGAGGGTCCTGAACATAAAGTAAAATCCCATTTTTCAGGAGGGTCCTGAACAGAAAGTAAAATCCCATTTTTCTGGAGGGTCCTGAACATAAAGTAAAGTCCCATTTTTCAGGAGGGTCCTGAACATAAAGTAAAATCCCATTTTTCAGGAGGGTCCTGAACAGAAAGTATAATCCCATTTTTCAGGAGGGTCCTGAACAGAAAGTAAATTCCCATTTTTCAGGAGGGTCCTGAACATAAAGTAAAATCCCATTTTTCAGGAGGGTCCTGAACAGAAAGTAAAGTCCCATTTTTCAGGAGGGTCCTGAACATAATGTAAAATCCCATTTTTCAGGAGGGTCCTGAACATAAGGTAAAATCCCATTTTTCAGGAGGGTCCTGAACAGAAAGTAAAATCCTATTTTTCAGGAGGGTCCTGAACAGAAAGTAAAGTCCCATTTTTCAGGAGGGTCCTGAACAGAAAGTAAAGTCCCATTTTTCAGGAGGGTCCTGAACATAATGTAAAATCCCATTTTTCAGGAGGGTGCTGAACAGAAAGTAAAGTCCCATTTTTCAGGAGGGTCCTGAACATAAAGTAAAATCCCATTTTTCAGGAGGGTCCTGAACAGAAAGTAAAATCCCATTTTTCAGGAGGGTCCTGAACATAAAGTAAAGTCCCATTTTTCAGGAGGGTCCTGTACATAAAGTAAAATCCCATTTTTCAGGAGGGTCCTGAACAGAAAGTAAAGTCCCATTTTTCAGGAGGGTCCTGAACATAAAGTAAAATCCCATTTTTCAGGAGGGTCCTGAACATAAAGTAAAATCCCATTTTTCAGGAGGGTCCTGAACAGAAAGTAAAATCCCATTTTTCAGGAGGGTCCTGAACAGAAAGTAAAGTCCCATTTTTCAGGAGGGTCCTGAACAGAAAGTAAAATCCCATTTTTCAGGAGGGTCCTGAACAGAAAGTAAACTCCCATTTTTCAGGAGGGTCCTGAACAGAAAGTAAAGTATTATTTTTTAGGAGGGTCCTGAACATAAAGTAAAGTCCCATTTTTCAGGAGGGTCCTGAATATAAAGTAAAATCCCATTTTTCAGGAGGGTCCTGAACAGAAAGTAAATTCCCATTTTTCAGGAGGGTCCTGAACAGAAAGTAAAATCCCATTTTTCAGGAGGGTCCTGAACAGAAAGTAAAATCCCATTTTTCAGGAGGGTCCTGAACATAAAGTAAAGTCCCATTTTTCAGGAGGGTCCTGAACATAAAGTAAAATCCCATTTTTCAGGAGGGTCCTGAACAGAAAGTAAAATCCCATTTTTCAGGAGGGTCCTGAATAGAAAGTAAAGTCCCATTTTTCAGGAGGGTCCTGAACAGAAAGTAAAGTCCCATTTTTCGGGAGGGTCCTGAACAGAAAGTAAAGTCCCATTTTTCGGGAGGGTCCTGAACAGAAAGTAAAATCCCATTTTTCAGGAGGGTCCTGAGCAGAAAGTAAAGTCCCATTTTTCAGGAGGGTCTTGAACAGAAAGTAAAATCCCATTTTTCAGGAGGGTCCTAAACATAAAGTAAAATCCCATTTTTCAGAAGGGTCCTGAACAGAAAGATAATTCCAATTTTTCAGGAGGGTCCTGGACATAAAGTAAAATCCCATTTTTCAGGAGGGTCCTGAACAGAAAGTAAAATCCCATTTTTCAGGAGGGTCCTGAACAGAAAGTAAAGTCCCATTTTTCAGGAGGGTCCTGAACAGAAAGTAAAATCCTATTTTTCAGGAGGGTCCTGAACAGAAAGTAAAATCCCATTTTTCAGGAGGGTCCTGATCCCATTTTTCAGGAGGGTCCTGAACAGAAAGTAAAGTCCCATCTTTCAGGAGGGTCCTGAACAGAAAGTAAAGTCCCATTTTTCAGGAGGGTCCTAAACAGAAAGTAAAGTCCCATTTTTCAGGAGGGTCCTGAACAGAATGTAAAATCCCATTTTTCAGGAGGGTGCTGAACAGAAAGTAAAGTCCCATTTTTCAGGAGGGTCCTGAACATAAAGTAAAATCCCATTTTTCAGGAGGGTCCTGAACAGAAAGTAAAATCCCATTTTTCAGGAGGGTCCTGAACATAAAGTAAAGTCCCATTTTTCAGGAGGGTCCTGAACATAAAGTAAAATCCCATTTTTCAGGAGGGTCCTGAACAGAAAGTAAAATCCCATTTTTCAGGAGGGTCCGGAACAGAAAGTAAAATCCCATTTTTCAGGAGGGTCCTGAACAAAAAGAAAAATCCCATTTTTCAGGAGGGTCCTGAACAGAAAGTAAAGTCCCATTTTTCAGGAGGGTCCTGAACAGAAAGTAAAATCCCATTTTTCAGGAGGGTCCTGAACAGAAAGTAAACTCCCATTTTTCAGGAGGATCCTGAAAAGAAAGTAAAGTAGCATTTTTTAGGAGGGTGCTGAACATAAAGTAAAGTCCCATTTTTCAGGAGGGTCCTGAACAGAAAGTAAATTCCCATTTTTCAGGAGGGTCCTGAACAGAAAGTAAAATCCCATTTTTCAGGAGGGTCCTGAACAGAAAGTAAAATCCCATTTTTCAGGAGGGTCCTGAACATAAAGTAAAGTCCTATTTTTCAGGAGGGTCCTGAACATAAAGTAAAATCCCATTTTTCAGGAGGGTCCTGAACAGAAAGTAAAATCCCATTTTTCAGGAGGGTCCTGAACAGAAAGTAAAATCCCATTTTTCAGGAGGGTCCTGAACAGAAAGTAAAGTCCCATTTTTCAGGAGGGTCCTGAACAGAAAGTAAAGTCCCATTTTTCGGGAGGGTCCTGAACAGAAAGTAAAGTCCCATTTTTCGGGAGGGTCCTGAACAGAAAGTAAAATCCCATTTTTCAGGAGGGTCCTGAGCAGAAAGTAAAGTCCCATTTTTCAGGAGGGTCTTGAACAGAAAGTAAAATCCCATTTTTCAGGAGGGTCCTAAACATAAAGTAAAATCCCATTTTTCAGAAGGGTCCTGAACAGAAAGATAATTCCAATTTTTCAGGAGGGTCCTGAACATAAAGTAAAATCCCATTTTTCAGGAGGGTCCTGAACAGAAAGTAAAATCCCATTTTTCAGGAGGGTCCTGAACAGAAAGTAAAATCCTATTTTTCAGGAGGGTCCTGAACAGAAAGTAAAATCCCATTTTTCAGGAGGGTCCTGAACAGAAAGTAAAGTCCCATCTTTCAGGAGGGTCCTGAACAGAAAGTAAAGTCCCATTTTTCAGGAGGGTCCTAAACAGAAAGTAAAGTCCCATTTTTCAGGAGGGTCCTGAACAGAATGTAAAATCCCATTTTTCAGGAGGGTGCTGAACAGAAAGTAAAGTCCCATTTTTCAGGAGGGTCCTGAACATATAGTAAAATCCCATTTTTCAGGAGGGTCCTGAACAGAAAGTAAAATCCCATTTTTCAGGAGGGTCCTGAACATAAAGTAAAGTCCCATTTTTCAGGAGGGTCCTGAACATAAAGTAAAATCCCATTTTTCAGGAGGGTCCTGAACAGAAAGTAAAATCCCATTTTTCAGGAGGGTCCTGAACAGAAAGTAAAATCCCATTTTTCAGGAGGGTCCTGAACAGAAAGAAAAATCCCATTTTTCAGGAAGGTCCTGAACAGAAAGTAAAGTCCCATTTTTCAGGAGGGTCCTGAACAGAAAGTAAAATCCCATTTTTCAGGAGGGTCCTGAACAGAAAGTAAACTCCCATTTTTCAGGAGGATCCTGAACAGAAAGTAAAGTATCATTTTTTAGGAGGGTGCTGAACAGAAAGTAAAGTCCCATTTTTCAGGAGGGTCCTGAACATAAAGTAAAATCCCATTTTTCAGGAGGGTCCTGAACAGAAAGTAAAATCCCATTTTTCAGGAGGGTCCTGAACATAAAGTAAAGTCCCATTTTTCAGGTGGGTCCTGTACATAAAGTAAAATCCCATTTTTCAGGAGGGTCCTGAACAGAAAGTAAAGTCCCATTTTTCAGGAGGGTCCTGAACATAAAGTAAAATCCCATTATTCAGGAGGGTCCTGAACATAAAGTAAAATCCCATTTTTCAGGAGGGTCCTGAACAGAAAGTAAAATCCCATTTTTCAGGAGGGTCCTGAACAGAAAGTAAAGTCCCATTTTTCAGGAGGGTCCTGAACAGAAAGTAAAATCCCATTTTTCAGGAGGGTCCTGAACAGAAAGTAAACTCCCATTTTTCAGGAGGGTCCTGAACAGAAAGAAAAGTATTATTTTTTAGGAGGGTCCTGAACATAAAGTAAAGTCCCATTTTTCAGGAGGGTCCTGAATATAAAGTAAAATCCCATTTTTCAGGAGGGTCCTGAACAGAAAGTAAATTCCCATTTTTCAGGAGGGTCCTGAACAGAAAGTAAAATCCCATTTTTCAGGAGGGTCCTGAACAGAAAGTAAAATCCCATTTTTCAGGAGGGTCCTGAACATAAAGTAAAGTCCCATTTTTCAGGAGGGTCCTGAACATAAAGTAAAATCCCATTTTTCAGGAGGGTCCTGAACAGAAAGTAAAATCCCATTTTTCAGGAGGGTCCTGAACAGAAAGTAAAGTCCCATTTTTCAGGAGGGTCCTGAACAGAAAGTAAAGTCCCATTTTTCGGGAGGGTCCTGAACAGAAAGTAAAGTCCCATTTTTCGGGAGGGTCCTGAACAGAAAGTAAAATCCCATTTTTCAGGAGGGTCCTGAGCAGAAAGTAAAGTCCCATTTTTCAGGAGGGTCTTGAACAGAAAGTAAAATCCCATTTTTCAGGAGGGTCCTAAACATAAAGTAAAATCCCATTTTTCAGAAGGGTCCTGAACAGAAAGATAATTCCAATTTTTCAGGAGGGTCCTGAACATAAAGTAAAATCCCATTTTTCAGGAGGGTCCTGAACAGAAAGTAAAATCCCATTTTTCAGGAGGGTCCTGAACAGAAAGTAAAGTCCCATTTTTCAGGAGGGTCCTGAACAGAAAGTAAAATCCTATTTTTCAGGAGGGTCCTGAAAAGAAAGTAAAATCCCATTTTTCAGGAGGGTCCTGATCCCATTTTTCAGGAGGGTCCTAAACAGAAAGTAAAGTCCCATCTTTCAGGAGGGTCCTGAACAGAAAGTAAAGTCCCATTTTTCAGGAGGGTCCTAAACAGAAAGTAAAGTCCCATTTTTCAGGAGGGTCCTGAACAGAATGTAAAATCCCATTTTTCAGGAGGGTGCTGAACAGAAAGTAAAGTCCCATTTTTCAGGAGGGTCCTGAACATAAAGTAAAATCCCATTTTTCAGGAGGGTCCTGAACAGAAAGTAAAATCCCATTTTTCAGGAGGGTCCTGAACATAAAGTAAAGTCCCATTTTTCAGGAGGGTCCTGAACATAAAGTAAAATCCCATTTTTCAGGAGGGTCCTGAACAGAAAGTAAAATCCCATTTTTCAGGAGGGTCCTGAACAGAAAGTAAAATCCCATTTTTCAGGAGGGTCCTGAACAGAAAGAAAAATCCCATTTTTCAGGAGGGTCCTGAACAGAAAGTAAAGTCCCATTTTTCAGGAGGGTCCTGAACAGAAAGTAAAATCCCATTTTTCAGGAGGGTCCTGAACAGAAAGTAAACTCCCATTTTTCAGGAGGATCCTGAAAAGAAAGTAAAGTATCATTTTTTAGGAGGGTGCTGAACATAAAGTAAAGTCCCATTTTTCAGGAGGGTCCTGAACAGAAAGTAAATTCCCATTTTTCAGGAGGGTCCTGAACAGAAAGTAAAATCCTATTTTTCAGGAGGGTCCTGAACAGAAAGTAAAATCCCATTTTTCAGGAGGGTCCTGAACATAAAGTAAAGTCCCATTTTTCAGGAGGGTCCTGAACATAAAGTAAAATCCCATTTTTCAGGAGGGTCCTGAACAGAAAGTAAAATCCCATTTTTCAGGAGGGTCCTGAACAAAAAGTAAAATCCCATTTTTCAGGAGGGTCCTGAACAGAAAGTAAAGTCCCATTTTTCAGGAGGGTCCTGAACAGAAAGTAAAGTCCCATTTTTCGGGAGGGTCCTGAACAGAAAGTAAAGTCCCATTTTTCGGGAGGGTCCTGAACAGAAAGTAAAATCCCATTTTTCAGGAGGGTCCTGAGCAGAAAGTAAAGTCCCATTTTTCAGGAGGGTCTTGAACAGAAAGTAAAATCCCATTTTTCAGGAGGGTCCTAAACATAAAGTAAAATCCCATTTTTCAGAAGGGTCCTGAACAGAAAGATAATTCCAATTTTTCAGGAGGGTCCTGAACATAAAGTAAAATCCCATTTTTCAGGAGGGTCCTGAACAGAAAGTAAAATCCCATTTTTCAGGAGGGTCCTGAACAGAAAGTAAAGTCCCATTTTTCAGGAGGGTCCTGACCAGAAAGTAAAATCCTATTTTTCAGGAGGGTCCTGAACAGAAAGTAAAATCCCATTTTTCAGGAGGGTCCTGATCCCATTTTTCAGGAGGGTCCTGAACAGAAAGTAAAGTCCCATCTTTCAGGAGGGTCCTGAACAGAAAGTAAAGTCCCATTTTTCAGGAGGGTCCTAAACAGAAAGTAAAGTCCCATTTTTCAGGAGGGTCCTGAACAGAATGTAAAATCCCATTTTTCAGGAGGGTGCTGAACAGAAAGTAAAGTCCCATTTTTCAGGAGGGTCCTGAACATAAAGTAAAATCCCATTTTTCAGGAGGGTCCTGAACAGAAAGTAAAATCCCATTTTTCAGGAGGGTCCTGAACATAAAGTAAAGTCCCATTTTTCAGGAGGGTCCTGAACATAAAGTAAAATCCCATTTTTCAGGAGGGTCCTGAACAGAAAGTAAAATCCCATTTTTCAGGAGGGTCCTGAACAGAAAGTAAAATCCCATTTTTCAGGAGGGTCCTGAACAGAAAGAAAAATCCCATTTTTCAGGAAGGTCCTGAACAGAAAGTAAAGTCCCATTTTTCAGGAGGGTCCTGAACAGAAAGTAAAATCCCATTTTTCAGGAGGGTCCTGAACAGAAAGTAAACTCCCATTTTTCAGGAGGATCCTGAACAGAAAGTAAAGTATCATTTTTTAGGAGGGTGCTGAACATAAAGTAAAGTCCCATTTTTCAGGAGGGTCCTGAACATAAAGTAAAATCCCATTTTTCAGGAGGGTCCTGAACAGAAAGTAAAGTCCCATTTTTCGGGAGGGTCCTGAACAGAAAGTAAAGTCCCATTTTTCGGGAGGGTCCTGAACAGAAAGTAAAATCCCATTTTTCAGGAGGGTCCTGAGCAGAAAGTAAAGTCCCATTTTTCAGGAGGGTCTTGAACAGAAAGTAAAATCCCATTTTTCAGGAGGGTCCTAAACATAAAGTAAAATCCCATTTTTCAGAAGGGTCCTGAACAGAAAGATAATTCTAATTTTTCAGGAGGGTCCTGAACATAAAGTAAAATCCCATTTTTCAGGAGGGTCCTGAACAGAAAGTAAAATCCCATTTTTCAGGAGGGTCCTGAACAGAAAGTAAAGTCCCATTTTTCAGGAGGGTCCTGAACAGAAAGTAAAATCCTATTTTTCAGGAGGGTCCTGAAAAGAAAGTAAAATCCCATTTTTCAGGAGGGTCCTGATCCCATTTTTCAGGAGGGTCCTGAACAGAAAGTAAAGTCCCATCTTTCAGGAGGGTCCTGAACAGAAAGTAAAGTCCCATTTTTCAGGAGGGTCCTAAACAGAAAGTAAAGTCCCATTTTTCAGGAGGGTCCTGAACAGAATGTAAAATCCCATTTTTCAGGAGGGTGCTGAACAGAAAGTAAAGTCCCATTTTTCAGGAGGGTCCTGAACATAAAGTAAAATCCCATTTTTCAGGAGGGTCCTGAACAGAAAGTAAAATCCCATTTTTCAGGAGGGTCCTGAACATAAAGTAAAGTCCCATTTTTCAGGAGGGTCCTGAACATAAAGTAAAATCCCATTTTTCAGGAGGGTCCTGAACAGAAAGTAAAATCCCATTTTTCAGGAGGGTCCTGAACAGAAAGTAAAATCCCATTTTTCAGGAGGGTCCTGAACAGAAAGAAAAATCCCATTTTTCAGGAGGGTCCTAAACAGAAAGTAAAGTCCCATTTTTCAGGAGGGTCCTGAACAGAAAGTAAAATCCCATTTTTCAGGAGGGTCCTGAACAGAAAGTAAACTCCCATTTTTCAGGAGAATCCTGAAAAGAAAGTAAAGTATCATTTTTTAGGAGGGTGCTGAACATAAAGTAAAGTCCCATTTTTCAGGAGGGTCCTGAACAGAATGTAAATTCCCATTTTTCAGGAGGGTCCTGAACAGAAAGTAAAATCCCATTTTTTAGGAGGGTCCTGAACAGAAAGTAAAATCCCATTTTTCAGGAGGGTCCTGAACATAAAGTAAAGTCCCATTTTTCAGGAGGGTCCTGAACATAAAGTAAAATCCCATTTTTCAGGAGGGTCCTGAACAGAAAGTAAAATCCCATTTTTCAGGAGGGTCCTGAACAAAAAGTAAAATCCCATTTTTCAGGAGGGTCCTGAACACAAAGTAAAGTCCCATTTTTCAGGAGGGTCCTGAACAGAAAGTAAAGTCCCATTTTTCGGGAGGGTCCTGAACAGAAAGTAAAGTCCCATTTTTCGGGAGGGTCCTGAACAGAAAGAAAAATCCCATTTTTCAGGAGGGTCCTGAGCAGAAAGTAAAGTCCCATTTTTCAGGAGGGTCTTGAACAGAAAGTAAAATCCCATTTTTCAGGAGGGTCCTAAACATAAAGTAAAATCCCATTTTTCAGAAGGGTCCTGAACAGAAAGATAATTCCAATTTTTCAGGAGGGTCCTGAACATAAAGTAAAATCCCATTTTTCAGGAGGGTCCTGAACAGAAAGTAAAATCCCATTTTTCAGGAGGGTCCTGAACAGAAAGTAAAGTCCCATTTTTCAGGAGGGTCCTGAACAGAAAGTAAAATCCTATTTTTCAGGAGGGTCCTGAACAGAAAGTAAAATCCCATTTTTCAGGAGGGTCCTGATCCCATTTTTCAGGAGGGTCCTGAACAGAAAGTAAAGTCCCATCTTTCAGGAGGGTCCTGAACAGAAAGTAAAGTCCCATTTTTCAGGAGGGTCCTAAACAGAAAGTAAAGTCCCATTTTTCAGGAGGGTCCTGAACAGAATGTAAAATCCCATTTTTCAGGAGGGTGCTGAACAGAAAGTAAAGTCCCATTTTTCAGGAGGGTCCTGAACATAAAGTAAAATCCCATTTTTCAGGAGGGTCCTGAACAGAATGTAAAATCCCATTTTTCAGGAGGGTCCTGAACATAAAGTAAAGTCCCATTTTTCAGGAGGGTCCTGAACATAAAGTAAAATCCCATTTTTCAGGAGGGTCCTGAACAGAAAGTAAAATCCCATTTTTCAGGAGGGTCCTGAACAGAAAGTAAAATCCCATTTTTCAGGAGGGTCCTGAACAGAAAGAAAAATCCCATTTTTCAGGAAGGTCCTGAACAGAAAGTAAAGTCCCATTTTTCAGGAGGGTCCTGAACAGAAAGTAAAATCCCATTTTTCAGGAGGGTCCTGAACAGAAAGTAAACTCCCATTTTTCAGGAGGATCCTGAACAGAAAGTAAAGTATCATTTTTTAGGAGGGTGCTGAACGTAAAGTAAAGTCCCATTTTTCAGGAGGGTCCTGAACATAAAGTAAAATCCCATTTTTCAGGAGGGTCCTGAACAGAAAGTAAAATCCCATTTTTCAGGAGGGTCCTGAACAGAAAGTAAATTCCCATTTTTCAGGAGGGTCCTGAACAGAAAGTAAAATCCCATTTTTCAGGAGGGTCCTGAACATAAAGTAAAATCCCATTTTTCAGGAGGGTCCTGAACATAAAGTAAAGTCCCATTTTTCAGGAGGGTCCTGAACATAAAGTAAAATCCCATTTTTCAGGAGGGTCCTGAACAGAAAGTAAAATCCCATTTTTCAGGAGGGTCCTGAACAGAAAGTAAAATCCCATTTTTCAGGAGGGTCCTGAACAGAAAGTAAAGTCCCATTTTTTGGGAGGGTCCTGAACAGAAAGTAAAGTCCCATTTTTCGGGAGGGTCCTGAACAGAAAGTAAAGTCCCATTTTTCGGGAGGGTCCTGAACAGAAAGTAAAATCCCATTTTTCAGGAGGGTCCTGAGCAGAAGGTAAAGTCCCATTTTTCAGGAGGGTCTTGAACAGAAAGTAAAATCCTATTTTTCAGGAGGGTCCTAAACATAAAGTAAAATCCCATTTTTCAGAAGGGTCCTGAACAGAAAGATAATTCCAATTTTTCAGGAGGGTCCTGAACATAAAGTAAAATCCCATTTTTCAGGAGGGTCCTGAACAGAAAGTAAAATCCCATTTTTCAGGAGGGTCCTGAACAGAAAGTAAAGTCCCATTTTTCAGGAGGGTCCTGAACAGAAAGTAAAATCCTATTTTTCAGGAGGGTCCTGAACAGAAAGTAAAATCCCATTTTTCAGGAGGGTCCTGATCCCATTTTTCAGGAGGGTCCTGAACAGAAAGTAAAGTCCCATCTTTCAGGAGGGTCCTGAACAGAAAGTAAAGTCCCATTTTTCAGGAGGGTCCTAAACAGAAAGTAAAGTCCCATTTTTCAGGAGGGTCCTGAACAGAATGTAAAATCCCATTTTTCAGGAGGGTGCTGAACAGAAAGTAAAGTCCCATTTTTCAGGAGGGTCCTGAACATAAAGTAAAATCCCATTTTTCAGGAGGGTCCTGAACAGAATGTAAAATCCCATTTTTCAGGAGGGTCCTGAACATAAAGTAAAGTCCCATTTTTCAGGAGGGTCCTGAACATAAAGTAAAATCCCATTTTTCAGGAGGGTCCTGAACAGAAAGTAAAATCCCATTTTTCAGGAGGGTCCTGAACAGAAAGTAAAATCCCATTTTTCAGGAGGGTCCTGAACAGAAAGAAAAATCCCATTTTTCAGGAAGGTCCTGAACAGAAAGTAAAGTCCCATTTTTCAGGAGGGTCCTGAACAGAAAGTAAAATCCCATTTTTCAGGAGGGTCCTGAACAGAAAGTAAACTCCCATTTTTCAGGAGGATCCTGAACAGAAAGTAAAGTATCATTTTTTAGGAGGGTGCTGAACATAAAGTAAAGTCCCATTTTTCAGGAGGGTCCTGAACATAAAGTAAAATCCCATTTTTCAGGAGGGTCCTGAACAGAAAGTAAAATCCCATTTTTCAGGAGGGTCCTGAACAGAAAGTAAATTCCCATTTTTCAGGAGGGTCCTGAACAGAAAGTAAAATCCCATTTTTCAGGAGGGTCCTGAACATAAAGTAAAATCCCATTTTTCAGGAGGGTCCTGAACATAAAGTAAAGTCCCATTTTTCAGGAGGGTCCTGAACATAAAGTAAAATCCCATTTTTCAGGAGGGTCCTGAACAGAAAGTAAAATCCCATTTTTCAGGAGGGTACTGAACAGAAAGTAAAATCCCATTTTTCAGGAGGGTCCTGAACAGAAAGTAAAGTCCCATTTTTTGGGAGGGTCCTGAACAGAAAGTAAAGTCCCATTTTTCGGGAGGGTCCTGAACAGAAAGTAAAGTCCCATTTTTCGGGAGGGTCCTGAACAGAAAGTAAAATCCCATTTTTCAGGAGGGTCCTGAGCAGAAGGTAAAGTCCCATTTTTCAGGAGGGTCTTGAACAGAAAGTAAAATCCTATTTTTCAGGAGGGTCCTAAACATAAAGTAAAATCCCATTTTTCAGAAGGGTCCTGAACAGAAAGATAATTCCAATTTTTCAGGAGGGTCCTGAACATAAAGTAAAATCCCATTTTTCAGGAGGGTCCTGAACAGAAAGTAAAATCCCATTTTTCAGGAGGGTCCTGAACAGAAAGTAAAGTCCCATTTTTCAGGAGGGTCCTGAACAGAAAGTAAAATCCTATTTTTCAGGAGGGTCGTGAACAAAAAGTAAAATCCCATTTTTCAGAAGGGTCCTGATCCCATTTTTCAGGAGGGTCCTGAACAGAAAGTAAAGTCCCATCTTTCAGGAGGGTCCTGAACAGAAAGTAAAGTCCCATTTTTCAGGAGGGTCCTAAACAGAAAGTAAAGTCCCATTTTTCAGGAGGGTCCTGAACAGAATGTAAAATCCCATTTTTCAGGAGGGTGCTGAACAGAAAGTAAAGTCCCATTTTTCAGGAGGGTCCTGAACATATAGTAAAATCCCATTTTTCAGGAGGGTCCTGAACAGAAAGTAAAATCCCATTTTTCAGGAGGGTCCTGAACATAAAGTAAAGTCCCATTTTTCAGGAGGGTCCTGAACATAAAGTAAAATCCCATTTTTCAGGAGGGTCCTGAACAGAAAGTAAAATCCCATTTTTCAGGAGGGTCCTGAACAGAAAGTAAAATCCCATTTTTCAGGAGGGTCCTGAACAGAAAGAAAAATCCCATTTTTCAGGAGGGTCCTGAACAGAAAGTAAAGTCCCATTTTTCAGGAGGGTCCTGAACAGAAAGTAAAATCCCATTTTTCAGGAGGGTCCTGAACAGAAAGTAAACTCCCATTTTTCAGGAGGATCCTGAACAGAAAGTAAAGTATCATTTTTTAGGAGGGTGCTGAACATAAAGTAAAGTCCCATTTTTCAGGAGGGTCCTGAACATAAAGTAAAATCCCATTTTTCAGGAGGGTCCTGAACAGAAAGTAAAATCCCATTTTTCAGGAGGATCCTGAACAGAAAGTAAATTCCCATTTTTCAGGAGGGTCCTGAACAGAAAGTAAAATCCCATTTTTCAGGAGGGTCCTGAACATAAAGTAAAATCCCATTTTTCAGGAGGGTCCTGAACAGAAAGTAAAATCCCATTTTTCAGGAGGGTCCTGAACAGAAAGTAAAATCCCATTTTTCAGGAGGGTCCTGAACAGAAAGTAAATTCCCATTTTTCAGGAGGGTCCTGAACAGAAAGTAAAATCCCATTTTTCAGGAGGGTCATGAACAGAAAGTAAAGTCCCATTTTTCGGGAGGGTCCTGAACAGAAAGTAAAGTCCCATTTTTCGGGAGGGTCCTGAACAGAAAGTAAAGTCCCATTTTTCGGGAGGGTCCGGAACAGAAAGTAAAATCTCATTTTTCAGGAGGGTCCTGAGCAGAAAGTAAAGTCCCATTTTTAGGAGGGTCCTGAACAGAAAGTAAAATCCCATTTTTCAGGAGGGTCCTGAACATAAAGTAAAATCCCATTTTTCAGGAGGGTCCTGAACAGAAAGCAAATTCCAATTTTTCAGGAGGGTCCTGAACATAAAGTAAAATCCCATTTTTCAGGAGGGTCCTGAACAGAAAGTAAAATCCCATTTTTCAGGAGGGTCCTGAACATAAAGTAAAATCCCATTTTTCAGGAGGATCCTGAACAGAAAGTAAAATCCCATTTTTCAGGAGGGTCCTGAACAGAAAGTAAAGTCCCATTTTTTAGGAGGGTCCTGAACAGAAAGTAAAATCCCATTTTTCAGGAGGGTCCTGAACAGAAAGTAAAATCCCATTTTTCAGGAGGGTCCTGATCCCATTTTTCAGGAGGGTCCTGAACAGAAAATAACGTCCCATCTTTCAGGAGGGTCCTGAACAGAAAGTAAAGTCCCATTTTTCAGGAGAGTCCTGAACAGAAAGTAAAGTCCCATTTTTCAGGAGGGTCCTGAACATAAAGTAAAATCCCATTTTTCAGGAGGGTCCTGAACATAAATAAATTCCCATTTTTCAGGAGGGTCCTGAACATAAAGTAAAATCCCATTTTTCAGGAGGGTCCTGAACATAAAGTAAAATCCCATTTTTCAGGAGGGTCCTGAACAGAAAGTAAAATCCCATTTTTCAGGAGGGTCCTGAACAGAATGTAAAGTCCCATTTTTCAGGAGGGTCCTGAACAGAAAGTAAAGTCCCATTTTTCGGGAGGGTCCTGAACAGAAAGTAAAGTCCCATTTTTCGGGAGGGTCCTGAACAGAAAGTAAAATCCCATTTTTCAGGAGGGTCCTGAGCAGAAAGTAAAGTCCCATTTTTCAGGAGGGTCTTGAACAGAAAGTAAAATCCCATTTTTCAGGAGGGTCCTAAACATAAAGTAAATTCCCATTTTTCAGAAGGGTCCTGAACAGAAAGATAATTCCAATTTTTCAGGAGGGTCCTGAACATAAAGTAAAATCCCATTTTTCAGGAGGGTCCTGAACAGAAAGTAAAATCCCATTTTTCAGGAGGGTCCTGAACAGAAAGTAAAGTCCCATTTTTCAGGAGGGTCCTGAACAGAAAGTAAAATCCTATTTTTCAGGAGGGTCCAGAACAGAAAGTAAAATCCCATTTTTCAGGAGGGTCCTGAACATAAAGTAAAATCCCATTTTTCAGGAGGGTCCTGAACAGAAAGTAAAATCCCATTTTTCAGGAGGATCCTGAACAGAAAGTAAATTCCCATTTTTCAGGAGGGTCCTGAACAGAAAGTAAAATCCCATTTTTCAGGAGGGTCCTGAACATAAAGTAAAATCCCATTTTTCAGGAGGGTCCTGAACAGAAAGTAAAATCCCATTTTTCAGGAGGGTCCTGAACAGAAAGTAAAATCCCATTTTTCAGGAGGGTCCTGAACAGAAAGTAAATTCCCATTTTTCAGGAGGGTCCTGAACAGAAAGTAAAATCCCATTTTTCAGGAGGGTCATGAACAGAAAGTAAAGTCCCATTTTTCGGGAGGGTCCTGAACAGAAAGTAAAGTCCCATTTTTCGGGAGGGTCCTGAACAGAAAGTAAAGTCCCATTTTTCGGGAGGGTCCGGAACAGAAAGTAAAATCTCATTTTTCAGGAGGGTCCTGAGCAGAAAGTAAAGTCCCATTTTTAGGAGGGTCCTGAACAGAAAGTAAAATCCCATTTTTCAGGAGGGTCCTGAACATAAAGTAAAATCCCATTTTTCAGGAGGGTCCTGAACAGAAAGCAAATTCCAATTTTTCAGGAGGGTCCTGAACATAAAGTAAAATCCCATTTTTCAGGAGGGTCCTGAACAGAAAGTAAAATCCCATTTTTCAGGAGGGTCCTGAACATAAAGTAAAATCCCATTTTTCAGGAGGATCCTGAACAGAAAGTAAAATCCCATTTTTCAGGAGGGTCCTGAACAGAAAGTAAAGTCCCATTTTTTAGGAGGGTCCTGAACAGAAAGTAAAATCCCATTTTTCAGGAGGGTCCTGAACAGAAAGTAAAATCCCATTTTTCAGGAGGGTCCTGATCCCATTTTTCAGGAGGGTCCTGAACAGAAAATAACGTCCCATCTTTCAGGAGGGTCCTGAACAGAAAGTAAAGTCCCATTTTTCAGGAGAGTCCTGAACAGAAAGTAAAGTCCCATTTTTCAGGAGGGTCCTGAACATAAAGTAAAATCCCATTTTTCAGGAGGGTCCTGAACATAAATAAATTCCCATTTTTCAGGAGGGTCCTGAACATAAAGTAAAATCCCATTTTTCAGGAGGGTCCTGAACAGAAAGTAAAATCCCATTTTTCAGGAGGGTCCTGAACATAAAGTAAAATCCCATTTTTCAGGAGGGTCCTGAACAGAAAGTAAAATCCCATTTTTCAGGAGGGTCCTGAACAGAATGTAAAGTCCCATTTTTCAGGAGGGTCCTGAACAGAAAGTAAAGTCCCATTTTTCGGGAGGGTCCTGAACAGAAAGTAAAGTCCCATTTTTCGGGAGGGTCCTGAACAGAAAGTAAAATCCCATTTTTCAGGAGGGTCCTGAGCAGAAAGTAAAGTCCCATTTTTCAGGAGGGTCTTGAACAGAAAGTAAAATCCCATTTTTCAGGAGGGTCCTAAACATAAAGTAAATTCCCATTTTTCAGAAGGGTCCTGAACAGAAAGATAATTCCAATTTTTCAGGAGGGTCCTGAACATAAAGTAAAATCCCATTTTTCAGGAGGGTCCTGAACAGAAAGTAAAATCCCATTTTTCAGGAGGGTCCTGAACAGAAAGTAAAGTCCCATTTTTCAGGAGGGTCCTGAACAGAAAGTAAAATCCTATTTTTCAGGAGGGTCCAGAACAGAAAGTAAAATCCCATTTTTCAGGAGGGTCCTGATCCCATTTTTCAGGAGGGTCCTGAACAGAAAGTAAAGTCCCATCTTTCAGGAGGGTCCTGAACAGAAAGTAAAGTCCCATTTTTCAGGAGGGTCCTAAACAGAAAGTAAAGTCCCATTTTTCAGGAGGGTCCTGAAAAGAATGTAAAATCCCATTTTTCAGGAGGGTGCTGAACAGAAAGTAAAGTCCCATTTTTCAGGAGGGTCCTGAACATAAAGTAAAATCCCATTTTTCAGGAGGGTCCTGAACAGAAAGTAAAATCCCATTTTTCAGGAGGGTCCTTAACATAAAGTAAAGTCCCATTTTTCAGGAGGGTCCTGAACATAAAGTAAAATCCCATTTTTCAGGAGGGTCCTGAACAGAAAGTAAAATCCCATTTTTCAGGAGGGTCCTGAACAGAAAGTAAAATCCCATTTTTCAGGAGGGTCCTGAACAGAAAGAAAAATCCCATTTTTCAGGAGGGTCCTGAACAGAAAGTAAAGTCCCATTTTTCAGGAGGGTCCTGAACAGAAAGTAAAATCCCATTTTTCAGGAGGGTCCTGAACAGAAAGTAAACTCCCATTTTTCAGGAGGATCCTGAACAGAAAGTAAAGTATCATTTTTTAGGAGGGTGCTGAACATAAAGTAAAGTCCCATTTTTCAGGAGGGTCCTGAACATAAAGTAAAATCCCATTTTTCAGGAGGGTCCTGAACAGAAAGTAAAATCCCATTTTTCAGGAGGGTCCTGAACAGAAAGTAAATTCCCATTTTTCAAGAGGGTCCTGAACAGAAAGTAAAATCCCATTTTTCAGGAGGGTCCTGAACATAAAGTAAAATCCCATTTTTCAGGAGGGTCCTGAACATAAAGTAAAGTCCCATTTTTCAGGAGGGTCCTGAACATAAAGTAAAATCCCATTTTTCAGGAGTGTCCTGAACAGAAAGTAAAATCCCATTTTTCAGGAGGGTCCTGAACAGAAAGTAAAATCCCATTTTTCAGGAGGGTCCTGAATAGAAAGTAAAGTCCCATTTTTCAGGAGGGTCCTGAACAGAAAGTAAAGTCCCATTTTTCGGGAGGGTCCTGAACAGAAAGTAAAGTCCCATTTTTCGGGAGGGTCCTGAACAGAAAGTAAAATCCCATTTTTCAGGAGGGTCCTGAGCAGAAAGTAAAGTCCCATTTTTCAGGAGGGTCTTGAACAGAAAGTAAAATCCCATTTTTCAGGAGGGTCCTAAACATAAAGTAAAATCCCATTTTTCAGAAGGGTCCTGAACAGAAAGATAATTCCAATTTTTCAGGAGGGTCCTGAACATAAAGTAAAATCCCATTTTTCAGGAGGGTCCTGAACAGAAAGTAAAATCCCATTTTTCAGGAGGGTCCTGAACAGAAAGTAAAGTCCCATTTTTCAGGAGGGTCCTGAACAGAAAGTAAAATCCTATTTTTCAGGAGGGTCCTGAACAGAAAGTAAAATCCCATTTTTCAGAAGGGTCCTGATCCCATTTTTCAGGAGGGTCCTGAACAGAAAGTAAAGTCCCATCTTTCAGGAGGGTCCTGAACAGAAAGTAAAGTCCCATTTTTCAGGAGGGTCCTAAACAGAAAGTAAAGTCCCATTTTTCAGGAGGGTCCTGAACAGAATGTAAAATCCCATTTTTCAGGAGGGTGCTGAACAGAAAGTAAAGTCCCATTTTTCAGGAGGGTCCTGAACATAAAGTAAAATCCCATTTTTCAGGAGGGTCCTGAACAGAAAGTAAAATCCCATTTTTCAGGAGGGTCCTGAACATAAAGTAAAGTCCCATTTTTCAGGAGGGTCCTGAACATAAAGTAAAATCCCATTTTTCAGGAGGGTCCTGAACAGAAAGTAAAATCCCATTTTTCATGAGGGTCCTGAACAGAAAGTAAAATCCCATTTTTCAGGAGGGTCCTGAACAGAAAGAAAAATCCCATTTTTCAGGAGGGTCCTGAACAGAAAGTAAAGTCCCATTTTTCAGGAGGGTCCTGAACAGAAAGTAAAATCCCATTTTTCAGGAGGGTCCTGAACAGAAAGTAAACTCCCATTTTTCAGGAGGATCCTGAACAGAAAGTAAAGTATCATTTTTTAGGAGGGTGCTGAACATAAAGTAAAGTCCCATTTTTCAGGAGGGTCCTGAACATAAAGTAAAATCCCATTTTTCAGGAGGGTCCTGAACAGAAAGTAAAATCCCATTTTTCAGGAGGGTCCTGAACAGAAAGTAAATTCCCATTTTTCAGGAGGGTCCTGAACAGAAAGTAAAATCCCATTTTTCAGGAGGGTCCTGAACATAAAGTAAAATCCCATTTTTCAGGAGGGTCCTGAACATAAAGTAAAGTCCCATTTTTCAGGAGGGTCCTGAACATAAAATAAAATCCCATTTTTCAGGAGGGTCCTGAACAGAAAGTAAAATCCCATTTTTCAGGAGGGTCCTGAACAGAAAGTAAATTCCCATTTTTCAGGAGGGTCCTGAACAGAAAGTAAAATCCCATTTTTCAGGAGGGTCCTGAACAGAAAGTAAAGTCCCATTTTTCGGGAGGGTCCTGAACAGAAAGTAAAGTCCCATTTTGCGGGAGGGTCCTGAACAGAAAGTAAAGTCCCATTTTTCGGGAGGGTCCGGAACAGAAAGTAAAATCTCATTTTTCAAGAGGGTCCTGAGCAGAAAGTAAAGTCCCATTTTTAGGAGGGTCCTGAACAGAAAGTAAAATCCCATTTTTCAGGAGGGTCCTGAACATAAAGTAAAATCCCATTTTTCAGGAGGGTCCTGAACAGAAAGCAAATTCCAATTTTTCAGGAGGGTCCTGAACATAAAGTAAAATCCCATTTTTCAGGAGGGTCCTGAACAGAAAGTAAAATCCCATTTTTCAGGAGGGTCCTGAACATAAAGTAAAATCCCATTTTTCAGGAGGATCCTGAACAGAAAGTAAAATCCCATTTTTCAGGAGGGTCCTGAACAGAAAGTAAAGTCCCATTTTTCAGGAGGGTCCTGAACAGAAAGTAAAATCCCATTTTTCAGGAGGGTCCTGAACAGAAAGTAAAATCCCATTTTTCAGGAGGGTCCTGATCCCATTTTTCAGGAGGGTCCTGAACAGAAAATAACGTCCCATCTTTCAGGAGGGTCCTGAACAGAAAGTAAAGTCCCATTTTTCAGGAGGGTCCTAAACAGAAAGTAAAGTCCCATTTTTTAGGAGGGTCCTGAACAGAAAGTAAAATCCCATTTTTCAGGAGTGTCCTGAACACAAAGTAAAGTCCCATTTTTCAGGAGGGTCCTGAACATAAAGTAAAATCCCATTTTTCAGTAGGGTCCTGAACATAAATAAAATCCCATTTTTCAGGAGGGTCCTGAACAGAAAGTAAATTCCCATTTTTCAGGAGGGTCCTGAACATAAAGTAAAATCCCATTTTTCAGGAGGGTCCTGAACAGAAAGTAAAATCCCATTTTTCAGGAGGGTCCTGAACATAAAGTAAAATCCCATTTTTCAGGAGGGTCCTGAACAGAAAGTAAAATCCCATTTTTCAGGAGGGTCCTGAACAGAAAGTAAAGTCCCATTTTTCAGGAGGGTCCTGAACAGAAAGTAAAATCCTATTTTTCAGGAGGGTCCTGAACAGAAAGTAAAATCCCATTTTTCAGAAGGGTCCTGATCCCATTTTTCAGGAGGGTCCTGAACAGAAAGTAAAGTCCCATCTTTCAGGAGGGTCCTGAACAGAAAGTAAAGTCCCATTTTTCAGGAGGGTCCTAAACAGAAA
This sequence comes from Capsicum pubescens, assembly GCA_030864215.1. Classification (NCBI taxonomy): domain Eukaryota; kingdom Viridiplantae; phylum Streptophyta; class Magnoliopsida; order Solanales; family Solanaceae; genus Capsicum; species Capsicum pubescens. The sequence continues at coordinate 416,064,912 of CM061548.1, forward strand.
GTAAAGTCCCATTTTTCAGGAGGGTCCTGAACAGAATTTAAAATCCCATTTTTCAGGAGGGTGCTGAACAGAAAGTAAAGTCCCATTTTTCAGGAGGGTCCTGAACATAAAGTAAAATCCCATTTTTCAGGAGGGTCCTGAACAGAAAGTAAAATCCCATTTTTCAGGAGGGTCCTGAACATAAAGTAAAGTCCCATTTTTCAGGAGGGTCCTGAACATAAAGTAAAGTCCCATTTTTCAGGAGGGTCCTGAACAAATCCCATTTTTCAGGAGGGTCCTGAACAGAAAGTAAAATCCCATTTTTCAGGAGGGTCCTGAACAGAAAGTAAATTCCCATTTTTCAGGAGGGTCCTGAACAGAAAGTAAAATCCCATTTTTCAGGAGGGTCCTGAACAGAAAGTAAAGTCCCATTTTTCGGGAGGGTCCTGAACAGAAAGTAAAGTCCCATTTTTCGGGAGGGTCCTGAACAGAAAGTAAAGTCCCATTTTTCGGGAGGGTCCGGAACAGAAAGTAAAATCTCATTTTTCAAGAGGGTCCTGAGCAGAAAGTAAAGTCCCATTTTTAGGAGGGTCCTGAACAGAAAGTAAAATCCCATTTTTCAGGAGGGTCCTGAACATAAAGTAAAATCCCATTTTTCAGGAGGGTCCTGAACAGAAAGCAAATTCCAATTTTTCAGGAGGGTCCTGAACATAAAGTAAAATCCCATTTTTCAGGAGGGTCCTGAACAGAAAGTAAAATCCCATTTTTCAGGAGGGTCCTGAACATAAAGTAAAATCCCATTTTTCAGGAGGATCCTGAACAGAAAGTAAAATCCCATTTTTCAGGAGGGTCCTGAACAGAAAGTAAAGTCCCATTTTTCAGGAGGGTCCTGAACAGAAAGTAAAATCCCATTTTTCAGGAGGGTCCTGAACAGAAAGTAAAATCCCATTTTTCAGGAGGGTCCTGATCCCATTTTTCAGGAGGGTCCTGAACAGAAAATAACGTCCCATCTTTCAGGAGGGTCCTGAACAGAAAGTAAAGTCCCATTTTTCAGGAGGGTCCTAAACAGAAAGTAAAGTCCCATTTTTTAGGAGGGTCCTGAACAGAAAGTAAAATCCCATTTTTCAGGAGTGTCCTGAACACAAAGTAAAGTCCCATTTTTCAGGAGGGTCCTGAACATAAAGTAAAATCCCATTTTTCAGTAGGGGCCTGAACATAAATAAAATCCCATTTTTCAGGAGGGTCCTGAACAGAAAGTAAATTCCCATTTTTCAGGAGGGTCATGAACATAAAGTAAAATCCCATTTTTCAGGAGTGTCCTGAACAGAAAGTAAAATCCCATTTTTCAGGAGGGTCTTGAACATAAAGTAAAATCCCATTTTTCAGGAGGGTCCTGAACAAAAAGTAAATTCCCATTTTTCAGGAGGGTCCTGAACATAAAGTAAAATCCCATTTTTCAGGAGGGTCCTGAACAGAAAGTAAAATCTCATTTTTCAGGAGGGTCCTGAACAGAAAGTAAAGTCCCATTTTTCAGGAGGGTCCTGAACAGAAAGTAAAGTCCGATTTTTCAGGAGAGTCCTGAACATAAAGTATAATCCCATTTTTCAGGAGGGTCCTGAACAGAAAGTAAATTCCCATTTTTCAGGAGGGTCCTGAACATAAAGTAAAATCCCATTTTTCCGGAGGGTCATGTACAGAAAGTAAAGTCCCATTTTTCAGGAGGGTCCTGAACAGAAAGTAAAATCCCATTTTTCAGGAGGGTCCTGAACAGAAAGTAAAGTCCCATTTTTCAGGAGGGTCCTGAACAGAAAGTAAAGTCCCATTTTTCAGGAGGGTCCTGAACATAATGTTAAATCCCATTTTTCAGGAGGGTCCTGAACATAAAGTAAAATCCCATTTTTCAGGAGGGTCCTGAACAGAAAGTTAAATCCCATTTTTCAGGAGGGTCCTGAACAGAAAGTAAAGTCCCATTTTTCAGGAGGGTCCTAAACAGAAAGTAAAGTCCCATTTTTCAGGAGGGTCCTGAACAGAAAGTAAAATCCCATTTTTCAGGAGAGTCCTGAACAGAAAGTAAAGTCCCATTTTTCAGGAGGGTCCTGAACATAAAGTAAAATCCCATTTTTCAGGAGGGTCCTGAACATAAATAAATTCCCATTTTTCAGGAGGGTCCTGAACATAAAGTAAAATCCCATTTTTCAGGAGGGTCCTGAACAGAAAGTAAAGTATCATTTTTTAGGAGGGTCCTGAACATAAAGTAAAGTCCCATTTTTCAGGAGGGTCCTGAACATAAAGTAAAATCCCATTTTTCAGGAGGGTCCTGAACAGAAATTAAAATCCCATTTTTCAGGAGGGTCCTGAACAGAAAGTAAATTCCCATTTTTCAGGAGGGTCCTGAACAGAAAGTAAAATCCCATTTTTCAGGAGGTTCCTGAACAGAAAGTAAAATCCCATTTTTCAGGAGGGTCCTGAACATAAAGTAAAGTCCCATTTTTCAGGAGGGTCCTGAACATAAAGTAAAATCCCATTTTTCAGGAGGGTCCTGAACAGAAAGTAAAATCCCATTTTTCAGGAGGGTCCTGAACATAAAGTAAAATCCCATTTTTCAGGAGGGTCCTGAACAGAAAACAAATTCCAATTTTTCAGGAGGGTCCTGAACATAAAGTAAAATCCCATTTTTCAGGAGGGTCCTGAACAGAAAGTAAAATCCCATTTTTCAGGAGGGTCCTGAACATAAAGTAAAATCCCATTTTTCAGGAGGGTCCTGATCCCATTTTTCAGGAGGGTCCTGAACAGAAAATAACGTCCCATCTTTCAGGAGGGTCCTGAACAGAAAGTAAAGTCCCATTTTTCAGGAGGGTCCTAAACAGAAAGTAAAGTCCCATTTTTTAGGAGGGTCCTGAACAGAAAGTAAAATCCCATTTTTCAGGAGTGTCCTGAACAGAAAGTAAAGTCCCATTTTTCAGGAGGGTCCTGAACATAAAGTAAAATCCCATTTTTCAGGAGGGTCCTGAACATAAATAAAATCCCATTTTTCAGGAGGGTCCTGAACAGAAAGTAAATTCCCATTTTTCAGGAGGGTCCTGAACATAAAGTAAAATCCCATTTTTCAGGAGGGTCCTGAACAGAAAGTAAAATCCCATTTTTCAGGAGGGTCCTGAACATAAAGTAAAATCCCATTTTTCAGGAGGGTCCTGAACAAAAAGTAAATTCCCATTTTTCAGGAGGGTCCTGAACATAAAGTAAAATCCCATTTTTCAGGAGGGTCCTGAACAGAAAGTAAAATCTCATTTTTCAGGAGGGTCCTGAACAGAAAGTAAAGTCCCATTTTTCAGGAGGGTCCTGAACAGAAAGTAAAGTCCGATTTTTCAGGAGAGTCCTGAACATAAAGTATAATCCCATTTTTCAGGAGGGTCCTGAACAGAAAGTAAATTCCCATTTTTCAGGAGGGTCCTGAACATAAAGTAAAATCCCATTTTTCCGGAGGGTCATGTACAGAAAGTAAAGTCCCATTTTTCAGGAGGGTCCTGAACAGAAAGTAAAATCCCATTTTTCAGGAGGGTCCTGAACATAAAGTAAAATCCCATTTTTCAGGAGGGTCCTGAACAGAAAGTAAAGTCCCATTTTTCAGGAGGGTCCTGAACAGAAAGTAAAGTCCCATTTTTCAGGAGGGTCCTGAACATAATGTTAAATCCCATTTTTCAGGAGGGTCCTGAACATAAAGTAAAATCCCATTTTTCAGGAGGGTCCTGAACAGAAAGTTAAATCCCATTTTTCAGGAGGGTCCTGAACAGAAAGTAAAGTCCCATTTTTCAGGAGGGTCCTAAACAGAAAGTAAAGTCCCATTTTTCAGGAGGGTCCTGAACAGAAAGTAAAATCCCATTTTTCAGGAGAGTCCTGAACAGAAAGTAAAGTCCCATTTTTCAGGAGGGTCCTGAACATAAAGTAAAATCCCATTTGTCAGGAGGGTCCTGAACATAAAGTAAAATCCCATTTTTCAGTAGGGGCCTGAACATAAATAAAATCCCATTTTTCAGGAGGGTCCTGAACAGAAAGTAAATTCCCATTTTTCAGGAGGGTCATGAACATAAAGTAAAATCCCATTTTTCAGGAGTGTCCTGAACAGAAAGTAAAATCCCATTTTTCAGGAGGGTCCTGAACATAAAGTAAAATCCCATTTTTCAGGAGGGTCCTGAACAAAAAGTAAATTCCCATTTTTCAGGAGGGTCCTGAACATAAAGTAAAATCCCATTTTTCAGGAGGGTCCTGAACAGAAAGTAAAATCTCATTTTTCAGGAGGGTCCTGAACAGAAAGTAAAGTCCCATTTTTCAGGAGGGTCCTGAACAGAAAGTAAAGTCCGATTTTTCAGGAGAGTCCTGAACATAAAGTATAATCCCATTTTTCAGGAGGGTCCTGAACAGAAAGTAAATTCCCATTTTTCAGGAGGGTCCTGAACATAAAGTAAAATCCCATTTTTCCGGAGGGTCATGTACAGAAAGTAAAGTCCCATTTTTCAGGAGGGTCCTGAACAGAAAGTAAAATCCCATTTTTCAGGAGGGTCCTGAACAGAAAGTAAAGTCCCATTTTTCAGGAGGGTCCTGAACAGAAAGTAAAGTCCCATTTTTCAGGAGGGTCCTGAACATAATGTTAAATCCCATTTTTCAGGAGGGTCCTGAACATAAAGTAAAATCCCATTTTTCAGGAGGGTCCTGAACAGAAAGTTAAATCCCATTTTTCAGGAGGGTCCTGAACAGAAAGTAAAGTCCCATTTTTCAGGAGGGTCCTAAACAGAAAGTAAAGTCCCATTTTTCAGGAGGGTCCTGAACAGAAAGTAAAATCCCATTTTTCAGGAGTGTCCTGAACAGAAAGTAAAGTCCCATTTTTCAGGAGGGTCCTGAACATAAAGTAAAATCCCATTTTTCAGGAGGGTCCTGAACATAAATAAATTCCCATTTTTCAGGAGGGTCCTGAACATAAAGTAAAATCCCATTTTTCAGGAGGGTCCTGAACAGAAAGTAAAGTATCATTTTTTAGGAGGGTCCTGAACATAAAGTAAAGTCCCATTTTTCAGGAGGGTCCTGAACATAAAGTAAAATCCCATTTTTCAGGAGGGTCCTGAACAGAAATTAAAATCCCATTTTTCAGGAGGGTCCTGAACAGAAAGTAAATTCCCATTTTTCAGGAGGGTCCTGAACAGAAAGTAAAATCCCATTTTTCAGGAGGTTCCTGAACAGAAAGTAAAATCCCATTTTTCAGGAGGGTCCTGAACATAAAGTAAAGTCCCATTTTTCAGGAGGGTCCTGAACATAAAGTAAAATCCCATTTTTCAGGAGGGTCCTGAACAGAAAGTAAAATCCCATTTTTCAGGAGGGTCCTGAACATAAAGTAAAATCCCATTTTTCAGGAGGGTCCTGAACAGAAAACAAATTCCAATTTTTCAGGAGGGTCCTGAACATAAAGTAAAATCCCATTTTTCAGGAGGGTCCTGAACAGAAAGTAAAATCCCATTTTTCAGGAGGGTCCTGAACATAAAGTTAAATCCCATTTTTCAGGAGGGTCCTGATCCCATTTTTCAGGAGGGTCCTGAACAGAAAATAACGTCCCATCTTTCAGGAGGGTCCTGAACAGAAAGTAAAGTCCCATTTTTCAGGAGGGTCCTAAACAGAAAGTAAAGTCCCATTTTTTAGGAGGGTCCTGAACAGAAAGTAAAATCCCATTTTTCAGGAGTGTCCTGAACAGAAAGTAAAGTCCCATTTTTCAGGAGGGTCCTGAACATAAAGTAAAATCCCATTTTTCAGGAGGGTCCTGAACATAAATAAAATCCCATTTTTCAGGAGGGTCCTGAACAGAAAGTAAATTCCCATTTTTCAGGAGGGTCCTGAACATAAAGTAAAATCCCATTTTTCAGGAGGGTCCTGAACAGAAAGTAAAATCCCATTTTTCAGGAGGGTCCTGAACATAAAGTAAAATCCCATTTTTCAGGAGGGTCCTGAACAAAAAGTAAATTCCCATTTTTCAGGAGGGTCCTGAACATAAAGTAAAATCCCATTTTTCAGGAGGGTCCTGAACAGAAAGTAAAATCTCATTTTTCAGGAGGGTCCTGAACAGAAAGTAAAGTCCCATTTTTCAGGAGGGTCCTGAACAGAAAGTAAAGTCCGATTTTTCAGGAGAGTCCTGAACATAAAGTATAATCCCATTTTTCAGGAGGGTCCTGAACAGAAAGTAAATTCCCATTTTTCAGGAGGGTCCTGAACATAAAGTAAAATCCCATTTTTCCGGAGGGTCATGTACAGAAAGTAAAGTCCCATTTTTCAGGAGGGTCCTGAACAGAAAGTAAAATCCCATTTTTCAGGAGGGTCCTGAACATAAAGTAAAATCCCATTTTTCAGGAGGGTCCTGAACAGAAAGTAAAGTCCCATTTTTCAGGAGGGTCCTGAACAGAAAGTAAAGTCCCATTTTTCAGGAGGGTCCTGAACATAATGTTAAATCCCATTTTTCAGGAGGGTCCTGAACATAAAGTAAAATCCCATTTTTCAGGAGGGTCCTGAACAGAAAGTTAAATCCCATTTTTCAGGAGGGTCCTGAACAGAAAGTAAAGTCCCATTTTTCAGGAGGGTCCTAAACAGAAAGTAAAGTCCCATTTTTCAGGAGGGTCCTGAACAGAAAGTAAAATCCCATTTTTCAGGAGAGTCCTGAACAGAAAGTAAAGTCCCATTTTTCAGGAGGGTCCTGAACATAAAGTAAAATCCCATTTGTCAGGAGGGTCCTGAACATAAATAAATTCCCATTTTTCAGGAGGGTCCTGAACATAAAGTAAAATCCCATTTTTCAGGAGGGTCCTGAACAGAAAGTAAAATCCCATTTTTCAGGAGGGTCCTGAACATAAAGTAAAATCCCATTTTTCAGGAGGGTCCTGAACAGAAAGTAAAATCCCATTTTTCAGGAGGGTCCTGAACAGAAAGTAAAGTCCCATTTTTCAGGAGGGTCCTGAACAGAAAGTAAAATCCCATTTTTCAGGACGGTCCTGAACAGAAAGTAAACTCCCATTTTTCAGGAGGGTCCTGAACAGAAAGTAAAGTATCATTTTTTAGGAGGGTCCTGAACATAAAGTAAAGTCCCATTTTTCAGGAGGGTCCTGAACATAAAGTAAAATCCCATTTTTCAGGAGGGTCCTGAACAGAAAGTAAAATCCCATTTTTCAGGAGGGTCCTGAACAGAATGTAAATTCCCATTTTTCAGGAGGGTCCTGAACAGAAAGTAAAATCCCATTTTTCAGGAGGTTCCTGAACAGAAAGTAAAATCCCATTTTTCAGGAGGGTCCTGAACATAAAGTAAAGTCCCATTTTTCAGGAGGGTCCTGAACATAAAGTAAAATCCCATTTTTCAGGAGGGTCCTGAACATAAAGTAAAATCCCATTTTTCAGGAGGGTCCTGAACAGAAAGTAAATTCCCATTTTTCAGGAGGGTCCTGAACAGAAAGTAAAATCCCATTTTTCAGGAGGGTCCTGAACAGAAAGTAAAATCCCATTTTTCAGGAGGGTCCTGAACATAAAGTAAAGTCCCATTTTTCAGGAGGGTCCTGAACATAAAGTAAAATCCCATTTTTCAGGAGGGTCCTGAACAGAAAGTTAAATCCCATTTTTCAGGAGGGTCCTGAACAGAAAGTAAAGTCCCATTTTTCAGGAGGGTCCTAAACAGAAAGTAAAGTCCCATTTTTCAGGAGGGTCCTGAACAGAAAGTAAAATCCCATTTTTCAGGAGAGTCCTGAACAGAAAGTAAAGTCCCATTTTTCAGGAGGGTCCTGAACATAAAGTAAAATCCCATTTTTCAGGAGGGTCCTGAACATAAATAAATTCCCATTTTTCAGGAGGGTCCTGAACATAAAGTAAAATCCCATTTTTCAGGAGGGTCCTGAACAGAAAGTAAAATCCCATTTTTCAGGAGGGTCCTGAACATAAAGTAAAATCCCATTTTTCAGGAGGGTCCTGAACAGAAAGTAAAATCCCATTTTTCAGGAGAGTCCTGAACAGAAAGTAAAGTCCCATTTTTCAGGAGGGTCCTGAACATAAAGTAAAATCCCATTTTTCAGGAGGGTCCTGAACATAAATAAATTCCCATTTTTCAGGAGGGTCCTGAACATAAAGTAAAATCCCATTTTTCAGGAGGGTCCTGAACAGAAAGTAAAGTATCATTTTTTAGGAGGGTCCTGAACATAAAGTAAAGTCCCATTTTTCAGGAGGGTCCTGAACATAAAGTAAAATCCCATTTTTCAGGAGGGTCCTGAACAGAAATTAAAATCCCATTTTTCAGGAGGGTCCTGAACAGAAAGTAAATTCCCATTTTTCAGGAGGGTCCTGAACAGAAAGTAAAATCCCATTTTTCAGGAGGTTCCTGAACAGAAAGTAAAATCCCATTTTTCAGGAGGGTCCTGAACATAAAGTAAAGTCCCATTTTTCAGGAGGGTCCTGAACATAAAGTAAAATCCCATTTTTCAGGAGGGTCCTGAACAGAAAGTAAAATCCCATTTTTCAGGAGGGTCCTGAACATAAAGTAAAATCCCATTTTTCAGGAGGGTCCTGAACAGAAAACAAATTCCAATTTTTCAGGAGGGTCCTGAACATAAAGTAAAATCCCATTTTTCAGGAGGGTCCTGAACAGAAAGTAAAATCCCATTTTTCAGGAGGGTCCTGAACATAAAGTAAAATCCCATTTTTCAGGAGGGTCCTGATCCCATTTTTCAGGAGGGTCCTGAACAGAAAATAACGTCCCATCTTTCAGGAGGGTCCTGAACAGAAAGTAAAGTCCCATTTTTCAGGAGGGTCCTAAACAGAAAGTAAAGTCCCATTTTTTAGGAGGGTCCTGAACAGAAAGTAAAATCCCATTTTTCAGGAGTGTCCTGAACAGAAAGTAAAGTCCCATTTTTCAGGAGGGTCCTGAACATAAAGTAAAATCCCATTTTTCAGGAGGGTCCTGAACATAAATAAAATCCCATTTTTCAGGAGGGTCCTGAACAGAAAGTAAATTCCCATTTTTCAGGAGGGTCCTGAACATAAAGTAAAATCCCATTTTTCAGGAGGGTCCTGAACAGAAAGTAAAATCCCATTTTCAGGAGGGTCCTGAACATAAAGTAAAATCCCATTTTTCAGGAGGGTCCTGAACAAAAAGTAAATTCCCATTTTTCAGGAGGGTCCTGAACATAAAGTAAAATCCCATTTTTCAGGAGGGTCCTGAACAGAAAGTAAAATCTCATTTTTCAGGAGGGTCCTGAACAGAAAGTAAAGTCCCATTTTTCAGGAGGGTCCTGAACAGAAAGTAAAGTCCGATTTTTCAGGAGAGTCCTGAACATAAAGTATAATCCCATTTTTCAGGAGGGTCCTGAACAGAAAGTAAATTCCCATTTTTCAGGAGGGTCCTGAACATAAAGTAAAATCCCATTTTTCCGGAGGGTCATGTACAGAAAGTAAAGTCCCATTTTTCAGGAGGGTCCTGAACAGAAAGTAAAATCCCATTTTTCAGGAGGGTCCTGAACAGAAAGTAAAGTCCCATTTTTCAGGAGGGTCCTGAACAGAAAGTAAAGTCCCATTTTTCAGGAGGGTCCTGAACATAATGTTAAATCCCATTTTTCAGGAGGGTCCTGAACATAAAGTAAAATCCCATTTTTCAGGAGGGTCCTGAACAGAAAGTTAAATCCCATTTTTCAGGAGGGTCCTGAACAGAAAGTAAAGTCCCATTTTTCAGGAGGGTCCTAAACAGAAAGTAAAGTCCCATTTTTCAGGAGGGTCCTGAACAGAAAGTAAAATCCCATTTTTCAGGAGAGTCCTGAACAGAAAGTAAAGTCCCATTTTTCAGGAGGGTCCTGAACATAAAGTAAAATCCCATTTTTCAGGAGGGTCCTGAACATAAATAAATTCCCATTTTTCAGGAGGGTCCTGAACATAAAGTAAAATCCCATTTTTCAGGAGGGTCCTGAACAGAAAGTAAAGTATCATTTTTTAGGAGGGTCCTGAACATAAAGTAAAGTCCCATTTTTCAGGAGGGTCCTGAACATAAAGTAAAATCCCATTTTTCAGGAGGGTCCTGAACAGAAATTAAAATCCCATTTTTCAGGAGGGTCCTGAACAGAAAGTAAATTCCCATTTTTCAGGAGGGTCCTGAACAGAAAGTAAAATCCCATTTTTCAGGAGGTTCCTGAACAGAAAGTAAAATCCCATTTTTCAGGAGGGTCCTGAACATAAAGTAAAGTCCCATTTTTCAGGAGGGTCCTGAACATAAAGTAAAATCCCATTTTTCAGGAGGGTCCTGAACAGAAAGTAAAATCCCATTTTTCAGGAGGGTCCTGAACATAAAGTAAAATCCCATTTTTCAGGAGGGTCCTGAACAGAAAACAAATTCCAATTTTTCAGGAGGGTCCTGAACATAAAGTAAAATCCCATTTTTCAGGAGGGTCCTGAACAGAAAGTAAAATCCCATTTTTCAGGAGGGTCCTGAACATAAAGTAAAATCCCATTTTTCAGGAGGGTCCTGATCCCATTTTTCAGGAGGGTCCTGAACAGAAAATAACGTCCCATCTTTCAGGAGGGTCCTGAACAGAAAGTAAAGTCCCATTTTTCAGGAGGGTCCTAAACAGAAAGTAAAGTCCCATTTTTTAGGAGGGTCCTGAACAGAAAGTAAAATCCCATTTTTCAGGAGTGTCCTGAACAGAAAGTAAAGTCCCATTTTTCAGGAGGGTCCTGAACATAAAGTAAAATCCCATTTTTCAGGAGGGTCCTGAACATAAATAAAATCCCATTTTTCAGGAGGGTCCTGAACAGAAAGTAAATTCCCATTTTTCAGGAGGGTCCTGAACATAAAGTAAAATCCCATTTTTCAGGAGGTTCCTGAACAGAAAGTAAAATCCCATTTTTCAGGAGGGTCCTGAACATAAAGTAAAATCCCATTTTTCAGGAGGGTCCTGAACAAAAAGTAAATTCCCATTTTTCAGGAGGGTCCTGAACATAAAGTAAAATCCCATTTTTCAGGAGGGTCCTGAACAGAAAGTAAAATCTCATTTTTCAGGAGGGTCCTGAACAGAAAGTAAAGTCCCATTTTTCAGGAGGGTCCTGAACAGAAAGTAAAGTCCGATTTTTCAGGAGAGTCCTGAACATAAAGTATAATCCCATTTTTCAGGAGGGTCCTGAACAGAAAGTAAATTCCCATTTTTCAGGAGGGTCCTGAACATAAAGTAAAATCCCATTTTTTCGGAGGGTCATGTACAGAAAGTAAAGTCCCATTTTTCAGGAGGGTCCTGAACAGAAAGTAAAATCCCATTTTTCAGGAGGGTCCTGAACATAAAGTAAAATCCCATTTTTCAGGAGGGTCCTGAACAGAAAGTAAAGTCCCATTTTTCAGGAGGGTCCTGAACAGAAAGTAAAGTCCCATTTTTCAGGAGGGTCCTGAACATAATGTTAAATCCCATTTTTCAGGAGGGTCCTGAACATAAAGTAAAATCCCATTTTTCAGGAGGGTCCTGAACAGAAAGTTAAATCCCATTTTTCAGGAGGGTCCTGAACAGAAAGTAAAGTCCCATTTTTCAGGAGGGTCCTAAACAGAAAGTAAAGTCCCATTTTTCAGGAGGGTCCTGAACAGAAAGTAAAATCCCATTTTTCAGGAGAGTCCTGAACAGAAAGTAAAGTCCCATTTTTCAGGAGGGTCCTGAACATAAAGTAAAATCCCATTTTTCAAGAGGGTCCTGAACATAAATAAATTCCCATTTTTCAGGAGGGTCCTGAACATAAAGTAAAATCCCATTTTTCAGGAGGGTCCTGAACAGAAAGTAAAATCCCATTTTTCAGGAGGGTCCTGAACATAAAGTAAAATCCCATTTTTCAGGAGGGTCCTGAACAGAAAGTAAAATCCCATTTTTCAGGAGGGTCCTGAACAGAAAGTAAAGTCCCATTTTTCAGGAGGGTCCTGAACAGAAAGTAAAATCCCATTTTTCAGGACGGTCCTGAACAGAAAGTAAACTCCCATTTTTCAGGAGGGTCCTGAACAGAAAGTAAAGTATCATTTTTTAGGAGGGTCCTGAACATAAAGTAAAGTCCCATTTTTCAGGAGGGTCCTGAACATAAAGTAAAATCCCATTTTTCAGGAGGGTCCTGAACAGAAAGTAAAATCCCATTTTTCAGGAGGGTCCTGAACAGAATGTAAATTCCCATTTTTCAGGAGGGTCCTGAACAGAAAGTAAAATCCCATTTTTCAGGAGGTTCCTGAACAGAAAGTAAAATCCCATTTTTCAGGAGGGTCCTGAACATAAAGTAAAGTCCCATTTTTCAGGAGGGTCCTGAACATAAAGTAAAATCCCATTTTTCAGGAGGGTCCTGAACATAAAGTAAAATCCCATTTTTCAGGAGGGTCCTGAACAGAAAGTAAATTCCCATTTTTCAGGAGGGTCCTGAACAGAAAGTAAAATCCCATTTTTCAGGAGGGTCCTGAACAGAAAGTAAAATCCCATTTTTCAGGAGGGTCCTGAACATAAAGTAAAGTCCCATTTTTCAGGAGGGTCCTGAACATAAAGTAAAATCCCATTTTTCAGGAGGGTCCTGAACAGAAAGTTAAATCCCATTTTTCAGGAGGGTCCTGAACAGAAAGTAAAGTCCCATTTTTCAGGAGGGTCCTAAACAGAAAGTAAAGTCCCATTTTTCAGGAGGGTCCTGAACAGAAAGTAAAATCCCATTTTTCAGGAGAGTCCTGAACAGAAAGTAAAGTCCCATTTTTCAGGAGGGTCCTGAACATAAAGTAAAATCCCATTTTTCAGGAGGGTCCTGAACATAAATAAATTCCCATTTTTCAGGAGGGTCCTGAACATAAAGTAAAATCCCATTTTTCAGGAGGGTCCTGAACAGAAAGTAAAATCCCATTTTTCAGGAGGGTCCTGAACATAAAGTAAAATCCCATTTTTCAGGAGGGTCCTGAACAGAAAGTAAAATCCCATTTTTCAGGAGGGTCCTGAACAGAAAGTAAAGTCCCATTTTTCAGGAGGGTCCTGAACAGAAAGTAAAATCCCATTTTTCAGGATGGTCCTGAACAGAAAGTAAACTCCCATTTTTCAGGAGGGTCCAGAACAGAAAGTAAAGTATCATTTTTTAGGAGGGTCCTGAACATAAAGTAAAGTCCCATTTTTCAGGAGGGTCCTGAACATAAAGTAAAGTCCCATTTTTCAGGAGGGTCCTGAACAGAAAGTAAAATCCTATTTTTCAGGAGGGTCCAGAACAGAAAGTAAAATCCCATTTTTCAGGAGGGTCCTGATCCCATTTTTCTGGAGGGTCCTGAACAGAAAGTAAAGTCCCATCTTTCAGGAGGGTCCTGAACAGAAAGTAAAGTCCCATTTTTCAGGAGGGTCCTAAACAGAAAGTAAAGTCCCATTTTTCAGGAGGGTCCTGAACAGAATGTAAAATCCCATTTTTCAGGAGGGTGCTGAACAGAAAGTAAAGTCCCATTTTTCAGGAGGGTCCTGAACATAAAGTAAAATCCCATTTTTCAGGAGGGTCCTGAACAGAAAGTAAAATCCCATTTTTCAGGAGGGTCCTTAACATAAAGTAAAGTCCCATTTTTCAGGAGGGTCCTGAACATAAAGTAAAATCCCATTTTTCAGGAGGGTCCTGAACAGAAAGTAAAATCCCATTTTTCAGGAGGGTCCTGAACAGAAAGTAAAATCCCATTTTTCAGGAGGGTCCTGAACAGAAAGAAAAATCCCATTTTTCAGGAGGGTCCTGAACAGAAAGTAAAGTCCCATTTTTCAGGAGGGTCCTGAACAGAAAGTAAAATCCCATTTTTCAGGAGGGTCCTGAACAGAAAGTAAACTCCCATTTTTCAGGAGGATCCTGAACAGAAAGTAAAGTATCATTTTTTAGGAGGGTGCTGAACATAAAGTAAAGTCCCATTTTTCAGGAGGGTCCTGAACATAAAGTAAAATCCCATTTTTCAGGAGGGTCCTGAACAGAAAGTAAAATCCCATTTTTCAGGAGGGTCCTGAACAGAAAGTAAATTCCCATTTTTCAGGAGGGTCCTGAACAGAAAGTAAAATCCCATTTTTCAGGAGGGTCCTGAACATAAAGTAAAATCCCATTTTTCAGGAGGGTCCTGAACATAAAGTAAAGTCCCATTTTTCAGGAGGGTCCTGAACATAAAGTAAAATCCCATTTTTCAGGAGGGTCCTGAACAGAAAGTAAAATCCCATTTTTCAGGAGGGTCCTGAACAGAAAGTAAAATCCCATTTTTCAGGAGGGTCCTGAATAGAAAGTAAAGTCCCATTTTTCAGGAGGGTCCTGAACAGAAAGTAAAGTCCCATTTTTCGGGAGGGTCCTGAACAGAAAGTAAAGTCCCATTTTTCGGGAGGGTCCTGAACAGAAAGTAAAATCCCATTTTTCAGGAGGGTCCTGAGCAGAAAGTAAAGTCCCATTTTTCAGGAGGGTCTTGAACAGAAAGTAAAATCCCATTTTTCAGGAGGGTCCTAAACATAAAGTAAAATCCCATTTTTCAGAAGGGTCCTGAACAGAAAGATAATTCCAATTTTTCAGGAGGGTCCTGAACATAAAGTAAAATCCCATTTTTCAGGAGGGTCCTGAACAGAAAGTAAAATCCCATTTTTCAGGAGGGTCCTGAACAGAAAGTAAAGTCCCATTTTTCAGGAGGGTCCTGAACAGAAAGTAAAATCCTATTTTTCAGGAGGGTCCTGAACAGAAAGTAAAATCCCATTTTTCAGAAGGGTCCTGATCCCATTTTTCAGGAGGGTCCTGAACAGAAAGTAAAGTCCCATCTTTCAGGAGGGTCCTGAACAGAAAGTAAAGTCCCATTTTTCAGGAGGGTCCTAAACAGAAAGTAAAGTCCCATTTTTCAGGAGGGTCCTGAACAGAATGTAAAATCCCATTTTTCAGGAGGGTGCTGAACAGAAAGTAAAGTCCCATTTTTCAGGAGGGTCCTGAACATAAAGTAAAATCCCATTTTTCAGGAGGGTCCTGAACAGAAAGTAAAATCCCATTTTTCAGGAGGGTCCTGAACATAAAGTAAAGTCCCATTTTTCAGGAGGGTCCTGAACATAAAGTAAAATCCCATTTTTCAGGAGGGTCCTGAACAGAAAGTAAAATCCCATTTTTCATGAGGGTCCTGAACAGAAAGTAAAATCCCATTTTTCAGGAGGGTCCTGAACAGAAAGAAAAATCCCATTTTTCAGGAGGGTCCTGAACAGAAAGTAAAGTCCCATTTTTCAGGAGGGTCCTGAACAGAAAGTAAAATCCCATTTTTCAGGAGGGTCCTGAACAGAAAGTAAACTCCCATTTTTCAGGAGGATCCTGAACAGAAAGTAAAGTATCATTTTTTAGGAGGGTGCTGAACATAAAGTAAAGTCCCATTTTTCAGGAGGGTCCTGAACATAAAGTAAAATCCCATTTTTCAGGAGGGTCCTGAACAGAAAGTAAAATCCCATTTTTCAGGAGGGTCCTGAACAGAAAGTAAATTCCCATTTTTCAGGAGGGTCCTGAACATAAAGTAAAATCCCATTTTTCAGGAGGGTCCTGAACATAAAGTAAAATCCCATTTTTCAGGAGGGTCCTGAACAGAAAGTAAAATCCCATTTTTCAGGAGGGTCCTGAACATAAAGTAAAATCCCATTTTTCAGGAGGGTCCTGAACATAAAGTAAAATCCCATTTTTCAGGAGGGTCCTGAACATAAAGTAAAGTCCCATTTTTCAGGAGGGTCCTGAACATAAAATAAAATACCATTTTTCAGGAGGGTCCTGAACAGAAAGTAAAATCCCATTTTTCAGGAGGGTCCTGAACAGAAAGTAAATTCCCATTTTTCAGGAGGGTCCTGAACAGAAAGTAAAATCCCATTTTTCAGGAGGGTCCTGAACAGAAAGTAAAGTCCCATTTTTCGGGAGGGTCCTGAACAGAAAGTAAAGTCCCATTTTGCGGGAGGGTCCTGAACAGAAAGTAAAGTCCCATTTTTCGGGAGGGTCCGGAACAGAAAGTAAAATCTCATTTTTCAAGAGGGTCCTGAGCAGAAAGTAAAGTCCCATTTTTAGGAGGGTCCTGAACAGAAAGTAAAATCCCATTTTTCAGGAGGGTCCTGAACATAAAGTAAAATCCCATTTTTCAGGAGGGTCCTGAACAGAAAGCAAATTCCAATTTTTCAGGAGGGTCCTGAACATAAAGTAAAATCCCATTTTTCAGGAGGGTCCTGAACAGAAAGTAAAATCCCATTTTTCAGGAGGGTCCTGAACATAAAGTAAAATCCCATTTTTCAGGAGGATCCTGAACAGAAAGTAAAATCCCATTTTTCAGGAGGGTCCTGAACAGAAAGTAAAGTCCCATTTTTCAGGAGGGTCCTGAACAGAAAGTAAAATCCCATTTTTCAGGAGGGTCCTGAACAGAAAGTAAAATCCCATTTTTCAGGAGGGTCCTGATCCCATTTTTCAGGAGGGTCCTGAACAGAAAATAACGTCCCATCTTTCAGGAGGGTCCTGAACAGAAAGTAAAGTCCCATTTTTCAGGAGGGTCCTAAACAGAAAGTAAAGTCCCATTTTTTAGGAGGGTCCTGAACAGAAAGTAAAATCCCATTTTTCAGGAGTGTCCTGAACACAAAGTAAAGTCCCATTTTTCAGGAGGGTCCTGAACATAAAGTAAAATCCCATTTTTCAGTAGGGTCCTGAACATAAATAAAATCCCATTTTTCAGGAGGGTCCTGAACAGAAAGTAAATTCCCATTTTTCAGGAGGGTCCTGAACATTAAGTAAAATCCCATTTTTCAGGAGGGTCCTGAACAGAAAGTAAAATCCCATTTTTCAGGAGGGTCCTGAACATAAAGTAAAATCCCATTTTTCAGGAGGGTCCTGAACAGAAAGTAAAATCCCATTTTTCAGGAGGGTCCTGAACAGAAAGTAAAGTCCCATTTTTCAGGAGGGTCCTGAACAGAAAGTAAAATCCTATTTTTCAGGAGGGTCCTGAACAGAAAGTAAAATCCCATTTTTCAGAAGGGTCCTGATCCCATTTTTCAGGAGGGTCCTGAACAGAAAGTAAAGTCCCATCTTTCAGGAGGGTCCTGAACAGAAAGTAAAGTCCCATTTTTCAGGAGGGTCCTAAACAGAAAGTAAAGTCCCATTTTTCAGGAGGGTCCTGAACAGAATGTAAAATCCCATTTTTCAGGAGGGTGCTGAACAGAAAGTAAAGTCCCATTTTTCAGGAGGGTCCTGAACATAAAGTAAAATCCCATTTTTCAGGAGGGTCCTGAACAGAAAGTAAAATCCCATTTTTCAGGAGGGTCCTGAACATAAAGTAAAGTCCCATTTTTCAGGAGGGTCCTGAACATAAAGTAAAGTCCCATTTTTCAGGAGGGTCCTGAACATAAAGTAAAATCCCATTTTTCAGGAGGGTCCTGAACAGAAAGTAAAATCCCATTTTTCAGGAGGGTCCTGAACAGAAAGTAAAATCCCATTTTTCAGGAGGGTCCTGAACAGAAAGTAAATTCCCATTTTTCAGGAGGGTCCTGAACAGAAAGTAAAATCCCATTTTTCAGGAGGGTCCTGAACAGAAAGTAAAGTCCCATTTTTCGGGAGGGTCCTGAACAGAAAGTAAAGTCCCATTTTTCGGGAGGGTCCTGAACAGAAAGTAAAGTCCCATTTTTCGGGAGGGTCCGGAACAGAAAGTAAAATCTCATTTTTCAAGAGGGTCCTGAGCAGAAAGTAAAGTCCCATTTTTAGGAGGGTCCTGAACAGAAAGTAAAATCCCATTTTTCAGGAGGGTCCTGAACATAAAGTAAAATCCCATTTTTCAGGAGGGTCCTGAACAGAAAGCAAATTCCAATTTTTCAGGAGGGTCCTGAACATAAAGTAAAATCCCATTTTTCAGGAGGGTCCTGAACAGAAAGTAAAATCCCATTTTTCAGGAGGGTCCTGAACATAAAGTAAAATCCCATTTTTCAGGAGGATCCTGAACAGAAAGTAAAATCCCATTTTTCAGGAGGGTCCTGAACAGAAAGTAAAGTCCCATTTTTCAGGAGGGTCCTGAACAGAAAGTAAAATCCCATTTTTCAGGAGGGTCCTGAACAGAAAGTAAAATCCCATTTTTCAGGAGGGTCCTGATCCCATTTTTCAGGAGGGTCCTGAACAGAAAATAACGTCCCATCTTTCAGGAGGGTCCTGAACAGAAAGTAAAGTCCCATTTTTCAGGAGGGTCCTAAACAGAAAGTAAAGTCCCATTTTTTAGGAGGGTCCTGAACAGAAAGTAAAATCCCATTTTTCAGGAGTGTCCTGAACACAAAGTAAAGTCCCATTTTTCAGGAGGGTCCTGAACATAAAGTAAAATCCCATTTTTCAGTAGGGGCCTGAACATAAATAAAATCCCATTTTTCAGGAGGGTCCTGAACAGAAAGTAAATTCCCATTTTTCAGGAGGGTCCTGAACATAAAGTAAAATCCCATTTTTCAGGAGTGTCCTGAACAGAAAGTAAAATCCCATTTTTCAGGAGGGTCCTGAACATAAAGTAAAATCCCATTTTTCAGGAGGGTCCTGAACAAAAAGTAAATTCCCATTTTTCAGGAGGGTCCTGAACATAAAGTAAAATCCCATTTTTCAGGAGGGTCCTGAACAGAAAGTAAAATCTCATTTTTCAGGAGGGTCCTGAACAGAAAGTAAAGTCCCATTTTTCAGGAGGGTCCTGAACAGAAAGTAAAGTCCGATTTTTCAGGAGAGTCCTGAACATAAAGTATAATCCCATTTTTCAGGAGGGTCCTGAACAGAAAGTAAATTCCCATTTTTCAGGAGGGTCCTGAACATAAAGTAAAATCCCATTTTTCCGGAGGGTCATGTACAGAAAGTAAAGTCCCATTTTTCAGGAGGGTCCTGAACAGAAAGTAAAATCCCATTTTTCAGGAGGGTCCTGAACAGAAAGTAAAGTCCCATTTTTCAGGAGGGTCCTGAACAGAAAGTAAAGTCCCATTTTTCAGGAGGGTCCTGAACATAATGTTAAATCCCATTTTTCAGGAGGGTCCTGAACATAAAGTAAAATCCCATTTTTCAGGAGGGTCCTGAACAGAAAGTTAAATCCCATTTTTCAGGAGGGTCCTGAACAGAAAGTAAAGTCCCATTTTTCAGGAGGGTCCTAAACAGAAAGTAAAGTCCCATTTTTCAGGAGGGTCCTGAACAGAAAGTAAAATCCCATTTTTCAGGAGAGTCCTGAACAGAAAGTAAAGTCCCATTTTTCAGGAGGGTCCTGAACATAAAGTAAAATCCCATTTTTCAGGAGGGTCCTGAACATAAATAAATTCCCATTTTTCAGGAGGGTCCTGAACATAAAGTAAAATCCCATTTTTCAGGAGGGTCCTGAACAGAAAGTAAAGTATCATTTTTTAGGAGGGTCCTGAACATAAAGTAAAGTCCCATTTTTCAGGAGGGTCCTGAACATAAAGTAAAATCCCATTTTTCAGGAGGGTCCTGAACAGAAATTAAAATCCCATTTTTCAGGAGGGTCCTGAACAGAAAGTAAATTCCCATTTTTCAGGAGGGTCCTGAACAGAAAGTAAAATCCCATTTTTCAGGAGGTTCCTGAACAGAAAGTAAAATCCCATTTTTCAGGAGGGTCCTGAACATAAAGTAAAGTCCCATTTTTCAGGAGGGTCCTGAACATAAAGTAAAATCCCATTTTTCAGGAGGGTCCTGAACAGAAAGTAAAATCCCATTTTTCAGGAGGGTCCTGAACATAAAGTAAAATCCCATTTTTCAGGAGGGTCTTGAACAGAAAACAAATTCCAATTTTTCAGGAGGGTCCTGAACATAAAGTAAAATCCCATTTTTCAGGAGGGTCCTGAACAGAAAGTAAAATCCCATTTTTCAGGAGGGTCCTGAACATAAAGTAAAATCCCATTTTTCAGGAGGGTCCTGATCCCATTTTTCAGGAGGGTCCTGAACAGAAAATAACGTCCCATCTTTCAGGAGGGTCCTGAACAGAAAGTAAAGTCCCATTTTTCAGGAGGGTCCTAAACAGAAAGTAAAGTCCCATTTTTTAGGAGGGTCCTGAACAGAAAGTAAAATCCCATTTTTCAGGAGTGTCCTGAACAGAAAGTAAAGTCCCATTTTTCAGGAGGGTCCTGAACATAAAGTAAAATCCCATTTTTCAGGAGGGTCCTGAACATAAATAAAATCCCATTTTTCAGGAGGGTCCTGAACAGAAAGTAAATTCCCATTTTTCAGGAGGGTCCTGAACATAAAGTAAAATCCCATTTTTCAGGAGGGTCCTGAACAGAAAGTAAAATCCCATTTTTCAGGAGGGTCCTGAACATAAAGTAAAATCCCATTTTTCAGGAGGGTCCTGAACAAAAAGTAAATTCCCATTTTTCAGGAGGGTCCTGAACATAAAGTAAAATCCCATTTTTCAGGAGGGTCCTGAACAGAAAGTAAAATCTCATTTTTCAGGAGGGTCCTGAACAGAAAGTAAAGTCCCATTTTTCAGGAGGGTCCTGAACAGAAAGTAAAGTCCGATTTTTCAGGAGAGTCCTGAACATAAAGTATAATCCCATTTTTCAGGAGGGTCCTGAACAGAAAGTAAATTCCCATTTTTCAGGAGGGTCCTGAACATAAAGTAAAATCCCATTTTTCCGGAGGGTCATGTACAGAAAGTAAAGTCCCATTTTTCAGGAGGGTCCTGAACAGAAAGTAAAATCCCATTTTTCAGGAGGGTCCTGAACATAAAGTAAAATCCCATTTTTCAGGAGGGTCCTGAACAGAAAGTAAAGTCCCATTTTTCAGGAGGGTCCTGAACAGAAAGTAAAGTCCCATTTTTCAGGAGGGTCCTGAACATAATGTTAAATCCCATTTTTCAGGAGGGTCCTGAACATAAAGTAAAATCCCATTTTTCAGGAGGGTCCTGAACAGAAAGTTAAATCCCATTTTTCAGGAGGGTCCTGAACAGAAAGTAAAGTCCCATTTTTCAGGAGGGTCCTAAACAGAAAGTAAAGTCCCATTTTTCAGGAGGGTCCTGAACAGAAAGTAAAATCCCATTTTTCAGGAGAGTCCTGAACAGAAAGTAAAGTCCCATTTTTCAGGAGGGTCCTGAACATAAAGTAAAATCCCATTTTTCAGGAGGGTCCTGAACATAAATAAATTCCCATTTTTCAGGAGGGTCCTGAACATAAAGTAAAATCCCATTTTTCAGGAGGGTCCTGAACAGAAAGTAAAATCCCATTTTTCAGGAGGGTCCTGAACATAAAGTAAAATCCCATTTTTCAGGAGGGTCCTGAACAGAAAGTAAAATCCCATTTTTCAGGAGGGTCCTGAACAGAAAGTAAAGTCCCATTTTTCAGGAGGGTCCTACACAGAAAGTAAAATCCCATTTTTCAGGACGGTCCTGAACAGAAAGTAAACTCCCATTTTTCAGGAGGGTCCTGAACAGAAAGTAAAGTATCATTTTTTAGGAGGGTCCTGAACATAAAGTAAAGTCCCATTTTTCAGGAGGGTCCTGAACATAAAGTAAAATCCCATTTTTCAGGAGGGTCCTGAACAGAAAGTAAAATCCCATTTTTCAGGAGGGTCCTGAACAGAATGTAAATTCCCATTTTTCAGGAGGGTCCTGAACAGAAAGTAAAATCCCATTTTTCAGGAGGTTCCTGAACAGAAAGTAAAATCCCATTTTTCAGGAGGGTCCTGAACATAAAGTAAAGTCCCATTTTTCAGGAGGGTCCTGAACATAAAGTAAATTCCCATTTTTCAGGAGGGTCCTGAACAGAAAGTAAAATCCCATTTTTCAGGAGGGTCCTGAACAGAAAGTAAAATCCCATTTTTCAGGAGGGTCCTGAACATAAAGTAAAGTCCCATTTTTCAGGAGGGTCCTGAACATAAAGTAAAATCCCATTTTTCAGGAGGGTCCTGAACAGAAAGTTAAATCCCATTTTTCAGGAGGGTCCTGAACAGAAAGTAAAGTCCCATTTTTCAGGAGGGTCCTAAACAGAAAGTAAAGTCCCATTTTTCAGGAGGGTCCTGAACAGAAAGTAAAATCCCATTTTTCAGGAGAGTCCTGAACAGAAAGTAAAGTCCCATTTTTCAGGAGGGTCCTGAACATAAAGTAAAATCCCATTTTTCAGGAGGGTCCTGAACATAAATAAATTCCCATTTTTCAGGAGG
Source organism: Capsicum pubescens (assembly GCA_030864215.1). NCBI lineage: Eukaryota > Viridiplantae > Streptophyta > Magnoliopsida > Solanales > Solanaceae > Capsicum > Capsicum pubescens. The sequence continues at coordinate 416,087,034 of CM061548.1, forward strand.
GTCCTGAACATAAAGTAAAATCCCATTTTTCAGGAGGGTCCTGAACAGAAAGTAAAATCCCATTTTTCAGGAGGGTCCTGAACATAAAGTAAAATCCCATTTTTCAGGAGGGTCCTGAACAGAAAGTAAAATCCCATTTTTCAGGAGGGTCCTGAACAGAAAGTAAAGTCCCATTTTTCAGGAGGGTCCTGAACAGAAAGTAAAATCCCATTTTTCAGGATGGTCCTGAACAGAAAGTAAACTCCCATTTTTCAGGAGGGTCCTGAACAGAAAGTAAAGTATCATTTTTTAGGAGGGTCCTGAACATAAAGTAAAGTCCCATTTTTCAGGAGGGTCCTGAACATAAAGTAAAATCCCATTTTTCAGGAGGGTCCTGAACAGAAAGTAAAATCCCATTTTTCAGGAGGGTCCTGAACAGAATGTAAATTCCCATTTTTCAGGAGGGTCCTGAACAGAAAGTAAAATCCCATTTTTCAGGAGGTTCCTGAACAGAAAGTAAAATCCCATTTTTCAGGAGGGTCCTGAACATAAAGTAAAGTCCCATTTTTCAGGAGGGTCCTGAACATAAAGTAAAATCCCATTTTTCAGGAGGGTCCTGAACATAAAGTAAAATCCCATTTTTCAGGAGGGTCCTGAACAGAAAGTAAATTCCCATTTTTCAGGAGGGTCCTGAACAGAAAGTAAAATCCCATTTTTCAGGAGGGTCCTGAACAGAAAGTAAAATCCCATTTTTCAGGAGGGTCCTGAACATAAAGTAAAGTCCCATTTTTCAGGAGGGTCCTGAACATAAAGTAAAATCCCATTTTTCAGGAGGGTCCTGAACAGAAAGTTAAATCCCATTTTTCAGGAGGGTCCTGAACAGAAAGTAAAGTCCCATTTTTCAGGAGGGTCCTAAACAGAAAGTAAAGTCCCATTTTTCAGGAGGGTCCTGAACAGAAAGTAAAATCCCATTTTTCAGGAGAGTCCTGAACAGAAAGTAAAGTCCCATTTTTCAGGAGGGTCCTGAACATAAAGTAAAATCCCATTTTTCAGGAGGGTCCTGAACATAAATAAACTCCCATTTTTCAGGAGGGTCCTGAACATAAAGTAAAATCCCATTTTTCAGGAGGGTCCTGAACAGAAAGTAAAATCCCATTTTTCAGGAGGGTCCTGAACATAAAGTAAAATCCCATTTTTCAGGAGGGTCCTGAACAGAAAGTAAAATCCCATTTTTCAGGAGGGTCCTGAACAGAAAGTAAAGTCCCATTTTTCAGGAGGGTCCTGAACAGAAAGTAAAATCCCATTTTTCAGGATGGTCCTGAACAGAAAGTAAACTCCCATTTTTCAGGAGGGTCCTGAACAGAAAGTAAAGTATCATTTTTTAGGAGGGTCCTGAACATAAAGTAAAGTCCCATTTTTCAGGAGGGTCCTGAACATAAAGTAAAATCCCATTTTTCAGGAGGGTCCTGAACAGAAAGTAAAATCCCATTTTTCAGGAGGGTCCTGAACAGAATGTAAATTCCCATTTTTCAGGAGGGTCCTGAACAGAAAGTAAAATCCCATTTTTCAGGAGGTTCCTGAACAGAAAGTAAAATCCCATTTTTCAGGAGGGTCCTGAACATAAAGTAAAGTCCCATTTTTCAGGAGGGTCCTGAACATAAAGTAAAATCCCATTTTTCAGGAGGGTCCTGAACATAAAGTAAAATCCCATTTTTCAGGAGGGTCCTGAACAGAAAGTAAAGTCCCATTTTTCAGGAGGGTCCTGAACAGAAAGTAAAATCCCATTTTTCAGGAGGGTCCTGAACAGAAAGTAAAATCCCATTTTTCAGGAGGGTCCTGAACATAAAGTAAAGTCCCATTTTTCAGGAGGGTCCTGAACATAAAGTAAAATCCCATTTTTCAGGAGGGTCCTGAACAGAAAGTAAAATCCCATTTTTCAGGAGGGTCCTGAACATAAAGTAAAATCCCATTTTTCAGGAGGGTCCTGAACAGAAAGTAAAATCTCATTTTTCAGGAGGGTCCTGAACAGAAAGTAAAGTCCCATTTTTCAGGAGGGTCCTGAACAGAAAGTAAAGTCCGATTTTTCAGGAGAGTCCTGAACATAAAGTATAATCCCATTTTTCAGGAGGGTCCTGAACAGAAAGTAAATTCCCATTTTTCAGGAGGGTCCTGAACATAAAGTAAAATCCCATTTTTCCGGAGGGTCATGTACAGAAAGTAAAGTCCCATTTTTCAGGAGGGTCCTGAACAGAAAGTAAAATCCCATTTTTCAGGAGGGTCCTGAACATAAAGTAAAATCCCATTTTTCAGGAGGGTCCTGAACAGAAAGTAAAGTCCCATTTTTCAGGAGGGTCCTGATCAGAAAGTAAAGTCCCATTTTTCAGGAGGGTCCTGAACATAATGTTAAATCCCATTTTTCAGGAGGGTCCTGAACATAAAGTAAAATCCCATTTTTCAGGAGGGTCCTGAACAGAAATTTAAATCCCATTTTTCAGGAGGGTCCTGAACAGAAAGTAAAGTCCCATTTTTCAGGAGGGTCCTAAACAGAAAGTAAAGTCCCATTTTTCAGGAGGGTCCTGAACAGAAAGTAAAATCCCATTTTTCAGGAGGGTCCTGAACAGAAAGTAAAATCCCATTTTTCAGGAGGGTCCTGAACAGAAAGTAAAATCCCATTTTTCAGGAGGGTCCTGAACAGAAAGTAAAATCCCATTTTTCAGGAGGGTCCTGAACAGAAAGTAAACTCCCATTTTTCAGGAGGGTCCTGAACAGAAAGTAAAGTATCATTTTTTAGGAGGGTCCTGAACATAAAGTAAAGTCCCATTTTTCAGGAGGGTCCTGAACATAAAGTAAAATCCCATTTTTCAGGAGGGTCCTGAACAGAAAGTAAAATCCCATTTTTCAGGAGGGTCCTGAACAGAAAGTAAATTCCCATTTTTCAGGAGGGTCCGGAACAGTAAGTAAAATCCCATTTTTCAGGAGGTTCCTGAACAGAAAGTTAAATCCCATTTTTCAGGAGGGTCCTGAACATAAAGTAAAGTCCCATTTTTCAGGAGGGTCCTGAACATAAAGTAAAATCCCATTTTTCAGGAGGGTCCTGAACAGAAAGTAAAATCCCATTTTTCAGGAGGGTCCTGAACAGAAAGTAAATTCCCATTTTTCAGGAGGGTCCTGAACAGAAAGTAAAATCCCATTTTTCAGGAGGGTCCTGAACATAAAGTAAAATCCCATTTTTCAGGAGGGTCCTGAACATAAAGTAAAGTCCCATTTTTCAGGAGGGTCCTGAACATAAAGTAAAATCCCATTTTTCAGGAGGGTCCTGAACAGAAAGTAAAATCCCATTTTTCAGGAGTGTCCTGAACAGAAAGTAAAATCCCATTTTTCAGGAGGGTCCTGAACAGAAAGTAAATTCCCATTTTTCAGGAGGGTCCTGAACAGAAAGTAAAATCCCATTTTTCGGGAGGGTCCTGAACAGAAAGTAAAGTCCCATTTTTCGGGAGGGTCCTGAACAGAAAGTAAAGTCCCATTTTTCGGGAGGGTCCTGAACAGAAAGTAAAGTCCCATTTTTCGGGAGGGTCCGGAACAGAAAGTAAAATCTCATTTTTCAGGAGGGTCCTGAGCAGAAAGTAAAGTCCCATTTTTAGGAGTGTCCTGAACAGAAAGTAAAATCCCATTTTTCAGGAGGGTCCTGAACATAAAGTAAAATCCCATTTTTCAGGAGGGTCCTGAACAGAAAGCAAATTCCAATTTTTCAGGAGGGTCCTGAACAGAAAGTAAAATCCCATTTTTCAGGAGGGTCCTGAACAGAAAGTAAAATCCCATTTTTCAAGAGGGTCCTGAACATAAAGTAAAATCCCATTTTTCAGGAGGATCCCGAACAGAAAGTAAAATCCCATTTTTCAGGAGGGTCCTGAACAGAAAGTAAAGTCCCATTTTTCAGGAGGGTCCTGAACAGAAAGTAAAATCCCATTTTTCAGGAGGGTCCTGAACAGAAAGTAAAATCCCATTTTTCAGGAGGGTCCTGATCCCATTTTTCAGGAGGGTCCTGAACAGAAAATAACGTCCCATCTTTCAGGAGGGTCCTGAACAGAAAGTAAAGTCCCATTTTTCAGGAGGGTCCTAAACAGAAAGTAAAGTCCCATTTTTTAGGAGGGTCCTGAACAGAAAGTAAAATCCTATTTTTCATAAGTGTCCTGAACAGAAAGTAAAGTCCCATTTTTCAGGAGGGTCCTGAACATAAAGTAAAATCCCATTTTTCAGGAGGGTCCTGAACATAAATAAAATCCCATTTTTCAGGAGGGTCCTAAACAGAAAGTAAAGTCCCATTTTTCAGGAGGGTCCTGAACAGAAAGTAAAATCCCATTTTTCAGGAGGGTCCTGAACAGAAAGTGAAATCCCATTTTTCAGGAGGGTCCTGAACAGAAAGTAAAATCCCATTTTTCAGGAGGGTCCTGAACAGAAAGTAAAATCCCATTTTTCAGGAGGGTCCTGAACAGAAAGTAAACTCCCATTTTTCAGGAGGGTCCTGAACAGAAAGTAAAGTATCATTTTTTAGGAGGGTCCTGAACATAAAGTAAAGTCCCATTTTTCAGGAGGGTCCTGAACATAAAGTAAAATCCCATTTTTCAGGAGGGTCCTGAACAGAAAGTAAAATCCCATTTTTCAGGAGGGTCCTGAACAGAAAGTAAATTCCCATTTTTCAGGAGGGTCCTGAACAGAAAGTAAAATCCCATTTTTCAGGAGGTTCCTGAACAGAAAGTTAAATCCCATTTTTCAGGAGGGTCCTGAACATAAAGTAAAGTCCCATTTTTCAGGAGGGTCCTGAACATAAAGTAAAATCCCATTTTTCAGGAGGGTCCTGAACAGAAAGTAAAATCCCATTTTTCAGGAGGGTCCTGAACAGAAAGTAAATTCCCATTTTTCAGGAGGGTCCTGAACAGAAAGTAAAATCCCATTTTTCAGGAGGGTCCTGAACATAAAGTAAAATCCCATTTTTCAGGAGGGTCCTGAACATAAAGTAAAGTCCCATTTTTCAGGAGGGTCCTGAACATAAAGTAAAATCCCATTTTTCAGGAGGGTCCTGAACAGAAAGTAAAATCCCATTTTTCAGGAGGGTCCTGAACAGAAAGTAAAATCCCATTTTTCAGGAGGGTCCTGAACAGAAAGTAAATTCCCATTTTTCAGGAGGGTCCTGAACAGAAAGTAAAATCCCATTTTTCGGGAGGGTCCTGAACAGAAAGTAAAGTCCCATTTTTCGGGAGGGTCCTGAACAGAAAGTAAAGTCCCATTTTTCGGGAGGGTCCTGAACAGAAAGTAAAGTCCCATTTTTCGGGAGGGTCCGGAACAGAAAGTAAAATCTCATTTTTCAGGAGGGTCCTGAGCAGAAAGTAAAGTCCCATTTTTAGGAGTGTCCTGAACAGAAAGTAAAATCCCATTTTTCAGGAGGGTCCTGAACATAAAGTAAAATCCCATTTTTCAGGAGGGTCCTGAACAGAAAGCAAATTCCAATTTTTCAGGAGGGTCCTGAACAGAAAGTAAAATCCCATTTTTCAGGAGGGTCCTGAACAGAAAGTAAAATCCCATTTTTCAAGAGGGTCCTGAACATAAAGTAAAATCCCATTTTTCAGGAGGATCCCGAACAGAAAGTAAAATCCCATTTTTCAGGAGGGTCCTGAACAGAAAGTAAAGTCCCATTTTTCAGGAGGGTCCTGAACAGAAAGTAAAATCCCATTTTTCAGGAGGGTCCTGAACAGAAAGTAAAATCCCATTTTTCAGGAGGGTCCTGATCCCATTTTTCAGGAGGGTCCTGAACAGAAAATAACGTCCCATCTTTCAGGAGGGTCCTGAACAGAAAGTAAAGTCCCATTTTTCAGGAGGGTCCTAAACAGAAAGTAAAGTCCCATTTTTTAGGAGGGTCCTGAACAGAAAGTAAAATCCTATTTTTCATAAGTGTCCTGAACAGAAAGTAAAGTCCCATTTTTCAGGAGGGTCCTGAACATAAAGTAAAATCCCATTTTTCAGGAGGGTCCTGAACATAAATAAAATCCCATTTTTCAGGAGGGTCCTGAACAGAAAGTAAATTCCCATTTTTCAGGAGGGTCCTGAACATAAAGTAAAATCCCATTTTTCAGGAGGGTCCTGAACAGAAAGTAAAATCCCATTTTTCAGGAGGGTCCTGAACATAAAGTAAAATCCCATTTTTCAGGAGGGTCCTGAACAGAAAGTAAAATCTCATTTTTCAGGAGGGTCCTGAACAGAAAGTAAAGTCCCATTTTTCAGGAGGAGCCTGAACAGAAAGTAAAGTCCGATTTTTCAGGAGAGTCCTGAACATAAAGTATAATCCCATTTTTCAGGAGGGTCCTGAACAGAAAGTAAATTCCCATTTTTCAGGAGGGTCCTGAACATAAAGTAAAATCCCATTTTTCCGGAGGGTCATGAACAGAAAGTAAAGTCCCATTTTTCAGGAGGGTCCTGAACAGAAAGTAAAATCCCATTTTTCAGGAGGGTCCTGAACATAAAGTAAAATCCCATTTTTCAGGAGGGTCCTGAACAGAAAGTAAAGTCCCATTTTTCAGGAGGGTCCTGAACAGAAAGTAAACTCCCATTTTTCAGGAGGGTCCTGAACATAATGTTAAATCCCATTTTTCAGGAGGGTCCTGAACATAAAGTAAAATCCCATTTTTCAGGAGGGTCCTGAACAGAAAGTTAAATCCCATTTTTCAGGAGGGTCCTGAACAGAAAGTAAAGTCCCATTTTTCAGGAGGGTCCTAAACAGAAAGTAAAGTCCCATTTTTCAGGAGGGTCCTGAACATAAAGTAAAATCCCATTTTTCAGGAGGGTCCTGAACAGAAAGTAAATTCCCATTTTTCAGGAGGGTCCTGAACAGAAAGTAAAATCCCATTTTTCAGGAGGGTCCTGAACAGAAAGTAAAATCCCATTTTTCAGGAGGGTCCTGAACATAAAGTAAAGTCCCATTTTTCAGGAGGGTCCTGAACATAAAGTAAAATCCCATTTTTCAGGAGGGTCCTGAACAGAAAGTAAAATCCCATTTTTCAGGATGGTCCTGAACATAAAGTAAAATCCCATTTTTCAGGAGGGTCCTGAACAGAAAGTAAAATCTCATTTTTCAGGAGGGTCCTGAACAGAAAGTAAAGTCCCATTTTTCAGGAGGGTCCTGAACAGAAAGTAAAGTCCGATTTTTCAGGAGAGTCCTGAACATAAAGTATAATCCCATTTTTCAGGAGGGTCCTGAACAGAAAGTAAATTCCCATTTTTCAGGAGGGTCCTGAACATAAAGTAAAATCCCATTTTTCCGGAGGGTCATGTACAGAAAGTAAAGTCCCATTTTTCAGGAGGGTCCTGAACAGAAAGTAAAATCCCATTTTTCAGGAGGGTCCTGAACATAAAGTAAAATCCCATTTTTCAGGAGGGTCCTGAACAGAAAGTAAAGTCCCATTTTTCAGGAGGGTCCTGAACAGAAAGTAAAGTCCCATTTTTCAGGAGGGTCCTGAACATAATGTTAAATCCCATTTTTCAGGAGGGTCCTGAACATAAAGTAAAATCCCATTTTTCATGAGGGTCCTGAACAGAAATTTAAATCCCATTTTTCAGGAGGGTCCTGAACAGAAAGTAAAGTCCCATTTTTCAGGAGGGTCCTAAACAGAAAGTAAAGTCCCATTTTTCAGGAGGGTCCTGAACAGAAAGTAAAATCCCATTTTTCAGGAGGGTCCTGAACAGAAAGTAAAATCCCATTTTTCAGGAGGGTCCTGAACAGAAAGTAAAATCCCATTTTTCAGGAGGGTCCTGAACAGAAAGTAAAATCTCATTTTTCAGGAGGGTCCTGAACAGAAAGTAAACTCCCATTTTTCAGGAGGGTCCTGAACAGAAAGTAAAGTATCATTTTTTAGGAGGGTCCTGAACATAAAGTAAAGTTCCATTTTTCAGGAGGGTCCTGAACATAAAGTAAAATCCCATTTTTCAGGAGGGTCCTGAACAGAAAGTAAAATCCCATTTTTCAGGAGGGTCCTGAACAGAAAGTAAATTCCCATTTTTCAGGAGGGTCCTGAACAGAAAGTAAAATCCCATTTTTCAGGAGGTTCCTGAACAGAAAGTAAAATCCCATTTTTCAGGAGGGTCCTGAACATAAAGTAAAGTCCCATTTTTCAGGAGGGTCCTGAACATAAAGTAAAATCCCATTTTTCAGGAGGGTCCTGAACAGAAAGTAAAATCCCATTTTTCAGGAGGGTCCTGAACAGAAAGTAAATTCCCATTTTTCAGGAGGGTCCTGAACAGAAAGTAAAATCCCATTTTTCAGGAGGGTCCTGAACATAAAGTAAAATCCCATTTTTCAGGAGGGTCCTGAACATAAAGTAAAGTCCCATTTTTCAGGAGGGTCCTGAACATAAAGTAAAATCCCATTTTTCAGGAGGGTCCTAAACAGAAAGTAAAATCCCATTTTTCAGGAGGGTCCTGAACAGAAAGTAAAATCCCATTTTTCAGGAGGGTCCTGAACAGAAAGTAAATTCCCATTTTTCAGGAGGGTCCTGAACAGAAAGTAAAATCCCATTTTTCGGGAGGGTCCTGAACAGAAAGTAAAGTCCCATTTTTCGGGAGGGTCCTGAACAGAAAGTAAAGTCCCATTTTTCGGGAGGGTCCTGAACAGAAAGTAAAGTCCCATTTTTTGGGAGGGTCCGGAACAGAAAGTAAAATCTCATTTTTCAGGAGGGTCCTGAGCAGAAAGTAAAGTCCCATTTTTAGGAGTGTCCTGAACAGAAAGTAAAATCCCATTTTTCAGGAGGGTCCTGAACAGAAAGCAAATTCCAATTTTTCAGGAGGGTCCTGAACAGAAAGTAAAATCCCATTTTTCAGGAGGGTCCTGAACAGAAAGTAAAATCCCATTTTTCAAGAGGGTCCTGAACATAAAGTAAAATCCCATTTTTCAGGAGGATCCCGAACAGAAAGTAAAATCCCATTTTTCAGGAGGGTCCTGAACAGAAAGTAAAGTCCCATTTTTCAGGAGGGTCCTGAACAGAAAGTAAAATCCCATTTTTCAGGAGGGTCCTGAACAGAAAGTAAAATCCCATTTTTCAGGAGGGTCCTGATCCCATTTTTCAGGAGGGTCCTGAACAGAAAATAACGTCCCATCTTTCAGGAGGGTCCTGAACAGAAAGTAAAGTCCCATTTTTCAGGAGGGTCCTAAACAGAAAGTAAAGTCCCATTTTTTAGGAGGGTCCTGAACAGAAAGTAAAATCCTATTTTTCATAAGTGTCCTGAACAGAAAGTAAAGTCCCATTTTTCAGGAGGGTCCTGAACATAAAGTAAAATCCCATTTTTCAGGAGGGTCCTGAACATAAATAAAATCCCATTTTTCAGGAGGGTCCTGAACAGAAAGTAAATTCCCATTTTTCAGGAGGGTCCTGAACATAAAGTAAAATCCCATTTTTCAGGAGGGTCCTGAACAGAAAGTAAAATCCCATTTTTCAGGAGGGTCCTGAACATAAAGTAAAATCCCATTTTTCAGGAGGGTCCTGAACATAAAGTAAAATCCCATTTTTCAGGAGGGTCCTGAACAGAAAGTAAAATCTCATTTTTCAGGAGGGTCCTGAACAGAAAGTAAAGTCCCATTTTTCAGGAGGGTCCTGAACAGAAAGTAAAGTCCGATTTTTCAGGAGAGTCCTGAACATAAAGTATAATCCCATTTTTCAGGAGGGTCCTGAACAGAAAGTAAATTCCCATTTTTCAGGAGGGTCCTGAACATAAAGTAAAATCCCATTTTTCCGGAGGGTCATGAACAGAAAGTAAAGTCCCATTTTTCAGGAGGGTCCTGAACAGAAAGTAAAATCCCATTTTTCAGGAGGGTCCTGAACATAAAGTAAAATCCCATTTTTCAGGAGGGTCCTGAACAGAAAGTAAAGTCCCATTTTTCAGGAGGGTCCTGAACAGAAAGTAAAGTCCCATTTTTCAGGAGGGTCCTGAACATAATGTTAAATCCCATTTTTCAGGAGGGTCCTGAACATAAAGTAAAATCCCATTTTTCAGGAGGGTCCTGAACAGAAAGTTAAATCCCATTTTTCAGGAGGGTCCTGAACAGAAAGTAAAGTCCCATTTTTCAGGAGGGTCCTAAACAGAAAGTAAAGTCCCATTTTTCAGGAGGGTCCTGAACAGAAAGTAAAATCCCATTTTTCATGAGAGTCCTGAACAGAAAGTAAAGTCCCATTTTTCAGGAGGGTCCTGAACATAAAGTAAAATCCCATTTTTCAGGAGGGTCCTGAACATAAATAAATTCTCATTTTTCAGGAGGGTCCTGAACATAAAGTAAAATCCCATTTTTCAGAAGGGTCCTGAACAGAAAGTAAAATCCCATTTTTCAGGAGGGTCCTGAACATAAAGTAAAATCCCATTTTTCAGGAGGGTCCTGAACAGAAAGTAAAATCCCATTTTTCAGGAGGGTCCTGAACAGAAAGTAAAGTCCCATTTTTCAGGAGGGTCCTGAACAGAAAGTAAAATCCCATTTTTCAGGAGGGTCCTGAACAGAAAGTAAACTCCCATTTTTCAGGAGGGTCCTGAACAGAAAGTAAAGTATCATTTTTTAGGAGGGTCCTGAACATAAAGTAAAGTCCCATTTTTCAGGAGGGTCCTGAACATAAAGTAAAATCCCATTTTTCAGGAGGGTCCTGAACAGAAAGTAAAGTATCATTTTTTAGGAGGGTCCTGAACATAAAGTAAAGTCCCATTTTTCAGGAGGGTCCTGAACATAAACTAAAATCCCATTTTTCAGGAGGGTCCTGAACAGAAAGTAAAATCCCATTTTTCAGGAGGGTCCTGAACATAAAGTAAAGTCCCATTTTTCAGGAGGGTCCTGAACATAAAGTAAAATCCCATTTTTCAGGAGGGTCCTGAACATAAAGTAAAATCCCATTTTTCAGGAGGGTCCTGAACAGAAAGTAAAATCCCATTTTTCAGGAGGGTCCTGAACAGAAAGTAAAATCCCATTTTTCAGGAGGGTCCTGAACAGAAAGTAAATTCCCATTTTTCAGGAGGGTCCTGAACAGAAAGTAAAATCCCATTTTTCGGGAGGGTCCTGAACAGAAAGTAAAGTCCCATTTTTCGGGAGGGTCCTGAACAGAAAGTAAAGTCCCATTTTTCGGGAGGGTCCTGAACAGAAAGTAAAGTCCCATTTTTCGGGAGGGTCCGGAACAGAAAGTAAAATCTCATTTTTCAGGAGGGTCCTGAGTAGAAAGTAAAGTCCCATTTTTAGGAGTGTCCTGAACAGAAAGTAAAATCCCATTTTTCAGGAGGGTCCTGAACATAAAGTAAAATCCCATTTTTCAGGAGGGTCCTGAACAGAAAGCAAATTCCAATTTTTCAGGAGGGTCCTGAACAGAAAGTAAAATCCCATTTTTCAGGAGGGTCCTGAACAGAAAGTAAAATCCCATTTTTCAGGAGGGTCCTGAACAGAAAGTAAAGTCCCATTTTTCAGGAGGGTCCTGAACAGAAAGTAAAGTCCGATTTTTCAGGAGAGTCCTGAACATAAAGTATAATCCCATTTTTCAGGAGGGTCCTGAACAGAAAGTAAATTCCCATTTTTCAGGAGGGTCCTGAACATAAAGTAAAATCCCATTTTTCCGGAGGGTCATGAACAGAAAGTAAAGTCCCATTTTTCAGGAGGGTCCTGAACAGAAAGTAAAATCCCATTTTTCAGGAGGGTCCTGAACATAAAGTAAAATCCCATTTTTCAGGAGGGTCCTGAACAGAAAGTAAAGTCCCATTTTTCAGGAGGGTCCTGAACAGAAAGTAAAGTCCCATTTTTCAGGAGGGTCCTGAACATAATGTTAAATCCCATTTTTCAGGAGGGTCCTGAACATAAAGTAAAATCCCATTTTTCAGGAGGGTCCTGAACAGAAAGTTAAATCCCATTTTTCAGGAGGGTCCTGAACAGAAAGTAAAGTCCCATTTTTCAGAAGGGTCCTAAACAGAAAGTAAAGTCCCATTTTTCAGGAGGGTCCTGAACAGAAAGTAAAATCCCATTTTTCATGAGAGTCCTGAACAGAAAGTAAAGTCCCATTTTTCAGGAGGGTCCTGAACATAAAGTAAAATCCCATTTTTCAGGAGGGTCCTGAACATAAATAAATTCTCATTTTTCAGGAGGGTCCTGAACATAAAGTAAAATCCCATTTTTCAGAAGGGTCCTGAACAGAAAGTAAAATCCCATTTTTCAGGAGGGTCCTGAACATAAAGTAAAATCCCATTTTTCAGGAGGGTCCTGAACAGAAAGTAAAATCCCATTTTTCAGGAGGGTCCTGAACAGAAAGTAAAGTCCCATTTTTCAGGAGGGTCCTGAACAGAAAGTAAAATCCCATTTTTCAGGAGGGTCCTGAACAGAAAGTAAACTCCCATTTTTCAGGAGGGTCCTGAACAGAAAGTAAAGTATCATTTTTTAGGAGGGTCCTGAACATAAAGTAAAGTCCCATTTTTCAGGAGGGTCCTGAACATAAAGTAAAATCCCATTTTTCAGGAGGGTCCTGAACAGAAAGTAAAGTATCATTTTTTAGGAGGGTCCTGAACATAAAGTAAAGTCCCATTTTTCAGGAGGGTCCTGAACATAAACTAAAATCCCATTTTTCAGGAGGGTCCTGAACAGAAAGTAAAATCCCATTTTTCAGGAGGGTCCTGAACATAAAGTAAAGTCCCATTTTTCAGGAGGGTCCTGAACATAAAGTAAAATCCCATTTTTCAGGAGGGTCCTGAACATAAAGTAAAATCCCATTTTTCAGGAGGGTCCTGAACAGAAAGTAAAATCCCATTTTTCAGGAGGGTCCTGAACAGAAAGTAAAATCCCATTTTTCAGGAGGGTCCTGAACAGAAAGTAAATTCCCATTTTTCAGGAGGGTCCTGAACAGAAAGTAAAATCCCATTTTTCGGGAGGGTCCTGAACAGAAAGTAAAGTCCCATTTTTCGGGAGGGTCCTGAACAGAAAGTAAAGTCCCATTTTTCGGGAGGGTCCGGAACAGAAAGTAAAATCTCATTTTTCAGGAGGGTCCTGAGCAGAAAGTAAAGTCCCATTTTTAGGAGTGTCCTGAACAGAAAGTAAAATCCCATTTTTCAGGAGGGTCCTGAACATAAAGTAAAATCCCATTTTTCAGGAGGGTCCTGAACAGAAAGCAAATTCCAATTTTTCAGGAGGGTCCTGAACAGAAAGTAAAATCCCATTTTTCAGGAGGGTCCTGAACAGAAAGTAAAATCCCATTTTTCAAGAGGGTCCTGAACATAAAGTAAAATCCCATTTTTCAGGAGGATCCCGAACAGAAAGTAAAATCCCATTTTTCAGGAGGGTCCTGAACAGAAAGTAAAGTCCCATTTTTCAGGAGGGTCCTGAACAGAAAGTAAAATCCCATTTTTCAGGAGGGTCCTGAACAGAAAGTAAAATCCCATTTTTCAGGAGGGTCCTGATCCCATTTTTCAGGAGGGTCCTGAACAGAAAATAACGTCCCATCTTTCAGGAGGGTCCTGAACAGAAAGTAAAGTCCCATTTTTCAGGAGGGTCCTAAACAGAAAGTAAAGTCCCATTTTTTAGGAGGGTCCTGAACAGAAAGTAAAATCCTATTTTTCATAAGTGTCCTGAACAGAAAGTAAAGTCCCATTTTTCAGGAGGGTCCTGAACATAAAGTAAAATCCCATTTTTCAGGAGGGTCCTGAACATAAATAAAATCCCATTTTTCAGGAGGGTCCTGAACAGAAAGTAAATTCCCATTTTTCAGGAGGGTCCTGAACATAAAGTAAAATCCCATTTTTCAGGAGGGTCCTGAACAGAAAGTAAAATCCCATTTTTCAGGAGGGTCCTGAACATAAAGTAAAATCCCATTTTTCAGGAGGGTCCTGAACATAAAGTAAAATCCCATTTTTCAGGAGGGTCCTGAACAGAAAGTAAAATCTCATTTTTCAGGAGGGTCCTGAACAGAAAGTAAAGTCCCATTTTTCAGGAGGGTCCTGAACAGAAAGTAAAGTCCGATTTTTCAGGAGAGTCCTGAACATAAAGTATAATCCCATTTTTCAGGAGGGTCCTGAACAGAAAGTAAATTCCCATTTTTCAGAAGGGTCCTGAACATAAAGTAAAATCCCATTTTTCCGGAGGGTCATGAACAGAAAGTAAAGTCCCATTTTTCAGGAGGGTCCTGAACAGAAAGTAAAATCCCATTTTTCAGGAGGGTCCTGAACATAAAGTAAAATCCCATTTTTCAGGAGGGTCCTGAACAGAAAGTAAAGTCCCATTTTTCAGGAGGGTCCTGAACAGAAAGTAAAGTCCCATTTTTCAGGAGGGTCCTGAACATAATGTTAAATCCCATTTTTCAGGAGGGTCCTGAACATAAAGTAAAATCCCATTTTTCAGGAGGGTCCTGAACAGAAAGTTAAATCCCATTTTTCAGGAGGGTCCTGAACAGAAAGTAAAGTCCCATTTTTCAGGAGGGTCCTAAACAGAAAGTAAAGTCCCATTTTTCAGGAGGGTCCTGAACAGAAAGTAAAATCCCATTTTTCAGGAGAGTCCTGAACAGAAAGTAAAGTCCCATTTTTCAGGAGGGTCCTGAACATAAAGTAAAATCCCATTTTTCAGGAGGGTCCTGAACATAAATAAATTCTCATTTTTCAGGAGGGCCTGAACATAAAGTAAAATCCCATTTTTCAGAAGGGTCCTGAACAGAAAGTAAAATCCCATTTTTCAGGAGGGTCCTGAACATAAAGTAAAATCCCATTTTTCAGGAGGGTCCTGAACAGAAAGTAAAATCCCATTTTTCAGGAGGGTCCTGAACAGAAAGTAAAGTCCCATTTTTCAGGAGGGTCCTGAACAGAAAGTAAAATCCCATTTTTCAGGAGGGTCCTGAACAGAAAGTAAACTCCCATTTTTCAGGAGGGTCCTGAACAGAAAGTAAAGTATCATTTTTTAGGAGGGTCCTGAACATAAAGTAAAGTCCCATTTTTCAGGAGGGTCCTGAACATAAAGTAAAATCCCATTTTTCAGGAGGGTCCTGAACAGAAAGTAAAGTATCATTTTTTAGGAGGGTCCTGAACATAAAGTAAAGTCCCATTTTTCAGGAGGGTCCTGAACATAAAGTAAAATCCCATTTTTCAGGAGGGTCCTGAACAGAAAGTAAAATCCCATTTTTCAGGAGGGTCCTGAATAGAAAGTAAATTCCCATTTTTCAGGAGGGTCCTGAACAGAAAGTAAAATCCCATTTTTCAGGAGGTTCCTGAACAGAAAGTAAAATCCCATTTTTCAGGAGGGTCCTGAACATAAAGTAAAGTCCCATTTTTCAGGAGGGTCCTGAACATAAAGTAAAATCCCATTTTTCAGGAGGGTCCTGAACAGAAAGTAAAATCCCATTTTTCAGGAGGGTCCTGAACAGAAAGTAAAATCCCATTTTTCAGGAGGGTCCTGAACAGAAAGTAAAGTCCCATTTTTCAGTAGGGTCCTGAACAGAAATTAAAGTCCCATTTTTCGTGAGGGTCCTGAACAGAAAGTAAAGTCCCATTTTTCGGGAGGGTCCTGAACAGAAAGTAAAATCCCATTTTTCAGGAGGGTCCTGAGCAGAAAGTAAAGTCCCATTTTTCAGGAGGGTCTTGAACAGTAAGTAAAATCCCATTTTTCAGGAGGGTCCTGAACAGAAAGTAAAATCCCATTTTTCAGGAGGGTCCTGAACAGAAAGTAAATTCCCATTTTTCAGGAGGGTCCTGAACAGAAAGTAAAATCCCATTTTTCAGGAGGGTCCTGAACATAAAGTAAAATCCCATTTTTCAGGAGGGTCCTGAACAGAAAGTAAAATCCCATTTTTCAGGAGGGTCCTGAACAGAAAGTAAATTCCCATTTTTCAGGAGGGTCCTGAACAGAAAGTAAAATCCCATTTTTCGGGAGGGTCCTGAACAGAAAGTAAAGTCCCATTTTTCGGGAGGGTCCTGAACAGAAAGTAAAGTCCCATTTTTCGGGAGGGTCCTGAACAGAAAGTAAAGTCCCATTTTTCGGGAGGGTCCGGAACAGAAAGTAAAATCTCATTTTTCAGGAGGGTCCTGAGCAGAAAGTAAAGTCCCATTTTTAGGAGTGTCCTGAACAGAAAGTAAAATCCCATTTTTCAGGAGGGTCCTGAACATAAAGTGAAATCCCATTTTTCAGGAGGGTCCTGAACAGAAAGCAAATTCCAATTTTTCAGGAGGGTCCTGAACAGAAAGTAAAATCCCATTTTTCAGGAGGGTCCTGAACAGAAAGTAAAATCCCATTTTTCAAGAGGGTCCTGAACATAAAGTAAAATCCCATTTTTCAGGAGGATCCCGAACAGAAAGTAAAATCCCATTTTTCAGGAGGGTCCTGAACAGAAAGTAAAGTCCCATTTTTCAGGAGGGTCCTGAACAGAAAGTAAAATCCCATTTTTCAGGAGGGTCCTGAACAGAAAGTAAAATCCCATTTTTCAGGAGGGTCCTGATCCCATTTTTCAGGAGGGTCCTGAACAGAAAATAACGTCCCATCTTTCAGGAGGGTCCTGAACAGAAAGTAAAGTCCCATTTTTCAGGAGGGTCCTAAACAGAAAGTAAAGTCCCATTTTTTAGGAGGGTCCTGAACAGAAAGTAAAATCCTATTTTTCATAAGTGTCCTGAACAGAAAGTAAAGTCCCATTTTTCAGGAGGGTCCTGAACATAAAGTAAAATCCCATTTTTCAGGAGGGTCCTGAACATAAATAAAATCCCATTTTTCAGGAGGGTCCTGAGCAGAAAGTAAATTCCCATTTTTCAGGAGGGTCCTGAACATAAAGTAAAATCCCATTTTTCAGGAGGGTCCTGAACAGAAAGTAAAATCCCATTTTTCAGGAGGGTCCTGAACATAAAGTAAAATCCCATTTTTCAGGAGGGTCCTGAACCTAAAGTAAAATCCCATTTTTCAGGAGGGTCCTGAACAGAAAGTAAAATCTCATTTTTCAGGAGGGTCCTGAACAGAAAGTAAAGTCCCATTTTTCAGGAGGGTCCTGAACAGAAAGTAAAGTCCGATTTTTCAGGAGAGTCCTGAACATAAAGTATAATCCCATTTTTCAGGAGGGTCCTGAACAGAAAGTAAATTCCCATTTTTCAGAAGGGTCCTGAACATAAAGTAAAATCCCATTTTTCCGGAGGGTCATGAACAGAAAGTAAAGTCCCATTTTTCAGGAGGGTCCTGAACAGAAAGTAAAATCCCATTTTTCAGGAGGGTCCTGAACATAAAGTAAAATCCCATTTTTCAGGAGGGTCCTGAACAGAAAGTAAAGTCCCATTTTTCAGGAGGGTCCTGAACAGAAAGTAAAGTCCCATTTTTCAAGAGGGTCCTGAACATAATGTTAAATCCCATTTTTCAGGAGGGTCCTGAACATAAAGTAAAATCCCATTTTTCAGGAGGGTCCTGAACAGAAAGTTAAATCCCATTTTTCAGGAGGGTCCTGAACAGAAAGTAAAGTCCCATTTTTCAGGAGGGTCCTAAACAGAAAGTAAAGTCCCATTTTTCAGGAGGGTCCTGAACAGAAAGTAAAATCCCATTTTTCAGGAGAGTCCTGAACAGAAAGTAAAGTCCCATTTTTCAGGAGGGTCCTGAACATAAAGTAAAATCCCATTTTTCAGGAGGGTCCTGAACATAAATAAATTCTCATTTTTCAGGAGGGTCCTGAACATAAAGTAAAATCCCATTTTTCAGAAGGGTCCTGAACAGAAAGTAAAATCCCATTTTTCAGGAGGGTCCTGAACATAAAGTAAAATCCCATTTTTCAGGAGGGTCCTGAACAGAAAGTAAAATCCCATTTTTCAGGAGGGTCCTGAACAGAAAGTAAAGTCCCATTTTTCAGGAGGGTCCTGAACAGAAAGTAAAATCCCATTTTTCAGGAGGGTCCTGAACAGAAAGTAAACTCCCATTTTTCAGGAGGGTCCTGAACAGAAAGTAAAGTATCATTTTTTAGGAGGGTCCTGAACATAAAGTAAAGTCCCATTTTTCAGGAGGGTCCTGAACATAAAGTAAAATCCCATTTTTCAGGAGGGTCCTGAACAGAAAGTAAAGTATCATTTTTTAGGAGGGTCCTGAACATAAAGTAAAGTCCCATTTTTCAGGAGGGTCCTGAACATAAAGTAAAATCCCATTTTTCAGGAGGGTCCTGAACAGAAAGTAAAATCCCATTTTTCAGGAGGGTCCTGAATAGAAAGTAAATTCCCATTTTTCAGGAGGGTCCTGAACAGAAAGTAAAATCCCATTTTTCAGGAGGTTCCTGAACAGAAAGTAAAATCCCATTTTTCAGGAGGGTCCTGAACATAAAGTAAAGTCCCATTTTTCAGGAGGGTCCTGAACATAAAGTAAAATCCCATTTTTCAGGAGGGT
The DNA here is from genome assembly GCA_030864215.1 of Capsicum pubescens. Classification (NCBI taxonomy): domain Eukaryota; kingdom Viridiplantae; phylum Streptophyta; class Magnoliopsida; order Solanales; family Solanaceae; genus Capsicum; species Capsicum pubescens. The sequence goes on from CM061548.1 coordinate 416,105,380, forward strand.
CCTGAACAGAAAGTAAAATCCCATTTTTCAGGAGGGTCCTGAACAGAAAGTAAAATCCCATTTTTCAGGAGGGTCCTGAACAGAAAGTAAAGTCCCATTTTTCAGTAGGGTCCTGAACAGAAATTAAAGTCCCATTTTTCGTGAGGGTCCTGAACAGAAAGTAAAGTCCCATTTTTCGGGAGGGTCCTGAACAGAAAGTAAAATCCCATTTTTCAGGAGGGTCCTGAGCAGAAAGTAAAGTCCCATTTTTCAGGAGGGTCTTGAACAGTAAGTAAAATCCCATTTTTCAGGAGGGTCCTGAACAGAAAGTAAAATCCCATTTTTCAGGAGGGTCCTGAACAGAAAGTAAATTCCCATTTTTCAGGAGGGTCCTGAACAGAAAGTAAAATCCCATTTTTCAGGAGGGTCCTGAACATAAAGTAAAATCCCATTTTTCAGGAGGGTCCTGAACAGAAAGCAAAATCCCATTTTTCAGGAGGGTCCTGAACAGAAAGTAAAATCCCATTTTTCAGGAGGGTCCTGAACAGAAAGTAAAGTCCCATTTTTCAGTAGGGTCCTGAACAGAAATTAAAGTCCCATTTTTTGTGAGGGTCCTGAACAGAAAGTAAAGTCCCATTTTTCGGGAGGGTCCTGAACAGAAAGTAAAATCCCATTTTTCAGGAGGGTCCTGAGCAGAAAGTAAAGTCCCATTTTTCAGGAGGGTCTTGAACAGTAAGTAAAATCCCATTTTTCAGGAGGGTCCTGAACAGAAAGTAAAATCCCATTTTTCAGGAGGGTCCTGAACAGAAAGTAAATTCCCATTTTTCAGGAGGGTCCTGAACAGAAAGTAAAATCCCATTTTTCAGGAGGGTCCTGAACATAAAGTAAAATCCCATTTTTCAGGAGGGTCCTGAACAGAAAGTAAAATCCCATTTTTCAGGAGGGTCCTGAACAGAAAGTAAAATCCCATTTTTCAGGAGGGTCCTGAACAGAAAGTAAATTCCCATTTTTCAGGAGGGTCCTGAACAGAAAGTAAAATCCCATTTTTCGGGAGGGTCCTGAACAGAAAGTAAAGTCCCATTTTTCGGGAGGGTCCTGAACAGAAAGTAAAGTCCCATTTTTCGGGAGGGTCCTGAACAGAAAGTAAAGTCCCATTTTTCGGGAGGGTCCGGAACAGAAAGTAAAATCTCATTTTTCAGGAGGGTCCTGAGCAGAAAGTAAAGTCCCATTTTTAGGAGTGTCCTGAACAGAAAGTAAAATCCCATTTTTCAGGAGGGTCCTGAACATAAAGTAAAATCCCATTTTTCAGGAGGGTCCTGAACAGAAAGCAAATTCCAATTTTTCAGGAGGGTCCTGAACAGAAAGTAAAATCCCATTTTTCAGGAGGGTCCTGAACAGAAAGTAAAATCCCATTTTTTAAGAGGGTCCTGAACATAAAGTAAAATCCCATTTTTCAGGAGGATCCCGAACAGAAAGTAAAATCCCATTTTTCAGGAGGGTCCTGAACAGAAAGTAAAGTCCCATTTTTCAGGAGGGTCCTGAACAGAAAGTAAAATCCCATTTTTCAGGAGGGTCCTGAACAGAAAGTAAAATCCCATTTTTCAGGAGGGTGGACGATCCCATTTTTCAGGAGGGTCCTGAACAGAAAATAATGTCCCATCTTTCAGGAGGGTCCTGAACAGAAAGTAAAGTCCCATTTTTCAGGAGGGTCCTAAACAGAAAGTAAAGTCCCATTTTTTAGGAGGGTCCTGAACAGAAAGTAAAATCCTATTTTTCATAAGTGTCCTGAACAGAAAGTAAAGTCCCATTTTTCAGGAGGGTCCTGAACATAAAGTAAAATCCCATTTTTCAGGAGGGTCCTGAACATAAATAAAATCCCATTTTTCAGGAGGGTCCTGAACAGAAAGTAAATTCCCATTTTTCAGGAGGGTCCTGAACATAAAGTAAAATCCCATTTTTCAGGAGGGTCCTGAACAGAAAGTAAAATCCCATTTTTCAGGAGGGTCCTGAACATAAAGTAAAATCCCATTTTTCAGGAGGGTCCTGAACATAAAGTAAAATCCCATTTTTCAGGAGGGTCCTGAAAAGAAAGTAAAATCTCATTTTTCAGGAGGGTCCTGAACAGAAAGTAAAGTCCCATTTTTCAGGAGGGTCCTGAACAGAAAGTAAAGTCCGATTTTTCAGGAGAGTCCTGAACATAAAGTATAATCCCATTTTTCAGGAGGGTCCTGAACAGAAAGTAAATTCCCATTTTTCAGGAGGGTCCTGAGCATAAAGTAAAATCCCATTTTTCCGGAGGGTCATGAACAGAAAGTAAAGTCCCATTTTTCAGGAGGGTCCTGAACAGAAAGTAAAATCCCATTTTTCAGGAGGGTCCTGAACATAAAGTAAAATCCCATTTTTCAGGAGGGTCCTGAACAGAAAGTAAAGTCCCATTTTTCAGGAGGGTCCTGAACAGAAAGTAAAGTCCCATTTTTCAGGAGGGTCCTGAACATAATGTTAAATCCCATTTTTCAGGAGGGTCCTGAACATAAAGTAAAATCCCATTTTTCAGGAGGGTCCTGAACAGAAAGTTAAATCCCATTTTTCAGGAGGGTCCTGAACAGAAAGTAAAGTCCCATTTTTCAGGAGGGTCCTAAACAGAAAGTAAAGTCCCATTTTTCAGGAGGGTCCTGAACAGAAAGTAAAATCCCATTTTTCAGGAGAGTCCTGAACAGAAAGTAAAGTCCCATTTTTCAGGAGGGTCCTGAACATAAAGTAAAATCCCATTTTTCAGGAGGGTCCTGAACATAAATAAATTCTCATTTTTCAGGAGGGTCCTGAACATAAAGTAAAATCCTATTTTTCAGAAGGGTCCTGAACAGAAAGTAAAATCCCATTTTTCAGGAGGGTCCTGAACATAAAGTAAAATCCCATTTTTCAGGAGGGTCCTGAACAGAAAGTAAAATCCCATTTTTCAGGAGGGTCCTGAACAGAAAGTAAAGTCCCATTTTTCAGGAGGGTCCTGAACAGAAAGTAAAATCCCATTTTTCAGGAGGGTCCTGAACAGAAAGTAAACTCCCATTTTTCAGGAGGGTCCTGAACAGAAAGTAAAGTATCATTTTTTAGGAGGGTCCTGAACATAAAGTAAAGTCCCATTTTTCAGGAGGGTCCTGAACATAAAGTAAAATCCCATTTTTCAGGAGGGTCCTGAACAGAAAGTAAAGTATCATTTTTTAGGAGGGTCCTGAACATAAAGTAAAGTCCCATTTTTCAGGAGGGTCCTGAACATAAAGTAAAATCCCATTTTTCAGGAGGGTCCTGAACAGAAAGTAAAATCCCATTTTTCAGGAGGGTCCTGAATAGAAAGTAAATTCCCATTTTTCAGGAGGGTCCTGAACAGAAAGTAAAATCCCATTTTTCAGGAGGTTCCTGAACAGAAAGTAAAATCCCATTTTTCAGGAGGGTCCTGAACATAAAGTAAAGTCCCATTTTTCAGGAGGGTCCTGAACATAAAGTAAAATCCCATTTTTCAGGAGGGTCCTGAACAGAAAGTAAAATCCCATTTTTCAGGAGGGTCCTGAACAGAAAGTAAAATCCCATTTTTCAGGAGGGTCCTGAACAGAAAGTAAAGTCCCATTTTTCAGTAGGGTCCTGAACAGAAATTAAAGTCCCATTTTTCGTGAGGGTCCTGAACAGAAAGTAAAGTCCCATTTTTTGGGAGGGTCCTGAACAGAAAGTAAAATCCCATTTTTCAGGAGGGTCCTGAGCAGAAAGTAAAGTCCCATTTTTCAGGAGGGTCTTGAACAGTAAGTAAAATCCCATTTTTCAGGAGGGTCCTGAACATAAAGTAAAATCCCATTTTTCAGGAGGGTCCTGAACAGAAAGATAATTCCAATTTTTCAGGAGGGTCCTGAACATAAAGTAAAATCCCATTTTTCAGGAGGGTCCTGAACAGAAAGTAAAATCCCATTTTTCAGGAGGGTCCTGAACAGAAATTAAAGTCCCATTTTTCAGGAGGGTCCTGAACAGAAAGTAAAATCCCATTTTTCAGGAGGGTCCTGAACAGAAAGTAAAATCCCATTTTTCAGGAGGGTCCTGATCCCATTTTTCAGGAGGGTCCTGAACAGAAAGTAAAGTCCCATCTTTCAGGAGGGTCCTGAACAGAAAGTAAAGTCCCATTTTTCAGGAGGGTCCTAAACAGAAAGTAAAGTCCCATTTTTCAGGAAGGTCCTGAACAGAATGTAAAATCCCATTTTTCAGGAGGGTGCTGAACAGAAAGTAAAGTCCCATTTTTCAGGAGGGTCCTGAACAGAAAGTAAAATCCCATTTTTCAGGAGGGTCCTGAACAGAAAGTAAAGTCCCATTTTTCAGGAGGGTCCTGAACAGAAAGTAAAATCCCATTTTTCAGGAGGGTCCTGAACAGAAAGTAAACTCCCATTTTTCAGCAGGGTCCTGAACAGAAAGTAAAGTATCATTTTTTAGGAGGGTCCTGAACATAAAGTAAAGTCCCATTTTTCAGGAGGGTCCTGAACATAAAGTAAAATCCCATTTTTCAGGAGGGTCCTGAACAGAAAGTAAAATCCCATTTTTCAGGAGGGTCCTGAACAGAAAGTAAATTCCCATTTTTCAGGAGGGTCCTGAACAGAAAGTAAAATCCCATTTTTCAGGAGGGTCCTGAACATAAAGTAAAATCCCATTTTTCAGGAGGGTCCTAAACATAAAGTAAAGTCCCATTTTTTAGGAGGGTCCTGAACATAAAGTAAAATCCCATTTTTCAGGAGGGTCCTGAACAGAAAGTAAAATCCCATTTTTCAGGAGAGTCCTGAACAGAATGTAAAGTCCCATTTTTCAGGAGGGTCCTGAACATAAAGTAAAATCCCATTTTTCAGGAGGGTCCTGAACATAAATAAATTTCCATTTTTCAGGAGGGTCCTGAACATAAAGTAAAATCCCATTTTTCAGGAGGGTCCTAAACATAAAGTAAAATCCCATTTTTCAGGAGGGTCCTGAACATAAAGTAAAATCTCATTTTTCAGGAGGGTCCTGAACAGAAAGTAAAATCCCATTTTTCAGGAGGGTCCTGAACAGAAAGTAAAGTCCCATTTTTCAGGAGGGTCCTGAACAGAAAGTAAAATCCCATTTTTCAGGAGGGTCCTGAACAGAAAGTAAACTCCCATTTTTCAGGAGGGTCCTGAACAGAAAGTAAAGTATCATTTTTTAGGAGGGTCCTGAACATAAAGTAAAGTCCCATTTTTCAGGAGGGTCCTGAACATAAATTAAAATCCCATTTTTCAGGAGGGTCCTGAACAGAAAGTAAAATCCCATTTTTCAGGAGGGTCCTGAACAGAAAGTAAATTCCCATTTTTCAGGAGGGTCCTGAACAGAAAGTAAAATCCCATTTTTCAGGAGGGTCCTGAACAGAAAGTAAAATCCCATTTTTCAGGAGGGTCCTGAACATAAAGTAAAGTCCCATTTTTCAGGAGGGTCCTGAACATAAAGTAAAGTATCATTTTTTAGGAGGGTCTTGAACATAAAGTAAAGTCCCATTTTTCAGGAGGGTCCTGAACATAAAGTAAAATCCCATTTTTCAGGAGGGTCCTGAACAGAAAGTAAAATCCCATTTTTCAGGAGGGTCCTGAACAGAAAGTAAATTCCCATTTTTCAGGAGGGTCCTGAACAGAAAGTAAAGTCCCATTTTTCGGGAGGGTCCTGAACAGAAAGTAAAGTCCCATTTTTCGGGAGGGTCCTGAACAGAAAGTAAAGTCCCATTTTTCGGGAGGGTCCGGAACAGAAAGTAAAATCTCATTTTTCAGGAGGGTCCTGAGCAGAAAGTAAAGTCCCATTTTTAGGAGGGTCCTGAACAGAAAGTAAAATCCCATTTTTCAGGAGGGTCCTGAACATAAAGTAAAATCCCATTTTTCAGGAGGATCCTGAACAGAAAGCAAATTCCAATTTTTCAGGAGGGTCCTGAACATAAAGTAAATTCCCATTTTTCAGGAGGATCCTGAACAGAAAGTAAAATCCCATTTTTCAGGAGGGTCCTGAACATAAAGGAAAATCCCATTTTTCAGGAGGATCCTGAACAGAAAGTAAAATCCCATTTTTCAGGAGGGTCCTGAACAGATTGTAAAGTCCCATTTTTCAGGAGGGTCCTGAACAGAAAGTAAAATCCTATTTTTCATGAGGGTCCTGAACAGAAAGTAAAATCCCATTTTTCAGGAGGGTCCTGATCCCATTTTTCAGGAGGGTCCTGAACAGAAAATAACGTCCCATCTTTCAGGAGGGTCCTGAACAGAAAGTAAAGTCCCATTTTTCAGGAGAGTCCTAAACAGAAAGTAAAGTCCCATTTTTCAGGAGGGTCCTGAACAGAAAGTAAAATCCCATTTTTCAGGAGTGTCCTGAACAGAAAGTAAAGTCCCACTTTTCAGGAGGGTCCTGAACATAAAGTAAAATCCCATTTTTCAGGAGGGTCCTGAACATAAATAAAATCCCATTTTTCAGGAGGGTCCTGAACAGAAAGTAAATTCCCATTTTTCAGGAGGGTCCTGAACATAAAGTAAAATCCCATTTTTCAGGCGGGTCCTGAACAGAAAGTAATATCCCATTTTTCAGGAGGGTCCTGAACAGAAAGTAAAATCCCATTTTTCAGGAGGGTCCTGAACAGAAAGTAAAGTCCCATTTTTCAGGAGGGTCCTGAACAGAAAGTAAAATCCCATTTTTCAGGAGGGTCCTGAACAGAAAGTAAACTCCCATTTTTCAGCAGGGTCCTGAACAGAAAGTAAAGTATCATTTTTTAGGAGGGTCCTGAACATAAAGTAAAGTCCCATTTTTCAGGAGGGTCCTGAACATAAAGTAAAATCCCATTTTTCAGGAGGGTCCTGAACAGAAAGTAAAATCCCATTTTTCAGGAGGGTCCTGAACAGAAAGTAAATTACCATTTTTCAGGAGGGTCCTGAACAGAAAGTAAAATCCCATTTTTCAGGAGGGTCCTGAACATAAAGTAAAATCCCATTTTTCAGGAGGGTCCTGAACATAAAGTAAAGTCCCATTTTTCAGGAGGGTCCTGAACATAAAGTAAAATCCCATTTTTCAGGAGGGTCCTGAACAGAAAGTAAAATCCCATTTTTCAGGAGAGTCCTGAACAGAAAGTAAAGTCCCATTTTTCATGAGGGTCCTGAACATAAAGTAAAATCCCATTTTTCAGGAGGGTCCTGAACATAAATAAATTCCCATTTTTCAGGAGGGTCCTGAACATAAAGTAAAATCCCATTTTTCAGGAAGGTCCTGAACAGAAAGTAAAATCCCATTTTTCAGGAGGGTCCTGAACATAAAGTAAAATCCCATTTTTAAGGAGGGTCCTGAACAGAAAGTAAAATCCCATTTTTCAGGAGGGTCCTGAACAGAAAGTAAAGTCCCATTTTTCAGGAGGGTCCTGAACATAAAGTAAAGTATCATTTTTTAGGAGGGTCCTAAACATAAAGTAAAGTCCCATTTTTCAGGAGGGTCCTGAACATAAAGTAAAATCCCATTTTTCAGGAGGGTCCTGAACAGAAAGTAAAATCCCATTTTTCAGGAGGGTCCTGAACAGAAAGTAAATTCCCATTTTTCAGGAGGGTCCTGAACAGAAAGTAAAATCCCATTTTTCAGGAGGGTCCTGAACAGAAAGTAAAGTCCCATTTTTCGGGAGGGTCCTGAACAGAAAGTAAAGTCCCATTTTTCGGGAGGGTCCTGAACAGAAAGTAAAGTCCCATTTTTCGGGAGGGTCCGGAACAGAAAGTAAAATCTCATTTTTCAGGAGGGTCCTGAGCAGAAAGTAAAGTCCCATTTTTAGGAGGGTCCTGAACAGAAAGTAAAATCCCATTTTTCAGGAGGGTCCTGAACATAAAGTAAAATCCCATTTTTCAGGAGGGTCCTGAACAGAAAGCAAATTCCAATTTTTAAGGAGGGTCCTGAACATAAAGTAAATTCACATTTTTCAGGAGGGTCCTGAACAGAAAGTAAAATCCCATTTTTCAGGAGGGTCCTTAACATAAAGTAAAATCCCATTTTTCAGGAGGATCCTGAACAGAAAGTAAAATCCCATTTTTCAGGAGGGTCCTGAACAGAAAGTAAAGTCCCATTTTTCAGGAGGGTCCTGAACAGAAAGTAAAATCCTATTTTTCAGGAGGGTCCTGAACAGAAAGTAAAATCCCATTTTTCAGGAGGGTCCTGATCCCATTTTTCAGGAGGGTCCTGAACAGAAAATAACGTCCCATCTTTCAGGAGGGTCCTGAACAGAAAGTAAAGTCCCATTTTTCAGAAGGGTCCTAAACAGAAAGTAAAGTCCCATTTTTCAGGAGGGTCCTGAACAGAAAGTAAAATCCCATTTTTCAGGAGTGTCCTGAACAGAAAGTAAAGTCCCATTTTTCAGGAGGGTCCTGAACATAAAGTAAAATCTCATTTTTCAGGAGGGTCCTGAACATAAATAAAATCCCATTTTTCAGGAGGGTCCTGAACAGAAAGTAAATTCCCATTTTTCAGGAGGGTCCTGAACATAAAGTAAAATCCCATTTTTCAGGAGGGTCCTGAACAGAAAGTAAAATCCCATTTTTCAGGAGGGTCCTGAACATAAAGTAAAATCCCATTTTTCAGGAGGGTCCTGAACATAAAGTAAAATCCCATTTTTCAGGAGGGTCCTGAACATAAAGTAATATCCCATTTTTCAGGAGGGTCCTGAACAGAAAGTAAAATCCCATTTTTCAGGAGGGTCCTGAACAGAAAGTAAAGTCCCATTTTTCAGGAGGGTCCTGAACAGAAAGTAAAATCCCATTTTTCAGGAGGGTCCTGAACAGAAAGTAAACTCCCATTTTTCAGCAGGGTCCTGAACAGAAAGTAAAGTATCATTTTTTAGGAGGGTCCTGAACATAAAGTAAAGTCCCATTTTTCAGGAGGGTCCTGAACATAAAGTAAAATCCCATTTTTCAGGAGGGTCCTGAACAGAAAGTAAAATCCCATTTTTCAGGAGGGTCCTGAACATAAAGTAAAATCCCATTTTTCAGGAGGGTCCTGAACATAAAGTAAAGTCCCATTTTTCAGGAGGGTCCTGAACATAAAGTAAAATCCCATTTTTCAGGAGGGTCCTGAACAGAAAGTAAAATCCCATTTTTCAGGAGAGTCCTGAACAGAAAGTAAAGTCCCATTTTTCAGGAGGGTCCTGAACATAAAGTAAAATCCCATTTTTCAGGAGGGTCCTGAACATAAATAAATTCCCATTTTTCAGGAGGGTCCTGAACATAAAGTAAAATCCCATTTTTCAGGAGGGTCCTGAACAGAAAGTAAAATCCCATTTTTCAGGAGGGTCCTGAACATAAAGTAAAATCCCATTTTTAAGGAGGGTCCTGAACAGAAAGTAAAATCCCATTTTTCAGGAGGGTCCTGAACAGAAAGTAAAGTCCCATTTTTCAGGAGGGTCCTGATCCCATTTTGCAGGAGGGTCCTGATCCCATTTTGCAGGAGGGTCCTGATCCCATTTTTCAGGAGGGTCCTGATCCCATTTTTCAGGAGGGTCCTGAACAGAAAATAACGTCCCATCTTTCAGGAGGGTCCTGAACAGAAAGTAAAGTCCCATTTTTCAGGAGGGTCCTAAACAGAAAGTAAAGTCCCATTTTTCAGGAGGGTCCTGAACAGAAAGTAAAATCCCATTTTTCAGGAGTGTCCTGAACAGAATGTAAAGTCCCATTTTTCAGGAGGGTCCTGAACATAAAGTAAAATCCCATTTTTCAGGAGGATCCTGAACAGAAAGTAAAATCCCATTTTTCAGGAGGGTCCTGAACTGAAAGTAAAGTCCCATTTTTCAGGAGGGTCCTGAACAGAAAGTAAAATCCTATTTTTCAGGAGGGTCCTGAACAGAAAGTAAAATCCCATTTTTCAGGAGGGTCCTGATCCCATTTTTCAGGAGGGTCCTGAACAGAAAATAACGTCCCATCTTTCAGGAGGGTCCTGAACAGAAAGTAAAGTCCCATTTTTCAGGAGGGTCCTAAACAGAAAGTAAAGTCCCATTTTTCAGGAGGGTCCTGAACAGAAAGTAAAATCCCATTTTTCACGAGGGTCCTGAACAGAAAGTAAATTTCTATTTTTCAGGAGGGTCCTGAACAGAAAGTAAAATCCCATTTTTCAGAAGGGTGCTGAACATAAAGTAAAATCCCATTTTTCAGGAGGGTCCTGAACATAAAGTAAAGTCCCATTTTTCACGAGGGTCCTGAACAGAAAGTAAAATCCCATTTTTCAGGAGAGTCCTGAACAGAAAGTAAAGTCCCATTTTTCAGGAGGGTCCTGAACATAAAGTAAAATCCCATTTTTCAGGAGGGTCCTGAACATAAATAAATTCCCATTTTTCAGGAGGGTCCTGAACATAAAGTAAAATCCCATTTTTCAGGAGGGTCCTGAACAGAAAGTAAAATCCCATTTTTCAGGAGGGTCCTGAACATAAAGTAAAATCCCATTTTTAAGGAGGGTTCTGAACAGAAAGTAAAATCCCATTTTTCAGGAGGGTCCTGAACAGAAAGTAAAGTCCCATTTTTCAGGAGGGTCCTGATCCCATTTTTCAGGAGGGTCCTGATCCCATTTTTCAGGAGGGTCCTGATCCCATTTTTCAGGAGGGTCCTGAACAGAAAATAACGTCCCATCTTTCAGGAGGGTCCTGAACAGAAAGTAAAGTCCCATTTTTCAGGAGGGTCCTAAACAGAAAGTAAAGTCCCATTTTTCAGGAGGGTCCTGAACAGAAAGTAAAATCCCATTTTTCAGGAGTGTCCTGAACAGAAAGTAAAGTCCCATTTTTCAGGAGGGTCCTGAACATAAAGTAAAATCCCATTTTTCAGGAGGATCCTGAACAGAAAGTAAAATCCCATTTTTCAGGAGGGTCCTGAACAGAAAGTAAAGTCCCATTTTTAAGGAGGGTCCTGAACAGAAAGTAAAATCCTATTTTTCAGGAGGGTCCTGAACAGAAAGTAAAATCCCATTTTTCAGGAGGGTCCTGATCCCATTTTTCAGGAGGGTCCTGAACAGAAAATAACGTCCCATTTTTCAGGAGGGTCCTGAACATAAAGTAAAATCCCATTTTTCAGGAGGGTCCTGAACAGAAAGTAATATCCCATTTTTCAGGAGGGTCCTGAACAGAAAGTAAAATCCCATTTTTCAGGAGGGTCCTGAACAGAAAGTAAAGTCCCATTTTTCAGGAGGGTCCGGAACAGAAAGTAAAATCCCATTTTTCAGGAGGGTCCTGAACAGAAAGTAAACTCCCATTTTTCAGCAGGGTCCTGAACAGAAAGTAAAGTATCATTTTTTAGGAGGGTCCTGAACATAAAGTAAAGTCCCATTTTTCAGGAGGGTCCTGAACATAAAGTAAAATCCCATTTTTCAGGAGGGTCCTGAACAGAAAGTAAAATCCCATTTTTCAGGAGGGTCCTGAACAGAAAGTAAATTCCCATTTTTCAGGAGGGTCCTGAACAGAAAGTAAAATCCCATTTTTCAGGAGGGTCCTGAACATAAAGTAAAATCCCATTTTTCAGGAGGGTCCTGAACATAAAGTAAAGTCCCATTTTTCAGGAGGGTCCTGAACATAAAGTAAAATCCCATTTTTCAGGAGGGTCCTGAACAGAAAGTAAAATCCCATTTTTCAGGAGAGTCCTGAACAAAAAGTAAAGTCCCATTTTTCAGGAGGGTCCTGAACATAAAGTAAAATCCCATTTTTCAGGAGGGTCCTGAACATAAATAAATTCCCATTTTTCAGGAGGGTCCTGAACATAAAGTAAAATCCCATTTTTCAGGAGGGTCCTGAACAGAAAGCAAAATCCCATTTTTCAGGAGGGTCCTGAACATAAAGTAAAATCCCATTTTTAAGGAGGGTCCTGAACAGAAAGTAAAATCCCATTTTTCAGGAGGGTCCTGAACAGAAAGTAAAGTCCCATTTTTCAGGAGGGTCCTGATCCCATTTTTCAGGAGGGTCCTGAACAGAAAATAACGTCCCATCTTTCAGGAGGGTCCTGAACAGAAAGTAAAGTCCCATTTTTCAGGAGGGTCCTGAACAGAAAGTAAAATCCCATTTTTCAGGAGTGTCCTGAACAGAATGTAAAGTCCCATTTTTCAGGAGGGTCCTGAACATAAAGTAAAATCCCATTTTTAAGGAGGTTCCTGAACAGAAAGTAAAGTCCCATTTTTCAGGAGGGTCCTGATCCCATTTTTCAGGAGGGTCCTGATCCCATTTTTCAGGAGGGTCCTGATCCCATTTTTCAGGAGGGTCCTGAACAGAAAATAACGTCCCATCTTTCAGGAGGGTTCTGAACAGAAAGTAAAGTCCCATTTTTCAGGAGGGTCCTAAACAGAAAGTAAAGTCCCATTTTTCAGGAGGGTCCTGAACAGAAAGTAAAATCCCATTTTTCAGGAGTGTCCTGAACAGAAAGTAAAGTCCCATTTTTCAGGAGGGTCCTGAACATAAAGTAAAATCCCATTTTTCAGGAGGATCCTGAACAGAAAGTAAAATCCCATTTTTCAGGAGGGTCCTGAACAGAAAGTAAAGTCCCATTTTTCAGGAGGGTCCTGAACAGAAAGTAAAATCCTATTTTTCAGGAGGGTCCTGAACAGAAAGTAAAATCCCATTTTTCAGGAGGGTCCTGATCCCATTTTTCAGGAGGGTCCTGAACAGAAAATAACGTCCCATTTTTCAGGAGGGTCCTGAACATAAAGTAAAATCCCATTTTTCAGGAGGGTCCTGAACAGAAAGTAATATCCTATTTTTCAGGAGGGTCCTGAACAGAAAGTAAAATCCCATTTTTCAGGAGGGTCCTGAACAGAAAGTAAACTCCCATTTTTCAGCAGGGTCCTGAACAGAAAGTAAAGTATCATTTTTTAGGAGGGTCCTGAACATAAAGTAAAGTCCCATTTTTCAGGAGGGTCCTGAACATAAAGTAAAATCCCATTTTTCAGGAGGGTCCTGAACAGAAAGTAAAATCCCATTTTTCAGGAGGGTCCTGAACAGAAAGTAAAATCCCATTTTTCAGGAGGGTCCTGAACATAAAGTAAAATCCCATTTTTCAGGAGTGTCCTGAACATAAAGTAAAGTCCCATTTTTCAGGAGGGTCCTGAACATAAAGTAAAATCCCATTTTTCAGGAGGGTCCTGAACAGAAAGTAAAATCCCATTTTTCAGGAGAGTCCTGAACAGAAAGTAAAGTCCCATTTTTCAGGAGGGTCCTGAACATAAAGTAAAATCCCATTTTTCAGGAGGGTCCTGAACATAAATAAATTCCCATTTTTCAGGAGGGTCCTGAACATAAAGTAAAATCCCATTTTTCAGGAGGGTCCTGAACAGAAAGCAAAATCCCATTTTTCAGGAGGGTCCTGAACATAAAGTAAAATCCCATTTTTAAGGAGGGTCCTGAACAGAAAGTAAAATCCCATTTTTCAGGAGGGTCCTGATCCCATTTTTCAGGAGGGTCCTGATCCCATTTTTCAGGAGGGTCCTGATCCCATTTTTCAGGAGGGTCCTGATCCCATTTTTCAGGAGGGTCCTGAACAGAAAATAACGTCCCATCTTTCAGGAGGGTCCTGAACAGAAAGTAAAGTCCCATTTTTCAGGAGGGTCCTAAACAGAAAGTAAAGTCCCATTTTTCAGGAGGGTCCTGAACAGAAAGTAAAATCCCATTTTTCAGGAGTGTCCTGAACAGAAAGTAAAGTCCCATTTTTCAGGAGGGTCCTGAACATAAAGTAAAATCCCATTTTTCAGGAGGGTCCTGAACATAAATAAAATCCCATTTTTCAGGAGGGTCCTGAACAGAAAGTAAATTCCCATTTTTCAGGAGGGTCCTGAACATAAAGTAAAATCCCATTTTTCAGGAGGGTCCTGAACAGAAAGTAAAATCCCATTTTTCAGGAGGGTCCTGAACATAAAGTAAAATCCCATTTTTCAGGAGGGTCCTGAACAAAAAGTAAATTCCCATTTTTCAGGAGGGTCCTGAACATAAAGTAAAATCCCATTTTTCAGGAGGGTCCTGAACAGAAAGTAAAATCTCATTTTTCAGGAGGGTCCTGAACAGAAAGTAAAGTCCCATTTTTCAGGAGGGTCCTGAACAGAAAGTAAAGTCCGATTTTTCAGGAGAGTCCTGAACATAAAGTATAATCCCATTTTTCAGGAGGGTCCTGAACAGAAAGTAAATTCCCATTTTTCAGGAGGGTCCTGAACATAAAGTAAAATCCCATTTTTCCGGAGGGTCATGAACAGAAAGTAAAGTCCCATTTTTCAGGAGGGTCCTGAACAGAAAGTAAAATCCCATTTTTCAGGAGGGTCCTGAACATAAAGTAAAATCCCATTTTTCAGGAGGGTCCTGAACAGAAAGTAAAGTCCCATTTTTCAGGAGGGTCCTGAACAGAAAGTAAAGTCCCATTTTTCAGGAGGGTCCTGAACATAATGTAAAATCCCATTTTTCAGGAGGGTCCTGAACATAAAGTAAAATCCCATTTTTCAGGAGGGTCCTGAACAGAAAGTTAAATCCCATTTTTCAGGAGGGTCCTGAACAGAAAGTAAAGTCCAATTTTTCAGGAGGGTCCTGAACAGAAAGTAAAATCCCATTTTTCAGGAGGGTCCTGAACAGAAAGTAAACTCCCATTTTTCAGGAGGGTCCTGAACAGAAAGTAAAGTATCATTTTTTAGGAGGGTCCTGAACATAAAGTAAAGTCCCATTTTTCAGGAGGGTCCTGAACATAAATTAAAATCCCATTTTTCAGGAGGGTCCTGAACAGAAAGTAAAATCCCATTTTTCAGGAGGGTCCTGAACAGAAAGTAAATTCCCATTTTTCAGGAGGGTCCTGAACAGAAAGTAAAATCCCATTTTTCAGGAGGGTCCTGAACAGAAAGTAAAATCCCATTTTTCAGGAGGGTCCTGAACATAAAGTAAAGTCCCATTTTTCAGGAGGGTCCTGAACATAAAGTAAAGTCCCATTTTTTAGGAGGGTCCTGAACATAAAGTAAAGTCCCATTTTTCAGGAGGGTCCTGAACATAAAGTAAAATCCCATTTTTCAGGAGGGTCCTGAACAGAAAGTAAAATCCCATTTTTCAGGAGGGTCCTGAACAGAAAGTAAATTCCCATTTTTCAGGAGGGTCCTGAACAGAAAGTAAAATCCCATTTTTCAGGAGGATCCTGAACAGAAAGTAAAATCCCATTTTTCAGGAGGGTCCTGAACAGAAAGTAAAGTCCCATTTTTCAGGAGGGTCCTGAACAGAAAGTAAAATCCTATTTTTCAGGAGGGTCCTGAACAGAAAGTAAAATCCCATTTTTCAGGAGGGTCCTGATCCCATTTTTCAGGAGGGTCCTGAACAGAAAATAACGTCCCATCTTTCAGGAGGGTCCTGAACAGAAAGTAAAGTCCCATTTTTCAGGAGGGTCCTAAACAGAAAGTAAAGTCCCATTTTTCAGGAGGGTCCTGAACAGAAAGTAAAATCCCATTTTTCAGGAGTGTCCTTAACAGAAAGTAAAGTCCCATTTTTCAGGAGGGTCCTGAACATAAAGTAAAATCCCATTTTTCAGGAGGGTCCTGAACATAAATAAAATCCCATTTTTCAGGAGGGTCCTGAACAGAAAGTAAATTCCCATTTTTCAGGATGGTCCTGAACATAAAGTAAAATCCCATTTTTCAGGAGGGTCCTGAACAGAAAGTAAAATCCCATTTTTCAGGAGGGTCCTGAACATAAAGTAAAATCCCATTTTTCAGGAGGGACCTGAACAAAAAGTAAATTCCCATTTTTCAGGAGGGTCCTGAACATAAAGTAAAATCCTATTTTTCAGGAGGGTCCTGAACAGAAAGTAAAATCTCATTTTTCAGGAGGGTCCTGAACAGAAAGTAAAGTCCCATTTTTCAGGAGGGTCCTGAACAGAAAGTAAATTCCGATTTTTCAGGAGAGTCCTGAACATAAAGTATAATCCCATTTTTCAGGAGGGTCCTGAACAGAAAGTAAATTCCCATTTTTCAGGAGGGTCCTGAACATAAAGTAAAATCCCATTTTTCCGGAGGGTCATGAACAGAAAGTAAAGTCCCATTTTTCAGGAGGGTCCTGAACAGAAAGTAAAATCCCATTTTTCAGGAGGGTCCTGAACATAAAGTAAAATCCCATTTTTCAGGAGGGTCCTGAACAGAAAGTAAAGTCCCATTTTTCAGGAGGGTCCTGAACAGAAAGTAAAGTCCCATTTTTCAGGAGGGTCCTGAACATAATGTAAAATCCCATTTTTCAGGAGGGTCCTGAACATAAAGTAAAATCCCATTTTTCAGGAGGGTCCTGAACAGAAAGTTAAATCCCATTTTTCAGGAGGGTCCTGAACAGAAAGTAAAGTCCAATTTTTCAGGAGGGTCCTAAACAGAAAGTAAAGTCCCATTTTTCAGGAGGGTCCTGAACAGAATGTAAAATCCCATTTTTCAGGAGAGTCCTGAACAGAAAGTAAAGTCCCATTTTTCAGGAGGGTCCTGAACATAAAGTAAAATCCCATTTTTCAGGAGGGTCCTGAACATAAATAAATTCCCATTTTTCAGGAGGGTCCTGAACATAAATTAAAATCCCATTTTTCAGGAGGGTCCTGAACATAAAGTAAAATCCCATTTTTCAGGAGGGTCCTGAACAGAAAGTAAAATCCCATTTTTCAGGAGGGTCCTGAACATAAAGTAAAATCCCATTTTTCAGGAGGGTCCTGAACATAAAGTAAAATCCCATTTTTCAGGAGGGTCCTGAACAGAAAGTAAAGTCCCATTTTTCAGGAGGGTCCTGAACAGAAAGTAAAGTCCCATTTTTCAGGAGGGTCCTGAACAGAAAGTAAAATCCCATTTTTCAGGAGGGTCCTGAACAGAAAGTAAACTCCCATTTTTCAGGAGGGTCCTGAACAGAAAGTAAAGTATCATTTTTTAGGAGGGTCCTGAACATAAAGTAAAGTCCCATTTTTCAGGAGGGTCCTGAACATAAATTAAAATCCCATTTTTCAGGAGGGTCCTGAACAGAAAGTAAAATCCCATTTTTCAGGAGGGTCCTGAACAGAAAGTAAATTCCCATTTTTCAGGAGGGTCCTGAACAGAAAGTAAAATCCCATTTTTCAAAAGGGTCCTGAACAGAAAGTAAAATCCCATTTTTCAGGAGGGTCCTGAACATAAAGTAAAGTCCCATTTTTCAGGAGGGTCCTGAACATAAAGTAAAGTCCCATTTTTTAGGAGGGTCCTGAACATAAAGTAAAGTCCCATTTTTCAGGAGGGTCCTGAACATAAAGTAAAATCCCATTTTTCAGGAGGGTCCTGAACAGAAAGTAAAATCCCATTTTTCAGGAGGGTCCTGAACAGAAAGTAAATTCCCATTTTTCAGGAGGGTCCTGAACAGAAAGTAAAATCCCATTTTTCAGGAGGATCCTGAACAGAAAGTAAAATCCCATTTTTCAGGAGGGTCCTGAACAGAAAGTAAAGTCCCATTTTTCAGGAGGGTCCTGAACATAAAGTAAAATCCTATTTTTCAGGAGGGTCCTGAATAGAAAGTAAAATCCCATTTTTCAGGAGGGTCCTGATCCCATTTTTCAGGAGGGTCCTGAACAGAAAATAACGTCCCATCTTTCAGGAGGGTCCTGAACATAAAGTAAAGTCCCATTTTTTAGGAGGGTCCTAAACAGAAAGTAAAGTCCCATTTTTCAGGAGGGTCCTGAACAGAAAGTAAAATCCCATTTTTCAGGAGTGTCCTGAACAGAAAGTAAAGTCCCATTTTTCAGGAGGGTCCTGAACATAAAGTAAAATCCCATTTTTCAGGAGGGTCCTGAACATAAATAAAATCCCATTTTTCAGGAGGGTCCTGAACAGAAAGTAAATTCCCATTTTTCAGGAGGGTCCTGAACATAAAGTAAAATCCCATTTTTCAGGAGGGTCCTGAACATAAAGTAAAATCCCATTTTTCAGGAGGGTCCTGAACATAAAGTAAAATCCCATTTTTCAGGAGGGTCCTGAACAGAAAGTAATATCCCATTTTTCAGGAGGGTCCTGAACAGAAAGTAAAATCCCATTTTTCAGGAGGGTCCTGAACAGAAAGTAAAGTCCCATTTTTCAGGAGGGTCCTGAACAGAAAGTAAAATCCCATTTTTCAGGAGGGTCCTGAACAGAAAGTAAACTCCCATTTTTCAGCAGGGTCCTGAACAGAAAGTAAAGTATCATTTTTTAGGAGGGTCCTGAACATAAAGTAAAGTCCCATTTTTCAGGAGGGTCCTGAACAGAAAGTAAAATCCCATTTTTCAGGAGGGTCCTGAACAGAAAGTAAAATCCCATTTTTCAGGAGGGTCCTGAACAGAAAGTAAAGTCCCATTTTTCGGGAGGGTCCTGAACAGAAAGTAAAATCCCATTTTTCAGGAGGGTCCTGAACAGAAAGTAATATCCCATTTTTCAGGAGGGTCCTGAACAGAAAGTAAAATCCCATTTTTCAGGAGGGTCCTGAACAGAAAGTAAAGTCCCATTTTTCAGGAGGGTCCTGAACAGAAAGTAAAATCCCATTTTTCAGGAGGGTCCTGAACAGAAAGTAAACTCCCATTTTTCAGCAGGGTCCTGAACAGAAAGTAAAGTATCATTTTTTAGGAGGGTCCTGAACATAAAGTAAAGTCCCATTTTTCAGGAGGGTCCTGAACAGAAAGTAAAATCCCATTTTTCAGGAGGGTCCTGAACAGAAAGTAAATTCCCATTTTTCAGGAGGGTCCCGAACATAAAGTAAAATCCCATTTTTCAGGAGGGTCCTGAACATAAAGTAAAATCCCATTTTTCAGGAGGGTCCTGAACATAAAGTAAAGTCCCATTTTCAGGAGGGTCCTGAACAGATAGTAAAATCCCATATTTCAGGAGAGTCCTGAACAGAAAGTAAAGTCCCATTTTTCAGGAGGGTCCCGAACATAAAGTAAAATCCCATTTTTCAGGAGGGTCCTGAACATAAATAAATTCCCATTTTTCACGAGGGTCCTGAACATAATGTAAAATCCCATTTTTCAGGAGGGTCCTGAACAGAAAGTAAAATCCCATTTTTCAGGAGGGTCCTGAACATAAAGTAAAATCCCATTTTTAAGGAGGGTCCTGAACAGAAAGTAAAATCCCATTTTTCAGGAGGGTCCTGAACAGAAAGTAATGTCCCATTTTTCAGGAGGGTCCTGGTCCCATTTTTCAGGAGGGTCCTGATCCCATTTTTCAGGAGGGTCCTGATCCCATATTTCAGGAGGGTCCTGAACAGAAAATAACGTCCCATCTTTCAGGAGGGTCCTGAACAGAAAGTAAAGTCCCATTTTTCAGGAGGGTCATAAACAGAAAGTAAAGACCCATTTTTCAGGAGGGTCCTGAACAGAAAGTAAAATCCCATTTTTCAGGAGTGTCCTGAACAGAAAGTAAAGTCCCATTTTTCAGGAGGGTCCTGAACATAAAGTAAAATCCCATTTTTCAGGAGGGTCCTGAACATAAATAAAATCCCATTTTTCAGGAGGGTCCTGAACAGAAAGTAAAATCCCATTTTTCAGGAGGGTCCTGAACAGAAAGTAAAGTCCCATTTTTCAGGAGGGTCCTGAACAGAAAGTAAAATCCCATTTTTCAGGAGGGTCCTGAACAGAAAGTAAACTCCCATTTTTCAGGAGGGTCCTGAACAGAAAGTAAAGTATCATTTTTTAGGAGGGTCCTGAACATAAAGTAAAGTCCCATTTTTCAGGAGGGTCCTGAACAGAAAGTAAAGTCCCATTTTTCAGGAGGGTCCTGAACATAAAGTAAAATCCCATTTTTCAGGAGGGTCCTGAACATAAATAAATTCCCATTTTTCAGGAGGGTCCTGAAAATAAAGTAAAATCCCATTTTTCAGGAGGGTCCTGAACAGATTGTAAAATCCCATTTTTAGGAGGGTCCTGAACATAAAGTAAAATCCCATTTTTCAGGAGGGTCCTGAACAGAAAGTAAAATCCCATTTTTCAGGAGGGTCCTGAACAGAAAGTAAAGTCCCATTTTTCAGGAGGGTCCTGAACAGAAAGTAAAATCCCATTTTTCAGGAGGGTCCTGAACAGAAAGTAAACTCCCATTTTTCAGGAGGGTCCTGAACAGAAAGTAAAGTATCATTTTTTAGGAGGGTCCTGAACATAAAGTAAAGTCCCATTTTTCAGGAGGGTCCTGAACATAAATTAAAATCCCATTTTTCAGGAGGGTCCTGAACATAAAGTAAAGTCCCATTTTTCAGGAGGGTCCTGAACATAAAGTAAATTCCCATTTTTCAGGAGGGTCCTGAACAGAAAGTAAAATCCCATTTTTCAGGAGGGTCCTGAACAGAAAGTAAAATCCCATTTTTCAGGAGGGTCCTGAACATAAAGTAAAGTCCCATTTTTCAGGAGGGTCCTGAACATAAAGTAAAGTCCCATTTTTTAGGAGGGTCCTGAACATAAAGTAAAGTCCCATTTTTCAGGAGGGTCCTGAACATAAAGTAAAATCCCATTTTTCAGGAGGGTCCTGAACAGAAAGTAAAATCCCATTTTTCAGGAGGGTCCTGAACAGAAAGTAAATTCTCATTTTTCAGGAGGGTCCTGAACAGAAAGTAAAATCCCATTTTTCAGGAGGGTCCTGAACAGAAAGTAAAGTCCCATTTTTCGGGAGGGTCCTGAACAGAAAGTAAAGTCCCATTTTTCGGGAGGGTCCTGAACAGAAAGTAAAGTCCCATTTTTCGGGAGGGTCCGGAACAGAAAGTAAAATCTCATTTTTCAGGAGGGGCCTGAGCAGAAAGTAAAGTCCCATTTTTAGGAGGGTCCTGAACAGAAAGTAAAATCCCATTTTTCAGGAGGGTCCTGAACATAAAGTAAAATCCCATTTTTCAGGAGGGTCCTGAACAGAAAGCAAATTCCAATTTTTCAGGAGGGTCCTGAACATAAAGTAAATTCCCATTTTTCAGGAGGGTCCTGAACAGAAAGTAAAATCCCATTTTTCAGGAGGGTCCTGAACATAAAGTAAAATCCCATTTTTCAGGAGGGTCCTGAACAGAAAGTAAAATCCCATTTTTCAGGAGGGTCTTGAATAGAAAGTAAAGTCCCATTTTTCAGGAGGGTCCTGAACAGAAAGTAAAATCCCATTTTTCAGGAGGGTCCTGAACAGAAAGTAAACTCCCATTTTTCAGGAGGGTCCTGAACAGAAAGTAAAGTATCATTTTTTAGGAGGGTCCTGAACATAAAGTAAAGTCCCATTTTTCAGGAGGGTCCTGAACAGAAAGTAAAGTCCCATTTTTTAGGAGGGTCCTGAACATAAAGTAAAATCCCATTTTTCAGGAGGGTCCTGAACATAAATAAATTCCCATTTTTCAGGAGGGTCCTGAACATAAAGTAAAATCCCATTTTTCAGGAGGGTCCTGAACAGAAAGTAAAATCCCATTTTTCAGGAGGGTCCTGAACATAAAGTAAAATCCCATTTTTCAGGAGGGTCCTGAACAGAAAGTAAAATCCCATTTTTCAGGAGAGTCCTGAACAGAAAGTAAAGTCCCATTTTTCAGGAGGGTCCTGAACAGAAAGTAAAATCCCATTTTTCAGGAGGGTCCTGAACAGAAAGTAAACTCCCATTTTTCAGGAGGGTCCTGAACAGAAAGTAAAGTATCATTTTTTAGGAGGTTCCTGAACATAAAGTAAAGTCCCATTTTTCAGGAGGGTCCTGAACATAAATTAAAATCCCATTTTTCAGTAGGGTCCTGAACAGAAAGTAAATTCCCATTTTTCAGGAGGGTCCTGAACAGAAAGTAAAATCCCATTTTTCAGGAGGGTCCTGAACAGAAAGTAAAATCCCATTTTTCAGGAGGGTCCTGAACATAAAGTAAAGTCCCATTTTTCAGGAGGGTCCTGAACATAAAGTAAAGTATCATTTTTTAGGAGGGTCCTAAACATAAAGTAAAGTCCCATTTTTCAGGAGGGTCCTGAACATAAAGTAAAATCCCATTTTTCAGGAGGGTCCTGAACAGAAAGTAAAATCCCATTTTTCAGGAGGGTCCTGAACAGAAAGTAAATTCCCATTTTTCAGGAGGGTCCTGAACAGAAAGTAAAATCCCATTTTTCAGGAGGGTCCTGAACAGAAAGTAAAGTCCCATTTTTCGGGAGGGTCCTGAACAGAAAGTAAAGTCCCATTTTTCGGGAGGGTCCTGAACAGAAAGTAAAGTCCCATTTTTCGGGAGGGTCCGGAACAGAAAGTAAAATCTCATTTTTCAGGAGGGTCCTGAGCAGAAAGTAAAGTCCCATTTTTAGGAGGGTCCTGAACAGAAAGTAAAATCCCATTTTTCAGGAGGGTCCTGAACATAAAGTAAAATCCCATTTTTCAGGAGGGTCCTGAACAGAAAGCAAATTCCAATTTTTAAGGAGGGTCCTGAACATAAAGTAAATTCCCATTTTTCAGGAGGGTCCTGAACAGAAAGTAAAATCCCATTTTTCAGGAGGGTCCTTAACATAAAGTAAAATCCCATTTTTCAGGAGGATCCTGAACAGAAAGTAAAATCCCATTTTTCAGGAGGGTCCTGAACAGAAAGTAAAGTCCCATTTTTCAGGAGGGTCCTGAACAGAAAGTAAAATCCTATTTTTCAGGAGGGTCCTGAACAGAAAGTAAAATCCCATTTTTCAGGAGGGTCCTGATCCCATTTTTCAGGAGGGTCCTGAACAGAAAATAACGTCCCATCTTTCAGGAGGGTCCTGAACAGAAAGTAAAGTCCCATTTTTCAGAAGGGTCCTAAACAGAAAGTAAAGTCCCATTTTTCAGGAGGGTCCTGAACAGAAAGTAAAATCCCATTTTTCAGGAGTGTCCTGAACAGAAAGTAAAGTCCCATTTTTCAGGAGGGTCCTGAACATAAAGTAAAATCTCATTTTTCAGGAGGGTCCTGAACATAAATAAAATCCCATTTTTCAGGAGGGTCCTGAACAGAAAGTAAATTCCCATTTTTCAGGAGGGTCCTGAACATAAAGTAAAATCCCATTTTTCAGGAGGGTCCTGAACAGAAAGTAAAATCCCATTTTTCAGGAGGGTCCTGAACATAAAGTAAAATCCCATTTTTCAGGAGGGTCCTGAACATAAAGTAAAATCCCATTTTTCAGGAGGGTCCTGAACAGAAAGTAATATCCCATTTTTCAGGAGGGTCCTGAACAGAAAGTAAAATCCCATTTTTCAGGAGGGTCCTGAACAGAAAGTAAAGTCCCATTTTTCAGGAGGGTCCTGAACAGAAAGTAAAATCCCATTTTTCAGGAGGGTCCTGAACAGAAAGTAAACTCCCATTTTTCAGCAGGGTCCTGAACAGAAAGTAAAGTATCATTTTTTAGGAGGGTCCTGAACATAAAGTAAAGTCCCATTTTTCAGGAGGGTCCTGAACATAAAGTAAAATCCCATTTTTCAGGAGGGTCCTGAACAAAAAGTAAAATCCCATTTTTCAGGAGGGTCCTGAACATAAAGTAAAATCCCATTTTTCAGGAGGGTCCTGAACATAAAGTAAAGTCCCATTTTTCAGGAGGGTCCTGAACATAAAGTAAAATCCCATTTTTCAGGAGGGTCCTGAACAGAAAGTAAAATCCCATTTTTCAGGAGAGTCCTGAACAGAAAGTAAAGTCCTATTTTTCAGGAGGGTCCTGAACATAAAGTAAAATCCCATTTTTCAGGAGGGTCCTGAACATAAATAAATTCCCATTTTTCAGGAGGGTCCTGAACATAAAGTAAAATCCCATTTTTCAGGAGGGTCCTGAACAGAAAGTAAAATCCCATTTTTCAGGAGGGTCCTGAACATAAAGTAAAATCCCATTTTTAAGGAGGGTCCTGAACAGAAAGTAAAATCCCATTTTTCAGGAGGGTCCTGAACAGAAAGTAAAGTCCCATTTTTCAGGAGGGTCCTGATCCCATTTTTTAGGAGGGTCCTGATCCCATTTTGCAGGAGGGTCCTGATCCCATTTTTCAGGAGGGTCCTGATCCCATTTTTCAGGAGGGTCCTGAACAGAAAATAACGTCCCATCTTTCAGGAGGGTCCTGAACAGAAAGTAAAGTCCCATTTTTCAGGAGGGTCCTAAACAGAAAGTAAAGTCCCATTTTTCAGGAGGGTCCTGAACAGAAAGTAAAATCCCATTTTTCAGGAGTGTCCTGAACAGAATGTAAAGTCCCATTTTTCAGGAGGGTCCTGAACATAAAGTAAAATCCCATTTTTCAGGAGGATCCTGAACAGAAAGTAAAATCCCATTTTTCAGGAGGGTCCTGAACTGAAAGTAAAGTCCCATTTTTCAGGAGGGTCCTGAACAGAAAGTAAAATCCTATTTTTCAGGAGGGTCCTGAACAGAAAGTAAAATCCCATTTTTCAGGAGGGTCCTGATCCCATTTTTCAGGAGGGTCCTGAACAGAAAATAACGTCCCATCTTTCAGGAGGGTCCTGAACAGAAAGTAAAGTCCCATTTTTCAGGAGGGTCCTAAACAGAAAGTAAAGTCCCATTTTTCAGGAGGGTCCTGAACAGAAAGTAAAATCCCATTTTTCACGAGGGTCCTGAACAGAAAGTAAATTTCCATTTTTCAGGAGGGTCCTGAACAGAAAGTAAAATCCCATTTTTCAGAAGGGTGCTGAACATAAAGTAAAATCCCATTTTTCAGGAGGGTCCTGAACATAAAGTAAAGTCCCATTTTTCACGAGGGTCCTGAACAGAAAGTAAAATCCCATTTTTCAGGAGAGTCCTGAACAGAAAGTAAAGTCCCATTTTTCAGGAGGGTCCTGAACATAAAGTAAAATCCCATTTTTCAGGAGGGTCCTGAACATAAATAAATTCCCATTTTTCAGGAGGGTCCTGAACATAAAGTAAAATCCCATTTTTCAGGAGGGTCCTGAACAGAAAGTAAAATCCCATTTTTCAGGAGGGTCCTGAACATAAAGTAAAATCCCATTTTTAAGGAGGGTTCTGAACAGAAAGTAAAATCCCATTTTTCAGGAGGGTCCTGAACAGAAAGTAAAGTCCCATTTTTCAGGAGGGTCCTGATCCCATTTTTCAGGAGGGTCCTGATCCCATTTTTCAGGAGGGTCCTGATCCCATTTTTCAGGAGGGTCCTGAACAGAAAATAACGTCCCATCTTTCAGGAGGGTCCTGAACAGAAAGTAAAGTCCCATTTTTCAGGAGGGTCCTAAACAGAAAGTAAAGTCCCATTTTTCAGGAGGGTCCTGAACAGAAAGTAAAATCCCATTTTTCAGGAGTGTCCTGAACAGAAAATAAAGTCCCATTTTTCAGGAGGGTCCTGAACATAAAGTAAAATCCCATTTTTCAGGAGGATCCTGAACAGAAAGTAAAATCCCATTTTTCAGGAGGGTCCTGAACAGAAAGTAAAGTCCCATTTTTCAGGAGGGTCCTGAACAGAAAGTAAAATCCTATTTTTCAGGAGGGTCCTGAACAGAAAGTAAAATCCCATTTTTCAGGAGGGTCCTGATCCCATTTTTCAGGAGGGACCTGAACAGAAAATAACGTCCCATTTTTCAGGAGGGTCCTGAACATAAAGTAAAATCCCATTTTTCAGGAGGGTCCTGAACAGAAAGTAATATCCCATTTTTCAGGAGGGTCCTGAACAGAAAGTAAAGTCCCATTTTTCAGGAGGGTCCTGAACAGAAAGTAAAATCCCATTTTTCAGGAGGGTCCTGAACAGAAAGTAAACTCCCATTTTTCAGCAGGGTCCTGAACAGAAAGTAAAGTATCATTTTTTAGGAGGGTCCTGAACATAAAGTAAAGTCCCATTTTTCAGGAGGGTCCTGAACATAAAGTAAAATCCCATTTTTCAGGAGGGTCCTGAACAGAAAGTAAAATCCCATTTTTCAGGAGGGTCCTGAACAGAAAGTAAATTCCCATTTTTCAGGAGGGTCCTGAACAGAAAGTAAAATCCCATTTTTCAGGAGGGTCCTGAACATAAAGTAAAATCCCATTTTTCAGGAGGGTCCTGAACATAAAGTAAAGTCCCATTTTTCAGGAGGGTCCTGAACATAAAGTAAAATCCCATTTTTCAGGAGGGTCCTGAACAGAAAGTAAAATCCCATTTTTCAGGAGAGTCCTGAACAAAAAGTAAAGTCCCATTTTTCAGGAGGGTCCTGAACATAAAGTAAAATCCCATTTTTCAGGAGGGTCCTGAACATAAATAAATTCCCATTTTTCAGGAGGGTCCTGAACATAAAGTAAAATCCCATTTTTCAGGAGGGTCCTGAACAGAAAGCAAAATCCCATTTTTCAGGAGGGTCCTGAACATAAAGTAAAATCCCATTTTTAAGGAGGGTCCTGAACAGAAAGTAAAATCCCATTTTTCAGGAGGGTCCTGAACAGAAAGTAAAGTCCCATTTTTCAGGAGGGTCCTGATCCCATTTTTCAGGAGGGTCCTGATCCCATTTTTCAGGAGGGTCCTGAACAGAAAATAACGTCCCATCTTTCAGGAGGGTCCTGAACAGAAAGTAAAGTCCCATTTTTCAGGAGGGTCCTGAACAGAAAGTAAAATCCCATTTTTCAGGAGTGTCCTGAACAGAATGTAAAGTCCCATTTTTCAGGAGGGTCCTGAACATAAAGTAAAATCCCATTTTTCAGGAGGATCCTGAACAGAAAGTAAAATCCCATTTTTCAGGAGGGTCCTGAACTGAAAGTAAAGTCCCATTTTTCAGGAGGGTCCTGAACAGAAAGTAAAATCCTATTTTTCAGGAGGGTCCTGAACAGAAAGTAAAATCCCATTTTTCAGGAGGGTCCTGATCCCATTTTTCAGGAGGGTCCTGAACAGAAAATAACGTCCCATCTTTCAGGAGGGTCCTGAACAGAAAGTAAAGTCCCATTTTTCAGGAGGGTCCTAAACAGAAAGTAAAGTCCCATTTTTCAGGAGGGTCCTGAACAGAAAGTAAAATCCCATTTTTCAGGAGGGTCCTGAACAGAAAGTAAATTTCCATTTTTCAGGAGGGTCCTGAACAGAAAGTAAAATCCCATTTTTCAGAAGGGTGCTGAACATAAAGTAAAATCCCATTTTTCAGGAGGGTCCTGAACATAAAGTAAAGTCCCATTTTTCAGGAGGGTCCTGAACAGAAAGTAAAATCCCATTTTTCAGGAGAGTCCTGAACAGAAAGTAAAGTCCCATTTTTCAGGAGGGTCCTGAACATAAAGTAACATCCCATTTTTCAGAAGGGTCCTGAACATAAATAAATTCCCATTTTTCAGGAGGGTCCTGAACATAAAGTAAAATCCCATTTTTCAGGAGGGTCCTGAACAGAAAGTAAAATCCCATTTTTCAGGAGGGTCCTGAACATAAAGTAAAATCCCATTTTTAAGGAGGGTCCTGAACAGAAAGTAAAATCCCATTTTTCAGGAGGGTCCTGAACAGAAAGTAAAGTCCCATTTTTCAGGAGGGTCCTGATCCCATTTTTCAGGAGGGTCCTGATCCCATTTTTCAGGAGGGTCCTGATCCCATTTTTCAGGAGGGTCCTGATCCCATTTTTCAGGAGGGTCCTGAACAGAAAATAACGTCCCATCTTTCAGGAGGGTCCTGAACAGAAAGTAAAGTCCCATTTTTCAGGAGGGTCCTAAACAGAAAGTAAAGTCCCATTTTTCAGGAGGGTCCTGAACAGAAAGTAAAATCCCATTTTTCAGGAGTGTCCTGAACAGAAAGTAAAGTCCCATTTTTCAGGAGGGTCCTGAACATAAAGTAAAATCCCATTTTTCAGGAGGATCCTGAACAGAAAGTAAAATCCCATTTTTCAGGAGGGTCCTGAACAGAAAGTAAAGTCCCATTTTTCAGGAGGGTCCTGAACAGAAAGTAAAATCCTATTTTTCAGGAGGGTCCTGAACAGAAAGTAAAATCCCATTTTTCAGGAGGGTCCTGATCCCATTTTTCAGGAGGGTCCTGAACAGAAAATAACGTCCCATTTTTCAGGAGGGTCCTGAACATAAAGTAAAATCCCATTTTTCAGGAGGGTCCTGAACAGAAAGTAATATCCCATTTTTCAGGAGGGTCCTGAACAGAAAGTAAAATCCCATTTTTCAGGAGGGTCCTGAACAGAAAGTAAAGTCCCATTTTTCAGGAGGGTCCTGAACAGAAAGTAAAATCCCATTTTTCAGGAGGGTCCTGAACAGAAAGTAAACTCCCATTTTTCAGCAGGGTCCTGAACAGAAAGTAAAGTATCATTTTTTAGGAGGGTCCTGAACATAAAGTAAAGTCCCATTTTTCAGGAGGGTCCTGAACATAAAGTAAAATCCCATTTTTCAGGAGGGTCCTGAACAGAAAGTAAAATCCCATTTTTCAGGAGGGTCCTGAACAGAAAGTAAATTCCCATTTTTCAGGAGGGTCCTGAACAGAAAGTAAAATCCCATTTTTCAGGAGGGTCCTGAACATAAAGTAAAATCCCATTTTTCAGGAGGGTCCTGAACATAAAGTAAAGTCCCATTTTTCAGGAGGGTCCTGAACATAAAGTAAAATCCCATTTTTCAGGAGGGTCCTGAACAGAAAGTAAAATCCCATTTTTCAGGAGAGTCCTGAACAAAAAGTAAAGTCCCATTTTTCAGGAGGGTCCTGAACATAAAGTAAAATCCCATTTTTCAGGAGGGTCCTGAACATAAATAAATTCCCATTTTTCAGGAGGGTCCTGAACATAAAGTAAAATCCCATTTTTCAGGAGGGTCCTGAACAGAAAGTAAAATCCCATTTTTCAGGAGGGTCCTGAACATAAAGTAAAATCCCATTTTTAAGGAGGGTCCTGAACAGAAAGTAAAATCCCATTTTTCAGGAGGGTCCTGAACAGAAAGTAAAGTCCCATTTTTCAGGAGGGTCCTGATCCCATTTTTCAGGAGGGTCCTGATCCCATTTTTCAGGAGGGTCCTGATCCCATTTTTCAGGAGGGTCCTGATCCCATTTTTCAGGAGGGTCCTGAACAGAAAATAACGTCCCATCTTTCAGGAGGGTCCTGAACAGAAAGTAAAGTCCCATTTTTCAGGAGGGTCCTAAACAGAAAGTAAAGTCCCATTTTTCAGGAGGGTCCTGAACAGAAAGTAAAATCCCATTTTTCAGGAGTGTCCTGAACAGAATGTAAAGTCCCATTTTTCAGGAGGGTCCTGAACATAAAGTAAAATCCCATTTTTCAGGAGGATCCTGAACAGAAAGTAAAATCCCATTTTTCAGGAGGGTCCTGAACTGAAAGTAAAGTCCCATTTTTCAGGAGGGTCCTGAACAGAAAGTAAAATCCTATTTTTCAGGAGGGTCCTGAACAGAAAGTAAAATCCCATTTTTCAGGAGGGTCCTGATCCCATTTTTCAGGAGGGTCCTGAACAGAAAATAACGTCCCATCTTTCAGGAGGGTCCTGAACAGAAAGTAAAGTCCCATTTTTCAGGAGGGTCCTAAACAGAAAGTAAAGTCCCATTTTTCAGGAGGGTCCTGAACAGAAAGTAAAATCCCATTTTTCAGGAGGGTCCTGAACAGAAAGTAAATTCCCATTTTTCAGGAGGGTCCTGAACAGAAAGTAAAATCCCATTTTTCAGAAGGGTGCTGAACATAAAGTAAAATCCCATTTTTCAGGAGGGTCCTGAACATAAAGTAAAGTCCCATTTTTCAGGAGGGTCCTGAACAGAAAGTAAAATCCCATTTTTCAGGAGAGTCCTGAACAAAAAGTAAAGTCCCATTTTTCAGGAGGGTCCTGAACATAAAGTAAAATCCCATTTTTCAGGAGGGTCCTGAACATAAATAAATTCCCATTTTTCAGGAGGGTCCTGAACATAAAGTAAAATCCCATTTTTCAGGAGGGTCCTGAACAGAAAGTAAAATCCCATTTTTCAGGAGGGTCCTGAACAAAAAGTAAAATCCCATTTTTAAGGAGGTTCCTGAACAGAAAGTAAAATCCCATTTTTCAGGAGGGTCCTGAACATAAATAAATTCCCATTTTTCAGGAGGGTCCTGAACATAAAGTAAAATCCCATTTTTCAGGAGGGTCCTGAACAGAAAGTAAAATCCCATTTTTCAGGAGGGTCCTGAACATAAAGTAAAATCCCATTTTTAAGGAGGTTCCTGAACATAAAGTAAAATCCCATTTTTAAGGAGGTTCCTGAACAGAAAGTAAAATCCCATTTTTCAGGAGGGTCCTGATCCCATTTTTCAGGAGGGTCCTGATCCCATTTTTCAGGAGGGTCCTGATCCCATTTTTCAGGAGGGTCCTGATCCCATTTTTCAGGAGGGTCCTGAACAGAAAATAACGTCCCATCTTTCAGGAGGGTTCTGAACAGAAAGTAAAGTCCCATTTTTCAGGAGGGTCCTAAACAGAAAGTAAAGTCCCATTTTTCAGGAGGGTCCTGAACAGAAAGTAAAATCCCATTTTTCAGGAGTGTCCTGAACAGAAAGTAAAGTCCCATTTTTCAGGAGGGTCCTGAACATAAAGTAAAATCCCATTTTTCAAGAGGATCCTGAACAGAAAGTAAAATCCCATTTTTCAGGAGTGTCCTGAACAGAAAGTAAAGTCCCATTTTTCAGGAGGGTCCTGAACAGAAAGTAAAATCCTATTTTTCAGGAGGGTCCTGAACAGAAAGTAAAATCCCATTTTTCAGGAGGGTCCTGATCCCATTTTTCAGGAGGGTCCTGAACAGAAAATAACGTCCCATTTTTCAGGAGGGTCCTGAACATAAAGTAAAATCCCATTTTTCAGGAGGGTCCTGAACAGAAAGTAATATCCTATTTTTCAGGAGGGTCCTGAACAGAAAGTAAAATCCCATTTTTCAGGAGGGTCCTGAACAGAAAGTAAACTCCCATTTTTCAGCAGGGTCCTGAACAGAAAGTAAAGTATCATTTTTTAGGAGGGTCCTGAACATAAAGTAAAGTCCCATTTTTCAGGAGGGTCCTGAACATAAAGTAAAATCCCATTTTTCAGGAGGGTCCTGAACAGAAAGTAAAATCCCATTTTTCAGGAGGGTCCTGAACAAAAAGTAAATTCCCATTTTTCAGGAGGGTCCTGAACAGAAAGTAAAATCCCATTTTTCAGGAGGGTCCTGAACATAAAGTAAAATCCCATTTTTCAGGAGTGTCCTGAACATAAAGTAAAGTCCCATTTTTCAGGAGGGTCCTGAACATAAAGTAAAATCCCATTTTTCAGGAGGGTCCTGAACAGAAAGTAAAATCCCATTTTTCAGGAGAGTCCTGAACAGAAAGTAAAGTCCCATTTTTCAGGAGGGTCCTGAACATAAAGTAAAATCCCATTTTTCAGGAGGGTCCTGAACATAAATAAATTTCCATTTTTCAGGAGGGTCCTGAACATAAAGTAAAATCCCATTTTTCAGGAGGGTCCTGAACAGAAAGCAAAATCCCATTTTTCAGGAGGGTCCTGAACATAAAGTAAAATCCCATTTTTAAGGAGGGTCCTGAACAGAAAGTAAAATCCCATTTTTCAGGAGGGTCCAGAACAGAAAGTAAAGTCCCATTTTTCAGGAGGGTCCTGATCCCATTTTTCAGGAGGGTCCTGATCCCATTTTTCAGGAGGGTCCTGATCCCATTTTTCAGGAGGGTCCTGAACAGAAAATAACGTCCCATCTTTCAGGAGGGTCCTGAACAGAAAGTAAAGTCCCATTTTTCAGGAGGGTCCTAAACAGAAAGTAAAGTCCCATTTTTCAGGAGGGTCCTGAACAGAAAGTAAAATCCCATTTTTCAGGAGTGTCCTGAACAGAAAGTAAAGTCCCATTTTTCAGGAGGGTCCTGAACATAAAGTAAAATCCCATTTTTCAGGAGGGTCCTGAACATAAATAAAATCCCATTTTTCAGGAGGGTCCTGAACAGAAAGTAAATTCCCATTTTTCAGGAGGGTCCTGAACATAAAGTAAAATCCCATTTTTCAGGAGGGTCCTGAACAGAAAGTAAAATCCCATTTTTCAGGAGGGTCCTGAACATAAAGTAAAATCCCATTTTTCAGGAGGGTCCTGAACAAAAAGTAAATTCCCATTTTTCAGGAGGGTCCTGAACATAAAGTAAAATCCCATTTTTCAGGAGGGTCCTGAACAGAAAGTAAAGTCCCATTTTTCAGGAGGGTCCTGAACAGAAAGTAAAGTCCGATTTTTCAGGAGAGTCCTGAACATAAAGTATAATCCCATTTTTCAGGAGGGTCCTGAACAGAAAGTAAATTCCCATTTTTCAGGAGGGTCCTGAACATAAAGTAAAATCCCATTTTTCCGGAGGGTCATGAACAGAAAGTAAAGTCCCATTTTTCAGGAGGGTCCTGAACAGAAAGTAAAATCCCATTTTTCAGGAGGGTCCTGAACATAAAGTAAAATCCCATTTTTCAGGAGGGTCCTGAACAGAAAGTAAAGTCCCATTTTTCAGGAGGGTCCTGAACAGAAAGTAAAGTCCCATTTTTCAGGAGGGTCCTGAACATAATGTAAAATCCCATTTTTCAGGAGGGTCCTGAACATAAAGTAAAATCCCATTTTTCAGGAGGGTCCTGAACAGAAAGTTAAATCCCATTTTTCAGGAGGGTCCTGAACAGAAAGTAAAGTCCAATTTTTCAGGAGGGTCCTAAACAGAAAGTAAAGTCCCATTTTTCAGGAGGGTCCTGAACAGAAAGTAAAATCCCATTTTTCAGGAGAGTCCTGAACAGAAAGTAAAGTCCCATTTTTCAGGAGGGTCCTGAACATAAAGTAAAATCCCATTTTTCAGGAGGGTCCTGAACATAAATAAATTCCCATTTTTCAGGAGGGTCCTGAACATAAATTAAAATCCCATTTTTCAGGAGGGTCCTGAACATAAAGTAAAATCCCATTTTTACGGAGGGTCCTGAACAGAAAGTAAAATCCCATTTTTCAGGAGGGTCCTGAACATAAAGTAAAATCCCATTTTTCAGGAGGGTCCTGAACATAAAGTAAAATCCCATTTTTCAGGAGGGTCCTGAACAGAAAGTAAAGTCCCATTTTTCAGGAGGGTCCTGAACAGAAAGTAAAGTCCCATTTTTCAGGAGGGTCCTGAACAGAAAGTAAAATCCCATTTTTCAGGAGGGTCCTGAACAGAAAGTAAACTCCCATTTTTCAGGAGGGTCCTGAACAGAAAGTAAAGTATCATTTTTTAGGAGGGTCCTGAACATAAAGTAAAGTCCCATTTTTCAGGAGGGTCCTGAACATAAATTAAAATCCCATTTTTCAGGAGGGTCCTGAACAGAAAGTAAAATCCCATTTTTCAGGAGGGTCCTGAACAGAAAGTAAATTCCCATTTTTCAGGAGGGTCCTGAACAGAAAGTAAAATCCCATTTTTCAGGAGGGTCCTGAACAGAAAGTAAAATCCCATTTTTCAGGAGGGTCCTGAACAGAAAGTAAAGTCCCATTTTTCAGGAGGGTCCTGAACATAAAGTAAAGTCCCATTTTTTAGGAGGGTCCTGAACATAAAGTAAAGTCCCATTTTTCAGGAGGGTCCTGAACATAAAGTAAAATCCCATTTTTCAGGAGGGTCCTGAACAGAAAGTAAAATCCCATTTTTCAGGAGGGTCCTGAACAGAAAGCAAAATCCCATTTTTCAGGAGGGTCCTGAACAGAAAGTAAAATCCCATTTTTCAGGAGGATCCTGAACAGAAAGTAAAATCCCATTTTTCAGGAGGGTCCTGAACAGAAAGTAAAGTCCCATTTTTCAGGAGGGTCCTGAACAGAAAGTAAAATCCTATTTTTCAGGAGGGTCCTGAACAGAAAGTAAAATCCCATTTTTCAGGAGGGTCCTGATCCCATTTTTCAGGAGGGTCCTGAACAGAAAATAACGTCCCATCTTTCAGGAGGGTCCTGAACAGAAAGTAAAGTCCCATTTTTCAGGAGGGTCCTAAACAGAAAGTAAAGTCCCATTTTTCAGGAGGGTCCTGAACAGAAAGTAAAATCCCATTTTTCAGGAGTGTCCTGAACAGAAAGTAAAGTCCCATTTTTCAGGAGGGTCCTGAACATAAAGTAAAATCCCATTTTTCAGGAGGGTCCTGAACATAAATAAAATCCCATTTTTCAGGAGGGTCCTGAACAGAAAGTAAATTCCCATTTTTCAGGAGGGTCCTGAACATAAAGTAAAATCCCATTTTTCAGGAGGGTCCTGAACAGAAAGTAAAATCCCATTTTTCAGGAGGGTCCTGAACATAAAGTAAAATCCCATTTTTCAGGAGGGTCCTGAACAAAAAGTAAATTCCCATTTTTCAGGAGGGTCCTGAACATAAAGTAAAATCCCATTTTTCAGGAGGGTCCTGAACAGAAAGTAAAGTCCCATTTTTCAGGAGGGTCCTGAACAGAAAGTAAAGTCCGATTTTTCAGGAGAGTCCTGAACATAAAGTATAATCCCATTTTTCAGGAGGGTCCTGAACAGAAAGTAAATTCCCATTTTTCAGGAGGGTCCTGAACATAAAGTAAAATCCCATTTTTCCGGAGGGTCATGAACAGAAAGTAAAGTCCCATTTTTCAGGAGGGTCCTGAACAGAAAGTAAAATCCCATTTTTCAGGAGGGTCCTGAACATAAAGTAAAATCCCATTTTTCAGGAGGGTCCTGAACAGAAAGTAAAGTCCCATTTTTCAGGAGGGTCCTGAACAGAAAGTAAAGTCCCATTTTTCAGGAGGGTCCTGAACATAATGTAAAATCCCATTTTTCAGGAGGGTCCTGAACATAAAGTAAAATCCCATTTTTCAGGAGGGTCCTGAACAGAAAGTTAAATCCCATTTTTCAGGAGGGTCCTGAACAGAAAGTAAAGTCCAATTTTTCAGGAGGGTCCTAAACAGAAAGTAAAGTCCCATTTTTCAGGAGGGTCCTGAATAGAAAGTAAAATCCCATTTTTCAGGAGAGTCCTGAACAGAAAGTAAAGTCCCATTTTTCAGGAGGGTCCTGAACATAAAGTAAAATCCCATTTTTCAGGAGGGTCCTGAACATAAATAAATTCCCATTTTTCAGGAGGGTCCTGAACATAAATTAAAATCCCATTTTTCAGGAGGGTCCTGAACATAAAGTAAAATCCCATTTTTACGGAGGGTCCTGAACAGAAAGTAAAATCCCATTTTTCAGGAGGGTCCTGAACATAAAGTAAAATCCCATTTTTCAGGAGGGTCCTGAACATAAAGTAAAATCCCATTTTTCAGGAGGGTCCTGAACAGAAAGTAAAGTCCCATTTTTCAGGAGGGTCCTGAACAGAAAGTAAAGTCCCATTTTTCAGGAGGGTCCTGAACAGAAAGTAAAATCCCATTTTTCAGGAGGGTCCTGAACAGAAAGTAAACTCCCATTTTTCAGGAGGGTCCTGAACAGAAAGTAAAGTATCATTTTTTAGGAGGGTCCTGAACATAAAGTAAAGTCCCATTTTTCAGGAGGGTCCTGAACATAAATTAAAATCCCATTTTTCAGGAGGGTCCTGAACAGAAAGTAAAATCCCATTTTTCAGGAGGGTCCTGAACAGAAAGTAAATTCCCATTTTTCAGGAGGGTCCTGAACAGAAAGTAAAATCCCATTTTTCAGGAGGGTCCTGAACAGAAAGTAAAATCCCATTTTTCAGGAGGGTCCTGAACAGAAAGTAAAGTCCCATTTTTCAGGAGGGTCCTGAACATAAAGTAAAGTCCCATTTTTTAGGAGGGTCCTGAACATAAAGTAAAGTCCCATTTTTCAGGAGGGTCCTGAACATAAAGTAAAATCCCATTTTTCAGGAGGGTCCTGAACAGAAAGTAAAATCCCATTTTTCAGGAGGGTCCTGAACAGAAAGCAAAATCCCATTTTTCAGGAGGGTCCTGAACAGAAAGTAAAATCCCATTTTTCAGGAGGATCCTGAACAGAAAGTAAAATCCCATTTTTCAGGAGGGTCCTGAACAGAAAGTAAAGTCCCATTTTTCAGGAGGGTCCTGAACAGAAAGTAAAATCCTATTTTTCAGGAGGGTCCTGAACAGAAAGTAAAATCCCATTTTTCAGGAGGGTCCTGATCCCATTTTTCAGGAGGGTCCTGAACAGAAAATAACGTCCCATCTTTCAGGAGGGTCCTGAACAGAAAGTAAAGTCCCATTTTTCAGGAGGGTCCTAAACAGAAAGTAAAGTCCCATTTTTCAGGAGGGTCCTGAACAGAAAGTAAAATCCCATTTTTCAGGAGTGTCCTGAACAGAAAGTAAAGTCCCATTTTTCAGGAGGGTCCTGAACATAAAGTAAAATCCCATTTTTCAGGAGGGTCCTGAACATAAATAAAATCCCATTTTTCAGGAGGGTCCTGAACAGAAAGTAAATTCCCATTTTTCAGGAGGGTCCTGAACATAAAGTAAAATCCCATTTTTCAGGAGGGTCCTGAACAGAAAGTAAAATCCCATTTTTCAGGAGGGTCCTGAACATAAAGTAAAATCCCATTTTTCAGGAGGGTCCTGAACAAAAAGTAAATTCCCATTTTTCAGGAGGGTCCTGAACATAAAGTAAAATCCCATTTTTCAGGAGGGTCCTGAACAGAAAGTAAAATCTCATTTTTCAGGAGGGTCCTGAACAGAAAGTAAAGTCCCATTTTTCAGGAGGGTCCTGAACAGAAAGTAAAGTCCGATTTTTCAGGAGAGTCCTGAACATAAAGTATAATCCCATTTTTCAGGAGGGTCCTGAACAGAAAGTAAATTCCCATTTTTCAGGAGGGTCCTGAACATAAAGTAAAATCCCATTTTTCCGGAGGGTCATGAACAGAAAGTAAAGTCCCATTTTTCAGGAGGGTCCTGAACAGAAAGTAAAATCCCATTTTTCAGGAGGGTCCTGAACATAAAGTAAAATCCCATTTTTCAGGAGGGTCCTGAACAGAAAGTAAAGTCCCATTTTTCAGGAGGGTCCTGAACAGAAAGTAAAGTCCCATTTTTCAGGAGGGTCCTGAACATAATGTAAAATCCCATTTTTCAGGAGGGTCCTGAACATAAAGTAAAATCCCATTTTTCAGGAGGGTCCTGAACAGAAAGTTAAATCCCATTTTTCAGGAGGGTCCTGAACAGAAAGTAGAGTCCAATTTTTCAGGAGGGTCCTAAACAGAAAGTAAAGTCCCATTTTTCAGGAGGGTCCTGAACAGAATGTAAAATCCCATTTTTCAGGAGAGTCCTGAACAGAAAGTAAAGTCCCATTTTTCAGGAGGGTCCTGAACATAAAGTAAAATCCCATTTTTCAGGAGGGTCCTGAACATAAATAAATTCCCATTTTTCAGGAGGGTCCTGAACATAAATTAAAATCCCATTTTTCAGGAGGGTCCTGAACATAAAGTAAAATCCCATTTTTCAGGAGGGTCCTGAACAGAAAGTAAAATCCCATTTTTCAGGAGGGTCCTGAACATAAAGTAAAATCCCATTTTTCAGGAGGGTCCTGAACATAAAGTAAAATCCCATTTTTCAGGAGGGTCCTGAACAGAAAGTAAAGTCCCATTTTTCAGGAGGGTCCTGAACAGAAAGTAAAGTCCCATTTTTCAGGAGGGTCCTGAACAGAAAGTAAAATCCCATTTTTCAGGAGGGTCCTGAACAGAAAGTAAACTCCCATTTTTCAGGAGGGTCCTGAACAGAAAGTAAAGTATCATTTTTTAGGAGGGTCCTGAACATAAAGTAAAGTCCCATTTTTCAGGAGGGTCCTGAACATAAATTAAAATCCCATTTTTCAGGAGGGTCCTGAACAGAAAGTAAAATCCCATTTTTCAGGAGGGTCCTGAACAGAAAGTAAATTCCCATTTTTCAGGAGGGTCCTGAACAGAAAGTAAAATCCCATTTTTCAAAAGGGTCCTGAACAGAAAGTAAAATCCCATTTTTCAGGAGGGTCCTGAACATAAAGTAAAGTCCCATTTTTCAGGAGGGTCCTGAACATAAAGTAAAGTCCCATTTTTTAGGAGGGTCCTGAACATAAAGTAAAGTCCCATTTTTCAGGAGGGTCCTGAACATAAAGTAAAATCCCATTTTTCAGGAGGGTCCTGAACAGAAAGTAAAATTCCATTTTTCAGGAGGGTCCTGAACAGAAAGTAAATTCCCATTTTTCAGGAGGGTCCTGAACAGAAAGTAAAATCCCATTTTTCAGGAGGATCCTGAACAGAAAGTAAAATCCCATTTTTCAGGAGGGTCCTGAACAGAAAGTAAAGTCCCATTTTTCAGGAGGGTCCTGAACATAAAGTAAAATCCTATTTTTCAGGAGGGTCCTGAACAGAAAGTAAAATCCCATTTTTCAGGAGGGTCCTGATCCCATTTTTCAGGAGGGTCCTGAACAGAAAATAACGTCCCATCTTTCAGGAGGGTCCTGAACAGAAAGTAAAGTCCCATTTTTCAGGAGGGTCCTAAACAGAAAGTAAAGTCCCATTTTTCAGGAGGGTCCTGAACAGAAAGTAAAATCCCATTTTTCAGGAGTGTCCTGAACAGAAAGTAAAGTCCCATTTTTCAGGAGGGTCCTGAACATAAAGTAAAATCCCATTTTTCAGGAGGGTCCTGAACATAAATAAAATCCCATTTTTCAGGAGGGTCCTGAACAGAAAGTAAATTCCCATTTTTCAGGAGGGTCCTGAACATAAAGTAAAATCCCATTTTTCAGGAGGGTCCTGAACAGAAAGTAAAATCCCATTTTTCAGGAGGGTCCTGAACATAAAGTAAAATCCCATTTTTCAGGAGGGTCCTGAACAAAAAGTAAATTCCCATTTTTCAGGAGGGTCCTGAACATAAAGTAAAATCCCATTTTTCAGGAGGGTCCTGAACAGAAAGTAAAATCTCATTTTTCAGGAGGGTCCTGAACAGAAAGTAAAGTCCCATTTTTCAGGAGGGTCCTGAACAGAAAGTAAAGTCCGATTTTTCAGGAGAGTCCTGAACATAAAGTATAATCCCATTTTTCAGGAGGGTCCTGAACAGAAAGT
Organism: Capsicum pubescens; assembly: GCA_030864215.1. Lineage (NCBI taxonomy): Eukaryota > Viridiplantae > Streptophyta > Magnoliopsida > Solanales > Solanaceae > Capsicum > Capsicum pubescens. The sequence goes on from CM061548.1 coordinate 416,144,151, forward strand.
AAATTCCCATTTTTCAGGAGGGTCCTGAACATAAAGTAAAATCCCATTTTTCCGGAGGGTCATGAACAGAAAGTAAAGTCCCATTTTTCAGGAGGGTCCTGAACAGAAAGTAAAATCCCATTTTTCAGGAGGGTCCTGAACATAAAGTAAAATCCCATTTTTCAGGAGGGTCCTGAACAGAAAGTAAAGTCCCATTTTTCAGGAGGGTCCTGAACAGAAAGTAAAGTCCCATTTTTCAGGAGGGTCCTGAACATAATGTAAAATCCCATTTTTCAGGAGGGTCCTGAACATAAAGTAAAATCCCATTTTTCAGGAGGGTCCTGAACAGAAAGTTAAATCCCATTTTTCAGGAGGGTCCTGAACAGAAAGTAAAGTCCAATTTTTCAGGAGGGTCCTAAACAGAAAGTAAAGTCCCATTTTTCAGGAGGGTCCTGAACAGAATGTAAAATCCCATTTTTCAGGAGAGTCCTGAACAGAAAGTAAAGTCCCATTTTTCAGGAGGGTCCTGAACATAAAGTAAAATCCCATTTTTCAGGAGGGTCCTGAACATAAATAAATTCCCATTTTTCAGGAGGGTCCTGAACATAAATTAAAATCCCATTTTTCAGGAGGGTCCCGAACATAAAGTAAAATCCCATTTTTCAGGAGGGTCCTGAACAGAAAGTAAAATCCCATTTTTCAGGAGGGTCCTGAACATAAAGTAAAATCCCATTTTTCAGGAGGGTCCTGAACATAAAGTAAAATCCCATTTTTCAGGAGGGTCCTGAACAGAAAGTAAAGTCCCATTTTTCAGGAGGGTCCTGAACAGAAAGTAAAGTCCCATTTTTCAGGAGGGTCCTGAACAGAAAGTAAAATCCCATTTTTCAGGAGGGTCCTGAACAGAAAGTAAACTCCCATTTTTCAGGAGGGTCCTGAACAGAAAGTAAAGTATCATTTTTTAGGAGGGTCCTGAACATAAAGTAAAGTCCCATTTTTCAGGAGGGTCCTGAACATAAATTAAAATCCCATTTTTCAGGAGGGTCCTGAACAGAAAGTAAAATCCCATTTTTCAGGAGGGTCCTGAACAGAAAGTAAATTCCCATTTTTCAGGAGGGTCCTGAACAGAAAGTAAAATCCCATTTTTCAAAAGGGTCCTGAACAGAAAGTAAAATCCCATTTTTCAGGAGGGTCCTGAACATAAAGTAAAGTCCCATTTTTCAGGAGGGTCCTGAACATAAAGTAAAGTCCCATTTTTTAGGAGGGTCCTGAACATAAAGTAAAGTCCCATTTTTCAGGAGGGTCCTGAACATAAAGTAAAATCCCATTTTTCAGGAGGGTCCTGAACAGAAAGTAAAATCCCATTTTTCAGGAGGGTCCTGAACAGAAAGTAAATTCCCATTTTTCAGGAGGGTCCTGAACAGAAAGTAAAATCCCATTTTTCAGGAGGATCCTGAACAGAAAGTAAAATCCCATTTTTCAGGAGGGTCCTGAACAGAAAGTAAAGTCCCATTTTTCAGGAGGGTCCTGAACATAAAGTAAAATCCTATTTTTCAGGAGGGTCCTGAATAGAAAGTAAAATCCCATTTTTCAGGAGGGTCCTGATCCCATTTTTCAGGAGGGTCCTGAACAGAAAATAACGTCCCATCTTTCAGGAGGGTCCTGAACAGAAAGTAAAGTCCCATTTTTCAGGAGGGTCCTAAACAGAAAGTAAAGTCCCATTTTTCAGGAGGGTCCTGAACAGAAAGTAAAATCCCATTTTTCAGGAGTGTCCTGAACAGAAAGTAAAGTCCCATTTTTCAGGAGGGTCCTGAACATAAAGTAAAATCCCATTTTTCAGGAGGGTCCTGAACATAAATAAAATCCCATTTTTCAGGAGGGTCCTGAACAGAAAGTAAATTCCCATTTTTCAGGAGGGTCCTGAACATAAAGTAAAATCCCATTTTTCAGGAGGGTCCTGAACAGAAAGTAAAATCCCATTTTTCAGGAGGGTCCTGAACATAAAGTAAAATCCCATTTTTCAGGAGGGTCCTGAACATAAAGTAAAATCCCATTTTTCAGGAGGGTCCTGAACAGAAAGTAATATCCCATTTTTCAGGAGGGTCCTGAACAGAAAGTAAAATCCCATTTTTCAGGAGGGTCCTGAACAGAAAGTAAAGTCCCATTTTTCAGGAGGGTCCTGAACAGAAAGTAAAATCCCATTTTTCAGGAGGGTCCTGAACAGAAAGTAAACTCCCATTTTTCAGCAGGGTCCTGAACAGAAAGTAAAGTATCATTTTTTAGGAGGGTCCTGAACATAAATTAAAGTCCCATTTTTCAGGAGGGTCCTGAACATAAAGTAAAATCCCATTTTTCAGGAGGGTCCTGAACAGAAAGTAAAATCCCATTTTTCAGGAGGGTCCTGAACAGAAAGTAAATTCCCATTTTTCAGGAGGGTCCTGAACAGAAAGTAAAATCCCATTTTTCAGGAGGGTCCTGAACATAAAGTAAAATCCCATTTTTCAGGAGGGTCCTGAACATAAAGTAAAGTCCCATTTTCAGGAGGGTCCTGAACATAAAGTAAAATCCCATTTTTCAGGAGGGTCCTGAACAGATAGTAAAATCCCATATTTCAGGAGAGTCCTGAACAGAAAGTAAAGTCCCATTTTTCAGGAGGGTCCCGAACATAAAGTAAAATCCCATTTTTCAGGAGGGTCCTGAACATAAATAAATTCCCATTTTTCAGGAGGGTCCTGAACATAATGTAAAATCCCATTTTTCAGGAGGGTCCTGAACAGAAAGTAAAATCCCATTTTTCAGGAGGGTCCTGAACATAAAGTAAAATCCCATTTTTAAGGAGGGTCCTGAACAGAAAGTAAAATCCCATTTTTCAGGAGGGTCCTGAACAGAAAGTAATGTCCCATTTTTCAGGAGGGTCCTGATCCCATTTTTCAGGAGGGTCCTGATCCCATTTTTCAGGAGGGTCCTGATCCCATATTTCAGGAGGGTCCTGAACAGAAAATAACGTCCCATCTTTCAGGAGGGTCCTGAACAGAAAGTAAAGTCCCATTTTTCAGGAGGGTCATAAACAGAAAGTAAAGACCCATTTTTCAGGAGGGTCCTGAACAGAAAGTAAAATCCCATTTTTCAGGAGTGTCCTGAACAGAAAGTAAAGTCCCATTTTTCAGGAGGGTCCTGAACATAAAGTAAAATCCCATTTTTCAGGAGGGTCCTGAACATAAATAAAATCCCATTTTTCAGGAGGGTCCTGAACAGAAAGTAAAATCCCATTTTTCAGGAGGGTCCTGAACAGAAAGTAAAGTCCCATTTTTCAGGAGGGTCCTGAACAGAAAGTAAAATCCCATTTTTCAGGAGGGTCCTGAACAGAAAGTAAACTCCCATTTTTCAGGAGGGTCCTGAACAGAAAGTAAAGTATCATTTTTTAGGAGGGTCCTGAACATAAAGTAAAGTCCCATTTTTCAGGAGGGTCCTGAACAGAAAGTAAAGTCCCATTTTTCAGGAGGGTCCTGAACATAAAGTAAAATCCCATTTTTCAGGAGGGTCCTGAACATAAATAAATTCCCATTTTTCAGGAGTGTCCTGAAAATAAAGTAAAATCCCATTTTTCAGGAGGGTCCTGAACAGATTGTAAAATCCCATTTTTAGGAGGGTCCTGAACATAAAGTAAAATCCCATTTTTCAGGAGGGTCCTGAACAGAAAGTAAAATCCCATTTTTCAGGTGGGTCCTGAACAGAAAGTAAAGTCCCATTTTTCAGGAGGGTCCTGAACAGAAAGTAAAATCCCATTTTTCAGGAGGGTCCTGAACAGAAAGTAAACTCCCATTTTTCAGGAGGGTCCTGAACAGAAAGTAAAGTATCATTTTTTAGGAGGGTCCTGAACATAAAGTAAAGTCCCATTTTTCAGGAGGGTCCTGAACATAAATTAAAATCCCATTTTTCAGGAGGGTCCTGAACATAAAGTAAAGTCCCATTTTTCAGGAGGGTCCTGAACATAAAGTAAATTCCCATTTTTCAGGAGGGTCCTGAACAGAAAGTAAAATCCCATTTTTCAGGAGGGTCCTGAACAGAAAGTAAAATCCCATTTTTCAGGAGGGTCCTGAACAGAAAGTAAAGTCCCATTTTTCAGGAGGGTCCTGAACATAAAGTAAAGTCCCATTTTTTAGGAGGGTCCTGAACATAAAGTAAAGTCCCATTTTTCAGGAGGGTCCTGAACATAAAGTAAAATCCCATTTTTCAGGAGGGTCCTGAACATAAAGTAAAATCCCATTTTTCAGGAGGGTCCTGAACAGAAAGTAAATTCCCATTTTTCAGGAGGGTCCTGAACAGAAAGTAAAATCCCATTTTTCAGGAGGGTCCTGAACAGAAAGTAAAGTCCCATTTTTCGGGAGGGTCCTGAACAGAAAGTAAAGTCCCATTTTTCGGGAGGGTCCTGAACAGAAAGTAAAGTCCCATTTTTCGGGAGGGTCCGGAACAGAAAGTAAAATCTCATTTTTCAGGAGGGGCCTGAGCAGAAAGTAAAGTCCCATTTTTAGGAGGGTCCTGAACAGAAAGTAAAATCCCATTTTTCAGGAGGGTCCTGAACATAAAGTAAAATCCCATTTTTCAGGAGGGTCCTGAACAGAAAGCAAATTCCAATTTTTCAGGAGGGTCCTGAACATAAAGTAAATTCCCATTTTTCAGGAGGGTCCTGAACAGAAAGTAAAATCCCATTTTTCAGGAGGGTCCTGAACATAAAGTAAAATCCCATTTTTCAGGAGGGTCCTGAACAGAAAGTAAATTCCCATTTTTCAGGAGGGTCCTGAACATAAAGTAAAATCCCATTTTTCAAGAGGGTCCTGAACAGAAAGTAAAATCCCATTTTTCAGGAGGGTCCTGAACATAAAGTAAAGTCCCATTTTTCAGGAGGGTCCTGAACATAAAGTAAATTCCCATTTTTCAGGAGGGTCCTGAACAGAAAGTAAAATCCCATTTTTCAGGAGGGTCCTGAACAGAATGTAAAATCCCATTTTTCAGGAGGGTCCTGAACATAAAGTAAAGTCCCATTTTTCAGGAGGGTCCTGAACATAAAGTAAAGTCCCATTTTTTAGGAGGGTCCTGAACATAAAGTAAAGTCCCATTTTTCAGGAGGGTCCTGAACATAAAGTAAAATCCCATTTTTCAGGAGGGTCCTGAACAGAAAGTAAAATCCCATTTTTCAGGAGGGTCCTGAACAGAAAGTAAATTCCCATTTTTCAGGAGGGTCCTGAACAGAAAGTAAAATCCCATTTTTCAGGAGGGTCCTGAACAGAAAGTAAAGTCCCATTTTTCGGGAGGGTCCTGAACAGAAAGTAAAGTCCCATTTTTCGGGAGGGTCCGGAACAGAAAGTAAAATCTCATTTTTCAGGAGGGGCCTGAGCAGAAAGTAAAGTCCCATTTTTAGGAGGGTCCTGAACAGAAAGTAAAATCCCATTTTTCAGGAGGGTCCTGAACATAAAGTAAAATCCCATTTTTCAGGAGGGTCCTGAACAGAAAGCAAATTCCAATTTTTCAGGAGGGTCCTGAACATAAAGTAAATTCCCATTTTTCAGGAGGGTCCTGAACAGAAAGTAAAATCCCATTTTTCAGGAGGGTCCTGAACATAAAGTAAAATCCCATTTTTCAGGAGGATCCTGAACAGAAAGTAAAATCCCATTTTTCAGGAGGGTCCTGAACAGAAAGTAAAGTCCCATTTTTCAGGAGGGTCCTGAACAGAAAGTAAAATCCTATTTTTCAGGATGGTCCTGAACAGAAAGTAAAATCCCATTTTTCAGGAGGGTCCTGATCCCATTTTTCAGGAGGGTCCTGAACAGAAAATAACGTCCCATCTTTCAGGAGGGTCCTGAACAGAAAGTAAAGTCCCATTTTTCAGGAGGGTCCTAAACAGAAAGTAAAGTCCCATTTTTCCGGAGGGTCCTGAACAGAAAGTAAAATCCCATTTTTCAGGAGTGTCCTGAACAGAAAGTAAAGTCCCATTTTTCAGGAGGGTCCTGAACATAAATAAAATCCCATTTTTCAGGAGGGTCCTGAACATAAAGTAAATTCCCATTTTTCAGGAGGGTCCTGAACAGAAAGTAAAATCCCATTTTTCAGGAGGGTCCTGAACATAAAGTAAAATCCCATTTTTCAGGAGGGTCCTGAACATAAAGTAAAATCCCATTTTTCAGGAGGGTCCTGAACAGAAAGTAATATCCCATTTTTCAGGAGGGTCCTGAACAGAAAGTAAAGTCCCATTTTTCAGGAGGGTCCTGAACAGAAAGTAAAGTCCCATTTTTCAGGAGGGTCCTGAACAGAAAGTAAAATCCCATTTTTCAGGAGGGTCCTGAACAGAAAGTAAACTCCCATTTTTCAGCAGGGTCCTGAACAGAAAGTAAAGTATCATTTTTTAGGAGGGTCCTGAACATAAAGTAAAGTCCCATTTTTCAGGAGGGTCCTGAACATAAAGTAAAATCCCATTTTTCAGGAGGGTCCTGAACAGAAAGTAAAATCCCATTTTTCAGGAGGGTCCTGAACAGAAAGTAAATTCCCATTTTTCAGGAGGGTCCTGAACAGAAAGTAAAATCCCATTTTTCAGGAGGGTCCTGAACATAAAGTAAAATCCCATTTTTCAGGAGGGTCCTGAACATAAAGTAAAGTCCCATTTTTCAGGAGGGTCCTGAACATAAAGTAAAATCCCATTTTTCAGGAGGGTCCTGAACAGAAAGTAAAATCCCATTTTTCAGGAGAGTCCTGAACAGAAAGTAAAGTCCCATTTTTCAGGAGGGTCCTGAACATAAAGTAAAATCCCATTTTTCACGAGGGTCCTGAACATAAATAAATTCCCATTTTTCAGGAGGGTCCTGAACATAAAGTAAAATCCCATTTTTCAGGAGGGTCCTGAACAAAAAGTAAAATCCCATTTTTCAGGAGGGTCCTGAACATAAAGTAAAATCCCATTTTTAAGGAGAGTCCTGAACAGAAAGTAAAATCCCATTTTTCAGGAGGGTCCTGAACAGAAAGTAAAGTCCCATTTTTCAGGAGGGTCCTGAACAGAAAATAACGTCCCATCTTTCAGGAGGGTCCTGAACAGAAAGTAAAGTCCCATTTTTCAGGAGGGTCATAAACAGAAAGTAAAGTCCCATTTTTCAGGAGGGTCCTGAACAGAAAGTAAAATCCCATTTTTCAGGAGTGTCCTGAACAGAAAGTAAAGTCCCATTTTTCAGGAGGGTCCTGAACATAAAGTAAAATCCCATTTTTCAGGAGGGTCCTGAACATAAATAAAATCCCATTTTTCAGGAGGGTCCTGAACAGAAAGTAAATTCCCATTTTTCAGGAGGGTCCTGAACATAAAGTAAAATCCCATTTTTAAAGAGGGTCCTGAACAGAAAGTAAAAACCCATTTTTCAGGAGGGTCCTGAACATAAAGTAAAATCCCATTTTTCAGGAGGGACCTGAACAAAAAGTAAATTCCCATTTTTCAGGAGGGTCCTGAACATAAAGTAAAATCCCATTTTTCAGGAGGGTCCTGAACAAGAAAGTAAAATCTCATTTTTCAGGAGGGTCCTGAACAGAAAGTAAAGTCCCATTTTTCAGGAGGGTCCTGAACAGAAAGTAAAGTCCGATTTTTCAGGAGAGTCCTGAACATAAAGTATAATCCCATTTTTCAGGAGGGTCCTGAACAGAAAGTAAATTCCCATTTTTCAGGAGGGTCCTGAACATAAAGTAAAATCCCATTTTTCCGGAGGGTCATGAACAGAAAGTAAAGTCCCATTTTTCAGGAGGGTCCTGAACAGAAAGTAAAATCCTTTTTTTCAGGAGGGTCCTGAACATAAAGTAAAATCCCATTTTTCAGGAGGGTCCTGAACAGAAAGTAAAGTCCCATTTTTCAGGAGGGTCCTGAACAGAAAGTAAAGTCCCATTTTTCAGGAGGGTCCTGAACATAATGTAAAATCCCATTTTTCAGGAGGGTCCTGAACATAAAGTAAAATCCCATTTTTCAGGAGGGTCCTGAACAGAAAGTTAAATCCCATTTTTCAGGAGGGTCCTGAACAGAAAGTAAAGTCCCATTTTTCAGGAGGGTCCTAAACAGAAAGTAAAGTCCCATTTTTCAGGAGGGTCCTGAACAGAAAGTAAAATCCCATTTTTCAGGAGAGTCCTGAACAGAAAGTAAAGTCCCATTTTTCAGGAGGGTCCTGAACATAAAGTAAAATCCCATTTTTCAGGAGGGTCCTGAACATAAATAAATTCCCATTTTTCAGGAGGGTCCTGAACATAAAGTAAAATCCCATTTTTCAGGAGGGTCCTGAACAGAAAGTAAAATCCCATTTTTCAGGAGGGTCCTGAACATAAAGTAAAATCCCATTTTTCAGGAGGGTCCTGAACAGAAAGTAAAATCCCATTTTTCAGGAGGGTCCTGAACAGAAAGTAAAGTCCCATTTTTCAGGAGGGTCCTGAACAGAAAGTAAAATCCCATTTTTCAGGAGGGTCCTGAACAGAAAGTAAACTCCCATTTTTCAGGAGGGTCCTGAATAGAAAGTAAAGTATCATTTTTTAGGAGGGTCCTGAACATAAAGTAAAGTCCCATTTTTCAGGAGTGTCCTGAACATAAAGTAAAATCCCATTTTTCAGGAGGGTCCTGAATAGAAAGTAAAATCCCATTTTTCAGGAGGGTCCTGAACAAAAAGTAAATTCCCATTTTTCAGGAGGGTCCTGAACAGAAAGTAAAATCCCATTTTTCAGGAGGGTCCTGAACAGAAAGTAAAATCCCATTTTTCAGGAGGGTCCTGAACATAAAGTAATGTCCCATTTTTCAGGAGGGTCCTGAACATAAAGTAAAATCCAATTTTTCAGGAGGGTCCTGAACAGAAAGTAAAATCCCATTTTTCAGGAGGGTCCTGAACAGAAAGTAAAATCCCATTTTTCAGGAGGGTCCTGAACAGAAAGTAAAGTCCCATTTTTCAGGAGGGTCCTGAAGAGAAATTAAAGTCCCATTTTTCGGGATGGTCCTGAACAGAAAGTAAAGTCCCATTTTTCGGGAGGGTCCTGAACAGAAAGTAAAATCCCATTTTTCAGGAGGGTCCTGAGCAGAAAGTAAAGTCCCATTTTTCGGGAGGGTCTTGAACAGAAAGTAAAATCCCATTTTTCAGGAGGGTCCTGAACATAAAGTAAAATCCCATTTTTCAGGAGGGTCCTGAACAGAAAGATAATTCCAATTTTTCAGGAGGGTCCTGAACATAAAGTAAAATCCCATTTTTCAGGAGGGTCCTGAACAGAAAGTAAAATCCCATTTTTCAGGAGGGTCCTGAACAGAAAGTAGAGTCCCATTTTTCAGGAGGGTCCTGAACAGAAAGTAAAATCCCATTTTTCAGGAGGGTCCTGAACAGAAAGTAAAATCCCATTTTTCAGGAGGGTCCTGATCCCATTTTTCAGGAGGGTCCTGAACAGAAAGTAAAGTCCCATCTTTCAGGAGGGTCCTGAACAGAAAGTAAAGTCCTATTTTTCAGGAGGGTCCTAAACAGAAAGTAAAGTCCCATTTTTCAGGAGGGTCCTGAACAGAATGTAAAATCCCATTTTTCAGGAGGGTGCTGAACAGAAAGTAAAGTCCCATTTTTCAGGAGGGTCCTGAACATAAAGTAAAATCCCATTTTTCAGGAGGGTGCTGAACAGAAAGTAAAATCCCATTTTTCAGGAGGGTCCTGAACATAAAGTAAAGTCCCATTTTTCAGGAGGGTCCTGAACATAAAGTAAAATCCCATTTTTCAGGAGGGTCCTGAACAGAAAGTAAAATCCCATTTTTCAGGAGGGTCCTGAACAGAAAGTAATATCCCATTTTTCAGGAGGGTCCTGAACAGAAAGTAAAATCCCATTTTTCAGGAGGGTCCTGAACAGAAAGTAAAGTCCCATTTTTCAGGAGGGTCCTGAACAGAAAGTAAAATCCCATTTTTCAGGAGGGTCCTGAACAGAAAGTAAACTTCCATTTTTCAGCAGGGTCCTGAACAGAAAGTAAAGTATCATTTTTTAGGAGGGTCCTGAACATAAAGTAAAGTCCCATTTTTCAGGAGGGTCCTGAACATAAAGTAAAATCCCATTTTTCAGGAGGGTCCTGAACAGAAAGTAAAATCCCATTTTTCAGGAGGGTCCTGAACAGAAAGTAAATTCCCATTTTTCAGGAGGGTCCTGAACAGAAAGTAAAATCCCATTTTTCAGGAGGGTCCTGAACATAAAGTAAATTCCCATTTTTCAGGTGGGTCCTGAACATAAAGTAAAATCCCATTTTTCAGGAGGGTCCTGAACATAAAGTAAAATCCCATTTTTCAGGAGAGTCCTGAACAGAAAGTAAAGTCCCATTTTTCAGGAGGGTCCTGATCATAAAGTAAAATCCCATTTTTCAGGAGGGTCCTGAACATAAATAAATTCCCATTTTTCAGGAGGGTCCTGAACATAAAGTAAAATCCCATTTTTCAGGAGGGTCCTGAACAGAAAGTAAAATCCCATTTTTCAGGAGGGTCCTGAACATAAAGTAAAATCCCATTTTTCAGGAGGGTCCTGAACAGAAAGTAAAATCCCATTTTTCAGGAGGGTCCTGAACAAAAAGTAAAGTCCCATTTTTCAGGAGGGTCCTGAACAGAAAGTAAAATCCCATTTTTCAGGAGGGTCCTGAACAGAAAGTAAACTCCCATTTTTCAGGAGGGTCCTGAACAGAAAGTAAAGTATCATTTTTTAGGAGGGTCCTGAACATAAAGTAAAGTCCCATTTTTCAGGAGGGTCCTGAACATAAAGTAAAATCCCATTTTTCAGGAGGGTCCTGAACAGAAAGTAAAATCCCATTTTTCAGGAGGGTCCTGAACAGAAAGTAAATTCCCATTTTTCAGGAGGGTCCTGAACAGAAAGTAAAATCCTATTTTTCAGGAGGGTCCTGAACAGAAAGTAAAATCCCATTTTTCAGGAGGGTCCTGAACATAAAGTAAAGTCCCATTTTTCAGGAGGGTCCTGAACATAAAGTAAAATCCCATTTTTCAGGAGGGTCCTGAACAGAAAGTAAAATCCCATTTTTCAGGAGGGTCCTGAACAGAAAGTAAAATCCCATTTTTCAGGAGAGTCCTGAACAGAAAGTAAAGTCCCATTTTTCAGGAGGGTCCTGAACAGAAATTAAAGTCCCATTTTTCGGGAGGGTCCTGAACAGAAAGTAAAGTCCCATTTTTCGGGAGGGTCCTGAACAGAAAGTAAAATCCCATTTTTCAGGAGGGTCCTGAGCAGAAAGTAAAGTCCCATTTTTCAGGAGGGTCTTGAACAGAAAGTAAAATCCCATTTTCAGGAGGGTCCTGAACATAAAGTAAAATCCCATTTTTCAGGAGGGTCCTGAACAGAAAGATAATTCCAATTTTTCAGGAGGGTCCTGAACATAAAGTAAAATCCCATTTTTCAGGAGGGTCCTGAACAGAAAGTAAAATCCCATTTTTCAGGAGGGTCCTGAACAGAAAGTAAAGTCCCATTTTTCAGGAGGGTCCTGAACAGAAAGTAAAATCCCATTTTTCAGGAGGGTCCTGAACAGAAAGTAAAATCCCATTTTTCAGGAGGGTCCTGATCCCATTTTTCAGGAGGGTCCTGAACAGAAAGTAAAGTCCCATCTTTCAGGAGGGTCCTGAACAGAAAGTAAAGTCCCATTTTTCAGGAGGGTCCTAAACAGAAAGTAAAGTCTCATTTTTCAGGAGGGTCGTGAACAGAATGTAAAATCCCATTTTTCAGGAGGGTGCTGAACAGAAAGTAAAGTCCCATTTTTCAGGAGGGTCCTGAACATAAAGTAAAATCCCATTTTTCAGGAGGGTCCTGAACATAAAGTAAAATCCCATTTTTCAGGAGGGTCCTGAACATAAAGTAAAGTCCCATTTTTCAGGAGGGTCCTGAACATAAAGTAAAATCCCATTTTTCAGGAGGGTCCTGAACATAAAGTAAAATCCCATTTTTCAGGAGGGTCCTGAACAGAAAGTTATATCCCATTTTTCAGGAGGGTCCTGAACAGAAAGTAAAATCCCATTTTTCAGGAGGGTCCTGAACAAAAAGTAAAGTCCCATTTTTCAGGAGGGTCCTGAACAGAAAGTAAAATCCCATTTTTCAGGAGGGTCCTGAACAGAAAGTAAACTCCCATTTTTCAGCAGGGTCCTGAACAGAAAGTAAAGTATCAATTTTTAGGAGGGTCCTGAACATAAAGTAAAGTCCCATTTTTCAGGAGGGTCCTGAACATAAAGTAAAATCCCATTTTTCAGGAGGGTCCTGAACAGAAAGTAAAATCCCATTTTTCAGGAGGGTCCTGAACAGAAAGTAAATTCCCATTTTTCAGGAGGGTCCTGAACAGAAAGTAAAATCCCATTTTTCAGGAGGGTCCTGAACATAAAGTAAAATCCCATTTTTCAGTAGGGTCCTGAACATAAAGTAAAGTCCCATTTTTCAGGAGGGTCCTGAACATAAAGTAAAATCCCATTTTTCAGGAGGGTCCTGAACATAAAGTAAAATCCCATTTTTCAGGAGGGTCCTGAACAGAAAGTAAATTCCCATTTTTCAGGAGGGTCCTGAACAGAAAGTAAATTCCCATTTTTCAGGAGGGTCCTGAACAGAAAGTAAAATCCCATTTTTCAGGAGGGTCCTGAACATAAAGTAAAATCCCATTTTTCAGTAGGGTCCTGAACATAAAGTAAAGTCCCATTTTTCAGGAGGGTCCTGAACATAAAGTAAAATCCCATTTTTCAGGAGGGTCCTGAACATAAAGTAAAGTCCCATTTTTCAGGAGGGTCTTGAACAGAAATTAAAGTTCCATTTTTCGGGAGGGTCCTGAACAGAAAGTAAAGTCCCATTTTTCGGGAGGGTCCTGAACAGAAAGTAAAATCCCATTTTTCAGGAGGGTCCTGAGCAGAAATAAAGTCCCATTTTTCAGGAGGGTCTTGAACAGAAAGTAAAATCCCATTTTTCAGGAGGGTCCTGAACATAAAGTAAAATCCCATTTTTCAGGAGGGTCCTGAACAGAAAGATAATTCCAATTTTTCAGGAGCGTCCTGAACATAAAGTAAAATCCCATTTTTCAGGAGGGTCCTGAACAGAAAGTAAAATCCCATTTTTCAGGAGGGTCCTGAACAGAAAGTAAAGTCCCATTTTTCAGGAGGGTCCTGAACAGAAAGTAAAATCCCATTTTTCAGGAGGGTCCTGAACAGAAAGTAAAATCCCATTTTTCAGGAGGGTCCTGATCCCATTTTTCAGGAGGGTCCTGAACAGAAAGTAAAGTCCCATCTTTCAGGAGGGTCCTGAACAGAAAGAAAAGTCCCATTTTTCAGGAGGGTCCTAAACAGAAAGTAAAGTCCCATTTTTCAGGAGGGTCCTGAACAGAATGTAAAATCCCATTTTTCAGGAGGGTGCTGAACAGAAAGTAAAGTCCCATTTTTCAGGAGGGTCCTGAACATAAAGTAAAATCCCATTTTTCAGGAGGGTCCTGAACAGAAAGTAAAATCCCATTTTTCAGGAGGGTCCTGAACATAAAGTAAAGTCCCATTTTTCAGGAGGGTCCTGAACATAAAGTAAAATCCCATTTTTCAGGAGGGTCCTGAACAGAAAGTAAAATCCCATTTTTCAGGAGGGTCCTGAACAGAAAGTAAACTCCCATTTTTCAGCAGGGTCCTGAACAGAAAGTAAAGTATCATTTTTTAGGAGGGTCCTGAACAGAAAGTAAAGTCCTATTTTTCAGGAGGGTCCTAAACAGAAAGTAAAGTCCCATTTTTCAGGAGGGTCCTGAACAGAATGTAAAATCCCATTTTTCAGGAGGGTGCTGAACAGAAAGTAAAGTCCCATTTTTCAGGAGGGTCCTGAACATAAAGTAAAATCCCATTTTTCAGGAGGGTGCTGAACAGAAAGTAAAATCCCATTTTTCAGGAGGGTCCTGAACATAAAGTAAAGTCCCATTTTTCAGGAGGGTCCTGAACATAAAGTAAAATCCCATTTTTCAGGAGGGTCCTGAACAGAAAGTAAAATCCCATTTTTCAGGAGGGTCCTGAACAGAAAGTAATATCCCATTTTTCAGGAGGGTCCTGAACAGAAAGTAAAATCCCATTTTTCAGGAGGGTCCTGAACAGAAAGTAAAGTCCCATTTTTCAGGAGGGTCCTGAACAGAAAGTAAAATCCCATTTTTCAGGAGGGTCCTGAACAGAAAGTAAACTTCCATTTTTCAGCAGGGTCCTGAACAGAAAGTAAAGTATCATTTTTTAGGAGGGTCCTGAACATAAAGTAAAGTCCCATTTTTCAGGAGGGTCCTGAACATAAAGTAAAATCCCATTTTTCAGGAGGGTCCTGAACAGAAAGTAAAATCCCATTTTTCAGGAGGGTCCTGAACAGAAAGTAAATTCCCATTTTTCAGGAGGGTCCTGAACAGAAAGTAAAATCCCATTTTTCAGGAGGGTCCTGAACATAAAGTAAATTCCCATTTTTCAGGTGGGTCCTGAACATAAAGTAAAATCCCATTTTTCAGGAGGGTCCTGAACATAAAGTAAAATCCCATTTTTCAGGAGAGTCCTGAACAGAAAGTAAAGTCCCATTTTTCAGGAGGGTCCTGAACATAAAGTAAAATCCCATTTTTCAGGAGGGTCCTGAACATAAATAAATTCCCATTTTTCAGGAGGGTCCTGAACATAAAGTAAAATCCCATTTTTCAGGAGGGTCCTGAACAGAAAGTAAAATCCCATTTTTCAGGAGGGTCCTGAACATAAAGTAAAATCCCATTTTTCAGGAGGGTCCTGAACAGAAAGTAAAATCCCATTTTTCAGGAGGGTCCTGAACAAAAAGTAAAGTCCCATTTTTCAGGAGGGTCCTGAACAGAAAGTAAAATCCCATTTTTCAGGAGGGTCCTGAACAGAAAGTAAACTCCCATTTTTCAGGAGGGTCCTGAACAGAAAGTAAAGTATCATTTTTTAGGAGGGTCCTGAACATAAAGTAAAGTCCCATTTTTCAGGAGGGTCCTGAACATAAAGTAAAATCCCATTTTTCAGGAGGGTCCTGAACAGAAAGTAAAATCCCATTTTTCAGGAGGGTCCTGAACAGAAAGTAAATTCCCATTTTTCAGGAGGGTCCTGAACAGAAAGTAAAATCCTATTTTTCAGGAGGGTCCTGAACAGAAAGTAAAATCCCATTTTTCAGGAGGGTCCTGAACATAAAGTAAAGTCCCATTTTTCAGGAGGGTCCTGAACATAAAGTAAAATCCCATTTTTCAGGAGGGTCCTGAACAGAAAGTAAAATCCCATTTTTCAGGAGGGTCCTGAACAGAAAGTAAAATCCCATTTTTCAGGAGAGTCCTGAACAGAAAGTAAAGTCCCATTTTTCAGGAGGGTCCTGAACAGAAATTAAAGTCCCATTTTTCGGGAGGGTCCTGAACAGAAAGTAAAGTCCCATTTTTCGGGAGGGTCCTGAACAGAAAGTAAAATCCCATTTTTCAGGAGGGTCCTGAGCAGAAAGTAAAGTCCCATTTTTCAGGAGGGTCTTGAACAGAAAGTAAAATCCCATTTTCAGGAGGGTCCTGAACATAAAGTAAAATCCCATTTTTCAGGAGGGTCCTGAACAGAAAGATAATTCCAATTTTTCAGGAGGGTCCTGAACATAAAGTAAAATCCCATTTTTCAGGAGGGTCCTGAACAGAAAGTAAAATCCCATTTTTCAGGAGGGTCCTGAACAGAAAGTAAAGTCCCATTTTTCAGGAGGGTCCTGAACAGAAAGTAAAATCCCATTTTTCAGGAGGGTCCTGAACAGAAAGTAAAATCCCATTTTTCAGGAGGGTCCTGATCCCATTTTTCAGGAGGGTCCTGAACAGAAAGTAAAGTCCCATCTTTCAGGAGGGTCCTGAACAGAAAGTAAAGTCCCATTTTTCAGGAGGGTCCTAAACAGAAAGTAAAGTCTCATTTTTCAGGAGGGTCGTGAACAGAATGTAAAATCCCATTTTTCAGGAGGGTGCTGAACAGAAAGTAAAGTCCCATTTTTCAGGAGGGTCCTGAACATAAAGTAAAATCCCATTTTTCAGGAGGGTCCTGAACATAAAGTAAAATCCCATTTTTCAGGAGGGTCCTGAACATAAAGTAAAGTCCCATTTTTCAGGAGGGTCCTGAACATAAAGTAAAATCCCATTTTTCAGGAGGGTCCTGAACATAAAGTAAAATCCCATTTTTCAGGAGGGTCCTGAACAGAAAGTTATATCCCATTTTTCAGGAGGGTCCTGAACAGAAAGTAAAATCCCATTTTTCAGGAGGGTCCTGAACAAAAAGTAAAGTCCCATTTTTCAGGAGGGTCCTGAACAGAAAGTAAAATCCCATTTTTCAGGAGGGTCCTGAACAGAAAGTAAACTCCCATTTTTCAGCAGGGTCCTGAACAGAAAGTAAAGTATCATTTTTTAGGAGGGTCCTGAACATAAAGTAAAGTCCCATTTTTCAGGAGGGTCCTGAACATAAAGTAAAATCCCATTTTTCAGGAGGGTCCTGAACAGAAAGTAAAATCCCATTTTTCAGGAGGGTCCTGAACAGAAAGTAAATTCCCATTTTTCAGGAGGGTCCTGAACAGAAAGTAAAATCCCATTTTTCAGGAGGGTCCTGAACATAAAGTAAAATCCCATTTTTCAGTAGGGTCCTGAACATAAAGTAAAGTCCCATTTTTCAGGAGGGTCCTGAACATAAAGTAAAATCCCATTTTTCAGGAGGGTCCTGAACATAAAGTAAAATCCCATTTTTCAGGAGGGTCCTGAACAGAAAGTAAATTCCCATTTTTCAGGAGGGTCCTGAACAGAAAGTAAATTCCCATTTTTCAGGAGGGTCCTGAACAGAAAGTAAAATCCCATTTTTCAGGAGGGTCCTGAACATAAAGTAAAATCCCATTTTTCAGTAGGGTCCTGAACATAAAGTAAAGTCCCATTTTTCAGGAGGGTCCTGAACATAAAGTAAAATCCCATTTTTCAGGAGGGTCCTGAACATAAAGTAAAGTCCCATTTTTCAGGAGGGTCTTGAACAGAAATTAAAGTTCCATTTTTCGGGAGGGTCCTGAACAGAAAGTAAAGTCCCATTTTTCGGGAGGGTCCTGAACAGAAAGTAAAATCCCATTTTTCAGGAGGGTCCTGAGCAGAAATAAAGTCCCATTTTTCAGGAGGGTCTTGAACAGAAAGTAAAATCCCATTTTTCAGGAGGGTCCTGAACATAAAGTAAAATCCCATTTTTCAGGAGGGTCCTGAACAGAAAGATAATTCCAATTTTTCAGGAGCGTCCTGAACATAAAGTAAAATCCCATTTTTCAGGAGGGTCCTGAACAGAAAGTAAAATCCCATTTTTCAGGAGGGTCCTGAACAGAAAGTAAAGTCCCATTTTTCAGGAGGGTCCTGAACAGAAAGTAAAATCCCATTTTTCAGGAGGGTCCTGAACAGAAAGTAAAATCCCATTTTTCAGGAGGGTCCTGATCCCATTTTTCAGGAGGGTCCTGAACAGAAAGTAAAGTCCCATCTTTCAGGAGGGTCCTGAACAGAAAGAAAAGTCCCATTTTTCAGGAGGGTCCTAAACAGAAAGTAAAGTCCCATTTTTCAGGAGGGTCCTGAACAGAATGTAAAATCCCATTTTTCAGGAGGGTGCTGAACAGAAAGTAAAGTCCCATTTTTCAGGAGGGTCCTGAACATAAAGTAAAATCCCATTTTTCAGGAGGGTCCTGAACAGAAAGTAAAATCCCATTTTTCAGGAGGGTCCTGAACATAAAGTAAAGTCCCATTTTTCAGGAGGGTCCTGAACATAAAGTAAAATCCCATTTTTCAGGAGGGTCCTGAACAGAAAGTAAAATCCCATTTTTCAGGAGGGTCCTGAACAGAAAGTAAACTCCCATTTTTCAGCAGGGTCCTGAACAGAAAGTAAAGTATCATTTTTTAGGAGGGTCCTGAACATAAAGTAAAGTCCCATTTTTCAGGAGGGTCCTGAACATAAAGTAAAATCCCATTTTTCAGGAGGGTCCTGAACAGAAAGTAAAATCCCATTTTTCAGGAGGGTCCTGAACAGAAAGTAAATTCCCATTTTTCAGGAGGGTCCTGAACAGAAAGTAAAATCCCATTTTTCAGGAGGGTCCTGAACATAAAGTAAATTCCCATTTTTCAGGTGGGTCCTGAACATAAAGTAAAATCCCATTTTTCAGGAGGGTCCTGAACATAAAGTAAAATCCCATTTTTCAGGAGAGTCCTGAACAGAAAGTAAAGTCCCATTTTTCAGGAGGGTCCTGAACATAAAGTAAAATCCCATTTTTCAGGAGGGTCCTGAACATAAATAAATTCCCATTTTTCAGGAGGGTCCTGAACATAAAGTAAAATCCCATTTTTCAGGAGGGTCCTGAACAGAAAGTAAAATCCCATTTTTCAGGAGGGTCCTGAACATAAAGTAAAATCCCATTTTTCAGGAGGGTCCTGAACAGAAAGTAAAATCCCATTTTTCAGGAGGGTCCTGAACAGAAAGTAAAGTCCCATTTTTCAGGAGGGTCCTGAACAGAAAGTAAAATCCCATTTTTCAGGAGGGTCCTGAACAGAAAGTAAACTCCCATTTTTCAGCAGGGTCCTGAACAGAAAGTAAAGTATCATTTTTTAGGAGGGTCCTGAACATAAAGTAAAGTCCCATTTTTCAGGAGGGTCCTGAACATAAAGTAAAATCCCATTTTTCAGGAGGGTCCTGAACAGAAAGTAAAATCCCATTTTTCAGGAGGGTCCTGAACAGAAAGTAAATTCCCATTTTTCAGGAGGGTCCTGAACAGAAAGTAAAATCCCATTTTTCAGGAGGGTCCTGAACATAAAGTAAATTCCCATTTTTCAGGTGGGTCCTGAACATAAAGTAAAATCCCATTTTTCAGGAGGGTCCTGAACATAAAGTAAAATCCCATTTTTCAGGAGAGTCCTGAACAGAAAGTAAAGTCCCATTTTTCAGGAGGGTCCTGAACATAAAGTAAAATCCCATTTTTCAGGAGGGTCCTGAACATAAATAAATTCCCATTTTTCAGGAGGGTCCTGAACATAAAGTAAAATCCCATTTTTCAGGAGGGTCCTGAACAGAAAGTAAAATCCCATTTTTCAGGAGGGTCCTGAACATAAAGTAAAATCCCATTTTTCAGGAGGGTCCTGAACAGAAAGTAAAATCCCATTTTTCAGGAGGGTCCTGAACAAAAAGTAAAGTCCCATTTTTCAGGAGGGTCCTGAACAGAAAGTAAAATCCCATTTTTCAGGAGGGTCCTGAACAGAAAGTAAACTCCCATTTTTCAGGAGGGTCCTGAACAGAAAGTAAAGTATCATTTTTTAGGAGGGTCCTGAACATAAAGTAAAGTCCCATTTTTCAGGAGGGTCCTGAAAAATGGGATTTTCCTGAACAGAAAGTAAAATCCCATTTTTCAGGAGGGTCCTGAACAGAAAGTAAATTCCCATTTTTCAGGAGGGTCCTGAACAGAAAGTAAAATCCTATTTTTCAGGAGGGTCCTGAACAGAAAGTAAAATCCCATTTTTCAGGAGGGTCCTGAACATAAAGTAAAGTCCCATTTTTCAGGAGGGTCCTGAACATAAAGTAAAATCCCATTTTTCAGGAGGGTCCTGAACAGAAAGTAAAATCCCATTTTTCAGGAGGGTCCTGAACAGAAAGTAAAATCCCATTTTTCAGGAGAGTCCTGAACAGAAAGTAAAGTCCCATTTTTCAGGAGGGTCCTGAACAGAAATTAAAGTCCCATTTTTCGGGAGGGTCCTGAACAGAAAGTAAAGTCCCATTTTTCGGGAGGGTCCTGAACAGAAAGTAAAATCCCATTTTTCAGGAGGGTCCTGAGCAGAAAGTAAAGTCCCATTTTTCAGGAGGGTCTTGAACAGAAAGTAAAATCCCATTTTCAGGAGGGTCCTGAACATAAAGAAAAATCCCATTTTTCAGGAGGGTCCTGAACAGAAAGATAATTCCAATTTTTCAGGAGGGTCCTGAACATAAAGTAAAATCCCATTTTTCAGGAGGGTCCTGAACAGAAAGTAAAATCCCATTTTTCAGGAGGGTCCTGAACAGAAAGTAAAGTCCCATTTTTCAGGAGGGTCCTGAACAGAAAGTAAAATCCCATTTTTCAGGAGGGTCCTGAACAGAAAGTAAAATCCCATTTTTCAGGAGGGTCCTGATCCCATTTTTCAGGAGGGTCCTGAACAGAAAGTAAAGTCCCATCTTTCAGGAGGGTCCTGAACAGAAAGTAAAGTCCCATTTTTCAGGAGGGTCCTAAACAGAAAGTAAAGTCTCATTTTTCAGGAGGGTCGTGAACAGAATGTAAAATCCCATTTTTCAGGAGGGTGCTTAACAGAAAGTAAAGTCCCATTTTTCAGGAGGGTCCTGAACATAAAGTAAAATCCCATTTTTCAGGAGGGTCCTGAACATAAAGTAAAATCCCATTTTTCAGGAGGGTCCTGAACATAAAGTAAAGTCCCATTTTTCAGGAGGGTCCTGAACATAAAGTAAAATCCCATTTTTCAGGAGGGTCCTGAACATAAAGTAAAATCCCATTTTTCAGGAGGGTCCTGAACAGAAAGTAATATCCCATTTTTCAGGAGGGTCCTGAACAGAAAGTAAAATCCCATTTTTCAGGAGGGTCCTGAACAAAAAGTAAAGTCCCATTTTTCAGGAGGGTCCTGAACAGAAAGTAAAATCCCATTTTTCAGGAGGGTCCTGAACAGAAAGTAAACTCCCATTTTTCAGCAGGGTCCTGAACAGAAAGTAAAGTATCATTTTTTAGGAGGGTCCTGAACATAAAGTAAAGTCCCATTTTTCAGGAGGGTCCTGAACATAAAGTAAAATCCCATTTTTCAGGAGGGTCCTGAACAGAAAGTAAAATCCCATTTTTCAGGAGGGTCCTGAACAGAAAGTAAATTCCCATTTTTCAGGAGGGTCCTGAACAGAAAGTAAAATCCCATTTTTCAGGAGGGTCCTGAACATAAAGTAAAATCCCATTTTTCAGTAGGGTCCTGAACATAAAGTAAAGTCCCATTTTTCAGGAGGGTCCTGAACATAAAGTAAAATCCCATTTTTCAGGAGGGTCCTGAACATAAAGTAAAATCCCATTTTTCAGGAGGGTCCTGAACAGAAAGTAAATTCCCATTTTTCAGGAGGGTCCTGAACAGAAAGTAAATTCCCATTTTTCAGGAGGGTCCTGAACAGAAAGTAAAATCCCATTTTTCAGGAGGGTCCTGAACATAAAGTAAAATCCCATTTTTCAGTAGGGTCCTGAACATAAAGTAAAGTCCCATTTTTCAGGAGGGTCCTGAACATAAAGTAAAATCCCATTTTTCAGGAGGGTCCTGAACATAAAGTAAAGTCCCATTTTTCAGGAGGGTCTTGAACAGAAATTAAAGTTCCATTTTTCGGGAGGGTCCTGAACAGAAAGTAAAGTCCCATTTTTCGGGAGGGTCCTGAACAGAAAGTAAAATCCCATTTTTCAGGAGGGTCCTGAGCAGAAATAAAGTCCCATTTTTCATGAGGGTCTTGAACAGAAAGTAAAATCCCATTTTTCAGGAGGGTCCTGAACATAAAGTAAAATCCCATTTTTCAGGAGGGTCCTGAACAGAAAGATAATTCCAATTTTTCAGGAGCGTCCTGAACATAAAGTAAAATCCCATTTTTCAGGAGGGTCCTGAACAGAAAGTAAAATCCCATTTTTCAGGAGGGTCCTGAACAGAAAGTAAAGTCCCATTTTTCAGGAGGGTCCTGAACAGAAAGTAAAATCCCATTTTTCAGGAGGGTCCTGAACAGAAAGTAAAATCCCATTTTTCAGGAGGGTCCTGAACAGAAAGTAAAATCCCATTTTTCAGGAGGGTCCTGAACAAAAAGTAAAGTCCCATTTTTCAGGAGGGTCCTGAACAGAAAGTAAAATCCCATTTTTCAGGAGGGTCCTGAACAGAAAGTAAACTCCCATTTTTCAGCAGGGTCCTGAACAGAAAGTAAAGTATCATTTTTTAGGAGGGTCCTGAACATAAAGTAAAGTCCCATTTTTCAGGAGGGTCCTGAACATAAAGTAAAATCCCATTTTTCAGGAGGGTCCTGAACAGAAAGTAAAATCCCATTTTTCAGGAGGGTCCTGAACAGAAAGTAAATTCCCATTTTTCAGGAGGGTCCTGAACAGAAAGTAAAATCCCATTTTTCAGGAGGGTCCTGAACATAAAGTAAAATCCCATTTTTCAGTAGGGTCCTGAACATAAAGTAAAGTCCCATTTTTCAGGAGGGTCCTGAACATAAAGTAAAATCCCATTTTTCAGGAGGGTCCTGAACATAAAGTAAAATCCCATTTTTCAGGAGGGTCCTGAACAGAAAGTAAATTCCCATTTTTCAGGAGGGTCCTGAACAGAAAGTAAATTCCCATTTTTCAGGAGGGTCCTGAACAGAAAGTAAAATCCCATTTTTCAGGAGGGTCCTGAACATAAAGTAAAATCCCATTTTTCAGTAGGGTCCTGAACATAAAGTAAAGTCCCATTTTTCAGGAGGGTCCTGAACATAAAGTAAAATCCCATTTTTCAGGAGGGTCCTGAACATAAAGTAAAGTCCCATTTTTCAGGAGGGTCTTGAACAGAAATTAAAGTTCCATTTTTCGGGAGGGTCCTGAATAGAAAGTAAAGTCCCATTTTTCGGGAGGGTCCTGAACAGAAAGTAAAATCCCATTTTTCAGGAGGGTCCTGAGCAGAAATAAAGTCCCATTTTTCAGGAGGGTCTTGAACAGAAAGTAAAATCCCATTTTTCAGGAGGGTCCTGAACATAAAGTAAAATCCCATTTTTCAGGAGGGTCCTGAACAGAAAGATAATTCCAATTTTTCAGGAGCGTCCTGAACATAAAGTAAAATCCCATTTTTCAGGAGGGTCCTGAACAGAAAGTAAAATCCCATTTTTCAGGAGGGTCCTGAACAGAAAGTAAAGTCCCATTTTTCAGGAGGGTCCTGAACAGAAAGTAAAATCCCATTTTTCAGGAGGGTCCTGAACAGAAAGTAAAGTCCCATCTTTCAGGAGGGTCCTGAACAGAAAGAAAAGTCCCATTTTTCAGGAGGGTCCTAAACAGAAAGTAAAGTCCCATTTTTCAGGAGGGTCCTGAACAGAATGTAAAATCCCATTTTTCAGGAGGGTGCTGAACAGAAAGTAAAGTCCCATTTTTCAGGAGGGTCCTGAACATAAAGTAAAATCCCATTTTTCAGGAGGGTCCTGAACAGAAAGTAAAATCCCATTTTTCAGGAGGGTCCTGAACATAAAGTAAAGTCCCATTTTTCAGGAGGGTCCTGAACATAAAGTAAAATCCCATTTTTCAGGAGGGTCCTGAACAGAAAGTAAAATCCCATTTTTCAGGAGGGTCCTGAACAGAAAGTAATATCCCATTTTTCAGGAGGGTCCTGAACATAAAGTAAAATCCCATTTTTCAGGAGGGTCATGAACAGAAAGTAAAGTCCCATTTTTCAGGAGGGTCCTGAACAGAAAGTTAAGTCCCATTTTTCAGGAGGGTCCTGAACAGAAAGTAAATTCCCATTTTTCAGGAGGGTCCTAAACATACAGTAAAATCCCATTTTTCAGGAGGGTCCTGAACAGAAAGTAAAATCCCATTTTTCAGGAGGGTCCTGAACAGAAAGTAAAGTCCCATTTTTCAGGAGGGTCCTGAACAGAAAGTAAAATCCCATTTTTCAGGAGAGTCCTGAACAGAAAGTAAAGTCCCATTTTTCAGGAGGGTCCTGAACATAAAGTAAAATCCCATTTTTCAGGAGGGTCCTGAACATAAATAAATTCCCATTTTTCAGGAGGGTCCTGAACAGAAAGTAAAATCCCATTTTTCAGGAGGGTCCTGAACAGAAAGTAAAATCCCATTTTTCAGGAGGGTCCTGAACATAAAGTAAAGTCCCATTTTTCAGGAGGGTCCTGAACATAAAGTAAAATCCCATGTTTCAGGAGGGTCCTGAACAGAAAGTAAAATCCCATTCTTCAGGAGGGTCCTGAACAGAAAGTAAAATCCCATTTTTCAGGAGGGTCCTGATCCCATTTTTCAGGAGGGTCCTGAACAGAAAGTAAAGTCCCATCTTTCAGGAGGGTCCTGAACAGAAAGTAAAGTCCCATTTTTCAGGAGAGTCCTAAACAGAAAGTAAAGTCCCATTTTTCAGGAGGGTCCTGAACAGAATGTAAAATCCCATTTTTCAGGAGGGTGCTGAACAGAAAGTAAAGTCCCATTTTTCAGGAGGGTCCTGAACATAAAGTAAAATCCCATTTTTCAGGAGGGTCCTGAACAGAAAGTAAACTCCCATTTTTCAGGAGGGTCCTGAACATAAAGTAAAGTCCCATTTTTCAGGAGGGTCCTGAACATAAAGTAAAGTCCTATTTTTCAGGAGGGTCCTGAACAGAAAGTAAAGTCCCATTTTTCAGGAGGGTCCTGAACATAAAGTAAAATCCCATTTTTCAGGAGGGTCCTGAACATAAATAAATTCCCATTTTTCAGGAGGGTCCTGAACAGAAAGTAAATTCCCATTTTTCAGGAGGGTCCTGAACAGAAAGTAAAATCCCATTTTTCAGGAGGGTCCTGAACAGAAAGTAAAATCCCATTTTTCAGGAGGGTCCTGAGCAGAAAGTAAAGTCCCATTTTTCAGGAGGTTCTTGAACATAAAGTAAAATCCCATTTTTCAGGAGGGTCCTGAACAAAAAGATAATTCCAATTTTTCAGGAGGGTCCTGAACATAAAGTAAAATCCCATTTTTCAGGAGGGTCCTGAACAAAAAGATAATTCCAATTTTTCAGGAGGGTCCTGAACATAAAGTAAAATCCCATTTTTCAGGAGGGTCCTGAACAGAAAGT
Source organism: Capsicum pubescens (assembly GCA_030864215.1). Classification (NCBI taxonomy): domain Eukaryota; kingdom Viridiplantae; phylum Streptophyta; class Magnoliopsida; order Solanales; family Solanaceae; genus Capsicum; species Capsicum pubescens. The sequence goes on from CM061548.1 coordinate 416,168,963, forward strand.
AAAATCCCATTTTTCAGGAGGGTCCTGAACAGAAAGTAAATTCCCATTTTTCAGGGGGGTCCTGAACAGAAAGTAAATTCCCATTTTTCAGGAGGGTCCTGAACAGAAAGTAAAATCCCATTTTTCAGGAGGGTCCTGAACATAAAGTAAAATCCTATTTTTCAGTAGGGTCCTGAACATAAAGTAAAGTCCCATTTTTCAGGAGGGTCCTGAACATAAAGTAAAATCCCATTTTTCAGGAGGGTCCTGAACATAAAGTAAAGTCCCATTTTTCAGGAGGGTCTTGAACAGAAATTAAAGTTCCATTTTTCGGGAGGGTCCTGAACAGAAAGTAAAGTCCCATTTTTCGGGAGGGTCCTGAACAGAAAGTAAAATCCCATTTTTCAGGAGGGTCCTGAGCAGAAATAAAGTCCCATTTTTCAGGAGGGTCTTGAACAGAAAGTAAAATCCCATTTTTCAGGAGGGTCCTGAACATAAAGTAAAATCCCATTTTTCAGGAGGGTCCTGAACAGAAAGATAATTCCAATTTTTCAGGAGCGTCCTGAACATAAAGTAAAATCCCATTTTTCAGGAGGGTCCTGAACAGAAAGTAAAATCCCATTTTTCAGGAGGGTCCTGAACAGAAAGTAAAGTCCCATTTTTCAGGAGGGTCCTGAACAGAAAGTAAAATCCCATTTTTCAGGAGGGTCCTGAACAGAAAGTAAAATCCCATTTTTCAGGAGGGTCCTGATCCCATTTTTCAGGAGGGTCCTGAACAGAAAGTTAAGTCCCATCTTTCAGGAGGGTCCTGAACAGAAAGAAAAGTCCCATTTTTCAGGAGGGTCCTAAACAGAAAGTAAAGTCCCATTTTTCAGGAGGGTCCTGAACAGAATGTAAAATCCCATTTTTCAGGAGGGTGCTGAACAGAAAGTAAAGTCCCATTTTTCAGGAGGGTCCTGAACATAAAGTAAAATCCCATTTTTCAGGAGGGTCCTGAACAGAAAGTAAAATCCCATTTTTCAGGAGGGTCCTGAACATAAAGTAAAGTCCCATTTTTCAGGAGGGTCCTGAACATAAAGTAAAATCCCATTTTTCAGGAGGGTCCTGAACAGAAAGTAAAATCCCATTTTTCAGGAGGGTCCTGAACAGAAAGTAATATCCCATTTTTCAGGAGGGTCCTGAACATAAAGTAAAATCCCATTTTTCCGGAGGGTCATGAACAGAAAGTAAAGTCCCATTTTTCAGGAGGGTCCTGAACAGAAAGTTAAGTCCCATTTTTCAGGAGGGTCCTGAACAGAAAGTAAATTCCCATTTTTCAGGAGGGTCCTGAACATACAGTAAAATCCCATTTTTCAGGAGGGTCCTGAACAGAAAGTAAAATCCCATTTTTCAGGAGGGTCCTGAACAGAAAGTAAAGTCCCATTTTTCAGGAGGGTCCTGAACAGAAAGTAAAATCCCATTTTTCAGGAGAGTCCTGAACAGAAAGTAAAGTCCCATTTTTCAGGAGGGTCCTGAACATAAAGTAAAATCCCATTTTTCAGGAGGGTCCTGAACATAAATAAATTCCCATTTTTCAGGAGGGTCCTGAACAGAAAGTAAAATCCCATTTTTCAGGAGGGTCCTGAACAGAAAGTAAAATCCCATTTTTCAGGAGGGTCCTGAACATAAAGTAAAGTCCCATTTTTCAGGAGGGTCCTGAACATAAAGTAAAATCCCATGTTTCAGGAGGGTCCTGAACAGAAAGTAAAATCCCATTTTTCAGGAGGGTCCTGAACAGAAAGTAAAATCCCATTTTTCAGGAGGGTCTTGATCCCATTTTTCAGGAGGGTCCTGAACAGAAAGTAAAGTCCCATCTTTCAGGAGGGTCCTGAACAGAAAGTAAAGTCCCATTTTTCAGGAGGGTCCTAAACAGAAAGTAAAGTCCCATTTTTCAGGAGGGTCCTGAACAGAATGTAAAATCCCATTTTTCAGGAGGGTGCTGAACAGAAAGTAAAGTCCCATTTTTCAGGAGGGTCCTGAACATAAAGTAAAATCCCATTTTTCAGGAGGGTCCTGAACAGAAAGTAAACTCCCATTTTTCAGGAGGGTCCTGAACATAAAGTAAAGTCCCATTTTTCAGGAGGGTCCTGAACATAAAGTAAAGTCCTATTTTTCAGGAGGGTCCTGAACAGAAAGTAAAGTCCCATTTTTCAGGAGGGTCCTGAACATAAAGTAAAATCCCATTTTTCAGGAGGGTCCTGAACATAAATAAATTCCCATTTTTCAGGAGGGTCCTGAACAGAAAGTAAATTCCCATTTTTCAGGAGGGTCCTGAACAGAAAGTAAAATCCCATTTTTCAGGAGGGTCCTGAACAGAAAGTAAAATCCCATTTTTCAGGAGGGTCCTGAGCAGAAAGTAAAGTCCCATTTTTCAGGAGGTTCTTGAACATAAAGTAAAATCCCATTTTTCAGGAGGGTCCTGAACAAAAAGATAATTCCAATTTTTCAGGAGGGTCCTGAACATAAAGTAAAATCCCATTTTTCAGGAGGGTCCTGAACAAAAAGATAATTCCAATTTTTCAGGAGGGTCCTGAACATAAAGTAAAATCCCATTTTTCAGGAGGGTCCTGAACAGAAAGTAAAATCCCATTTTTCAGGAGGGTCCTGAACAGAAAGTAAAGTCCCATTTTTCAGGAGGGTCCTGAACAGAAAGTAAAATCCCATTTTTCAGGAGGGTCCTGAACAGAAAGTAAAATCCCATTTTTCAGGAGGGTCCTGATCCCATTTTTCAGGAGGGTCCTGAACAGAAAGTAAAGTCCCATCTTTCAGGAGGGTCCTGAACAGAAAGTAAAGTCCCATCTTTCAGGAGGGTCCTGAACAGAAAGTAAAGTCCCATTTATCAGGAGGGTCCTAAACAGAAAGTAAAGTCCCATTTTTCAGGAGGGTCCTGAACAGAATGTAAAATCCCATTTTTCAGGAGGGTGCTGAACAGAAAGTAAAGTCCCATTTTTCAGGAGGGTCATGAACAGAAAGTAAAGTCCCATTTTTCAGGAGGGTCCTGAACAGAAAGTTAAGTCCCATTTTTCAGGAGGGTCCTGAACAGAAAGTAAATTCCCATTTTTCAGGAGGGTCCTGAACATACAGTAAAATCCCATTTTTCAGGAGGGTCCTGAACAGAAAGTAAAATCCCATTTTTCAGGAGGGTCCTGAACAGAAAGTAAAGTCCCATTTTTCAGGAGGGTCCTGAACATAAATAAATTCCCATTTTTCAGGAGGGTCCTGAACAGAAAGTAAATTCCCATTTTTCAGGAGGGTCCTGAACAGAAAGTAAAATCCCATTTTTCAGGAGGGTCTTGAACAGAAAGTAAAATCCCATTTTTCAGGAGGGTCCTGAACATAAAGTAAAGTCCCATTTTTCAGGAGGGTCCTGAACATAAAGTAAAATCCCATGTTTCAGGAGGGTCCTGAACAGAAAGTAAAATCCCATTTTTCAGGAGGGTCCTGAACAGAAAGTAAAATCCCATTTTTCAGGAGGGTCCTGATCCCATTTTTCAGGAGGGTCCTGAATAGAAAGTAAAGTCCCATCTTTCAGGAGGGTCCTGAACAGAAAGTAAAGTCCCATTTTTCAGGAGGGTCCTAAACAGAAAGTAAAGTCCCATTTTTCAGGAGGGTCCTGAACAGAATGTAAAATCCCATTTTTCAGGAGGGTGCTGAACAGAAAGTAAAGTCCCATTTTTCAGGAGGGTCCTGAACATAAAGTAAAATCCCATTTTTCAGGAGGGTCCTGAACAGAAAGTAAAATCCCATTTTTCAGGAGGGTCCTGAACATAAAGTAAAGTCCCATTTTTCAGGAGGGTCCTGAACATAAAGTAAAATCCCATTTTTCAGGAGGGTCCTGAACAGAAAGATAATTCCAATTTTTCAGGAGCGTCCTGAACATAAAGTAAAATCCCATTTTTCAGGAGGGTCCTGAACAGAAAGTAAAATCCCATTTTTCAGGAGGGTCCTGAGCAGAAATAAAGTCCCATTTTTCAGGAGGGTCTTGAACAGAAAGTAAAATCCCATTTTTCAGGAGGGTCCTGAACATAAAGTAAAATCCCATTTTTCAGGAGGGTCCTGAACAGAAAGATAATTCCAATTTTTCAGGAGCGTCCTGAACATAAAGTAAAATCCCATTTTTCAGGAGGGTCCTGAACAGAAAGTAAAATCCCATTTTTCAGGAGGGTCCTGAACAGAAAGTAAAGTCCCATTTTTCAGGAGGGTCCTGAACAGAAAGTAAAATCCCATTTTTCAGGAGGGTCCTGAACAGAAAGTAAAATCCCATTTTTCAGGAGGGTCCTGATCCCATTTTTCAGGAGGGTCCTGAACAGAAAGTAAAGTCCCATCTTTCAGGAGGGTCCTGAACAGAAAGAAAAGTCCCATTTTTCAGGAGGGTCCTAAACAGAAAGTAAAGTCCCATTTTTCAGGAGGGTCCTGAACAGAATGTAAAATCCCATTTTTCAGGAGGGTGCTGAACAGAAAGTAAAGTCCCATTTTTCAGGAGGGTCCTGAACATAAAGTAAAATCCCATTTTTCAGGAGGGTCCTGAACATAAAGTAAAGTCCCATTTTTCAGGAGGGTCCTGAACATAAAGTAAAATCCCATTTTTCAGGAGGGTCCTGAACAGAAAGTAAAATCCCATTTTTCAGGAGGGTCCTGAACAGAAAGTAATATCCCATTTTTCAGGAGGGTCCTGAACATAAAGTAAAATCCCATTTTTCCGGAGGGTCATGAACAGAAAGTAAAGTCCCATTTTTCAGGAGGGTCCTGAACAGAAAGTTAAGTCCCATTTTTCAGGAGGGTCCTGAACAGAAAGTAAATTCCCATTTTTCAGGAGGGTCCTGAACATACAGTAAAATCCCATTTTTCAGGAGGGTCCTGAACAGAAAGTAAAATCCCATTTTTCAGGAGGGTCCTGAACAGAAAGTAAAGTCCCATTTTTCAGGAGGGTCCTGAACAGAAAGTAAAATCCCATTTTTCAGGAGAGTCCTGAACAGAAAGTAAAGTCCCATTTTTCAGGAGGGTCCTGAACATAAAGTAAAATCCCATTTTTCAGGAGGGTCCTGAACATAAATAAATTCCCATTTTTCAGGAGGGTCCTGAACAGAAAGTAAAATCCCATTTTTCAGGAGGGTCCTGAACAGAAAGTAAAATCCCATTTTTCAGGAGGGTCCTGAACATAAAGTAAAGTCCCATTTTTCAGGAGGGTCCTGAACATAAAGTAAAATCCCATGTTTCAGGAGGGTCCTGAACAGAAAGTAAAATCCCATTTTTCAGGAGGGTCCTGAACAGAAAGTAAAATCCCATTTTTCAGGAGGGTCCTGATCCCATTTTTCAGGAGGGTCCTGAACAGAAAGTAAAGTCCCATCTTTCAGGAGGGTCCTGAACAGAAAGTAAAGTCCCATTTTTCAGGAGGGTCCTAAACAGAAAGTAAAGTCCCATTTTTCAGGAGGGTCCTGAACAGAATGTAAAATCCCATTTTTCAGGAGGGTGCTGAACAGAAAGTAAAGTCCCATTTTTCAGGAGGGTCCTGAACATAAAGTAAAATCCCATTTTTCAGGAGGGTCCTGAACAGAAAGTAAACTCCCATTTTTCAGGAGGGTCCTGAACATAAAGTAAAGTCCCATTTTTCAGGAGGGTCCTGAACATAAAGTAAAGTCCTATTTTTCAGGAGGGTCCTGAACAGAAAGTAAAGTCCCATTTTTCAGGAGGGTCCTGAACATAAAGTAAAATCCCATTTTTCAGGAGGGTCCTGAACATAAATAAATTCCCATTTTTCAGGAGGGTCCTGAACAGAAAGTAAATTCCCATTTTTCAGGAGGGTCCTGAACAGAAAGTAAAATCCCATTTTTCAGGAGGGTCCTGAACAGAAAGTAAAATCCCATTTTTCAGGAGGGTCCTGAGCAGAAAGTAAAGTCCCATTTTTCAGGAGGTTCTTGAACATAAAGTAAAATCCCATTTTTCAGGAGGGTCCTGAACAAAAAGATAATTCCAATTTTTCAGGAGGGTCCTGAACATAAAGTAAAATCCCATTTTTCAGGAGGGTCCTGAACAAAAAGATAATTCCAATTTTTCAGGAGGGTCCTGAACATAAAGTAAAATCCCATTTTTCAGGAGGGTCCTGAACAGAAAGTAAAATCCCATTTTTCAGGAGGTTCCTGAACAGAAAGTAAAGTCCCATTTTTCAGGAGGGTCCTGAACAGAAAGTAAAATCCCATTTTTCAGGAGGGTCCTGAACAGAAAGTAAAATCCCATTTTTCAGGAGGGTCCTGATCCCATTTTTCAGGAGGGTCCTGAACAGAAAGTAAAGTCCCATCTTTCAGGAGGGTCCTGAACAGAAAGTAAAGTCCCATCTTTCAGGAGGGTCCTGAACAGAAAGTAAAGTCCCATTTATCAGGAGGGTCCTAAACAGAAAGTAAAGTCCCATTTTTCAGGAGGGTCCTGAACAGAATGTAAAATCCCATTTTTCAGGAGGGTGCTGAACAGAAAGTAAAGTCCCATTTTTCAGGAGGGTCATGAACAGAAAGTAAAGTCCCATTTTTCAGGAGGGTCCTGAACAGAAAGTTAAGTCCCATTTTTCAGGAGGGTCCTGAACAGAAAGTAAATTCCCATTTTTCAGGAGGGTCCTGAACATACAGTAAAATCCCATTTTTCAGGAGGGTCCTGAACAGAAAGTAAAATCCCATTTTTCAGGAGGGTCCTGAACAGAAAGTAAAGTCCCATTTTTCAGGAGGGTCCTGAACATAAATAAATTCCCATTTTTCAGGAGGGTCCTGAACAGAAAGTAAATTCCCATTTTTCAGGAGGGTCCTGAACAGAAAGTAAAATCCCATTTTTCAGGAGGGTCTTGAACAGAAAGTAAAATCCCATTTTTCAGGAGGGTCCTGAACATAAAGTAAAGTCCCATTTTTCAGGAGGGTCCTGAACATAAAGTAGAATCCCATGTTTCAGGAGGGTCCTGAACAGAAAGTAAAATCCCATTTTTCAGGAGGGTCCTGAACAGAAAGTAAAATCCCATTTTTCAGGAGGGTCCTGAACAGAAAGTAAAATCCCATTTTTCAGGAGGGTCCTGATCCCATTTTTCAGGAGGGTCCTGAACAGAAAGTAAAGTCCCATCTTTCAGGAGGGTCCTGAACAGAAAGTAAAGTCCCATTTTTCAGGAGGGTCCTAAACAGAAAGTAAAGTCCCATTTTTCAGGAGGGTCCTGAACAGAATGTAAAATCCCATTTTTCAGGAGGGTGCTGAACAGAAAGTAAAGTCCCATTTTTCAGGAGGGTCCTGAACATAAAGTAAAATCCCATTTTTCAGGAGGGTCCTGAACAGAAAGTAAAATCCCATTTTTCAGGAGGGTCCTGAACATAAAGTAAAGTCCCATTTTTCAGGAGGGTCCTGAACATAAAGCAAAATCCCATTTTTCAGGAGGGTCCTGAACAGAAAGTAAAATCCCATTTTTCAGGAGGGTCCTGAAAAGAAAGTAATATCCCATTTTTCAGGAGGGTCCTGCACAGAAAGTAAAATCCCATTTTTCAGGAGGGTCCTGAACAGAAAGTAAAGTCCCATTTTTCAGGAGGGTCCTGAACAGAAAGTAAAATCTCATTTTTCAGGAGGGTCCTGAACAGAAAGTAAACTCCCATTTTTCCGCAGGGTCCTGAACAGAAAGTAAAGTATCATTTTTTAGGAGGGTCCTGAACATAAAGTAAAGTCCTATTTTTCAGGAGGGTCCTGAACAGAAAGTAAAGTCCCATTTTTCAGGAGGGTCCTGAACATAAAGTAAAATCCCATTTTTCAGGAGGGTCCTGAACATAAATAAATTCCCATTTTTCAGGAGGGTCCTGAACAGAAAGTAAATTCCCATTTTTCAGGAGGGTCCTGAACAGAAAGTAAAATCCCATTTTTCAGGAGGGTCCTGAACAGAAAGTAAAATCCCATTTTTCAGGAGGGTCCTGAACATAAAGTAAAGTCCCATTTTTCAGGAGGGTCCTGAACATAAAGTAAAATCCCATGTTTCAGGAGGGTCCTGAACAGAAAGTAAAATCCCATTTTTCAGGAGGGTCCTGAACAGAAAGTAAAATCCCATTTTTCAGGAGGGTCCTGAACAGAAAGTAAAATCCCATTTTTCAGGAGGGTCCTGATCCCATTTTTCAGGAGGGTCCTGAACAGAAAGTAAAGTCCCATCTTTCAGGAGGGTCCTGAACAGAAAGTAAAGTCCCATTTTTCAGGAGGGTCCTAAACAGAAAGTAAAGTCCCATTTTTCAGGAGGGTCCTGAACAGAATGTAAAATCCCATTTTTCAGGAGGGTGCTGAACAGAAAGTAAAGTCCCATTTTTCAGGAGGGTCCTGAACATAAAGTAAAATCCCATTTTTCAGGAGGGTCCTGAACAGAAAGTAAAATCCCATTTTTCAGGAGGGTCCTGAACATAAAGTAAAGTCCCATTTTTCAGGAGGGTCCTGAACATAAAGTAAAATCCCATTTTTCAGGAGGGTCCTGAACAGAAAGTAAAATCCCATTTTTCAGGAGGGTCCTGAAAAGAAAGTAATATCCCATTTTTCAGGAGGGTCCTGAACAGAAAGTAAAATCCCATTTTTCAGGAGGGTCCTGAACAGAAAGTAAAGTCCCATTTTTCAGGAGGGTCCTGAACAGAAAGTAAAATCTCATTTTTCAGGAGGGTCCTGAACAGAAAGTAAACTCCCATTTTTCAGCAGGGTCCTGAACAGAAAGTAAAGTATCATTTTTTAGGAGAGTCCTGAACATAAAGTAAAGTCCTATTTTTCAGGAGGGTCCTGAACAGAAAGTAAAGTCCCATTTTTCAGGAGGGTCCTGAACATAAAGTAAAATCCCATTTTTCAGGAGGGTCCTGAACATAAATAAATTCCCATTTTTCAGGAGGGTCCTGAACAGAAAGTAAATTCCCATTTTTCAGGAGGGTCCTGAACAGAAAGTAAAATCCCATTTTTCAGGAGGGTCCTGAACAGAAAGTAAAATCCCATTTTTCAGGAGGGTCCTGAACATAAAGTAAAGCCCCATTTTTCAGGAGGGTCCTGAACATAAAGTAAAATCCCATGTTTCAGGAGGGTCCTGAACAGAAAGTAAAATCCCATTTTTCAGGAGGGTCCTGAACAGAAAGTAAAATCCCATTTTTCAGGAGGGTCCTGAACAGAAAGTAAAATCTCATTTTTCAGGAGGGTCCTGATCCCATTTTTCAGGAGGGTCCTGAACAGAAAGTAATGTCCCATCTTTCAGGAGGGTCCTGAACAGAAAGTAAAGTCCCATTTTTCAGGAGGGTCCTAAACAGAAAGTAAAGTCCCATTTTTCAGGAGGGTCCTGAACAGAATGTAAAATCCCATTTTTCAGGAGGGTGCTGAACAGAAAGTAAAGTCCCATTTTTCAGGAGGGTCCTGAACATAAAGTAAAATCCCATTTTTCAGGAGGGTCCTGAACAGAAAGTAAAATCCCATTTTTCAGGAGGGTCCTGAACATAAAGTAAAGTCCCATTTTTCAGGAGGGTCCTGAACATAAAGTAAAATCCCATTTTTCAGGAGGGTCCTGAACAGAAAGTAAAATCCCATTTTTCAGGAGGGTCCTGAAAAGAAAGTAATATCCCATTTTTCAGGAGGGTCCTGAACAGAAAGTAAAATCCCATTTTTCAGGAGGGTCCTGAACAGAAAGTAAAGTCCCATTTTTCAGGAGGGTCCTGAACAGAAAGTAAAATCTCATTTTTCAGGAGGGTCCTGAACAGAAAGTAAACTCCCATTTTTCAGCAGGGTCCTGAACAGAAAGTAAAGTATCATTTTTTAGGAGGGTCCTGAACATAAAGTAAAGTCCTATTTTTCAGGAGGGTCCTGAACATAAAGTAAAATCCCATTTTTCAGGAGGGTCCTGAACAGAAAGTAAAATCCCATTTTTCAGGAGGGTCCTGAACAGAAAGTAAATTCCCATTTTTCAGGAGGGTCCTGAACAGAAAGTAAAATCCCATTTTTCAGGAGGGTCTTGAACATAAAGTAAAATCCCATTTTTCAGTAGGGTCCTGAACACAAAGTAAAGTCCCATTTTTCAGGAGGGTCCTGAAAATAAAGTAAAATCCCATTTTTCAGAAGGGTCCTGAACAGAAAGTAAAATCCCATTTTTCAGGAGGGTCCTGAACATAAAGTAAAATCCCATTTTTCAGGAGGGTCCTGAACAGAATGTAAATTCCCATTTTTCAGGAGGGTCCTGAACATAAAGTAAAATCCCATTTTTCCGGAGGGTCATGAACAGAAAGTAAAGTCCCATTTTTCAGGAGGGTCCTGAACAGAAAGTTAAGTCCTATTTTTCAGGAGGGTCCTGAACAGAAAGTAAAGTCCCATTTTTCAGGAGGGTCCTGAACATAAAGTAAAATCCCATTTTTCAGGAGGGTCCTGAACATAAATAAATTCCCATTTTTCAGGAGGGTCCTGAACAGAAAGTAAATTCCCATTTTTCAGGAGGGTCCTGAACAGAAAGTAAAATCCCATTTTTCAGGAGGGTCCTGAACAGAAAGTAAAATCCCATTTTTCAGGAGGGTCCTGAGCAGAAAGTAAAGTCCCATTTTTCAGGAGGTTCTTGAACATAAAGTAAAATCCCATTTTTCAGGAGGGTCCTGAACAAAAAGATAATTCCAATTTTTCAGGAGGGTCCTGAACATAAAGTAAAATCCCATTTTTCAGGAGGGTCCTGAACAAAAAGATAATTCCAATTTTTCAGGAGGGTCCTGAACATAAAGTAAAATCCCATTTTTCAGGAGGGTCCTGAACAGAAAGTAAAATCCCATTTTTCAGGAGGGTCCTGAACAGAAAGTAAAGTCCCATTTTTCAGGAGGGTCCTGAACAGAAAGTAAAATCCCATTTTTCAGGAGGGTCCTGAACAGAAAGTAAAATCCCATTTTTCAGGAGGGTCCTGATCCCATTTTTCAGGAGGGTCCTGAACAGAAAGTAAAGTCCCATCTTTCAGGAGGGTCCTGAACAGAAAGTAAAGTCCCATCTTTCAGGAGGGTCCTGAACAGAAAGTAAAGTCCCATTTATCAGGAGGGTCCTAAACAGAAAGTAAAGTCCCATTTTTCAGGAGGGTCCTAAACAGAATGTAAAATCCCATTTTTCAGGAGGGTGCTGAACAGAAAGTAAAGTCCCATTTTTCAGGAGGGTCATGAACAGAAAGTAAAGTCCCATTTTTCAGGAGGGTCCTGAACAGAAAGTTAAGTCCCATTTTTCAGGAGGGTCCTGAACAGAAAGTAAATTCCCATTTTTCAGGAGGGTCCTGAACATACAGTAAAATCCCATTTTTCAGGAGGGTCCTGAACAGAAAGTAAAATCCCATTTTTCAGGAGGGTCCTGAACAGAAAGTAAAGTCCCATTTTTCAGGAGGGTCCTGAACATAAATAAATTCCCATTTTTCAGGAGGGTCCTGAACAGAAAGTAAATTCCCATTTTTCAGGAGGGTCCTGAACAGAAAGTAAAATCCCATTTTTCAGGAGGGTCTTGAACAGAAAGTAAAATCCCATTTTTCAGGAGGGTCCTGAACATAAAGTAAAGTCCCATTTTTCAGGAGGGTCCTGAACATAAAGTAAAATCCCATGTTTCAGGAGGGTCCTGAACAGAAAGTAAAATCCCATTTTTCAGGAGGGTCCTGAACAGAAAGTAAAATCCCATTTTTCAGGAGGGTCCTGAACAGAAAGTAAAATCCCATTTTTCAGGAGGGTCCTGATCCCATTTTTCAGGAGGGTCCTGAACAGAAAGTAAAGTCCCATCTTTCAGGAGGGTCCTGAACAGAAAGTAAAGTCCCATTTTTCAGGAGGGTCCTAAACAGAAAGTAAAGTCCCATTTTTCAGGAGGGTCCTGAACAGAATGTAAAATCCCATTTTTCAGGAGGGTGCTGAACAGAAAGTAAAGTCCCATTTTTCAGGAGGGTCCTGAACATAAAGTAAAATCCCATTTTTCAGGAGGGTCCTGAACAGAAAGTAAAATCCCATTTTTCAGGAGGGTCCTGAACATAAAGTAAAGTCCCATTTTTCAGGAGGGTCCTGAACATAAAGTAAAATCCCATTTTTCAGGAGGGTCCTGAACAGAAAGTAAAATCCCATTTTTCAGGAGGGTCCTGAAAAGAAAGTAATATCCCATTTTTCAGGAGGGTCCTGCACAGAAAGTAAAATCCCATTTTTCAGGAGGGTCCTGAACAGAAAGTAAAGTCCCATTTTTCAGGAGGGTCCTGAACAGAAAGTAAAATCTCATTTTTCAGGAGGGTCCTGAACAGAAAGTAAACTCCCATTTTTCAGCAGGGTCCTGAACAGAAAGTAAAGTATCATTTTTTAGGAGGGTCCTGAACATAAAGTAAAGTCCTATTTTTCAGGAGGGTCCTGAACAGAAAGTAAAGTCCCATTTTTCAGGAGGGTCCTGAACATAAAGTAAAATCCCATTTTTCAGGAGGGTCCTGAACATAAATAAATTCCCATTTTTCAGGAGGGTCCTGAACAGAAAGTAAATTCCCATTTTTCAGGAGGGTCCTGAACAGAAAGTAAAATCCCATTTTTCAGGAGGGTCCTGAACAGAAAGTAAAATCCCATTTTTCAGGAGGGTCCTGAACATAAAGTAAAGTCCCATTTTTCAGGAGGGTCCTGAACATAAAGTAAAATCCCATGTTTCAGGAGGGTCCTGAACAGAAAGTAAAATCCCATTTTTCAGGAGGGTCCTGAACAGAAAGTAAAATCCCATTTTTCAGGAGGGTCCTGAACAGAAAGTAAAATCCCATTTTTCAGGAGGGTCCTGATCCCATTTTTCAGGAGGGTCCTGAACAGAAAGTAAAGTCCCATCTTTCAGGAGGGTCCTGAACAGAAAGTAAAGTCCCATTTTTCAGGAGGGTCCTAAACAGAAAGTAAAGTCCCATTTTTCAGGAGGGTCCTGAACAGAATGTAAAATCCCATTTTTCAGGAGGGTGCTGAACAGAAAGTAAAGTCCCATTTTTCAGGAGGGTCCTGAACATAAAGTAAAATCCCATTTTTCAGGAGGGTCCTGAACAGAAAGTAAAATCCCATTTTTCAGGAGGGTCCTGAACATAAAGTAAAGTCCCATTTTTCAGGAGGGTCCTGAACATAAAGTAAAATCCCATTTTTCAGGAGGGTCCTGAACAGAAAGTAAAATCCCATTTTTCAGGAGGGTCCTGAAAAAGAAAGTAATATCCCATTTTTCAGGAGGGTCCTGAACAGAAAGTAAAATCCCATTTTTCAGGAGGGTCCTGAACAGAAAGTAAAGTCCCATTTTTCAGGAGGGTCCTGAACAGAAAGTAAAATCTCATTTTTCAGGAGGGTCCTGAACAGAAAGTAAACTCCCATTTTTCAGCAGGGTCCTGAACAGAAAGTAAAGTATCATTTTTTAGGAGAGTCCTGAACATAAAGTAAAGTCCTATTTTTCAGGAGGGTCCTGAACAGAAAGTAAAGTCCCATTTTTCAGGAGGGTCCTGAACATAAAGTAAAATCCCATTTTTCAGGAGGGTCCTGAACATAAATAAATTCCCATTTTTCAGGAGGGTCCTGAACAGAAAGTAAATTCCCATTTTTCAGGAGGGTCCTGAACAGAAAGTAAAATCCCATTTTTCAGGAGGGTCCTGAACAGAAAGTAAAATCCCATTTTTCAGGAGGGTCCTGAACATAAAGTAAAGCCCCATTTTTCAGGAGGGTCCTGAACATAAAGTAAAATCCCATGTTTCAGGAGGGTCCTGAACAGAAAGTAAAATCCCATTTTTCAGGAGGGTCCTGAACAGAAAGTAAAATCCCATTTTTCAGGAGGGTCCTGAACAGAAAGTAAAATCTCATTTTTCAGGAGGGTCCTGATCCCATTTTTCAGGAGGGTCCTGAACAGAAAGTAATGTCCCATCTTTCAGGAGGGTCCTGAACAGAAAGTAAAGTCCCATTTTTCAGGAGGGTCCTAAACAGAAAGTAAAGTCCCATTTTTCAGGAGGGTCCTGAACAGAATGTAAAATCCCATTTTTCAGGAGGGTGCTGAACAGAAAGTAAAGTCCCATTTTTCAGGAGGGTCCTGAACATAAAGTAAAATCCCATTTTTCAGGAGGGTCCTGAACAGAAAGTAAAATCCCATTTTTCAGGAGGGTCCTGAACATAAAGTAAAGTCCCATTTTTCAGGAGGGTCCTGAACATAAAGTAAAATCCCATTTTTCAGGAGGGTCCTGAACAGAAAGTAAAATCCCATTTTTCAGGAGGGTCCTGAAAAGAAAGTAATATCCCATTTTTCAGGAGGGTCCTGAACAGAAAGTAAAATCCCATTTTTCAGGAGGGTCCTGAACAGAAAGTAAAGTCCCATTTTTCAGGAGGGTCCTGAACAGAAAGTAAAATCTCATTTTTCAGGAGGGTCCTGAACAGAAAGTAAACTCCCATTTTTCAGCAGGGTCCTGAACAGAAAGTAAAGTATCATTTTTTAGGAGGGTCCTGAACATAAAGTAAAGTCCTATTTTTCAGGAGGGTCCTGAACATAAAGTAAAATCCCATTTTTCAGGAGGGTCCTGAACAGAAAGTAAAATCCCATTTTTCAGGAGGGTCCTGAACAGAAAGTAAATTCCCATTTTTCAGGAGGGTCCTGAACAGAAAGTAAAATCCCATTTTTCAGGAGGGTCTTGAACATAAAGTAAAATCCCATTTTTCAGTAGGGTCCTGAACACAAAGTAAAGTCCCATTTTTCAGGAGGGTCCTGAACATAAAGTAAAATCCCATTTTTCAGAAGGGTCCTGAACAGAAAGTAAAATCCCATTTTTCAGGAGGGTCCTGAACATAAAGTAAAATCCCATTTTTCAGGAGGGTCCTGAACAGAATGTAAATTCCCATTTTTCAGGAGGGTCCTGAACATAAAGTAAAATCCCATTTTTCCGGAGGGTCATGAACAGAAAGTAAAGTCCCATTTTTCAGGAGGGTCCTGAACAGAAAGTTAAGTCCCATTTTCAGGAGGGTCCTGAACAGAAAGTAAATTCCCATTTTTCAGGAGGGTCCTGAACAGAAAGTAAATTCCCATTTTTCAGGAGGGTCCTAAACAGAAAGTAAAGTCCCATTTTTCAGGAGGGTCCTGAACAGAATGTAAAATCCCATTTTTCAGGAGGGTGCTGAACAGAAAGTAAAGTCCCATTTTTCAGGAGGGTCCTGAACATAAAGTAAAATCCCATTTTTCAGGAGGGTCCTGAACAGAAAGTAAAATCCCATTTTTCAGGAGGGTCCTGAACATAAAGTAAAGTCCCATTTTTCAGGAGGGTCCTGAACATAAAGTAAAATCCCATTTTTCAGGAGGGTCCTGAACAGAAAGTAAAATCCCATTTTTCAGGAGGGTCCTGAAAAGAAAGTAAAATCCCATTTTTCAGGAGGGTCCTGAACAGAAAGTAAAGTCCCATTTTTCAGGAGGGTCCTGAACAGAAAGTAAAGTCCCATTTTTCGGGAGGGTCCTGAACAGAAAGTAAAGTCCCATTTCTCGGGAGGGTCCTGAACAGAAAGTAAAATCCCATTTTTCAGGAGGGTCCTGAACAGAAAGTAAAATCCCATTTTTCAAGAGGGTCCTGAACAGAAAGTAAAATCCCATTTTTCAGGAGGGTCCTGAACAAAAAGTAAAATCCCATTTTTTAGGAGGGTCCTGAACAGAAAGTAAAGTCCCATTTTTCAGGAGGGTCCTGAACAGAAAGTAAAATCCCATTTTTCAGGAGGGTCCTGAACAGAAAGTAAACTCCCATTTTTCAGCAGGGTCCTGAACAGAAAGTAAAGTATCATTTTTTAGGAGGGTCCTGAACATAAAGCAAAGTCCCATTTTTCAGGAGGGTCCTGAACATAAAGTAAAATTCCATTTTTCAGGAGGGTCCTGAACAGAAAGTAAAATCCCATATTTCAGGAGGGTCCTGAACAGAAAGTAAATTCCCATTTTTCAGGAGGGTCCTGAACAGAAAGTAAAATCCCATTTTTCAGGAGGGTCCTGAACATAAAGTAAATCCCATTTTTCAGGAGGGTCCTGAATATAAAGTAAAGTCCCATTTTTCAGGAGGGTCCTGAACATAAAGTAAAATCCCATTTTTCAGGAGGGTCCTGAACAGAAAGTAAATTCCCATTTTTCAGAAGGGTCCTGAACAGAAAGTAAAATCCCATTTTTCAGGAGGGTCCTGAACAGAAAGTAAAATCCCATTTTTCAGGAGGGTCCTGAACAGAAAGTAAAATCCCATTTTTCAGGAGGGTCCTGAACATAAAGTAAAGTCCCATTTTTCAGGAGGGTCCTGAACATAAAGTAAAATCCCATGTTTCAGGAGGGTCCTGAACAGAAAGTAAAATCCCATTTTTCAGGAGGGTCCAGAACAGAAAGTAAAGTCCCATTTTTCGGGAGGGTCCTGAACAGAAAGTAAAGTCCCATTTTTCGGGAGGGTCCTGAACAGAAAGTAAAATCCCATTTTTCAGGAGGGTCCTGAGCAGAAAGTAAAGTCCCATTTTTCAGGAGGGTCTTGAACAGAAAGTAAAATCACATTTTTCAGGAGGGTCCTGAACATAAAGTAAAATCCCATTTTTCAGGAGGGTCCTGAACAGAAAGATAATTCCAATTTTACAGGAGGGTCCTGAACATAAAGTAAAATCCCATTTTTCAGGAGGGTCCTGAACATAAAGTAAAATCCCATTTTTCAGGAGGGTCCTGAACAGAAAGTAAAGTCCCATTTTTCAGGAGGGTCCTGAACAGAAAGTAAAATCCCATTTTTCAGGAGGGTCCTGATCCCATTTTTCAGGAGGGTCCTGAACAGAAAGTAAAGTCCCATCTTTCAGGAGGGTCCTGAACAGAAAGTAAAGTCCCATTTTTCAGGAGGGTCCTAAACAGAAAGTAAAGTCCCATTTTTCAGGAGGGTCCTGAACAGAATGTAAAATCTCATTTTTCAGGAGGGTGCTGAACAGAAAGTAAAGTCCCATTTTTCAGGAGCGTCCTGAACATAAAGTAAAGTCCCATTTTTCAGGAGGGTCCTGAACATAAAGTAAAGTCCCATTTTTCAGGAGGGTCCTGAACAGAAAGTAAAATCCCATTTTTCAGGAGGGTCCTGAACAGAAAGTAAAATCCCATTTTTCAGGAGGGTCCTGAACAGAAAGTAAAATCCCATTTTTCAGGAGGGTCCTGAACAGAAAGTAATGTCCCATTTTTCAGGAGGGTCCTGAACAGAAAGTAAAATCCCATTTTTCAGGAGGGTCCTGAACAGAAAGTAAACTCCCATTTTTCAGCAGGGTCCTGAACAGAAAGTAAAGTATCATTTTTTAGGAGGGTCCTGAACATAAAGTAAAGTCCCATTTTTCAGGAGGGTCCTGAACATAAAGTAAAATTCCATTTTTCAGGAGGGTCCTGAACAGAAAGTAAAATCCCATTTATCAGGAGGGTCCTGAACATAAAGTAAAATCCCATGTTTCAGGAGGGTCCTGAACAGAAAGTAAAATCCCATTTTTCAGGAGGGTCCTGAACAGAAAGTAAAGTCCCATTTTTCAGGAGGGTCCTGAACAGAAAATAAAGTCCCATTTTTCGGGAGGGTCCTGAACAGAAAGTAAAGTCCCATTTTTCGGGAGGGTCCTGAACAGAAAGTAAAATCCCATTTTTCAGGAGGGTCCTGAGCAGAAAGTAAAGTCCCATTTTTCAAGAGGGTCTTGAACAGAAAGTAAAATCCCATTTTTCAGGTGGGTCCTGAACATAAAGTAAAATCCCTTTTTTCAGGAGGGTCCTGAACAGAAAGATAATTCCAATTTTACAGGAGGGTCCTGAACATAAATTAAAATCCCATTTTTCAGGAGGGTCCTGAACAGAAAGTAAAATCCCATTTTTCAGGAGGGTCCTGAACAGAAAGTAAAGTCCCATTTTTCAGGAGGGTCCTGAACAGAAAGTAAAATCCCATTTTTTCAGGAGGGTCCTGATCCCATTTTTCAGGAGGGTCCTGAACAGAAAGTAAGGTCCCATCTTTCAGGAGGGTCCTGAACAGAAAGTAAAGTCCCATTTTTCAGGAGGGTCCTAAACAGAAAGTAAAGTCCCATTTTTCAGGAGGGTCCTGAACAGAATGTAAAACCTCATTTTTCAGGAGGGTGCTGAACAGAAAGTAAAGTCCCATTTTTCAGGAGGGTCCTGAACATAAAGTAAAATCCCATTTTTCAGGAGGGTCCTGAACAGAAAGTAAAATCCCATTTTTCAGGAGCGTCCTGAACATAAAGTAAAGTCCCATTTTTCAGGAGGGTCCTGAACATAAAGTAAAATCCCATTTTTCAGGAGGGTCCTGAACAGAAAGTAAAATCCCATTTTTCAGGAGGGTCCTGAACAGAAAGTAAAATCCCATTTTTCAGGAGGGTCCTGAACAGAAAGTAAAATCCCATTTTTCAGGAGGGTCCTGAACAGAAAGTAAAGTCCCATTTTTCAGGAGGGTCCTGAACAGAAAGTAAAATCCCATTTTTCAGGAGGGTCCTGAACAGAAAGTAAACTCCCATTTTTCAGCAGGGTCCTGAACAGAAAGTAAAGTATCATTTTTTAGGAGGGTCCTGAACATAAAGTAAAGTCCCATTTTTCAGGAGGGTCCTGAACAGAAAGTAAAATCCCATTTTTCAGGAGGGTCCTGAACATAAAGTAAAATCCCATTTTTCAGGAGGGTCCTGAACATAAAGTAAAGTCCCATTTTTCAGGAGGGTCCTGAACATAAAGTAAAATCCCATTTTTCAGGAGGGTCCTGAACAGAAAGTAAAATCCCATTTTTCAGGAGGGTCCTGAACATAAAGTAAAATCCCATTTTTCAGGAGGGTCCTGAACAGAAAGTAAATTCCCATTTTTCAGGAGGGTCCTGAACATAAAGTAAAATCCCATTTTTCCGGAGGGTCATGAACAGAAAGTAAAGTCCCATTTTTCAGGAGGGTCCTGAACAGAAAGTAAAGTCCCATTTTTCAGGAGGGTCCTAAACAGAAAGTAAAGTCCCATTTTTCAGGAGGGTCCTGAACAGAATGTAAAATCTCATTTTTCAGGAGGGTGCTGAACAGAAAGTAAAGTCCCATTTTTCAGGAGGGTCCTGAACATAAAGTAAAATCCCATTTTTCAGGAGGGTCCTGAACAGAAAGTAAAATCCCATTTTTCAGGAGCGTCCTGAACATAAAGTAAAGTCCCATTTTTCAGGAGGGTCCTGAACAGAAAGTAAAATCCCATTTTTCAGGAGGGTCCTGAACAGAAAGTAAACTCCCATTTTTCAGCAGGGTCCTGAACAGAAAGTAAAGTATCATTTTTTAGGAGGGTCCTGAACAGAAAGTAAAGTCCCATTTTTCAGGAGGGTCCTGAACATAAAGTAAAATCCCATGTTTCAGGAGGGTCCTGAACAGAAAGTAAAATCCCATTTTTCAGGAGGGTCCTGAACAGAAAGTAAAGTCCCATTTTTCAGGAGGGTCCTGAACAGAAAATAAAGTCCCATTTTTCGGGAGGGTCCTGAACAGAAAGTAAAGTCCCATTTTTCAGGAGGGTCCTGAACAGAAAGTAAAATCCCATTTTTCAGGAGGGTCCTGAGCAGAAAGTAAAGTCCCATTTTTCAGGAGGGTCTTGAACAGAAAGTAAAATCCCATTTTTCAGGTGGGTCCTGAACATAAAGTAAAATCCCATTTTTCAGGAGGGTCCTGAACAGAAAGATAATTCCAATTTAACAGGAGGGTCCTGAACATAAAGTAAAATCCCATTTTTCAGGAGGGTCCTGAACAGAAAGTAAAATCCCATTTTTCAGGAGGGTCCTGAACTGAAAGTAAAGTCCCATTTTTCAGGAGGGTCCTGAACAGAAAGTAAAATCCCATTTTTCAGGAGGGTCCTGATCCCATTTTTCAGGAGGGTCCTGAACAGAAAGTAAGGTCCCATCTTTCAGGAGGGTCCTGAACAGAAAGTAAAGTCCCATTTTTCAGGAGGGTCCTAAACAGAAAGTAAAGTCCCATTTTTCAGGAGGGTCCTGAACAGAATGTAAAATCTCATTTTTCAGGAGGGTGCTGAACAGAAAGTAAAGTCCCATTTTTCAGGAGGGTCCTGAACATAAAGTAAAATCCCATTTTTCAGGAGGGTCCTGAACAGAAAGTAAAATCCCATTTTTCAGGAGCGTCCTGAACATAAAGTAAAGTCCCATTTTTCAGGAGGGTCCTGAACATAAAGTAAAATCCCATTTTTCAGGAGGGTCCTGAACAGAAAGTAAAATCCCATTTTTCAGGAGGGTCCTGAACAGAAAGTAAAATCCCATTTTTCAGGAGGGTCCTGAACAGAAAGTAAAGTCCCATTTTTCAAGAGGGTCCTAAACAGAAAGTAAAGTCCCATTTTTCAGGAGGGTCCTGAACAGAAAGTAAAATCCCATTTTTCAGGAGTGTCCTGAACAGAAAGTAAAGTCCCATTTTTCAGGTGGGTCCTGAACATAAAGTAAAATCCCATTTTCAGGAGGGTCCTGAACATAAATAAAATCCCATTTTTCAGGAGGGTCCTGAACAGAAAGTAAATTCCCATTTTTCAAGAGGGTCCTGAACAGAAAGTAAATTCCCATTTTTCAGGAGGGTCCTGAACAGAAAGTAAAATCCCATTTTTCAGGAGGGTCCTGAACATAAAGTAAAATCCCATTTTTCAGGAGGGTCCTGAACATAAAGTAAAGTCCCATTTTTCAGGAGGGTCCTGAACATAAAGTAAAATCCCATTTTTCAGGAGGGTCCTGAACAGAAAGTAAAATCCCATTTTTCAGGAGGGTCCTGAACAGAAAGTAAAATCCCATTTTTCAGGAGGGTCCTGAACAGAAAGTAAATTCCCATTTTTCAGGAGGGTCCTGAACAGAAAGTAAAATCCCATTTTTCAGGAGGGTCCTGAACAGAAAGTAAAGTCCCATTTTTCGGGAGGGTCCTGAACAGAAAGTAAAGTCCCATTTTTCGGGAGGGTCCTGAACAGAAAGTAAAGTCCCATTTTTCGGGAGGGTCCGGAACAGAAAGTAAAATCTCATTTTTCAGGAGGGTCCTGAGCAGAAAGTAAAGTCCCATTTTTAGGAGGGTCCTGAACAGAAAGTAAAATCCCATTTTTCAGGAGGGTCCTGAACATAAAGTAAAATCCCATTTTTCAGGAGGGTCCTGAACAGAAAGTAAAATCCCATTTTTCAGGAGGGTCCTGAACATAAAGTAAAATCCCATTTTTCAGGAGGATCCTGAACAGAAAGTAAAATCCAATTTTTCAGGAGGGTCCTGAAAAGAAAGTAAAGTCTCATTTTTCAGGAGGGTCCTGAACAGAAAGTAAAATCCCATTTTTCAGGAGGGTCCTGAACAGAAAGTAAAATCCCATTTTTCAGGAGGGTCCTGATCCCATTTTTCAGGAGGGTCCTGAACAGAAAATAAAGTCCCATCTTTCAGGAGGGTCCTGAACAGAAAGTAAAGTCCCATTTTTCAAGAGGGTCCTAAACAGAAAGTAAAGTCCCATTTTTCAGGAGGGTCCTGAACAGAAAGTAAAATCCCATTTTTCAGGAGTGTCCTGAACATTAAGTAAAATCCCATTTTTCAGGAGGGTCCTGAACAGAAAGCAAATTCCAATTTTTCAGGAGGGTCCTGAACATAAAGTAAAATCCCATTTTTCAGGAGGGTCCTGAACAAAAAGTAAAATCCCATTTTTCAGGAGGGTCCTGAACATAAAGTAAAATCCCATTTTTCAGGAGGGTCCTGAACATAAAGTAAAGTCCCATTTTTCAGGAGGGTCCTGAACATAAATAAAATCCCATTTTTCAGGAGGGTCCTGAACAGAAAGTAAAATCCCATTTTTCAGGAGGGTCCTGAACAGAAAGTAAAATCCCATTTTTCAGGAGGGTCCTGAACAGAAAGTAAATTCCCATTTTTCAGGAGGGTCCTGAACAGAAAGTAAAATCCCATTTTTCAGGAGGGTCCTGAACAGAAAGTAAAGTCCCATTTTTCGGGAGGGTCCTGAACAGAAAGTAAAGTCCCATTTTTCGGGAGGGTCCTGAACAGAAAGTAAAGTCCCATTTTTCGGGAGGGTCCGGAACAGAAAGTAAAATCTCATTTTTCAGGAGGGTCCTGAGCAGAAAGTAAAGTCCAATTTTTAGGAGGGTCCTGAACTGAAAGTAAAATCCCATTTTTCAGGAGGGTCCTGAACATAAAGTAAAATCCCATTTTTCAGGAGAGTCCTGAACAGAAAGCAAATTCCAATTTTTCAGGAAGGTCCTGAACATAAAGTAAAATCCCATTTTTCAGGAGGGTCCTGAACAGAAAGTAAAATCCCATTTTTCAGGAGGGTCCTGAACAGAAAGTAAAGTCCCATTTTTCAGGAGGGTCCTGAACAGTAAGTAAAATCCCATTTTTCAGGAGGGTCCTGAACAGAAAGTAAAATCCCATTTTTCAGGAGGGTCCTGATCCCATTTTTCAGGAGGGTCCTGAGCAGAAAATAAAGTCCCATCTTTCAGGAGGGTCCTGAACAGAAAGTAAAGTCCCATTTTTCAAGAGGGTCCTAAACAGAATGTAAAGTCCCATTTTACAGGAGGGTCCTGAACAGAAAGTAAAATCCCATTTTTCAGGAGTGTCCTGAACAGAAAGTAAAGTCCCATTTTTCAGGAGGGTCCTGAACATAAAGTAAAATCCCATTTTTCAGGAGGGTCCTGAACATAAATAAAATCCCATTTTTCAGGAGGGTCCTGAACAGAAAGTAAATTCCCATTTTTCAGGAGGGTCCTGAACAGAAAGTAAATTCCCATTTTTCAGGAGGGTCCTGAACAGAAAGTAAAATCCCATTTTTCAGGAGGGTCCTGAACATAAAGTAAAATCCCATTTTTCAGGAGGGTCCTGAACATAAAGTAAAGTCCCATTTTTCAGGAGGGTCCTGAACATAAAGTAAAATCCCATTTTTCAGAAGGGTCCTGAACAGAAAGTAAAATCCCATTTTTCAGGAGGGTCCAGAACCGAAAGTAAATTCCCATTTTTCAGGAGGGTCCTGAACAGAAAGTAAATTCCCATTTTTCAGGAGGGTCCTGAACAGAAAGTGAAATCCCATTTTTCAGGAGGGTCCTGAACATAAAGTAAAATCCCATTTTTCAGGAGGGTCCTGAACATAAAGTAAAGTCCCATTTTTCAGGAGGGTCCTGAACATAAAGTAAAATCCCATTTTTCAGGAGGGTCCTGAACAGAAAGTAAAATCCCATTTTTCAGGAGGGTCCTGTACAGAAAGTAAAATCCCATTTTTCAGGAGGGTCCTGAACAGAAAGTAAATTCCCATTTTTCAGGAGGGTCCTGAACAGAAAGTAAAATCCCATTTTTCAGGAGGGTCCTGAACAGAAAGTAAAGTCCCATTTTTCGGGAGGGTCCTGAACAGAAAGTAAAGTCCCATTTTTCGGGAGGGTCCTGAACAGAAAGTAAAGTCCCATTTTTCGGGAGGGTCCGGAACAGAAAGTAAAATCTCATTTTTCAGGAGGGTCCTGAGCAGAAAGTAAAGTCCCATTTTTAGGAGGGTCCTGAGCAGAAAGTAAAGTCCCATTTTTAGGAGGGTCCTGAACAGAAAGCAAATTCCAATTTTTCAGGAGGGTCCTGAACATAAAGTAAAATCCCATTTTTCAGGAGGGTCCTGAACAGAAAGTAAAATCCCATTTTTCAAGAGGGTCCTGAACATAAAGTAAAATCCCATTTTTCAAGAGGATCCTGAACAGAAAGTAAAATCCAATTTTTCAGGAGGGTCCTGAACAGAAAGTAAAGTCCCATTTTTCAGGAGGGTCCTGAACAGAAAGTAAAATCCCATTTTTCAGGAGGGTCCTGAACAGAAAGTAAAATCCCATTTTTCAGGAGGGTCCTGATCCCATTTTTCAGGAGGGTCCTGAACAGAAAATAAAGTCCCATCTTTCAGGAGGGTCCTGAACAGAAAGTAAAGTCCCATTTTTCAAGAGGGTCCTAAACAGAAAGTAAATTCCCATTTTTCAGGAGGGTCCTGAACAGAAAGTAAAATCCCATTTTTCAGGAGTGTCCTGAACATAAAGTAAAATCCCATTTTTCAGGAGGGTCCTGAACAGAAAGCAAATTCCAATTTTTCAGGAGGGTCCTGAACATAAAGTAAATCCCATTTTTCAGGAGGGTCCTGAACAAAAAGTAAAATCCCATTTTTCAGGAGGGTCCTGAACATAAAGTAAAATCCCATTTTTCAGGAGGGTCCTGAACATAAAGTAAAGTCCCATTTTTCAGGAGGGTCCTGAACATAAATAAAATCCCATTTTTCAGGAGGGTCCTGAACAGAAAGTAAAATCCCATTTTTCAGGAGGGTCCTGAACAGAAAGTAAATTCCCATTTTTCAGGAGGGTCCTGAACAGAAAGTAAAATCCCATTTTTCAGGAGGGTCCTGAACAGAAAGTAAAGTCCCATTTTTCGGGAGGGTCCTGAACAGAAAGTAAAGTCCCATTTTTCGGGAGGGTCCTGAACAGAAAGTAAAGTCCCATTTTTCGGGAGGGTCCGGAACAGAAAGTAAAATCTCATTTTTCAGGAGGGTCCTGAGCAGAAAGTAAAGTCCAATTTTTAGGAGGGTCCTGAACTGAAAGTAAAATCCCATTTTTCAGGAGGGTCCTGAACATAAAGTAAAATCCCATTTTTCAGGAGGGTCCTGAACAGAAAGTAAAGTATCATTTTTTAGGAGGGTCCTGAACATAAAGTAAAGTCCCATTTTTCAGGAGGGTCCTGAACATAAAGTAAAATCCCATTTTTCAGGAGGGTCCTGAACAGAAAGTAAAATCCCATTTTTCAGGAGGGTCCTGAACAGAAAGTAAATTCCCATTTTTCAGGAGGGTCCTGAACTGAAAGTAAAATCCCATTTTTCAGGAGGGTCCTGAACATAAAGTAAAATCCCATTTTTCAGGAGGGTCCTGAACATAAAGTAAAGTCCCATTTTTCAGGAGGGTCCTGAACATAAAGTAAAATCCCATTTTTCAGGAGGGTCCTGAACAGAAAGTAAAATCCCATTTTTCAGGAGGGTCCTGAACAGAAAGTAAAATCCCATTTTTCAGGAGGGTCCTGAACAGAAAGTAAATTCCCATTTTTCAGGAGGGTCCTGAACAGAATGTAAAATCCCATTTTTCAGGAGGGTCCTGAACATAAAGTAAATTCCCATTTTTCGGGAGGGTCCTGAACAGAAAGTAAAGTCCCATTTTTCGGGAGGGTCCTGAACAGAAAGTAAAGTCCCATTTTTCGGGAGGGTCCGGAACAGAAAGTAAAATCTCATTTTTCAGGAGGGTCCTGAACAGAAAGTAAAGTCCCATCTTTCAGGAGGGTCCTGAACAGAAAGTAAAGTCCCATTTTTCAGGAGGGTCCTGAACATAAAGTAAAATCCCATTTTTCAGGAGGGTCCTTAACAGAAAGCAAATTCCAATTTTTCAGGAGGGTCCTGAACATAAAGTAAAATCCCATTTTTCAGGAGGGTCCTGAACAGAAAGTAAAATCCCATTTTTCAGGAGGGTCCTGAACATAAAGTAAAATCCCATTTTTCAGGAGGATCCTGAACAGAAAGTAAAATCCAATTTTTCAGGAGGGTCCTGAACAGAAAGTAAAGTCCCATTTTTCAGGAGGGTCCTGAACAGAAAGTAAAATCCCATTTTTCAGGAGGGTCCTGAACAGAAAGTAAAATCCCATTTTTCAGGAGGGTCCTGATCCCATTTTTCAGGAGGGTCCTGAACAGAAAATAAAGTCCCATCTTTCAGGAGGGTCCTGAACAGAAAGTAAAGTCCCATTTTTCAAGAGGGTCCTAAACAGAAAGTAAAGTCCCATTTTTCAGGAGGGTCCTGAACAGAAAGTAAAATCCCATTTTTCAGGAGTGTCCTGAACAGAAAGTAAAGTCCCATTTTTCAGGTGGGTCCTGAACATAAAGTAAAATCCCATTTTTCAGGAGGGTCCTGAACATAAATAAAATCCCATTTTTCAGGAGGGTCCTGAACAGAAAGTAAATTCCCATTTTTCAAGAGGGTCCTGAACAGAAAGTAAATTCCCATTTTTCAGGAGGGTCCTGAACAGAAAGTAAAATCCCATTTTTCAGGAGGGTCCTGAACATAAAGTAAAATCCCATTTTTCAGGAGGGTCCTGAACATAAAGTAAAGTCCCATTTTTCAGGAGGGTCCTGAACATAAAGTAAAATCCCATTTTTCAGGAGGGTCCTGAACAGAAAGTAAAATCCCATTTTTCAGGAGGGTCCTGAACAGAAAGTAAAATCCCATTTTTCGGGAGGGTCCTGAACAGAAAGTAAATTCCCATTTTTCAGGAGGGTCCTGAACAGAAAGTAAAATCCCATTTTTCAGGAGGGTCCTGAACAGAAAGTAAAGTCCCATTTTTCGGGAGGGTCCTGAACAGAAAGTAAAGTCCCATTTTTCGGGAGGGTCCTGAACAGAAAGTAAAGTCCCATTTTTCGGGAGGGTCCGGAACAGAAAGTAAAATCTCATTTTTCAGGAGGGTCCTGAGCAGAAAGTAAAGTCCCATTTTTAGGAGGGTCCTGAACAGAAAGTAAAATCCCATTTTTCAGGAGGGTCCTGAACATAAAGTAAAATCCCATTTTTCAGGAGGGTCCTAAACAGAAAGCAAATTCCAATTTTTCAGGAGGGTCCTGAACATAAAGTAAAATCCCATTTTTCAGGAGGGTCCTGAACAGAAAGTAAAATCCCATTTTTCAGGAGGGTCCTGAACATAAAGTAAAATCCCATTTTTCAGGAGGATCCTGAACAGAAAGTAAAATCCAATTTTTCAGGAGGGTCCTGAACAGAAAGTAAAGTCCCATTTTTCAGGAGGGTCCTGAACAGAAAGTAAAATCCCATTTTTCAGGAGGGTCCTGAACAGAAAGTAAAATCCCATTTTTCAGGAGGGTCCTGATCCCATTTTTCAGGAGGGTCCTGAACAGAAAATAAAGTCCCATCTTTCAGGAGGGTCCTGAACAGAAAGTAAAGTCCCATTTTTCAAGAGGGTCCTAAACAGAAAGTAAAGTCCCATTTTTCAGGAGGGTCCTGAACAGAAAGTAAAATCCCATTTTTCAGGAGTGTCCTGAACATTAAGTAAAATCCCATTTTTCAGGAGGGTCCTGAACAGAAAGCAAATTCCAATTTTTCAGGAGGGTCCTGAACATAAAGTAAAGTCCCATTTTTCAGGAGGGTCCTGAACAAAAAGTAAAATCCCATTTTTCAGGAGGGTCCTGAACATAAAGTAAAATCCCATTTTTCAGGAGGGTCCTGAACATAAAGTAAAGTCCCATTTTTCAGGAGGGTCCTGAACATAAATAAAATCCCATTTTTCAGGAGGGTCCTGAACAGAAAGTAAAATCCCATTTTTCAGGAGGGTCCTGAACAGAAAGTAAAATCCCATTTTTCAGGAGGGTCCTGAACAGAAAGTAAATTCCCATTTTTCAGGAGGGTCCTGAACAGAAAGTAAAATCCCATTTTTCAGGAGGGTCCTGAACAGAAAGTAAAGTCCCATTTTTCGGGAGGGTCCTGAACAGAAAGTAAAGTCCCATTTTTCGGGAGGGTCCTGAACAGAAAGTAAAGTCCCATTTTTCGGGAGGGTCCGGAACAGAAAGTAAAATCTCATTTTTCAGGAGGGTCCTGAGCAGAAAGTAAAGTCCAATTTTTAGGAGGGTCCTGAACTGAAAGTAAAATCCCATTTTTCAGGAGGGTCCTGAACATAAAGTAAAATCCCATTTTTCAGGAGAGTCCTGAACAGAAAGCAAATTCCAATTTTTCAGGAGGGTCCTGAACATAAAGTAAAATCCCATTTTTCAGGAGGGTCCTGAACAGAAAGTAAAATCCCATTTTTCAGGAGGGTCCTGAACATAAAGTAAAATCCCATTTTTCAGGAGGATCCTGAACAGAAAGTAAAATCCAATTTTTCAGGAGGGTCCTGAACAGAAAGTAAAGTCCCATTTTTCAGGAGGGTCCTGAACAGTAAGTAAAATCCCATTTTTCAGGAGGGTCCTGAACAGAAAGTAAAATCCCATTTTTCAGGAGGGTCCTGATCCCATTTTTCAGGAGGGTCCTGAACAGAAAATAAAGTCCCATCTTTCAGGAGGGTCCTGAACAGAAAGTAAAGTCCCATTTTTCAAGAGGGTCCTAAACAGAATGTAAAGTCCCATTTTACAGGAGGGTCCTGAACAGAAAGTAAAATCCCATTTTTCAGGAGTGTCCTGAACAGAAAGTAAAGTCCCATTTTTCAGGAGGGTCCTGAACATAAAGTAAAATCCCATTTTTCAGGAGGGTCCTGAACATAAATAAAATCCCATTTTTCAGGAGGGTCCTGAACAGAAAGTAAATTCCCATTTTTCAGGAGGGTCCTGAACAGAAAGTAAATTCCCATTTTTCAGGAGGGTCCTGAACAGAAAGTAAAATCCCATTTTTCAGGAGGGTCCTGAACATAAAGTAAAATCCCATTTTTCAGGAGGGTCCTGAACATAAAGTAAAGTCCCATTTTTCAGGAGGGTCCTGAACATAAAGTAAAATCCCATTTTTCAGAAGGGTCCTGAACAGAAAGTAAAATCCCATTTTTCAGGAGGGTCCTGAACCGAAAGTAAATTCCCATTTTTCAGGAGGGTCCTGAACAGAAAGTAAATTCCCATTTTTCAGGAGGGTCCTGAACAGAAAGTGAAATCCCATTTTTCAGGAGGGTCCTGAACATAAAGTAAAATCCCATTTTTCAGGAGGGTCCTGAACATAAAGTAAAGTCCCATTTTTCAGGAGGGTCCTGAACATAAAGTAAAATCCCATTTTTCAGGAGGGTCCTGAACAGAAAGTAAAATCCCATTTTTCAGGAGGGTCCTGTACAGAAAGTAAAATCCCATTTTTCAGGAGGGTCCTGAACAGAAAGTAAATTCCCATTTTTCAGGAGGGTCCTGAACAGAAAGTAAAATCCCATTTTTCAGGAGGGTCCTGAACAGAAAGTAAAGTCCCATTTTTCGGGAGGGTCCATAACAGAAAGTAAAGTCCCATTTTTCGGGAGGGTCCTGAACAGAAAGTAAAGTCCCATTTTTCGGGAGGGTCCGGAACAGAAAGTAAAATCTCATTTTTCAGGAGGGTCCTGAGCAGAAAGTAAAGTCCCATTTTTAGGAGGGTCCTGAACAGAAAGTAAAATCCCATTTTTCAGGAGGGTCCTGAACATAAAGTAAAGTCCCATTTTTCAGGAGGGTCCTGAACAGAAAGCAAATTCCAATTTTTCAGGAGGGTCCTGAACATAAAGTAAAATCCCATTTTTCAGGAGGGTCCTGAACAGAAAGTAAAATCCCATTTTTCAAGAGGGTCCTGAACATAAAGTAAAATCCCATTTTTCAAGAGGATCCTGAACAGAAAGTAAAATCCAATTTTTCAGGAGGGTCCTGAACAGAAAGTAAAGTCCCATTTTTCAGGAGGGTCCTGAACAGAAAGTAAAATCCCATTTTTCAGGAGGGTCCTGAACAGAAAGTAAAATCCCATTTTTCAGGAGGGTCCTGATCCCATTTTTCAGGAGGGTCCTGAACAGAAAATAAAGTCCCATCTTTCAGGAGGGTCCTGAACAGAAAGTAAAGTCCCATTTTTCAAGAGGGTCCTAAACAGAAAAAAAAGTCCCATTTTTCAGGAGGGTCCTGAACAGAAAGTAAAATCCCATTTTTCAGGAGTGTCCTGAACATAAAGTAAAATCCCATTTTTCAGGAGGGTCCTGAACAGAAAGCAAATTCCAATTTTTCAGGAGGGTCCTGAACATAAAGTAAAATCCCATTTTTCAGGAGGGTCCTGAACAAAAAGTAAAATCCCATTTTTCAGGAGGGTCCTGAACATAAAGTAAAATCCCATTTTTCAGGAGGGTCCTGATCATAAAGTAAAGTCCCATTTTTCAGGAGGGTCCTGAACATAAATAAAATCCCATTTTTCAGGAGGGTCCTGAACAGAAAGTAAAATCCCATTTTTCAGGAGGGTCCTGAACAGAAAGTAAATTCCCATTTTTCAGGAGGGTCCTGAACAGAAAGTAAAATCCCATTTTTCAGGAGGGTCCTGAACAGAAAGTAAAGTCCCATTTTTCGGGAGGGTCCTGAACAGAAAGTAAAGTCCCATTTTTCGGGAGGGTCCTGAACAGAAAGTAAAGTCCCATTTTTCGGGAGGGTCCGGAACAGAAAGTAAAATCTCATTTTTCAGGAGGGTCCTGAGCAGAAAGTAAAGTCCAATTTTTAGGAGGGTCCTGAACTGAAAGTAAAATCCCATTTTTCAGGAGGGTCCTGAACATAAAGTAAAAACCCATTTTTCAGGAGAGTACTGAACAGAAAGCAAATTCCAATTTTTCAGGAGGGTCCTGAACATAAAGTAAAATCCCATTTTTCAGGAGGGTCCTGAACAGAAAGTAAAATCCCATTTTTCAGGAGGGTCCTGAACATAAAGTAAAATCCCATTTTTCAGGAGGATCCTGAACAGAAAGTAAAATCCAATTTTTCAGGAGGGTCCTGAACAGAAAGTAAAGTCCCATTTTTCAGGAGGGTCCTGAACAGTAAGTAAAATCCCATTTTTCAGGAGGGTCCTGAACAGAAAGTAAAATCCCATTTTTCAGGAGGGTCCTGATCCCATTTTTCAGGAGGGTCCTGAACAGAAAATAAAGTCCCATCTTTCAGGAGGGTCCTGAACAGAAAGTAAAGTCCCATTTTTCAAGAGGGTCCTAAACAGAATGTAAAGTCCCATTTTACAGGAGGGTCCTGAACAGAAAGTAAAATCCCATTTTTCAGGAGTGTCCTGAACAGAAAGTAAAGTCCCATTTTTCAGGAGGGTCCTGAACATAAAGTAAAATCCAATTTTTCAGGAGGGTCCTGAACATAAATAAAATCCCATTTTTCAGGAGGGTCCTGAACAGAAAGTAAATTCCCATTTTTCAGGAGGGTCCTGAACAGAAAGTAAATTCCCATTTTTCAGGAGAGTCCTGAACAGAAAGTAAAATCCCATTTTTCAGGAGGGTCCTGAACATAAAGTAAAATCCCATTTTTCAGGAGGGTCCTGAAAATAAAGTAAAGTCCCATTTTTCAGGAGGGTCCTGAACATAAAGTAAAATCCCATTTTTCAGAAGGGTCCTGAACAGAAAGTAAAATCCCATTTTTCAGGAGGGTCCTGAACAGAAAGTAAATTCCCATTTTTCAGGAGGGTCCTGAACAGAAAGTAAATTCCCATTTTTCAGGAGGGTCCTGAACAGAAAGTGAAATCCCATTTTTCAGGAGGGTCCTGAACATAAAGTAAAATCCCATTTTTCAGGAGGGTCCTGAACATAAAGTAAAGTCCCATTTTTCAGGAGGGTCCTGGACATAAAGTAAAATTCCATTTTTCAGGAGGGTCCTGAACAGAAAGTAAAATCCCATTTTTCAGGAGGGTCCTGTACAGAAAGTAAAATCCCATTTTTCAGGAGGGTCCTGAACAGAAAGTAAATTCCCATTTTTCAGGAGGGTCCTGAACAGAAAGTAAAATCCCATTTTTCAGGAGGGTCCTGAACAGAAAGTAAAGTCCCATTTTTCGGGAGGGTCCTGAACAGAAAGTAAAGTCCCATTTTTCGGGAGGGTCCTGAACAGAAAGTAAAGTCCCATTTTTCGGGAGGGTCCGGAACAGAAAGTAAAATCTCATTTTTCAGGAGGGTCCTGAGCAGAAAGTAAAGTCCCATTTTTAGGAGGGTCCTGAACAGAAAGTAAAATCCCATTTTTCAGGAGGGTCCTGAACATAAAGTAAAGTCCCATTTTTCAGGAGGGTCCTGAACAGAAAGCAAATTCCAATTTTTCAGGAGGGTCCTGAACATAAAGTAAAATCCCATTTTTCAGGAGGGTCCTGAACAGAAAGTAAAATCCCATTTTTCAAGAGGGTCCTGAACATAAAGTAAAATCCCATTTTTCAAGAGGATCCTGAACAGAAAGTAAAATCCAATTTTTCAGGAGGGTCCTGAACAGAAAGTAAAGTCCCATTTTTCAGGAGGGTCCTGAACAGAAAGTAAAATCCCATTTTTCAGGAGGGTCCTGAACAGAAAGTAAAATCCCATTTTTCAGGAGGGTCCTGATCCCATTTTTCAGGAGGGTCCTGAACAGAAAATAAAGTCCCATCTTTCAGGAGGGTCCTGAACAGAAAGTAAAGTCCCATTTTTCAAGAGGGTCCTAAACAGAAAGTAAAGTCCCATTTTTCAGGAGGGTCCTGAACAGAAAGTAAAATCCCATTTTTCAGGAGTGTCCTGAAAATAAAGTAAAATCCCATTTTTCAGGAGGGTCCTGAACAGAAAGCAAATTCCAATTTTTCAGGAGGGTCCTGAACATAAAGTAAAATCCCATTTCTCAGGAGGGTCCTGAACAGAAAGTAAAATCCCATTTTTCAGGAGGGTCCTGAACATAAAGTAAAATCCCATTTTTCAGGAGGGTCCTAAACATAAAGTAAAATCCCATTTTTCAGGAGGGTCCTGAACAGAAAGTAAAATCTCATTTTTCAGGAGGGTCCTGAACAGAAAGTAAAATCCCATTTTTCAGGAGGGTCCTGAACATAAAGTAAAATCCCATTTTTCAGGAGGGTCCTGAACATAAAGTAAAGTCCCATTTTTCAGGAGGGTCCTGAACAGAAAGTAAAATCCCATTTTTCAGGAGGGTCCTGAACAGAAAGTAAAATCCTATTTTTCAGGAGGGTCCTGAACAGAAAGTAAATTCCCATTTTTCAGAGGGTCCTGAACAGAAAGTAAAATCCCATTTTTCAGGAGGGTCCTGAACAGAACGTAAAGTCCCATTTTTCGGGAGGGTCCTGAACAGAAAGTAAAGTCCCATTTTTCGGGAGGGTCCTGAACAGAAAGTAAAGTCACATTTTTCGGGAGGGTCCGGAACAGAAAGTAAAATCTCATTTTTCAGGAGGGTCCTGAGCAGAAAGTAAAGTCCCATTTTTAGGAGGGTCCTGAACAGAAAGTAAAATCCCATTTTTCAGGAGGGTCCTGAACATAAAGTAAAATCCCATTTTTTAGGAGAGTCCTGAACAGAAAGCAAATTCCAATTTTTCAGGAGGGTCCTGAACATAAAGTAAAATCCCATTTTTCAGGAGTGTCCTGAACAGAAAGTAAAATCCCATTTTTCAGGAGGGTCCTGAACATAAAGTAAAATCCCATTTTTCAGGAGGATCCTGAACAGAAAGTAAAACCCAATATTTCAGGAGGGTCCTGAACAGAAAGTAAAGTCCCATTTTTCAGGAGGGTCCTGAACAGAAAGTAAAATCCCATTTTTCAGGAGGGTCCTGAACAGAAAGTAAAATCCCATTTTTCAGGAGGGTCCTGATCCCATTTTTCAGGAGGGTCCTGAACAGAAAATAAAGTCCCATCTTTCAGGAGGGTCCTGAACAGAAAGTAAAGTCCCATTTTTCAAGAGGGTCCTAAACAGAAAGTAAAGTCCCATTTTTCAGGAGGGTCCTGAACAGAAAGTAAAATCCCATTTTTCAGGAGTGTCCTGAACAGAAAGTAAAGTCCCATTTTTCAGGAGGGTCCTGAACATAAAGTAAAATCCCATTTTTCAGGAGGGTCCTGAACATAAATAAAATCCCATTTTCAGGAGGGTCCTGAACAGAAAGTAAATTCCCATTTTTCAGGAGGGTCCTGAACAGAAAGTAAAATCCCATTTTTCAGGAGGGTCCTGAACAGAAAGTAAAATCCCATTTTTCAGGAGGGTCCTGAACATAAAGTAAAGTCCCATTTTTCAGGAGGGTCCTGAACATAAAGTAAAATCCCATTTTTCAGGAGGGTCCTGAACAGAAATTAAAATCCCATTTTTCAGGAGGGTCCTGAACAGAAACTAAAATCCCATTTTTCAGGAGGGTCCTGAACAGAAAGTAAATTCCCATTTTTCTGGAGGGTCCTGAACAGAAAGTAAAATCCCATTTTTCAGGAGGGTCCTGAACAGAAAGTAAAGTCCCATTTTTCGGGAGGGTCCTGAACAGAAAGTAAAGTCCCATTTTTCGGGAGGGTCCTGAACAGAAAGTAAAGTCCCATTTTTCGGGAGGGTCCGGAACAGAAAGTAAAATCTCATTTTTCAGGAGGGTCCTGAGCAGAAAGTAAAGTCCCATTTTTAGGAGGGTCCTGAACAGAAAGTAAAATCCCATTTTTCAGGAGGGTCCTGAACATAAAGTAAAATCCCATTTTTCAGGAGGGTCCTGAACAGAAAGCAAATTCCAATTTTTCAGGAGGGTCCTGAACATAAAGTAAAATCCCATTTTTCAGGAGGGTCCTGAACAGAAAGTAAAATCCCATTTTTCAGGAGGGTCCTGAACATAAAGTAAAATCCCATTTTTCAGGAGGATCCTGAACAGAAAGTAAAATCTAATTTTTCAGGAGGGTCCTGAACAGAAAGTAAAGTCCCATTTTTCAGGAGGGTCCTGAACAGAAAGTAAAATCCCATTTTTCAGGAGGGTCCTGAACAGAAAGTAAAATCCCATTTTTTAGGAGGGTCCTTATCCCATTTTTCAGGAGGGTCCTGAACAGAAAATAAAGTCCCATCTTTCAGGAGGGTCCTGAACAGAAAGTAAAGTCCCATTTTTCAAGAGGGTCCTAAACAAAAAGTAAAGTCCCATTTTTCAGGAGGGTCCTGAACAGAAAGTAAAATCCCATTTTTCAGGAGTGTCCTGAATATAAAGTAAAATCCCATTTTTCAGGAGGGTCCTGAACAGAAAGCAAATTTCAATTTTTCAGGAGGGTCCTGAACTTAAAGTAAAATCCCATTTTTCAGGAGGATCCTGAACAGAAAGTAAAATCCAATTTTTCAGGAGGGTCCTGAACAGAAAGTAAAGTCCCATTTTTCAGGAGGGTCCTGAACAGAAAGTAAATTCCCATTTTTCTGGAGGGTCCTGAACAGAAAGTAAAATCCCATTTTTCAGGAGGGTCCTGAACAGAAAGTAAAGTCCCATTTTTCGGGAGGGTCCTGAACAGAAAGTAAAGTCCCATTTTTCGGGAGGGTCCTGAACAGAAAGTAAAGTCCCATTTTTCGGGAGGGTCCGGAACAGAAAGTAAAATCTCATTTTTCAGGAGGGTCCTGAGCAGAAAGTAAAGTCCCATTTTTAGGAGGGTCCTGAACAGAAAGTAAAATCCCATTTTTCAGGAGGGTCCTGAACATAAAGTAAAATCCCATTTTTCAGGAGGGTCCTGAACAGAAAGCAAATTCCAATTTTTCAGGAGGGTCCTGAACATAAAGTAAAATCCCATTTTTCAGGAGGGTCCTGAACAGAAAGTAAAATCCCATTTTTCAGGAGGGTCCTGAACATAAAGTAAAATCCCATTTTTCAGGAGGATCCTGAACAGAAAGTAAAATCCAATTTTTCAGGAGGGTCCTGAACAGAAAGTAAAGTCCCATTTTTCAGGAGGGTCCTGAACAGAAAGTAAAATCCCATTTTTCAGGAGGGTCCTGAACAGAAAGTAAAATCCCATTTTTCAGGAGGGTCCTTATCCCATTTTTCAGGAGGGTCCTGAACAGAAAATAAAGTCCCATCTTTCAGGAGGGTCCTGAACAGAAAGTAAAGTCCCATTTTTCAAGAGGGTCCTAAACAAAAAGTAAAGTCCCATTTTTCAGGAGGGTCCTGAACAGAAAGTAAAATCCCATTTTTCAGGAGTGTCCTGAACATAAAGTAAAATCCCATTTTTCAGGAGGGTCCTGAACAGAAAGCAAATTCCAATTTTTCAGGAGGGTCCTGAACATAAAGTAAAATCCCATTTTTCAGGAGGGTCCTGAACAGAAAGTAAAATCCCATTTTTCAGGAGGGTCCTGAACATAAAGTAAAATCCCATTTTTCAGGAGGATCCTGAACAGAAAGTAAAATCGAATTTTTCAGGAGGGTCCTGAGCAGAAAGTAAAGTCCCATTTTTCAGGAGGGTCCTGAACAGAAAGTAAAATCCCATTTTTCAGGAGGGTCCTGAACAGAAAGTAAAATCCCATTTTTCAGGAGGGTCCTGATCCCATTTCTCAGGAGGGTCCTGAACAGAAAATAAAGTCCCATCTTTCAGGAGGGTCCTGAACAGAAAGTAAAATCCCATTTTTCAGGAGGGTCCTGAACAGAAAGTAAATTCCCATTTTTCAGGAGGGTCCTGAACAGAAAGTAAATTCCCATTTTTCAGGAGGGTCCTGAACAGAAAGTGAAATCCCATTTTTCAGGAGGGTCCTGAACATAAAGTAAAATCCCATTTTTCAGGAGGGTCCTGAACATAAAGTAAAGTCCCATTTTTCAGGAGGGTCCTGAACAGAAAGTAAAATCCCATTTTTCAGGAGGGTCCTGAACAGAAAGTAAAATCCCATTTTTCAGGAGGGTCCTGAACAGAAAGTAAAATCCCATTTTTCAGGAGGGTCCTGAACAGAAAGTAAATTCCCATTTTTCAGGAGGGTCCTGAACAGAAAGTAAAATCCCATTTTTCGGGAGGGTCCTGAACAGAAAGTAAAGTCCCATTTTTCGGGAGGGTCCTGAACAGAAAGTAAAGTCCCATTTTTCGGGAGGGTCCTGAACAGAACGTAAAGTCCCATTTTTCGGGAGGGTCCGGAACAGAAAGTAAAATCTCATTTTTCAGGAGGGTCCTGAGCAGAAAGTAAAGTCCCATTTTTAGGAGGGTCCTGAACAGAAAGTAAAATCCCATTTTTCAGGAGGGTCCTGAACATAAAGTAAAATCCCATTTTTCAGGAGGGTCCTGAACAGAAAGCAAATTCCAATTTTTCAGGAGGGTCCTGAACATAACGTAAAATCCCATTTTTCAGGAGGGTCCTGAACAGAAAGTAAAATCCCATTTTTCAGGAGGGTCCTGAACATAAAGTAAAATCCCATTTTTCAAGAGGATCCTGAACAGAAAGTAAAATCCAATTTTTCAGGAGGGTCCTGAACAGAAAGTAAAGTCCCATTTTTCAGGAGGGTCCTGAACAGAAAGTAAAATCCCATTTTTCAGGAGGGTCCTGAACAGAAAGTAAAATCCCATTTTTCAGGAAGGTCCTGAACAAAAAGTAAAATCCCATTTTTCAGGAGGGTCCTGATCCCATTTTTCAGGAGGGTCCTGAACAGAAAATAAAGTCCCATCTTTCAGGAGGGTCCTGAACAGAAAGTAAAGTCCCATTTTTCAAGAGGGTCCTAAACAGAAAGTAAAGTCCCATTTTTCAGGAGGGTCCTGAACAGAAAGTAAAATCCCATTTTTCAGGAGTGTCCTGAACATAAAGTAAAATCCCATTTTTCAGGAGGGTCCTGAACAGAAAGCAAATTCCAATTTTTCAGGAGGGTCCTGAACATAAAGTAAAATCCCATTTTTCAGGAGGGTCCTGAACAGAAAGTAAAATCCCATTTTTCAGGAGGGTCCTGAACATAAAGTAAAATCCCATTTTTCAGGAGGGTCCTGAACATAAAGTAAAGTCCCATTTTTCAGGAGGGTCCTGAACATAAAGTAAAATCCCATTTTTCAGGAGGGTCCTGAACAGAAAGTAAAATCCCATTTTTCAGGAGGGTCCTGAACAGAAAGTAAAGTCCCATTTTTCGGGAGGGTCCGGAACAGAAAGTAAAATCTCATTTTTCAGGAGGGTCCTGAGCAGAAAGTAAAGTCCCATTTTTCAGGAGGGTCCTGAACATAAAGTAAAGTCCCATTTTTCAGGAGGGTCCTGAACAGAAAGTAAAGTCCCATTTTTCGGGAGGGTCCTGAACAGAATGTAAAGTCCCATTTTTCGGGAGGGTCCGGAACAGAAAGTAAAATCTCATTTTTCAGGAGGGTCCTGAGCAGAAAGTAAAGTCCCATTTTTAGGAGGGTCCTGAACAGAAAGTAAAATCCCATTTTTCAGGAGGGTCCTGAACAGAAAGTAAAATCCCATTTTTCAGGAGGGTCCTGAATAGAAAGTAAAGTCCCATTTTTCGGGAGGGTCCGGAACAGAAAGTAAAATCTCATTTTTCAGGAGGGTCCTGAGCAGAAAGTAAAGTCCCATTTTTCAGGAGGGTCCTGAACATAAAGTAAAGTCCCATTTTTCAGGAGGGTCCTGAACAGAAAGTAAAGTCCCATTTTTCGGGAGGGTCCTGAACAGAAAGTAAAGTCCCATTTTTCGGGAGGGTCCGGAACAGAAAGTAAAATCTCATTTTTCAGGAGGGTCCTGAGCAGAAAGTAAAGTCCCATTTTTAGGAGGGTCCTGAACAGAAAGTAAAATCCCATTTTTCAGGAGGGTCCTGAACATAAAGTAAAGTCCCATTTTTCAGGAGGGTCCTGAACAGAAAGCAAATTCCAATTTTTCAGGAGGGTCCTGAACATAAAGTAAAATCCCATTTTTCAGGAGGGTCCTGAACAGAAAGTAAAATCCCATTTTTCAAGAGGGTCCTGAACATAAAGTAAAATCCCATTTTTCAAGAGGATCCTGAACAGAAAGTAAAATCCAATTTTTCAGGAGGGTCCTGAACAGAAAGTAAAGTCCCATTTTTCAGGAGGGTCCTGAACAGAAAGTAAAATCCCATTTTTCAGGAGGGTCCTGAACAGAAAGTAAAATCCCATTTTTCAGGAGGGTCCTGATCCCATTTTTCAGGAGGGTCCTGAACAGAAAATAAAGTCCCATCTTTCAGGAGGGTCCTGAACAGAAAGTAAAGTCCCATTTTTCAAGAGGGTCCTAAACAGAAAGTAAAGTCCCATTTTTCAGGAGGGTCCTGAACAGAAAGTAAAATCCCATTTTTCAGGAGTGTCCTGAAAATAAAGTAAAATCCCATTTTTCAGGAGGGTCCTGAACAGAAAGCAAATTCCAATTTTTCAGGAGGGTCCTGAACATAAAGTAAAATCCCATTTCTCAGGAGGGTCCTGAACAGAAAGTAAAATCCCATTTTTCAGGAGGGTCCTGAACATAAAGTAAAATCCCATTTTTCAGGAGGGTCCTAAACATAAAGTAAAATCCCATTTTTCAGGAGGGTCCTGAACAGAAAGTAAAATCTCATTTTTCAGGAGGGTCCTGAACAGAAAGTAAAATCCCATTTTTCAGGAGGGTCCTGAACATAAAGTAAAATCCCATTTTTCAGGAGGGTCCTGAACATAAAGTAAAGTCCCATTTTTCAGGAGGGTCCTGAACAGAAAGTAAAATCCCATTTTTCAGGAGGGTCCTGAACAGAAAGTAAAATCCTATTTTTCAGGAGGGTCCTGAACAGAAAGTAAATTCCCATTTTTCAGGAGGGTCCTGAACAGAAAGTAAAATCCCATTTTTCAGGAGGGTCCTGAACAGAACGTAAAGTCCCATTTTTCGGGAGGGTCCTGAACAGAAAGTAAAGTCCCATTTTTCGGGAGGGTCCTGAACAGAAAGTAAAGTCACATTTTTCGGGAGGGTCCGGAACAGAAAGTAAAATCTCATTTTTCAGGAGGGTCCTGAGCAGAAAGTAAAGTCCCATTTTTAGGAGGGTCCTGAACAGAAAGTAAAATCCCATTTTTCAGGAGTGTCCTGAAAATAAAGTAAAATCCCATTTTTCAGGAGGGTCCTGAACAGAAAGCAAATTCCAATTTTTCAGGAGGGTCCTGAACATAAAGTAAAATCCCATTTCTCAGGAGGGTCCTAAACAGAAAGTAAAATCCCATTTTTCAGGAGGGTCCTGAACATAAAGTAAAATCCCATTTTTCAGGAGGGTCCTAAACATAAAGTAAAATCCCATTTTTCAGGAGGGTCCTGAACAGAAAGTAAAATCTCATTTTTCAGGAGGGTCCTGAACAGAAAGTAAAATCCCATTTTTCAGGAGGGTCCTGAACATAAAGTAAAATCCCATTTTTCAGGAGGGTCCTGAACATAAAGTAAAGTCCCATTTTTCAGGAGGGTCCTGAACAGAAAGTAAAATCCCATTTTTCAGGAGGGTCCTGAACAGAAAGTAAAATCCTATTTTTCAGGAGGGTCCTGAACAGAAAGTAAATTCCCATTTTTCAGGAGGGTCCTGAACAGAAAGTAAAATCCCATTTTTCAGGAGGGTCCTGAACAGAACGTAAAGTCCCATTTTTCGGGAGGGTCCTGAACAGAAAGTAAAGTCCCATTTTTCGGGAGGGTCCTGAACAGAAAGTAAAGTCACATTTTTCGGGAGGGTCCGGAACAGAAAGTAAAATCTCATTTTTCAGGAGGGTCCTGAGCAGAAAGTAAAGTCCCATTTTTAGGAGGGTCCTGAACAGAAAGTAAAATCCCATTTTTCAGGAGGGTCCTGAACATAAAGTAAAATCCCATTTTTCAGGAGAGTCCTGAACAGAAAGCAAATTCCAATTTTTCAGGAGGGTCCTGAACATAAAGTAAAATCCCATTTTTCAGGAGTGTCCTGAACAGAAAGTAAAATCCCATTTTTCAGGAGGGTCCTGAACATAAAGTAAAATCCCATTTTTCAGGAGGATCCTGAACAGAAAGTAAAACCCAATATTTCAGGAGGGTCCTGAACAGAAAGTAAAGTCCCATTTTTCAGGAGGGTCCTGAACAGAAAGTAAAATCCCATTTTTCAGGAGGGTCCTGAACATAAAGTAAAATCCCATTTTTCAGGAGGGTCCTGATCCCATTTTTCAGGAGGGTCCTGAACAGAAAATAAAGTCCCATCTTTCAGGAGGGTCCTGAACAGAAAGTAAAGTCCCATTTTTCAAGAGGGTCCTAAACAGAAAGTAAAGTCCCATTTTTCAGGAGGGTCCTGAACAGAAAGTAAAATCCCATTTTTCAGGAGTGTCCTGAACAGAAAGTAAAGTCCCATTTTTCAGGAGGGTCCTGAACATAAAGTAAAATCCCATTTTTCAGGAGGGTCCTGAACATAAATAAAATCCCATTTTCAGGAGGGTCCTGAACAGAAAGTAAATTCCCATTTTTCAGGAGGGTCCTGAACAGAAAGTAAAATCCCATTTTTCAGGAGGGTCCTGAACAGAAAGTAAAATCCCATTTTTCAGGAGGGTCCTGAACATAAAGTAAAGTCCCATTTTTCAGGAGGGTCCTGAACATAAAGTAAAATCCCATTTTTCAGGAGGGTCCTGAACAGAAAGTAAAATCCCATTTTTCAGGAGGGTCCTGAACAGAAAGTAAAATCCCATTTTTCAGGAGTGTCCTGAAAATAAAGTAAAATCCCATTTTTCAGGAGGGTCCTGAACAGAAAGCAAATTCCAATTTTTCAGGAGGGTCCTGAACATAAAGTAAAATCCCATTTCTCAGGAGGGTCCTAAACAGAAAGTAAAATCCCATTTTTCAGGAGGGTCCTGAACATAAAGTAAAATCCCATTTTTCAGGAGGGTCCTAAACATAAAGTAAAATCCCATTTTTCAGGAGGGTCCTGAACAGAAAGTAAAATCTCATTTTTCAGGAGGGTCCTGAACAGAAAGTAAAATCCCATTTTTCAGGAGGGTCCTGAACATAAAGTAAAATCCCATTTTTCAGGAGGGTCCTGAACATAAAGTAAAGTCCCATTTTTCAGGAGGGTCCTGAACAGAAAGTAAAATCCCATTTTTCAGGAGGGTCCTGAACAGAAAGTAAAATCCTATTTTTCAGGAGGGTCCTGAACAGAAAGTAAATTCCCATTTTTCAGGAGGGTCCTGAACAGAAAGTAAAATCCCATTTTTCAGGAGGGTCCTGAACAGAACGTAAAGTCCCATTTTTCGGGAGGGTCCTGAACAGAAAGTAAAGTCCCATTTTTCGGGAGGGTCCTGAACAGAAAGTAAAGTCACATTTTTCGGGAGGGTCCGGAACAGAAAGTAAAATCTCATTTTTCAGGAGGGTCCTGAGCAGAAAGTAAAGTCCCATTTTTAGGAGGGTCCTGAACAGAAAGTAAAATCCCATTTTTCAGGAGGGTCCTGAACATAAAGTAAAATCCCATTTTTCAGGAGAGTCCTGAACAGAAAGCAAATTCCAATTTTTCAGGAGGGTCCTGAACATAAAGTAAAATCCCATTTTTCAGGAGTGTCCTGAACAGAAAGTAAAATCCCATTTTTCAGGAGGGTCCTGAACATAAAGTAAAATCCCATTTTTCAGGAGGATCCTGAACAGAAAGTAAAACCCAATATTTCAGGAGGGTCCTGAACAGAAAGTAAAGTCCCATTTTTCAGGAGGGTCCTGAACAGAAAGTAAAATCCCATTTTTCAGGAGGGTCCTGAACAGAAAGTAAAATCCCATTTTTCAGGAGGGTCCTGATCCCATTTTTCAGGAGGGTCCTGAACAGAAAATAAAGTCCCATCTTTCAGGAGGGTCCTGAACAGAAAGTAAAGTCCCATTTTTCAAGAGGGTCCTAAACAGAAAGTAAAGTCCCATTTTTCAGGAGGGTCCTGAACAGAAAGTAAAATCCCATTTTTCAGGAGTGTCCTGAACAGAAAGTAAAGTCCCATTTTTCAGGAGGGTCCTGAACATAAAGTAAAATCCCATTTTTCAGGAGGGTCCTGAACATAAATAAAATCCCATTTTCAGGAGGGTCCTGAACAGAAAGTAAATTCCCATTTTTCAGGAGGGTCCTGAACAGAAAGTAAAATCCCATTTTTCAGGAGGGTCCTGAACAGAAAGTAAAATCCCATTTTTCAGGAGGGTCCTGAACATAAAGTAAAGTCCCATTTTTCAGGAGGGTCCTGAACATAAAGTAAAATCCCATTTTTCAGGAGGGTCCTGAACAGAAAGTAAAATCCCATTTTTCAGGAGGGTCCTGAACAGAAAGTAAAATCCCATTTTTCAGGAGGGTCCTGAACAGAAAGTAAATTCCCATTTTTCTGGAGAGTCCTGAACAGAAAGTAAAATCCCATTTTTCAGGAGGGTCCTGAACAGAAAGTAAAGTCCCATTTTTCGGGAGGGTCCTGAACAGAAAGTAAAGTCCCATTTTTCGGGAGGGTCCTGAACAGAAAGTAAAGTCCCATTTTTCGGGAGGGTCCGGAACAGAAAGTAAAATCTCATTTTTCAGGAGGGTCCTGAGCAGAAAGTAATGTCCCATTTTTAGGAGGGTCCTGAACAGAAAGTAAAATCCCATTTTTCAGGAGGGTCCTGAACATAAAGTAAAATCCCATTTTTCAGGAGGGTCCTGAACAGAAAGCAAATTCCAATTTTTCAGGAGGGTCCTGAACATAAAGTAAAATCCCATTTTTCAGGAGGGTCCTGAACAGAAAGTAAAATCCCATTTTTCAGGAGGGTCCTGAACTTAAAGTAAAATCCCATTTTTCAGGAGGATCCTGAACAGAAAGTAAAATCCAATTTTTCAGGAGGGTCCTGAACAGAAAGTAAAGTCCCATTTTTCAGGAGGGTCCTGAACAGAAAGTAAAATCCCATTTTTCAGGAGGGTCCTGAACAGAAAGTAAAATCCCATTTTTTAGGAGGGTCCTTATCCCATTTTTCAGGAGGGTCCTGAACAGAAAATAAAGTCCCATCTTTCAGGAGGGTCCTGAACAGAAAGTAAAGTCCCATTTTTCAAGAGGGTCCTAAACAAAAAGTAAAGTCCCATTTTTCAGGAGGGTCCTGAACAGAAAGTAAAATCCCATTTTTCAGGAGTGTCCTGAACATAAAGTAAAATCCCATTTTTCAGGAGGGTCCTGAACAGAAAGCAAATTTCAATTTTTCAGGAGGGTCCTGAACTTAAAGTAAAATCCCA
Organism: Capsicum pubescens; assembly: GCA_030864215.1. Taxonomy (NCBI): domain Eukaryota; kingdom Viridiplantae; phylum Streptophyta; class Magnoliopsida; order Solanales; family Solanaceae; genus Capsicum; species Capsicum pubescens. The sequence goes on from CM061548.1 coordinate 416,212,458, forward strand.
TTTTTCAGGAGGATCCTGAACAGAAAGTAAAATCCAATTTTTCAGGAGGGTCCTGAACAGAAAGTAAAGTCCCATTTTTCAGGAGGGTCCTGAACAGAAAGTAAATTCCCATTTTTCTGGAGGGTCCTGAACAGAAAGTAAAATCCCATTTTTCAGGAGGGTCCTGAACAGAAAGTAAAGTCCCATTTTTCGGGAGGGTCCTGAACAGAAAGTAAAGTCCCATTTTTCGGGAGGGTCCTGAACAGAAAGTAAAGTCCCATTTTTCGGGAGGGTCCGGAACAGAAAGTAAAATCTCATTTTTCAGGAGGGTCCTGAGCAGAAAGTAAAGTCCCATTTTTAGGAGGGTCCTGAACAGAAAGTAAAATCCCATTTTTCAGGAGGGTCCTGAACATAAAGTAAAATCCCATTTTTCAGGAGGGTCCTGAACAGAAAGCAAATTCCAATTTTTCAGGAGGGTCCTGAACATAAAGTAAAATCCCATTTTTCAGGAGGGTCCTGAACAGAAAGTAAAATCCCATTTTTCAGGAGGGTCCTGAACATAAAGTAAAATCCCATTTTTCAGGAGGATCCTGAACAGAAAGTAAAATCCAATTTTTCAGGAGGGTCCTGAACAGAAAGTAAAGTCCCATTTTTCAGGAGGGTCCTGAACAGAAAGTAAAATCCCATTTTTCAGGAGGGTCCTGAACAGAAAGTAAAATCCCATTTTTCAGGAGGGTCCTTATCCCATTTTTCAGGAGGGTCCTGAACAGAAAATAAAGTCCCATCTTTCAGGAGGGTCCTGAACAGAAAGTAAAGTCCCATTTTTCAAGAGGGTCCTAAACAAAAAGTAAAGTCCCATTTTTCAGGAGGGTCCTGAACAGAAAGTAAAATCCCATTTTTCAGGAGTGTCCTGAACATAAAGTAAAATCCCATTTTTCAGGAGGGTCCTGAACAGAAAGCAAATTCCAATTTTTCAGGAGGGTCCTGAACATAAAGTAAAATCCCATTTTTCAGGAGGGTCCTGAACAGAAAGTAAAATCCCATTTTTCAGGAGGGTCCTGAACATAAAGTAAAATCCCATTTTTCAGGAGGATCCTGAACAGAAAGTAAAATCGAATTTTTCAGGAGGGTCCTGAACAGAAAGTAAAGTCCCATTTTTCAGGAGGGTCCTGAACAGAAAGTAAAATCCCATTTTTCAGGAGGGTCCTGAACAGAAAGTAAAATCCCATTTTTCAGGAGGGTCCTGATCCCATTTTCAGGAGGGTCCTGAACAGAAAATAAAGTCCCATCTTTCAGGAGGGTCCTGAACAGAAAGTAAAATCCCATTTTTCAGGAGGGTCCTGAACAGAAAGTAAATTCCCATTTTTCAGGAGGGTCCTGAACAGAAAGTAAATTCCCATTTTTCAGGAGGGTCCTGAACAGAAAGTGAAATCCCATTTTTCAGGAGGGTCCTGAACATAAAGTAAAATCCCATTTTTCAGGAGGGTCCTGAACATAAAGTAAAGTCCCATTTTTCAGGAGGGTCCTGAACAGAAAGTAAAATCCCATTTTTCAGGAGGGTCCTGAACAGAAAGTAAAATCCCATTTTTCAGGAGGGTCCTGAACAAAAAGTAAAATCCCATTTTTCAGGAGGGTCCTGAACAGAAAGTAAATTCCCATTTTTCAGGAGGGTCCTGAACAGAAAGTAAAATCCCATTTTTCGGGAGGGTCCTGAACAGAAAGTAAAGTCCCATTTTTCGGGAGGGTCCTGAACAGAAAGTAAAGTCCCATTTTTCGGGAGGGTCCTGAACAGAAAGTAAAGTCCCATTTTTCGGGAGGGTCCGGAACAGAAAGTAAAATCTCATTTTTCAGGAGGGTCCTGAGCAGAAAGTAAAGTCCCATTTTTAGGAGGGTCCTGAACAGAAAGTAAAATCCCATTTTTCAGGAGGGTCCTGAACATAAAGTATAATCCCATTTTTCAGGAGGGTCCTGAACAGAAAGCAAATTCCAATTTTTCAGGAGGGTCCTGAACATAACGTAAAATCCCATTTTTCAGGAGGGTCCTGAACAGAAAGTAAAATCCCATTTTTCAGGAGGGTCCTGAACATAAAGTAAAATCCCATTTTTCAAGAGGATCCTGAACAGAAAGTAAAATCCAATTTTTCAGGAGGGTCCTGAACAGAAAGTAAAGTCCCATTTTTCAGGAGGGTCCTGAACAGAAAGTAAAATCCCATTTTTCAGGAGGGTCCTGAACAGAAAGTAAAATCCCATTTTTCAGGAGGGTCCTGAACAAAAAGTAAAATCCCATTTTTCAGGAGGGTCCTGATCCCATTTTTCAGGAGGGTCCTGAACAGAAAATAAAGTCCCATCTTTCAGGAGGGTCCTGAACAGAAAGTAAAGTCCCATTTTTCAAGAGGGTCCTAAACAGAAAGTAAAGTCCCATTTTTCAGGAGGGTCCTGAACAGAAAGTAAAATCCCATTTTTCAGGAGTGTCCTGAACATAAAGTAAAATCCCATTTTTCAGGAGGGTCCTGAACAGAAAGCAAATTCCAATTTTTCAGGAGGGTCCTGAACATAAAGTAAAATCCCATTTTTCAGGAGGGTCCTGAACAGAAAGTAAAATCCCATTTTTCAGGAGGGTCCTGAACATAAAGTAAAATCCCATTTTTCAGGAGGGTCCTGAACATAAAGTAAAGTCCCATTTTTCAGGAGGGTCCTGAACATAAAGTAAAATCCCATTTTTCAGGAGGGTCCTGAACAGAAAGTAAAATCCCATTTTTCAGGAGGGTCCTGAACAGAAAGTAAAGTCCCATTTTTCGGGAGGGTCCGGAACAGAAAGTAAAATCTCATTTTTCAGGAGGGTCCTGAGCAGAAAGTAAAGTACCATTTTTCAGGAGGGTCCTGAACATAAAGTAAAGTCCCATTTTTCAGGAGGGTCCTGAACAGAAAGTAAAGTCCCATTTTTCGGGAGGGTCCTGAACAGAATGTAAAGTCCCATTTTTCGGGAGGGTCCGGAACAGAAAGTAAAATCTCATTTTTCAGGAGGGTCCTGAGCAGAAAGTAAAGTCCCATTTTTAGGAGGGTCCTGAACAGAAAGTAAAATCCCATTTTTCAGGAGGGTCCTGAACAGAAAGTAAAATCCCATTTTTCAGGAGGGTCCTGAACAGAAAGTAAAGTCCCATTTTTCGGGAGGGTCCGGAACAGAAAGTAAAATCTCATTTTTCAGGAGGGTCCTGAGCAGAAAGTAAAGTCCCATTTTTCAGGAGGGTCCTGAACATAAAGTAAAGTCCCATTTTTCAGGAGGGTCCTGAACAGAAAGTAAAGTCCCATTTTTCGGGAGGGTCCTGAACAGAAAGTAAAGTCCCATTTTTCGGGAGGGTCCGGAACAGAAAGTAAAATCTCATTTTTCAGGAGGGTCCTGAGCAGAAAGTAAAGTCCCATTTTTAGGAGGGTCCTGAGCAGAAAGTAAAGTCCCATTTTTAGGAGGGTCCTGAACAGAAAGTAAAATCCCATTTTTCAGGAGGGTCCTGAACATAAAGTAAAATCCCATTTTTCAGGAGGGTCCTGAACAGAAAGCAAATTCCAATTTTTCAGGAGGGTCCTGAACATAAAGTAAAATCCCATTTTTCAGGAGGGTCCTGAACAGAAAGTAAAATCCCATTTTTCAAGAGGATCCTGAACAGAAAGTAAAATCCAATTTTTCAGGAGGGTCCTGAACAGAAAGTAAAGTCCCATTTTTCAGGAGGGTCCTGAACAGAAAGTAAAATCCCATTTTTCAGGAGGGTCCTGAACAGAAAGTAAAATCCCATTTTTCAGGAGGGTCCTGATCCCATTTTTCAGGAGGGGCCTGAACAGAAAATAAAGTCCCATCTTTCAGGAGGGTCCTGAAGAGAAAGTAAAGTCCCATTTTTCAAGAGGGTCCTAAACAGAAAGTAAAGTCCCATTTTTCAGGAGGGTCCTGAACAGAAAGTAAAATCCCATTTTTCAGGAGTGTCCTGAACATAAAGTAAAATCCCATTTTTCAGGAGGGTCCTGAACAGAAAGCAAATTCCAATTTTTCAGGAGGGTCCTGAACATAAAGTAAAATCCCATTTTTCAGGAGGGTCCTGAACAGAAAGTAAAATCCCATTTTTCAGGAGGGTCCTGAACATAAAGTAAAATCCCATTTTTCAGGAGGGTCCTGAACATAAAGTAAAGTCCCATTTTTCAGGAGGGTCCTGAACATAAAGTAAAATCCCATTTTTCAGGAGGGTCCTGAACATAAAGTAAAATCCCATTTTTCAGGAGGGTCCTGAACATAAAGTAAAATCCCATTTTTCAGGAGGATCCTGAACAGAAAGTAAAATCCAATTTTTCAGGAGGGTCCTGAACAGAAAGTAAAGTCCCATTTTTCAGGAGGGTCCTGAACAGAAAGTAAAATCCCATTTTTCAGGAGGGTCCTGAACAGAAAGTAAAATCCCATTTTTCAGGAGGGTCCTTATCCCATTTTTCAGGAGGGTCCTGAACAGAAAATAAAGTCCCATCTTTCAGGAGGGTCCTGAACAGAAAGTAAAGTCCCATTTTTCAAGAGGGTCCTAAACAAAAAGTAAAGTCCCATTTTTCAGGAGGGTCCTGAACAGAAAGTAAAATCCCATTTTTCAGGAGTGTCCTGAACATAAAGTAAAATCCCATTTTTCAGGAGGGTCCTGAACAGAAAGCAAATTCCAATTTTTCAGGAGGGTCCTGAACATAAAGTAAAATCCCATTTTTCAGGAGGGTCCTGAACATAAAGTAAAATCCCATTTTTCAAGAGGATCCTGAACAGAAAGTAAAATCCAATTTTTCAGGAGGGTCCTGAACAGAAAGTAAAGTCCCATTTTTCAGGAGGGTCCTGAACAGAAAGTAAAATCCCATTTTTCAGGAGGGTCCTGAACAGAAAGTAAAATCCCATTTTTCAGGAGGGTCCTGATCCCATTTTTCAGGAGGGGCCTGAACAGAAAATAAAGTACCATCTTTCAGGAGGGTCCTGAACAGAAAGTAAAGTCCCATTTTTCAAGAGGGTCCTAAACAGAAAGTAAAGTCCCATTTTTCAGGAGGGTCCTGAACATAAAGTAAAATCCCATTTTTCAGGAGGGTCCTGAACATAAAGTAAAGTCCCATTTTTCAGGAGGGTCCTGAACAGAAAGTAAAATCCCATTTTTCAGGAGGGTCCTGAACATAAAGTAAAATCCCATTTTTCAGGAGGGTCCTGAACAGAAAGCAAATTCCAATTTTTCAGGAGGGTCCTGAACATAAAGTAAAATCCCATTTTTCAGGAGGGTCCTGAACAGAAAGTAAAATCCCATTTATCAGGAGGGTCCTGAACATAAAGTAAAATCCCATTTTTCAGGAGGATCCTGAACAGAAAGTAAAATCCAATTTTTCAGGAGGGTCCTGAACAGAAAGTAAAGCCCCATTTTTCAGGAGGGTCCTGAACAGAAAGTAAAATCCCATTTTTCAGGAGGGTCCTGAACAGAAAGTAAAATCCCATTTTTCAGGAGGGTCCTTATCCCATTTTTCAGGAGGGTCCTGAACAGAAAATAAAGTCCCATCTTTCAGGAGGGTCCTGAACAGAAAGTAAAGTCCCATTTTTCAAGAGGGTCCTAAACAAAAAGTAAAGTCCCATTTTTCAGGAGGGTCCTGAACAGAAAGTAAAATCCCATTTTTCAGGAGGGTCCTGAACAGAAAGCAAATTCCAATTTTTCAGGAGGGTCCTGAACATAAAGTAAAATCCCATTTTTCAGGAGGGTCCTGAACAGAAAGTAAAATCCCATTTTTCAGGAGGGTCCTGAACATAAAGTAAAATCCCATTTTTCAGGAGGATCCTGAACAGAAAGTAAAATCCAATTTTTCAGGAGGGTCCTGAACAGAAAGTAAAGTCCCATTTTTCAGGAGGGTCCTGAACAGAAAGTAAAATCCCATTTTTCAGGAGGGTCCTGAACAGAAAGTAAAATCCCATTTTTCAGGAGGGTCCTGAACAGAAAGTAAAATCCAATTTTTCAGGAGGGTCCTGAACAGAAAGTAAATTCCCATTTTTCAGGAGGGTCCTGAACAGAAAGTAAAATCCCATTTTTCAGGAGGGTCCTGAACAGAAAGTAAAATCCCATTTTTCAGGAGGGTCCTTATCCCATTTTTCAGGAGGGTCCTGAACAGAAAATAAAGTCCCATCTTTCAGGAGGGTCCTGAACAGAAAGTAAAGTCCCATTTTTCAAGAGGGTCCTAAACAAAAAGTAAAGTCCCATTTTTCAGGAGGGTCCTGAACAGAAAGTAAAATCCCATTTTTCAGGAGTGTCCTGAACATAAAGTAAAATCCCATTTTTCAGGAGGGTCCTGAACAGAAAGCAAATTCCAATTTTTCAGGAGGGTCCTGAACATAAAGTAAAATCCCATTTTTCAGGAGGGTCCTGAACATAAAGTAAAATCCCATTTTTCAAGAGGATCCTGAACAGAAAGTAAAATCCAATTTTTCAGGAGGGTCCTGAACAGAAAGTAAAGTCCCATTTTTCAGGAGGGTCCTGAACAGAAAGTAAAATCCCATTTTTCAGGAGGGTCCTGAACAGAAAGTAAAATCCCATTTTTCAGGAGGGTCCTGATCCCATTTTTCAGGAGGGGCCTGAACAGAAAATAAAGTCCCATCTTTCAGGAGGGTCCTGAACAGAAAGTAAAGTCCCATTTTTCAAGAGGGTCCTAAACAGAAAGTAAAGTCCCATTTTTCAGGAGGGTCCTGAACATAAAGTAAAATCCCATTTTTCAGGAGGGTCCTGAACATAAAGTAAAGTCCCATTTTTCAGGAGGGTCCTGAACAGAAAGTAAAATCCCATTTTTCAGGAGGGTCCTGAACATAAAGTAAAATCCCATTTTTCAGGAGGGTCCTGAACAGAAAGCAAATTCCAATTTTTCAGGAGGGTCCTGAACATAAAGTAAAATCCCATTTTTCAGGAGGGTCCTGAACAGAAAGTAAAATCCCATTTTTCAGGAGGGTCCTGAACATAAAGTAAAATCCCATTTTTCAGGAGGATCCTGAACAGAAAGTAAAATCCAATTTTTCAGGAGGGTCCTGAACAGAAAGTAAAGTCCCATTTTTCAGGAGGGTCCTGAACAGAAAGTAAAATCCCATTTTTCAGGAGGGTCCTGAACAGAAAGTAAAATCCCATTTTTCAGGAGGGTCCTTATCCCATTTTTCAGGAGGGTCCTGAACAGAAAATAAAGTCCCATCTTTCAGGAGGGTCCTGAACAGAAAGTAAAGTCCCATTTTTCAAGAGGGTCCTAAACAAAAAGTAAAGTCCCATTTTTCAGGAGGGTCCTGAACAGAAAGTAAAATCCCATTTTTCAAGAGGGTCCTGAACAGAAAGCAAATTCCAATTTTTCAGGAGGGTCCTGAACATAAAGTAAAATCCCATTTTTCAGGAGGGTCCTGAACAGAAAGTAAAATCCCATTTTTCAGGAGGGTCCTGAACATAAAGTAAAATCCCATTTTTCAGGAGGATCCTGAACAGAAAGTAAAATCCAATTTTTCAGGAGGGTCCTGAACAGAAAGTAAAGTCCCATTTTTCAGGAGGGTCCTGAACAGAAAGTAAAATCCCATTTTTCAGGAGGGTCCTGAACAGAAAGTAAAATCCAATTTTTCAGGAGGGTCCTGAACAGAAAGTAAAGTCCCATTTTTCAGGAGGGTCCTGAACAGAAAGTAAAATCCCATTTTTCAGGAGGGTCCTGAACAGAAAGTAAAATCCCATTTTTCAGGAGGGTCCTGATCCCATTTTTCAGGAGGGGCCTGAACAGAAAATAAAGTCCCATCTTTCAGGAGGGTCCTGAACAGAAAGTAAAGTCCCATTTTTCAAGAGGGTCCTAAACAGAAAGTAAAGTCCCATTTTTCAGGAGGGTCCTGAACATAAAGTAAAATCCCATTTTTCAGGAGGGTCCTGAACATAAAGTAAAGTCCCATTTTTCAGGAGGGTCCTGAACAGAAAGTAAAATCCCATTTTTCAGGAGGGTCCTGAACATAAAGTAAAATCCCATTTTTCAGGAGGGTCCTGAACAGAAAGCAAATTCCAATTTTTCAGGAGGGTCCTGAACATAAAGTAAAATCCCATTTTTCAGGAGGGTCCTGAACAGAAAGTAAAATCCCATTTTTCAGGAGGGTCCTGAACATAAAGTAAAATCCCATTTTTCAGGAGGATCCTGAACAGAAAGTAAAATCCAATTTTTCAGGAGGGTCCTGAACAGAAAGTAAAGTCCCATTTTTCAGGAGGGTCCTGAACAGAAAGTAAAATCCCATTTTTCAGGAGGGTCCTGAACAGAAAGTAAAATCCCATTTTTCAGGAGGGTCCTTATCCCATTTTTCAGGAGGGTCCTGAACAGAAAATAAAGTCCCATCTTTCAGGAGGGTCCTGAACAGAAAGTAAAGTCCCATTTTTCAAGAGGGTCCTAAACAAAAAGTAAAGTCCCATTTTTCAGGAGGGTCCTGAACAGAAAGTAAAATCCCATTTTTCAGGAGGGTCCTGAACAGAAAGCAAATTCCAATTTTTCAGGAGGGTCCTGAACATAAAGTAAAATCCCATTTTTCAGGAGGGTCCTGAACAGAAAGTAAAATCCCATTTTTCAGGAGGGTCCTGAACATAAAGTAAAATCCCATTTTTCAGGAGGATCCTGAACAGAAAGTAAAATCCAATTTTTCAGGAGGGTCCTGAACAGAAAGTAAAGTCCCATTTTTCAGGAGGGTCCTGAACAGAAAGTAAAATCCCATTTTTCAGGAGGGTCCTGAACAGAAAGTAAAATCCCATTTTTCAGGAGGGTCCTGATCCCATTTTTCAGGAGGGTCCTGAACAGAAAATAAAGTCCCATCTTTCAGGAGGGTCCTGAACAGAAAGTAAAATCCCATTTTTCAGGAGGGTCCTGAACAGAATGTAAATTCCCATTTTTCAGGAGGGTCCTGAACAGAAAGTAAATTCCCATTTTTCAGGAGGGTCCTGAACAGAAAGTGAAATCCCATTTTTCAGGAGGGTCCTGAACATAAAGTAAAATCCCATTTTTCAGGAGGGTCCTGAACATAAAGTAAAGTCCCATTTTTCAGGAGGGTCCTGAACATAAAGTAAAATCCCATTTTTCAGGAGGGTCCTGAACAGAAAGTAAAATCCCATTTTTCAGGAGGGGCCTGAACAGAAAGTAAAATCCCATTTTTCAGGAGGGTCCTGAACAGAAAGTAAATTCCCATTTTTCAGGAGGGTCCTGAACAGAAAGTAAAATCCCATTTTTCGGGAGGGTCCTGAACAGAAAGTAAAGTCCCATTTTTCGGGAGGGTCCTGAACAGAAAGTAAAGTCCCATTTTTCGGGAGGGTCCTGAACAGAAAGTAAAGTCCCATTTTTCGGGAGGGTCCGGAACAGAAAGTAAAATCTCATTTTTCAGGAGGGTCCTGAGCAGAAAGTAAAGTCCCATTTTTAGGAGGGTCCTGAACAGAAAGTAAAATCCCATTTTTCAGGAGGGTCCTGAACATAAAGTAAAATCCCATTTTTCAGGAGGGTCCTGAACAGAAAGCAAATTCCAATTTTTCAGGAGGGTCCTGAACATAAAGTAAAATCCCATTTTTCAGGAGGGTCCTGAACAGAAAGTAAAATCCCATTTTTCAGGAGGGTCCTGAACATAAAGTAAAATCCCATTTTTCAAGAGGATCCTGAACAGAAAGTAAAATCCAATTTTTCAGGAGGGTCCTGAACAGAAAGTAAAGTCCCATTTTTCAGGAGGGTCCTGAACAGAAAGTAAAATCCCATTTTTCAGGAGGGTCCTGAACAGAAAGTAAAATCCCATTTTTCAGGAGGGTCCTGAACAGAAAGTAAAATCCCATTTATCAGGAGGGTCCTGATCCCATTTTTCAGGAGGTTCCTGAACAGAAAATAAAGTCCCATCTTTCAGGAGGGTCCTGAACAGAAAGTAAAGTCCCATTTTTCAAGAGGGTCCTAAACAGAAAGTAAAGTCCCATTTTTCAGGAGGGTCCTGAACAGAAAGTAAAATCCCATTTTTCAGGAGTGTCCTGAACATAAAGTAAAATCCCATTTTTCAGGAGGGTCCTGAACAGAAAGCAAATTCCAATTTTTCAGGAGGGTCCTGAACATAAAGTAAAATCCCATTTTTCAGGAGGGTCCTGAACAGAAAGTAAAATCCCATTTTTCAGGAGGGTCCTGAACATAAAGTAAAATCCCATTTTTCAGGAGGGTCCTGAACATAAAGTAAAGTCCCATTTTTCAGGAGGGTCCTGAACATAAAGTAAAATCCCATTTTTCAGGAGGGTCCTGAACAGAAAGTAAAATCCCATTTTTCAGGAGGGTCCTGAACAGAAAGTAAAGTCCCATTTTTCGGGAGGGTCCGGAACAGAAAGTAAAATCCCATTTTTCAGGAGGGTCCTGAACATAAAGTAAAATCCCATTTTTCAGGAGGGTCCTGAACAGAAAGCAAATTCCAATTTTTCAGGAGGGTCCTGAACATAAAGTAAAATCCCATTTTTCAGGAGGGTCCTGAACAGAAAGTAAAATCCCATTTTTCAGGAGGGTCCTGAACATAAAGTAAAATCCCATTTTTCAGGAGGATCCTGAACAGAAAGTAAAATCCAATTTTTCAGGAGGGTCCTGAACAGAAAGTAAAGTCCCATTTTTCAGGAGGGTCCTGAACAGAAAGTAAAATCCCATTTTTCAGGAGGGTCCTGAACAGAAAGTAAAATCCCATTTTTCAGGAGGGTCCTTATCCCATTTTTCAGGAGGGTCCTGAACAGAAAATAAAGTCCCATCTTTCAGGAGGGTCCTGAACAGAAAGTAAAGTCCCATTTTTCAAGAGGGTCCTAAACAAAAAGTAAAGTCCCATTTTTCAGGAGGGTCCTGAACAGAAAGTAAAATCCCATTTTTCAGGAGGGTCCTGAACAGAAAGCAAATTCCAATTTTTCAGGAGGGTCCTGAACATAAAGTAAAATCCCATTTTTCAGGAGGGTCCTGAACAGAAAGTAAAATCCCATTTTTCAGGAGGGTCCTGAACATAAAGTAAAATCCCATTTTTCAGGAGGATCCTGAACAGAAAGTAAAATCCAATTTTTCAGGAGGGTCCTGAACAGAAAGTAAAGTCCCATTTTTCAGGAGGGTCCTGAACAGAAAGTAAAATCCCATTTTTCAGGAGGGTCCTGAACAGAAAGTAAAATCCCATTTTTCAGGAGGGTCCTGATCCCATTTTTCAGGAGGGTCCTGAACAGAAAATAAAGTCCCATCTTTCAGGAGGGTCCTGAACAGAAAGTAAAATCCCATTTTTCAGGAGGGTCCTGAACAGAATGTAAATTCCCATTTTTCAGGAGGGTCCTGAACAGAAAGTAAATTCCCATTTTTCAGGAGGGTCCTGAACAGAAAGTGAAATCCCATTTTTCAGGAGGGTCCTGAACATAAAGTAAAATCCCATTTTTCAGGAGGGTCCTGAACATAAAGTAAAGTCCCATTTTTCAGGAGGGTCCTGAACATAAAGTAAAATCCCATTTTTCAGGAGGGTCCTGAACAGAAAGTAAAATCCCATTTTTCAGGAGGGTCCTGAACAGAAAGTAAAATCCCATTTTTCAGGAGGGTCCTGAACAGAAAGTAAATTCCCATTTTTCAGGAGGGTCCTGAACAGAAAGTAAAATCCCATTTTTCGGGAGGGTCCTGAACAGAAAGTAAAGTCCCATTTTTCGGGAGGGTCCTGAACAGAAAGTAAAGTCCCATTTTTCGGGAGGGTCCTGAACAGAAAGTAAAGTCCCATTTTTCGGGAGGGTCCGGAACAGAAAGTAAAATCTCATTTTTCAGGAGGGTCTTGAGCAGAAAGTAAAGTCCCATTTTTAGGAGGGTCCTGAACAGAAAGTAAAATCCCATTTTTCAGGAGGGTCCTGAACATAAAGTAAAATCCCATTTTTCAGGAGGGTCCTGAACAGAAAGCAAATTCCAATTTTTCAGGAGGGTCCTGAACATAAAGTAAAATCCCATTTTTCAGGAGGGTCCTGAACAGAAAGTAAAATCCCATTTTTCAGGAGGGTCCTGAACATAAAGTAAAATCCCATTTTTCAAGAGGATCCTGAACAGAAAGTAAAATCCAATTTTTCAGGAGGGTCCTGAACAGAAAGTAAAGTCCCATTTTTCAGGAGGGTCCTGAACAGAAAGTAAAATCCCATTTTTCAGGAGGGTCCTGAACAGAAAGTAAAATCCCATTTTTCAGGAGGGTCCTGAACAGAAAGTAAAATCCCATTTATCAGGAGGGTCCTGATCCCATTTTTCAGGAGGTTCCTGAACAGAAAATAAAGTCCCATCTTTCAGGAGGGTCCTGAACAGAAAGTAAAGTCCCATTTTTCAAGAGGGTCCTAAACAGAAAGTAAAGTCCCATTTTTCAGGAGGGTCCTGAACAGAAAGTAAAATCCCATTTTTCAGGAGTGTCCTGAACATAAAGTAAAATCCCATTTTTCAGGAGGGTCCTGAACAGAAAGCAAATTCCAATTTTTCAGGAGGGTCCTGAACATAAAGTAAAATCCCATTTTTCAGGAGGGTCCTGAACAGAAAGTAAAATCCCATTTTTCAGGAGGGTCCTGAACATAAAGTAAAATCCCATTTTTCAGGAGGGTCCTGAACATAAAGTAAAGTCCCATTTTTCAGGAGGGTCCTGAACATAAAGTAAAATCCCATTTTTCAGGAGGGTCCTGAACAGAAAGTAAAATCCCATTTTTCAGGAGGGTCCTGAACAGAAAGTAAAGTCCCATTTTTCGGGAGGGTCCGGAACAGAAAGTAAAATCTCATTTTTCAGGAGGGTCCTGAGCAGAAAGTAAAGTCCCATTTTTCAGGAGGGTCCTGAACATAAAGTAAAGTCCCATTTTTCAGGAGGGTCCTGAACAGAAAGTAAAGTCCCATTTTTCGGGAGGGTCCTGAACAGAAAGTAAAGTCCCATTTTTCGGGAGGGTCCGGAACAGAAAGTAAAATCTCATTTTTCAGGAGGGTCCTGAGCAGAAAGTAAAGTCCCATTTTTAGGAGGGTCCTGAACAGAAAGTAAAATCCCATTTTTCAGGAGGGTCCTGATCATAAAGTAAAATCCCATTTTTCAGGAGGGTCCTGAACAGAAAGCAAATTCCAATTTTTCAGGAGGGTCCTGAACATAAAGTAAAATCCCATTTTTCAGGAGGGTCCTGAACAGAAAGTAAAATCCCATTTTTCAGGAGGGTCCTGAACATAAAGTAAAATCCCATTTTTCAAGAGGATCCTGAACAGAAAGTAAAATCCAATTTTTCAGGAGGGTCCTGAACAGAAAGTAAAGTCCCATTTTTCAGGAGGGTCCTGAACAGAAAGTAAAATCCCATTTTTCAGGAGGGTCCTGAACAGAAAGTAAAATCCCATTTTTCAGGAGGGTCCTGATCCCATTTTTCAGGAGGGGCCTGAACAGAAAATAAAGTCCCATCTTTCAGGAGGGTCCTGAACAGAAAGTAAAGTCCCATTTTTCAAGAGGGTCCTAAACAGAAAGTAAAGTCCCATTTTTCAGGAGGGTCCTGAACAGAAAGTAAAATCCCATTTTTCAGGAGTGTCCTGAACAAAAAGTAAAATCCCATTTTTCAGGAGGGTCCTGAACAGAAAGCAAATTCCAATTTTTCAGGAGGGTCCTGAACATAAAGTAAAATCCCATTTTTCAGGAGGGTCCTGAACAGAAAGTAAAATCCCATTTTTCAGGAGGGTCCTGAACATAAAGTAAAATCCCATTTTTCAGGAGGGTCCTGAACATAAAGTAAAGTCCCATTTTTCAGGAGGGTCCTGAACATAAAGTAAAATCCCATTTTTCAGGAGGGTCCTGAACAGAAAGTAAAATCCCATTTTTCAGGAGGGTCCTGAACAGAAAGTAAATTCCCATTTTTCAGGAGGGTCCTGAACAGAAAGTAAAATCCCATTTTTCAGGAGGGTCCTGAACAGAAAGTAAAGTCCCATTTTTCGGGAGGGTCCTGAACAGAAAGTAAAGTCCCATTTTTCGGGAGGTTCCTGAACAGAAAGTAAAGTCCCATTTTTCGGGAGGGTCCGGAACAGAAAGTAAAATCCCATTTTTCAGGAGTGTCCTGAACATAAAGTAAAATCCCATTTTTCAGGAGGGTCCTGAACAGAAAGCAAATTCCAATTTTTCAGGAGGGTCCTGAACATAAAGTAAAATCCCATTTTTCAGGAGGGTCCTGAACAGAAAGTAAAATCCCATTTTTCAGGAGGGTCCTGAACATAAAGTAAAATCCCATTTTTCAGGAGGGTCCTGAACATAAAGTAAAGTCCCATTTTTCAGGAGGGTCCTGAACATAAAGTAAAATCCCATTTTTCAGGAGGGTCCTGAACAGAAAGTAAAATCCCATTTTTCAGGAGGGTCCTGAACAGAAAGTAAAGTCCCATTTTTCGGGAGGGTCCGTAACAGAAAGTAAAATCTCATTTTTCAGGAGGGTCCTGAGCAGAAAGTAAAGTCCCATTTTTCAGGAGGGTCCTGAACATAAAGTAAAGTCCCATTTTTCAGGAGGGTCCTGAACAGAAAGTAAAGTCCCATTTTTCGGGAGGGTCCAGAACAGAAAGTAAAGTCCCATTTTTCGGGAGGGTCCGGAACAGAAAGTAAAATCTCATTTTTCAGGAGGGTCCTGAGCAGAAAGTAAAGTCCCATTTTTAGGAGGGTCCTGAACAGAAAGTAAAATCCCATTTTTCAGGAGGGTCCTGAACATAAAGTAAAATCCCATTTTTCAGGAGGGTCCTGAACAGAAAGCAAATTCCAATTTTTCAGGAGGGTCCTGAACATAAAGTAAAATCCCATTTTTCAGGAGGGTCCTGAACAGAAAGTAAAATCCCATTTTTCAGGAGGGTCCTGAACATAAAGTAAAATCCCATTTTTCAAGAGGATCCTGAACAGAAAGTAAAATCCAATTTTTCAGGAGGGTCCTGAACAGAAAGTAAAGTCCCATTTTTCAGGAGGGTCCTGAACAGAAAGTAAAATCCCATTTTTCAGGAGGGTCCTGAACAGAAAGTAAAATCCCATTTTTCAGGAGGGTCCTGATCCCATTTTTCAGGAGGGGCCTGAACAGAAAATAAAGTCCCATCTTTCAGGAGGGTCCTGAACAGAAAGTAAAGTCCCATTTTTCAAGAGGGTCCTAAACAGAAAGTAAAGTCCCATTTTTCAGGAGGGTCCTGAACAGAAAGTAAAATCCCATTTTTCAGGAGTGTCCTGAACAAAAAGTAAAATCCCATTTTTCAGGAGGGTCCTGAACAGAAAGCAAATTCCAATTTTTCAGGAGGGTCCTGAACATAAAGTAAAATCCCATTTTTCAGGAGGGTCCTGAACAGAAAGTAAAATCCCATTTTTCAGGAGGGTCCTGAACAGAAAGTAAAATCCCATTTTTCAGGAGGGTCCTGAACATAAAGTAAAATCCCATTTTTCAGGAGGGTCCTGAACAGAAAGTAAAATCCCATTTTTCAGGAGGGTCCTGAACAGAAAGTAAATTCCCATTTTTCAGGAGGGTCCTGAACAGAAAGTAAAATCCCATTTTTCAGGAGGGTCCTGAACAGAAAGTAAAGTCCCATTTTTCGGGAGGGTCCTGAACAGAAAGTAAAGTCCCATTTTTCGGGAGGGTCCTGAACAGAAAGTAAAGTCCCATTTTTCGGGAGGGTCCGGAACAGAAAGTAAAATCTCATTTTTCAGGAGGGTCCTGAGCAGAAAGTAAAGTCCCATTTTTAGGAGGGTCCTGAACAGAAAGTAAAATCCCATTTTTCAGGAGGGTCCTGAACATAAAGTAAAATCCCATTTTTCAGGAGAGTCCTGAACAGAAAGCAAATTCCAATTTTTCAGGAGGGTCCTGAACATAAAGTAAAATCCCATTTTTCAGGAGTGTCCTGAACAGAAAGTAAAATCCCATTTTTCAGGAGGGTCCTGAACATAAAGTAAAATCCCATTTTTCAGGAGGATCCTGAACAGAAAGTAAAACCCAATTTTTCAGGAGGGTCCTGAACAGAAAGTAAAGTCCCATTTTTCAGGAGGGTCCTGAACAGAAAGTAAAATCCCATTTTTCAGGAGGGTCCTGAACAGAAAGTAAAATCCCATTTTTCAGGAGGGTCCTGATCCCATTTTTCGGGAGGGTCCTGAACAGAAAATAAAGTCCCATCTTTCAGGAGGGTCCTGAACAGAAAGTAAAGTCCCATTTTTAAAGAGGGTCCTAAACAGAAAGTAAAGTCCCATTTTTCAGGAGGGTCCTGAACAGAAAGTAAAATCCCATTTTTCAGGAGTGTCCTGAACAGAAAGTAAAGTCCCATTTTTCAGGAGGGTCCTGAACATAAAGTAAAATCCCATTTTTCAGGATCGTCCTGAACATAAATAAAATCCCATTTTTCAGGAGGGTCCTGAACAGAAAGTAAATTCCCATTTTTCAGGAGGGTCCTGAACAGAAAGTAAAATCCCATTTTTCAGGAGGGTCCTGAACAGAAAGTAAAATCCCATTTTTCAGGAGGGTCCTGAACATAAAGTAAAGTTCCATTTTTCAGGAGGGTCCTGAACATAAAGTAAAATCCCATTTTTCAGGAGGGTCCTGAACAGAAAGTAAAATCCCATTTTTCAGGAGGGTCCTGAACAGAAAGTAAAATCCCATTTTTCAGGAGGGTCCTGAACAGAAAGTAAATTCCCATTTTTCAGGAGGGTCCTGAACAGAAAGTAAAATCCCATTTTTCAGGAGGGTCCTGAACAGAAAGTAAAGTCCCATTTTTCGGGAGGGTCCTGAACAGAAAGTAAAGTCCCATTTTTCGGGAGGGTCCTGAACAGAAAGTAAAGTCCCTTTTTTCGGGAGGGTCCGGAACAGAAAGTAAAATCTCATTTTTTAGGAGGGTCCTGAGCAGAAAGTAAAGTCCCATTTTTAGGAGGGTCCTGAACAGAAAGTAAAATCCCATTTTTCAGGAGGGTCCTGAACATAAAGTAAAATCCCATTTTTCAGGAGGGTCCTGAACAGAAAGCAAATTCCAATTTTTTAGGAGGGTCCTGAACATAAAGTAAAATCCCATTTTTCAGGAGGGTCCTGAACAGAAAGTAAAATCCCATTTTTCAGGAGGGTCCTGAACATAAAGTAAAATCCCATTTTTCAGGAGGATCCTGAACAGAAAGTAAAATCCAATTTTTCAGGAGGGTCCTGAACAGAAAGTAAAGTCCCATTTTTCAGGAGGGTCCTGAACAGAAAGTAAAATCCCATTTTTCAGGAGGGTCCTGAACAGAAAGTAAAATCCCATTTTTCAGGAGGGTCCTGATCCCATTTTTCAAGAGGGTCCTGAACAGAAAATAAAGTCCCATCTTTCAGGAGGGTCCTGAACAGAAAGTAAAGTCCCATTTTTCAAGAGGGTCCTAAACAGAAAGTAAAGTCCCATTTTTCAGGAGGGTCCTGAACAGAAAGTAAAATCCCATTTTTCAGGAGTGTCCTGAACATAAAGTAAAATCCCATTTTTCAGGAGGGTCCTGAACAGAAAGCAAATTCCAATTTTTCAGGAGGGTCCTGAACATAAAGTAAAATCCCATTTTTCAGGAGGGTCCTGAACAGAAAGTAAAATCCCATTTTTCAGGAGGGTCCTGAACATAAAGTAAAATCCCATTTTTCCGGAGGATCCTGAACAGAAAGTAAAATCCAATTTTTCAGGAGGGTCCTGAACAGAAAGTAAAGTCCCATTTTTCAGGAGGGTCCTGAACAGAAAGTAAAATCCCATTTTTCAGGAGGGTCCTGAACAGAAAGTAAAATCCCATTTTTCAGGAGGGTCCTGATCCCATTTTTCAGGAGGGTCCTGAACAGAAAATAAAGTCCCATCTTTCAGGAGGGTCCTGAACAGAAAGTAAAGTCCTATTTTTCAAGAGGGTCCTAAATAGAAAGTAAAGTCCCATTTTTCAGGAGGGTCCTGAACAGAAAGTAAAATCCCATTTTTCAGGAGTGTCCTGAACAGAAAGTAAAGTCCCATTTTTCAGGAGGGTCCTGAACATAAAGTAAAATCCCATTTTTCAGGAGGGTCCTGAAAATAAATAAAATCCCATTTTTCAGGAGGGTCCTGAACAGAAAGTAAATTCCCATTTTTCAGGAGGGTCCTGAACATAAAGTAAAATCCCATTTTTCAGGAGGGTCCTGAACAGAAAGTAAAATCCCATTTTTCAGGAGGGTCCTGATCCCATTTTTCAGGAGGGGCTTGAACAGAAAATAAAGTCCCATCTTTCAGGAGGGTCCTGAACAGAAAGTAAAGTCCCATTTTTCAAGAGGGTCCTAAACAGAAAGTAAAGTCCCATTTTTCAGGAGGGTCCTGAACAGAAAGTAAAATCCCATTTTTCAGGAGTGTCCTGAACAAAAAGTAAAATCCCATTTTTCAGGAGGGTCCTGAACAGAAAGCAAATTCCAATTTTTCAGGAGGGTCCTGAACATAAAGTAAAATCCCATTTTTCAGGAGGGTCCTGAACAGAAAGTAAAATCCCATTTTTCAGGAGGGTCCTGAACATAAAGTAAAGTCCCATTTTTCAGGAGGGTCCTGAACATAAAGTAAAATCCCATTTTTCAGGAGGGTCCTGAACAGAAAGTAAAATCCCATTTTTCAGGAGGGTCCTGAACAGAAAGTAAATTCCCATTTTTCAGGAGGGTCCTGAACAGAAAGTAAAATCCCATTTTTCAGGAGGGTCCTGAACAGAAAGTAAAGTCCCATTTTTCGGGAGGGTCCTGAACAGAAAGTAAAGTCCCATTTTTCGGGAGGGTCCTGAACAGAAAGTAAAGTCCCATTTTTCGGGAGGGTCCGGAACAGAAAGTAAAATCTCATTTTTCAGGAGGGTCCTGAGCAGAAAGTAAAGTCCCATTTTTAGGAGGGTCCTGAACAGAAAGTAAAATCCCATTTTTCAGGAGGGTCCTGAACATAAAGTAAAATCCCATTTTTCAGGAGAGTCCTGAACAGAAAGCAAATTCCAATTTTTCAGGAGGGTCCTGAACATAAAGTAAAATCCCATTTTTCAGGAGGGTCCTGAACAGAAAGTAAAATCCCATTTTTCAGGAGGGTCCTGAACATAAAGTAAAATCCCATTTTTCAAGAGGATCCTGAACAGAAAGTAAAATCCAATTTTTCAGGAGGGTCCTGAACAGAAAGTAAAGTCCCATTTTTCAGGAGGGTCCTGAACAGAAAGTAAAATCCCATTTTTCAGGAGGGTCCTGAACAGAAAGTAAAATCCCATTTTTCAGGAGGGTCCTGATCCCATTTTTCAGGAGGGGCCTGAACAGAAAATAAAGTCCCATCTTTCAGGAGGGTCCTGAACAGAAAGTAAAGTCCCATTTTTCAAGAGGGTCCTAAACAGAAAGTAAAGTCCCATTTTTCAGGAGGGTCCTGAACAGAAAGTAAAATCCCATTTTTCAGGAGTGTCCTGAACAAAAAGTAAAATCCCATTTTTCAGGAGGGTCCTGAACAGAAAGCAAATTCCAATTTTTCAGGAGGGTCCTGAACATAAAGTAAAATCCCATTTTTCAGGAGGGTCCTGAACAGAAAGTAAAATCCCATTTTTCAGGAGGGTCCTGAACAGAAAGTAAAATCCCATTTTTCAGGAGGGTCCTGAACATAAAGTAAAATCCCATTTTTCAGGAGGGTCCTGAACAGAAAGTAAAATCCCATTTTTCAGGAGGGTCCTGAACAGAAAGTAAATTCCCATTTTTCAGGAGGGTCCTGAACAGAAAGTAAAATCCCATTTTTCAGGAGGGTCCTGAACAGAAAGTAAAGTCCCATTTTTCGGGAGGGTCCTGAACAGAAAGTAAAGTCCCATTTTTCGGGAGGGTCCTGAACAGAAAGTAAAGTCCCATTTTTCGGGAGGGTCCGAAACAGAAAGTAAAATCTCATTTTTCAGGAGGGTCCTGAGCAGAAAGTAAAGTCCCATTTTTAGGAGGGTCCTGAACAGAAAGTAAAATCGCATTTTTCAGGAGGGTCCTGAACATAAAGTAAAATCCCATTTTTCAGGAGAGTCCTGAACAGAAAGCAAATTCCAATTTTTCAGGAGGGTCCTGAACATAAAGTAAAATCCCATTTTTCAGGAGTGTCCTGAACAGAAAGTAAAATCCCATTTTTCAGGAGGGTCCTGAACATAAAGTAAAATCCCATTTTTCAGGAGGATCCTGAACAGAAAGTAAAACCCAATTTTTCAGGAGGGTCCTGAACAGAAAGTAAAGTCCCATTTTTCAGGAGGGTCCTGAACAGAAAGTAAAATCCCATTTTTCAGGAGGGTCCTGAACAGAAAGTAAAATCCCATTTTTCAGGAGGGTCCTGATCCCATTTTTCGGGAGGGTCCTGAACAGAAAATAAAGTCCCATCTTTCAGGAGGGTCCTGAACAGAAAGTAAAGTCCCATTTTTAAAGAGGGTCCTAAACAGAAAGTAAAGTCCCATTTTTCAGGAGGGTCCTGAACAGAAAGTAAAATCCCATTTTTCAGGAGTGTCCTGAACAGAAAGTAAAGTCCCATTTTTCAGGAGGGTCCTGAACATAAAGTAAAATCCCATTTTTCAGGATCGTCCTGAACATAAATAAAATCCCATTTTTCAGGAGGGTCCTGAACAGAAAGTAAATTCCCATTTTTCAGGAGGGTCCTGAACAGAAAGTAAAATCCCATTTTTCAGGAGGGTCCTGAACAGAAAGTAAAATCCCATTTTTCAGGAGGGTCCTGAACATAAAGTAAAGTTCCATTTTTCAGGAGGGTCCTGAACATAAAGTAAAATCCCATTTTTCAGGAGGGTCCTGAACAGAAAGTAAAATCCCATTTTTCAGGAGGGTCCTGAACAGAAAGTAAAATCCCATTTTTCAGGAGGGTCCTGAACAGAAAGTAAATTCCCATTTTTCAGGAGGGTCCTGAACAGAAAGTAAAATCCCATTTTTCAGGAGGGTCCTGAACAGAAAGTAAAGTCCCATTTTTCGGGAGGGTCCTGAACAGAAAGTAAAGTCCCATTTTTCGGGAGGGTCCTGAACAGAAAGTAAAGTCCCTTTTTTCGGGAGGGTCCGGAACAGAAAGTAAAATCTCATTTTTTAGGAGGGTCCTGAGCAGAAAGTAAAGTCCCATTTTTAGGAGGGTCCTGAACAGAAAGTAAAATCCCATTTTTCAGGAGGGTCCTGAACATAAAGTAAAATCCCATTTTTCAGGAGGGTCCTGAACAGAAAGCAAATTCCAATTTTTTAGGAGGGTCCTGAACATAAAGTAAAATCCCATTTTTCAGGAGGGTCCTGAACAGAAAGTAAAATCCCATTTTTCAGGAGGGTCCTGAACATAAAGTAAAATCCCATTTTTCAGGAGGATCCTGAACAGAAAGTAAAATCCAATTTTTCAGGAGGGTCCTGAACAGAAAGTAAAGTCCCATTTTTCAGGAGGGTCCTGAACAGAAAGTAAAATCCCATTTTTCAGGAGGGTCCTGAACAGAAAGTAAAATCCCATTTTTCAGGAGGGTCCTGATCCCATTTTTCAAGAGGGTCCTGAACAGAAAATAAAGTCCCATCTTTCAGGAGGGTCCTGAACAGAAAGTAAAGTCCCATTTTTCAAGAGGGTCCTAAACAGAAAGTAAAGTCCCATTTTTCAGGAGGGTCCTGAACAGAAAGTAAAATCCCATTTTTCAGGAGTGTCCTGAACATAAAGTAAAATCCCATTTTTCAGGAGGGTCCTGAACAGAAAGCAAATTCCAATTTTTCAGGAGGGTCCTGAACATAAAGTAAAATCCCATTTTTCAGGAGGGTCCTGAACAGAAAGTAAAATCCCATTTTTCAGGAGGGTCCTGAACATAAAGTAAAATCCCATTTTTCCGGAGGATCCTGAACAGAAAGTAAAATCCAATTTTTCAGGAGGGTCCTGAACAGAAAGTAAAGTCCCATTTTTCAGGAGGGTCCTGAACAGAAAGTAAAATCCCATTTTTCAGGAGGGTCCTGAACAGAAAGTAAAATCCCATTTTTCAGGAGGGTCCTGATCCCATTTTTCAGGAGGGTCCTGAACAGAAAATAAAGTCCCATCTTTCAGGAGGGTCCTGAACAGAAAGTAAAGTCCCATTTTTCAAGAGGGTCCTAAATAGAAAGTAAAGTCCCATTTTTCAGGAGGGTCCTGAACAGAAAGTAAAATCCCATTTTTCAGGAGTGTCCTGAACAGAAAGTAAAGTCCCATTTTTCAGGAGGGTCCTGAACATAAAGTAAAATCCCATTTTTCAGGAGGGTCCTGAAAATAAATAAAATCCCATTTTTCAGGAGGGTCCTGAACAGAAAGTAAATTCCCATTTTTCAGGAGGGTCCTGAACATAAAGTAAAATCCCATTTTTCAGGAGGGTCCTGAACAGAAAGTAAAATCCCATTTTTCAGGAGGGTCCTGATCCCATTTTTCAGGAGGGGCCTGAACAGAAAATAAAGTCCCATCTTTCAGGAGGGTCCTGAACAGAAAGTAAAGTCCCATTTTTCAAGAGGGTCCTAAACAGAAAGTAAAGTCCCATTTTTCAGGAGGGTCCTGAACAGAAAGTAAAATCCCATTTTTCAGGAGTGTCCTGAACAAAAAGTAAAATCCCATTTTTCAGGAGGGTCCTGAACAGAAAGCAAATTCCAATTTTTCAGGAGGGTCCTGAACATAAAGTAAAATCCCATTTTTCAGGAGGGTCCTGAACAGAAAGTAAAATCCCATTTTTCAGGAGGGTCCTGAACATAAAGTAAAGTCCCATTTTTCAGGAGGGTCCTGAACATAAAGTAAAATCCCATTTTTCAGGAGGGTCCTGAACAGAAAGTAAAATCCCATTTTTCAGGAGGGTCCTGAACAGAAAGTAAATTCCCATTTTTCAGGAGGGTCCTGAACAGAAAGTAAAATCCCATTTTTCAGGAGGGTCCTGAACAGAAAGTAAAGTCCCATTTTTCGGGAGGGTCCTGAACAGAAAGTAAAGTCCCATTTTTCGGGAGGGTCCTGAACAGAAAGTAAAGTCCCATTTTTCGGGAGGGTCCGGAACAGAAAGTAAAATCTCATTTTTCAGGAGGGTCCTGAGCAGAAAGTAAAGTCCCATTTTTAGGAGGGTCCTGAACAGAAAGTAAAATCCCATTTTTCAGGAGGGTCCTGAACATAAAGTAAAATCCCATTTTTCAGGAGAGTCCTGAACAGAAAGCAAATTCCAATTTTTCAGGAGGGTCCTGAACATAAAGTAAAATCCCATTTTTCAGGAGTGTCCTGAACAGAAAGTAAAATCCCATTTTTCAGGAGGGTCCTGAACATAAAGTAAAATCCCATTTTTCAGGAGGATCCTGAACAGAAAGTAAAACCCAATTTTTCAGGAGGGTCCTGAACAGAAAGTAAAGTCCCATTTTTCAGGAGGGTCCTGAACAGAAAGTAAAATCCCATTTTTCAGGAGGGTCCTGAACAGAAAGTAAAATCCCATTTTTCAGGAGGGTCCTGATCCCATTTTTCGGGAGGGTCCTGAACAGAAAATAAAGTCCCATCTTTCAGGAGGGTCCTGAACAGAAAGTAAAGTCCCATTTTTAAAGAGGGTCCTAAACAGAAAGTAAAGTCCCATTTTTCAGGAGGGTCCTGAACAGAAAGTAAAATCCCATTTTTCAGGAGTGTCCTGAACAGAAAGTAAAGTCCCATTTTTCAGGAGGGTCCTGAACATAAAGTAAAATCCCATTTTTCAGGATCGTCCTGAACATAAATAAAATCCCATTTTTCAGGAGGGTCCTGAACAGAAAGTAAATTCCCATTTTTCAGGAGGGTCCTGAACAGAAAGTAAAATCCCATTTTTCAGGAGGGTCCTGAACAGAAAGTAAAATCCCATTTTTCAGGAGGGTCCTGAACATAAAGTAAAGTTCCATTTTTCAGGAGGGTCCTGAACATAAAGTAAAATCCCATTTTTCAGGAGGGTCCTGAACAGAAAGTAAAATCCCATTTTTCAGGAGGGTCCTGAACAGAAAGTAAAATCCCATTTTTCAGGAGGGTCCTGAACAGAAAGTAAATTCCCATTTTTCAGGAGGGTCCTGAACAGAAAGTAAAATCCCATTTTTCAGGAGGGTCCTGAACAGAAAGTAAAGTCCCATTTTTCGGGAGGGTCCTGAACAGAAAGTAAAGTCCCATTTTTCGGGAGGGTCCTGAACAGAAGGTAAAGTCCCTTTTTTCGGGAGGGTCCGGAACAGAAAGTAAAATCTCATTTTTTAGGAGGGTCCTGAGCAGAAAGTAAAGTCCCATTTTTAGGAGGGTCCTGAACAGAAAGTAAAATCCCATTTTTCAGGAGGGTCCTGAACATAAAGTAAAATCCCATTTTTCAGGAGGGTCCTGAACAGAAAGCAAATTCCAATTTTTTAGGAGGGTCCTGAACATAAAGTAAAATCCCATTTTTCAGGAGGGTCCTGAACAGAAAGTAAAATCCCATTTTTCAGGAGGGTCCTGAACATAAAGTAAAATCCCATTTTTCAGGAGGATCCTGAACAGAAAGTAAAATCCAATTTTTCAGGAGGGTCCTGAACAGAAAGTAAAGTCCCATTTTTCAGGAGGGTCCTGAACAGAAAGTAAAATCCCATTTTTCAGGAGGGTCCTGAACAGAAAGTAAAATCCCATTTTTCAGGAGGGTCCTGATCCCATTTTTCAAGAGGGTCCTGAACAGAAAATAAAGTCCCATCTTTCAGGAGGGTCCTGAACAGAAAGTAAAGTCCCATTTTTCAAGAGGGTCCTAAACAGAAAGTAAAGTCCCATTTTTCAGGAGGGTCCTGAACAGAAAGTAAAATCCCATTTTTCAGGAGTGTCCTGAACATAAAGTAAAATCCCATTTTTCAGGAGGGTCCTGAACAGAAAGCAAATTCCAATTTTTCAGGAGGGTCCTGAACATAAAGTAAAATCCCATTTTTCAGGAGGGTCCTGAACAGAAAGTAAAATCCCATTTTTCAGGAGGGTCCTGAACATAAAGTAAAATCCCATTTTTCCGGAGGATCCTGAACAGAAAGTAAAATCCAATTTTTCAGGAGGGTCCTGAACAGAAAGTAAAGTCCCATTTTTCAGGAGGGTCCTGAACAGAAAGTAAAATCCCATTTTTCAGGAGGGTCCTGAACAGAAAGTAAAATCCCATTTTTCAGGAGGGTCCTGATCCCATTTTTCAGGAGGGTCCTGAACAGAAAATAAAGTCCCATCTTTCAGGAGGGTCCTGAACAGAAAGTAAAGTCCCATTTTTCAAGAGGGTCCTAAATAGAAAGTAAAGTCCCATTTTTCAGGAGGGTCCTGAACAGAAAGTAAAATCCCATTTTTCAGGAGTGTCCTGAACAGAAAGTAAAGTCCCATTTTTCAGGAGGGTCCTGAACATAAAGTAAAATCCCATTTTTCAGGAGGGTCCTGAAAATAAATAAAATCCCATTTTTCAGGAGGGTCCTGAACAGAAAGTAAATTCCCATTTTTCAGGAGGGTCCTGAACATAAAGTAAAATCCCATTTTTCAGGAGGGTCCTGAACAGAAAGTAAAATCCCATTTTTCAGGAGGGTCCTGAACATAAAGTAAAATCCCATTTTTCAGGAGGATCCTGAACAAAAAGTAAATTCCCATTTTTCAGGAGGGTCCTCAACATAAAGTAAAATCCCATTTTTCAGGAGGGTCCTGAACAGAAAGTAAAATCTCATTTTTCAGGAGGGTCCTGAACAGAAAGTAAAGTCCCATTTTTCAGGAGGGTCCTGAACAGAAAGTAAAGTCCCATTTTTCAGGAGAGTCCTGAACATAAAGTATAATCCCATTTTTCAGGAGGGTCCTGAACAGAAAGTAAATTCCCATTTTTCAGGAGGGTCCTGAACATAAAGTAAAATCCCATTTTTCAGGAGGGTCCTGAACAGAAAGTAAAGTCCCATTTTTCAGGAGGGTCCTGAACAGAAAGTAAAATCCCATTTTTCAGGAGGGTCCTGAACATAAAGTAAAATCCCATTTTTCAGGAGGGTCCTGAACAGAAAGTAAAGTCCCATTTTTCAGGAGGGTCCTGAACAGAAAGTAAAGTCCCATTTTTCAGGAGGGTCCTGAACATAATGTAAAATCCCATTTTTCAGGAGGGTCCTGAACATAAAGTAAAATCCCATTTTTCAGGAGGGTCCTGAACAGAAAGTTAAATCCCATTTTTCAGGAGGGTCCTGAACAGAAAGTAAAGTCCCATTTTTCAGGAGGGTCCTAAACAGAAAGTAAAATCCCATTTTTCAGGAGGGTCCTGAACAGAAAGTAAAATCCCATTTTTCAGGAGTGTCCTGAACATAAAGTAAAATCCCATTTTTCAGGAGGGTCCTGAACATAAAGTAAAATCCCATTTTTCAGGAGGGTCCTGAACATAAATAAATTCCCATTTTTCAGGAGGGTCCTGAACATAAAGTAAAATCCCATTTTTCAGGAGGGTCCTGAACAGAAAGTAAAATCCCATTTTTCAGGAGGGTCCAGAACATAAAGTAAAATCCCATTTTTCAGGAGGGTCCTAAACAGAAAGTAAAATCCCATTTTTCAGGAGGGTCCTGAACATAAAGTAAAATCCCATTTTTCAGGAGGGTCCTGAACAGAAAGTAAAATCCCATTTTTCAGGAGGGTCCTGAACAGAAAGTAAATTCCCATTTTTCAGGAGGGTCCTGAACAGAAAGTAAAATCCCATTTTTCAGGAGGGTCCTGAACAGAAAGTAAAATCCCATTTTTCAGGAGGGTCCTGAACATAAAGTAAAGTCCCATTTTTCAGGAGGGTCCTGAACAGAAAGTAAAATCCCATTTTTCAGGAGGGTCCTGAACAGAAAGTAAAGTCCCATTTTCCAGGAGGGTCCTGAACAGAAAGTAAAGTCCCATTTTTCGGGAGGGTCCTGAACAGAAAGTAAAGTCCCATTTTTCGGGATGGTCCTGAACAGAAAGTAAAATCCCATTTTTCAGGAGGGTCCTGAGCAGAAAGTAAAGTCCCATTTTTCGGGATGGTCCTGAACAGAAAGTAAAGTCCCATTTTTCGGGATGGTCCTGAACAGAAAGTAAAATCCCATTTTTCAGGAGGGTCCTGAACATAAAGTAAAATCCCATTTTTCAGGAGGGTCCTGAACAGAAAGATAATTCCAATTTTTCAGGAGGGTCCTGAACATAAAGTAAAATCCCATTTTTCAGGAGGGTCCTGAACAGAAAGTAAAATCTCATTTTTCAGGAGGGTCCTGAACAGAAAGTAAAGTCCCATTTTTCAGGAGGGTCCTGAACAGAAAGTAAAATCCCATTTTTCAGGAGGGTCCTGAACAGAAAGTAAAATCCCATTTTTCAGGAGGGTCCTGATCCCATTTTTCAGGAGGGTCCTGAACAGAAAGTAAAGTCCCATCTTTCAGGAGGGTCCTGAACAGAAAGTAAAGTCCCATTTTTCAGGAGAGTCCTAAACAGAAAGTAAAGTCCCATTTTTCAGGAGGGTCCTGAACAGAATGTAAAATCCCATTTTTCAGGAGGGTGCTGAACAGATTGTAAAGTCCCATTTTTCAGGAGGGTCCTGAACAGAAAGTAAAATCCCATTTTTCAGGAGGGTCCTGAACATAAAGTAAAGTCCCATTTTTCAGGAGGGTCCTGAACATAAAGTAAAATCCCATTTTTCAGGAGGGTCCTGAACAGAAAGTAAAATCCCATTTTTCAGGAGGGTCCTGAACAGAAAGTAAAATCCCATTTTTCAGGAGGGTCCTGAACAGAAAGTAGAATCCCATTTTTCAGGAGGGTCCTGAACAGAAAGTAAAGTCCCATTTTTCAGGAGGGTCCTGAACAGAAAGTAAAATCCCATTTTTCAGGAGGGTCCTGAACAGAAAGTAAACTCCCATTTTTCAGGAGGGTCCTGAACAGAAAGTAAAGTATCATTTTTTAGGAGGGTCCTGAACATAAAGTAAAGTCCCATTTTTCAGGAGGGTCCTGAACATAAAGTAAAATCCCATTTTTCAGGAGGGTCTTGAACAGAAAGTAAATTCCCATTTTTTAGGAGGGTACTGAACAGAAAGTAAAATCCCATTTTTCAGGAGGGTCCTGAACATAAAGTAAAATCCCATTTTTCAGGAGGGTCCTGAACATAAAGTAATGTCCCATTTTTCAGGAGGGTCCTGAACATAAAGTAAAATCCCATTTTTCAGGACGGTCCTGAACAGAAAGTAAAATCCCATTTTTCAGGAGGGTCCTGAACAGAAAGTAAAATCCCATTTTTCAGGAGGGTCCTGAACAGAAAGTAAATTCCCATTTTTCAGGAGGGTCCTGAATAGAAAGTAAAATCCCATTTTTCAGGAGGGTCCTGAACAGAAAGTAAAGTCCCATTTTTCGGGAGGGTCCTGAACAGAAAGTAAAGTCCCATTTTTCGGGAGGGTCCTGAACAGAAAGTAAAGTCCCATTTTTTGGGAGGGTCCGGAACAGAAAGTAAAATCTCATTTTTCAGGAGGGTCCTGAGCAGAAAGTAAAGTCCCATTTTTAGGAGGGTCCTGAACAGAAAGTAAAATCCCATTTTTCAGGAAGGTCCTGAACATAAAGTAAAATCCCATTTTTCAGGAGGGTCCTGAACAGAAAGCAAATTCCAATTTTTCAGGAGGGTCCTGAACATAAAGAAAAATCCCATTTTTCAGGAGGGTCCTGAACAGAAAGTAAAATCCCATTTTTCAGGAGGGTCCTGAACATAAAGTAAAATCCCATTTTTCAGGAGGATCCTGAACAGAAAGTAAAATCCCATTTTTCAGGAGGGTCCTGAGTAGAAAGTAAAGTCCCATTTTTCAGGAGGGTCCTGAACAGAAAGTAAAATCCCATTTTTCAGGAGGGTCCTGAACAGAAAGTAAAATCCCATTTTTCAGGAGGGTCCTGATCCCATTTTTCAGGAGGGTCCTGAACAGAAAATAAAGTCCCATCTTTCAGGAGGGTCCTGAACAGAAAGTAAATTCCCATTTTTCAGGAGGGTCCTGAACAGAAAGTAAAATCCCATTTTTCCGGAGGGTCCTGAACATAAAGTAAAATCCCATTTTTCAGGAGGGTCCTGAAGAAAAAGTAAATTCCCATTTTTCAGGAGGGTCCTGAACATAAAGTAAAATCCAATTTTTCAGGTGGGTCCAGAACAGAAAGTAAAATCTCATTTTTCAGGAGGGTCCTGAACAGAAAGTAAAGTCCCATTTTTCAGGAGGGTCCTGAACAGAAAGTAAAATCCCATTTTTCAGGAGTGTCCTGAACAGAAAGTAAAGTCCCATTTTTCAGGAGGGTCCTGAACATAAAGTAAAATCCCATTTTTCAGGAGGGTCCTGAACATAAAGTAAAATCCCATTTTTCAGGAGGGTCCTGAACATAAAGTAAAATCCCATTTTTCAGGAGGGTCCTGAACAAAAAGTAAATTCCCATTTTTCAGGAGGGTCCTGAACATAAAGTAAAATCCCATTTTTCAGGAGGGTCCTGAACAGAAAGTAAAATCTCATTTTTCAGGAGGGTCCTGAACAGAAAGTAAAGTCCCATTTTTCAGGAGGGTCCTGAACAGAAAGTAAAGTCCCATTTTTCAGGAGAGTCCTGAACATAAAGTATAATCCCATTTTTCAGGAGGGTCCTGAACAGAAAGTAAATTCCCATTTTTCAGGAGCGTCCTGAACATAAAGTAAAATCCCATTTTTCAGGAGGGTCCTGAACAGAAAGTAAAGTCCCATTTTTCAGGAGGGTCCTGAACAGAAAGTAAAATCCCATTTTTCAGGAGGGTCCTGAACATAAAGTAAAATCCCATTTTTCAGGAGGGTCCTGAACAGAAAGTAAAGTCCCATTTTTCAGGAGGGTCCTGAAAAGAAAGTAAAGTCCCATTTTTCAGGAGGGTCCTGAACATAATGTAAAATCCCATTTTTCAGGAGGGTCCTGAACATAAAGTAAAATCCCATTTTTCAGGAGGGTCCTGAACAGAAAGTTAAATCCCATTTTTCAGGAGGGTCCTGAACAGAAAGTAAAGTCCCATTTTTCAGGAGGGTCCTAAACAGAAAGTAAAATCCCATTTTTCAGGAGGGTCCTGAACAGAAAGTAAAATCCCATTTTTCAGGAGAGTCCTGAACATAAAGTAAAATCCCATTTTTCAGGAGGGTCCTGAACATAAAGTAAAATCCCATTTTTCAGGAGGGTCCTGAACATAAATAAATTCCCATTTTTCAGGAGGGTCCTGAACATAAAGTAAAATCCCATTTTTCAGGAGGGTCCTGAACAGAAAGTAAAATCCCATTTTTCAGGAGGGTCCTGAACATAAAGTAAAATCCCATTTTTCAGGAGGGTCCTGAACAGAAAGTAAAATCCCATTTTTCAGGAGGGTCCTGAACATAAAGTAAAATCCCATTTTTCAGGAGGGTCCTGAACAGAAAGTAAAATCCCATTTTTCAGGAGGGTCCTGAACAGAAAGTAAAGTCCCATTTTTCAGGAGGGTCCTGAACAGAAAGTAAAGTCCCATTTTTCAGGAGAGTCCTGAACATAAAGTATAATCCCATTTTTCAGGAGGGTCCTGAACAGAAAGTAAATTCCCATTTTTCAGGAGGGTCCTGAACAGAAAGTAAAATCCCATTTTTCAGGAGGGTCCTGAACAGAAAGTAAAGTCCCATTTATCAGGAGGGTCCTGAACAGAAAGTAAAATCCCATTTTTCAGGAGGGTCCTGAACATAAAGTAAAATCCCATTTTTCAGGAGGGTACTGAACAGAAAGTAAAGTCCCATTTTTCAGGAGGGTCCTGAACAGAAAGTAAAGTCCCATTTTTCAGGAGGGTCCTGAACATAATGTAAAATCCCATTTTTCAGGAGGGTCCTGAACATAAAGTAAAATCCCATTTTTCAGGAGGGTCCTGAACAGAAAGTTAAATCCCATTTTTCAGGAGGGTCCTGAACAGAAAGTAAAGTCCCATTTTTCAGGAGGGTCCTAAACAGAAAGTAAAATCCCATTTTTCAGGAGGGTCCTGAACAGAAAGTAAAATCCCATTTTTCAGGAGAGTCCTGAACATAAAGTAAAATCCCATTTTTCAGGAGGGTCCAGAACATAAAGTAAAATCCCATTTTTCAGGAGGGTCCTGAACATAAATAAATTCCCATTTTTCAGGAGGGTCCTGAACATAAAGTAAAATCCCATTTTTCAGGAGGGTCCTGAACAGAAAGTAAAATCCCATTTTTCAGGAGGGTCCTGAACATAAAGTAAAATCCCATTTTTCAGGAGGGTCCTAAACAGAAAGTAAAATCCCATTTTTCAGGAGGGTCCTGAACAGAAAGTAAAATCCCATTTTTCAGGAGGGTCCTGAACATAAAGTAAAATCCCATTTTTCAGGAGGATCCTGAACAGAAAGTAAAATCCCATTTTTCAGGAGGGTCCTGAGTAGAAAGTAAAGTCCCATTTTTCAGGAGGGTCCTGAACAGAAAGTAAAATCCCATTTTTCAGGAGGGTCCTGAACAGAAAGTAAAATCCCATTTTTCAGGAGGGTCCTGATCCCATTTTTCAGGAGGGTCCTGAACAGAAAATAAAGTCCCATCTTTCAGGAGGGTCCTGAACAGAAAGTAAATTCCCATTTTTCAGGAGGGTCCTGAACAGAAAGTAAAATCCCATTTTTCAGGAGGGTCCTGAACATAAAGTAAAATCCCATTTTTCAGGAGGGTCCTGAAGAAAAAGTAAATTCCCATTTTTCAGGAGGGTCCTGAACATAAAGTAAAATCCAATTTTTCAGGTGGGTCCTGAACAGAAAGTAAAATCTCATTTTTCAGGAGGGTCCTTAACAGAAAGTAAAGTCCCATTTTTCAGGAGGGTCCTGAACAGAATGTAAAATCCCATTTTTCAGGAGTGTCCTGAACAGAAAGTAAAGTCCCATTTTTCAGGAGGGTCCTGAACATAAAGTAAAATCCCATTTTTCAGGAGGGTCCTGAACATAAATAAAATCCCATTTTTCAGGAGGGTCCTGAACAGAAAGTAAATTCCCATTTTTCAGGAGGGTCCTGAACATAAAGTAAAATCCCATTTTTCAGGAGGGTCCTGAACAGAAAGTAAAATCCCATTTTTCAGGAGGGTCCTGAACATAAAGTAAAATCCCATTTTTCAGGAGGGTCCTGAACAAAAAGTAAATTCCCATTTTTCAGGAGGGTCCTGAACATAAAGTAAAATCCCATTTTTCAGGAGGGTCCTGAACAGAAAGTAAAATCTCATTTTTCAGGAGGGTCCTGAACAGAAAGTAAAGTCCCATTTTTCAGGAGGGTCCTGAACAGAAAGTAAAGTCCCATTTTTCAGGAGAGTCCTGAACATAAAGTATAATCCCATTTTTCAGGAGGGTCCTGAACAGAAAGTAAATTCCCATTTTTCAGGAGGGTCCTGAACATAAAGTAAAATCCCATTTTTCAGGAGGGTCCTGAACAGAAAGTAAAGTCCCATTTTTCAGGAGGGTCCTGAACAGAAAGTAAAATCCCATTTTTCAGGAGGGTCCTGAACATAAAGTAAAATCCCATTTTTCAGGAGGGTCCTGAACAGAAAGTAAAGTCCCATTTTTCAGGAGGGTCCTGAACAGAAAGTAAAGTCCCATTTTTCAGGAGGGTCCTGAACATAATGTAAAATCCCATTTTTCAGGAGGGTCCTGAACAGAAAGTAAAGTCCCATTTTTCATGAGGGTCCTAAACAGAAAGTAAAATCCCATTTTTCAGGAGGGTCCTGAACAGAAAGTAAAATCCCATTTTTCAGGAGAGTCCTGAACATAAAGTAAAATCCCATTTTTCAGGAGGGTCCTGAACACAAATAAAGTCCCATTTTTCAGGAGGGTCCTAAACAGAAAGTAAAATCCCATTTTTCAGGAGGGTCCTGAACAGAAAGTAAAATCCCATTTTTCAGGAGAGTCCTGAGCATAAAGTAAAATCCCATTTTTCAGGAGGGTCCTGAACATAAAGTAAAATCCCATTTTTCAGGAGGGTCCTGAACATAAATAAATTCCCATTTTTCAGGAGGGTCCTGAACATAAAGTAAAATCCCATTTTTCAGGAGGGTCCTGAACAGAAAGTAAAATCCCATTTTTCAGGAGGGTCCTGAACATAAAGTAAAATCCCATTTTTCAGGAGGATCCTAAACAGAAAGTAAAATCCCATTTTTCAGGAGGGTCCTGAACATAAAGTAAAATCCCATTTTTCAGGAGGGTCCTGAACAGAAAGTAAAATCCCATTTTTCAGGAGGGTCCTGAACAGAAAGTAAATTCCCATTTTTCAGGAGGGTCCTGAACAGAAAGTAAAATCCCATTTTTCAGGAGGGTCCTGAACAGAAAGTAAAATCCCATTTTTCAGGAGGGTCCTGAACATAAAGTAAAGTCCCATTTTTCAGGAGGGTCCTGAACAGAAAGTAAAATCCCATTTTTCAGGAGGGTCCTGAACAGAAAGTAAAGTCCCATTTTCCAGGAGGGTCCTGAACAGAAAGTAAAGTCCCATTTTTCGGGAGGGTCCTGAACAGAAAGTAAAGTCCCATTTTTCGGGATGGTCCTGAACAGAAAGTAAAATCCCATTTTTCAGGAGGGTCCTGAGCAGAAAGTAAAGTCCCATTTTTCGGGAGGGTCCTGAACAGAAAGATAATTCCAATTTTTCAGGAGGGTCCTGAATATAAAGTAAAATCCCATTTTTCAGGAGGGACCTGAACAGAAAGTAAAATCTCATTTTTCAGGAGGGTCCTGAACAGAAAGTAAAGTCCCATTTTTCAGGAGGGTCCTGAACAGAAAGTAAAATCCCATTTTTCAGGAGGGTCCTGAACAGAAAGTAAAATCCCATTTTTCAGGAGTGTCCTGATCCCATTTTTCAGGAGGGTCCTGAACAGAAAGTAAAGTCCCATCTTTCAGGAGGGTCCTGAACAGAAAGTAAAGTCCCATTTTTCAGGAGAGTCCTAAACAGAAAGTAAAGTCCCATTTTTCAGGAGGGTCCTGAACAGAATGTAAAATCCCATTTTTCAGGAGGGTGCTGAACAGAATGTAAAGTCCCATTTTTCAGGAGGGTCCTGAACAGAAAGTAAAATCCCATTTTTCAGGAGGGTCCTGAACATAAAGTAAAGTCCCATTTTTCAGGAGGGTCCTGAACATAAAGTAAAATCCCATTTTTCAGGAGGGTCCTGAACAGAAAGTAAAATCCCATTTTTCAGGAGGGTCCTGAACAGAAAGTAAAATCCCATTTTTCAGGAGGGTCCTGAACAGAAAGTTAAATCCCATTTTTCAGGAGGGTCCTGAACAGAAAGTAAAGTCCCATTTTTCAGGAGGGTCCTGAACATAATGTAAAATCCCATTTTTCAGGAGGGTCCTGAACATAAAGTAAAATCCCATTTTTCAGGAGGGTCCTGAACAGAAAGTTAAATCCCATTTTTCAGGAGGGTCCTGAACAGAAAGTAAAGTCCCATTTTTCAGGAGGGTCCTAAACAGAAAGTAAAATCCCATTTTTCAGGAGGGTCCTGAACAGAAAGTAAAATCCCATTTTTCAGGAGAGTCCTGAACATAAAGTAAAATCCCATTTTTCAGGAGGGTCCAGAACATAAAGTAAAATCCCATTTTTCAGGAGGGTCCTGAACATAAATAAATTCCCATTTTTCAGGAGGGTCCTGAACATAAAGTAAAATCCCATTTTTCAGGAGGGTCCTGAACAGAAAGTAAAATCCCATTTTTCAGGAGGGTCCTGAACATAAAGTAAAATCCCATTTTTCAGGAGGGTCCTAAACAGAAAGTAAAATCCCATTTTTCAGGAGGGTCCTGAACAGAAAGTAAAATCCCATTTTTCAGGAGGGTCCTGAACATAAAGTAAAATCCCATTTTTCAGGAGGATCCTGAACAGAAAGTAAAATCCCATTTTTCAGGAGGGTCCTGAGTAGAAAGTAAAGTCCCATTTTTCAGGAGGGTCCTGAACAGAAAGTAAAATCCCATTTTTCAGGAGGGTCCTGAACAGAAAGTAAAGTCCCATTTTTCAGGAGGGTCCTGAACATAATGTAAAATCCCATTTTTCAGGAGGGTCCTGAACAGAAAGTAAAGTCCCATTTTTCAGGAGGGTCCTAAACAGAAAGTAAAATCCCATTTTTCAGGAGGGTCCTGAACAGAAAGTAAAATCCCATTTTTCAGGAGAGTCCTGAACATAAAGTAAAATCCCATTTTTCAGAAGGGTCCTTAACATAAATAAAGTCCCATTTTTCAGGAGGGTCCTAAACAGAAAGTAAAATCCCATTTTTCAGGAGGGTCCTGAACAGAAAGTAAAATCCCATTTTTCAGGAGAGTCCTGAACATAAAGTAAAATCCCATTTTTCAGGAGGGTCCTGAACATAAAGTAAAATCCCATTTTTCAGGAGGGTCCTGAACATAAATAAATTCCCATTTTTCAGGAGGGTCCTGAACATAAAGTAAAATCCCATTTTTCAGGAGGGTCCTGAACAGAAAGTAAAATCCCATTTTTCAGGAGGGTCCTGAACATAAAGTAAAATCCCATTTTTCAGGAGGATCCTAAACAGAAAGTAAAATCCCATTTTTCAGGAGGGTCCTGAACATAAAGTAAAATCCCATTTTTCAGGAGGGTCCTGAACAGAAAGTAAAATCCCATTTTTCAGGAGGGTCCTGAACAGAAAGTAAATTCCCATTTTTCAGGAGGGTCCTGAACAGAAAGTAAAATCCCATTTTTCAGGAGGGTCCTGAACAGAAAGTAAAATCCCATTTTTCAGGAGGGTCCTGAACATAAAGTAAAGTCCCATTTTTCAGGAGGGTCCTGAACAGAAAGTAAAATCCCATTTTTCAGGAGGGTCCTGAACAGAAAGTAAAGTCCCATTTTCCAGGAGGGTCCTGAACAGAAAGTAAAGTCCCATTTTTCGGGAGGGTCCTGAACAGAAAGTAAAGTCCCATTTTTCGGGATGGTCCTGAACAGAAAGTAAAATCCCATTTTTCAGGAGGGTCCTGAGCAGAAAGTAAAGTCCCATTTTTCGGGAGGGTCCTGAACAGAAAGATAATTCCAATTTTTCAGGAGGGTCCTGAATATAAAGTAAAATCTCATTTTTCAGGAGGGACCTGAACAGAAAGTAAAATCTCATTTTTCAGGAGGGTCCTGAACAGAAAGTAAAGTCCCATTTTTCAGGAAGGTCCTGAACAGAAAGTAAAATCCCATTTTTCAGGAGGGTCCTGAACCGAAAGTAAAATCCCATTTTTCAGGAGTGTCCTGATCCCATTTTTCAGGAGGGTCCTGAACAGAAAGTAAAGTCCCATCTTTCAGGAGGGTCCTGAACAGAAAGTAAAGTCCCATTTTTCAGGAGAGTCCTAAACAGAAAGTAAAGTCCCATTTTTCAGGAGGGTCCTGAACAGAATGTAAAATCCCATTTTTCAGGAGGGTGCTGAACAGAATGTAAAGTCCCATTTTTCAGGAGGGTCCTGAACAGAAAGTAAAATCCCATTTTTCAGGAGGGTCCTGAACATAAAGTAAAGTCCCATTTTTCAGGAGGGTCCTGAACATAAAGTAAAATCCCATTTTTCAGGAGGGTCCTGAACAGAAAGTAAAATCCCATTTTTCAGGAGGGTCCTGAACAGAAAGTAAAATCCCATTTTTCAGGAGGGTCCTGAACAGAAAGTAGAATCCCATTTTTCAGGAGGGTCCTGAACAGAAAGTAAAGTCCCATTTTTCAGAAGGGTCCTGAACAGAAAGTAAAATCCCATTTTTCAGGAGGGTCCTGAACAGAAAGTAAACTCCCATTTTTCAGGAGGGTCCTGAACAGAAAGTAAAGTATCATTTTTTAGGAGGGTCCTGAACATAAAGTAAAGTCCCATTTTTCAGGAGGGTCCTGAACATAAAGTAAAATCCCATTTTTCAGGAGGGTCCTGAACAGAAAGTAAATTCCCATTTTTTAGGAGGGTACTGAACAGAAAGTAAAATCCCATTTTTCAGGAGGGTCCTGAACATAAAGTAAAATCCCATTTTTCAGGAGGGTCCTGAACATAAAGTAAAGTCCCATTTTTCAGGAGGGTCCTGAACATAAAGTAAAATCCCATTTTTCAGGACGGTCCTGAACATAAAGTAAAATCCCATTTTTCAGGAGGGTCCTGAACAGAAAGTAAAATCCCATTTTTCAGGAGGGTCCTGAACAGAAAGTAAATTCCCATTTTTCAGGAGGGTCCTGAACATAAAGTAAAATCCCATTTTTCAGGAGGGTCCTGAACAGAAAGTAAATTCCCATTTTTTAGGAGGGTACTGAACAGAAAGTAAAATCCCATTTTTCAGGAGGGTCCTGAAAATAAAGTAAAATCCCATTTTTCAGGAGGGTCCTGAACATAAAGTAAAGTCCCATTTTTCAGGAGGGTCCTGAACATAAAGTAAAATCCCATTTTTCAGGACGGTCCTGAACATAAAGTAAAATCCCATTTTTCAGGAGGGTCCTGAACAGAAAGTAAAATCCCATTTTTCAGGAGGGTCCTGAACAGAAAGTAAATTCCCATTTTTCAGGAGGGTCCTGAACAGAAAGTAAAATCCCATTTTTCAGGAGGGTCCTGAACAGAAAGTAAAGTCCCATTTTTCGGGAGGGTCCTGAACAGAAAGTAAAGTCCCATTTTTCGGGAGGGTCCTGAACAGAAAGTAAAGTCCCATTTTTCGGGAGGGTCCGGAACAGAAAGTAAAATCTCATTTTTCAGGAGGGTCCTGAGCAGAAAGTAAAGTCCCATTTTTAGGAGGGTCCTGAACAGAAAGTAAAATCCCATTTTTCAGGAGGGTCCTGAACATAAAGTAAAATCCCATTTTTCAGGAGGGTCCTGAACAGAAAGCAAATTCCAATTTTTCAGGAGGGTCCTGAACATAAAGAAAAATCCCATTTTTCAGGAGGGTCCTGAACAGAAAGTAAAATCCCATTTTTCAGGAGGGTCCTGAACATAAAGTAAAATCCCATTTTTCAGGAGGATCCTGAACAAAAAGTAAAATCCCATTTTTCAGGAGGGTCCTGAGTAGAAAGTAAAGTCCCATTTTTCAGGAGGGTCCTGAACAGAAAGTAAAATCCTATTTTTCAGGAAGGTCCTGAACAGAAAGTAAAATCCCCTTTTTCAGGAGGGTCCTGATCCCATTTTTCAGGAGGGTCCTGAACAGAAAATAAAGTCACATCTTTCAGGAGGGTCCTGAACAGAAAGTAAATTCCCATTTTTCAGGAGGGTCCTGAACAGAAAGTAAAATCCCATTTTTCAGGAGGGTCCTGAACATAAAGTAAAATCCCATTTTTCAGGAGGGTCCTGAAGAAAAAGTAAATTCCCATTTTTCAGGAGGGTCCTGAACATAAAGTAAAATCCAATTTTTCAGGTGGGTCCTGAACAGAAAGTAAAATCTCATTTTTCAGGAGGGTCCTGAACAGAAAGTAAAGTCCCATTTTTCAGGAGGGTCCTGAACAGAAAGTAAAATCCCATTTTTCAGGAGTGTCCTGAACAGAAAGTAAAGTCCCATTTTTCAGGAAGGTCCTGAACATAAAGTAAAATCCCATTTTTCAGGAGG
Organism: Capsicum pubescens; assembly: GCA_030864215.1. Classification (NCBI taxonomy): domain Eukaryota; kingdom Viridiplantae; phylum Streptophyta; class Magnoliopsida; order Solanales; family Solanaceae; genus Capsicum; species Capsicum pubescens. The sequence continues at coordinate 416,250,842 of CM061548.1, forward strand.
GTCCTGAACATAAATAAAATCCCATTTTTCAGGAGGGTCCTGAACAGAAAGTAAATTCCCATTTTTCAGGAGGGTCCTGTACATAAAGTAAAATCCCATTTTTCAAGAGGGTCCTGAACAGAAAGTAAAATCCCATTTTTCAGGAGGGTCCTGAATATAAAGTAAAATCCCATTTTTCAGGAGGGTCCTGAACAAAAAGTAAATTCCCATTTTTCAGGAGGGTCCTGAACATAAATTAAAATCCCATTTTTCAGGAGGGTCCTGAACAGAAAGTAAAATCTCATTTTTCAGGAGGGTCCTGAACAGAAAGTAAAGTCCCATTTTTCAGGAGGGTCCTGAACAGAAAGTAAAGTCCCATTTTTCAGGAGAGTCCTGAACATAAAGTATAATCCCATTTTTCAGGAGGGTCCTGAACAGAAAGTAAATTCCCATTTTTCAGGAGGGTCCTGAACATAAAGTAAAATCCCATTTTTCAGGAGGGTCCTGAACAGAAAGTAAAGTCCCATTTTTCAGGAGGGTCCTGAACAGAAAGTAAAATCCCATTTTTCAGGAGGGTCCTGAACATAAAGTAAAATCCCATTTTTCAGGAGGGTCCTGAACAGAAAGTAAAGTCCCATTTTTCAGGAGGGTCCTGAACAAAAAGTAAAGTCCCATTTTTCAGGAGGGTCCTGAACATAATGTAAAATCCCATTTTTCAGGAGGGTCCTGAACATAAAGTAAAATCCCATTTTTCAGGAGGGTCCTGAACAGAAAGTTAAATCCCATTTTTCAGGAGGGTCCTGAACAGAAAGTAAAGTCCCATTTTTCAGGAGGGTCCTAAACAGAAAGTAAAATCCCATTTTTCAGGAGGGTCCTGAACAGAAAGTAAAATCCCATTTTTCAGGAGAGTCCTGAACATAAAGTAAAATCCCATTTTTCAGGAGGGTCCTGAACATAAAGTAAAATCCCATTTTTCAGGAGGGTCCTGAACATAAATAAATTCCCATTTTTCAGGAGGGTCCTGAACATAAAGTAAAATCCCATTTTTCAGGAGGGTCCTGAACAGAAAGTAAAATCCCATTTTTCAGGAGGGTCCTGAACATAAAGTAAAATCCCATTTTTCAGGAGGGTCCTGAACATAAAGTAAAATCCCATTTTTCAGGAGGGTCCTGAACAGAAAGTAAAATCCCATTTTTCAGGAGGGCCCTGAACAGAAAGTAAATTCCCATTTTTCAGGAGGGTCCTGAACATAAAGTAAAGTCCCATTTTTCAGGAGGGTCCTGAACAGAAAGTAAAATCCCATTTTTCAGGAGGGTCCTGAACAGAAAGTAAAGTCCCATTTTCCAGGAGGGTCCTGAACAGAAAGTAAAGTCCCATTTTTCGGGAGGGTCCTGAACAGAAAGTAAAGTCCCATTTTTCGGGATGGTCCTGAACAGAAAGTAAAATCCCATTTTTCAGGAGGGTCCTGAGCAGAAAGTAAAGTCCCATTTTTCGGGATGGTCCTGAACAGAAAGTAAAGTCCCATTTTTCGGGATGGTCCTGAACAGAAAGTAAAATCCCATTTTTCAGGAGGGTCCTGAACATAAAGTAAAATCCCATTTTTCAGGAGGGTCCTGAACAGAAAGATAATTCCAATTTTTCAGGAGGGTCCTGAACATAAAGTAAAATCCCATTTTTCAGGAGGGTCCTGAACAGAAAGTAAAATCTCATTTTTCAGGAGGGTCCTGAACAGAAAGTAAAGTCCCATTTTTCAGGAGGGTCCTGAACAGAAAGTAAAATCCCATTTTTCAGGAGGGTCCTGATCAAAAAGTAAAATCCCATTTTTCAGGAGGGTCCTGATCCCATTTTTCAGGAGGGTCCTGAACAGAAAGTAAAGTCCCATCTTTCAGGAGGGTCCTGAACAGAAAGTAAAGTCCCATTTTTCAGGAGAGTCCTAAACAGAAAGTAAAGTCCCATTTTTCAGGAGGGTCCTGAACAGAATGTAAAATCCCATTTTTCAGGAGGGTGCTGAACAGAATGTAAAGTCCCATTTTTCAGGAGGGTCCTGAACAGAAAGTAAAATCCCATTTTTCAGGAGGGTCCTGAACATAAAGTAAAGTCCCATTTTTCAGGAGGGTCCTGAACATAAAGTAAAATCCTATTTTTCAGGAGGGTCCTGAACAGAAAGTAAAATCCCATTTTTCAGGAGGGTCCTGAACAGAAAGTAAAATCCCATTTTTCAGGAGGGTCCTGAACAGAAAGTAGAATCCCATTTTTCAGGAGGGTCCTGAACAGAAAGTAAAGTCCCATTTTTCAGGAGGGTCCTGAACAGAAAGTAAAATCCCATTTTTCAGGAGGGTCCTGAACAGAAAGTAAACTCCCATTTTTCAGGAGGGTCCTGAACAGAAAGTAAAGTATCATTTTTTAGGAGGGTCCTGAACATAAAGTAAAGTCCCATTTTTCAGGAGGGTCCTGAACATAAAGTAAAATCCCATTTTTCAGGAGGGTCCTGAACAGAAAGTAAATTCCCATTTTTTAGGAGGGTACTGAACAGAAAGTAAAATCCCATTTTTCAGGAGGGTCCTGAACATAAAGTAAAATCCCATTTTTCAGGAGGGTCCTGAACATAAAGTAAAGTCCCATTTTTCAGGAGGGTCCTGAACATAAAGTAAAATCCCATTTTTCAGGACGGTCCTGAACAGAAAGTAAAATCCCATTTTTCAGGAGGGTCCTGAACAGAAAGTAAAATCCCATTTTTCAAGAGGGTCCTGAACAGAAAGTAAATTCCCATTTTTCAGGAGGGTCCTGAACAGAAAGTAAAATCCCATTTTTCAGGAGGGTCCTGAACAGAAAGTAAAGTCCCATTTTTCGGGAGGGTCCTGAACAGAAAGTAAAGTCCCATTTTTCGGGAGGGTCCTGAACAGAAAGTAAAGTCCCATTTTTCGGGAGGGTCCGGAACAGAAAGTAAAATCTCATTTTTCAGGAGGGTCCTGAGCAGAAAGTAAAGTCCCATTTTTAGGAGGGTCCTGAACAGAAAGTAAAATCCCATTTTTCAGGAGGGTCCTGAACATAAAGTAAAATCCCATTTTTCAGGAGGGTCCTGAACAGAAAGCAAATTCCAATTTTTCAGGAGGGTCCTGAACATAAAGAAAAATCCCATTTTTCAGGAGGGTCCTGAACAGAAAGTAAAATCCCATTTTTCAGGAGGGTCCTGAACATAAAGTAAAATCCCATTTTTCAGGAGGATCCTGAACAGAAAGTAAAATCCCATTTTTCAGGAGGGTCCTGAGTAGAAAGTAAAGTCCCATTTTTCAGGAGGGTCCTGAACAGAAAGTAAAATCCCATTTTTCAGGAGGGTCCTGAACAGAAAGTAAAATCCCATTTTTCAGGAGGGTCCTGATCCCATTTTTCAGGAGGGTCCTGAACAGAAAATAAAGTCCCATCTTTCAGGAGGGTCCTGAACAGAAAGTAAATTCCCATTTTTCAGGAGGGTCCTGAACAGAAAGTAAAATCCCATTTTTCAGGAGGGTCCTGAACATAATGTAAAATCCCATTTTTCAGGAGGGTCCTGAAGAAAAAGTAAATTCCCATTTTTCAGGAGGGTCCTGAACATAAAGTAAAATCCAATTTTTCAGGTGGGTCCTGAACAGAAAGTAAAATCTCATTTTTCAGGAGGGTCCTGAACAGAAAGTAAATTCCCATTTTTCAGGAGGGTCCTGAACATAAAGTAAAATCCCATTTTTCCGGAGGGTCATGAACAGAAAGTAAAGTCCCATTTATCAGGAGGGTCCTGAACAGAAAGTAAATTCCCATTTTTCAGGAGGGTCCTGAACATAAAGTAAAATCCCATTTTTCAGGAGGGTCCTGAACAGAAAGTAAAATCCCATTTTTCAGGAGGGTCCTGAACAGAAAGTAAAGTCCCATTTTTCAGGAGGGTCCTCAACAGAAAGTAAAATCCCATTTTTCAGGAGGGTCCTGAACAGAAAGTAAAATCCCATTTTTCAGGAGAGTCCTGAACATAAAGTAAAATCCCATTTTTCAGGAGGGTCCTGAACATAAAGTAAAATCCCATTTTTCAGGAGGGTTCTGAACATAAATAAATTCCCATTTTTCAGGAGGGTCCTGAACATAAAGTAAAATCCCATTTTTCAGGAGGGTCCTGAACAGAAAGTAAAATCCCATTTTTCAGGAGGGTCCTGAACATAAAGTAAAATCCCATTTTTCAGGAGGGTCCTGAACAGAAAGTAAAATCCCATTTTTCAGGAGGGACCTGAACATAAAGTAAAATCCCATTTTTCAGGAGGGTCCTGAACAGAAAGTAAAATCCCATTTTTCAGGAGGGGCCTGAACAGAAAGTAAATTCCCATTTTTCAGGAGGGTCCTGAACAGAAAGTAAAATCCCATTTTTCAGGAGGGTCCTGAACAGAAAGTAAAATCCCATTTTTCAGGAGGGTCCTGAACATAAAGTAAAGTCCCATTTTTCAGGAGGGTCCTGAACAGAAAGTAAAATCCCATTTTTCAGGAGGGTCCTGAACAGAAAGTAAAGTCCCATTTTCCAGGAGGGTCCTGAACAGAAAGTAAAGTCCCATTTTTCGGGAGGGTCCTGAACAGAAAGTAAAGTCCCATTTTTTGGGATGGTCCTGAACAGAAAGTAAAATCCCATTTTTCAGGAGGGCCCTGAGCAGAAAGTAAAGTCCCATTTTTCGGGATGGTCCTGAACATAAAGTAAAGTCCCATTTTTCGGGATGGTCCTGAACAGAAAGTAAAATCCCATTTTTCAGGAGGGTCCTGAACATAAAGTAAAATCCCATTTTTCAGGAGGGTCCTGAACAGAAAGATAATTCCAATTTTTCAGGAGGGTCCTGAACATAAAGTAAAATCCCATTTTTCAGGAGGGTCCTGAACAGAAAGTAAAATCTCATTTTTCAGGAGGGTCCTGAACAGAAAGTAAAGTCCCATTTTTCAGGAGGGTCCTGAACAGAAAGTAAAGTCCCATTTTTCAGGAGGGTCCTGAACATAATGTAAAATCCCATTTTTCAGGAGGTTCCTGAACATAAAGTAAAATCCCATTTTTCAGGAGGGTCCTGAACAGAAAGTAAAGTCCCATTTTTCAGGAGGGTCCTGAACAGAAAGTAAAATCCCATTTTTCAGGAGGGTCCTGAACAGAAAGTAAACTCCCATTTTTCAGGAGGGTCCTGAACAGAAAGTAAAGTATCATTTTTTAGGAGGGTCCTGAACATAAAGTAAAGTCCCATTTTTCAGGAGGGTCCTGAACATAAAGTAAAATCCCATTTTTCAGGAGGGTCCTGAACAGAAAGTAAATTCCCATTTTTTAGGAGGGTACTGAACAGAAAGTAAAATCCCATTTTTCAGGAGGGTCCTGAACATAAAGTAAAATCCCATTTTTCAGGAGGGTCCTGAACATAAAGTAAAGTCCCATTTTTCAGGAGGGTCCTGAACATAAAGTAAAATCCCATTTTTCAGGACGGTCCTGAACAGAAAGTAAAATCCCATTTTTCAGGAGGGTCCTGAACAGAAAGTAAAATCCCATTTTTCAAGAGGGTCCTGAACAGAAAGTAAATTCCCATTTTTCAGGAGGGTCCTGAACAGAAAGTAAAATCCCATTTTTCAGGAGGGTCCTGAACAGAAAGTAAAGTCCCATTTTTCGGGAGGGTCCTGAACAGAAAGTAAAGTCCCATTTTTCGGGAGGGTCCTGAACAGAAAGTAAAGTCCCATTTTTCGGGAGGGTCCGGAACAGAAAGTAAAATCTCATTTTTCAGGACGGTCCTGAGCAGAAAGTAAAGTCCCATTTTTAGGAGGGTCCTGAACAGAAAGTAAAATCCCATTTTTCAGGAGGGTCCTGAACATAAAGTAAAATCCCATTTTTCAGGAGGGTCCTGAACAGAAAGCAAATTCCAATTTTTCAGGAGGGTCCTGAACATAAAGAAAAATCCCATTTTTCAGGAGGGTCCTGAACAGAAAGTAAAATCCCATTTTTCAGGAGGGTCCTGAACATAAAGTAAAATCCCATTTTTCAGGAGGATCCTGAACAGAAAGTAAAATCCCATTTTTCAGGAGGGTCCTGAGTAGAAAGTAAAGTCCCATTTTTCAGGAGGGTCCTGAACAGAAAGTAAAATCCCATTTTTCAGGAGGGTCCTGAACAGAAAGTAAAATCCCATTTTTCAGGAGGGTCCTGATCCCATTTTTCAGGAGGGTCCTGAACAGAAAATAAAGTCCCATCTTTCAGGAGGGTCCTGAACAGAAAGTAAATTCCCATTTTTCAGGAGGGTCCTGAACAGAAAGTAAAATCCCATTTTTCAGGAGGGTCCTGAACATAAAGTAAAATCCCATTTTTCAGGAGGGTCCTGAAGAAAAAGTAAATTCCCATTTTTCAGGAGGGTCCTGAAAATAAAGTAAAATCCAATTTTTCAGGTGGGTCCTGAACAAAAAGTAAAATCTCATTTTTCAGGAGGGTCCTGAACAGAAAGTAAAGTCCCATTTTTCAGGAGGGTCCTGAACAGAATGTAAAGTCCCATTTTTCAGGAGAGTCCTGAACATAAAGTATAATCCCATTTTTCAGGAGGGTCCTGAACAGAAAGTAAATTCCCATTTTTCAGGAGGGTCCTGAACATAAAGTAAAATCCCATTTTTCCGGAGGGTCATGAACAGAAAGTAAAGTCCCATTTATCAGGAGGGTCCTGAACAGAAAGTAAATTCCCATTTTTCAGGAGGGTCCTGAACATAAAGTAAAATCCCATTTTTCAGGAGGGTCCTGAACAGAAAGTAAAATCCCATTTTTCAGGAGGGTCCTGAACAGAAAGTAAAGTCCCATTTTTCAGGAGGGTCCTAAACAGAAAGTAAAATCCCATTTTTCAGGAGGGTCCTGAACAGAAAGTAAAATCCCATTTTTCAGGAGAGTCCTGAACATAAAGTAAAATCCCATTTTTCAGGAGGGTCCTGAACATAAATTAAAATCCCATTTTTCAGGAGGGTCCTGAACATAAATAAATTCCCATTTTTCAGGAGGGTCCTGAACATAAAGTAAAATCCCATTTTTCAGGAGGGTCCTGAACAGAAAGTAAAATCCCATTTTTCAGGAGGGTCCTGAACATAAAGTAAAATCCCATTTTTCAGGAGGGTCCTGAACAGAAAGTAAAATCCCATTTTTCAGGAGGGGCCTGAACAGAAAGTAAATTCCCATTTTTCAGGAGGGTCCTGAACAGAATGTAAAATCCCATTTTTCAGGAGGGTCCTGAACAGAAAGTAAAATCCCATTTTTCAGGAGGGCCCTGAACATAAAGTAAAGTCCCATTTATCAGGAGGGTCCTGAACAGAAAGTAAAATCCCATTTTTCAGGAGGGTCCTGAACAGAAAGTAAAGTCCCATTTTCCAGGAGGGTCCTGAACAGAAAGTAAAGTCCCATTTTTCGGGAGGGTCCTGAACAGAAAGTAAAGTCCCATTTTTTGGGATGGTCCTGAACAGAAAGTAAAATCCCATTTTTCAGGAGGGTCCTGAGCAGAAAGTAAAGTCCCATTTTTCGGGATGGTCCTGAACAGAAAGTAAAGTCCCATTTTTCGGGATGGTCCTGAACAGAAAGTAAAATCCCATTTTTCAGGAGGGTCCTGAACATAAAGTAAAATCCCATTTTTCAGGAGGGTCCTGAACAGAAAGATAATTCCAATTTTTCAGGAGGGTCCTGAACATAAAGTAAAATCCCATTTTTCAGGAGGGTCCTGAACAGAAAGTAAAATCTCATTTTTCAGGAGGGTCCTGAACAGAAAGTAAAGTCCCATTTTTCAGGAGGGTCCTGAACAGAAAGTAAAATCCCATTTTTCAGGAGGGTCCTGAACAGAAAGTAAAATCCCATTTTTCAGGAGGGTCCTGATCCCATTTTTCAGGAGGGTCCTGAACAGAAAGTAAAGTCCCATCTTTCAGGAGGGTCCTGAACAGAAAGTAAAGTCCCATTTTTCAGGAGGGTCCTGAACATAATGTAAAATCCCATTTTTCAGGAGGGTCCTGAACAGAATGTAAAATCCCATTTTTCAGGAGGGTCCTGAACAGAAAGTTAAATCCCATTTTTCAGGAGAGTCCTGAACTGAAAGTAAAGTCCCATTTTTCAGGAGGGTCCTAAACAGAAAGTAAAGTCCCATTTTTCAGGAGGGTCCTGAACAGAAAGTAAAATCCCATTTTTCAGGAGAGTCCTGAACAGAAAGTAAAATCCCATTTTTCAGGAGGGTCCTGAACATAAAGTAAAATCCCATTTTTCAGGAGAGTCCTGAACAGAAAGTAAAGTCCCATTTTTCAGGAGGGTCCTGAACATAAAGTAAAATCCCATTTTTCAGGAGGGTCCTGAACAGAAAGTAAAATCCCATTTTTCAGGAGGGTCCTGATCCCATTTTTCAGGAGGATCCTGAACAGAAAATAAAGTCCCATCTTTCAGGAGGGTCCTGAACAGAAAGTAAATTCCCATTTTTCAGGAGGGTCCTGATCAAAAAGTAAAATCCCATTTTTCAGGAGGGTCCTGATCCCATTTTTCAGGAGGGTCCTGAACAGAAAGTAAAGTCCCATCTTTCAGGAGGGTCCTGAACAGAAAGTAAAGTCCCATTTTTCAGGAGAGTCCTAAACAGAAAGTAAAGTCCCATTTTTCAGGAGGGTCCTGAACAGAATGTAAAATCCCATTTTTCAGGAGGGTGCTGAACAGAATGTAAAGTCCCATTTTTCAGGAGGGTCCTGAACAGAAAGTAAAATCCCATTTTTCAGGAGGGTCCTGAACATAAAGTAAAGTCCCATTTTTCAGGAGGGTCCTGAACATAAAGTAAAATCCTATTTTTCAGGAGGGTCCTGAACAGAAAGTAAAATCCCATTTTTCAGGAGGGTCCTGAACAGAAAGTAAAATCCCATTTTTCAGGAGGGTCCTGAACAGAAAGTAGAATCCCATTTTTCAGGAGGGTCCTGAACAGAAAGTAAAGTCCCATTTTTCAGGAGGGTCCTGAACAGAAAGTAAAATCCCATTTTTCAGGAGGGTCCTGAACAGAAAGTAAACTCCCATTTTTCAGGAGGGTCCTGAACAGAAAGTAAAGTATCATTTTTTAGGAGGGTCCTGAACATAAAGTAAAGTCCCATTTTTCAGGAGGGTCCTGAACATAAAGTAAAATCCCATTTTTCAGGAGGGTCCTGAACAGAAAGTAAATTCCCATTTTTTAGGAGGGTACTGAACAGAAAGTAAAATCCCATTTTTCAGGAGGGTCCTGAACATAAAGTAAAATCCCATTTTTCAGGAGGGTCCTGAACATAAAGTAAAGTCCCATTTTTCAGGAGGGTCCTGAACATAAAGTAAAATCCCATTTTTCAGGACGGTCCTGAACAGAAAGTAAAATCCCATTTTTCAGGAGGGTCCTGAACAGAAAGTAAAATCCCATTTTTCAAGAGGGTCCTGAACAGAAAGTAAATTCCCATTTTTCAGGAGGGTCCTGAACAGAAAGTAAAATCCCATTTTTCAGGAGGGTCCTGAACAGAAAGTAAAGTCCCATTTTTCGGGAGGGTCCTGAACAGAAAGTAAAGTCCCATTTTTCGGGAGGGTCCTGAACAGAAAGTAAAGTCCCATTTTTCGGGAGGGTCCGGAACAGAAAGTAAAATCTCATTTTTCAGGAGGGTCCTGAGCAGAAAGTAAAGTCCCATTTTTAGGAGGGTCCTGAACAGAAAGTAAAATCCCATTTTTCAGGAGGGTCCTGAACATAAAGTAAAATCCCATTTTTCAGGAGGGTCCTGAACAGAAAGCAAATTCCAATTTTTCAGGAGGGTCCTGAACATAAAGAAAAATCCCATTTTTCAGGAGGGTCCTGAACAGAAAGTAAAATCCCATTTTTCAGGAGGGTCCTGAACATAAAGTAAAATCCCATTTTTCAGGAGGATTCTGAACAGAAAGTAAAATCCCATTTTTCAGGAGGGTCCTGAGTAGAAAGTAAAGTCCCATTTTTCAGGAGGGTCCTGAACAGAAAGTAAAATCCCATTTTTCAGGAGGGTCCTGAACAGAAAGTAAAATCCCATTTTTCAGGAGGGTCCTGATCCCATTTTTCAGGAGGGTCCTGAACAGAAAATAAAGTCCCATCTTTCAGGAGGGTCCTGAACAGAAAGTAAATTCCCATTTTTCAGGAGGGTCCTGAACAGAAAGTAAAATCCCATTTTTCAGGAGGGTCCTGAACATAATGTAAAATCCCATTTTTCAGGAGGGTCCTGAAGAAAAAGTAAATTCCCATTTTTCAGGAGGGTCCTGAACATAAAGTAAAATCCAATTTTTCAGGTGGGTCCTGAACAGAAAGTAAAATCTCATTTTTCAGGAGGGTCCTGAACAGAAAGTAAATTCCCATTTTTCAGGAGGGTCCTGAACATAAAGTAAAATCCCATTTTTCCGGAGGGTCATGAACAGAAAGTAAAGTCCCATTTATCAGGAGGGTCCTGAACAGAAAGTAAATTCCCATTTTTCAGGAGGGTCCTGAACATAAAGTAAAATCCCATTTTTCAGGAGGGTCCTGAACAGAAAGTAAAATCCCATTTTTCAGGAGGGTCCTGAACAGAAAGTAAAGTCCCATTTTTCAGGAGGGTCCTCAACAGAAAGTAAAATCCCATTTTTCAGGAGGGTCCTGAACAGAAAGTAAAATCCCATTTTTCAGGAGAGTCCTGAACATAAAGTAAAATCCCATTTTTCAGGAGGGTCCTGAACATAAAGTAAAATCCCATTTTTCAGGAGGGTCCTGAACATAAATAAATTCCCATTTTTCAGGAGGGTCCTGAACATAAAGTAAAATCCCATTTTTCAGGAGGGTCCTGAACAGAAAGTAAAATCCCATTTTTCAGGAGGGTCCTGAACATAAAGTAAAATCCCATTTTTCAGGAGGGTCCTGAACAGAAAGTAAAATCCCATTTTTCAGGAGGGACCTGAACATAAAGTAAAATCCCATTTTTCAGGAGGGTCCTGAACAGAAAGTAAAATCCCATTTTTCAGGAGGGGCCTGAACAGAAAGTAAATTCCCATTTTTCAGGAGGGTCCTGAACAGAAAGTAAAATCCCATTTTTCAGGAGGGTCCTGAACAGAAAGTAAAATCCCATTTTTCAGGAGGGTCCTGAACATAAAGTAAAGTCCCATTTTTCAGGAGGGTCCTGAACAGAAAGTAAAATCCCATTTTTCAGGAGGGTCCTGAACAGAAAGTAAAGTCCCATTTTCCAGGAGGGTCCTGAACAGAAAGTAAAGTCCCATTTTTCGGGAGGGTCCTGAACAGAAAGTAAAGTCCCATTTTTTGGGATGGTCCTGAACAGAAAGTAAAATCCCATTTTTCAGGAGGGCCCTGAGCAGAAAGTAAAGTCCCATTTTTCGGGATGGTCCTGAACATAAAGTAAAGTCCCATTTTTCGGGATGGTCCTGAACAGAAAGTAAAATCCCATTTTTCAGGAGGGTCCTGAACATAAAGTAAAATCCCATTTTTCAGGAGGGTCCTGAACAGAAAGATAATTCCAATTTTTCAGGAGGGTCCTGAACATAAAGTAAAATCCCATTTTTCAGGAGGGTCCTGAACAGAAAGTAAAATCTCATTTTTCAGGAGGGTCCTGAACAGAAAGTAAAGTCCCATTTTTCAGGAGGGTCCTGAACAGAAAGTAAAGTCCCATTTTTCAGGAGGGTCCTGAACATAATGTAAAATCCCATTTTTCAGGAGGTTCCTGAACATAAAGTAAAATCCCATTTTTCAGGAGGGTCCTGAACAGAAAGTAAAGTCCCATTTTTCAGGAGGGTCCTGAACAGAAAGTAAAATCCCATTTTTCAGGAGGGTCCTGAACAGAAAGTAAACTCCCATTTTTCAGGAGGGTCCTGAACAGAAAGTAAAGTATCATTTTTTAGGAGGGTCCTGAACATAAAGTAAAGTCCCATTTTTCAGGAGGGTCCTGAACATAAAGTAAAATCCCATTTTTCAGGAGGGTCCTGAACAGAAAGTAAATTCCCATTTTTTAGGAGGGTACTGAACAGAAAGTAAAATCCCATTTTTCAGGAGGGTCCTGAACATAAAGTAAAATCCCATTTTTCAGGAGGGTCCTGAACATAAAGTAAAGTCCCATTTTTTAGGAGGGTCCTGAACATAAAGTAAAATCCCATTTTTCAGGACGGTCCTGAACAGAAAGTAAAATCCCATTTTTCAGGAGGGTCCTGAACAGAAAGTAAAATCCCATTTTTCAAGAGGGTCCTGAACAGAAAGTAAATTCCCATTTTTCAGGAGGGTCCTGAACAGAAAGTAAAATCCCATTTTTCAGGAGGGTCCTGAACAGAAAGTAAAGTCCCATTTTTCGGGAGGGTCCTGAACAGAAAGTAAAGTCCCATTTTTCGGGAGGGTCCTGAACAGAAAGTAAAGTCCCATTTTTCGGGAGGGTCCGGAACAGAAAGTAAAATCTCATTTTTCAGGACGGTCCTGAGCAGAAAGTAAAGTCCCATTTTTAGGAGGGTCCTGAACAGAAAGTAAAATCCCATTTTTCAGGAGGGTCCTGAACATAAAGTAAAATCCCATTTTTCAGGAGGGTCCTGAACAGAAAGCAAATTCCAATTTTTCAGGAGGGTCCTGAACATAAAGAAAAATCCCATTTTTCAGGAGGGTCCTGAACAGAAAGTAAAATCCCATTTTTCAGGAGGGTCCTGAACATAAAGTAAAATCCCATTTTTCAGGAGGATCCTGAACAGAAAGTAAAATCCCATTTTTCAGGAGGGTCCTGAGTAGAAAGTAAAGTCCCATTTTTCAGGAGGGTCCTGAACAGAAAGTAAAATCCCATTTTTCAGGAGGGTCCTGAACAGAAAGTAAAATCCCATTTTTCAGGAGGGTCCTGATCCCATTTTTCAGGAGGGTCCTGAACAGAAAATAAAGTCCCATCTTTCAGGAGGGTCCTGAACAGAAAGTAAATTCCCATTTTTCAGGAGGGTCCTGAACAGAAAGTAAAATCCCATTTTTCAGGAGGGTCCTGAACATAAAGTAAAATCCCATTTTTCAGGAGGGTCCTGAAGAAAAAGTAAATTCCCATTTTTCAGGAGGGTCCTGAACATAAAGTAAAATCCAATTTTTCAGGTGGGTCCTGAACAGAAAGTAAAATCTCATTTTTCAGGAGGGTCCTGAACAGAAAGTAAAGTCCCATTTTTCAGGAGGGTCCTGAACAGAAAGTAAAGTCCCATTTTTCAGGAGAGTCCTGAACATAAAGTATAATCCCATTTTTCAGGAGGGTCCTGAACAGAAAGTAAATTCCCATTTTTCAGGAGGGTCCTGAACATAAAGTAAAATCCCATTTTTCCGGAGGGTCATGAACAGAAAGTAAAGTCCCATTTATCAGGAGGGTCCTGAACAGAAAGTAAATTCCCATTTTTCAGGAGGGTCCTGAACATAAAGTAAAATCCCATTTTTCAGGAGGGTCCTGAACAGAAAGTAAAATCCCATTTTTCAGGAGGGTCCTGAACAGAAAGTAAAGTCCCATTTTTCAGGAGGGTCCTAAACAGAAAGTAAAATCCCATTTTTCAGGAGGGTCCTGAACAGAAAGTAAAATCCCATTTTTCAGGAGAGTCCTGAACATAAAGTAAAATCCCATTTTTCAGGAGGGTCCTGAACATAAATTAAAATCCCATTTTTCAGGAGGGTCCTGAACATAAATAAATTCCCATTTTTCAGGAGGGTCCTGAACATAAAGTAAAATCCCATTTTTCAGGAGGGTCCTGAACAGAAAGTAAAATCCCATTTTTCAGGAGGGTCCTGAACATAAAGTAAAATCCCATTTTTCAGGAGGGTCCTGAACAGAAAGTAAAATCCCATTTTTCAGGAGGGGCCTGAACAGAAAGTAAATTCCCATTTTTCAGGAGGGTCCTGAACAGAATGTAAAATCCCATTTTTCAGGAGGGTCCTGAACAGAAAGTAAAATCCCATTTTTCAGGAGGGCCCTGAACATAAAGTAAAGTCCCATTTATCAGGAGGGTCCTGAACAGAAAGTAAAATCCCATTTTTCAGGAGGGTCCTGAACAGAAAGTAAAGTCCCATTTTCCAGGAGGGTCCTGAACAGAAAGTAAAGTCCCATTTTTCGGGAGGGTCCTGAACAGAAAGTAAAGTCCCATTTTTTGGGATGGTCCTGAACAGAAAGTAAAATCCCATTTTTCAGGAGGATCCTGAACAGAAAGTAAAATCCCATTTTTCAGGAGGGTCCTGAGTAGAAAGTAAAGTCCCATTTTTCAGGAGGGTCCTGAACAGAAAGTAAAATCCCATTTTTCAGGAGGGTCCTGAACAGAAAGTAAAATCCCATTTTTCAGGAGGGTCCTGATCCCATTTTTCAGGAGGGTCCTGAACAGAAAATAAAGTCCCATCTTTCAGGAGGGTCCTGAACAGAAAGTAAATTCCCATTTTTCAGGAGGGTCCTGAACAGAAAGTAAAATCCCATTTTTCAGGAGGGTCCTGAACATAAAGTAAAATCCCATTTTTCAGGAGGGTCCTGAAGAAAAAGTAAATTCCCATTTTTCAGGAGGGTCCTGAACATAAAGTAAAATCCAATTTTTCAGGTGGGTCCTGAACAGAAAGTAAAATCTCATTTTTCAGGAGGGTCCTGAACAGAAAGTAAAGTCCCATTTTTCAGGAGGGTCCTGAACAGAAAGTAAAGTCCCATTTTTCAGGAGAGTCCTGAACATAAAGTATAATCCCATTTTTCAGGAGGGTCCTGAACAGAAAGTAAATTCCCATTTTTCAGGAGGGTCCTGAACATAAAGTAAAATCCCATTTTTCCGGAGGGTCATGAACAGAAAGTAAAGTCCCATTTATCAGGAGGGTCCTGAACAGAAAGTAAATTCCCATTTTTCAGGAGGGTCCTGAACATAAAGTAAAATCCCATTTTTCAGGAGGGTCCTGAACAGAAAGTAAAATCCCATTTTTCAGGAGGGTCCTGAACAGAAAGTAAAGTCCCATTTTTCAGGAGGGTCCTAAACAGAAAGTAAAATCCCATTTTTCAGGAGGGTCCTGAACAGAAAGTAAAATCCCATTTTTCAGGAGAGTCCTGAACATAAAGTAAAATCCCATTTTTCAGGAGGGTCCTGAACATAAATTAAAATCCCATTTTTCAGGAGGGTCCTGAACATAAATAAATTCCCATTTTTCAGGAGGGTCCTGAACATAAAGTAAAATCCCATTTTTCAGGAGGGTCCTGAACAGAAAGTAAAATCCCATTTTTCAGGAGGGTCCTGAACATAAAGTAAAATCCCATTTTTCAGGAGGGTCCTGAACAGAAAGTAAAATCCCATTTTTCAGGAGGGGCCTGAACAGAAAGTAAATTCCCATTTTTCAGGAGGGTCCTGAACAGAATGTAAAATCCCATTTTTCAGGAGGGTCCTGAACAGAAAGTAAAATCCCATTTTTCAGGAGGGCCCTGAACATAAAGTAAAGTCCCATTTATCAGGAGGGTCCTGAACAGAAAGTAAAATCCCATTTTTCAGGAGGGTCCTGAACAGAAAGTAAAGTCCCATTTTCCAGGAGGGTCCTGAACAGAAAGTAAAGTCCCATTTTTCGGGAGGGTCCTGAACAGAAAGTAAAGTCCCATTTTTTGGGATGGTCCTGAACAGAAAGTAAAATCCCATTTTTCAGGAGGGTCCTGAGCAGAAAGTAAAGTCCCATTTTTCGGGATGGTCCTGAACAGAAAGTAAAGTCCCATTTTTCGGGATGGTCCTGAACAGAAAGTAAAATCCCATTTTTCAGGAGGGTCCTGAACATAAAGTAAAATCCCATTTTTCAGGAGGGTCCTGAACAGAAAGATAATTCCAATTTTTCAGGAGGGTCCTGAACATAAAGTAAAATCCCATTTTTCAGGAGGGTCCTGAACAGAAAGTAAAATCTCATTTTTCAGGAGGGTCCTGAACAGAAAGTAAAGTCCCATTTTTCAGGAGGGTCCTGAACAGAAAGTAAAATCCCATTTTTCAGGAGGGTCCTGAATAAAAAGTAAAATCCCATTTTTCAGGAGGGTCCTGATCCCATTTTTCAGGAGGGTCCTGAACAGAAAGTAAAGTCCCATCTTTCAGGAGGGTCCTGAACAGAAAGTAAAGTCCCATTTTTCAGGAGGGTCCTGAACATAATGTAAAATCCCATTTTTCAGGAGGGTCCTGAACAGAATGTAAAATCCCATTTTTCAGGAGGGTCCTGAACAGAAAGTTAAATCCCATTTTTCAGGAGAGTCCTGAACTGAAAGTAAAGTCCCATTTTTCAGGAGGGTCCTAAACAGAAAGTAAAGTCCCATTTTTCAGGAGGGTCCTGAACAGAAAGTAAAATCCCATTTTTCAGGAGAGTCCTGAACAGAAAGTAAAATCCCATTTTTCAGGAGGGTCCTGAACATAAAGTAAAATCCCATTTTTCAGGAGAGTCCTGAACAGAAAGTAAAGTCCCATTTTTCAGGAGGGTCCTGAACATAAAGTAAAATCCCATTTTTCAGGAGGGTCCTGAACAGAAAGTAAAATCCCATTTTTCAGGAGGGTCCTGATCCCATTTTTCAGGAGGATCCTGAACAGAAAATAAAGTCCCATCTTTCAGGAGGGTCCTGAACAGAAAGTAAATTCCCATTTTTCAGGAGGGTCCTGAACAGAAAGTTAAATCCCATTTTTCAGGAGGGTCCTGAACATAAAGTAAAATCCCATTTTTCAGGAGGGTCCTGAAGAAAAAGTAAATTCCCATTTTTCAGGAGGGTCCTGAACATAAAGTAAAATCCAATTTTTCAGGTGGGTCCTGAACAGAAAGTAAAATCTCATTTTTCAGGAGGGTCCTGAACAGAAAGTAAAGTCCCATTTTTCAGGAGGGTCCTGAACAGAAAGTAAAGTCCCATTTTTCAGGAGAGTCCTGAACATAAAGTATAATCCCATTTTTCAGGAGGGTCCTGAACAGAAAGTAAATTCCCATTTTTCAGGAGGGGCCTGAACATAAAGTAAAATCCCATTTTTCCGGAGGGTCATGAACAGAAAGTAAAGTCCCATTTTTCAGGAGGGTCCTGAACAGAAAGTAAATTCCCATTTTTCAGGAGGGTCCTGAACATAAAGTAAAATCCCATTTTTCAGGAGGGTCCTGAACAGAAAGTAAAATCCCATTTTTCAGGAGGGTCCTGAACAGAAAGTAAAGTCCCATTTTTCAGGAGGGTCCTGAACAGAAAGTAAAGTCCCATTTTTCAGGAGGGTCCTGAACATAATGTAAAATCCCATTTTTCAGGAGGGTCCTGAACATAAATTAAAATCCCATTTTTCAGGAGGGGCCTGAACAGAAAGTTAAATCCCATTTTTCAGGAGGGTCCTGAACAGAAAGTAAAGTCCCATTTTTCGGGAGGGTCCTAAACAAAAAGTAAAGTCCCATTTTTCAGGAGGGTCCTGAACAGAAAGTAAAATCCCATTTTTCAGGAGAGTCCTGAACAGAAAGTAAAGTCCCATTTTTCAGGAGGGTCCTGAACATAAAGTAAAATCCCATTTTTCAGGAGGGTCCTGAACATAAATAAATTCCCATTTTTCAGGAGGGTCCTGAACATAAAGTAAAATCCCATTTTTCAAGAGGGTCCTAAACATAAAGTAAAATCCCATTTTTCAGGAGGGTCCTGAACAAAAAGTAAATTCCCATTTTTCAAGAGGGTCCTGAACATAAAGTAAAATCCCATTTTTCAGGAGGGTCCTGAACAAAAAGTAAAATCCCATTTTTCAGGAGGGTCCTGAACAGAAAGTAAAGTCCCATTTTTCAGGAGTGTCCTGAACAGAAAGTAAAGTCCCATTATTCAGGAGAGTCCTGAACATAAAGTAAAATCCCATTTTTCAGGAGGGTCCAGAACAAAAAGTAAATTCCCATTTTTCAGGAGGGTCCTGAACATAAAGTAAAATCCCATTTTTCCGGAGGGTCATGAACAGAAAGTAAAGTCCCATTTTTCAGGAGGGTCCTGAACAGAAAGTAAAGTCCCATTTTTCAGGAGGGTCCTGAACAGAAAGTAAATTCCCATTTTTCAGGAGGGTCCTGAACATAAAGTAAAATCTCATTTTTCAGGAGGGTCCTGAACAGAAAGTAAAGTACCATTTTTCAGGAGGGTCCTGAACAGAAAGTAAAATCCCATTTTTCAGGAGGGTCCTGAACAGAAAGTAAAATCCCATTTTTCAGGAGGGTCCTGATCCCATTTTTCAGGAGGGTCCTGAACAGAAAGTAAAGTCCCATCTTTCAGGAGGGTCCTGAACAGAAAGTAAAGTCCCATTTTTCAGGAGGGTCCTGAACATAATGTAAAATCCCATTTTTCAGGAGGGTCCTGAACAGAATGTAAAATCCCATTTTTCAGGAGGGTCCTGAACAGAAAGTTAAATCCCATTTTTCAGGAGAGTCCTGAACTGAAAGTAAAGTCCCATTTTTCAGGAGGGTCCTAAACAGAAAGTAAAGTCCCATTTTTCAGGAGGGTCCTGAACAGAAAGTAAAATCCCATTTTTCAGGAGAGTCCTGAACAGAAAGTAAAATCCCATTTTTCAGGAGGGTCCTGAACATAAAGTAAAATCCTATTTTTCAGGAGAGTCCTGAACAGAAAGTAAAGTCCCATTTTTCAGGAGGGTCCTGAACATAAAGTAAAATCCCATTTTTCAGGAGGGTCCTGAACAGAAAGTAAAATCCCATTTTTCAGGAGGGTCCTGATCCCATTTTTCAGGAGGATCCTGAACAGAAAATAAAGTCCCATCTTTCAGGAGGGTCCTGAACAGAAAGTAAATTCCCATTTTTTAGGAGGGTCCTGAACAGAAAGTAAAATCCCATTTTTCAGGAGGGTCCTGAACATAAAGTAAAATCCCATTTTTCAGGAGGGTCCTGTAGAAAAAGTAAATTCCCATTTTTCAGGAGGGTCCTGAACATAAAGTAAAATCCAATTTTTCAGGTGGGTCCTGAACAGAAAGTAAAATCTCATTTTTCAGGAGGGTCCTGAACAGAAAGTAAAGTCCCATTTTTCAGGAGGGTCCTGAACAGAAAGTAAAGTCCCATTTTTCAGGAGAGTCCTGAACATAAAGTATAATCCCATTTTTCAGGAGGGTCCTGAACAGAAAGTAAATTCCCATTTTTCAGGAGGGGCCTGAACATAAAGTAAAATCCCATTTTTCCGGAGGGTCATGAACAGAAAGTAAAGTCCCATTTTTCAGGAGGGTCCTGAACAGAAAGTAAATTCCCATTTTTCAGGAGGGTCCGAACATAAAGTAAAATCCCATTTTTCAGGAGGGTCCTGAACAGAAAGTAAAATCCCATTTTTCAGGAGGGTCCTGAACAGAAAGTAAAGTCCCATTTTTCAGGAGGGTCCTGAACAGAAAGTAAAGTCCCATTTTTCAGGAGGGTCCTGAACATAATGTAAAATCCCATTTTTCAGGAGGGTCCTGAACATAAATTAAAATCCCATTTTTCAGGAGGGTCCTGAACAGAAAGTTAAATCCCATTTTTCAGGAGGGTCCTGAACAGAAAGTAAAGTCCCATTTTTCAGGAGGGTCCTAAACAAAAATTAAAGTCCCATTTTTCAGGAGGGTCCTGAACAGAAAGTAAAATCCCATTTTTCAGGAGAGTCCTGAACAGAAAGTAAAGTCCCATTTTTCAGGAGGGTCCTGAACATAAAGTAAAATCCCATTTTTCAGGAGGGTCCTGAACATAAATAAATTCCCATTTTTCAGGAGGGTCCTGAACATAAAGTAAAATCCCATTTTTCAGGAGGGTCCTAAACATAAAGTAAAATCCCATTTTTCAGGAGGGTCCTGAACAAAAAGTAAATTCCCATTTTTCAAGAGGGTCCTGAACATAAAGTAAAATCCCATTTTTCAGGAGGGTCCTGAACAAAAAGTAAAATCCCATTTTTCAGGAGGGTCCTGAACAGAAAGTAAAGTCCCATTTTTCAGGAGTGTCCTGAACAGAAAGTAAAGTCCCATTATTCAGGAGAGTCCTGAACATAAAGTAAAATCCCATTTTTCAGGAGGGTCCAGAACAAAAAGTAAATTCCCATTTTTCAGGAGGGTCCTGAACATAAAGTAAAATCCCATTTTTCCGGAGGGTCATGAACAGAAAGTAAAGTCCCATTTTTCAGGAGGGTCCTGAACAGAAAGTAAAGTCCCATTTTTCAGGAGGGTCCTGAACAGAAAGTAAATTCCCATTTTTCAGGAGGGTCCTGAACATAAAGTAAAATCCCATTTTTCAGGAGGGTCCTGAACATAAAGTAAAATCTCATTTTTCAGGAGGGTCCTGAACAGAAAGTAAAGTCCCATTTTTCAGGAGGGTCCTGAACAGAAAGTAAAGTCCCATTTTTTAGGAGGGTCCTGAACATAATGTAAAATCCCATTTTTCAGGAGGGTCCTGAACATAAAGTAAAATCCCATTTTTCAGGAGGGTCCTGAACATAAAGTAAAATCCCATTTTTCAGGAGGGTCCTGAACAGAAAGTGAAATCCCATTTTTCAGGAGGGTCCTGAACAGAAAGTAAAGTCCCATTTTTCAGGAGGGTCCTGAACAGAAAGTAAAGTCCCATTTTTCAGGAGGGTCCTGAACATAATGTAAAATCCCATTTTTCAGGAGGGTCCTGAACATAAAGTAAAATCCCATTTTTCAGGAGGGTCCTGAACAGAAAGTTAAATCCCATTTTTCAGGAGAGTCCTGAACAGAAAGTAAAGTCCCATTTTTCAGAAGGGTCCTAAACAGAAAGTAAAGTCCCATTTTTCAGGAGGGTCCTGAACAGAAAGTAAAATCCCATTTTTCAGGAGAGTCCTGAACAGAAAGTAAAGTCCCATTTTTCAGGAGGGTCCTGAACATAAAGTAAAATCCCATTTTTCAGGAGAGTCCTGAACAGAAAGTAAAGTCCCATTTTTCAGGAGGGTCCTGAACATAAAGTAAAATCCCATTTTTCAGGAGGGTCCTGAACATAAATAAATTCCCATTTTTCAGGAGGGTCCTTAACATAAAGTAAAATCCGATTTTTCAGGAGGGTCCTGAACAGAAAGTAAAGTCCCATTTTTCAGGAGGGTCCTGAACATAAAGTAAAATACCATATTTCAGAAGGGTCCTGAACAGAAAGTAAAATCCCATTTTTCAGGAGGGTCCTGAACAGAAAGTAAAATCCCATTTTTCAGGAGGGTCCTGAACAGAAAGTAAAGTCCCATTTTTCAGGAGGGTCCTGAACAGAAAGTAAAGTCCCATTTTTCAGGAGGGTCCTGAACAGAAAGTAAAGTCCCATTTTTCAGGAGGGTCCTGAACATAAAGTAAAATCCCATTTTTCAGGAGGGTCCTGAACAGAAAGTAAAATCTCATTTTTCAGGAGGGTCCTGAACTGAAAGTAAAGTCCCATTTTTCAGTAGGGTCCTGAACAGAAAGTAAAGTCCCATTTTTCAGGAGGGTCCTGAACATAATGTAAAATCCCATTTTTCAGGAGGGTCCTGAACATAAAGTAAAATCCCATTTTTCAGGAGGGTCCTGAACAGAAAGTAAAATCCCATTTTTCAGGAGGGTCCTAAAACAGAAAGTAAAGTCCCATTTTTCAGGAGGGTCCTGAACAGAAAGTAAAGTCCCATTTTTCAGGAGGGTCCTGAACATAATGTAAAATCCCATTTTTCAGGAGGGTGCTGAACAGAAAGTAAAGTCCCATTTTTCAGGAGGGTCCTTAACATAAAGTTAAATCCCATTTTTCAGGAGGGTCATGAACAGAAAGTAAAGTCCCATTTTTCAGGAGGGTCCTGAACATAAAGTAAAATCCCATATTTCAGGAGGGTCCTGAACAGAAAGTAAATTCCCATTTTTCAGGAGGGTCCTGAACAGAAAGAAAAATCTCATTTTTCAGGAGGGTCCTGAACAGAAAGTAAAGTCCCATTTTTCAGGAGGGTCCTGAACAGAAAGTAAACTCCCATTTTTCAGGAGGGTCCTGAACAGAAAGTAAAGTCTCATTTTTTAGGAGGGTCCTGAACATAAAGTAAAGTCCCATTTTTCAGGAGGGTCCTGAACATAAATTAAAATCCCATTTTTCAGGAGGGTCCTGAACAGAAAGTAAATTCCCATTTTTCAGGAGGGTCCTGAACATAAAGTAAAGTCCCATTTTTCAGGAGGGTCCTGAACATAAAGTAAAATCCCATTTTTCAGGAGGGTCCTGAACATAAAGTAAAATCCCATTTTTCAGGAGGGTCCTGAACAGAAAGTAAATTCCCATTTTTCAGGAGGGTCCTGAACAGAAAGTAAAATCCCATTTTTCAGGAGGGTCCTGAACAGAAAGTAAAGTCCCATTTTTCAGGAGGGTCCTGAACAGAAAGTAAAGTCCCATTTTTCAGGAGGGTCCTGAACATAATGTAAAATCCCATTTTTCAGGAGGGTCCTGAACATAAAGTAAAATCCCATTTTTCAGAAGGGTCCTGAACAGAAAGTTAAATCCCATTTTTCAGGAGAGTCCTGAACAGAAAGTAAAGTCCCATTTTTCAGGAGGGTCCTAAACAGAAAGTAAAGTCCGATTTTTCAGGAGGGTCCTGAACAGAAAGTAAAATCCCATTTTTCAGGAGAGTCCTGAACAGAAAGTAAAGTCCCATTTTTCAGGAGGGTCCTGAACATAAAGTAAAATCCCATTTTTCAGGAGAGTCCTGAACAGAAAGTAAAGTCCCATTTTTCAGGAGGGTCCTGAACATAAAGTAAAATCCCATTTTTCAGGAGGGTCCTGAACATAAATAAACTCCCATTTTTCAGGAGGGTCCTTAACATAAAGTAAAATCCCATTTTTCAGGAGAGTCCTGAACAGAAAGTAAAGTCCCATTTTTCAGGAGGGTCCTGAACATAAAGTAAAATCCCATATTTCAGGAGGGTCCTGAACAGAAAGTAAAATCCCATTTTTCAGGAGGGTCCTGAACAGAAAGTAAAATCCCATTTTTCAGGAGGGTCCTGAACAGAAAGTAAAGTCCCATTTTTCAGGAGGGTCCTGAACAGAAAGTAAAGTCCAATTTTTCAGGAGGGTCCTAAACATAATGTAAAATCCCATTTTTTAGGAGGGGCCTGAACATAAAGTAAAATCCCATTTTTCAGGAGGGTCCTGAACAGAAAGTTAAATCCCATTTTTCAGGAGGGTCCTGAACAGAAAGTAAAGTCCCATTTTTAAGGAGGGTCCTAAACGGAAAGTAAAATCCCATTTTTCAGGAGAGTCCTGTACAGAAAGTAAAGTCCCATTTTTCAGGAGGGTCCTGAACATAAAGTAAAATCCCATTTTTCATGAGGGTCCAGAACATAAATAAATTCCCATTTTTCAGGAGGGTCCTGAACATAAAGTAAAATCCCATTTTTCAGGAGGGTCCTGAACAGAAAGTAAAATCCCATTTTTCAGGAGGGTCCTGAACATAAAGTAAAATCCCATTTTTCAGGAGGGTCCTGAACAAAAAGTAAATTCCCATTTTTCAAGATGGTCCTGAACATAAAGTAAAATCCCATTTTTCAGGAGGGTCCTGAACAAAAAGTAAAATCCCATTTTTCAGGAGGGTCCTGAACAGAAAGTAAAGTCCCATTTTTAAGGAGGGTCCTGAACAGAAAGTAAAGTCCCATTTTTGAGGAGAGTCCTGAACATAAAGTAAAATCCCATTTTTCAGGAGGGTCCTGAACAGAAAGTAAATTCCCATTTTTTAGGAGGGACCTGAACATAATGTAAAATCCCATTTTTCAAGAGGGTGCTGAACAGAAAGTAAAGTCCCATTTTTCAGGAGGGTCCTGAACATAAAGTAAAATCCCATTTTTCAGGAGGGTCCTGAACAGAAAGTAAAGTCCCATTTTTCAGGAGGGTCCTGAACATAAAGTAAAATCCCATATTTCAGGAGGGTCCTGAACAGAAAGTAAAATCCCATTTTTCAGGAGAGTCCTGAACTGAAAGAAAAATCTCATTTTTCAGGAGGGTCCTGAACATAAAGTAAAATCCCATTTTTCAGGAGGGTCCTGAACAGAAAGTGAAATCCCATTTTTCAGGAGGGTCCTGAACAGAAAGTAAAGTCCCATTTTTCAGGAGGGTCCTGAACAGAAAGTAAAGTCCCATTTTTCAGGAGGGTCCTGAACATAATGTAAAATCCCATTTTTCAGGAGGGTCCTGAACATAAAGTAAAATCCCATTTTTCAGGAGGGTCCTGAACAGAAAGTTAAATCCCATTTTTCAGGAGAGTCCTGAACAGAAAGTAAAGTCCCATTTTTCAGAAGGGTCCTAAACAGAAAGTAAAGTCCCATTTTTCAGGAGGGTCCTGAACAGAAAGTAAAATCCCATTTTTCAGGAGAGTCCTGAACAGAAAGTAAAGTCCCATTTTTCAGGAGGGTCCTGAACATAAAGTAAAATCCCATTTTTCAGGAGAGTCCTGAACAGAAAGTAAAGTCCCATTTTTCAGGAGGGTCCTGAACATAAAGTAAAATCCCATTTTTCAGGAGGGTCCTGAACATAAATAAATTCCCATTTTTCAGGAGGGTCCTTAACATAAAGTAAAATCCGATTTTTCAGGAGGGTCCTGAACAGAAAGTAAAGTCCCATTTTTCAGGAGGGTCCTGAACATAAAGTAAAATACCATATTTCAGAAGGGTCCTGAACAGAAAGTAAAATCCCATTTTTCAGGAGGGTCCTGAACAGAAAGTAAAATCCCATTTTTCAGGAGGGTCCTGAACAGAAAGTAAAGTCCCATTTTTCAGGAGGGTCCTGAACAGAAAGTAAAGTCCCATTTTTCAGGAGGGTCCTGAACAGAAAGTAAAGTCCCATTTTTCAGGAGGGTCCTGAACATAAAGTAAAATCCCATTTTTCAGGAGGGTCCTGAACAGAAAGTAAAATCTCATTTTTCAGGAGGGTCCTGAACTGAAAGTAAAGTCCCATTTTTCAGTAGGGTCCTGAACAGAAAGTAAAGTCCCATTTTTCAGGAGGGTCCTGAACATAATGTAAAATCCCATTTTTCAGGAGGGTCCTGAACATAAAGTAAAATCCCATTTTTCAGGAGGGTCCTGAACAGAAAGTAAAATCCCATTTTTCAGGAGGGTCCTAAAACAGAAAGTAAAGTCCCATTTTTCAGGAGGGTCCTGAACAGAAAGTAAAGTCCCATTTTTCAGGAGGGTCCTGAACATAATGTAAAATCCCATTTTTCAGGAGGGTGCTGAACAGAAAGTAAAGTCCCATTTTTCAGGAGGGTCCTTAACATAAAGTTAAATCCCATTTTTCAGGAGGGTCATGAACAGAAAGTAAAGTCCCATTTTTCAGGAGGGTCCTGAACATAAAGTAAAATCCCATATTTCAGGAGGGTCCTGAACAGAAAGTAAATTCCCATTTTTCAGGAGGGTCCTGAACAGAAAGAAAAATCTCATTTTTCAGGAGGGTCCTGAACAGAAAGTAAAGTCCCATTTTTCAGGAGGGTCCTGAACAGAAAGTAAACTCCCATTTTTCAGGAGGGTCCTGAACAGAAAGTAAAGTCTCATTTTTTAGGAGGGTCCTGAACATAAAGTAAAGTCCCATTTTTCAGGAGGGTCCTGAACATAAATTAAAATCCCATTTTTCAGGAGGGTCCTGAACAGAAAGTAAATTCCCATTTTTCAGGAGGGTCCTGAACATAAAGTAAAGTCCCATTTTTCAGGAGGGTCCTGAACATAAAGTAAAATCCCATTTTTCAGGAGGGTCCTGAACATAAAGTAAAATCCCATTTTTCAGGAGGGTCCTGAACAGAAAGTAAATTCCCATTTTTCAGGAGGGTCCTGAACAGAAAGTAAAATCCCATTTTTCAGGAGGGTCCTGAACAGAAAGTAAAGTCCCATTTTTCAGGAGGGTCCTGAACAGAAAGTAAAGTCCCATTTTTCAGGAGGGTCCTGAACATAATGTAAAATCCCATTTTTCAGGAGGGTCCTGAACATAAAGTAAAATCCCATTTTTCAGAAGGGTCCTGAACAGAAAGTTAAATCCCATTTTTCAGGAGAGTCCTGAACATAAAGTAAAGTCCCATTTTTCAGGAGGGTCCTAAACAGAAAGTAAAGTCCGATTTTTCAGGAGGGTCCTGAACAGAAAGTAAAATCCCATTTTTCAGGAGAGTCCTGAACAGAAAGTAAAGTCCCATTTTTCAGGAGGGTCCTGAACATAAAGTAAAATCCCATTTTTCAGGAGAGTCCTGAACAGAAAGTAAAGTCCCATTTTTCAGGAGGGTCCTGAACATAAAGTAAAATCCCATTTTTCAGGAGGGTCCTGAACATAAATAAACTCCCATTTTTCAGGAGGGTCCTTAACATAAAGTAAAATCCCATTTTTCAGGAGAGTCCTGAACAGAAAGTAAAGTCCCATTTTTCAGGAGGGTCCTGAACATAAAGTAAAATCCCATATTTCAGGAGGGTCCTGAACAGAAAGTAAAATCCCATTTTTCAGGAGGGTCCTGAACAGAAAGTAAAATCCCATTTTTCAGGAGGGTCCTGAACAGAAAGTAAAGTCCCATTTTTCAGGAGGGTCCTGAACAGAAAGTAAAGTCCAATTTTTCAGGAGGGTCCTAAACATAATGTAAAATCCCATTTTTTAGGAGGGGCCTGAACATAAAGTAAAATCCCATTTTTCAGGAGGGTCCTGAACAGAAAGTTAAATCCCATTTTTCAGGAGGGTCCTGAACAGAAAGTAAAGTCCCATTTTTAAGGAGGGTCCTAAACGGAAAGTAAAATCCCATTTTTCAGGAGAGTCCTGTACAGAAAGTAAAGTCCCATTTTTCAGGAGGGTCCTGAACATAAAGTAAAATCCCATTTTTCATGAGGGTCCAGAACATAAATAAATTCCCATTTTTCAGGAGGGTCCTGAACATAAAGTAAAATCCCATTTTTCAGGAGGGTCCTGAACAGAAAGTAAAATCCCATTTTTCAGGAGGGTCCTGAACATAAAGTAAAATCCCATTTTTCAGGAGGGTCCTGAACAAAAAGTAAATTCCCATTTTTCAAGATGGTCCTGAACATAAAGTAAAATCCCATTTTTCAGGAGGGTCCTGAACAAAAAGTAAAATCCCATTTTTCAGGAGGGTCCTGAACAGAAAGTAAAGTCCCATTTTTAAGGAGGGTCCTGAACAGAAAGTAAAGTCCCATTTTTGAGGAGAGTCCTGAACATAAAGTAAAATCCCATTTTTCAGGAGGGTCCTGAACAGAAAGTAAATTCCCATTTTTTAGGAGGGACCTGAACATAATGTAAAATCCCATTTTTCAAGAGGGTGCTGAACAGAAAGTAAAGTCCCATTTTTCAGGAGGGTCCTGAACAGAAAGTAAAGTCCCATTTTTCAGGAGGGTCCTGAACATAAAGTAAAATCCCATATTTCAGGAGGGTCCTGAACAGAAAGTAAAATCCCATTTTTCAGGAGAGTCCTGAACTGAAAGAAAAATCTCATTTTTCAGGAGGGTCCTGAACAGAAAGTAAAGTCCCATTTTTCAGGAGGGTCCTGAACAGAAAGTAAACTCCCATTTTTCAGGAGGGTCCTGAACAGAAAGTAAAGTCTAATTTTTTAGGAGGGTCCTGAACATAAAGTAAAGTCCCATTTTTCAGGAGGGTCCTGAACATAAAGTAAAATCCCATTTTTCAGGAGGGTCCTGAACAGAAAGTAAAATCCCATTTTTCAGGAGGGTCCTGAACAGAAAGTAAAATCCCATTTTTCAGGAGGGTCCTGAACAGAAAGTAAATTTCCATTTTTCAGGAGGGTCCTGAACAGAAAGTAAAGTCCCATTTTTCAGGAGGGTCCTGAACAGAAAGTAAAATCCCATTTTTCAAGAGGGTCCTGAACAGAAAGTAAACTCCCATTTTTCAGGAGGGTCCTAAACAGAAAGTAAAGTATCATTTTTTAGGAGGGTCCTGAACATAAAGTAAAGTCCCATTTTTCAGGAGGCTCCTGAACATAAAGTAAGATCCCATTTTTCAGGAGGGTCCTGAACAGAAAGTAAAATCCCATTTTTCAGGAGGGTCCTGAACAGAAAGTAAATTCCCATTTTTCAGGAGGGTCCTGAACATAAAGTAAAATCCCATTTTTCAGGAGGGTCCTGAACAGAAAGTAAAATCCTATTTTTCAGGAGGGTCCTGAACAGAAAGTAAAATCCCATTTTTCAGGAGGGTCCTGAATATAAAGTAAAGTCCCATTTTTCAAGAGGGTCCTGAACATAAGGTAAAATCCCATTTTTCAGGAGGGTCCTGAACAGAAAGTAAAATCCCATTTTTCAGGAGGGTCCTGAACATAAAGTAAAATCCCATTTTTCAGGAGGGTCCTGAACAGAAAGTAAATTCCCATTTTTCAGGAGGGTCATGAACAGAAAGTAAAATCCCATTTTTCTGGAGGGTCCTGAACAGAAAGTAAAGTCCAATTTTTCAGGAGGGTCCTGAACAGAAAGTAAAGTCCAATTTTTCGGGAGGGTCCTGAACAGAAATAAAGTCACATTTTTCGGGAGGGTCCTGAACAGAAAGTAAAATCCCATTTTTCAGGAGGGTCCTGAGCAGAAAGTAAAGTCCCATTTTTCAGGAGGGTCCTGAACATAAAGTAAAATCCCATTTTTCAGGAGGGTCCTGAACAGAAAGTAAATTCCCATTTTTCAGGAGGGTCCTGAACAAAAAGTAAAATCCCATTTTTCAGGAGGGTCCTGAACAGAAAGTAAATTCCCATTTTTCAGGAGGGTCCTGAACATAAAGTAAAATCCCAATTTTCAGGAGGGTCCTGAACAGAAAGTAAAATCCTATTTTTCAGGAGGGTCCTGAACAGAAAGTAAAATCCCATTTTTCAGGAGGGTCCTGAACATAAAGTAAGGTCCCATTTTTCAGGAGGGTCCTGAACATAAGGTAAAATCCCATTTTTCAGGAGGGTCCTGAACAGAAAGTAAAATCCCATTTTTCAGGAGGGTCCTGAACAGAAAGTAAAATCCCATTTTTCAGGAGGGTCCTGAACAGAAAGTAAATTCCCATTTTTCAGGAGGGTCCTGAACAGAAAGTAAAATCCCATATTTCAGGAGGGTCCTGAACAGAAAGTAAAGTCCCATTTTTCAGGAGCGTCCTGAACAGAAAGTAAAGTCCAATTTTTCGGAAGGGTCCTGAACAGAAAGTAAAGTCACATTTTTCGGGAGGGTCCTGAACAGAAAGTAAAATCCCATTTTTCAGGAGGGTCCTGAGCAGAAAGTAAAGTCCCATTTTTCAGGAGGGTCCTGAACAAAATGTAAAATCTCATTTTTCAGGAGGGTCCTGAACATAAAGTAAAATCCCATTTTTCAGGAGGGTCCTGAGCAGAAAGTAAAGTCCCATTTTTCAGGAGGGTCCTGAACAAAAAGTAAAATCTCATTTTTCAGGAGGGTCCTGAACATAAAGTAAAATCCCATTTTTCAGGAGGGTCCTGAACAGAAAGCAAATTCCAATTTTTCAGGAGGGTCCTGAACATAAAGTAAAATCCCATTTTTCAGGAGGGTCCTGAAAAGAAAGTAAAATCCCATTTTTCAGGAGGGTCCTGAACATAAAGTAAAATCCCATTTTCCAGGAGGGTCCTGAACATAAAGTAAAATCCCATTTTTCAGGAGGGTCCTGAACAGAAAGTAAAGTCCCATATTTCAGGAGGGTCCTGAACAGAAAGTAAAGTCCCATTTTTCAGGAGAGTCCTGAACATAAAGTAAAATCCCATTTTTCAGGAGGGTCCTGAACAGAAAGTAAATTCCCATTTTTCAGGAGGGTCCTGAATATAAAGTAAAATCCCATTTTTCCGGAGGGTCATGAACAGAAAGTAATGTTTCATTTTTCAGGAGGGTCCTGAACAGAAAGTAAAGTCCCATTTTTGAGGAGAGTCCTGAACATAAAGTAAAATCCCATTTTTCAGGAGGGTCCTGAACAGAAAGTAAATTCCCATTTTTCAGGAGGGTCCTGAACATAAAGTAAAATCCCATTTTTCCGGAGGGTCATGAACAGAAAGTAAAGTCCCATTTTTCAGGAGGGTCCTGAACAAAAAGTAAAGTCCCATTTTTCAGGAGGGTCCTGAACAGAAAGTAAATTCCCATTTTTCAGGAGGGTCCTGAACATAAAGTAAAATCCCATTTTTCAGGAGGGTCCTGAACAGAAAGTAAAATCTCATTTTTCAGGAGGGTCCTGAACAGAAAGTAAAGTCCCATTTTTCAGGAGGGTCCTGAACAGAAAGTAAAGTCCCATTTTTAAGGAGGGTCCTGAACATAATGTAAAATCCCATTTTTCAGGAGGGTCCTGAACATAAAGTAAAATCCCATTTTTCAGGAGGGTCCTGAACAGAAAGTAAAATCCCATTTTTCAGGAGGGTCCTGAACAGAATGTAAAGTCCCATTTTTCAGGAGGGTCCTGAACAGAAAGTAAAGTCCCATTTTTCAGGAGGGTCCTGAACATAATGTAAAATCCCATTTTTCAGGAGGGTGCTGAACAGAAAGTAAAATCCCATTTTTCAGGAGGGTCCTGAACAAAAAGTAAATTCCCTTTTTTCAAGAGGGTCCTGAACAGAAAGTAAAATCCCATTTTTCAAGAGGGTCCTGAACAGAAAGTAAACTCCCATTTTTCAGGAGGGTCCTAAACAGAAAGTAAAGTATCATTTTTTAGGAGGGTCCTGAACATAAAGTAAAGTCCCATTTTTCAGGAGGCTCCTGAACATAAAGTAAGATCCCATTTTTCAGGAGGGTCCTGAACAGAAAGTAAAATCCCATTTTTCAGGAGGGTCCTGAACAGAAAGTAAATTCCCATTTTTCAGGAGGGTCCTGAACATAAAGTAAAATCCCATTTTTCAGGAGGGTCCTGAACAGAAAGTAAAATCCTATTTTTCAGGAGGGTCCTGAACAGAAAGTAAAATCCCATTTTTCAGGAGGGTCCTGAATATAAAGTAAAGTCCCATTTTTCAAGAGGGTCCTGAACATAAGGTAAAATCCCATTTTTCAGGAGGGTCCTGAACAGAAAGTAAAATCCCATTTTTCAGGAGGGTCCTGAACAGAAAGTAAAATCCCATTTTTCAGGAGGGTCCTGAACAGAAAGTAAATTCCCATTTTTCAGGAGGGTCATGAACAGAAAGTAAAATCCCATTTTTCTGGAGGGTCCTGAACAGAAAGTAAAGTCCAATTTTTCAGGAGGGTCCTGAACAGAAAGTAAAGTCCAATTTTTCGGGAGGGTCCTGAACAGAAATAAAGTCACATTTTTCGGGAGGGTCCTGAACAGAAAGTAAAATCCCATTTTTCAGGAGGGTCCTGAGCAGAAAGTAAAGTCCCATTTTTCAGGAGGGTCCTGAACATAAAGTAAAATCCCATTTTTCAGGAGGGTCCTGAACAGAAAGTAAATTCCCATTTTTCAGGAGGGTCCTGAACAAAAAGTAAAATCCCATTTTTCAGGAGGGTCCTGAACAGAAAGTAAATTCCCATTTTTCAGGAGGGTCCTGAACATAAAGTAAAATCCCAATTTTCAGGAGGGTCCTGAACAGAAAGTAAAATCCTATTTTTCAGGAGGGTCCTGAACAGAAAGTAAAATCCCATTTTTCAGGAGGGTCCTGAACATAAAGTAAGGTCCCATTTTTCAGGAGGGTCCTGAACATAAGGTAAAATCCCATTTTTCAGGAGGGTCCTGAACAGAAAGTAAAATCCCATTTTTCAGGAGGGTCCTGAACAGAAAGTAAAATCCCATTTTTCAGGAGGGTCCTGAACAGAAAGTAAATTCCCATTTTTCAGGAGGGTCCTGAACAGAAAGTAAAATCCCATATTTCAGGAGGGTCCTGAACAGAAAGTAAAGTCCCATTTTTCAGGAGCGTCCTGAACAGAAAGTAAAGTCCAATTTTTCGGAAGGGTCCTGAACAGAAAGTAAAGTCACATTTTTCGGGAGGGTCCTGAACAGAAAGTAAAATCCCATTTTTCAGGAGGGTCCTGAGCAGAAAGTAAAGTCCCATTTTTCAGGAGGGTCCTGAACAAAATGTAAAATCTCATTTTTCAGGAGGGTCCTGAACATAAAGTAAAATCCCATTTTTCAGGAGGGTCCTGAGCAGAAAGTAAAGTCCCATTTTTCAGGAGGGTCCTGAACAAAAAGTAAAATCTCATTTTTCAGGAGGGTCCTGAACATAAAGTAAAATCCCATTTTTCAGGAGGGTCCTGAACAGAAAGCAAATTCCAATTTTTCAGGAGGGTCCTGAACATAAAGTAAAATCCCATTTTTCAGGAGGGTCCTGAAAAGAAAGTAAAATCCCATTTTTCAGGAGGGTCCTGAACATAAAGTAAAATCCCATTTTCCAGGAGGGTCCTGAACATAAAGTAAAATCCCATTTTTCAGGAGGGTCCTGAACAGAAAGTAAAGTCCCATATTTCAGGAGGGTCCTGAACAGAAAGTAAAGTCCCATTTTTCAGGAGAGTCCTGAACATAAAGTAAAATCCCATTTTTCAGGAGGGTCCTGAACAGAAAGTAAATTCCCATTTTTCAGGAGGGTCCTGAATATAAAGTAAAATCCCATTTTTCCGGAGGGTCATGAACAGAAAGTAATGTTTCATTTTTCAGGAGGGTCCTGAACAGAAAGTAAAGTCCCATTTTTGAGGAGAGTCCTGAACATAAAGTAAAATCCCATTTTTCAGGAGGGTCCTGAACAGAAAGTAAATTCCCATTTTTCAGGAGGGTCCTGAACATAAAGTAAAATCCCATTTTTCCGGAGGGTCATGAACAGAAAGTAAAGTCCCATTTTTCAGGAGGGTCCTGAACAAAAAGTAAAGTCCCATTTTTCAGGAGGGTCCTGAACAGAAAGTAAATTCCCATTTTTCAGGAGGGTCCTGAACATAAAGTAAAATCCCATTTTTCAGGAGGGTCCTGAACAGAAAGTAAAATCTCATTTTTCAGGAGGGTCCTGAACAGAAAGTAAAGTCCCATTTTTCAGGAGGGTCCTGAACAGAAAGTAAAGTCCCATTTTTAAGGAGGGTCCTGAACATAATGTAAAATCCCATTTTTCAGGAGGGTCCTGAACATAAAGTAAAATCCCATTTTTCAGGAGGGTCCTGAACAGAAAGTAAAATCCCATTTTTCAGGAGGGTCCTGAACAGAATGTAAAGTCCCATTTTTCAGGAGGGTCCTGAACAGAAAGTAAAGTCCCATTTTTCAGGAGGGTCCTGAACATAATGTAAAATCCCATTTTTCAGGAGGGTGCTGAACAGAAAGTAAAATCCCATTTTTCAGGAGGGTCCTGAACAAAAAGTAAATTCCCTTTTTTCAAGAGGGTCCTGAACATAAAGTAAAATCCCATTTTTCAGGAGGGTCCTGAACAGAAAGTAAAATCCCATTTTTCAGGAGGGTCCTGAACAGAAAGTAAAGTCCCATTTTTCAGGAGGGTCCTGAACATAAAGTAAAATCCCATTTTTCAGGAGGGTCCTGAACAGAAAGTAAATTCCCATTTTTCAGGAGGGTCCTGAACATAAAGTAAAATCCCATTTTTCCGGAGGGTCATGAACAGAAAGTAAAGTCCCATTTTTCAGGAGGGTCCTGAACAGAAAGTAAAGTCCCATTTTTCAGGAGGGTCCTGAACAGAAAGTAAATTCCCATTTTTAGGAGGGTCCTGAACATAAAGTAAAATCCCATTTTTCAGGAGGGTCCTGAACAGAAAGTAAAATCTCATTTTTCAGGAGGGTCCTGAACAGAAAGTAAAGTCCCATTTTTCAGGAGGGTCCTGAACAGAAAGTAAAGTCCCATTTTTCAGGAGGGTCCTGAACATAATGTAAAATCCCATTTTTCAGGAGGTTCCTGAACATAAAGTAAAATCCCATTTTTCAGGAGGGTCCAGAACAGAAAGTAAAATCCCATTTTTCAGGAGGGTCCTGAACAGAAAGTAAAGTCCCATTTTTAGGGAGGGTCCTGAACATAAAGTAAAATCCCATATTTCAGGAGGGTCCTGAACAGAAAGTAAAATCCCATTTTTCAGGAGAGTCCTGAACTGAAAGAAAAATCTCATTTTTCAGGAGGGTCCTGAACAGAAAGTAAAGTCCCATTTTTCAGGAGGGTCCTGAACAGAAAGTAAACTCTCATTTTTCAGGAGGGTCCTGAACAGAAAGTAAAGTCTCATTTTTTAGGAGGGTCCTGAACATAAAGTAAAGTCCCATTTTTCAGGAGGGTCCTGAACATAAAGTAAAATCCCATTTTTCAGGAGGGTCCTGAACAGAAAGTAAAATCCCATTTTTCAGGAGGGTCCTGAACAGAAAGTAAAATCCCATTTTTCAGGAGGGTCCTGAACAGAAAGTAAATTTCCATTTTTCAGGAGGGTCCTGAACAGAAAGTAAAGTCCCATTTTTCAGGAGGGTCCTGAACAGAAAGTAAAATCCCATTTTTCAGGAGGGTCCTGAACAGAAAGTAAACTCCCATTTTTCAGGAGGGTCCTAAACAGAAAGTAAAGTATCATTTTTTAGGAGGGTCCTGAACATAAAGTAAAGTCCCATTTTTCAGGAGGGTCCTGAACATAAAGTAAAATCCAATTTTTCAGGAGGGTCCTGAACAGAAAGTAAAATCCCATTTTTCAGGATGGTCCTGAACAGAAAGTAAATTCCCATTTTTCAGGAGGGTCCTGAACATAAAGTAAAATCCCATTTTTCCGGAGGGTCATGAACAGAAAGTAAAGTCTCATTTTTCAGGAGGGTCCTGAACAGAAAGTAAAGTCCCATTTTTGAGGAGAGTCCTGAACATAAAGTAAAATCCCATTTTTCAGGAGGGTCCTGAACAGAAAGTAAATTCCCATTTTTCAGGAGGGTCCTGAACATAAAGTAAAATCCCATTTTTCCGGAGGGTCATGAACAGAAAGTAAAGTCCCATTTTTCAGGAGGGTCCTGAACAGAAAGTAAATTCCCATTTTTCAGGAGGGTCCTGAACATAAAGTAAAATCCCATTTTTCAGGAGGGTCCTGAACAGAAAGTAAAATCTCATTTTTCAGGAGGGTCCTGAACAGAAAGTAAAGTCCCATTTTTCAGGAGGGTCCTGAACAGAAAGTAAAGTCCCATTTTTCAGGAGGGTCCTGAACATAATGTAAAATCCCATTTTTCAGGAGGGTCCTGAACATAAAGTAAAATCCCATTTTTCAGGAGGGTCCTGAACAGAAAGTAAAGTCCCATTTTTCAGGAGGGTCCTGAACAGAAAGTAAAGTCCCATTTTTCAGGAGGGTCCTGAACATAATGTAAAATCCCATTTTTCAGGAGGGTGCTGAACAGAAAGTAAAATCCCATTTTTCAGGAGGGTCCTGAACAAAAAGTAAATTCCCTTTTTTCAAGAAGGTCCTGAACATAATGTAAAATCCCATTTTTCAGGAGGGTCCTGAACAGAAAGTAAAATCTCATTTTTCAGGAGGGTCATGAACATAAAGTAAAGTCCCATTTTTCAGGAGGGTCCTGAACATAAAGTAAAATCCCATTTTTCAGGAGGGTCCTGAACATAATGTAAAATCCCATTTTTCAGGAGGGTCATGAACAGAAAGTAAAGTCCCATTTTTCAGGAGGGTCCTGAACATAAAGTAAAATCCCATTTTTCAGGAGGGTCCTGAACAGAAAGTAAAGTCCCATTTTTCAGAAGGGTCCTGAACATAAAGTAAAATCCCATTTTTCAGGAGGGTCCTGAACAGAAAGTAAATTCCCATTTTTCAGGAGGGTTCTGAACATAAAGTAAAATCCCATTTTTCCGGAGGGTCATGAACAGAAAGTAAAGTCCCATTTTTCAGGAGGGTCCTGAACAGAAAGTAAAGTCCCATTTTTCAGGAGGGTCCTGAACAGAAAGTAAATTCCCATTTTTTAGGAGGGTCCTGAACATAAAGTAAAATCCCATTTTTCAGGAGGGTCCTGAACAGAAAGTAAAATCTCATTTTTCAGGAGGAACTGAACAGAAAGTAAAGTCCCATTTTTCAGGAGGGTCCTGAACAGAAAGTAAAGTCCCATTTTTCAGGAGGGTCCTGAACATAATGTAAAATCCCATTTTTCAGGAGGGTCCTGAACATAAAGTAAAATCCCATTTTTCAGGAGGGTCCTGAACAGAAAGTAAAATCCCATTTTTCAGGAGGGTCCTGAACAGAAAGTAAAGTCCCATTTTTAGGGAGAGTCCTGAACAGAAAGTAAAGTCCCATTTTTTAGGAGGGACCTGAACATAATGTAAAATCCCATTTTTCAAGAGGGTGCTGAACAGAAAGTAAAGTCCCATTTTTCAGGAGGGTCCTGAACATAAAGTAAAATCCCATTTTTCAGGAGGGTCCTGAACAGAAAGTAAAGTCCCATTTTTCAGGAGGGTCCTGAACATAAAGTAAAATCCCATATTTCAGGAGGGTCCTGAACAGAAAGTAAAATCCCATTTTTCAGGAGAGTCCTGAACTGAAAGAAAAATCTCATTTTTCAGGAGGGTCCTGAACAGAAAGTAAAGTCCCATTTTTCAGGAGGGTCCTGAACAGAAAGTAAACTCCCATTTTTCAGGAGGGTCCTGAACAGAAAGTAAAGTCTAATTTTTTAGGAGGGTCCTGAACATAAAGTAAAGTCCCATTTTTCAGGAGGGTCCTGAACATAAAGTAAAATCCCATTTTTCAGGAGGGTCCTGAACAGAAAGTAAAATCCCATTTTTCAGGAGGGTCCTGAACAGAAAGTAAAATCCCATTTTTCAGGAGGGTCCTGAACAGAAAGTAAATTTCCATTTTTCAGGAGGGTCCTGAACAGAAAGTAAAGTCCCATTTTTCAGGAGGGTCCTGAACAGAAAGTAAAATCCCATTTTTCAAGAGGGTCCTGAACAGAAAGTAAACTCCCATTTTTCAGGAGGGTCCTAAACAGAAAGTAAAGTATCATTTTTTAGGAGGGTCCTGAACATAAAGTAAAGTCCCATTTTTCAGGAGGCTCCTGAACATAAAGTAAGATCCCATTTTTCAGGAGGGTCCTGAACAGAAAGTAAAATCCCATTTTTCAGGAGGGTCCTGAACAGAAAGTAAATTCCCATTTTTCAGGAGGGTCCTGAACATAAAGTAAAATCCCATTTTTCAGGAGGGTCCTGAACAGAAAGTAAAATCCTATTTTTCAGGAGGGTCCTGAACAGAAAGTAAAATCCCATTTTTCAGGAGGGTCCTGAATATAAAGTAAAGTCCCATTTTTCAAGAGGGTCCTGAACATAAGGTAAAATCCCATTTTTCAGGAGGGTCCTGAACAGAAAGTAAAATCCCATTTTTCAGGAGGGTCCTGAACAGAAAGTAAAATCCCATTTTTCAGGAGGGTCCTGAACAGAAAGTAAATTCCCATTTTTCAGGAGGGTCATGAACAGAAAGTAAAATCCCATTTTTCTGGAGGGTCCTGAACAGAAAGTAAAGTCCAATTTTTCAGGAGGGTCCTGAACAGAAAGTAAAGTCCAATTTTTCGGGAGGGTCCTGAACAGAAATAAAGTCACATTTTTCGGGAGGGTCCTGAACAGAAAGTAAAATCCCATTTTTCAGGAGGGTCCTGAGCAGAAAGTAAAGTCCCATTTTTCAGGAGGGTCCTGAACATAAAGTAAAATCCCATTTTTCAGGAGGGTCCTGAACAGAAAGCAAATTCCCATTTTTCAGGAGGGTCCTGAACAGAAAGTAAAATCCCATTTTTCAGGAGGGTCCTGAACAGAAAGTAAAATCCCATTTTTCAGGAGGGTCCTGAACAGAAAGTAAATTTCCATTTTTCAGGAGGGTCCTGAACAGAAAGTAAAGTCCCATTTTTCAGGAGGGTCCTGAACAGAAAGTAAAATCCCATTTTTCAAGAGGGTCCTGAACAGAAAGTAAACTCCCATTTTTCAGGAGGGTCCTAAACAGAAAGTAAAGTATCATTTTTTAGGAGGGTCCTGAACATAAAGTAAAGTCCCATTTTTCAGGAGGCTCCTGAACATAAAGTAAGATCCCATTTTTCAGGAGGGTCCTGAACAGAAAGTAAAATCCCATTTTTCAGGAGGGTCCTGAACAGAAAGTAAATTCCCATTTTTCAGGAGGGTCCTGAACATAAAGTAAAATCCCATTTTTCAGGAGGGTCCTGAACAGAAAGTAAAATCCTATTTTTCAGGAGGGTCCTGAACAGAAAGTAAAATCCCATTTTTCAGGAGGGTCCTGAATATAAAGTAAAGTCCCATTTTTCAAGAGGGTCCTGAACATAAGGTAAAATCCCATTTTTCAGGAGGGTCCTGAACAGAAAGTAAAATCCCATTTTTCAGGAGGGTCCTGAACAGAAAGTAAAATCCCATTTTTCAGGAGGGTCCTGAACAGAAAGTAAATTCCCATTTTTCAGGAGGGTCATGAACAGAAAGTAAAATCCCATTTTTCTGGAGGGTCCTGAACAGAAAGTAAAGTCCAATTTTTCAGGAGGGTCCTGAACAGAAAGTAAAGTCCAATTTTTCGGGAGGGTCCTGAACAGAAATAAAGTCACATTTTTCGGGAGGGTCCTGAACAGAAAGTAAAATCCCATTTTTCAGGAGGGTCCTGAGCAGAAAGTAAAGTCCCATTTTTCAGGAGGGTCCTGAACATAAAGTAAAATCCCATTTTTCAGGAGGGTCCTGAACAGAAAGCAAATTCCCATTTTTCAGGAGGGTCCTGAACATAAAGTAAAATCCCATTTCTCAGGAGGGTCCTGAACAGAAAGTAAAATCCCATTTTTCAGGAGGGTCCTGAACATAAAGTAAAATCCCATTTTTCAGGAGGGTCCTGAACATAAAGTAAAATCCCATTTTTCAGGAGGGTCCTGAACAGAAAGTAAAATCTCATTTTTCAGGAGGGTCCTGAACAGAAAGTAAAGTCCCATTTTTCAGGAGGGTCCTGAACAGAAAGTAAAATACCATTTTTCAGGAGGGTCCTGAACAGAAAGTAAAATCCCATTTTTCAGGAGGGTCCTGATCCCATTTTTCAGGAGGGTCCTGAACAGAAAGTAAAGTCCCATCTTTCAGGAGGGTCCTGAACAGAAAGTAAAGTCCCATTTTTCAGGAGGGTCCTGAACATAAAGTAAAATCCCATTTTTCAGGAGGGTCCTGAACATAAAGTAAAATCCCATTTTTCAGGAGGGTCCTGAACAGAAAGTAAAATCCCATTTTTCAGGAGGGTCCTGAACAGAAAGAAAAATCTCATTTTTCAGTAGGGTCCTGAACAGAAAGTAAAGTCCCATTTTTCAGGAGGGTCCTGAACAGAAAGTAAACTCCCATTTTTCAGGAGGGTCCTGAACAAAAAGTAAAGTCTCATTTTTTAGGAGGGTCCTGAACATAAAGTAAAGTCCCATTTTTCAGGAGGGTCCTGAACATAAATTAAAATCCCATTTTTCAGGAGGGTCCTGAACAGAAAGTAAAATCCCATTTTTCAGGAGGGTCCTGAACAGAAAGTAAATTCCCATTTTTCAGGAGGGTCCTGAACAGAAAGTAAATTCCCATTTTTCAGAAGAGTCCTGAACATAAAGTAAAGTCCCATTTTTCAGGAGGGTCCTGAACATAAAGTAAAATCCCATTTTTCAGGAGGGTCCTGAACAGAAAGTAAAATCCCATTTTTCAGGAGGGTCCTGAACAGAAAGTAAATTCCCATTTTTCAGGAGGGTCCTGAACAGAAAGTAAAATCCCATTTTTCAGGAGGGTCCTGAACAAAAAGTAAAGTCCCATTTTTCAGGAGGGTCCGGAACAGAAAGTAAAATCCCATTTTTCAGGAGGGTCCTGAACATAAAGTAAAATCCCATTTTTCAGGAGGGTCCTGAACAGAAAGTAAAATCCCATTTTTCAGGAGGGTCCTGAACAGAAAGTAAAATCCCATTTCTCAGGAGGGTCCTGAACAGAAAGTAAATTCCCATTTTTCAGGAGGGTCCTGAACAGAAAGTAAAATCCCATTTTTCAGGAGGGTCCTGAACAGAAAGTAAAATCCCATTTTTCAGGAGGGTCCTGAACAGAAAGTAAATTCCCATTTTTCAGGAGGGTCCTGAACATAAAGTAAAATCCCATTTTTCAGGAGGGTCCTGAACAGAAAGTAAAATCCTATTTTTCAGGAGGGTCCTGAACAGAAAGTAAAATCCCATTTTTCAGGAGGGTCCTGAACATAAAGTAAAGTCCCATTTTTCAGGAGGGTCCTGAACATAAGGTAAAATCCCATTTTTCAGGAGGGTCCTGAACAGAAAGTAAAATCCCATTTTTCAGGAGGGTCCTGAACAGAAAGTAAAATCCCATTTTTCAGGAGGGTCCTGAACAGAAAGTAAATTCCCATTTTTCAGGAGGGTCCTGAACAGAAAGTAAAATCCCATTTTTCAGGAGGGTCCTGAACAGAAAGTAAAGTCCCATTTTTCAGGAGCGTCCTGAACAGAAAGTAAAGTCCAATTTTTCGGGAGGGTCCTGAACAGAAAGTAAAGTCACATTTTTCGGGAGGGTCCTGAACAGAAAGTAAAATCCCATTTTTCAGGAGGGTCCTGAGCAGAAAGTAAAGTCCCATTTTTCAGGAGGGTCCTGAACAAAAAGTAAAATCTCATTTTTCAGGAGGGTCCTGAACATAAAGTAAAATCCCATTTTTCAGGAGGGTCCTGAACAGAAAGCAAATTCCCATTTTTCAGGAGGGTCCTGAACAGAAAGTAAAGTCCAATTTTTCGGGAGGGTCCTGAACAGAAAGTAAAGTCACATTTTTCGGGAGGGTCCTGAACAGAAAGTAAAATCCCATTTTTCAGGAGGGTCCTGAGCAGTAAGTAAAGTCCCATTTTTCAGGAGGGTCCTGAACATAAAGTAAAATCCCATTTTTCAGGAGGGTCCTGAACAGAAAGCAAATTCCCATTTTTCAGGAGGGTCCTGAACATAAAGTAAAATCCCATTTCTCAGGAGGGTCCTGAACAGAAAGTAAAATCCCATTTTTCAGGAGGGTCCTGAACATAAAGTAAAATCCCATTTTTCAGGAGGGTCCTGAACATAAAGTAAAATCCCATTTTTCAGGAGGGTCCTGAACAGAAAGTAAAATCTCATTTTTCAGGAGGGTCCTGAACAGAAAGTAAAGTCCCATTTTTCAGGAGGGTCCTGAACAGAAAGTAAAATACCATTTTTCAGGAGGGTCCTGAACAGAAAGTAAAATCCCATTTTTCAGGAGGGTCCTGATCCCATTTTTCAGGAGGGTCCTGAACAGAAAGTAAAGTCCCATCTTTCAGGAGGGTCCTGAACAGAAAGTAAAGTCCCATTTTTCAGGAGGGTCCTGAACATAAAGTAAAATCCCATTTTTCAGGAGGGTCCTGAACAGAAAGTAAAGTCCCATTTTTCAGGAGGGTCCTGAACAGAAAGTAAAATACCATTTTTCAGGAGGGTCCTGAACAGAAAGTAAAATCCCATTTTTCAGGAGGGTCCTGATCCCATTTTTCAGGAGGGTCCTGAACAGAAAGTAAAGTCCCATCTTTCAGGAGGGTCCTGAACAGAAAGTAAAGTCCCATTTTTCAGGAGGGTCCTGAACATAAAGTAAAATCCCATTTTTCAGGAGGGTCCTGAACATAAAGTAAAATCCCATTTTTCAGGAGGGTCCTGAACAGAAAGTAAAATCCCATTTTTCAGGAGGGTCCTGAACAGAAAGAAAAATCTCATTTTTCAGTAGGGTCCTGAACAGAAAGTAAAGTCCCATTTTTCAGGAGGGTCCTGATCAGAAAGTAAACTCCCATTTTTCAGGAGGGTCCTGAACAGAAAGTAAAGTCTCATTTTTTAGGAGGGTCCTGAACATAAAGTAAAGTCCCATTTTTCAGGAGGGTCCTGAACATAAATTAAAATCCCATTTTTCAGGAGGGTCCTGAACAGAAAGTAAAATCCCATTTTTCAGGAGGGTCCTGAATAGAAAGTAAATTCCCATTTTTCAGGAGTGTCCTGAACAGAATGTAAATTCCCATTTTTCAGGAGAGTCCTGAACATAAAGTAAAGTCCCATTTTTCAGGAGGGTCCTGAACATAAAGTAAAATCCCATTTTTCAGGAGGGTCCTGAACAGAAAGTAAAATCCCATTTTTCAGGAGGGTCCTGAACAGAAAGTAAATTCCCATTTTTCAGGAGGGTCCTGAACAGATAGTAAAATCCCATTTTTCAGGAGGGTCCTGAACAGAAAGTAAAGTCCCATTTTTCAGGAGGGTCCGGAACAGAAAGTAAAAACCCATTTTTCAGGAGGGTCCTGAACATAAAGTAAAATCCCATTTTTCAGGAGGGTCCTGAACAGAAAGTAAAAACCCATTTTTCAGGAGGGTCCTGAACAGAAAGTAAAATCCCATTTCTCAGGAGGGTCCTGAACAGAAAGTAAATTCCCATTTTTCAGGAGGGTCCTGAACAGAAAGTAAAATCCCATTTTTCAGGAGGGTCCTGAACAGAAAGTAAAATCCCATTTTTCAGGAGGGTCCTGAACAGAAAGTAAATTCCCATTTTTCAGGAGGGTCCTGAACATAAAGTAAAATCCCATTTTTCAGGAGGGTCCTGAACAGAAAGTAAAATCCTATTTTTCAGGAGGGTCCTGAACAGAAAGTAAAATCCCATTTTTCAGGGGGGTCCTGAACATAAAGTAAAGTCCCATTTTTCAGGAGGGTCCTGAACATAAGGTAAAATCCCATTTTTCAGGAGGGTCCTGAACAGAAAGTAAAATCCCACTTTTCAGGAGGGTCCTGAACAGAAAGTAAATTCCCATTTTTCAGGAGGGTCCTGAACAGAAAGTAAAATCCCATTTTTCAGGAGGGTCCTGAACAGAAAGTAAAGTCCCATTTTTCAGGAGCGTCCTGAACAGAAAGTAAAGTCCATTTTTTCGGGAGGGTCCTGAACAGAAAGTAAAGTCACATTTTTCGGGAGGGTCCTGAACAGAAAGTAAAATCCCATTTTCCAGGAGGGTCCTGAGCAGAAAGTAAAGTCCCATTTTTCAGGAGGGTCCTGAACAAAAAGTAAAATCTCATTTTTCAGGAGGGTCCTGAACATAAAGTAAAATCCCATTTTTCAGGAGGGTCCTGAACAGAAAGCAAATTCCCATTTTTCAGGAGGGTCCTGAACAGAAAGTAAAGTCCAATTTTTCGGGAGGGTCCTGAACAGAAAGTAAAGTCACATTTTTCGGGAGGGTCCTGAACAGAAAGTAAAATCCCATTTTTCAGGAGGGTCCTGAGCAGAAAGTAAAGTCCCATTTTTCAGGAGGGTCCTGAACATAAAGTAAAATCCCATTTTTCAGGAGGGTCCTGAACAGAAAGCAAATTCCCATTTTTCAGGAGGGTCCTGAACATAAAGTAAAATCCCATTTCTCAGGAGGGTCCTGAACAGAAAGTAAAATCCCATTTTTCAGGAGGGTCCTGAACATAAAGTAAAATCCCATTTTTCAGGAGGGTCCTAAACATAAAGTAAAATCCCATTTTTCAGGAGGGTCCTGAACAGAAAGTAAAATCTCATTTTTCAGGAGGGTCCTGAACAGAAAGTAAAGTCCCATTTTTCAGGAGGGTCCTGAACAGAAAGTAAAATACCATTTTTCAGGAGGGTCCTGAACAGAAAGTAAAATCCCATTTTTCAGGAGGGTCCTGATCCCATTTTTCAGGAGGGTCCTGAACAGAAAGTAAAGTCCCATCTTTCAGGAGGGTCCTGAACAGAAAGTAAAGTCCCATTTTTCAGGAGGGTCCTGAACATAAAGTAAAATCCCATTTTTCAGGAGGGTCCTGAACATAAAGTAAAATCCCATTTTTCAGGAGGGTCCTGAACAGAAAGTAAAATCCCATTTTTCAGGAGGGTCCTGAACAGAAAGAAAAATCTCATTTTTCAGTAGGGTCCTGAACAGAAAGTAAAGTCCCATTTTTCAGGAGGGTCCTGAACAGAAAGTAAACTCCCATTTTTCAGGAGGGTCCTGAACATAAAGTAAAGTCCCATTTTTCAGGAGGGTCCTGAACATAAAGTAAAATCCCATTTTTCAGGAGGGTCCTGAACAGAAAGTAAAATCCCATTTTTCAGGAGGGTCCTGAACAGAAAGTAAATTCTCATTTTTCAGGAGGGTCCTGAACAGAAAGTAAATTCCCATTTTTCAGGAGGGTCCTGAACATAAAGTAAAGTCCCATTTTTCAGGAGGGTCCTGAACATAAAGTAAAATCCCATTTTTCAGGAGGGTCCTGAACATAAAGTAAAATCCCATTTTTCAGGAGGGTCCTGAACATAAAGTAAATTCCCATTTTTCAGGAGGGTCATGAACAGAAAGTAAAATCCCATTTTTCTGGAGGGTCCTGAACAGAAAGTAAAGTCCCATTTTTCAGGAGGGTCCTGAACAGAAAGTAAAATCCCATTTTTCAGGAGGGTCCTGAACATAAAGTAAAATCCCATTTTTCAGGAGGGTCCTGAACAGAAAGTAAAATCCCATTTTTCAGGAGGGTCCTGAGCAGAAAGTAAATTCCCATTTTTCAGGAGGGTCCTGAACAGAAAGTAAAGTCCCATTTTTCAGGAGGGTCCTGAACATAAAGTAAAATCCCATATTTCAGGAGGGTCCTGAACAGAAAGTAAAATCCCATTTTTCAGGAGAGTCCTGAACTGAAAGAAAAATCTCATTTTTCAGGAGGGTCCTGAACAGAAAGTAAAGTCCCATTTTTCAGGAGGGTCCTGAACAGAAAGTAAATTCCCATTTTTCAGGAGGGTCCTGAACAGAAAGTAAAATCCCATTTTTCAGGAGGGTCCTGAACAGAAAGTAAAGTCCCATTTTTCAGGAGCGTCCTG
This sequence comes from Capsicum pubescens, assembly GCA_030864215.1. Lineage (NCBI taxonomy): Eukaryota > Viridiplantae > Streptophyta > Magnoliopsida > Solanales > Solanaceae > Capsicum > Capsicum pubescens. Next base: position 416,295,410 of record CM061548.1, read on the forward strand.
AACAGAAAGTAAAGTCCAATTTTTCGGGAGGGTCCTGAACAGAAAGTAAAGTCACATTTTTCGGGAGGGTCCTGAACAGAAAATAAAATCCCATTTTTCAGGAGGGTCCTGAGCAGAAAGTAAAGTCCCATTTTTCAGGAGGGTCCTGAACAAATAGTAAAATCTCATTTTTCAGGAGGGTCCTGAACATAAAGTAAAATCCCATTTTTCAGGAGGGTCCTGAACAGAAAGCAAATTCCCATTTTTCAGGAGGGTCCTGAACATAAAGTAAAATCCCATTTTTTAGGAGGGTCCTGAACAGAAAGTAAAATCCCATTTTTCAGGAGGGTCCTAAACAGAAAGTAAAGTCCCATTTTTCAGGAGAGTCCTGAACATAAAGTAAAATCCCATTTTTCAGGAGGGTCCTAAACAGAAAGTAAATTACCATTTTTCAGGAGGGTCCTGAACATAAAGTAAAATCCCATTTTTCCGGAGGGTCATGAACAGAAAGTAAAGTCTCATTTTTCAGGAGGGTCCTGAACAGAAAGTAAAGTCCCATTTTTTAGGAGAGTCCTGAACATAAAGTAAAATCCCATTTTTCAGGAGGGTCCTGAACAGAAAGTAAATTCCCATTTTTCAGGAGGGTCCTGAACATAAAGTAAAATCCCATTTTTCCGGAGGGTCATGAACAGAAAGTAAAGTCCCATTTTTCAGGAGGGTCCTGAACAGAAAGTAAAGTCCCATTTTTCAGGAGGGTCCTGAACAGAAAGTAAATTCCATTTTTCAGGAGGGTCCTGAACATAAAGTAAAATCCCATTTTTCAGGAGGGTCCTGAACAGAAAGTAAAATCTCATTTTTCAGGAGGGTCCTGAACAGAAAGTAAAGTCCCATTTTTCAGGAGGGTCCTGAACAGAAAGTAAAGTCCCATTTTTCAGGAGGGTCCTGAACATAATGTAAAATCCCATTTTTCAGGAGGGTCCTGAACATAAAGTAAAATCCCATTTTTCAGGAGGGTCCTGAACAGAAAGTAAAATCCCATTTTTCAGGAGGGTCCTGAACAGAAAGTAAAGTCCCATTTTTCAGGAGGGTCCTGAACAGAAAGTAAAGTCCCATTTTTCAGGAGGGTCCTGAACATAATGTAAAATCCCATTTTTCAGGAGGGTGCTGAACAGAAAGTAAAATCCCATTTTTCAGGAGGGTCCTGAACAGAAAGTAAAGTCCCATTTTTCAGTAGGGTCCTGAACAGAAAGTAAAGTCCCATTTTTCAGGAGGGTCCTGAACAGAAAGTAAATTCCCATTTTTCAGGAGGGTCCTGAACAGAAAGTAAAGTCCAATTTTTCGGGAGGGTCCTGAACAGAAAGTAAAGTCACATTTTTCGGGAGGGTCCTGAACAGAAAGTAAAATCCCATTTTTCAGGAGGGTCCTGAGCAGAAAGTAAAGTCCCATTTTTCAGGAGGGTCCTGAACATAAAGTAAAATCCCATTTTTCAGGAGGGTCCTGAACAGAAAGCAAATTCCCATTTTTCAGGAGGGTCCTGAACATAAAGTAAAATCCCATTTCTCAGGAGGGTCCTGAACAGAAAGTAAAATCCCATTTTTCAGGAGGGTCCTGAACATAAAGTAAAATCCCATTTTTCAGGAGGGTCCTGAACAGAAAGTAAAATCCCATTTTTCAGGAGGGTCCTGAGCAGAAAGTAAATTCCCATTTTTCAGGAGGGTCCTGAACAGAAAGTAAAGTCCCATTTTTCAGGAGGGTCCTGAACATAAAGTAAAATCCCATATTTCAGGAGGGTCCTGAACAGAAAGTAAAATCCCATTTTTCAGGAGAGTCCTGAACTGAAAGAAAAATCTCATTTTTCAGGAGGGTCCTGAACAGAAAGTAAAGTCCCATTTTTCAGGAGGGTCCTGAACAGAAAGTAAATTCCCATTTTTCAGGAGGGTCCTGAACAGAAAGTAAAATCCCATTTTTCAGGAGGGTCCTGAACAGAAAGTAAAGTCCCATTTTTCAGGAGCGTCCTGAACAGAAAGTAATGTCCAATTTTTCGGGAGGGTCCTGAACAGAAAGTAAAGTCACATTTTTCGGGAGGGTCCTGAACAGAAAATAAAATCCCATTTTTCAGGAGGGTCCTGAGCAGAAAGTAAAGTCCCATTTTTCAGGAGGGTCCTGAACAAATAGTAAAATCTCATTTTTCAGGAGGGTCCTGAACATAAAGTAAAATCCCATTTTTCAGGAGGGTCCTGAACAGAAAGCAAATTCCCATTTTTCAGGAGGGTCCTGAACATAAAGTAAAATCCCATTTTTTAGGAGGGTCCTGAACAGAAAGTAAAATCCCATTTTTCAGGAGGGTCCTAAACAGAAAGTAAAGTCCCATTTTTCAGGAGAGTCCTGAACATAAAGTAAAATCCCATTTTTCAGGAGGGTCCTAAACAGAAAGTAAATTACCATTTTTCAGGAGGGTCCTGAACATAAAGTAAAATCCCATTTTTCCGGAGGGTCATGAACAGAAAGTAAAGTCTCATTTTTCAGGAGGGTCCTGAACAGAAAGTAAAGTCCCATTTTTTAGGAGAGTCCTGAACATAAAGTAAAATCCCATTTTTCAGGAGGGTCCTGAACAGAAAGTAAATTCCCATTTTTCAGGAGGGTCCTGAACATAAAGTAAAATCCCATTTTTCCGGAGGGTCATGAACAGAAAGTAAAGTCCCATTTTTCAGGAGGGTCCTGAACAGAAAGTAAAGTCCCATTTTTCAGGAGGGTCCTGAACAGAAAGTAAATTCCATTTTTCAGGAGGGTCCTGAACATAAAGTAAAATCCCATTTTTCAGGAGGGTCCTGAACAGAAAGTAAAATCTCATTTTTCAGGAGGGTCCTGAACAGAAAGTAAAGTCCCATTTTTCAGGAGGGTCCTGAACAGAAAGTAAAGTCCCATTTTTCAGGAGGGTCCTGAACATAATGTAAAATCCCATTTTTCAGGAGGGTCCTGAACATAAAGTAAAATCCCATTTTTCAGGAGGGTCCTGAACAGAAAGTAAAATCCCATTTTTCAGGAGGGTCCTGAACAGAAAGTAAAGTCCCATTTTTCAGGAGGGTCCTGAACAGAAAGTAAAGTCCCATTTTTCAGGAGGGTCCTGAACATAATGTAAAATCCCATTTTTCAGGAGGGTGCTGAACAGAAAGTAAAATCCCATTTTTCAGGAGGGTCCTGAACAGAAAGTAAAGTCCCATTTTTCAGTAGGGTCCTGAACAGAAAGTAAAGTCCCATTTTTCAGGAGGGTCCTGAACAGAAAGTAAATTCCCATTTTTCAGGAGGGTCCTGAACAGAAAGTAAAGTCCAATTTTTCGGGAGGGTCCTGAACAGAAAGTAAAGTCACATTTTTCGGGAGGGTCCTGAACAGAAAGTAAAATCCCATTTTTCAGGAGGGTCCTGAGCAGAAAGTAAAGTCCCATTTTTCAGGAGGGTCCTGAACATAAAGTAAAATCCCATTTTTCAGGAGGGTCCTGAACAGAAAGCAAATTCCCATTTTTCAGGAGGGTCCTGAACATAAAGTAAAATCCCATTTCTCAGGAGGGTCCTGAACAGAAAGTAAAATCCCATTTTTCAGGAGGGTCCTGAACATAAAGTAAAATCCCATTTTTCAGGAGGGTCCTAAACATAAAGTAAAATCCCATTTTTCAGGAGGGTCCTGAACAGAAAGTAAAATCTCATTTTTCAGGAGGGTCCTGAACAGAAAGTAAAGTCCCATTTTTCAGGAGGGTCCTGAACAGAAAGTAAAATACCATTTTTCAGGAGGGTCCTGAACAGAAAGTAAAATCCCATTTTTCAGGAGGGTCCTGATCCCATTTTTCAGGAGGGTCCTGAACAGAAAGTAAAGTCCCATCTTTCAGGAGGGTCCTGAACAGAAAGTAAAGTCCCATTTTTCAGGAGGGTCCTGAACATAAAGTAAAATCCCATTTTTCAGGAGGGTCCTGAACATAAAGTAAAATCCCATTTTTCAGGAGGGTCCTGAACAGAAAGTAAAATCCCATTTTTCAGGAAGGTCCTGAACAGAAAGAAAAATCTCATTTTTCAGTAGGGTCCTGAACAGAAAGTAAAGTCCCATTTTTCAGGAGGGTCCTGAACAGAAAGTAAACTCCCATTTTTCAGGAGGGTCCTGAACATAAAGTAAAGTCCCATTTTTCAGGAGGGTCCTGAACATAAAGTAAAATCCCATTTTTCAGGAGGGTCCTGAACAGAAAGTAAAATCCCATTTTTCAGGAGGGTCCTGAACAGAAAGTAAATTCTCATTTTTCAGGAGGGTCCTGAACAGAAAGTAAATTCCCATTTTTAAGGAGGGTCCTGAACATAAAGTAAAGTCCCATTTTTCAGGAGGGTCCTGAACATAAAGTAAAATCCCATTTTTCAGGAGGGTCCTGAACATAAAGTAAAATCCCATTTTTCAGGAGGGTCCTGAACATAAAGTAAATTCCCATTTTTCAGGAGGGTCATGAACAGAAAGTAAAATCCCATTTTTCTGGAGGGTCCTGAACAGAAAGTAAAGTCCCATTTTTCAGGAGGGTCCTGAACAGAAAGTAAAATCCCATTTTTCAGGAGGGTCCTGAACATAAAGTAAAATCCCATTTTTCAGGAGGGTCCTGAACAGAAAGTAAAATCCCATTTTTCAGGAGGGTCCTGAGCAGAAAGTAAATTCCCATTTTTCAGGAGGGTCCTGAACAGAAAGTAAAGTCCCATTTTTCAGGAGGGTCCTGAACATAAAGTAAAATCCCATATTTCAGGAGGGTCCTGAACAGAAAGTAAAATCCCATTTTTCAGGAGAGTCCTGAACTGAAAGAAAAATCTCATTTTTCAGGAGGGTCCTGAACAGAAAGTAAAGTCCCATTTTTCAGGAGGGTCCTGAACAGAAAGTAAATTCCCATTTTTCAGGAGGGTCCTGAACAGAAAGTAAAATCCCATTTTTCAGGAGGGTCCTGAACAGAAAGTAAAGTCCCATTTTTCAGGAGCGTCCTGAACAGAAAGTAAAGTCCAATTTTTCGGGAGGGTCCTGAACAGAAAGTAAAGTCACATTTTTCGGGAGGGTCCTGAACAGAAAGTAAAATCCCATTTTTCAGGAGGGTCCTGAGCAGAAAGTAAAGTCCCATTTTTCAGGAGGGTCCTGAACAAATAGTAAAATCTCATTTTTCAGGAGGGTCCTGAACATAAAGTAAAATCCCATTTTTCAGGAGGGTCCTGAACAGAAAGCAAATTCCCATTTTTCAGGAGGGTCCTGAACATAAAGTAAAATCCCATTTTTCAGGAGGGTCCTGAACAGAAAGTAAAATCCCATTTTTCAGGAGGGTCCTAAACAGAAAGTAAAGTCCCATTTTTCAGGAGAGTCCTGAACATAAAGTAAAATCCCATTTTTCAGGAGGGTCCTAAACAGAAAGTAAATTACCATTTTTCAGGAGGGTCCTGAACATAAAGTAAAATCCCATTTTTCCGGAGGGTCATGAACAGAAAGTAAAGTCTCATTTTTCAGGAGGGTCCTGAACAGAAAGTAAAGTCCCATTTTTTAGGAGAGTCCTGAACATAAAGTAAAATCCCATTTTTCAGGAGGGTCCTGAACAGAAAGTAAATTCCCATTTTTCAGGAGGGTCCTGAAGATAAAGTAAAATCTCATTTTTCCGGAGGGTCATGAACAGAAAGTAAAGTCCCATTTTTCAGGAGGGTCCTGAACAGAAAGTAAAGTCCCATTTTTCAGGAGGGTCCTGAACAGAAAGTAAATTCCATTTTTCAGGAGGGTCCTGAACATAAAGTAAAATCCCATTTTTCAGGAGGGTCCTGAACAGAAAGTAAAATCTCATTTTTCAGGAGGGTCCTGAACAGAAAGTAAAGTCCCATTTTTCAGGAGGGTCCTGAACAGAAAGTAAAGTCCCATTTTTCAGGAGGGTCCTGAACATAATGTAAAATCCCATTTTTCAGGAGGGTCCTGAACATAAAGTAAAATCCCATTTTTCAGGAGGGTCCTGAACAGAAAGTAAAATCCCATTTTTCAGGAGGGGCCTGAACAGAAAGTAAAGTCCCATTTTTCAGGAGGGTCCTGAACAGAAAGTAAAGTCCCATTTTTCAGGAGGGTCCTGAACATAATGTAAAATCCCATTTTTCAGGAGGGTGCTGAACAGAAAGTAAAATCCCATTTTTCAGGAGGGTCCTGAACAGAAAGTAAAGTCCCATTTTTCAGTAGGGTCCTGAACAGAAAGTAAAGTCCCATTTTTCAGGAGGGTCCTGAACAGAAAGTAAAATCCCATTTTTCAGGATGGTCCTGAACAGAAAGTAAATTCCCATTTTTCAGGAGGGTCCTGTACATAAAGTAAAATCCCATTTTTCAGGAGGGTCCTGAACATAAAGTAAAATCCCATTTTTCAGGAGGGTCCTGAACAGAAAGTAAAGTCCCATTTTTCAGGAGGGTCCTGAACAGAAAGTAAAGTCCCATTTTTCAGGAGAGTCCTGAACATAAAGTAAAATCCCATTTTTCAGGAGGGTCCTGAACATAAAGTAAAATCCCATTTTCACGAGGGTCCTGAACAGAAAGTAAAGTCCCATTTTTCAGGAGGGTCCTGAACATAAAGTAAAATCCCATATTTCAGGAGGGTCCTGAACAGAAAGTAAAATCCCATTTTTCAGGAGAGTCCTGAACTGAAAGAAAAATCTCATTTTTCAGGAGGGTCCTGAACAGAAAGTAAAGTCCCATTTTTCAGGAGGGTCCTGAACAGAAAGTAAACTCCCATTTTTCAGGAGGGTCCTGAACAGAAAGTAAAGTCTCATTTTTTAGGAGGGTCCTGAACATAAAGTAAAGTCCCATTTTTCAGGAGGGTCCTGAACATAAAGTAAAATCCCATTTTTCAGGAGGGTCCTGAACAGAAAGTAAAATCCCATTTTTCGGGAGGGTCCTGAACAGAAAGTAAATTTCCATTTTTCAGGAGGGTCCTGAACAGAAAGTAAAGTCCCATTTTTCAGGAGGGTCCTGAACAGAAAGTAAAATCCCATTTTTCAGGAGGGTCCTGAACAGAAAGTAAACTCCCATTTTTCAGGAGGGTCCTGAACAGAAAGTAAAGTATCATTTTTCAGGAGGGTCCTGAACATAAAGTAAAGTCCCATTTTTCAGGAGGGTCCTGAACATAAAGTAAAATCCCATTTTTCAGGAGGGTCCTGAACAGAAAGTAAAATCCCATTTTTCAGGAGGGTCCTGAACAGAAAGTAAAGTCCCATTTTTCAGGAGGGTCCTGAACAGAAAGTAAAGTCCCATTTTTCAGGAGGGTCCTGAACATAATGTAAAATCCCATTTTTCAGGAGGGTGCTGAACTGAAAGTAAAATCCCATTTTTTTCAGGAGGGTCCTGAACAGAAAGTAAAGTCCCATTTTTCAGGAGGGTCCTGAACAGAAAGTAAAGTCCCATTTTTCAGGAGGGTCCTGAACAGAAAGTAAAATCCCATTTTTCAGGATGGTCCTGAACAGAAAGTAAATTCCCATTTTTCAGGAGGGTCCTGAACATAAAGTAAAATCCCATTTTTCAGGAGGGTCCTGAACATAAAGTAAAATCCCATTTTTCAGGAGGGTCCTGAACAGAAAGTAAAGTCCCATTTTTCAGGAGGGTCCTGAACATAAAGTAAAATCCCATATTTCAGGAGGGTCCTGAACAGAAAGTAAAATCCCATTTTTCAGGAGAGTCCTGAACTGAAAGAAAAATCTCATTTTTCAGGAGGGTCCTGAACAGAAAGTAAAGTCCCATTTTTCAGGAGGGTCCTGAACAGAAAGTAAACTCCCATTTTTCAGGAGGGTCCTGAACAGAAAGTAAAGTCTCATTTTTTAGGAGGGTCCTGAACATAAAGTAAAGTCCCATTTTTCAGGAGGGTCCTGAACATAAAGTAAAATCCCATTTTTCAGGAGGGTCCTGAACAGAAAGTAAAATCCTATTTTTCGGGAGGGTCCTGAACAGAAAGTAAATTTCCATTTTTCAGGAGGGTCCTGAACAGAAAGTAAAGTCCCATTTTTCAGGAGGGTCCTGAACAGAAAGTAAAATCCCATTTTTCAGGAGGGTCCTGAACAGAAAGTAAACTCCCATTTTTCAGGAGGGTCCTGAACAGAAAGTAAAGTATCATTTTTTAGGAGGGTCCTGAACATAAAGTAAAGTCCCATTTTTCAGGAGGGTCCTGAACATAAAGTAAAATCCCATATTTCAGGAGGGTCCTGAACATAAAGTAAAATCCCATTTTTCAGGAGGGTCCTGAACAGAAAGTAAAGTCCCATTTTTCAGGAGGGTCCTGAACAGAAAGTAAAGTCCCATTTTTCAGGAGAGTCCTGAACATAAAGTAAAATCCCATTTTTCAGGAGGGTCCTGAACATAAAGTAAAATCCCATTTTTCAGGAGGGTCCTGAACAGAAAGTAAAGTCCCATTTTTCAGGAGGGTCCTGAACATAAAGTAAAATCCCATATTTCAGGAGGGTCCTGAACAGAAAGTAAAATCCCATTTTTCAGGAGAGTCCTGAACTGAAAGAAAAATCTCATTTTTCAAGAGGGTCCTGAACAGAAAGTAAAGTCCCATTTTTCAGGAGGGTCCTGAACAGAAAGTAAACTCCCATTTTTCAGGAGGGTCCTGAACAGAAAGTAAAGTCTCATTTTTTAGGAGGGTCCTGAACATAAAGTAAAGTCCAATTTTTCAGGAGGGTCCTGAACATAAAGTAAAATCCCATTTTTCAGGAGGGTCCTGAACAGAAAGTAAAATCCCATTTTTCGGGAGGGTCCTGAACAGAAAGTAAATTTCCATTTTTCAGGAGGGTCCTGAACAGAAAGTAAAGTCCCATTTTTCAGGAGGGTCCTGAACAGAAAGTAAAATCCCATTTTTCAGGAGGGTCCTGAACAGAAAGTAAACTCCCATTTTTCAGGAGGGTCCTGAACAGAAAGTAAAGTATCATTTTTTAGGAGGGTCCTGAACATAAAGTAAAGTCTCATTTTTCAGGAGGGTCCTGAACATAAAGTAAAATCCCATTTTTCAGGAGGGTCCTGAACAGAAAGTAAAATCCCATTTTTCAGGATGGTCCTGAACAGAAAGTAAATTCCCATTTTTCAGGAGGGTCCTGAACATAAAGTAAAATCCCATTTTTCAGGAGGGTCCTGAACAGAAAGTAAAATCCTATTTTTCAGGAGAGTCCTGAACAGAAAGTAAAATCCCATTTTTCAGAAGGGTCCTGAATATAAAGTAAAGTCCCATTTTTCAAGAGGGTCCTGAACATAAGGTAAAATCCCATTTTTCAGGAGGGTCCTGAACAGAAAGTAAAATCCCATTTTTCAGGAGGGTCCTGAACAGATAGTAAAATCCCATTTTTCAGGAGGGTCCTGAACAGAAAGTAAATTCCCATTTTTCAGGAGGGTCATGAACAGAAAGTAAAATCCCATTTTTCTGGAGGGTCCTGAACAGAAAGTAAAGTCCCATTTTTCAGGAGGGTCCTGAACAGAAAGTAAAGTCCAATTTTTCGGGAGGGTCCTGAACAGAAAGTAAAGTCACATTTTTCGGGAGGGTCCTGAAGAGAAAGTAAAATCCCATTTTTCAGGAGGGTCCTGAGCAGAAAGTAAATTCCCATTTTTCAGGAGGGTCCTGAACAGAAAGTAAAGTCCCATTTTTCAGGAGGGTCCTGAACATAAAGTAAAATCCCATATTTCAGGAGGGTCCTGAACAGAAAGTAAAATCCCATTTTTCAGGAGAGTCCTGAACTGAAAGAAAAATCTCATTTTTCAGGAGGGTCCTGAACAGAAAGTAAAGTCCCATTTTTCAGGAGGGTCCTGAACAGAAAGTAAACTCCCATTTTTCAGGAGGGTCCTGAACAGAAAGTAAAGTCTCATTTTTTAGGAGGGTCCTGAACATAAAGTAAAGTCCCATTTTTCAGGAGGGTCCTGAACATAAAGTAAAATCCCATTTTTCAGGAGGGTCCTGAACAGAAAGTAAAATCCCATTTTTCGGGAGGGTCCTGAACAGAAAGTAAATTTCCATTTTTCAGGAGGGTCCTGAGCAGAAAGTAAAGTCCCATTTTTCAGGAGGGTCCTGAACAAAAAGTAAAATCTCATTTTTCAGGAGGGTCCTGAACATAAAGTAAAATCCCATTTTTCAGGAGGGTCCTGAACAGAAAGCAAATTCCCATTTTTCAGGAGGGTCCTGAACATAAAGTAAAATCCCATTTTTCAGGAGGGTCCTGAACAGAAAGTAAAATCCCATTTTTCAGGAGGGTCCTAAACAGAAAGTAAAGTCCCATTTTTCAGGAGAGTCCTGAACATAAAGTAAAATCCCATTTTTCAGGAGGGTCCTAAACAGAAAGTAAATTACCATTTTTCAGGAGGGTCCTGAACATAAAGTAAAATCCCATTTTTCCGGAGGGTCATGAACAGAAAGTAAAGTCTCATTTTTCAGGAGGGTCCTGAACAGAAAGTAAAGTCCCATTTTTGAGGAGAGTCCTGAACATAAAGTAAAATCCCATTTTTCAGGAGGGTCCTGAACAGAAAGTAAATTCCCATTTTTCAGGAGGGTCCTGAACATAAAGTAAAATCCCATTTTTCCGGAGGGTCATGAACAGAAAGTAAAGTCCCATTTTTCAGGAGGGTCCTGAACAGAAAGTAAAGTCCCATTTTTCAGGAGGGTCCTGAACAGAAAGTAAATTCCATTTTTCAGGAGGGTCCTGAACATAAAGTAAAATCCCATTTTTCAGGAGGGTCCTGAACAGAAAGTAAAATCTCATTTTTCAGGAGGGTCCTGAACAGAAAGTAAAGTCCCATTTTTCAGGAGGGTCCTGAACAGAAAGTAAAGTCCCATTTTTCAGGAGGGTCCTGAACATAATGTAAAATCCCATTTTTCAGGAGGGTCCTGAACATAAAGTAAAATCCCATTTTTCAGGAGGGTCCTGAACAGAAAGTAAAATCCCATTTTTCAGGAGGGTCCTGAACAGAAAGTAAAGTCCCATTTTTCAGGAGGGTTCAGGAGGGTCCTGAACATAATGTAAAATCCCATTTTTCAGGAGGGTGCTGAACAGAAAGTAAAATCCCATTTTTCAGGAGGGTCCTGAACAGAAAGTAAAGTCCCATTTTTCAGGAGGGTCCTGAACAGAAAGTAAAGTCCCATTTTTCAGGAGGGTCCTGAACAGAAAGTAAAATCCCATTTTTCAGGATGGTCCTGAACAGAAAGTAAATTCCCATTTTTCAGGAGGGTCCTGAACATAAAGTAAAATCCCATTTTTCAGGAGGGTCCTGAACATAAAGTAAAATCCCATTTTTCAGGAGGGTCCTGAACAGAAAGTAAAGTCCCATTTTTCAGGAGGGTCCTGAACAGAAAGTAAAGTCCCATTTTTCAGGAGAGTCCTGAACATAAAGTAAAATCCCATTTTTCAGGAGGGTCCTGAACATAAAGTAAAATCCCATTTTTCAGGAGGGTCCTGAACAGAAAGTAAAGTCCCATTTTTCAGGAGGGTCCTGAACATAAAGTAAAATCCCATATTTCAGGAGGGTCCTGAACAGAAAGTAAAATCCCATTTTTCAGGAGAGTCCTGAACTGAAAGAAAAATCTCATTTTTCAGGAGGGTCCTGAACAGAAAGTAAAGTCCCATTTTTCAGGAGGGTCCTGAACAGAAAGTAAACTCCCATTTTTCAGGAGGGTCCTGAACAGAAAGTAAAGTCTCATTTTTTAGGAGGGTCCTGAACATAAAGTAAAGTCCCATTTTTCAGGAGGGTCCTGAACATAAAGTAAAATCCCATTTTTCAGGAGGGTCCTGAACAGAAAGTAAAATCCCATTTTTCGGGAGGGTCCTGAACAGAAAGTAAATTTCCATTTTTCAGGAGGGTCCTGAACAGAAAGTAAAGTCCCATTTTTCAGGAGGGTCCTGAACAGAAAGTAAAATCCCATTTTTCAGGAGGGTCCTGAACAGAAAGTAAACTCCCATTTTTCAGGAGGGTCCTGAACAGAAAGTAAAGTATCATTTTTTAGGAGGGTCCTGAACATAAAGTAAAGTCCCATTTTTCAGGAGGGTCCTGAACATAAAGTAAAATCCCATTTTTCAGGAGGGTCCTGAACAGAAAGTAAAATCCCATTTTTCAGGATGGTCCTGAACAGAAAGTAAATTCCCATTTTTCAGGAGGGTCCTGAACATAAAGTAAAATCCCATTTTTCAGGAGGGTCCTGAACAGAAAGTAAAATCCTATTTTTCAGGAGGGTCCTGAACAGAAAGTAAAATCCCATTTTTCAGGAGGGTCCTGAATATAAAGTAAAATCCCATTTTTCAAGAGGGTCCTGAACATAAGGTAAAATCCCATTTTTCAGGAGGGTCCTGAACAGAAAGTAAAATCCCATTTTTCAGGAGGGTCCTGAATAGATAGTAAAATCCCATTTTTCAGTAGGGTCCTGAACAGAAAGTAAATTCCTATTTTTCAGGAGGGTCATGAACAGAAAGTAAAATCCCATTTTTCTGGAGGGTCCTGAACAGAAAGTAAAGTCCCATTTTTCAGGAGGGTCCTGAACAGAAAGTAAAGTCCAATTTTTCGGGAGGGTCCTGAACAGAAAGTAAAGTCACATTTTTCGGGAGGGTCCTGAACAGAAAGTAAAATCCCATTTTTCAGGAGGGTCCTGAGCAGAAAGTAAATTCCCATTTTTCAGGAGGGTCCTGAACAGAAAGTAAAGTCCCATTTTTCAGGAGGGTCCTGAACATAAAGTAAAATCCCATATTTCAGGAGGGTCCTGAACAGAAAGTAAAATCCCATTTTTCAGGAGAGTCCTGAACTGAAAGAAAAATCTCATTTTTCAGGAGGGTCCTGAACAGAAAGTAAATTCCCATTTTTCAGGAGGGTCCTGAACAGAAAGTAAACTCCCATTTTTCAGGAGGGTCCTGAACAGAAAGTAAAGTCTCATTTTTTAGGAGGGTCCTGAACATAAAGTAAAGTCCCATTTTTCAGGAGGGTCCTGAACATAAAGTAAAATCCCATTTTTCAGGAGGGTCCTGAACAGAAAGTAAAATCCCATTTTTCGGGAGGGTCCTGAACAGAAAGTAAATTTCCATTTTTCAGGAGGGTCCTGAGCAGAAAGTAAAGTCCCATTTTTCAGGAGGGTCCTGAACAAAAAGTAAAATCTCATTTTTCAGGAGGGTCCTGAACATAAAGTAAAATCCCATTTTTCAGGAGGGTCCTGAACAGAAAGCAAATTCCCATTTTTAAAGAGGGTCCTGAACATAAAGTAAAATCCCATTTTTCAGGAGGGTCCTGAACAGAAAGTAAAATCCCATTTTTCAGGAGGGTCCTAAACAGAAAGTAAAGTCCCATTTTTCAGGAGAGTCCTGAACATAAAGTAAAATCCCATTTTTTAGGAGGGTCCTAAACAGAAAGTAAATTACCATTTTTCAGGAGGGTCCTGAACATAAAGTAAAATCCCATTTTTCCGGAGGGTCATGAACAGAAAGTAAAGTCTCATTTTTCAGGAGGGTCCTGAACAGAAAGTAAAGTCCCATTTTTGAGGAGAGTCCTGAACATAAAGTAAAATCCCATTTTTCAGGAGGGTCCTGAACAGAAAGTAAATTCCCATTTTTCAGGAGGGTCCTGAACATAAAGTAAAATCCCATTTTTCCGGAGGGTCATGAACAGAAAGTAAAGTCCCATTTTTCAGGAGGGTCCTGAACAGAAAGTAAAGTCCCATTTTTCAGGAGGGTCCTGAACAGAAAGTAAATTCCATTTTTCAGGAGGGTCCTGAACATAAAGTAAAATCCCATTTTTCAGGAGGGTCCTGAACAGAAAGTAAAATCTCATTTTTCAGGAGGGTCCTGAACAGAAAGTAAAGTCCCATTTTTCAGGAGGGTCCTGAACAGAAAGTAAAGTCCCATTTTTCAGGAGGGTCCTGAACATAATGTAAAATCCCATTTTTCAGGAGGGTCCTGAACATAAAGTAAAATCCCATTTTTCAGGAGGGTCCTGAACAGAAAGTAAAATCCCATTTTTCAGGAGGGTCCTGAACAGAAAGTAAAGTCCCATTTTTCAGGAGGGTCCTGAACAGAAAGTAAAGTCCCATTTTTCAGGAGGGTCCTGAACATAATGTAAAATCCCATTTTTCAGGAGGGTGCTGAACAGAAAGTAAAATCCCATTTTTCAGGAGGGTCCTGAACAGAAAGTAAAGTCCCATTTTTCAGGAGGGTCCTGAACAGAAAGTAAAGTCCCATTTTTCAGGAGGGTCCTGAACAGAAAGTAAAATCCCATTTTTCAGGATGGTCCTGAACAGAAAGTAAATTCCCATTTTTCAAGAGGGTCCTGAACATAAAGTAAAATCTCATTTTTCAGGAGGGTCCTGAACATAAAGTAAAATCCCATTTTTCAGGAGGGTCCTGAACAGAAAGTAAAGTCCCATTTTTCAGGAGGGTCCTGAACAGAAAGTAAAGTCCCATTTTTCAGGAGAGTCCTGAACATAAAGTAAAATCCCATTTTTCAGGAGGGTCCTGAACATAAAGTAAAATCCCATTTTTCAGGAGGGTCCTGAACAGAAAGTAAAGTCCCATTTTTCAGGAGGGTCCTGAACAGAAAGTAAAGTCCCATTTTTCAGGAGGGTTCAGGAGGGTCCTGAACATAATGTAAAATCCCATTTTTCAGGAGGGTGCTGAACAGAAAGTAAAATCCCATTTTTCAGGAGGGTCCTGAACAGAAAGTAAAGTCCCATTTTTCAGGAGGGTCCTGAACAGAAAGTAAAGTCCCATTTTTCAGGAGGGTCCTGAACAGAAAGTAAAATCCCATTTTTCAGGATGGTCCTGAACAGAAAGTAAATTCCCATTTTTCAGGAGGGTCCTGAACATAAAGTAAAATCCCATTTTTCAGGAGGGTCCTGAACATAAAGTAAAATCCCATTTTTCAGGAGGTTCCTGAACAGAAAGTAAAGTCCCATTTTTCAGGAGGGTCCTGAACAGAAAGTAAAGTCCCATTTTTCAGGAGAGTCCTGAACATAAAGTAAAATCCCATTTTTCAGGAGGGTCCTGAACATAAAGTAAAATCCCATTTTTCAGGAGGGTCCTGAACAGAAAGTAAAGTCCCATTTTTCAGGAGGGTCCTGAACATAAAGTAAAATCCCATATTTCAGGAGGGTCCTGAACAGAAAGTAAAATCCCATTTTTCAGGAGAGTCCTGAACTGAAAGAAAAATCTCATTTTTCAGGAGGGTCCTGAACAGAAAGTAAAGTCCCATTTTTCAGGAGGGTCCTGAACAGAAAGTAAACTCCCATTTTTCAGGAGGGTCCTGAACAGAAAGTAAAGTCTCATTTTTTAGGAGGGTCCTGAACATAAAGTAAAGTCCCATTTTTCAGGAGGGTCCTGAACATAAAGTAAAATCCCATTTTTCAGGAGGGTCCTGAACAGAAAGTAAAATCCCATTTTTCGGGAGGGTCCTGAACAGAAAGTAAATTTCCATTTTTCAGGAGGGTCCTGAACAGAAAGTAAAGTCCCATTTTTCAGGAGGGTCCTGAACAGAAAGTAAAATCCCATTTTTCAAGAGGGTCCTGAACAGAAAGTAAACTCCCATTTTTCAGGAGGGTCCTGAACAGAAAGTAAAGTATCATTTTTTAGGAGGGTCCTGAACATAAAGTAAAGTCCCATTTTTCAGGAGGGTCCTGAACATAAAGTAAAATCCCATTTTTCAGGAGGGTCCTGAACAGAAAGTAAAATCCCATTTTTCAGGATGGTCCTGAACAGAAAGTAAATTCCCATTTTTCAGGAGGGTCCTGAACATAAAGTAAAATCCCATTTTTCAGGAGGGTCCTGAACAGAAAGTAAAATCCTATTTTTCAGGAGGGTCCTGAACAGAAAGTAAAATCCCATTTTTCAGGAGGGTCCTGAATATAAAGTAAAATCCCATTTTTCAAGAGGGTCCTGAACATAAGGTAAAATCCCATTTTTCAGGAGGGTCCTGAACAGAAAGTAAAATCCCATTTTTCAGGAGGGTCCTGAACAGATAGTAAAATCCCATTTTTCAGTAGGGTCCTGAACAGAAAGTAAATTCCCATTTTTCAGGAGGGTCATGAACAGAAAGTAAAATCCCATTTTTCTGGAGGGTCCTGAACAGAAAGTAAAGTCCCATTTTTCAGGAGGGTCCTGAACAGAAAGTAAAGTCCAATTTTTCGGGAGGGTCCTGAACAGAAAGTAAAGTCACATTTTTCGGGAGGGTCCTGAACAGAAAGTAAAATCCCATTTTTCAGGAGGGTCCTGAGCAGAAAGTAAATTCCCATTTTTCAGGAGGGTCCTGAACAGAAAGTAAAGTCCCATTTTTCAGGAGGGTCCTGAACATAAAGTAAAATCCCATATTTCAGGAGGGTCCTGAACAGAAAGTAAAATCCCATTTTTCAGGAGAGTCCTGAACTGAAAGAAAAATCTCATTTTTCAGGAGGGTCCTGAACAGAAAGTAAATTCCCATTTTTCAGGAGGGTCCTGAACAGAAAGTAAACTCCCATTTTTCAGGAGGGTCCTGAACAGAAAGTAAAGTCTCATTTTTTAGGAGGGTCCTGAACATAAAGTAAAGTCCCATTTTTCAGGAGGGTCCTGAACATAAAGTAAAATCCCATTTTTCAGGAGGGTCCTGAACAGAAAGTAAAATCCCATTTTTCGGGAGGGTCCTGAACATAAAGTAAATTTCCATTTTTCAGGAGGGTCCTGAGCAGAAAGTAAAGTCCCATTTTTCAGGAGGGTCCTGAACAAAAAGTAAAATCTCATTTTTCAGGAGGGTCCTGAACATAAAGTAAAATCCCATTTTTCAGGAGGGTCCTGAACAGAAAGCAAATTCCCATTTTTAAGGAGGGTCCTGAACATAAAGTAAAATCCCATTTTTCAGGAGGGTCCTGAACAGAAAGTAAAATCCCATTTTTCAGGAGGGTCCTAAACAGAAAGTAAAGTCCCATTTTTCAGGAGAGTCCTGAACATAAAGTAAAATCCCATTTTTTAGGAGGGTCCTAAACAGAAAGTAAATTACCATTTTTCAGGAGGGTCCTGAACATAAAGTAAAATCCCATTTTTCCGGAGGGTCATGAACAGAAAGTAAAGTCTCATTTTTCAGGAGGGTCCTGAACAGAAAGTAAAGTCCCATTTTTGAGGAGAGTCCTGAACATAAAGTAAAATCCCATTTTTCAGGAGGGTCCTGAACAGAAAGTAAATTCCCATTTTTCAGGAGGGTCCTGAACATAAAGTAAAATCCCATTTTTCCGGAGGGTCATGAACAGAAAGTAAAGTCCCATTTTTCAGGAGGGTCCTGAACAGAAAGTAAAGTCCCATTTTTCAGGAGGGTCCTGAACAGAAAGTAAATTCCATTTTTCAGGAGGGTCCTGAACATAAAGTAAAATCCCATTTTTCAGGAGGGTCCTGAACAGAAAGTAAAATCTCATTTTTCAGGAGGGTCCTGAACAGAAAGTAAAGTCCCATTTTTCAGGAGGGTCCTGAACAGAAAGTAAAGTCCCATTTTTCAGGAGGGTCCTGAACATAATGTAAAATCCCATTTTTCAGGAGGGTCCTGAACATAAAGTAAAATCCCATTTTTCAGGAGGGTCCTGAACAGAAAGTAAAATCCCATTTTTCAGGAGGGTCCTGAACAGAAAGTAAAGTCCCATTTTTCAGGAGGGTCCTGAACAGAAAGTAAAGTCCCATTTTTCAGGAGGGTCCTGAACATAATGTAAAATCCCATTTTTCAGGAGGGTGATGAACAGAAAGTAAAATCCCATTTTTCAGGAGGGTCCTGAACAGAAAGTAAAGTCCCATTTTTCAGGAGGGTCCTGAACAGAAAGTAAAGTCCCATTTTTCAGGAGGGTCCTGAACAGAAAGTAAAATCCCATTTTTCAGGATGGTCCTGAACAGAAAGTAAATTCCCATTTTTCAAGAGGGTCCTGAACATAAAGTAAAATCCCATTTTTCAGGAGGGTCCTGAACATAAAGTAAAATCCCATTTTTCAGGAGGGTCCTGAACAGAAAGTAAAGTCCCATTTTTCAGGAGGGTCCTGAACAGAAAGTAAAGTCCCATTTTTCAGGAGATTCCTGAACATAAAGTAAAATCCCATTTTTCAGGAGGGTCCTGAACATAAAGTAAAATCCCATTTTTCAGGAGGGTCCTGAACAGAAAGTAAAGTCCCATTTTTCAGGAGGGTCCTGAACATAAAGTAAAATCCCATATTTCAGGAGGGTCCTGAACAGAAAGTAAAATCCCATTTTTCAGGAGAGTCCTGAACTGAAAGAAAAATCTCATTTTTCAGGAGGGTCCTGAACAGAAAGTAAAGTCCCATTTTTCAGGAGGGTCCTGAACAGAAAGTAAACTCCCATTTTTCAGGAGGGTCCTGAACAGAAAGTAAAGTCCCATTTTTCAGGAGGGTCCTGAACAGAAAGTAAAATCCCATTTTTCAAGAGGGTCCTGAACAGAAAGTAAACTCCCATTTTTCAGGAGGGTCCTGAACAGAAAGTAAAGTATCATTTTTTAGGAGGGTCCTGAACATAAAGTAAAGTCCCATTTTTCAGGAGGGTCCTGAACATAAAGTAAAATCCCATTTTTCAGGAGGGTCCTGAACAGAAAGTAAAATCCCATTTTTCAGGATGGTCCTGAACAGAAAGTAAATTCCCATTTTTCAGGAGGGTCCTGAACATAAAGTAAAATCCCATTTTTCAGGAGGGTCCTGAACAGAAAGTAAAATCCTATTTTTCAAGAGGGTCCTGAACAGAAAGTAAAATCCCATTTTTCAGGAGGGTCCTGAATATAAAGTAAAATCCCATTTTTCAAGAGGGTCCTGAACATAAGGTAAAATCCCATTTTTCAGGAGGGTCCTGAACAGAAAGTAAAATCCCATTTTTCAGGAGGGTCCTGAACAGAAAGTAAATTCCCATTTTTCAGGAGGGTCCTGAATATAAAGTAAAATCCCATTTTTCAAGAGGGTCCTGAACATAAGGTAAAATCCCATTTTTCAGGAGGGTCCTGAACAGAAAGTAAAATCCCATTTTTCAGGAGGGTCCTGAACAGATAGTAAAATCCCATTTTTCAGTAGGGTCCTGAACAGAAAGTAAATTCCCATTTTTCAGGAGGGTCATGAACAGAAAGTAAAATCCCATTTTTCTGGAGGGTCCTGAACAGAAAGTAAAGTCCCATTTTTCAGGAGGGTCCTGAACAGAAAGTAAAGTCCAATTTTTCGGGAGGGTCCTGAACAGAAAGTAAAGTCACATTTTTCGGGAGGGTCCTGAACAGAAAGTAAAATCCCATTTTTCAGGAGGGTCCTGAGCAGAAAGTAAATTCCCATTTTTCAGGAGGGTCCTGAACAGAAAGTAAAGTCCCATTTTTCAGGAGGGTCCTGAACATAAAGTAAAATCCCATATTTCAGGAGGGTCCTGAACAGAAAGTAAAATCCCATTTTTCAGGAGAGTCCTGAACTGAAAGAAAAATCTCATTTTTCAGGAGGGTCCTGAACAGAAAGTAAATTCCCATTTTTCAGGAGGGTCCTGAACAGAAAGTAAACTCCCATTTTTCAGGAGGGTCCTGAACAGAAAGTAAAGTCTCATTTTTTAGGAGGGTCCTGAACATAAAGTAAAGTCCCATTTTTCAGGAGGGTCCTGAACATAAAGTAAAATCCCATTTTTCAGGAGGGTCCTGAACAGAAAGTAAAATCCCATTTTTCGGGAGGGTCCTGAACATAAAGTAAATTTCCATTTTTCAGGAGGGTCCTGAGCAGAAAGTAAAGTCCCATTTTTCAGGAGGGTCCTGAACAAAAAGTAAAATCTCATTTTTCAGGAGGGTCCTGAACATAAAGTAAAATCCCATTTTTCAGGAGGGTCCTGAACAGAAAGCAAATTCCCATTTTTAAGGAGGGTCCTGAACATAAAGTAAAATCCCATTTTTCAGGAGGGTCCTGAACAGAAAGTAAAATCCCATTTTTCAGGAGGGTCCTAAACAGAAAGTAAAGTCCCATTTTTCAGGAGAGTCCTGAACATAAAGTAAAATCCCATTTTTTAGGAGGGTCCTAAACAGAAAGTAAATTACCATTTTTCAGGAGGGTCCTGAACATAAAGTAAAATCCCATTTTTCCGGAGGGTCATGAACAGAAAGTAAAGTCTCATTTTTCAGGAGGGTCCTGAACAGAAAGTAAAGTCCCATTTTTGAGGAGAGTCCTGAACATAAAGTAAAATCCCATTTTTCAGGAGGGTCCTGAACAGAAAGTAAATTCCCATTTTTCAGGAGGGTCCTGAACATAAAGTAAAATCCCATTTTTCCGGAGGGTCATGAACAGAAAGTAAAGTCCCATTTTTCAGGAGGGTCCTGAACAGAAAGTAAAGTCCCATTTTTCAGGAGGGTCCTGAACAGAAAGTAAATTCCATTTTTCAGGAGGGTCCTGAACATAAAGTAAAATCCCATTTTTCAGGAGGGTCCTGAACAGAAAGTAAAATCTCATTTTTCAGGAGGGTCCTGAACAGAAAGTAAAGTCCCATTTTTCAGGAGGGTCCTGAACAGAAAGTAAAGTCCCATTTTTCAGGAGGGTCCTGAACATAATGTAAAATCCCATTTTTCAGGAGGGTCCTGAACATAAAGTAAAATCCCATTTTTCAGGAGGGTCCTGAACATAAAGTAAAATCCCATTTTTCAGGAGGGTCCTGAACAGAAAGCAAATTCCCATTTTTAAGGAGGGTCCTGAACATAAAGTAAAATCCCATTTTTCAGGAGGGTCCTGAACAGAAAGTAAAATCCCATTTTTCAGGAGGGTCCTAAACAGAAAGTAAAGTCCCATTTTTCAGGAGAGTCCTGAACATAAAGTAAAATCCCATTTTTTAGGAGGGTCCTAAACAGAAAGTAAATTACCATTTTTCAGGAGGGTCCTGAACATAAAGTAAAATCCCATTTTTCCGGAGGGTCATGAACAGAAAGTAAAGTCTCATTTTTCAGGAGGGTCCTGAACAGAAAGTAAAGTCCCATTTTTGAGGAGAGTCCTGAACATAAAGTAAAATCCCATTTTTCAGGAGGGTCCTGAACAGAAAGTAAATTCCCATTTTTCAGGAGGGTCCTGAACATAAAGTAAAATCCCATTTTTCCGGAGGGTCATGAACAGAAAGTAAAGTCCCATTTTTCAGGAGGGTCCTGAACAGAAAGTAAAGTCCCATTTTTCAGGAGGGTCCTGAACAGAAAGTAAATTCCATTTTTCAGGAGGGTCCTGAACATAAAGTAAAATCCCATTTTTCAGGAGGGTCCTGAACAGAAAGTAAAATCTCATTTTTCAGGAGGGTCCTGAACAGAAAGTAAAGTCCCATTTTTCAGGAGGGTCCTGAACAGAAAGTAAAGTCCCATTTTTCAGGAGGGTCCTGAACATAATGTAAAATCCCATTTTTCAGGAGGGTCCTGAACATAAAGTAAAATCCCATTTTTCAGGAGGGTCCTGAACAGAAAGTAAAATCCCATTTTTCAGGAGGGTCCTGAACAGAAAGTAAAGTCCCATTTTTCAGGAGGGTCCTGAACAGAAAGTAAAGTCCCATTTTTCAGGAGGGTCCTGAACATAATGTAAAATCCCATTTTTCAGGAGGGTGCTGAACAGAAAGTAAAATCCCATTTTTCAGGAGGGTCCTGAACAGAAAGTAAAGTCCCATTTTTCAGGAGGGTCCTGAACAGAAAGTAAAGTCCCATTTTTCAGGAGGGTCCTGAACAGAAAGTAAAATCCCATTTTTCAGGATGGTCCTGAACAGAAAGTAAATTCCCATTTTTCAAGAGGGTCCTGAACATAAAGTAAAATCCCATTTTTCAGGAGGGTCCTGAACATAAAGTAAAATCCCATTTTTCAGGAGGGTCCTGAACAGAAAGTAAAGTCCCATTTTTCAGGAGGGTCCTGAACAGAAAGTAAAGTCCCATTTTTCAGGAGAGTCCTGAACATAAAGTAAAATCCCATTTTTCAGGAGGGTCCTGAACATAAAGTAAAATCCCATTTTTCAGGAGGGTCCTGAACAGAAAGTAAAGTCCCATTTTTCAGGAGGGTCCTGAACATAAAGTAAAATCCCATATTTCAGGAGGGTCCTGAACAGAAAGTAAAATCCCATTTTTCAGGAGAGTCCTGAACTGAAAGAAAAATCTCATTTTTCAGGAGGGTCCTGAACAGAAAGTAAAGTCCCATTTTTCAGGAGGGTCCTGAACAGAAAGTAAACTCCCATTTTTCAGGAGGGTCCTGAACAGAAAGTAAAGTCTCATTTTTTAGGTGGGTCCTGAACATAAAGTAAAGTCCCATTTTTCAGGAGGGTCCTGAACATAAAGTAAAATCCCATTTTTCAGGAGGGTCCTGAACAGAAAGTAAAATCCCATTTTTCGGGAGGGTCCTGAACAGAAAGTAAATTTCCATTTTTCAGGAGGGTCCTGAACAGAAAGTAAAGTCCCATTTTTCAGGAGGGTCCTGAACAGAAAGTAAAATCCCATTTTTCAGGAGGGTCCTGAACAGAAAGTAAACTCCCATTTTTCAGGAGGGTCCTGAACAGAAAGTAAAGTATCATTTTTTAGGAGGGTCCTGAACATAAAGTAAAGTCCCATTTTTCAGGAGGGTCCTGAACATAAAGTAAAATCCCATTTTTCAGGAGGGTCCTGAACAGAAAGTAAAATCCCATTTTTCAGGATGGTCCTGAACAGAAAGTAAATTCCCATTTTTCAGGAGGGTCCTGAACATAAAGTAAAATCCCATTTTTCAGGAGGGTCCTGAACAGAAAGTAAAATCCTATTTTTCAGGAGGGTCCTGAACAGAAAGTAAAATCCCATTTTTCAGGAGGGTCCTGAATATAAAGTAAAGTCCCATTTTTCAAGAGGGTCCTGAACATAAGGTAAAATCCCATTTTTCAGGAGGGTCCTGAACAGAAAGTAAAATCCCATTTTTCAGGAGGGTCCTGAACAGATAGTAAAATCCCATTTTTCAGGAGGGTCCTGAACAGAAAGTAAATTCCCATTTTTCAGGAGGGTCCTGAACAGAAAGTAAAATCCCATTTTTCAGGAGGGTCCTGAACAGAAAGCAAATTCCCATTTTTCAGGAGGGTCCTGAACAGAAAGTAAAGTCCCATTTTTTAGGAGAGTCCTGAACATAAAGTAAAATCCCATTTTTCAGGAGGGTCCTGAACAGAAAGTAAATTCCCATTTTTCAGGAGGGTCCTGAACATAAAGTAAAATCCCATTTTTCCGGAGGGTCATGAACAGAAAGTAAAGTCCCATTTTTCAGGAGGGTCCTGAACAGAAAGTAAAGTCCCATTTTTCAGGAGGGTCCTGAACAGAAAGTAAATTCCATTTTTCAGGAGGGTCCTGAACATAAAGTAAAATCCCATTTTTCAGGAGGGTCCTGAACAGAAAGTAAAATCTCATTTTTCAGGAGGGTCCTGAACAGAAAGTAAAGTCCCATTTTTCAGGAGGGTCCTGAACAGAAAGTAAAGTCCCATTTTTCAGGAGGGTCCTGAACATAATGTAAAATCCCATTTTTCAGGAGGGTCCTGAACATAAAGTAAAATCCCATTTTTCAGGAGGGTCCTGAACAGAAAGTAAAATCCCATTTTTCAGGAGGGTCCTGAACAGAAAGTAAAGTCCCATTTTTCAGGAGGGTCCTGAACAGAAAGTAAAGTCCCATTTTTCAGGAGGGTCCTGAACATAATGTAAAATCCCATTTTTCAGGAGGGTGCTGAACAGAAAGTAAAATCCCATTTTTCAGGAGGGTCCTGAACAGAAAGTAAAGTCCCATTTTTCAGGAGGGTCCTGAACAGAAAGTAAAGTCCCATTTTTCAGGAGGGTCCTGAACAGAAAGTAAAATCCCATTTTTCAGGATGGTCCTGAACAGAAAGTAAATTCCCATTTTTCAAGAGGGTCCTGAACATAAAGTAAAATCCCATTTTTCAGGAGGGTCCTGAACATAAAGTAAAATCCCATTTTTCAGGAGGGTCCTGAACAGAAAGTAAAGTCCCATTTTTCAGGAGGGTCCTGAACAGAAAGTAAAGTCCCATTTTTCAGGAGAGTCCTGAACATAAAGTAAAATCCCATTTTTCAGGAGGGTCCTGAACATAAAGTAAAATCCCATTTTTCAGGAGGGTCCTGAACAGAAAGTAAAGTCCCATTTTTCAGGAGGGTCCTGAACATAAAGTAAAATCCCATATTTCAGGAGGGTCCTGAACAGAAAGTAAAATCCCATTTTTCAGGAGAGTCCTGAACTGAAAGAAAAATCTCATTTTTAAGGAGGGTCCTGAACAGAAAGTAAAGTCCCATTTTTCAGGAGGGTCCTGAACAGAAAGTAAACTCCCATTTTTCAGGAGGGTCCTGAACAGAAAGTAAAGTCTCATTTTTTAGGTGGGTCCTGAACATAAAGTAAAGTCCCATTTTTCAGGAGGGTCCTGAACATAAAGTAAAATCCCATTTTTCAGGAGGGTCCTGAACAGAAAGTAAAATCCCATTTTTCGGGAGGGTCCTGAACAGAAAGTAAATTTCCATTTTTCAGGAGGGTCCTGAACAGAAAGTAAAGTCCCATTTTTCAGGAGGGTCCTGAACAGAAAGTAAAATCCCATTTTTCAGGAGGGTCCTGAACAGAAAGTAAACTCCCATTTTTCAGGAGGGTCCTGAACAGAAAGTAAAGTATCATTTTTTAGGAGGGTCCTGAACATAAAGTAAAGTCCCATTTTTCAGGAGGGTCCTGAACATAAAGTAAAATCCCATTTTTCAGGAGGGTCCTGAACAGAAAGTAAAATCCCATTTTTCAGGATGGTCCTGAACAGAAAGTAAATTCCCATTTTTCAGGAGGGTCCTGAACATAAAGTAAAATCCCATTTTTCAGGAGGGTCCTGAACAGAAAGTAAAATCCTATTTTTCAGGAGGGTCCTGAACAGAAAGTAAAATCCCATTTTTCAGGAGGGTCCTGAATATAAAGTAAAGTCCCAATTTTCAAGAGGGTCCTGAACATAAGGTAAAATCCCATTTTTCAGGAGGGTCCTGAACAGAAAGTAAAATCCCATTTTTCAGGAGGGTCCTGAACAGATAGTAAAATCCCATTTTTCAGGAGGGTCCTGAACAGATAGTAAATTCCCATTTTTCAGGAGGGTCCTGAACAGAAAGTAAAATCCCATTTTTCAGGAGGGTCCTGAACAGAAAGCAAATTCCCATTTTTCAGAAGGGTCCTGAACATAAAGTAAAATCCCATTTCTCAGGAGGGTCCTGAACAGAAAGTAAAATCCCATTTTTCAGGAGGGTCCTGAACATAAAGTAAAATCCCATTTTTCAGGAGGGTCCTGAACAGAAAGTAAAATCTCATTTTTCAGGAGGGTCCTGAACAGAAAGTAAAGTCCCATTTTTCAGGAGGGTCCTGAACAGAAAGTAAAATCCCATTTTTCAGGAGGGTCCTGAACAGAAAGTAAAATCCCATTTTTCAGGAGGGTCCTGATCCCATTTTTCAGGAGGGTCCTGAACAGAAAGTAAAGTCCCATCTTTCAGGAGGGTCCTGAACATAAAGTAAAATCCCATTTTTCAGGAGGGTCCTGAACATAAAGTAAAATCCCATTTTTCAGGAGGGTCCTGAAAAGAAAGTAAAATCCCATTTTTCAGGAGGGTCCTGAACAGAAAGTAAAGTCCCATTTTTCAGGAGGGTCCTGAACAGAAAGTAAAATCCCATTTTTCAGGAGGGTCCTGAACAGAAAGTAAAATCCCATTTTTCAGGAGGGTCCTGAACAGAATGTAAAATCCCATTTTTCAGGAGGGTCCTGAATATAAAGTAAAGTCCCATTTTTCAAGAGGGTCCTGATCATAAGGTAAAATCCCATTTTTCAGGAGGGTCCTGAACAGAAAGTAAAATCCCATTTTTCAGGAGGGTCCTGAACAGAAAGTAAAGTCCCATTTTTCAGGAGGGTCCTGAACAGAAAGTAAAATCCCATTTTTCAGGAGGGTCCTGAACAGAAAGTAAAATCCCATTTTTCAGGAGGGTCCTGAACAGAATGTAAAATCCCATTTTTCAGGAGGGTCCTGAATATAAAGTAAAGTCCCATTTTTCAGGAGGGTCCTGATCCCATTTTTCAGGAGGGTCCTGAACAGAAAGTAAAGTCCCATCTTTCAGGAGGGTCCTGAACATAAGGTAAAATCCCATTTTTCAGGAGGGTCCTGAACAGAAAGTAAAATCCCATTTTTCAGGAGGGTCCTGAACAGAAAGTAAAATCCCATTTTTCAGGAGGGTCCTGAACAGAAAGTAAATTCCCATTTTTCAGGAGGGTCCTGAACAGAAAGTAAAATCCCATTTTTCTGGAGGGTCCTGAACAGAAAGTAAAGTCCCATTTTTCAGGAGGGTCCTGAACAGAAAGTAAAGTCCAATTTTTCGGGAGGGTCCTGAACAGAAAGTAAAGTCACATTTTTCGGGAGGGTCCTGAACAGAAAGTAAAATCCCATTTTTCAGGAGGGTCCTGAGCAGAAAGTAAAGTCCCATTTTTCAGGAGGGTCCTGAACATAAAGTAAAATCCCATTTTTCAGTAGGGTCCTGAACAGAAAGCAAATTCCCATTTTTTAGGAGGGTCCTGAACATAAAGTAAAATCCCATTTTTCAGGAGGGTCCTGAACAGAAAGTAAAATCCCATTTTTCAGGAGGGTCCTGAACATAAGGTAAAATCCCATTTTTCAGGAGGGTCCTGAACAGAAAGTAAAATCCCATTTTTCAGGAGGGTCCTGAACAGAAAGTAAAGTCCCATTTTTCAGGAGGGTCCTGAACAGAAAGTAAAATCCCATTTTTCAGGAGGGTCCTGAACAGAAAGTAAAATCCCATTTTTCAGGAGGGTCCTGATCCCATTTTTCTGGAGGGTCCTGAACAGAAAGTAAAGTCCCATCTTTCAGGAGGGTCCTGAACAGAAAGTAAAGTCCCATTTTTCAGGAGGGTCCTGAACATAAAGTAAAATCCCATTTTTCAGGAGGGTCCTGAACATAAAGTAAAATCCCATTTTTCAGGAGGGTCCTGAACAGAAAGTAAAATCCCATTTTTCAGGAGGGTCCTGAACGTAAAGTAAAGTCCCATTTTTCAGGAGGGTCCTGAACAGAAAGTAAAATCCCATTTTTCAGGAGGGTCCTGAACAGAAAGTAAAATCCCATTTTTCAGGAGGGTCCTGATCCCATTTTTCAGGAGGGTCCTGAACAGAAAGTAAAGTCCCATCTTTCAGGAGGGTTCTGAACAGAAAGTAAAGTCCCATTTTTCAGGAGGGTCCTAAACAGAAAGTAAATTCCCAATTTTCAGGAGGGTCCTGAACAGAAAGTAAAATCCAATTTTTCAGGAGAGTCCTGAACAGAAAGTAAAGTCCCATTTTTCAGGAGGGTCCTGAACATAAAGTAAAATCCCATTTTTCAGGAGGGTCCTGAACAGAAAGTAAATTCCCATTTTTTAGGAGGGTCCTGAACATAAAGTAAAATCCCATTTTTCAGGAGGGTCCTGAACAGAAAGTATATTCCCATTTTTCAGGAGGGTCCTGAACATAAAGTAAAATCCCATTTTTCCGGAGGGTCATGAACAGAAAGTAAAGTCCCATTTTTCAGGAGGGTCCTAAACAGAAAGTAAAGTCCCATTTTTCAGGAGGGTCCTGAACAGAAAGTAAATTCCCATTTTTCAGTAGGGTCCTGAACATAAAGTAAAATCCCATTTTTCACGAGGGTCCTGAACAGAAAGTAAAGTCCCATTTTTCAGGAGGGTCCTGAACAGAAAGTAAAATCCCATTTTTCAGGAGGGTCCTGAACAGAAAGTAAATTCCTATTTTTCAGGAGGGTCCTGAACAGAAAGTAAAATCCCATTTTTCAGGAGGGTCCTGAACAGAAAGTAAAGTCCCATTTTTCAGGAGGGTCCTGAACATAATGTAAAATCCCATTTTTCAGGAGGGTGCTGAACAGAAAGTAAAGTCCCATTTTTCAGGAGGGTCCTGAACATAAAGTAAAATCCCATTTTTCAGGAGGGTCCTGAACAGAAAGTAAAGTCCCATTTTTCAGGAGGGTCCTGAACAGAAAGTAAAATCCCATTTTTCAGGAGGGTCCTGAACAGAAAGTAAACTCCCATTTTTCAGGAGGGTCCTGAACAGAAAGTAAAGTATCATTTTTTAGGAGGGTCCTGAACATAAAGTAAAGTCCCATTTTTCAGGAGGGTCCTGAACAGAAAGTAAAATCCCATTTTTCAGGAGGGTCCTGAACAGAAAGTAAAATCCCATTTTTCAGGAGGGTCCTGAACAGAAAGTAAATTCCCATTTTTCAGGAGGGTCCTGAACATAAAGTAAAATCCCATTTTTCAGGAGGGTCCTGAACATAAAGTAAAATCCCATTTTTCAGGAGGGTCCTGAACAGAAAGTAAAATCCCATTTTTCAGGAGGGTCCTGAACATAAAGTAAAGTCCCATTTTTCAGGAGGGTCCTGAACATAAAGTAAAATCCCATTTTTCAGGAGGGTCCTGAACAGAAAGTAAAATCCCATTTTTCAGGAGGGTCCTGAACAGAAAGTAAAATCCCATTTTTCAGGAGGGTCCTGAACAGAAAGTAAATTCCCATTTTTAAGGAGGGTCCTGAACAGAAAGTAAAATCTCATTTTTCAGGAGGGTCCTGAACAGAAAGTAAAGTCCCATTTTTCAGGAGGGTCCTGAACAGAAAGTAAAATCCCATTTTTCAGGAGGGTCCTGTACATAAAGTAAAGTCCCATTTTTCAGGAGGGTCCTGAACATAAAGTAAAATCCCATTTTTCAGGAGGGTCCTGAACAGAAAGTAAAATCCCATTTTTCAGGAGGGTCCTGAACAGAAAGTAAAATCCCATTTTTCAGGAGGGTCCTGAACAGAAAGTAAATTCCCATTTTTCGGGAGGGTCCTGAACAGAAAGTAAAGTCCCATTTTTCGGGAGGGTCCTGAGCAGAAAGTAAAGTCCCATTTTTCAGGAGGGTCCTGAACAGAAAGTAAAATCCCATTTTTCAGGAGGGTCCTGAACATAAAGTAAAATCCCATTTTTCAGGAGGGTCCTGAACATAAAGTAAAATCCCATTTTTCAGGAGGGTCCTGAACAGAAAGTAAAATCCCATTTTTCAGGAGGGTCCTGAACATAAAGTAAAATCCCATTTTTCAGGAGGGTCCTGAACAGAAAGTAAAATCCCATTTTTCAGGAGGGTCCTGAACATAAAGTAAAATCCCATTTTTCAGGAGGGTCCTGAACAGAAAGTAAAATCCCATTTTTCAGGAGGGTCCTGAACATAAAGTAAAGTCCCATTTTTCAGGAGGGTCCTGAACATAAAGTAAAATCCCATTTTTCAGGAGGGTCCTGAACAGAAAGTAAAATCCCATTTTTCAGGAGGGTCCTGAACAGAAAGTAAAATCCCATTTTTCAGGAGGGTCCTGAACAGAAAGTAAATTCCCATTTTTAAGGAGGGTCCTGAACAGAAAGTAAAATCTCATTTTTCAGGAGGGTCCTGAACAGAAAGTAAAGTCCCATTTTTCAGGAGGGTCCTGAACAGAAAGTAATATCCCATTTTTCAGGAGGGTCCTGAACATAAAGTAAAGTCCCATTTTTCAGGAGGGTCCTGAACATAAAGTAAAATCCCATTTTTCAGGAGGGTCCTGAACAGAAAGTAAAATCCCATTTTTCAGGAGGGTCCTGAACAGAAAGTAAAATCCCATTTTTCAGGAGGGTCCTGAACAGAAAGTAAATTCCCATTTTTCGGGAGGGTCCTGAACAGAAAGTAAAGTCCCATTTTTCGGGAGGGTCCTGAGCAGAAAGTAAAGTCCCATTTTTCAGGAGGGTCCTGAACAGAAAGTAAAATCCCATTTTTCAGGAGGGTCCTGAACATAAAGTAAAATCCCATTTTTCAGGAAGGTCCTGAACATAAAGTAAAATCCCATTTTTCAGGAGGGTCCTGAACAGAAAGTAAAATCCCATTTTTCAGGAGGGTCCTGAACATAAAGTAAAATCCCATTTTTCAGGAGGGTCCTGAACAGAAAGTAAAATCCCATTTTTCAGGAGGGTCCTGAACAGAAAGTAAAATCCCATTTTTCAGGAGGGTCCTGAACAGAAAGTAAAGTCCCATTTTTCAGGAGGGTCCTGAACAGAAAGTAAAATCCCATTTTTCAGGAGGGTCCTGAACAGAAAGTAAAATCCCATTTTTCAGGAGGGTCCTGAACAGAAAGTAAAATCCCATTTTTCAGGAGGGTCCTGAACAGACAGTAAAATCCCATTTTTCAGGAGGGTCCTGAACAGAAAGTAAAATCCTATTTTTCAGGAGGGTCCTGAACAGAAAATAAAATCCCATTTTTCAGGAGGGTCCTGAACATAAAGTAAAGTCCCATTTTTCAGGAGGGTCCTGACCATAAGGTAAAATCCCATTTTTCAGGAGGGTCCTGAACAGAAAGTAAAATCCCATTTTTCAGGAGGGTCCTGAACTGAATGTAAAATCCCATTTTTCAGGAGGGTCCTGAACAGAAAGTAAATTCCCATTTTTCAGGAGGGTCCTGAACAGAAAGTAAAATCCCATTTTTCAGGAGGGTCCTGAACAGAAAGTAAAGTCCCATTTTTCAGGAGCGTCCTGAACAGAAAGTAAATTCCAATTTTTCGAGAGGGTCCTGAACAGAAAGTAAAGTCACATTTTTCGGGAGGGTCCTGAACAGAAAGTAAAATCCCATTTTTCAGGAGGGTCCTGAGCAGAAAGTAAAGTCCCATTTTTCAGGAGGGTCCTGAGCAGAAAGTAAAGTCCAATTTTTCGAGAGGGTCCTGAACAGAAAGTAAAGTCACATTTTTCGGGAGGGTCCTGAACAAAAAGTAAAATCTCATTTTTCAGGAGGGTCCTGAACATAAAGTAAAATCCCATTTTTCAGGAGGGTCCTGAACAGAAAGAAAATTCCCATTTTTCAGGAGGGTCCTGAACATAAAGTAAAATCCCATTTTTCAGGAGGGTTCTGAACAGAAAGTAAAATCCCATTTTTCAGGAGGGTCCTGAACATAAAGTAAAATCCCATTTTTCAGGAGGGTCCTGAACAGAAAGTAAAGTCCCATTTTTCAGGAGGGTCCTGAACAAAAAGTAAAGTCCAATTTTTCGGGAGGGTCCTGAACAGAAAGTAAAGTCCCATTTTTCAGGAGGGTCCTGAACATAATGTAAAATCCCATTTTTCAGGAGGGTGCTGAACAGAAAGTAAAATCCCATTTTTCAGGAGGGTCCTGAACAGAAAGTAAAGTCCCATTTTTCAGGAGGGTCCTGAACAGAAAGTAAAGTCCCATTTTTCAGGAGGGTCCTGAACAGAAAGTAAAATCCCATTTTTCAGGACGGTCCTGAACAGAAAGTAAATTCCCATTTTTCAGGAGGGTCCTGAACATAAAGTAAAATCCCATTTTTCAGGAGGGTCCTGAACATAAAGTAAAATCCCATTTTTCAGGAGGGTCCTGAACAGAAAGTAAAGTCCCATTTTTCAGGAGGGTCCTGAACAGAAAGTAAAGTCCCATTTTTCAGGAGAGTCCTGAACATAAAGTAAAATCCCATTTTTCAGGAGGGTCCTGAACATAAAGTAAAATCCCATTTTTCAGGAGGGTCCTGAACATAAAGTAAAATCCCATTTTTCAGGAAGGTCCTGAACATAAAGTAAAATCCCATTTTTCAGGAGGGTCCTGAACAGAAAGTAAAATCCCATTTTTCAGGAGGGTCCTGAACATAAAGTAAAATCCCATTTTTCAGGAGGGTCCTGAACAGAAAGTAAAATCCCATTTTTCAGGAGGGTCCTGAACAGAAAGTAAAATCCCATTTTTCAGGAGGGTCCTGAACAGAAAGTAAAGTCCCATTTTTCAGGAGGGTCCTGAACAGAAAGTAAAATCCCATTTTTCAGGAGGGTCCTGAACAGAAAGTAAAATCCCATTTTTCAGAAGGGTCCTGAACAGAAAGTAAAATCCCATTTTTCAGGAGGGTCCTGAACAGACAGTAAAATCCCATTTTTCAGGAGGGTCCTGAACAGAAAGTAAAATCCTATTTTTCAGGAGGGTCCTGAACAGAAAATAAAATCCCATTTTTCAGGAGGGTCCTGAACATAAAGTAAAGTCCCATTTTTCAGGAGGGTCCTGACCATAAGGTAAAATCCCATTTTTCAGGAGGGTCCTGAACAGAAAGTAAAATCCCATTTTTCAGGAGGGTCCTGAACTGAATGTAAAATCCCATTTTTCAGGAGGGTCCTGAACAGAAAGTAAATTCCCATTTTTCAGGAGGGTCCTGAACAGAAAGTAAAATCCCATTTTTCAGGAGGGTCCTGAACAGAAAGTAAAGTCCCATTTTTCAGGAGCGTCCTGAACAGAAAGTAAATTCCAATTTTTCGAGAGGGTCCTGAACAGAAAGTAAAGTCACATTTTTCGGGAGGGTCCTGAACAGAAAGTAAAATCCCATTTTTCAGGAGGGTCCTGAGCAGAAAGTAAAGTCCCATTTTTCAGGAGGGTCCTGAGCAGAAAGTAAAGTCCAATTTTTCGAGAGGGTCCTGAACAGAAAGTAAAGTCACATTTTTCGGGAGGGTCCTGAACAAAAAGTAAAATCTCATTTTTCAGGAGAGTCCTGAACATAAAGTAAAATCCCATTTTTCAGGAGGGTCCTGAACAGAAAGAAAATTCCCATTTTTCAGGAGGGTCCTGAACATAAAGTAAAATCCCATTTTTCAGGAGGGTCCTGAACAGAAAGTAAAATCCCATTTTTCAGGAGGGTCCTGAACATAAAGTAAAATCCCATTTTTCAGGAGGGTCCTGAACAGAAAGTAAAGTCCCATTTTTCAGGAGGGTCCTGAACAAAAAGTAAAGTCCAATTTTTCGGGAGGGTCCTGAACAGAAAGTAAAGTCCCATTTTTCAGGAGGGTCCTGAACATAATGTAAAATCCCATTTTTCAGGAGGGTGCTGAACAGAAAGTAAAATCCCATTTTTCAGGAGGGTCCTGAACAGAAAGTAAAGTCCCATTTTTCAGGAGGGTCCTGAACAGAAAGTAAAGTCCCATTTTTCAGGAGGGTCCTGAACAGAAAGTAAAATCCCATTTTTCAGGAGGGTCCTGAACAGAAAGTAAATTCCCATTTTTCAGGAGGGTCCTGAACATAAAGTAAAATCCCATTTTTCAGGAGGGTCCTGAACATAAAGTAAAATCCCATTTTTCAGGAGGGTCCTGAACAGAAAGTAAAGTCCCATTTTTCAGGAGGGTCCTGAACAGAAAGTAAAGTCCCATTTTTCAGGAGAGTCCTGAACATAAAGTAAAATCCCATTTTTCAGGAGGGTCCTGAACATAAAGTAAAATCCCATTTTTCAGGAGGGTCCTGAACAGAAAGTAAAGTCCCATTTTTCAGGAGGGTCCTGAACATAAAGTAAAATCCCATATTTCAGGAGGGTCCTGAACAGAAAGTAAAATCCCATTTTTCAGGAGAGTCCTGAACTGAAAGAAAAATCTCATTTTTCAGGAGGGTCCTGAACAGAAAGTAAAGTCCCATTTTTCAGGAGGGTCCTGAACAGAAAGTAAACTCCCATTTTTCAGGAGGGTCCTGAACAGAAAGTAAAGTCTCATTTTTTAGGAGGGTCCTGAACATAAAGTAAAGTCCCATTTTTCAGGAGGGTCCTGAACATAAAGTAAAATCTCATTTTTCAGGAGGGTCCTGAACAGAAAGTAAAATCCCATTTTTCGGGAGGGTCCTGAACAGAAAGTAAATTTCCATTTTTCAGGAGGGTCCTGAACAGAAAGTAAAGTCCCATTTTTCAGGAGGGTCCTGAACAGAAAGTAAAATCCCATTTTTCAGGAGGGTCCTGAACAGAAAGTAAACTCCCATTTTTCAGGAGGGTCCTGAACAGAAAGTAAAGTATCATTTTTTAGGAGGGTCCTGAACATAAAGTAAAGTCCCATTTTTCAGGAGGGTCCTGAACATAAAGTAAAATCCTATTTTTCAGGAGGGTCCTGAACAGAAAGTAAAATCCCATTTTTCAGGATGGTCCTGAACAGAAAGTAAATTCCCATTTTTCAGGAGGGTCCTGAACATAAAGTAAAATCCCATTTTTCAGGAGGGTCCTGAACAGAAAGTAAAATCCTATTTTTCAGGAGGGTCCTGAACAGAAAGTAAAATCCCATTTTTCAGGAGGGTCCTGAATATAAAGTAAAGTCCCATTTTTCAAGAGGGTCCTGAACATAAGGTAAAATCCCATTTTTCAGGAGGGTCCTGAACAGAAAGTAAAATCCCATTTTTCAGGAGGGTCCTGAACAGATAGTAAAATCCCATTTTTCAGGAGGGTCCAGAACAGAAAGTAAATTCCCATTTTTCAGGAGGGTCCTGAACAGAAAGTAAAATCCCATTTTTCAGGAGGGTCCTGAACAGAAAGCAAATTCCCTTTTTTCAGAAGGGTCCTGAACATAAAGTAAAATCCCATTTCTCAGGAGGGTCCTGAACAGAAAGTAAAATCCCATTTTTCAGGAGGGTCCTGAACATAAAGTAAAATCCCATTTTTCAGGAGGGTCCTGAACAGAAAGTAAAATCTCATTTTTCAGGAGGGTCCTGAACAGAAAGTAAAGTCCCATTTTTCAGGAGGGTCCTGAACAGAAAGTAAAATCCCATTTTTCAGGAGGGTCCTGAACAGAAAGTAAAATCCAATTTTTCAGGAGGGTCCTGATCCCATTTTTCAGGAGGGTCCTGAACAGAAAGTAAAGTCCCATCTTTCAGGAGGGTCCTGAACAGAAAGTAAAGTCCCATTTTTCAGGAGGGTCCTGAACATAAAGTAAAATCCCATTTTTCAGGAGGGTCCTGAACATAAAGTAAAATCCCATTTTTCAGGAGGGTCCTGAAAAGAAAGTAAAATCCCATTTTTCAGGAGGGTCCTGAACAGAAAGTAAAGTCCCATTTTTCAGGAGGGTCCTGAACAGAAAGTAAAATCCCATTTTTCAGGAGGGTCCTGAACAGAAAGTAAAATCCCATTTTTCAGGAGGGTCCTGAACAGAATGTAAAATCCCATTTTTCAGGAGGGTCCTGAATATAAAGTAAAGTCCCATTTTTCAAGAGGGTCCTGAACATAAGGTAAAATCCCATTTTTCAGGAGGGTCCTGAACAGAAAGTAAAATCCCATTTTTCAGGAGGGTCCTGAACAGAAAGTAAAGTCCCATTTTTCAGGAGGGTCCTGAACAGAAAGTAAAATCCCATTTTTCAGGAGGGTCCTGAACAGAAAGTAAAATCCCATTTTTCAGGAGGGTCCTGAACAGAATGTAAAATCCCATTTTTCAGGAGGGTCCTGAATATAAAGTAAAGTCCCATTTTTCAAGAGGGTCCTGAACATAAGGTAAAATCCCATTTTTCAGGAGGGTCCTGAACAGAAAGTAAAATCCCATTTTTCAGGAGGGTCCTGAACAGAAAGTAAAATCCCATTTTTCAGGAGGGTCCTGAACAGAAAGTAAATTCCCATTTTTCAGGAGGGTCCTGAACAGAAAGTAAAATCCCATTTTTCTGGAGGGTCCTGAACAGAAAGTAAAGTCCCATTTTTCAGGAGGGTCCTGAACAGAAAGTAAATTCCAATTTTTCGGGAGGGTCCTGAACAGAAAGTAAAGTCACATTTTTCGGGAGGGTCCTGAACAGAAAGTAAAATCCCATTTTTCAGGAGGGTCCTGAGCAGAAAGTAAAGTCCCATTTTTCAGGAGGGTCCTGAACATAAAGTAAAATCCCATTTTTCAGTAGGGTCCTGAACAGAAAGCAAATTCCCATTTTTTAGGAGGGTCCTGAACATAAAGTAAAATCCCATTTTTCAGGAGGGTCCTGAACAGAAAGTAAAATCCCATTTTTCAGGAGGGTCCTGAACATAAGGTAAAATCCCATTTTTCAGGAGGGTCCTGAACAGAAAGTAAAATCCCATTTTTCAGGAGGGTCCTGAACAGAAAGTAAAGTCCCATTTTTCAGGAGGGTCCTGAACAGAAAGTAAAATCCCATTTTTCAGGAGGGTCCTGAACAGAAAGTAAAATCCCATTTTTCAGGAGGGTCCTGATCCCATTTTTCTGGAGGGTCCTGAACAGAAAGTAAAGTCCCATCTTTCAGGAGGGTCCTGAACAGAAAGTAAAGTCCCATTTTTCAGGAGGGTCCTGAACATAAAGTAAAATCCCATTTTTCAGGAGGGTCCTGAACATAAAGTAAAATCCCATTTTTCAGGAGGGTCCTGAACAAAAAGTAAAATCCCATTTTTCAGGAGGGTCCTGAACGTAAAGTAAAGTCCCATTTTTCAGGAGGGTCCTGAACAGAAAGTAAAATCCCATTTTTCAGGAGGGTCCTGAACAGAAAGTAAAATCCCATTTTTCAGGAGGGTCCTGATCCCATTTTTCAGGAGGGTCCTGAACAGAAAGTAAAGTCCCATCTTTCAGGAGGGTTCTGAACAGAAAGTAAAGTCCCATTTTTCAGGAGGGTCCTAAACAGAAAGTAAATTCCCAATTTTCAGGAGGGTCCTGAACAGAAAGTAAAATCCCATTTTTCAGGAGAGTCCTGAACAGAAAGTAAAGTCCCATTTTTCAGGAGGGTCCTGAACATAAAGTAAAATCCCATTTTTCAGGAGGGTCCTGAACAA
This sequence comes from Capsicum pubescens, assembly GCA_030864215.1. NCBI lineage: Eukaryota > Viridiplantae > Streptophyta > Magnoliopsida > Solanales > Solanaceae > Capsicum > Capsicum pubescens. The sequence goes on from CM061548.1 coordinate 416,331,916, forward strand.
AAAGTAAATTCCCATTTTTTAGGAGGGTCCTGAACATAAAGTAAAATCCCATTTTTCAGGAGGGTCCTGAACAGAAAGTAAATTCCCATTTTTCAGGAGGGTCCTGAACATAAAGTAAAATCCCATTTTTCCGGAGGGTCATGAACAGAAAGTAAAGTCCCATTTTTCAGGAGGGTCCTAAACAGAAAGTAAAGTCCCATTTTTCAGGAGGGTCCTGAACAGAAAGTAAATTCCCATTTTTCAGGAGGGTCCTGAACATAAAGTAAAATCCCATTTTTCACGAGGGGCCTGAACAGAAAGTAAAGTCCCATTTTTCAGGAGGGTCCTGAACAGAAAGTAAAATCCCATTTTTCAGGAGGGTCCTGAACAGAAAGTAAATTCCTATTTTTCAGGAGGGTCCTGAACAGAAAGTAAAATCCCATTTTTCAGGAGGGTCCTGAACAGAAAGTAAAGTCCCATTTTTCAGGAGGGTCCTGAACATAATGTAAAATCCCATTTTTCAGGAGGGTGCTGAACAGAAAGTAAAGTCCCATTTTTCAGGAGGGTCCTGAACATAAAGTAAAATCCCATTTTTCAGGAGGGTCCTGAACAGAAAGTAAAGTCCCATTTTTCAGGAGGGTCCTGAACAGAAAGTAAAATCCCATTTTTCAGGAGGGTCCTGAACAGAAAGTAAACTCCCATTTTTCAGGAGGGTCCTGAACAGAAAGTAAAGTATCATTTTTTAGGAGGGTCCTGAACATAAAGTAAAGTCCCATTTTTCAGGAGGGTCCTGAACAGAAAGTAAAATCCCATTTTTCAGGAGGGTCCTGAACAGAAAGTAAAATCCCATTTTTCAGGAGGGTCCTGAACAGAAAGTAAATTCCCATTTTTCAGGAGGGTCCTGAACATAAAGTAAAATCCCATTTTTCAGGAGGGTCCTGAACCTAAAGTAACATCCCATTTTTCAGGAGGGTCCTGAACAGAAAGTAAAATCCCATTTTTCAGGAGGGTCCTGAACATAAAGTAAAGTCCCATTTTTCAGGAGGGTCCTGAACATAAAGTAAAATCCCATTTTTCAGGAGGGTCCTGAACAGAAAGTAAAATCCCATTTTTCAGGAGGGTCCTGAACAGAAAGTAAAATCCCATTTTTCAGGAGAGTCCTGAACAGAAAGTAAATTCCCATTTTTAAGGAGGGTCCTGAACAGAAAGTAAAATCTCGTTTTTCAGGAGGGTCCTGAACAGAAAGTAAAGTCCCATTTTTCAGGAGGGTCCTGAACAGAAAGTAAAATCCCATTTTTCAGGAGGGTCCTGAACATAAAGTAAAGTCCCATTTTTCAGGAGGGTCCTGAACATAAAGTAAAATCCCATTTTTCAGGAGGGTCCTGAACAGAAAGTAAAATCCCATTTTTCAGGAGGGTCCTGAACAGAAAGTAAAATCCCATTTTTCAGGAGGGTCCTGAACAGAAAGTAAATTCCCATTTTTCGGGAGGGTCCTGAACAGAAAGTAAAGTCCCATTTTTCGGGAGGGTCCTGAGCAGAAAGTAAAGTCCCATTTTTCAGGAGGGTCCTGAACAGAAAGTAAAATCCCATTTTTCAGGAGGGTCCTGAACATAAAGTAAAATCCCATTTTTCAGGAGGGTCCTGAACATAAAGTAAAATCCCATTTTTCAGGAGGGTCCTGAACAGAAAGTAAAATCCCATTTTTCAGGAGGGTCCTGAACATAAAGTAAAATCCCATTTTTCAGGAGGGTCCTGAACAGAAAGTAAAATCCCATTTTTCAGGAGGGTCCTGAACATAAAGTAAAATCCCATTTTTCAGGAGGGTCCTGAACAGAAAGTAAAGTCCCATTTTTCAGGAGGGTCCTGAACAGAAAGTAAAATCCCATTTTTCAGGAGGGTCCTGAACAGAAAGTAAAATCCCATTTTTCAGGAGGGTCCTGAACAGAAAGTAAAATCCCATTTTTCAGGAGGGTCCTGAACAGAAAGTAAAATCCCATTTTTCAGGAGGGTCCTGAACAGAAAGTAAAATCCTATTTTTCAGGAGGGTCCTGAACAGAAAATAAAATCCCATTTTTCAGGAGGGTCCTGAACATAAAGTAAAGTCCCATTTTTCAGGAGGGTCCTGACCATAAGGTAAAATCCCATTTTTCAGGAGGGTCCTGAACAGAAAGTAAAATCCCATTTTTCAGGAGGGTCCTGAACTGAATGTAAAATCCCATTTTTCAGGAGGGTCCTGAACAGAAAGTAAATTCCCATTTTTCAGGAGGGTCCTGAACAGAAAGTAAAATCCCATTTTTCAGGAGGGTCCTGAACAGAAAGTAAAGTCCCATTTTTCAGGAGCGTCCTGAACAGAAAGTAAAGTCCAATTTTTCGAGAGGGTCCTGAACAGAAAGTAAAGTCACATTTTTCGGGAGGGTCCTGAACAGAAAGTAAAATCCCATTTTTCAGGAGGGTCCTGAGCAGAAAGTAAAGTCCCATTTTTCAGGAGGGTCCTGAGCAGAAAGTAAAGTCCAATTTTTCGAGAGGGTCCTGAACAGAAAGTAAAGTCACATTTTTCGGGAGGGTCCTGAACAAAAAGTAAAATCTCATTTTTCAGGAGGGTCCTGAACATAAAGTAAAATCCCATTTTTCAGGAGGGTCCTGAACAGAAAGAAAATTCCCATTTTTCAGGAGGGTCCTGAACATAAAGTAAAATCCCATTTTTCAGGAGGGTCCTGAACAGAAAGTAAAATCCCATTTTTCAGGAGGGTCCTGAACATAAAGTAAAATCCCATTTTTCAGGAGGGTCCTGAACATAAAGTAAAATCCCATTTTTCAGGAGCGTCCTGAACAGAAAGTAAAGTCCCATTTTTCAGGAGGGTCCTGAACAGAAAGTAAAGTCCCATTTTTCAGGAGAGTCCTGAACATAAAGTAAAATCCCATTTTTCAGGAGGGTCCTGAACAGAAAGTAAATTCCCATTTTTCAGGAGGGTCCTGAACATAAAGTAAAATCCCATTTTTCCGGAGGGTCCTGAACAGAAAGTAAAGTCCAATTTTTCGAGAGGGTCCTGAACAGAAAGTAAAGTCACATTTTTCGGGAGGGTCCTGAACAGAAAGTAAAATCCCATTTTTCAGGAGGGTCCTGAGCAGAAAGTAAAGTCCCATTTTTCAGGAGGGTCCTGAGCAGAAAGTAAAGTCCAATTTTTCGAGAGGGTCCTGAACAGAAAGTAAAGTCACATTTTTCGGGAGGGTCCTGAACAAAAAGTAAAATCTCATTTTTCAGGAGGGTCCTGAACATAAAGTAAAATCCCATTTTTCAGGAGGGTCCTGAACAGAAAGAAAATTCCCATTTTTCAGGAGGGTCCTGAACATAAAGTAAAATCCCATTTTTCAGGAGGGTCCTGAACAGAAAGTAAAATCCCATTTTTCAGGAGGGTCCTGAACATAAAGTAAAATCCCATTTTTCAGGAGGGTCCTGAACATAAAGTAAAATCCCATTTTTCAGGAGCGTCCTGAACAGAAAGTAAAGTCCCATTTTTCAGGAGGGTCCTGAACAGAAAGTAAAGTCCCATTTTTCAGGAGAGTCCTGAACATAAAGTAAAATCCCATTTTTCAGGAGGGTCCTGAACAGAAAGTAAATTCCCATTTTTCAGGAGGGTCCTGAACATAAAGTAAAATCCCATTTTTCCGGAGGGTCATGAACAAAAAGTAAAGTCTTATTTTTCAGGAGGGTCCTGAACAGAAAGTAAAATCCCATTTTTCAGGAGGGTCCTGAACAGAAAGTAAAATCCCATTTTTCAGGAGGGTCCTGAACATAAGGTAAAATCCCATTTTTCAGGAGGGTCCTGAACAGAAAGTAAAATCCCATTTTTCAGGAGGGTCCTGAACAGAAAGTAAAGTCCCATTTTTCAGGAGGGTCCTGAACAGAAAGTAAAATCCCATTTTTCAGGAGGGTCCTGAACAGAAAGTAAAATCCCATTTTTCAGGAGGGTCCTGATCCCATTTTTCTGGAGGGTCCTGAACAGAAAGTAAAGTCCCATCTTTCAGGAGGGTCCTGAACAGAAAGTAAAGTCCCATTTTTCAGGAGGGTCCTGAACATAAAGTAAAATCCCATTTTTCAGGAGGGTCCTGAACATAAAGTAAAATCCCATTTTTCAGGAGGGTCCTGAACAAAAAGTAAAATCCCATTTTTCAGGAGGGTCCTGAACGTAAAGTAAAGTCCCATTTTTCAGGAGGGTCCTGAACAGAAAGTAAAATCCCATTTTTCAGGAGGGTCCTGAACAGAAAGTAAAATCCCATTTTTCAGGAGGGTCCTGATCCCATTTTTCAGGAGGGTCCTGAACAGAAAGTAAAGTCCCATCTTTCAGGAGGGTTCTGAACAGAAAGTAAAGTCCCATTTTTCAGGAGGGTCCTAAACAGAAAGTAAATTCCCAATTTTCAGGAGGGTCCTGAACAGAAAGTAAAATCCCATTTTTCAGGAGAGTCCTGAACAGAAAGTAAAGTCCCATTTTTCAGGAGGGTCCTGAACATAAAGTAAAATCCCATTTTTCAGGAGGGTCCTGAACAGAAAGTAAATTCCCATTTTTTAGGAGGGTCCTGAACATAAAGTAAAATCCCATTTTTCAGGAGGGTCCTGAACAGAAAGTAAATTCCCATTTTTCAGGAGGGTCCTGAACATAAAGTAAAATCCCATTTTTCCGGAGGGTCATGAACAGAAAGTAAAGTCCCATTTTTCAGGAGGGTCCTAAACAGAAAGTAAAGTCCCATTTTTCAGGAGGGTCCTGAACAGAAAGTAAATTCCCATTTTTCAGGAGGGTCCTGAACATAAAGTAAAATCCCATTTTTCACGAGGGTCCTGAACAGAAAGTAAAGTCCCATTTTTCAGGAGGGTCCTGAACAGAAAGTAAAATCCCATTTTTCAGGAGGGTCCTGAACAGAAAGTAAATTCCTATTTTTCAGGAGGGTCCTGAACAGAAAGTAAAATCCCATTTTTCAGGAGGGTCCTGAACAGAAAGTAAAGTCCCATTTTTCAGGAGGGTCCTGAACATAATGTAAAATCTCATTTTTCAGGAGGGTGCTGAACAGAAAGTAAAGTCCCATTTTTCAGGAGGGTCCTGAACATAAAGTAAAATCCCATTTTTCAGGAGGGTCCTGAACAGAAAGTAAAGTCCCATTTTTCAGGAGGGTCCTGAACAGAAAGTAAAATCCCATTTTTCAGGAGGGTCCTGAACAGAAAGTAAACTCCCATTTTTCAGGAGGGTCCTGAACAGAAAGTAAAGTATCATTTTTTAGGAGGGTCCTGAACATAAAGTAAAGTCCCATTTTTCAGGAGGGTCCTGAACAGAAAGTAAAATCCCATTTTTCAGGAGGGTCCTGAACAGAAAGTAAAATCCCATTTTTCAGGAGGGTCCTGAACAGAAAGTAAATTCCCATTTTTCAGGAGGGTCCTGAACATAAAGTAAAATCCCATTTTTCAGGAGGGTCCTGAACATAAAGTAAAATCCCATTTTTCAGGAGGGTCCTGAACAGAAAGTAAAATCCCATTTTTCAGGAGGGTCCTGAACATAAAGTAAAGTCCCATTTTTCAGGAGGGTCCTGAACATAAAGTAAAATCCCATTTTTCAGGAGGGTCCTGAACAGAAAGTAAAATCCCATTTTTCAGGAGGGTCCTGAACAGAAAGTAAAATCCCATTTTTCAGGAGGGTCCTGAACAGAAAGTAAATTCCCATTTTTAAGGAGGGTCCTGAACAGAAAGTAAAATCTCATTTTTCAGGAGGGTCCTGAACAGAAAGTAAAGTCCCATTTTTCAGGAGGGTCCTGAACAGAAAGTAAAATCCCATTTTTCAGGAGGGTCCTGAACATAAAGTAAAGTCCCATTTTTCAGGAGGGTCCTGAACATAAAGTAAAATCCCATTTTTCAGGAGGGTCCTGAACAGAAAGTAAAATCCCATTTTTCAGGAGGGTCCTGAACAGAAAGTAAAATCCCATTTTTCAGGAGGGTCCTGAACAGAAAGTAAATTCCCATTTTTCGGGAGGGTCCTGAACAGAAAGTAAAGTCCCATTTTTCGGGAGGGTCCTGAGCAGAAAGTAAAGTCCCATTTTTCAGGAGGGTCCTGAACAGAAAGTAAAATCCCATTTTTCAGGAGGGTCCTGAACATAAAGTAAAATCCCATTTTTCAGGAGGGTCCTGAACATAAAGTAAAATCCCATTTTTCAGGAGGGTCCTGAACAGAAAGTAAAATCCCATTTTTCAGGAGGGTCCTGAACATAAAGTAAAATCCCATTTTTCAGGAGGGTCCTGAACAGAAAGTAAAATCCCATTTTTCAGGAGGGTCCTGAACAGAAAGTAAAATCCCATTTTTCAGGAGGGTCCTGAACAGAAAGTAAAATCCCATTTTTCAGGAGGGTCCTGAACAGAAAGTAAAATCCCATTTTTCAGGAGGGTCCTGAACAGAAAGTAAAATCCTATTTTTCAGGAGGGTCCTGAACAGAAAATAAAATCCCATTTTTCAGGAGGGTCCTGAACATAAAGTAAAGTCCCATTTTTCAGGAGGGTCCTGACCATAAGGTAAAATCCCATTTTTCAGGAGGGTCCTGAACAGAAAGTAAAATCCCATTTTTCAGGAGGGTCCTGAACTGAATGTAAAATCCCATTTTTCAGGAGGGTCCTGAACAGAAAGTAAATTCCCATTTTTCAGGAGGGTCCTGAACAGAAAGTAAAATCCCATTTTTCAGGAGGGTCCTGAACAGAAAGTAAAGTCCCATTTTTCAGGAGCGTCCTGAACAGAAAGTAAAGTCCAATTTTTCGAGAGGGTCCTGAACAGAAAGTAAAGTCACATTTTTCGGGAGGGTCCTGAACAGAAAGTAAAATCCCATTTTTCAGGAGGGTCCTGAGCAGAAAGTAAAGTCCCATTTTTCAGGAGGGTCCTGAGCAGAAAGTAAAGTCCAATTTTTCGAGAGGGTCCTGAACAGAAAGTAAAGTCACATTTTTCGGGAGGGTCCTGAACAAAAAGTAAAATCTCATTTTTCAGGAGGGTCCTGAACATAAAGTAAAATCCCATTTTTCAGGAGGGTCCTGAACAGAAAGAAAATTCCCATTTTTCAGGAGGGTCCTGAACATAAAGTAAAATCCCATTTTTCAGGAGGGTCCTGAACAGAAAGTAAAATCCCATTTTTCAGGAGGGTCCTGAACATAAAGTAAAATCCCATTTTTCAGGAGGGTCCTGAACATAAAGTAAAATCCCATTTTTCAGGAGCGTCCTGAACAGAAAGTAAAGTCCCATTTTTCAGGAGGGTCCTGAACAGAAAGTAAAGTCCCATTTTTCAGGAGAGTCCTGAACATAAAGTAAAATCCCATTTTTCAGGAGGGTCCTGAACAGAAAGTAAATTCCCATTTTTCAGGAGGGTCCTGAACATAAAGTAAAATCCCATTTTTCCGGAGGGTCATGAACAAAAAGTAAAGTCTTATTTTTCAGGAGGGTCCTGAACAGAAAGTAAATTCCCATTTTTCAGGAGGGTCCTGAACATAAAGTAAAATCCCATTTTTCAGGAGGGTCCTGAACAGAAAGTAAAATCCCATTTTTCAGGAGGGTCCTGAACAGAAAGTAAGTCCCATTTTTCAGGAGGGTCCTGAACAGAAAGTAAAGTCCCATTTTTCAGGAGGGTCCTGAACATAATGTAAAATTCCATTTTTCAGGAGGGTCCTGAACATAAAGTAAAATCCCATTTTTCAGGAGGGTCCTGAACAGAAAGTTAAATCCCATTTTTCAGGAGGGTCCTGAACAGAAAGTAAAGTCCCATTTTTCAGGAGGGTCCTAAACAGAAAGTAAAGTCCCATTTTTCAGGAGGGTCCTGAACAGAAAGTAAAATCCCATTTTTCAGGAGAGTCCTGAACAGAAAGTAAAGTCCCATTTTTCAGGAGGGTCCTGAACATAAAGTAAAATCCCATTTTTCAGGAGGGTCCTAAACAGAAAGTAAATTCCCATTTTTCAGGAGGATCCTGAACATAAAGTAAAATCCCATTTTTCAGGAGGGTCCTGAACAGAAAGTAAAATCCCATTTTTCAGGAGGGTCCTGAACATAAAGTAAAATCCAATTTTTCAGGAGGGTCCTGAACAAAAAGTAAATTCCCATTTTTCAAGAGGGTCCTGAACATAAAGTAAAATCCCATTTTTCAGGAGGGTCCTGAACAGAAAGTAAAATCCCATTTTTCAGGAGGGTCCTGAACAGAAAGTAAAGTCCCATTTTTCAGGAGGGTCCTGAACATAAAGTAAAATCCCATTTTTCAGGAGGGTCCTGAATAGAAAGTAAATTCCCATTTTTCAGGAGGGTCCTGAACATAAAGTAAAATCCCATTTTTCCGGAGGGTCATGAACAGAAAGTAAAGTCCCATTTTTCAGGAGGGTCCTGAACAGAAAGTAAAGTCCCATTTTTCAGGAGGGTCCTGAACAGAAAGTAAATTCCCATTTTTCAGGAGGGTCCTGAACATAAAGTAAAATCCCATTTTTCAGGAGGGTCCTGAACAGAAAGTAAAATCTCATTTTTCAGGAGGGTCCTGAACAGAAAGTAAAGTCCCATTTTTCAGGAGGGTCCTGAACAGAAAGTAAAGTCCCATTTTTCAGGAGGGTCCTGAACATAATGTAAAATCCCATTTTTCAGGAGGGGCCTGAACATAAAGTAAAATCCCATTTTTCAGGAGGGTCCTGCACAGAAAGTAAAATCCCATTTTTCAGGAGGGTCCTGAACAGAAAGTAAAGTCCCATTTTTCAGGAGGGTCCTGAACAGAAAGTAAAGTTCCATTTTTCAGGAGGGTCCTGAACAAAATGTAAAATCCCATTTTTCAAGAGGGTGCTGAACAGAAAGTAAAGTCCCATTTTTCAGGAGGGTCCTAAACATAAAGTAAAATCCCATTTTTCAGGAGGGTCCTGAACAGAAAGTAAAGTCCCATTTTTCAGGAGGGTCCTGAACATAAAGTAAAATCCCATATTTCAGGAGGGTCCTGAACAGAAAGTAAAATCCCATTTTTCAGGAGAGTCCTGAACTGAAAGAAAAATCTCATTTTTCAGGAGGGTCCTGAACAGAAAGTAAAGTCCCATTTTTCAGGAGGGTCCTGAACAGAAAGTAAACTCCCATTTTTCAGGAGGGTCCTGAACAGAAAGTAAAGTCTCATTTTTTAGGAGGGTCCTGAACATAAAGTAAAGTCCCATTTTTCAGAAGGGTCCTGAACATAAAGTAAAATCCCATTTTTCAGGAGGGTCCTGAACAGAAAGTAAAATCCCATTTTTCAGGAGGGTCCTGAACATAAAGTAAAATCCCATTTTTCAGGAGGGTCCTGAACAGAAAGTAAAATCCCATTTTTCAGGAGGGTCCTGAACAGAAAGTAAAATCCCATTTTTCAGGAGGGTCCTGAACATAAAGTAAAATTCCCATTTTTCAGGAGGGTCCTGAACAGAAAGTAAAATCCCATTTTTCAGGAGGGTCCTGAACAGAAAGTAAAGTCCCATTTTTCAGGAGCGTCCTGAACAGAAAGTAAAGTCCAATTTTTCGAGAGGGTCCTGAACAGAAAGTAAAGTCACATTTTTCGGGAGGGTCCTGAACAGAAAGTAAAATCCCATTTTTCAGGAGGGTCCTGAGCAGAAAGTAAAGTCCCATTTTTCAGGAGGGTCCTGAGCAGAAAGTAAAGTCCAATTTTTCGAGAGGGTCCTGAACAGAAAGTAAAGTCACATTTTTCGGGAGGGTCCTGAACAAAAAGTAAAATCTCATTTTTCAGGAGGGTCCTGAACATAAAGTAAAATCCCATTTTTCAGGAGGGTCCTGAACAGAAAGAAAATTCCCATTTTTCAGGAGGGTCCTGAACATAAAGTAAAATCCCATTTTTCAGGAGGGTCCTGAACAGAAAGTAAAATCCCATTTTTCAGGAGGGTCCTGAACATAAAGTAAAATCCCATTTTTCAGGAGGGTCCTGAACATAAAGTAAAATCCCATTTTTCAGGAGCGTCCTGAACAGAAAGTAAAGTCCCATTTTTCAGGAGGGTCCTGAACAGAAAGTAAAGTCCCATTTTTCAGGAGAGTCCTGAACATAAAGTAAAATCCCATTTTTCAGGAGGGTCCTGAACAGAAAGTAAATTCCCATTTTTCAGGAGGGTCCTGAACATAAAGTAAAATCCCATTTTTCCGGAGGGTCATGAACAAAAAGTAAAGTCTTATTTTTCAGGAGGGTCCTGAACAGAAAGTAAATTCCCATTTTTCAGGAGGGTCCTGAACATAAAGTAAAATCCCATTTTTCAGGAGGGTCCTGAACAGAAAGTAAAATCCCATTTTTCAGGAGGGTCCTGAACAGAAAGTAAGTCCCATTTTTCAGGAGGGTCCTGAACAGAAAGTAAAGTCCCATTTTTCAGGAGGGTCCTGAACATAATGTAAAATTCCATTTTTCAGGAGGGTCCTGAACATAAAGTAAAATCCCATTTTTCAGGAGGGTCCTGAACAGAAAGTTAAATCCCATTTTTCAGGAGGGTCCTGAACAGAAAGTAAAGTCCCATTTTTCAGGAGGGTCCTAAACAGAAAGTAAAGTCCCATTTTTCAGGAGGGTCCTGAACAGAAAGTAAAATCCCATTTTTCAGGAGAGTCCTGAACAGAAAGTAAAGTCCCATTTTTCAGGAGGGTCCTGAACATAAAGTAAAATCCCATTTTTCAGGAGGGTCCTAAACAGAAAGTAAATTCCCATTTTTCAGGAGGATCCTGAACATAAAGTAAAATCCCATTTTTCAGGAGGGTCCTGAACAGAAAGTAAAATCCCATTTTTCAGGAGGGTCCTGAACATAAAGTAAAATCCAATTTTTCAGGAGGGTCCTGAACAAAAAGTAAATTCCCATTTTTCAAGAGGGTCCTGAACATAAAGTAAAATCCCATTTTTCAGGAGGGTCCTGAACAGAAAGTAAAATCCCATTTTTCAGGAGGGTCCTGAACAGAAAGTAAAGTCCCATTTTTCAGGAGGGTCCTGAACATAAAGTAAAATCCCATTTTTCAGGAGGGTCCTGAATAGAAAGTAAATTCCCATTTTTCAGGAGGGTCCTGAACATAAAGTAAAATCCCATTTTTCCGGAGGGTCATGAACAGAAAGTAAAGTCCCATTTTTCAGGAGGGTCCTGAACAGAAAGTAAAGTCCCATTTTTCAGGAGGGTCCTGAACAGAAAGTAAATTCCCATTTTTCAGGAGGGTCCTGAACATAAAGTAAAATCCCATTTTTCAGGAGGGTCCTGAACAGAAAGTAAAATCTCATTTTTCAGGAGGGTCCTGAACAGAAAGTAAAGTCCCATTTTTCAGGAGGGTCCTGAACAGAAAGTAAAGTCCCATTTTTCAGGAGGGTCCTGAACATAATGTAAAATCCCATTTTTCAGGAGGGGCCTGAACATAAAGTAAAATCCCATTTTTCAGGAGGGTCCTGCACAGAAAGTAAAATCCCATTTTTCAGGAGGGTCCTGAACAGAAAGTAAAGTCCCATTTTTCAGGAGGGTCCTGAACAGAAAGTAAAGTTCCATTTTTCAGGAGGGTCCTGAACAAAATGTAAAATCCCATTTTTCAAGAGGGTGCTGAACAGAAAGTAAAGTCCCATTTTTCAGGAGGGTCCTAAACATAAAGTAAAATCCCATTTTTCAGGAGGGTCCTGAACAGAAAGTAAAGTCCCATTTTTCAGGAGGGTCCTGAACATAAAGTAAAATCCCATATTTCAGGAGGGTCCTGAACAGAAAGTAAAATCCCATTTTTCAGGAGAGTCCTGAACTGAAAGAAAAATCTCATTTTTCAGGAGGGTCCTGAACAGAAAGTAAAGTCCCATTTTTCAGGAGGGTCCTGAACAGAAAGTAAACTCCCATTTTTCAGGAGGGTCCTGAACAGAAAGTAAAGTCTCATTTTTTAGGAGGGTCCTGAACATAAAGTAAAGTCCCATTTTTCAGAAGGGTCCTGAACATAAAGTAAAATCCCATTTTTCAGGAGGGTCCTGAACAGAAAGTAAAATCCCATTTTTCAGGAGGGTCCTGAACAAAAAGTAAAATCCCATTTTTCAGGAGGGTCCTGAACAGAAAGTAAATTCCCATTTTTCAGGAGGGTCCTGAACAGAAAGTAAAGTCCCATTTTTCAAGAGGGTCCTGAACAGAAAGTAAAATCCCATTTTTCAGGAGGGTCCTGAACAGAAAGTAAAATCCCATTTTTCAGGAGGGTCCTGAACAGAAAGTAAAATCCCATTTTTCAGGAAGGTCCTGATCCCATTTTTCAGGAGGGTCCTGAATAGAAAGTAAAGTCCCATCTTTCAGGAGGGTCCTGAACAGAAAGTAAAGTCCCATTTTTCAGGAGGGTCCTGAACATAAAGTAAAATCCCATTTTTCAGGAGGGTCCTGAACATAAAGTAAAATCCCATTTTTCAGGAGGGTCCTGAAAAGAAAGTAAAATCCCATTTTTCAGGAGGGTCCTGAACAGAAAGTAAAGTCCCATTTTTCAGGAGGGTCCTGAACAGAAAGTAAAATCCCATTTTTCAGGAGGGTCCTGAACAGAAAGTAAAATCCCATTTTTCAGGAGGGTCCTGAACAGAATGTAAAATCCCATTTTTCAGGAGGGTCCTGAATATAAAGTAAAGTCCCATTTTTCAAGAGGGTCCTGAACATAAGGTAAAATCCCATTTTTCAGGAGGGTCCTGAACAGAAAGTAAAATCCCATTTTTCTGGAGGGTCCTGAACAGAAAGTAAAATCCCATTTTTCAGGAGGGTCCTGAACAGAAAGTAAATTCCCATTTTTCAGGAGGGTCCTGAACAGAAAGTAAAATCCCATTTTTCTGGAGGGTCCTGAACAGAAAGTAAAGTCCCATTTTTCAGGAGGGTCCTGAACAGAAAGTAAAGTCCAATTTTTCGGGAGGGTCCTGACAGAAAGTAAAGTCACATTTTTCGGGAGGGTCCTGAACAGAAAGTAAAATCCCATTTTTCAGGAGGGTCCTGAGCAGAAAGTAAAGTCCCATTTTTCAGGAGGGTCCTGAACATAAAGTAAAATCCCATTTTTCAGGAGGGTCCTGAACAGAAAGCAAATTCCCATTTTTTAGGAGGGTCCTGAACATAAAGTAAAATCCCATTTTTCAGGAGGGTCCTGAACAGAAAGTAAAATCCCATTTTTCAGGAGGGTCCTGAACATAAAGTAAAATCCCATTTTTCAGGAGGGTCCTGAACAGAAAGTAAAATCCCATTTTTCAGGAGGGTCCTGAACAGAAAGAAAAGTCCCATTTTTCAGGAGGGTCCTGAACAGAAAGTAAAATCCCATTTTTCAGGAGGGTCCTGAACAGAAAGTAAAATCCCATTTTTCAGGAGGGTCCTTATCCCATTTTTCTGGAGGGTCCTGAACAGAAAGTAAAGTCCCATCTTTCAGGAGGGTCCTGAACAGAAAGTAAAGTCCCATTTTTCAGGAGGGTCCTGAACATAAAGTAAAATCCCATTTTTCAGGAGGGTCCTGAACATAAAGTAAAATCCCATTTTTCAGGAGGGTCCTGAACAGAAAGTAAAATCCCATTTTTCAGGAGGGTCCTGAACGTAAAGTAAAGTCCCATTTTTCAGGAGGGTCCTGAACAGAAAGTAAAATCCCATTTTTCAGGAGGGTCCTGAACAGAAAGTAAAATCCCATTTTTCAGGAGGGTCCTGATCCCATTTTTCAGGAGGGTCCTAAACAGAAAGTAAAGTCCCATTTTTCAGGAGGGTCCTGAACAGAAAGTAAAATCCCATTTTTCAGGAGAGTCCTGAACAGAAAGTTAAGTCCCATTTTTCAGGAGGGTCCTGAACATAAAGTAAAATCCCATTTTTCAGGAGGGTCCTGAACAGAAAGTAAATTCCCATTTTTCAGGATGGTCCTGAACATAAAGTAAAATCCCATTTTTCAGGAGGGTCCTGAACAGAAAGTAAATTCCCATTTTTCAGGAGGGTCCTGAACATAAAGTAAAATCCCATTTTTCCGGAGAGTCATGAACAGAAAGTAAAGTCCCATTTTTCAGGAGGGTCCTAAACAGAAAGTAAAGTCCCATTTTTCAGGAGGGTCCTGAACAGAAAGTAAATTCCCATTTTTCAGGAGGGTCCTGAACATAAAGTAAAATCCCATTTTTCAGGAGCGTCCTGAACAGAAAGTAAAGTCCCATTTTTCAGGAGGGTCCTGAACAGAAAGTAAAATCCCATTTTTCAGGAGGGTCCTGAACAGAAAGTAAATTCCTATTTTTCAGGAGGGTCCTGAACAGAAAGTAAAATCCCATTTTTCAGGAGGGTCCTGAACAGAAAGTAAAGTCCCATTTTTCAGGAGGGTCCTGAACATAATGTAAAATCCCATTTTTCAGGAGGGTGCTGAAAAGAAAGTAAAGTCCCATTTTTCAGGAGGGTCCTGAACATAAAGTAAAATCCCATTTTTCAGGAGGGTCCTGAACAGAAAGTAAAATCCCATTTTTCAGGAGGGTCCTGAACAGAAAGTAAAGTCCCATTTTTCAGGAGGGTCCTGAACAGAAAGTAAAATCCCATTTTTCAGGAGGGTCCTGAACAAAAAGTAAACTCCCATTTTTCAGGAGGGTCCTGAACAGAAAGTAAAGTATCATTTTTTAGGAGGGTCCTGAACATAAAGTAAAGTCCTATTTTTCAGGAGGGTCCTGAACATAAAGTAAAATCCCATTTTTCAGGAGGGTCCTGAACAGAAAGTAAAATCCCATTTTTCAGGAGGGTCCTGAACAGAAAGTAAATTCCCATTTTTCAGGAGGGTCCTGAACATAAAGTAAAATCCCATTTTTCAGGAGGGTCCTGAACATAAAGTAAAATCCCATTTTTCAGGAGGGTCCTGAACAGAAAGTAAAATCCCATTTTTCAGGAGGGTCCTGAACATAAAGTAAAGTCCCATTTTTCAGGAGGGTCCTGAACATAAAGTAAAATCCCATTTTTCAGGAGGGTCCTGAACAGAAAGTAAAATCCCATTTTTCAGGAGGGTCCTGAACAGAAAGTAAATTCCCATTTTTAAGGAGGGTCCTGAACAAAAAGTAAAATCTCATTTTTCAGGAGGGTCCTGAACAGAAAGTAAAGTCCCATTTTTCAGGAGGGTCCTGAACAGAAAGTAAAATCCCATTTTTCAGGAGGGTCCTGAACATAAAGTAAAGTCCCATTTTTCAGGAGGGTCCTGAACATAAAGTAAAATCCCATTTTTCAGGAGGGTCCTGAACAAAAAGTAAAATCCCATTTTTCAGGAGGGTCCTGAACAGAAAGTAAAATCCCATTTTTCAGGAGGGTCCTGAACAGAAAGTAAATTCCCATTTTTCGGGAGGGTCCTGAACAGAAAGTAAAGTCCCATTTTTCGGGAGGGTCCTGAACAGAAAGTAAAATCCCATTTTTCAGGAGGGTCCTGAGCAGAAAGTAAAGTCCCATTTTTCAGGAGGGTCCTGAACAGAAAGTAAAATCCCATTTTTCAGGAGGGTCCTGAACAGAAAGTAAAATCCCATTTTTCAGGAGGGTCCTGAACATAAAGTAAAATCCCATTTTTCAGGAGGGTCCTGAACATAAAGTAAAATCCCTTTTTTCAGGAGGGTCCTGAACAGAAAGTAAAATCCCATTTTTCAGGAGGGTCCTGAACATAAAGTAAAATCCCATTTTTCAGGAGGGTCCTGAACATAAAGTAAAATCCCATTTTTCAGGAGGGTCCTGAACAGAAAGTAAAGTCCCATTTTTCAGGAGGGTCCTGAACAGAAAGTAAAATCCCATTTTTCAGGAGGGTCCTGAACAGAAAGTAAAATCCCATTTTTCAGGAGGGTCCTGAACAGAAAGTAAAATCCCATTTTTCAGGAGGGTCCTGAACAGAAAGTAAAATCCTATTTTTCAGGAGGGTCCTGAACAGAAAATAAAATCCCATTTTTCAGGAGGGTCCTGAACATAAAGTAAAGTCCCATTTTTCAGGAGGGTCCTGAACATAAGGTAAAATCCCATTTTTCAGGAGGGTCCTGAACAGAAAGTAAAATCCCATTTTTCAGGAGGGTCCTGAACAGAATGTAAAATCCCATTTTTCAGGAGGGTCCTGAACAGAAAGTAAATTCCCATTTTTCAGGAGGGTCCTGAATAGAAAGTAAAATCCCATTTTTCAGGAGGGTCCTGAACAGAAAGTAAAGTCCCATTTTTCAGGAGCGTCCTGAACAGAAAGTAAAGTCCAATTTTTCGGGAGGGTCCTGAACAGAAAGTAAAGTCACATTTTTCGGGAGGGTCCTGAACAGAAAGTAAAATCCCATTTTTCAGGAGGGTCCTGAGCAGAAAGTAAAGTCCCATTTTACAGGAGGGTCCTGAACAAAAAGTAAAATCTCATTTTTCAGGAGGGTCCTGAACATAAAGTAAAATCCCATTTTTCAGGAGGGTCCTGAACAGAAAGAAAATTCCCATTTTTCAGGAGGGTCCTGAACATAAAGTAAAATCCCATTTTTCAGGAGGGTCCTGAACAGAAAGTAAAATCCCATTTTTCAGGAGGGTCCTGAACATAAAGTAAAATCCCATTTTTCAGGAGGGTCCTGAACATAATGTAAAATCCCATTTTTCAGGAGCGTCCTGAACAGAAAGTAAAGTCCCATTTTTCAGGAGGGTCCTGAACAGAAAGTAAAGTCCCATTTTTCAGGAGAGTCCTGAACATAAAGTAAAATCCCATTTTTCAGGAGGGTCCTGAACAGAAAGTAAATTCCCATTTTTCAGGAGGTTCCTGAACATAAAGTAAAATCCCATTTTTCCGGAGGGTCATGAACAAAAAGTAAAGTCTCATTTTTCAGGAGGGTCCTGAACAGAAAGTAAAGTCCCATTTTTCAAGAGGGTCCTGAACAGAAAGTAAAATCCCATTTTTCAGGAGAGTCCTGAACAGAAAGTAAAGTCCCATTTTTCAGGAGGGTCCTGAACATAAAGTAAAATCCCATTTTTCAGGAGGGTCCTGAACATAAATAAAATCCCATTTTTCAGGAGGGTCCTGAACAGAATGTAAATTCCCATTTTTCAGGAGGATCCTGAACATAAAGTAAAATCCCATTTTTCAGGAGGGTCCTGAACAGAAAGTAAAATCTCATTTTTCATGAGGGTCCTGAACATAAAGTAAAATCCCATTTTTCAGGAGGGTCCTGAACAAAAAGTAAATTCCCATTTTTCAAGAGGGTCCTGAACATAAAGTAAAATCCCATTTTTCAGGAGGGTCCTGAACAGATAGTAAAATCCCATTTTTCAGGAGGGTCCTGAACAGAAAGTAAAGTCCCATTTTTCAGGAGGGTCCTGAACATAAAGTAAAATCCCATTTTTCAGGAGGGTCCTGAACAGAAAGTAAATTCCCATTTTTCAGGAGGGTCCTGAACATAAAGTAAAATCCCATTTTTCCGGAGGGTCATGAACAGAAAGTTAAGTCCCATTTTTCAGGAGGGTCCTGAACAGAAAGTAAAGTCCCATTTTTCAGGAGGGTCCTGAACAGAAAGTAAATTCCCATTTTTCAGGAGGGTCCTGAACATAAAGTAAAATCCCATTTTTCAGGAGGGTCCTGAACAGAAAGTAAAATCTCATTTTTCAGGAGGGTCCTGAACAGAAAGTAAAGTCCCATTTTTCAGGAGGGTCCTGAACAGAAAGTAAAGTCCCATTTTTCAGGAGGGTCCTGAACATAATGTAAAATCCCATTTTTCAGGAGGGGCCTGAACATAAAGTAAAATCCCATTTTTCAGGAGGGTCCTGCACAGAAAGTAAAATCCCATTTTTCAGGAGGGTCCTTAACAGAAAGTAAAGTCCCATTTTTCAGGAGGGTCCTGAACAGAAAGTAAAGTCCCATTTTTCAAGAGGGTCCTGAACATAATGTAAAATCCCATTTTTCAAGAGGGTGCTGAACAGAAAGTAAAGTCCCATTTTTCAGGAGGGTCCTAAACATAAAGTAAAATCCCATTTTTCAGGAGGGTCCTGAACAGAAAGTAAAGTCCCATTTTTCAGGAGGGTCCTGAACATAAAGTAAAATCCAATATTTCAGGAGGGTCCTGAACAGAAAGTAAAATCCCATTTTTCAGGAGAGTCCTGAACTGAAAGAAAAATCTCATTTTTCAGGAGGGTCCTGAACAGAAAGTAAAGTCCCATTTTTCAGGAGGGTCCTGAACAGAAAGTAAACTCCCATTTTTCAGGAGGGTCCTGAACAGAAAGTAAAGTCTCATTTTTTAGGAGGGTCCTGAACATAAAGTAAAGTCCCATTTTTCAGGAGGGTCCTGAACATAAAGTAAAATCCCATTTTTCAGGAGGGTCCTGAACAGAAAGTAAAATCCCATTTTTCAGGAGGGTCCTGAACAAAAAGTAAAATCCCATTTTTCAGGAGGGTCCTGAACAGAAAGTAAATTCCCATTTTTCAGGAGGGTCCTGAACAGAAAGTAAAGTCCCATTTTTCAGGAGGGTCCTGAACAGAAAGTAAAATCCCATTTTTCAGGAGGGTCCTGAACAGAAAGTAAACACCCATTTTTTAGGAGGGTCCTAAACAGAAAGTAAAGTATCATTTTTTAGGAGGGTCCTGAACATAAAGTAAAGTCCCATTTTTCAGGAGGGTCCTGAACATAAAGTAAAATCCCATTTTTCAGGAGGGTCCTGAACAGAAAGTAAAGTCCCATCTTTCAGGAGGGTCCTGAACAGAAAGTAAAGTCCCATTTTTCAGGAGGGTCCTGAACAGAAAGTAAAGTCCCATTTTTCAGGAGGGTCCTGAACAGAAAGTAAAGTCCCATTTTTCAGGAGGGTCCTGAACAGAAAGTAAAGTCCCATTTTTCAGGAGGGTCCTGAACATAATGTAAAATTCCATTTTTCAGGAGGGTCCTGAACATAAAGTAAAATCCCATTTTTCAGGAGGGTCCTGAACAGAAAGTAAAGTCCCATTTTTCAGGAGGGTCCTGAACAGAAAGTAAAGTCCCATTTTTCAAGAGGGTCCTGAACAGAAAGTAAAATCCCATTTTTCAGGAGAGTCCTGAACAGAAAGTAAAGTCCCATTTTTCAGGAGGGTCCTGAACATAAAGTAAAATCCCATTTTTCAGGAGGGTCCTGAACATAAATAAAATCCCATTTTTCAGGAGGGTCCTGAACAGAATGTAAATTCCCATTTTTCAGGAGGATCCTGAACATAAAGTAAAATCCCATTTTTCAGGAGGGTCCTGAACAGAAAGTAAAATCTCATTTTTCATGAGGGTCCTGAACATAAAGTAAAATCCCATTTTTCAGGAGGGTCCTGAACAAAAAGTAAATTCCCATTTTTCAAGAGGGTCCTGAACATAAAGTAAAATCCCATTTTTCAGGAGGGTCCTGAACAGAAAGTAAAATCCCATTTTTCAGGAGGGTCCTGAACAGAAAGTAAAGTCCCATTTTTCAGGAGGGTCCTGAACATAATGTAAAATTCCATTTTTCAGGAGGGTCCTGAACATAAAGTAAAATCCCATTTTTCAGGAGGGTCCTGAACAGAAAGTAAAGTCCCATTTTTCAGGAGGGTCCTGAACAGAAAGTAAAGTCCCATTTTTCAAGAGGGTCCTGAACAGAAAGTAAAATCCCATTTTTCAGGAGAGTCCTGAACAGAAAGTAAAGTCCCATTTTTCAGGAGGGTCCTGAACATAAAGTAAAATCCCATTTTTCAGGAGGGTCCTGAACATAAATAAAATCCCATTTTTCAGGAGGGTCCTGAACAGAATGTAAATTCCCATTTTTCAGGAGGATCCTGAACATAAAGTAAAATCCCATTTTTCAGGAGGGTCCTGAACAGAAAGTAAAATCTCATTTTTCATGAGGGTCCTGAACATAAAGTAAAATCCCATTTTTCAGGAGGGTCCTGAACAAAAAGTAAATTCCCATTTTTCAAGAGGGTCCTGAACATAAAGTAAAATCCCATTTTTCAGGAGGGTCCTGAACAGAAAGTAAAATCCCATTTTTCAGGAGGGTCCTGAACAGAAAGTAAAGTCCCATTTTTCAGGAGGGTCCTGAACATAAAGTAAAATCCCATTTTTCAGGAGGGTCCTGAACAGAAAGTAAATTCCCATTTTTCAGGAGGGTCCTGAACATAAAGTAAAATCCCATTTTTCAGGAGGGTCCTGAACAGAAAGTAAAGTCCCATCTTTCAGGAGGGTCCTGAACAGAAAGTAAAGTCCCATTTTTCAGGAGGGTCCTGAACAGAAAGTAAAGTCCCATTTTTCAGGAGGGTCCTGAACAGAAAGTAAAGTCCCATTTTTCAGGAGGGTCCTGAACAGAAAGTAAAGTCCCATTTTTCAGGAGGGTCCTGAACAGAAAGTAAAGTCCCATTTTTCAGGAGGGTCCTGAACATAATGTAAAATTCCATTTTTCAGGAGGGTCCTGAACATAAAGTAAAATCCCATTTTTCAGGAGGGTCCTGAACAGAAAGTAAAGTCCCATTTTTCAGGAGGGTCCTGAACAGAAAGTAAAGTCCCATTTTTCAAGAGGGTCCTGAACAGAAAGTAAAATCCCATTTTTCAGGAGAGTCCTGAACAGAAAGTAAAGTCCCATTTTTCAGGAGGGTCCTGAACATAAAGTAAAATCCCATTTTTCAGGAGGGTCCTGAACATAAATAAAATCCCATTTTTCAGGAGGGTCCTGAACAGAATGTAAATTCCCATTTTTCAGGAGGATCCTGAACATAAAGTAAAATCCCATTTTTCAGGAGGGTCCTGAACAGAAAGTAAAATCTCATTTTTCATGAGGGTCCTGAACATAAAGTAAAATCCCATTTTTCAGGAGGGTCCTGAACAAAAAGTAAATTCCCATTTTTCAAGAGGGTCCTGAACATAAAGTAAAATCCCATTTTTCAGGAGGGTCCTGAACAGAAAGTAAAATCCCATTTTTCAGGAGGGTCCTGAACAGAAAGTAAAGTCCCATTTTTCAGGAGGGTCCTGAACATAATGTAAAATTCCATTTTTCAGGAGGGTCCTGAACATAAAGTAAAATCCCATTTTTCAGGAGGGTCCTGAACAGAAAGTAAAGTCCCATTTTTCAGGAGGGTCCTGAACAGAAAGTAAAGTCCCATTTTTCAAGAGGGTCCTGAACAGAAAGTAAAATCCCATTTTTCAGGAGAGTCCTGAACAGAAAGTAAAGTCCCATTTTTCAGGAGGGTCCTGAACATAAAGTAAAATCCCATTTTTCAGGAGGGTCCTGAACATAAATAAAATCCCATTTTTCAGGAGGGTCCTGAACAGAATGTAAATTCCCATTTTTCAGGAAGATCCTGAACATAAAGTAAAATCCCATTTTTCAGGAGGGTCCTGAACAGAAAGTAAAATCTCATTTTTCATGAGGGTCCTGAACATAAAGTAAAATCCCATTTTTCAGGAGGGTCCTGAACAAAAAGTAAATTCCCATTTTTCAAGAGGGTCCTGAACATAAAGTAAAATCCCATTTTTCAGGAGGGTCCTGAACAGAAAGTAAAATCCCATTTTTCAGGAGGGTCCTGAACAGAAAGTAAAGTCCCATTTTTCAGGAGGGTCCTGAACATAAAGTAAAATCCCATTTTTCAGGAGGGTCCTGAACAGAAAGTAAATTCCCATTTTTCAGGAGGGTCCTGAACATAAAGTAAAATCCCATTTTTCAGGAGGGTCCTGAACAGAAAGTAAAGTCCCATTTTTCAGGAGGGTCCTGAACAGAAAGTAAAGTCCCATTTTTCAGGAGGGTCCTGAACAGAAAGTAAAGTCCCATTTTTCAGGAGGGTCCTGAACAAAAAGTAAAATCCCATTTTTCAGGAGGGTCCTGAACAGAAAGTAAATTCCCATTTTTCAGGAGGGTCCTGAACAGAAAGTAAAGTCCCATTTTTCAGGAGGGTCCTGAACAGAAAGTAAAATCCCATTTTTCAGGAGGGTCCTGAACAGAAAGTAAACACCCATTTTTTAGGAGGGTCCTAAACAGAAAGTAAAGTATCATTTTTTAGGAGGGTCCTGAACATAAAGTAAAGTCCCATTTTTCAGGAGGGTCCTGAACATAAAGTAAAATCCCATTTTTCAGGAGGGTCCTGAACAGAAAGTAAAGTCCCATCTTTCAGGAGGGTCCTGAACAGAAAGTAAAGTCCCATTTTTCAGGAGGGTCCAAAACAGAAAGTAAAGTCCCATTTTTCAGGAGGGTCCTGAACAGAAAGTAAAGTCCCATTTTTCAGGAGGGTCCTGAACAGAAAGTAAAGTCCCATTTTTCAGGAGGGTCCTGAACAGAAAGTAAAGTCCCATTTTTCAGGAGGGTCCTGAACAGAAAGTAAAGTCCCATTTTTCAGGAGGGTCCTGAACATAATGTAAAATTCCATTTTTCAGGAGGGTCCTGAACATAAAGTAAAATCCCATTTTTCAGGAGGGTCCTGAACAGAAAGTAAAGTCCCATTTTTCAGGAGGGTCCTGAACAGAAAGTAAAGTCCCATTTTTCAAGAGGGTCCTGAACAGAAAGTAAAATCCCATTTTTCAGGAGAGTCCTGAACAGAAAGTAAAGTCCCATTTTTCAGGAGGGTCCTGAACATAAAGTAAAATCCCATTTTTCAGGAGGGTCCTGAACATAAATAAAATCCCATTTTTCAGGAGGGTCCTGAACAGAATGTAAATTCCCATTTTTCAGGAGGATCCTGAACATAAAGTAAAATCCCATTTTTCAGGAGGGTCCTGAACAGAAAGTAAAATCTCATTTTTCATGAGGGTCCTGAACATAAAGTAAAATCCCATTTTTCAGGAGGGTCCTGAACAAAAAGTAAATTCCCATTTTTCAAGAGGGTCCTGAACATAAAGTAAAATCCCATTTTTCAGGAGGGTCCTGAACAGAAAGTAAAATCCCATTTTTCAGGAGGGTCCTGAACAGAAAGTAAAGTCCCATTTTTCAGGAGGGTCCTGAACATAAAGTAAAATCCCATTTTTCAGGAGGGTCCTGAACATAAAGTAAATTCCCATTTTTCAGGAGGGTCCTGAACATAAAGTAAAATCCCATTTTTCCGGAGGGTCATGAACAGAAAGTAAAGTCCCATTTTTCAGGAGGGTCCTGAACAGAAAGTAAAGTCCCATTTTTCAGGAGGGTCCTGAACAGAAAGTAAATTCCCATTTTTCAGGAGGGTCCTGAACATAAAGTAAAATCCCATTTTTCAGGAGGGTCCTGAACAGAAAGTAAAATCTCATTTTTCAGGAGGGTCCTGAACAGAAAGTAAAGTCCCATTTTTCAGGAGGGTCCTGAACAGAAAGTAAAGTCCCATTTTTCAGGAGGGTCCTGAACATAATGTAAAATCCCATTTTTCAGGAGGGGCCTGAACATAAAGTAAAATCCCATTTTTCAGGAGGGTCCTGCACAGAAAGTAAAATCCCATTTTTCAGGAGGGTCCTGAACAGAAAGTAAAGTCCCATTTTTCAGGAGGGTCCTGAACAGAAAGTAATGTCCCATTTTTCAAGAGGGTCCTGAACATAATGTAAAATCCCATTTTTCAAGAGGGTGCTGAACAGAAAGTAAAATCCCATTTTTCAGGAGAGTCCTGAACTGAAAGAAAAATCTCATTTTTCAGGAGGGTCCTGAACAGAAAGTAAAGTCCCATTTTTCAGGAGGGTCCTGAACAGAAAGTAAACTCCCATTTTTCAGGAGGGTCCTGAACAGAAAGTAAAGTCTCATTTTTTAGGAGGGTCCTGAACATAAAGTAAAGTCCCATTTTTCAGGAGGGTCCTGAACATAAAGTAAAATCCCATTTTTCAGGAGGGTCCTGAACAGAAAGTAAAATCCCATTTTTCAGGAGGGTCCTGAACAAAAAGTAAAATCCCATTTTTCAGGAGGGTCCTGAACAGAAAGTAAATTCCCATTTTTCAGGAGGGTCCTGAACAGAAAGTAAAGTCCCATTTTTCAGGAGGGTCCTGAACAGAAAGTAAAATCCCATTTTTCAGGAGGGTCCTGAACAGAAAGTAAACACCCATTTTTTAGGAGGGTCCTAAACAGAAAGTAAAGTATCATTTTTTAGGAGGGTCCTGAACATAAAGTAAAGTCCCATTTTTCAGGAGGGTCCTGAACATAAAGTAAAATCCCATTTTTCAGGAGGGTCCTGAACAGAAAGTAAAGTCCCATCTTTCAGGAGGGTCCTGAACAGAAAGTAAAGTCCCATTTTTAAGGAGGGTCCAAAACAGAAAGTAAAGTCCCATTTTTCAGGAGGGTCCTGAACAGAAAGTAAAGTCCCATTTTTCAGGAGGGTCCTGAACAGAAAGTAAAGTCCCATTTTTCAGGAGGGTCCTGAACAGAAAGTAAAGTCCCATTTTTCAGGAGGGTCCTGAACAGAAAGTAAAGTCCCATTTTTCAGGAGGGTCCTGAACATAATGTAAAATTCCATTTTTCAGGAGGGTCCTGAACATAAAGTAAAATCTCATTTTTCAGGAGGGTCCTGAACAGAAAGTAAAGTCCCATTTTTCAGGAGGGTCCTGAACAGAAAGTAAAGTCCCATTTTTCAAGAGGGTCCTGAACAGAAAGTAAAATCCCATTTTTCAGGAGAGTCCTGAACAGAAAGTAAAGTCCCATTTTTCAGGAGGGTCCTGAACATAAAGTAAAATCCCATTTTTCAGGAGGGTCCTGAACATAAATAAAATCCCATTTTTCAGGAGGGTCCTGAACAGAATGTAAATTCCCATTTTTCAGGAGGATCCTGAACATAAAGTAAAATCCCATTTTTCAGGAGGGTCCTGAACAGAAAGTAAAATCTCATTTTTCATGAGGGTCCTGAACATAAAGTAAAATCCCATTTTTCAGGAGGGTCCTGAACAAAAAGTAAATTCCCATTTTTCAAGAGGGTCCTGAACATAAAGTAAAATCCCATTTTTCAGGAGGGTCCTGAACAGAAAGTAAAATCCCATTTTTCAGGAGGGTCCTGAACAGAAAGTAAAGTCCCATTTTTCAGGAGGGTCCTGAACATAAAGTAAAATCCCATTTTTCAGGAGGGTCCTGAACAGAAAGTAAATTCCCATTTTTCAGGAGGGTCCTGAACATAAAGTAAAATCCCATTTTTCCGGAGGGTCATGAACAGAAAGTAAAGTCCCATTTTTCAGGAGGGTCCTGAACAGAAAGTAAAGTCCCATTTTTCAGGAGGGTCCTGAACAGAAAGTAAATTCCCATTTTTCAGGAGGGTCCTGAACATAAAGTAAAATCCCATTTTTCAGGAGGGTCCTGAACAGAAAGTAAAATCTCATTTTTCAGGAGGGTCCTGAACAGAAAGTAAAGTCCCATTTTTCAGGAGGGTCCTGAACAGAAAGTAAAGTCCCATTTTTCAGGAGGGTCCTGAACATAATGTAAAATCCCATTTTTCAGGAGGGGCCTGAACATAAAGTAAAATCCCATTTTTCAGGAGGGTCCTGCACAGAAAGTAAAATCCCATTTTTCAGGAGGGTCCTGAACAGAAAGTAAAGTCCCATTTTTCAGGAGGGTCCTGAACAGAAAGTAAAGTCCCATTTTTCAAGAGGGTCCTGAACATAATGTAAAATCCCATTTTTCAAGAGGGTGCTGAACAGAAAGTAAAGTCCCATTTTTCAGGAGGGTCCTAAACATAAAGTAAAATCCCATTTTTCAGGAGGGTCCTGAACAGAAAGTAAAGTCCCATTTTTCAGGAGGGTCCTGAACATAAAGTAAAATCCAATATTTCAGGAGGGTCCTGAACAGAAAGTAAAATCCCATTTTTCAGGAGAGTCCTGAACTGAAAGAAAAATCTCATTTTTCAGGAGGGTCCTGAACAGAAAGTAAAGTCCCATTTTTCAGGAGGGTCCTGAACAGAAAGTAAACTCCCATTTTTCAGGAGGGTCCTGAACAGAAAGTAAAGTCTCATTTTTTAGGAGGGTCCTGAACATAAAGTAAAGTCCCATTTTTCAGGAGGGTCCTGAACATAAAGTAAAATCCCATTTTTCAGGAGGGTCCTGAACAGAAAGTAAAATCCCATTTTTCAGGAGGGTCCTGAACAAAAAGTAAAATCCCATTTTTCAGGAGGGTCCTAAACAGAAAGTAAATTCCCATTTTTCAGGAGGGTCCTGAACAGAAAGTAAAGTCTCATTTTTCAGGAGGGTCCTGAACAGAAAGTAAAATCCCATTTTTCAGGAGGGTCCTGAACAGAAAGTAAACACCCATTTTTTAGGAGGGTCCTAAACAAAAAGTAAAGTATCATTTTTTAGGAGGGTCCTGAACATAAAGTAAAGTCCCATTTTTCAGGAGGGTCCTGAACATAAAGTAAAATCCCATTTTGCAGGAGGGTCCTGAACAGAAAGTAAAGTCCCATCTTTCAGGAGGGTCCTGAACAGAAAGTAAAGTCCCATTTTTCAGGAGGGTCCAAAACAGAAAGTAAAGTCCCATTTTTCAGGAGGGTCCTGAACAGAAAGTAAAATCCCATTTTTCAGGAGGGTCCTGAACAGAAAGTAAACACCCATTTTTCAGGAGGGTCCTGAACAGAAAGTAAAGTATCATTTTTTAGGAGGGTCCTGAACATAAGGTAAAATCCCATTTTTCAGGAGGGTCCTGAACAAAAAGTAAAATCTCATTTTTCAGGAGGGTCCTGAACATAAAGTAAAATCCCATTTTTCAGGAGGGTCCTGAACAGAAAGCAAATTCCCATTTTTCAGGAGGGTCCTGAACATAAAGTAAAATCCCATTTTTCAGGAGGGTCCTGAACAGAAAGTAAAATCCCATTTTTCAGGAGGGTCCTGAACATAAAGTAAAATCCCATTTTTCAGGAGGGTCCTGAACATAAAGTAAAATCCCATTTTTCAGGAGCGTCCTGAACAGAAAGTAAAGTCCCATTTTTCAGGAGGGTCCTGAACAGAAAGTAAAGTCCCATTTTTCAGGAGAGTCCTGAACATAAAGTAAAATCCCATTTTTCAGGAGGGTCCTGAACAGAAAGTAAATTCCCATTTTTCAGGAGGGTCCTGAACATAAAGTAAAATCCCATTTTTCCGGAGGGTCATGAACAAAAAGTAAAGTCTCATTTTTCAGGAGGGTCCTGAACAGAAAGTAAATTCCCATTTTTCAGGAGGGTCCTGAACATAAAGTAAAATCCCATTTTTCAGGAGGGTCCTGAACAGAAAGTAAAATCCCATTTTTCAGGAGGGTCCTGAACAGAAAGTAAAGTCCCATTTTTCAGGAGGGTCCTGAACAGAAAGTAAAGTCCCATTTTTCAGGAGGGTCCTGAACATAATGTAAAATTCCATTTTTCAGGAGGGTCCTGAACATAAAGTAAAATCCCATTTTTCAGGAGGGTCCTGAACAGGACGTTAAATCCCAATTTTCAGGAGGGTCCTGAACAGAAAGTAAAGTCCCATTTTTCAGGAGGGTCCTAAACAGAAAGTAAAGTCCCATTTTTCAGGAGGGTCCTGAACAGAAAGTAAAATCCCATTTTTCAGGAGAGTCCTGAACAGAAAGTAAAGTCCCATTTTTCAGGAGGGTCCTGAACATAAAGTAAAATCCCATTTTTCAGGAGGGTCCTGAACATAAATAAAATCCCATTTTTCAGGAGGGTCCTGAACAGAAAGTAAATTCCCATTTTTCAGGAGGATCCTGAACATAAAGTAAAATCCCATTTTTCAGGAGGGTCCTGAACAGAAAGTAAAATCCCATTTTTCAGGAGGGTCCAGAACATAAAGTAAAATCCCATTTTTCAGGAGGGTCCTGAACAAAAAGTAAATTCCCATTTTTCAAGAGGGTCCTGAACATAAAGTAAAATCCCATTTTTCAGGAGGGTCCTGAACAGATAGTAAAATCCCATTTTTCAGGAGGGTCCTGAACAGAAAGTAAAGTCCCATTTTTCAGGAGGGTCCTGAACATAAAGTAAAATCCTATTTTTCAGGAGGGTCCTGAACAGAAAGTAAATTCCCATTTTTCAGGAGGGTCCTGAAGATAAAGTAAAATCCCATTTTTCCGGAGGGTCATGAACAGAAAGTAAAGTCCCATTTTTCAGGAGGGTCCTGAACAGAAAGTAAAGTCCCATTTTTCAGGAGGGTCCTGAACATAAAGTAAAATCCCATTATTCAGGAGGGTCCTGAACAGAAAGTAAAATCTCATTTTTCAGGAGGGTCCTGAACAGAAAGTAAAGTCCCATTTTTCAGGAGGGTCCTGAACAGAAAGTAAAGTCCCATTTTTCAGGAGGGTCCTGAACATAATGTAAAATCCCATTTTTCAGGAGGGGCCTGAACATAAAGTAAAATCCCATTTTTCAGGAGGGTCCTGAACAGAAAGTAAAATCCCATTTTTCAGGAGGGTCCTGAACAGAAAGTAAAGTCCCATTTTTTAGGAGGGTCCTGAACAGAAAGTAAAGTCCCATTTTTCAGGAGGGTCCTGAACATAATGTAAAATCCCATTTTTCAAGAGGGTGCTGAACAGAAAGTAAAGTCCCATTTTTCAGGAGGGTCCTGAACATAATGTAAAATCCCATTTTTCAGGAGGGTCCTGAACAGAAAGTAAAGTCCCATTTTTCAGGAGGGTCCTGAACATAAAGTAAAATCCCATATTTCAGGAGGGTCCTGAACAGAAAGTAAAATCCCATTTTTCAGGAGAGTCCTGAACTGAAAGAAAAATCTCATTTTTCAGGAGGGTCCTGAACAGAAAGTAAAGTCCCATTTTTCAGGAGGGTCCTGAACAGAAAGTAAACTCCCATTTTTCAGGAGGGTCCTGAACAGAAAGTAAAGTCTCATTTTTTAGGAGGGTCCTGAACAGAAAGTAAATTCCCATTTTTCAGGAGGGTCCTGAACATAAAGTAAAATCCCATTTTTCAGGAGAGTCCTGAACTGAAAGAAAAATCTCATTTTTCAGGAGGGTCCTCAACAGAAAGTAAAGTCCCATTTTTCAGGAGGGTCCTGAACAGAAAGTAAACTCCCATTTTTCAGGAGGGTCCTGAACAGAAAGTAAAGTCTCATTTTTTAGGAGGGTCCTGAACATAAAGTAAAGTCCCATTTTTCAAGAGGGTCCTGAACATAAAGTAAAATCCCATTTTTCAGGAGGGTCCTGAACAGAAAGTAAAATCCCATTTTTCAGGAGGGTCCTGAACAAAAAGTAAAATCCCATTTTTCAGGAGGGTCCTGAACAGAAAGTAAATTCCCATTTTTCAGGAGGGTCCTGAACAGAAAGTAAAGTCCCATTTTTCAGGAGGGTCCTGAACAGAAAGTAAAATCCCATTTTTCAGGAGGGTCCTGAACAGAAAGTAAACACCCATTTTTTAGGAGGGTCCTGAACAGAAAGTAAAGTATCATTTTTTAGGAGGGTCCTGAACATAAAGTAAAGTCCCATTTTTCAGGAGGGTCCTAAACATAAAGTAAAATCCCATTTTTCAGGAGGGTCCTGAACAGAAAGTAAAGTCCCATCTTTCAGGAGGGTCCTGAACAGAAAGTAAAGTCCCATTTTTCAGGAGGGTCCAAAACAGAAAGTAAAGTCCCATTTTTCAGGAGGGTCCTGAACAGAAAGTAAAATCCCATTTTTCAGGAGGGTCCTGAACAGAAAGTAAACACCCATTTTTCAGGAGGGTCCTGAACAGAAAGTAAAGTATCATTTTTTAGGAGGGTCCTGAACATAAGGTAAAATCCCATTTTTCAGGAGGGTCCTGAACAGAAAGTAAAATCCCATTTTTCAGGAGGGTCCTGAACAGAAAATAAAATCCCATTTTTCAGGAGGGTCCTGAACAAAAAGTAAAATCTCATTTTTCAGGAGGGTCCTGAACATAAAGTAAAATCCCATTTTTCAGGAGGGTCCTGAACAGAAAGCAAATTCCCATTTTTCAGGAGGGTCCTGAACATAAAGTAAAATCCCATTTTTCAGGAGGGTCCTGAACAGAAAGTAAAATCCCATTTTTCAGGAGGGTCCTGAACATAAAGTAAAATCCCATTTTTCAGGAGGGTCCTGAACATAAAGTAAAATCCCATTTTTCAGGAGCGTCCTGAACAGAAAGTAAAGTCCCATTTTTCAGGAGGGTCCTGAACAGAAAGTAAAGTCCCATTTTTCAGGAGAGTCCTGAACATAAAGTAAAATCCCATTTTTCAGGAGGGTCCTGAACAGAAAGTAAATTCCCATTTTTCAGGAGGGTCCTGAACATAAAGTAAAATCCCATTTTTCCGGAGGGTCATGAACAAAAAGTAAAGTCTCATTTTTCAGGAGGGTCCTGAACAGAAAGTAAATTCCCATTTTTCAGGAGGGTCCTGAACATAAAGTAAAATCCCATTTTTCAGGAGGGTCCTGAGCAGAAAGTAAAATCCCATTTTTCAGGAGGGTCCTGAACAGAAAGTAATGTCCCATTTTTCAGGAGGGTCCTGAACAGAAAGTAAAGTCCCATTTTTCAGGAGGGTCCTGAACATAATGTAAAATTCCATTTTTCAGGAGGGTCCTGAACATAAAGTAAAATCCCATTTTTCAGGAGGGTCCTGAACAGAAAGTTAAATCCCAATTTTCAGGAGGGTCCTGAACAGAAAGTAAAGTCCCATTTTTCAGGAGGGTCCTAAACAGAAAGTAAAGTCCCATTTTTCAGGAGGGTCCTGAACAGAAAGTAAAATCCCATTTTTCAGGAGAGTCCTGAACAGAAAGTAAAGTCCCATTTTTCAGGAGGGTCCTGAACATAAAGTAAAATCCCATTTTTCAGGAGGGTCCTGAACATAAATAAAATCCCATTTTTCAGGAGGGTCCTGAACAGAAAGTAAATTCCCATTTTTCAGGAGGATCCTGAACATAAAGTAAAATCCCATTTTTCAGGAGGGTCCTGAACAGAAAGTAAAATCCCATTTTTCAGGAGGGTCCTGAACATAAAGTAAAATCCCATTTTTCAGGAGGGTCCTGAACAAAAAGTAAATTCCCATTTTTCAAGAGGGTCCTGAACATAAAGTAAAATCCCATTTTTCAGGAGGGTCCTGAACAGAAAGTAAAATCCCATTTTTCAGGAGAGTCCTGAACAGAAAGTAAAGTCCCATTTTTCAGGAGGGTCCTGAACATAAAGTAAAATCCCATTTTTCAGGAGGGTCCTGAACAGAAAGTAAATTCCCATTTTTCAGGAGGGTCCGGAAGATAAAGTAAAATCCCATTTTTCCGGAGGGTCATGAACAGAAAGTAAAGTCCCATTTTTCAGGAGGGTCCTGAACAGAAAGTAAAGTCCCATTTTTCAGGAGGGTCCTGAACAGAAAGTAAATTCCCATTTTTCAGGAGGGTCCTGAACATAAAGTAAAATCCCATTTTTAAGAGGGTCCTGAACAGAAAGTAAAATCTCATTTTTCAGGAGGGTCCTGAACAGAAAGTAAAGTCCCATTTTTCAGGAGGGTCCTGAACAGAAAGTAAAGTCCCATTTTTCAGGAGGGTCCTGAACATAATGTAAAATCCCATTTTTCAGGAGTGGCCTGAACATAAAGTAAAATCCCATTTTTCAGGAGGGTCCTGAACAGAAAGTAAAATCCCATTTTTCAGGAGGGTCCTGAACAGAAAGTAAAGTCCCATTTTTCAGGAGGGTCCTGAACAGAAAGTAAAGTCCCATTTTTCAGGAGGGTCCTGAACATAATGAAAAATCCAATTTTTCAAGAGGGTGCTGAACAGAAAGTAAAGTCCCATTTTTCAGGAGGGTCCTGAACATAAAGTAAAATCCCATTTTTCAGGAGGGTCCTGAACAGAAAGTAAAGTCCCATTTTTCAGGAGG
Source organism: Capsicum pubescens (assembly GCA_030864215.1). Taxonomy (NCBI): domain Eukaryota; kingdom Viridiplantae; phylum Streptophyta; class Magnoliopsida; order Solanales; family Solanaceae; genus Capsicum; species Capsicum pubescens. Next base: position 416,363,500 of record CM061548.1, read on the forward strand.
GTCCTGAACATAAAGTAAAATCCCATATTTCAGGAGGGTCCTGAACAGAAAGTAAAATCCCATTTTTCAGGAGAGTCCTGAACTGAAAGAAAAATCTCATTTTTCAGGAGGGTCCTGAACAGAAAGTAAAGTCCCATTTTTCAGGAGGGTCCTGAACAGAAAGTAAACTCCCATTTTTCAGGAGTGTCCTGAACAGAAAGTAAAGTCTCATTTTTTAGGAGGGTCCTGAACATAAAGTAAAGTCCCATTTTTCAGGAGGGGCCTGAACATAAAGTAAAATCCCATTTTTCAGGAGGGTCCTGAACAGAAAGTAAAATCCCATTTTTCAGGAGGGTCCTGAACAAAAAGTAAAATCCCATTTTTCAGGAGGGTCCTGAACAGAAAGTAAATTCCCATTTTTCAGGAGGGTCCTGAACAGAAAGTAAAGTCCCATTTTTCAGGAGGGTCCTGAACAGAAAGTAAAATCCCATTTTTCAGGAGGGTCCTGAACAGAAAGTAAACACCCATTTTTTAGGAGGGTCCTGAACAGAAAGTAAAGTATCATTTTTTAGGAGGGTCCTGAACATAAAGTAAAGTCCCATTTTTCAGGAGGGTCCTGAACATAAAGTAAAATCCCATTTTTTAGGAGGGTCCTGAACAGAAAGTAAAGTCCCATCTTTCAGGAGGGTCCTGAACAGAAAGTAAAGTCCCATTTTTCAGGAGGGTCCAAAACAGAAAGTAAAGTCCCATTTTTCAGGAGCGTCCTGAACAGAAAGTAAAATCCCATTTTTCAGGAGGGTCCTGAACAGAAAGTAAACACCTATTTTTCAGGAGGGTCCTGAACAGAAAGTAAAGTATCATTTTTTAGGAGGGTCCTGAACATAAAGTAAAGTCCCATTTTTCAGGAGGGTCCTGAACATAAAGTAAAATCCCATTTTTCAGGAGGGTCCTGAACAGAAAGTAAAATCCCATTTTTCAGGAGGGTCCTGAACAGAAAGTAAATTTCCATTTTTCAGGAGGGTCCTGAACATAAAGTAAAATCCCATTTTTCAGGAGGGTCCTGAACAGAAAGTAAAATCCTATTTTTCAGGAGGATCCTGAACAGAAAGTAAAGTCCCATTTTTCAGAAGGGTCCTGAACAGAAAGTAAAGTCCCATTTTTCAGGAGGGTCCTGAACATAATGTAAAATTCCATTTTTCAGGAGGGTCCTGAACATAAAGTAAAATCCCATTTTTCAGGAGGGTCCTGAACAGAAAGTTAAATCCCATTTTTCAGGAGGGTCCTGAACAGAAAGTAAAGTCCCATTTTTCAGGAGGGTCCTGAACAGAAAGTAAAGTCCCATTTTTCAGGAGGGTCCTGAACATAATGTAAAATTCCATTTTTCAGGAGGGTCCTGAACATAAAGTAAAATCCCATTTTTCAGGAGGGTCCTGAACAGAAAGTTAAATCCCATTTTTCAGGAGGGTCCTGAACAAAAAGTAAAGTCCCATTTTTCAGGAGGGTCCTAAACAGAAAGTAAAGTCCCATTTTTCAGGAGGGTCCTGAACAGAAAGTAAAATCCCATTTTTCAGGAGAGTCCTGAACAGAAAGTAAAGTCCCATTTTTCAGGAGGGTCCTGAACATAAAGTAAAATCCCATTTTTCAGGAGGGTCCTGAACATAAATAAAATCCCATTTTTCAGGAGGGTCCTGAACAGAAAGTAAATTCCCATTTTTCAGGAGGATCCTGAACATAAAGTAAAATCCCATTTTTCAGGAGGGTCCTGAACAGAAAGTAAAATCCCATTTTTGAGGAGGGTCCTGAACATAAAGTAAAATCACCTTTTTCAGGAGGGTCCTGAACAAAAAGTAAATTCCCATTTTTCAAGAGGGTCCTGAACATAAAGTAAAATCCCATTTTTCAGAAGGGTCCTGAACAGAAAGTAAAATCCCATTTTTCAGGAGGGTCCTGAACAGAAAGTAAAATCCCATTTTTCAGGAGAGTCCTGAACAGAAAGTAAAGTCCCATTTTTCAGGAGGGTCCTGAACATAAAGTAAAATCCCATTTTTCAGGAGGGTCCTGAACATAAATAAAATCCCATTTTTCAGGAGGGTCCTGAACAGAAAGTAAATTCCCATTTTTCAGGAGGATCCTGAACATAAAGTAAAATCCCATTTTTCAGGAGGGTCCTGAACAGAAAATAAAATCCCATTTTTCAGGAGGGTCCTGAACATAAAGTAAAATCCCATTTTTCAGGAGGGTCCTGAACAAAAAGTAAATTCCCATTTTTCAAGAGGGTCCTGAACATAAAGTAAAATCCCATTTTTCAGGAGGGTCCTGAACAGAAAGTAAAATCCCATTTTTCAGGAGAGTCCTGAACAGAAAGTAAAGTCCCATTTTTCAGGAGGGTCCTGAACATAAAGTAAAATCCCATTTTTCAGGAGGGTCCTGAACAGAAAGTAAATTCCCATTTTTCAGGAGGGTCCGGAAGATAAAGTAAAATCCCATTTTTCCGGAGGGTCATGAACAGAAAGTAAAGTCCCATTTTTCAGGAGGGTCCTGAACAGAAAGTAAAGTCCCATTTTTCAGGAGGGTCCTGAACAGAAAGTAAATTCCCATTTTTCAGGAGGGTCCTGAACATAAAGTAAAATCCCATTTTTAAGAGGGTCCTGAACAGAAAGTAAAATCTCATTTTTCAGGAGGGTCCTGAACAGAAAGTAAAGTCCCATTTTTCAGGAGGGTCCTGAACATAATGTAAAATCCCATTTTTCAGGAGGGGCCTGAACATAAAGTAAAATCCCATTTTTCAGGAGGGTCCTGAACAGAAAGTAAAATCCCATTTTTCAGGAGGGTCCTGAACAGAAAGTAAAGTCCCATTTTTCAGGAGGGTCCTGAACAGAAAATAAAGTCCCATTTTTTAGGAGGGTCCTGAACATAATGAAAAATCTAATTTTTCAAGAGGGTGCTGAACAGAAAGTAAAGTCCCATTTTTCAGGAGGGTCCTGAACATAAAGTAAAATCCCATTTTTCAGGAGGGTCCTGAACAGAAAGTAAAGTCCCATTTTTCAGGAGGGTCCTGAACATAAAGTAAAATCCCATATTTCAGGAGGGTCCTGAACAGAAAGTAAAATCCCATTTTTCAGGAGAGTCCTGAACTGAAAGAAAAATCTCATTTTTCAGGAGGGTCCTGAACAGAAAGTAAAGTCCCATTTTTCAGGAGGGTCCTGAACAGAAAGTAAACTCCCATTTTTCAGGAGTGTCCTGAACAGAAAGTAAATTCTCATTTTTTAGGAGGGTCCTGAACATAAAGTAAAGTCCCATTTTTCAGGAGGGTCCTGAACATAAAGTAAAATCCCATTTTTCAGGAGGGTCCTGAACAGAAAGTAAAATCCCATTTTTCAGGAGGGTCCTGAACAAAAAGTAAAATCCCATTTTTCAGGAGGGTCCTGAACAGAAAGTAAATTCCCATTTTTCAGGAGGGTCCTGAACAGAAAGTAAAGTCCCATTTTTCAGGAGGGTCCTGAACAGAAAGTAAAATCCCATTTTTCAGGAGGGTCCTGAACAGAAAGTAAACACCCATTTTTTAGGAGGGTCCTGAACAGAAAGTAAAGTATCATTTTTTAGGAGGGTCCTGAACATAAAGTAAAGTCCCATTTTTCAGGAGGGTCCTGAACATAAAGTAAAATCCCATTTTTTAGGAGGGTCCTGAACAGAAAGTAAAGTCCCATCTTTCAGGAGGGTCCTGAACAGAAAGTAAAGTCCCATTTTTCAGGAGGGTCCAAAACAGAAAGTAAAGTCCCATTTTTCAGGAGGGTCCTGAACAGAAAGTAAAATCCCATTTTTCAGGAGGGTCCTGAACAGAAAGTAAACACCTATTTTTCAGGAGGGTCCTGAACAGAAAGTAAAGTATCATTTTTTAGGAGGGTCCTGAACATAAAGTAAAGTCCCATTTTTCAGGAGGGTCCTGAACATAAAGTAAAATCCCATTTTTCAGGAGGGTCCTGAACAGAAAGTAAAATCCCATTTTTCAGGAGGGTCCTGAACAGAAAGTAAATTTCCATTTTTCAGGAGGGTCCTGAACATAAAGTAAAATCCCATTTTTCAGGAGGGTCCGGAACAGAAAGTAAAATCCTATTTTTCAGGAGGATCCTGAACAGAAAGTAAAGTCCCATTTTTCAGGAGGGTCCTGAACAGAAAGTAAAGTCCCATTTTTCAGGAGGGTCCTGAACATAATGTAAAATTCCATTTTTCAGGAGGGTCCTGAACATAAAGTAAAATCCCATTTTTCAGGAGGGTCCTGAACAGAAAGTTAAATCCCATTTTTCAGGAGGGTCCTGAACAGAAAGTAAAGTCCCATTTTTCAGGAGGGTCCTGAACAGAAAGTAAAGTCCCATTTTTCAGGAGGGTCCTAAACAGAATGTAAAGTCCCATTTTTCAGGAGGGTCCTGAACAGAAAGTAAAATCCCATTTTTCAGGAGAGTCCTGAACAGAAAGTAAAGTCCCATTTTTCAGGAGGGTCCTGAACATAAAGTAAAATCCCATTTTTCAGGAGGGTCCTGAACATAAATAAAATCCCATTTTTCAGGAGGGTCCTGAACAGAAAGTAAATTCCCATTTTTCAGGAGGATCCTGAACATAAAGTAAAATCCCATTTTTCAGGAGGGTCCTGAACAGAAAGTAAAATCCCATTTTTGAGGAGGGTCCTGAACATAAAGTAAAATCACCTTTTTCAGGAGGGTCCTGAACAAAAAGTAAATTCCCATTTTTCAAGAGGGTCCTGAACATAAAGTAAAATCCCATTTTTCAGAAGGGTCCTGAACAGAAAGTAAAATCCCATTTTTCAGGAGGGTCCTGAACAGAAAGTAAAATCCCATTTTTCAGGAGAGTCCTGAACAGAAAGTAAAGTCCCATTTTTCAGGAGGGTCCTGAACATAAAGTAAAATCCCATTTTTCAGGAGGGTCCTGAACATAAATAAAATCCCATTTTTCAGGAGGGTCCTGAACAGAAAGTAAATTCCCATTTTTCAGGAGGATCCTGAACATAAAGTAAAATCCCATTTTTCAGGAGGGTCCTGAACAGAAAATAAAATCCCATTTTTCAGGAGGGTCCTGAACATAAAGTAAAATCCCATTTTTCAGGAGGGTCCTGAACAAAAAGTAAATTCCCATTTTTCAAGAGGGTCCTGAACATAAAGTAAAATCCCATTTTTCAGGAGGGTCCTGAACAGAAAGTAAAATCCCATTTTTCAGGAGAGTCCTGAACAGAAAGTAAAGTCCCATTTTTCAGGAGGGTCCTGAACATAAAGTAAAATCCCATTTTTCAGGAGGGTCCTGAACAGAAAGTAAATTCCCATTTTTCAGGAGGGTCCGGAAGATAAAGTAAAATCCCATTTTTCCGGAGGGTCATGAACAGAAAGTAAAGTCCCATTTTTCAGGAGGGTCCTGAACAGAAAGTAAAGTCCCATTTTTCAGGAGGGTCCTGAACAGAAAGTAAATTCCCATTTTTCAGGAGGGTCCTGAACATAAAGTAAAATCCCATTTTTAAGAGGGTCCTGAACAGAAAGTAAAATCTCATTTTTCAGGAGGGTCCTGAACAGAAAGTAAAGTCCCATTTTTCAGGAGGGTCCTGAACAGAAAGTAAAGTCCCATTTTTCAGGAGGGTCCTGAACATAATGTAAAATCCCATTTTTCAGGAGGGGCCTGAACATAAAGTAAAATCCCATTTTTCAGGAGGGTCCTGAACAGAAAGTAAAATCCCATTTTTCAGGAGGGTCCTGAACAGAAAGTAAAGTCCCATTTTTCAGGAGGGTCCTGAACAGAAAGTAAAGTCCCATTTTTCAGGAGGGTCCTGAACATAATGAAAAATCCAATTTTTCAAGAGGGTGCTGAACAGAAAGTAAAGTCCCATTTTTCAGGAGGGTCCTGAACATAAAGTAAAATCCCATTTTTCAGGAGGGTCCTGAACAGAAAGTAAAGTCCCATTTTTCAGGAGGGTCCTGAACATAAAGTAAAATCCCATATTTCAGGAGGGTCCTGAACAGAAAGTAAAATCCCATTTTTCAGGAGAGTCCTGAACTGAAAGAAAAATCTCATTTTTCAGGAGGGTCCTGAACAGAAAGTAAAGTCCCATTTTTCAGGAGGGTCCTGAACAGAAAGTAAACTCCCATTTTTCAGGAGTGTCCTGAACAGAAAGTAAATTCTCATTTTTTAGGAGGGTCCTGAACATAAAGTAAAGTCGCATTTTTCAGGAGGGTCCTGAACATAAAGTAAAATCCCATTTTTCAGGAGGGTCCTGAACAGAAAGTAAAATCCCATTTTTCAGGAGGGTCCTGAACAAAAAGTAAAATCCCATTTTTCAGGAGGGTCCTGAACAGAAAGTAAATTCCCATTTTTCAGGAGGGTCCTGAACAGAAAGTAAAGGCCCATTTTTCAGGAGGGTCCTGAACAGAAAGTAAAATCCCATTTTTCAGGAGGGTCCTGAACAGAAAGTAAACACCCATTTTTTAGGAGGGTCCTGAACAGAAAGTAAAGTATCATTTTTTAGGAGGGTCCTGAACATAAAGTAAAGTCCCATTTTTCAGGAGGGTCCTGAACATAAAGTAAAATCCCATTTTTTAGGAGGGTCCTGAACAGAAAGTAAAGTCCCATCTTTCAGGAGGGTCCTGAACAGAAAGTAAAGTCCCATTTTTCAGGAGGGTCCAAAATAGAAAGTAAAGTCCCATTTTTCAGGAGGGTCCTGAACAGAAAGTAAAATCCCATTTTTCAGGAGGGTCCTGAACAGAAAGTAAACACCTATTTTTCAGGAGGGTCCTGAACAGAAAGTAAAGTATCATTTTTTAGGAGGGTCCTGAACATAAAGTAAAGTCCCATTTTTCAGGAGGGTCCTGAACATAAAGTAAAATCCCATTTTTCAGGAGGGTCCTGAACAGAAAGTAAAATCCCATTTTTCAGGAGGGTCCTGAACAGAAAGTAAATTTCCATTTTTCAGGAGGGTCCTGAACATAAAGTAAAATCCCATTTTTCAGGAGGGTCCTGAACAGAAAGTAAAATCCTATTTTTCAGGAGGATCCTGAACAGAAAGTAAAGTCCCATTTTTCAGGAGGGTCCTGAACAGAAAGTAAAGTCCCATTTTTCAGGAGGGTCCTGAACATAATGTAAAATTCCATTTTTCAGGAGGGTCCTGAACATAAAGTAAAATCCCATTTTTCAGGAGGGTCCTGAACAGAAAGTTAAATCCCATTTTCCAGGAGGGTCCTGAACAAAAAGTAAAGTCCCATTTTTCAGGAGGGTCCTGAACAGAAAGTAAAGTCCCATTTTTCAGGAGGGTCCTGAACATAATGTAAAATTCCATTTTTCAGGAGGGTCCTGAACATAAAGTAAAATCCCATTTTTCAGGAGGGTCCTGAACAGAAAGTTAAATCCCATTTTTCAGGAGGGTCCTGAACAGAAAGTAAAGTCCCATTTTTCAGGAGGGTCCTAAACAGAAAGTAAAGTCCCATTTTTCAGGAGGGTCCTGAACAGAAAGTAAAATCCCATTTTTCAGGAGAGTCCTGAACAGAAAGTAAAGTCCCATTTTTCAGGAGGGTCCTGAACATAAAGTAAAATCCCATTTTTCAGGAGGGTCCTGAACATAAATAAAATCCCATTTTTCAGGAGGGTCCTGAACAGAAAGTAAATTCCCATTTTTCAGGAGGATCCTGAACATAAAGTAAAATCCCATTTTTCAGGAGGGTCCTGAACAGAAAGTAAAATCCCATTTTTGAGGAGGGTCCTGAACATAAAGTAAAATCCCATTTTTCAGGAGGGTCCTGAACAAAAAGTAAATTCCCATTTTTCAAGAGGGTCCTGAACATAACGTAAAATCCCATTTTTCAGAAGGGTCCTGAACAGAAAGTAAAATCCCATTTTTCAGGAGGGTCCTGAACAGAAAGTAAAGTCCCATTTTTCAGGAGGGTCCTGAACATAAAGTAAAATCCCATTTTTCAGGAGGGTCCTGAACAGAAAGTAAATTCCCATTTTTCAGGAGGGTCCTGAACATAAAGTAAAATCCCATTTTTCCGGAGGGTCATGAACAGAAAGTAAAGTCCCATTTTTCAGGAAGGTCCTGAACAGAAAGTAAAGTCCCATTTTTCAGGAGGGTCCTGAACAGAAAGTAAATTCCCATTTTTCAGGAGGGTCCTGAACATAAAGTAAAATCCCATTTTTCAGGAGGGTCCTGAACAGAAAGTAAAATCTCATTTTTCAGGAGGGTCCTGAACAGAAAGTAAAGTCCCATTTTTCAGGAGGGTCCTGAACAGAAAGTAAAGTCCCATTTTTCAGGAGGGTCCTGAACATAATGTAAAATCCCATTTTTCAGGAGGGGCCTGAACATAAAGTAAAATCCCATTTTTCAGGAGGGTCCTGAACAGAAAGTAAAATCCCATTTTTCAGGAGGGGCCTGAACAGAAAGTAAAGTCCAATTTTTCAGGAGGGTCCTGAACAGAAAGTAATGTCCCATTTTTCAGGAGGGTCCTGAACATAAAGTAAAATCCCATATTTCAGGAGGGTCCTGAACAGAAAGTAAAATCCCATTTTTCAGGAGAGTCCTGAACTGAAAGAAAAATCTCATTTTTCAGGAGGGTCCTGAACAGAAAGTAAAGTCCCATTTTTCTGGAGGGTCCTGAACAGAAAGTAAACTCCCATTTTTCAGGAGGGTCCTGAACAGAAAGTAAAGTCTCATTTTTTAGGAGGGTCCTGAACATAAAGTAAAGTCCCATTTTTCAGGAGGGTCCTGAACATAAAGTAAAATCCCATTTTTCAGGAGGGTCCTGAACAGAAAGTAAAATCCCATTTTTCAGGAGGGTCCTGAACAGAAAGTAAAATCCCATTTTTCAGGAGGGTCCTGAACAGAAAGTAAATTCCCAATTTTCAGGAGGGTCCTGAACAGAAAGTAAAGTCCCATTTTTCAGGAGGGTCCTGAACAGAAAGTAAAATCCCATTTTTCAGGAGGGTCCTGAACAGAAAGTAAACACCCATTTTTTAGGAGGGTCCTGAACAGAAAGTAAAGTATCATTTTTTAGGAGGGTCCTGAACATAAAGTAAAGTCCCATTTTTCAGGAGGGTCCTGAACATAAAGTAAAATCCCATTTTTCAGGAGGGTCCTGAACAGAAAGTAAAGTCCCATCTTTCAGGAGGGTCCTGAACAGAAAGTAAAGTCCCATTTTTCAGGAGGGTCCAAAACAGAAAGTAAAGTCCCATTTTTCAGGCGGGTCCTGAACAGAAAGTAAAATCCCATTTTTCAGGAGGGTCCTGAACAGAAAGTAAACACCCATTTTTCAAGAGGGTCCTGAACAGAAAGTAAAGTATCATTTTTTAGGAGGGTCCTGAACATAAAGTAAAGTCCCATCTTTCAGGAGGGTCCTGAACAGAAAGTAAAGTCCCATTTTTCAGGAGGGTCCAAAACAGAAAGTAAAGTCCCATTTTTCAGGCGGGTCCTGAACAGAAAGTAAAATCCCATTTTTCAGGAGGGTCCTGAACAGAAAGTAAACACCCATTTTTCAAGAGGGTCCTGAACAGAAAGTAAAGTATCATTTTTTAGGAGGGTCCTGAACATAAAGTAAAGTCCCATTTTTCAGGAGGGTCCTGAACATAAAGTAAAATCCCATTTTTCAGGAGGGTCCTGAACAGAAAGTAAAATCCCATTTTTCAGGAGGGTCCTAAACAGAAAGTAAATTGCCATTTTTCAGGAGGGTCCTGAACATAAAGTAAAATCCCATTTTTCAGGAGGGTCCTGAACAGAAAGTAAAATCCTATTTTTCAGGAGGATCCTGAACAAAAAGTAAAGTCCCATTTTTCAGGAGGGTCCTGAACAGAAAGTAAAGTCCCATTTTTCAGGAGGGTCCTGAACATAATGTAAAATTCCATTTTTCAGGAGGGTCCTGAACATAAAGTAAAATCCCATTTTTCAGGAGGGTCCTGAACAGAAAGTTAAATCCCATTTTTCAGGAGGGTCATGAACAGAAAGTAAAGTCCCATTTTTCAGGAGGGTCCTGAACAGAAAGTAAAGTCCTATTTTTCAGGAGGGTCCTGAACATAATGTAAAATTCCATTTTTCAGGAGGGTCCTGAACATAAAGTAAAATCCCATTTTTCAGGAGGGTCCTGAACAGAAAGTTAAATCCCATTTTTCAGGAGGGTCCTGAACAGAAAGTAAAGTCCCATTTTTCAGGAGGGTCCTAAACAGAAAGTAAAGTCCCATTTTTCAGGAGGGTCCTGAACAGAAAGTAAAATCCCATTTTTCAGGAGAGTCCTGAACAGAAAGTAAAGTCCCATTTTTCAGGAGGGTCCTGAACATAAAGTAAAATCCCATTTTTCAGGAGGGTCCTGAACAGAAAGTAAATTCCCATTTTTCAGGAGGGTCCTGAACAGAAAGTAAATTCCCATTTTTCAGGAGGATCCTGAACATAAAGTAAAATCCCATTTTTCAGGAGGGTCCTGAACAGAAAGTAAAATCCCATTTTTGAGGAGGGTCCTGAACATAAAGTAAAATCCCATTTTTCAGGAGGGTCCTGAACAAAAAGTAAATTCCCATTTTTCAAGAGGGTCCTGTACATAAAGTAAAATCCCATTTTTCAGGAGGGTCCTGAACAGAAAGTAAAATCCCATTTTTCAGGAGGGTCCTGAACAGAAAGTAAAGTCCCATTTTTCAGGAGGGTCCTGAACATAAAGTAAAATCCCATTTTTAAGGAGGGTCCTGAACAGAAAGTAAATTCCCATTTTTCAGGAGGGTCCTGAACATAAAGTAAAATCCCATTTTTCCGGAGGGTCATGAACAGAAAGTAAAGTCCCATTTTTCAGGAGGGTCCTGAACAGAAAGTAAAGTCCCATTTTTCAGGAGGGTCCTGAACAGAAAGTAAATTCCCATTTTTCAGGAGGGTCCTGAACATAAAGTAAAATCCCATTTTTCAGGAGGGTCCTGAACAGAGAGTAAAATCTCATTTTTCAGGAGGGTCCTGAACAGAAAGTAAAATCCCATTTTTCAGGAGGGTCCTGAACAGAAAGTAAAGTCCCATTTTTCAGGAGGGTCCTGAACAGAAAGTAAAGTCCCATTTTTCAGGAGGGTCCTGAACATAATGTAAAATCCCATTTTTCAAGAGGGTGCTGAACAGAAAGTAAAGTCCCATTTTTCAGGAGGGTCCTGAACATAAAGTAAAATCCCATTTTTCAGGAGGGTCCTGAACAGAAAGTAAAGTCCCATTTTTAAGGAGGATCCTGAACAGAAAGTAAAGTCCCATTTTTCAGGAGGGTCCTGAACATAATGTAAAATCCCATTTTTCAGGAGGGGCCTGAACATAAAGTAAAATCCCATTTTTCAGGAGGGTCCTGAACAGAAAGTAAAATCCCATTTTTCAGGAGGGTCCTGAACAGAAAGTAAAGTCCCATTTTTCAGGAGGGTCCTGAACAGAAAGTAAAGTCCCATTTTTCAGGAGGGTCCTGAACATAATGTAAAATCCCATTTTTCAAGAGGGTGCTGAACAGAAAGTAAAGTCCCATTTTTCAGGAGGGTCCTGAACATAAAGTAAAATCCCATTTTTCAGGAGGGTCCTGAACAGAAAGTAATAAAGTAAAATCCCATATTTCAGGAGGGTCCTGAACAGAAAGTAAAATCCCATTTTTCAGGAGAGTCCTGAACTGAAAGAAAAATCTCATTTTTCAGGAGGGTCCTGAACAGAAAGTAAAGTCCCATTTTTCAGGAGGGTCCTGAACAGAAAGTAAACTCCCATTTTTCAGGAGGGTCCTGAACAGAAAGTAAAGTCTCATTTTTTAGGAGGGTCCTGAACATAAAGTAAAGTCCCATTTTTCAGGAGGGTCCTGAACATAAAGTAAAATCCCATTTTTCAGGAGGGTCCTGAACAGAAAGTAAAATCCCATTTTTCAGGAGGGTCCTGAACAAAAAGTAAAATCCCATTTTTCAGGAGGGTCCTGAACAGAAAGTAAATTCCCATTTTTCAGGAGGGTCCTGAACAGAAAGTAAAATCCCATTTTTCAGGAGGGTCCTGAACAGAAAGTAAAGTCCCATTTTTCAGGAGGGTCCTGAACATAAAGTAAAATCCCATTTTTCAGGAGGGTCCTGAACAGAAAGTAAATTCCCATTTTTCAGGAGGGTCCTGAACATAAAGTAAAATCCCATTTTTCCGGAGGGTCATGAACAGAAAGTAAAGTCCCATTTTACAGGAGGGTCCTGAACAGAAAGTAAAGTCCCATTTTTCAGGAGGGTCCTGAACAGAAAGTAAATTCCCATTTTTCAGGAGGGTCCTGAACATAAAGTAAAATCCCATTTTTCAGGAGGGTCCTGAACAGAAAGTAAAATCTCATTTTTCAGGAGGGTCCTGAACAGAAAGTAAAGTCCCATTTTTCAGGAGGGTCCTGAACAGAAAGTAAAGTCCCATTTTTCAGGAGGGTCCTGAACATAATGTAAAATCCCATTTTTCAGGAGGGGCCTGAACATAAAGTAAAATCCCATTTTTCAGGAGGGTCCTGAACAGAAAGTAAAATCCCATTTTTCAGGAGGGGCCTGAACAGAAAGTAAAGTCCCATTTTTCAGGAGGGTCCTGAACAGAAAGTAATGTCCCATTTTTCAAGAGGGTCCTGGACATAAAGTAAAATCCCATATTTCAGGAGGGTCCTGAACAGAAAGTAAAATCCCATTTTTCAGGAGAGTCCTGAACTGAAAGAAAAATCTCATTTTTCAGGAGGGTCCTGAACAGAAAGTAAAGTCCCATTTTTCAGGAGGGTCCTGAACAGAAAGTAAACTCCCATTTTTCAGGAGGGTCCTGAACAGAAAGTAAAGTCTCATTTTTTAGGAGGGTCCTGAACATAAAGTAAAGTCCCATTTTTCAGGAGGGTCCTGAACATAAAGTAAAATCCCATTTTTCAGGAGGGTCCTGAACAGAAAGTAAAGTCCCATTTTTCAGGAGGGTCCTGAACAGAAAGTAAAATCCCATTTTTCAGGAGGGTCCTGAAAAGAAAGTAAACACCCATTTTTTAGGAGGGTCCTGAACAGAAAGTAAAGTATCATTTTTTAGGAGGGTCCTGAACATAAAGTAAAGTCCCATTTTTCAGTAGGGTCCTGAACATAAAGTAAAATCCCATTTTTCAGGAGGGTCCTGAACAGAAAGTAAAGTCCCATCTTTCAGGAGGGTCCTGAACAGAAAGTAAAGTCCCATTTTTCAGGAGGGTCCAAAACAGAAAGTAAAGTCCCATTTTTCAGGAGGGTCCTGAATAGAAAGTAAAATCCCATTTTTCAGGAGGGTCCTGAACAGAAAGTAAACACCCATTTTTCAAGAGGGTCCTGAACAGAAAGTAAAGTATCATTTTTTAGGAGGGTCCTGAACATAAAGTAAAGTCCCATTTTTCAGGAGGGTCCTGAACATAAAGTAAAATCCCATTTTTCAGGAGGGTCCTGAACAGAAAGTAAAATCCCATTTTTCAGGAGGGTCCTAAACAGAAAGTAAATTGCCATTTTTCAGGAGGGTCCTGAACATAAAGTAAAATCCCATTTTTCAGGAGGGTCCTGAACAGAAAGTAAAATCCTATTTTTCAGGAGGATCCTGAACAGAAAGTAAAGTCCCATTTTTCAGGAGGGTCCTGAACAGAAAGTAAAGTCCCATTTTTCAGGAGGGTCCTGAACATAATGTAAAATTCCATTTTTCAGGAGGGTCCTGAACATAAAGTAAAATCCCATTTTTCAGGAGGGTCCTGAACAGAAAGTTAAATCCCATTTTTCAGGAGGGTCATGAACAGAAAGTAAAGTCCCATTTTTCAGGAGGGTCCTGAACAGAAAGTAAAGTCCTATTTTTCAGGAGGGTCCTGAACATAATGTAAAATTCCATTTTTCAGGAGGGTCCTGAACATAAAGTAAAATCCCATTTTTCAGGAGGGTCCTGAACAGAAAGTTAAATCCCATTTTTCAGGAGGGTCCTGAACAGAAAGTAAAGTCCCATTTTTCAGGAGGGTCCTAAACAGAAAGTAAAGTCCCATTTTTCAGGAGGGTCCTGAACAGAAAGTAAAATCCCATTTTTCAGGAGAGTCCTGAACAGAAAGTAAAGTCCCATTTTTCAGGAGGGTCCTGAACATAAAGTAAAATCCCATTTTTCAGGAGGGTCCTGAACATAAATAAAATCCCATTTTTCAGGAGGGTCCTGAACAGAAAGTAAATTCCCATTTTTCAGGAGGATCCTGAACATAAAGTAAAATCCCATTTTTCAGGAGGGTCCTGAACAGAAAGTAAAATCCCATTTTTGAAGAGGGTCCTGAACATAAAGTAAAATCCCATTTTTCAGGAGGGTCCTGAACAAAAAGTAAATTCCCATTTTTCAAGAGGGTCCTGAACATAAAGTAAAATCCCATTTTTCAGGAGGGTCCTGAACAGAAAGTAAAATCCCATTTTTCAGGAGGGTCCTGAACAGAAAGTAAAGTCCCATTTTTCAGGAGGGTCCTGAACATAAAGTAAAATCCCATTTTTAAGGAGGGTCCTGAACAGAAAGTAAATTCCCATTTTTCAGGAGGGTCCTGAACATAAAGTAAAATCCCATTTTTCCGGAGGGTCATGAACAGAAAGTAAAGTCCCATTTTTCAGGAGGGTCCTGAACAGAAAGTAAAGTCCCATTTTTCAGGAGGGTCCTGAACAGAAAGTAAAGTCCCATTTTTCAGGAGGGTCCTGAACATAATGTAAAATCCCATTTTTCAGGAGGGGCCTGAACATAAAGTAAAATCCCATTTTTCAGGAGGGTCCTGAACAGAAAGTAAAATCCCATTTTTCAGGAGGGGCCTGAACAGAAAGTAAAGTCCCATTTTTCAGGAGGGTCCTGAACAGAAAGTAATGTCCCATTTTTCAAGAGGGTCCTGGACATAAAGTAAAATCCCATATTTCAGGAGGGTCCTGAACAGAAAGTAAAATCCCATTTTTCAGGAGAGTCCTGAACTGAAAGAAAAATCTCATTTTTCAGGAGGGTCCTGAACAGAAAGTAAAGTCCCATTTTTCAGGAGGGTCCTGAACAGAAAGTAAACTCCCATTTTTCAGGAGGGTCCTGAACAGAAAGTAAAGTCTCATTTTTTAGGAGGGTCCTGAACATAAAGTAAAGTCCCATTTTTCAGGAGGGTCCTGAACATAAAGTAAAATCCCATTTTTCAGGAGGGTCCTGAACAGAAAGTAAAATCCCATTTTTCAGGAGGGTCCTGAACAGAAAGTAAAATCCCATTTTTCAGGAGGGTCCTGAACAGAAAGTAAATTCCCATTTTTCAGGAGGGTCCTGAACAGAAAGTAAAGTCCCATTTTTCAGGAGGGTCCTGAACAGAAAGTAAAATCCCATTTTTCAGGAGGGTCCTGAAAAGAAAGTAAACACCCATTTTTTAGGAGGGTCCTGAACAGAAAGTAAAGTATCATTTTTTAGGAGGGTCCTGAACATAAAGTAAAGTCCCATTTTTCAGTAGGGTCCTGAACATAAAGTAAAATCCCATTTTTCAGGAGGGTCCTGAACAGAAAGTAAAGTCCCATCTTTCAGGAGGGTCCTGAACAGAAAGTAAAGTCCCATTTTTCAGGAGGGTCCAAAACAGAAAGTAAAGTCCCATTTTTCAGGAGGGTCCTGAATAGAAAGTAAAATCCCATTTTTCAGGAGGGTCCTGAACAGAAAGTAAACACCCATTTTTCAAGAGGGTCCTGAACAGAAAGTAAAGTATCATTTTTTAGGAGGGTCCTGAACATAAAGTAAAGTCCCATTTTTCAGGAGGGTCCTGAACATAAAGTAAAATCCCATTTTTCAGGAGGGTCCTGAACAGAAAGTAAAATCCCATTTTTCAGGAGGGTCCTAAACAGAAAGTAAATTGCCATTTTTCAGGAGGGTCCTGAACATAAAGTAAAATCCCATTTTTCAGGAGGGTCCTGAACAGAAAGTAAAATCCTATTTTTCAGGAGGATCCTGAACAGAAAGTAAAGTCCCATTTTTCAGGAGGGTCCTGAACAGAAAGTAAAGTCCCATTTTTCAGGAGGGTCCTGAACATAATGTAAAATTCCATTTTTCAGGAGGGTCCTGAACATAAAGTAAAATCCCATTTTTCAGGAGGGTCCTGAACAGAAAGTTAAATCCCATTTTTCAGGAGGGTCATGAACAGAAAGTAAAGTCCCATTTTTCAGGAGGGTCCTGAACAGAAAGTAAAGTCCTATTTTTCAGGAGGGTCCTGAACATAATGTAAAATTCCATTTTTCAGGAGGGTCCTGAACATAATGTAAAATTCCATTTTTCAGGAGGGTCCTGAACATAAAGTAAAATCCCATTTTTCAGGAGGGTCCTGAACAGAAAGTTAAATCCCATTTTTCAGGAGGGTCCTGAACAGAAAGTAAAGTCCCATTTTTCAGGAGGGTCCTAAACAGAAAGTAAAGTCCCATTTTTCAGGAGGGTCCTGAACAGAAAGTAAAATCCCATTTTTCAGGAGAGTCCTGAACAGAAAGTAAAGTCCCATTTTTCAGGAGGGTCCTGAACATAAAGTAAAATCCCATTTTTCAGGAGGGTCCTGAACATAAATAAAATCCCATTTTTCAGGAGGGTCCTGAACAGAAAGTAAATTCCCATTTTTCAGGAGGATCCTGAACATAAAGTAAAATCCCATTTTTCAGGAGGGTCCTGAACAGAAAGTAAAATCCCATTTTTGAAGAGGGTCCTGAACATAAAGTAAAATCCCATTTTTCAGGAGGGTCCTGAACAAAAAGTAAATTCCCATTTTTCAAGAGGGTCCTGAACATAAAGTAAAATCCCATTTTTCAGGAGGGTCCTGAACAGAAAGTAAAATCCCATTTTTCAGGAGGGTCCTGAACAGAAAGTAAAGTCCCATTTTTCAGGAGGGTCCTGAACATAAAGTAAAATCCCATTTTTAAGGAGGGTCCTGAACAGAAAGTAAATTCCCATTTTTCAGGAGGGTCCTGAACATAAAGTAAAATCCCATTTTTCCGGAGGGTCATGAACAGAAAGTAAAGTCCCATTTTTCAGGAGGGTCCTGAACAGAAAGTAAAGTCCCATTTTTCAGGAGGGTCCTGAACAGAAAGTAAATTCCCATTTTTCAGGAGGGTCCTGAACATAAAGTAAAATCCCATTTTTCAGGAGGGTCCTGAACAGAGAGTAAAATCTCATTTTTCAGGAGGGTCCTGAACAGAAAGTAAAGTCCCATTTTTCAGGAGGATCCTGAACAGAAAGTAAAGTCCCATTTTTCAGGAGGGTCCTGAACATAATGTAAAATCCCATTTTTCAGGAGGGGCCTGAACATAAAGTAAAATCCCATTTTTCAGGAGGGTCCTGAACAGAAAGTAAAATCCCATTTTTCAGGAGGGTCCTGAACAGAAAGTAAAGTCCCATTTTTCAGGAGGGTCCTGAACATAATGTAAAATCCCATTTTTCAAGAGGGTGCTGAACAGAAAGTAAAGTCCCATTTTTCAGGAGGGTCCTGAACATAAAGTAAAATCCCATTTTTCAGGAGGGTCCTGAACAGAAAGTAAAGTCCCATTTTTCAGGAGGATCCTGAACAGAAAGTAAAGTCCCATTTTTCAGGAGGGTCCTGAACATAATGTAAAATCCCATTTTTCAGGAGGGGCCTGAACATAAAGTAAAATCCCATTTTTCAGGAGGGTCCTGAACAGAAAGTAAAATCCCATTTTTCAGGAGGGTCCTGAACAGAAAGTAAAGTCCCATTTTTCAGGAGGGTCCTGAACAGAAAGTAAAGTCCCATTTTTCAGGAGGGTCCTGAACATAATGTAAAATCCCATTTTTCAAGAGGGTGCTGAACAGAAAGTAAAGTCCCATTTTTCAGGAGGGTCCTGAACATAAAGTAAAATCCCATTTTTCAGGAGGGTCCTGAACAGAAAGTAAAGTCCCATTTTTCAGGAGGGTCCTGAACATAAAGTAAAATCCCATATTTCAGGAGGGTCCTGAACAGAAAGTAAAATCCCATTTTTCAGGAGAGTCCTGAACTGAAAGAAAAATCTCATTTTTCAGGAGGGTCCTGAACAGAAAGTAAAGTCCCATTTTTCAGGAGGGTCCTGAACAGAAAGTAAACTCCCATTTTTCAGGAGGGTCCTGAACAGAAAGTAAAGTCTCATTTTTTAGGAGGGTCCTGAACATAAAGTAAAGTCCCATTTTTCAGGAGGGTCCTGAACATAAAGTAAAATCCCATTTTTCAGGAGGGTCCTGAACAGAAAGTAAAATCCCATTTTTCAGGAGGGTCCTGAACAAAAAGTAAAATCCCATTTTTCAGGAGGGTCCTGAACAGAAAGTAAATTCCCATTTTTCAGGAGGGTCCTGAACAGAAAGTAAAGTCCCATTTTTCAGGAGGGTCCTGAACAGAAAGTAAAATCCCATTTTTCAGGAGGGTCCTGAACAGAAAGTAAACACCCATTTTTTAGGAGGGTCCTGAACAGAAAGTAAAGTATCATTTTTTAGGAGGGTCCTGAACATAAAGTAAAGTCCCATTTTTCAGGAGGGTCCTGAACATAAAGTAAAATCCCATTTTTCAGGAGGGTCCTGAACAGAAAGTAAAGTCCCATCTTTCAGGAGGGTCCTGAACAGAAAGTAAAGTCCCATTTTTCAGGAGGGTCCAAAACAGAAAGTAAAGTCCCATTTTTCAGGAGGGTCCTGAACAGAAAGTAAAATCCCATTTTTCAGGAGGGTCCTGAACAGAAAGTAAACACCCATTTTTCAGGAGGGTCCTGAACAGAAAGTAAAGTATCATTTTTTAGGAGGGTCCTGAACATAAAGTAAAGTCCCATTTTTCAAGAGGGTCCTGAACATAAAGTAAAATCCCATTTTTCAGGAGGGTCCTGAACAGAAAGTAAAATCCCATTTTTCAGGAGGGTCCTGAACAGAAAGTAAATTCCCATTTTTCAGGAGGGTCCTGAACATAAAGTAAAATCCCATTTTTCAGGAGGGTCCTGAACAGAAAGTAAAATCCTATTTTTCAGGAGGGTCCTGAACAGAAAGTAAAATCCCATTTTTCAGGAGGGTCCTAAACAGAAAGTAAAGTCCCATTTTTCAAGAGGGTCCTGAACATAAGGTAAAATCCCATTTTTCAGAAGGGTCCTGAACAGAAAGTAAAATCCCATTTTTCAGGAGGGTCCGGAACAGAAGGTAAAATCCCATTTTTCAGGAGGGTCCTGAACAGAAAGTAAATTCCCATTTTTCAGGAGGGTCCTGAACAGAAAGTAAAATCCCATTTTTCTGGAGGGTCCTGAACAGAAAGTAAAGTCCCATTTTCCAGGAGGGTCCTGAACAAAAAGTAAAGTCCAATTTTTCGGGAGGGTCCTGAACAGAAAGTAAAGTCACATTTTTCGGGAGGGTCCTGAACAGAAAGTAAAATCCCATTTTTCAGGAGGGTCCTGAGCAGAAAGTAAAGTCCCATTTTTCAGGAGGGTCCTGAACATAAAGTAAAATCCCATTTTTCAGGAGGGTCCTGAACAGAAAGCAAATTCCCATTTTTCAGGAGAGTCCTGAACATAAAGTAAAATCCCATTTTTCAGGAGGGTCCTGAACAGAAAGTAAAATCCCATTTTTCAGGAGGGTCCTGAACATAAAGTAAAATCCCATTTTTCAGGAGGGTCCTGAACATAAAGTAAAATCCCATTTTTCAGGAGGGTCCTGAACAGAAAGTAAAATCCCATTTTTCAGGAGGGTCCTGAACAGAAAGAAAAGTCCCATTTTTCAGGAGGGTCCTGAACAGAAAGTAAAGTCCCATTTTTCAGGAGGGTCCTGAACATAATGTAAAATCCCATTTTTCAAGAGGGTGCTGAACAGAAAGTAAAGTCCCATTTTTCAGGAGGGTCCTGAACATAAAGTAAAATCCCATTTTTCAGGAGGGTCCTGAACAGAAAGTAAAGTCCCATTTTTCAGGAGGGTCCTGAACATAAAGTAAAATCCCATATTTCAGGAGGGTCCTGAACAGAAAGTAAAATCCCATTTTTCAGGAGAGTCCTGAACTGAAAGAAAAATCTCATTTTTCAGGAGGGTCCTGAACAGAAAGTAAAGTCCCATTTTTCAGGAGGGTCCTGAACAGAAAGTAAACTCCCATTTTTCAGGAGGGTCCTGAACAGAAAGTAAAGTCTCATTTTTTAGGAGGGTCCTGAACATAAAGTAAAGTCCCATTTTTCAGGAGGGTCCTGAACATAAAGTAAAATCCCATTTTTCAGGAGGGTCCTGAACAGAAAGTAAAATCCCATTTTTCAGGAGGGTCCTGAACAAAAAGTAAAATCCCATTTTTCAGGAGGGTCCTGAATAGAAAGTAAATTCCCATTTTTCAGGAGGGTCCTGAACAGAAAGTAAAGTCCTATTTTTCAGGAGGGTCCTGAACAGAAAGTAAAATCCCATTTTTCAGGAGGGTCCTGAACAGAAAGTAAACACCCATTTTTTAGGAGGGTCCTGAACAGAAAGTAAAGTATCATTTTTTAGGAGGGTCCTGAACATAAAGTAAAGTCCCATTTTTCAGGAGGGTCCTGAACATAAAGTAAAATCCCATTTTTCAGGAGGGTCCTGAACAGAAAGTAAAGTCCCATCTTTCAGGAGGGTCCTGAACAGAAAGTAAAGTCCCATTTTTCAGGAGGGTCCAAAACAGAAAGTAAAGTCCCATTTTTCAGGAGGGTCCTGAACAGAAAGTAAAATCCCATTTTTCAGGAGGGTCCTGAACAGAAAGTAAACACCCATTTTTCAGGAGGGTCCTGAACAGAAAGTAAAGTATCATTTTTTAGGAGGGTCCTGAACATAAAGTAAAGTCCCATTTTTCAGGAGGGTCCTGAACATAAAGTAAAATCCCATTTTTCCGGAGGGTCCTGAACAGAAAGTAAAATCCCATTTTTCAGGAGGGTCCTGAACAGAAAGTAAATTCCCATTTTTCAGGAGGGTCCTGAACATAAAGTAAAATCCCATTTTTCAGGAGGGTCCTGAACAGAAAGTAAAATCCTATTTTTCAGGAGGGTCCTGAACAGAAAGTAAAATCCCATTTTTCAGGAGGGTCCTGAACATAAAGTAAAGTCCCATTTTTCAAGAGGGTCCTGAACATAAGGTAAAATCCCATTTTTCAGGAGGGTCCTGAACAGAAAGTAAAATCCCATTTTTCAGGAGGGTCCTGAACAGAAAGTAAAATCCCATTTTTCAGGAGGGTCCTGAACAGAAAGTAAATTCCCATTTTTCAGGAGGGTCCTGAACAGAAAGTAAAATCCCATTTTTCTGGAGGGTCCTGAACAGAAAGTAAAGTCCCATTTTTCAGGAGGGTCCTGAACAAAAAGTAAAGTCCAATTTTTCGGGAGGGTCCTGAACAGAAAGTAAAGTCACATTTTTCGGGAGGGTCCTGAACAGAAAGTAAAATCCCATTTTTCAGGAGGGTCCTGAGCAGAAAGTAAAGTCTCATTTTTCAGGAGGGTCCTGAACATAAAGTAAAATCCCATTTTTCAGGAGGGTCCTGAACAGAAAGCAAATTCCCATTTTTCAGGAGAGTCCTGAACATAAAGTAAAATCCCATTTTTCAGGAGGGTCCTGAACAGAAAGTAAAATCCCATTTTTCAGGAGGGTCCTGAACATAAAGTAAAATCCCATTTTTCAGGAGGGTCCTGAACATAAAGTAAAATCCCATTTTTCAGGAGGGTCCTGAACAGAAAGTAAAATCCCATTTTTCAGGAGGGTCCTGAACAGAAAGAAAAGTCCCATTTTTCAGGAGTGTCCTGAACAGAAAGTAAAATCCCATTTTTCAGGAGGGTCCTGAACAGAAAGTAAAATCCCATTTTTCAGGAGGGTCCTGATCCCATTTTTCAGGAGGGTCCTGAACAGAAAGTAAAGTCCCATCTTTCAGGAGGGTCCTGAACAGAAAGTAAAGTCCCATTTTTCAGGAGGGTCCTAAACAGAAAGTAAAGTCCCATTTTTCAGGAGGGTCCTGAACAGAAAGTAAAATCCCATTTTTCAGGAGAGTCCTGAACAGAAAGTAAAGTCCCATTTTTCAGGAGGGTCCTGAACATAAAGTAAAATCCCATTTTTCAGGAGGGTCCTGAACAGAAAGTAAAATCCCATTTTTCAGGAGGGTCCTGAACAGAAAGTAAAATCCCATTTTTCAGGAGGGTCCTGAACAGAAAGTTAATTCCCATTTTTCAGGAGGGTCCTGAACAGAAAGTAAAGTCCCATTTTTCAGGAGGGTCCTGAACAGAAAGTAAAATCCCATTTTTCAGGAGGGTCCTGAACAGAAAGTAAACACCCATTTTTCAGGAGGGTCCTGAACAGAAAGTAAAGTATTATTTTTTAGGAGGGTCCTGAACATAAAGTAAAGTCCCATTTTTCAGGAGGGTCCTGAACATATTGTAAAATCCCATTTTTCAGGAGGGTCCTGAACAGAAAGTAAAGTCCCATCTTTCAGGAGGGTCCTGAACAGAAAGTAAAGTCCCATTTTTCAGGAGAGTCCAAAACAGAAAGTAAAGTCCCATTTTTCAGGAGGGTCCTGAACAGAAAGTAAAATCCCATTTTTCAGGAGGGTCCTGAACAGAAAGTAAACACCCATTTTTCAGGAGGGTCCTGAACAGAAAGTAAAGTATCATTTTTTAGGAGGGTCCTGAACATAAAGTAAAGTCCCATTTTTCAGGAGGGTCCTGAACATAAAGTAAAATCCCATTTTTCAGGAGGGTCCTGAACAGAAAGTAAAATCCCATTTTTCAGGAGAGTCCTGAACAGAAAGTAAATTCCCATTTTTCAGGAGGGTCCTGAACATAAAGTAAAATCCTATTTTTCAGGAGGGGCCTGAACAGCAAGTAAAATCCTATTTTTCAGGAGGGTCCTGAACAGAAAGTAAAATCCCATTTTTCAGGAGGGTCCTGAACATAAAGTAAAGTCCCATTTTTCAAGAGGGTCCTGAACATAAGGTAAAATCCCATTTTTCAGGAGGGTCCTGAACAGAAAGTAAAATCCCATTTTTCAGGAGGGTCCTGAACAGAAAGTAAAATCCCATTTTTCAGGAGGGTCCTGAACAGAAAGTAAATTCCCATTTTTCAGGAGGGTCCTGAACAGAAAGTAAAGTCTAATTTTTCGGGACGGTCCTGAACAGAAAGTAAAATCCCATTTTTCAGGAGGGTCCTGAGCAGAAAGTAAAGTCCCATTTTTCAGGAGGGTCCTGAACAGAAAGTAAAATCCCATTTTTCAGGAGGGTCCTGAACAGAAAGTAAAGTCCCATTTTTCAGGAGTGTCCTGAACAGAAAGTAAAATCCCATTTTTCAGGAGGGTCCTGAACAGAAAGTAAAATCCCATTTTTCAGGAGGGTCCTGATCCCATTTTTCAGGAGGGTCCTGAACAGAAAGTAAAGTCCCATCTTTCAGGAGGTTCCTGAACAGAAAGTAAAGTCCCATTTTTCAGGAGGGTCCTAAACAGAAAGTAAAATCCCATTTTTCAGGAGAGTCCTGAACAGAAAGTAAAGTCCCATTTTTCAGGAGGGTCCTGAACATAAAGTAAAATCCCATTTTTCAGGAGGGTCCTGAACATAAATAAAATCCCATTTTTCAGGAGGGTCCTGAACAGAAAGTAAATTCCCATTTTTCAGGAGGGTCCTGAACATAAAGTAAAATCCCATTTTTCAGGAGGGTCCTGAACAGAAAGTAAATTCCCATTTTTCAGGAGGGTCCTGAACATAAAGTAAAATCCCATTTTTCAGGAGGGTCCTGAACAGAAAGTAAAATCCTATTTTTCAGGAGGGTCCTGAACAGAAAGTAAAATCCCATTTTTCAGGAGGGTCCTGAACATAAAGTTAAGTCCCATTTTTCAAGAGGGTCCTGAACATAAGGTAAAATCCCATTTTTCAGGAGGGTCCTGAACAGAAAGTAAAATCCCATTTTTCAGGAGGGTCCTGAACAGAAAGTAAAATCCCATTTTTCAGGAGGGTCCTGAAAAGAAAGTAAATTCCCATTTTTCAGGAGGGTCCTGAACAGAAAGTAAAATCCCATTTTTCTGGAGGGTCCTGAACAGAAAGTAAAGTCCCATTTTTCAGGAGGGTCCTGAACAGAAAGTAAAGTCCCATTTTTCAGGAGGGTCCTAAACAGAAAGTAAAGTCCCATTTTTCAGGAGGGTCCTGAACAGAAAGTAAAATCCCATTTTTCAGGAGAGTCCTGAACAGAAAGTAAAGTCCCATTTTTCAGGAGGGTCCTGAACATAAAGTAAAATCCCATTTTTCAGGAGGGTCCTGAACAGAAAGTAAAATCCCATTTTTCAGGAGGGTCCTGAACAGAAAGTTAATTCCCATTTTTCAGGAGGGTCCTGAACAGAAAGTAAAGTCCCATTTTTCAGGAGGGTCCTGAACAGAAAGTAAAATCCCATTTTTCAGGAGGGTCCTGAACAGAAAGTAAACACCCATTTTTCAGGAGGGTCCTGAACAGAAAGTACAGTATCATTTTTTAGGAGGGTCCTGAACATAAAGTAAAGTCCCATTTTTCAGGAGGGTCCTGAACATAAAGTAAAATCCCATTTTTCGGGAGAGTACTGAACAGAAAGTAAAGTCCCATCTTTCAGGAGGGTCCTGAACAGAAAGTAAAGTCCCATTTTTCAGGAGGGTACAAAACAGAAAGTAAAGTCCCATTTTTCAGGAGGGTCCTGAACAGAAAGTAAAATCCCATTTTTCAGGAGGGTCCTGAACAGAAAATAAATACCCATTTTTCAGGAGGGTCCTGAACAGAAAGTAAAGTATCTTTTTTTAGGAGGGTCCTGAACATAAAGTAAAGTCCCATTTTTCAGGAGGGTCCTGAACATAAAGTAAAATCCCATTTTTCAGGAGGGTCCTGAACAGAAAGTAAAATCCCATTTTTCAGGAGGGTCCTGAACAGAAAGTAAATTCCCATTTTTCAGGAGGGTCCTGAGCATAAAGTAAAATCCTATTTTTCAGGAGGGTCCTGAACAGAAAGTAAAATCCCATTTTTCAGGAGGGTCCTGAACATAAAGTAAAGTCCCATTTTTCAAGAGGGTCCTGAACATAAGGTAAAATCCCATTTTTCAGGAGGGTCCTGAACAGAAAGTAAAATCCCATTTTTCAGGAGGGTCCTGAACAGAAAGTAAATTCCCATTTTTCAGGAGGGTCCTGAACAGAAAGTAAAATCCCATTTTTCTGGAGGGTCCTGAACAGAAAGTAAAGTCCCATTTTTCAGGAGGGTCCTGAACAGAAAGTAAAGTCCAATTTTTCGGGAGGGTCCTGAACAGAAAGTAAAGTCACATTTTTCGGGAGGGTCCTGAACAGAAAATAAAATCCCATTTTTCAGGAGGGTCTTGAGCAGAAAGTAAAGTCCCATTTTTCAGGAGGGTCCTGAACATAAAGTAAAATCCCATTTTTCAGGAGGGTCCTGAACAGAAAGCAAATTCCCATTTTTCAGGAGGGTCCTGAACATAAAGTAAATTCCCATTTTTCAGGAGGGTCCTGAACAGAAAGTAAAATCCCATTTTTCAGGAGGGTCCTGAACATAAAGTAAAATCCCATTTTTCAGGAGGGTCCTGAACATAAAGTAAAATCCCATTTTTCAGGAGGGTCCTGAACAGAAAGTAAAATCCCATTTTTCAGGAGGGTCCTGAACAGAAAGTAAAGTCCCATTTTTCAGGAGGGTCCTGAACAGAAAGTAAAATCCCATTTTTCAGGAGGGTCCTGAACAGAAAGTAAAATCCCATTTTTCAGGAGGGTCCTGATCCCATTTTTCAGGAGGGTCCTGAACAGAAAGTAAAGTCCCATCTTTCAGGAGGGTCCTGAACAGAAAGTAAAGTCCCATTTTTCAGGAGGGTCCTAAACAGAAAGTAAAGTCCCATTTTTCAGGAGGGTCCTGAACAGAAAGTAAAATCCCATTTTTCAGGAGAGTCCTGAACAGAAAGTAAAGTCCCATTTTTCAGGAGGGTCCTGAACATAAAGTAAAATCCCATTTTTCAAGAGGGTCCTGAACATAAATAAAATCTCATTTTTCAGGAGGGTCCTGAACAGAAAGTAAATTCCCATTTTTCAGGAGGGTCCTGAACATAAAGTAAAATCCCATTTTTCAGGAGGGTCCTGAACAAAAAGTAAATTCCCATTTTTCAGGAGGGTCCTGAACATAAAGTAAAATCCCATTTTTCAGGAGGGTCCTGAACAGAAAGTAAAATCCTATTTTTCAGGAGGGTCCTGAACAGAAAGTAAAATCCCATTTTTCAGGAGGGTCCTCAACATAAAGTAAAGTCCCATTTTTCAAGAGGGTCCTGAACATAAGGTAAAATCCCATTTTTCAGGAGGGTCCTGAACAGAAAGTAAAATCCCATTTTTCAGGAGGGTCCTGAACAGAAAGTAAAATCCCATTTTTCAGGAGGGTCCTGAACAGAAAGTAAATTCCCATTTTTCAGGAGGGTCCTGAACAGAAAGTAAAATCCCATTTTTCTGGAGAGTCCTGAACAGAAAGTAAAGTCCCATTTTTCAGGAGGGTCCTGAACAGAAAGTAAAGTCCCATTTTTCAGGAGGGTCCTGAACATAAAGTAAAATCCCATTTTTCAGGAGGGTCCTGAACAGAAAGTAAATTCCCATTTTTCAGGAGGGTCCTGAACATAAAGTAAAGTATCATTTTTTAGGAGGGTCCTGAACATAAAGTAAAGTCCCATTTTTCAGGAGGGTCCTGAACATAAAGTAAAATCCCATTTTTCAGGAGGGTCCTGAACAGAAAGTAAAATCCCATTTTTCAGGAGGGTCCTGAACAGAAAGTAAATTCCCATTTTTCAGGAGGGTCCTGAACATAAAGTAAAATCCCATTTTTCAGGAGGGTCCTGAACAGAAAGTAAAATCCTATTTTTCAGGAGGGTCCTGAACAGAAAGTAAAATCCCATTTTTCAGGAGGGTCCTGAACATAAAGTAAAGTCCCATTTTTCAAGAGGGTCCTGAACATAAGGTAAAATCCCATTTTTCAGGAGGGTCCTGAACAGAAAGTAAAATCCCATTTTTCAGGAGGGTCCTGAACAGAAAGTAAAATCCCATTTTTCAAGAGGGTCCTGAACAGAAAGTAAATTCCCATTTTTCAGGAGGGTCCTGAACAGAAAGTAAAATCCCATTTTTCTGGAGGGTCCTGAACAGAAAGTAAAGTCCCATTTTTCAGGAGGGTCCTGAACAAAAAGTAAAGTCCAATTTTTCGGGAGGGTCCTGAACAGAAAGTAAAGTCACATTTTTCGGGAGGGTCCTGAACAGAAAGTAAAATCCCATTTTTCAGGAGGGTCCTGAGCAGAAAGTAAAGTCCCATTTTTCAGGAGGGTCCTGAACATAAAGTAAAATCCCATTTTTCAGGAGGGTCCTGAACAGAAAGCAAATTCCCATTTTTCAGGAGAGTCCTGAACATAAAGTAAAATCCCATTTTTCAGGAGGGTCCTGAACAGAAAGTAAAATCCCATTTTTCAGGAGGGTCCTGAACATAAAGTAAAATCCCATTTTTCAGGAGGGTCCTGAACATAAAGTAAAATCCCATTTTTCAGGAGGGTCCTGAACAGAAAGTAAAATCCCATTTTTCAGGAGGGTCCTGAACAGAAAGAAAAGTCCCATTTTTCAGGAGTAACCTGAACAGAAAGTAGAATCCCATTTTTCAGGAGGGTCCTGAACAGAAAGTAAAATCCCATTTTTCAGGAGGGTCCTGATCCCATTTTTCAGGAGGGTCCTGAACAGAAAGTAAAGTCCCATCTTTCAGGAGGGTCCTGAACAGAAAGTAAAGTCCCATTTTTCAGGAGGGTCCTAAACAGAAAGTAAAGTCCCATTTTTCAGGAGGGTCCTGAACAGAAAGTAAAATCCCATTTTTCAGGAGAGTCCTGAACAGAAAGTAAAGTCCCATTTTTCAGGAGGGTCCTGAACATAAAGTAAAATCCCATTTTTCAGGAGGGTCCTGAACAGAAAGTAAAATCCCATTTTTCAGGAGGGTCCTGAACAGAAAGTAAAATCCCATTTTTCAGGAGGGTCCTGAACAGAAAGTTAATTCCCATTTTTCAGGAGGGTCCTGAACAGAAAGTAAAGTCCCATTTTTCAGGAGGGTCCTGAACAGAAAGTAAAATCCCATTTTTCAGGAGGGTCCTGAACAGAAAGTAAACACCCATTTTTCAGGAGGGTCCTGAACAGAAAGTAAAGTATTATTTTTTAGGAGGGTCCTGAACATAAAGTAAAGTCCCATTTTTCAGGAGGGTCCTGAACATAAAGTAAAATCCCATTTTTCAGGAGGGTCCTGAACAGAAAGTAAAGTCCCATCTTTCAGGAGGGTCCTGAACAGAAAGTAAAGTCCCATTTTTCAGGAGAGTCCAAAACAGAAAGTAAAGTCCCATTTTTCAGGAGGGTCCTGAACAGAAAGTAAAATCCCATTTTTCAGGAGGGTCCTGAACAGAAAGTAAACACCCATTTTTCAGGAGGGTCCTGAACAGAAAGTAAAGTATCATTTTTTAGGAGGGTCCTGAACATAAAGTAAAGTCCCATTTTTCAGGAGGGTCCTGAACATAAAGTAAAATCCCATTTTTCAGGAGGGTCCTGAACAGAAAGTAAAATCCCATTTTTCAGGAGGGTCCTGAACAGAAAGTAAATTCCCATTTTTCAGGAGGGTCCTGAACATAAAGTAAAATCCTATTTTTCAGGAGGGTCCTGAACAGCAAGTAAAATCCTATTTTTCAGGAGGGTCCTGAACAGAAAGTAAAATCCCATTTTTCAGGAGGGTCCTGAACATAAAGTAAAGTCCCATTTTTCAAGAGGGTCCTGAACATAAGGTAAAATCCCATTTTTCAGGAGGGTCCTGAACAGAAAGTAAAATCCCATTTTTCAGGAGGGTCCTGAACAGAAAGTAAAATCCCATTTTTCAGGAGGGTCCT
Organism: Capsicum pubescens; assembly: GCA_030864215.1. Lineage (NCBI taxonomy): Eukaryota > Viridiplantae > Streptophyta > Magnoliopsida > Solanales > Solanaceae > Capsicum > Capsicum pubescens. Next base: position 416,392,310 of record CM061548.1, read on the forward strand.
GAACAGAAAGTAAATTCCCATTTTTCAGGAGGGTCCTGAACAGAAAGTAAAATCCCATTTTTCTGGAGGGTCCTGAACAGAAAGTAAAGTCCCATTTTTCAGGAGGGTCCTGAACAGAAAGTAAAGTCCAATTTTTCGGGAGGGTCCTGAACAGAAAGTAAAATCCCATTTTTCAGGAGGGTCCTGAGCAGAAAGTAAAGTCCCATTTTTCAGGAGGGTCCTGAACATAAAGTAAAATCCCATTTTTCAGGAGGGTCCTGAACAGAAAGCAAATTCCCATTTTTCAGGAGGGTCCTGAACATAAAGTAAAATCCCATTTTTCAGGAGGGTCCTGAACAGAAAGTAAAATCCCATTTTTCAGGAGGGTCCTGAACATAAAGTAAAATCCCATTTTTCAGGAGGGTCCTGAACAGAAAGTAAAATCCCATTTTTCATGAGGGTCCTGAACAGAAAGTAAAGTCCCATTTTTCAGGAGTGTCCTGAACAGAAAGTAAAATCCCATTTTTCAGGAGGGTCCTGAACAGAAAGTAAAGTCTCATTTTTTAGGAGGGTCCTGAACATAAAGTAAAGTCCCATTTTTCAGGAGGGTCCTGAACATAAAGTAAAATCCCATTTTTCAGGAGGGTCCTGAACAGAAAGTAAAATCCCATTTTTCAGGAGGGTCCTGAACAAAAAGTAAAATCCCATTTTTCAGGAGGGTCCTGAACAGAAAGTAAATTCCCATTTTTCAGGAGGGTCCTGAACAGAAAGTAAAGTCCTATTTTTCAGGAGGGTCCTGAACAGAAAGTAAAATCCCATTTTTCAGGAGGGTCCTGAACAGAAAGTAAACACCCATTTTTTAGGAGGGTCCTGAACAGAAAGTAAAGTATCATTTTTTAGGAGGGTCCTGAACATAAAGTAAAGTCCCATTTTTCAGGAGGGTCCTGAACATAAAGTAAAATCCCATTTTTCAGGAGGGTCCTGAACAGAAAGTAAAGTCCCATCTTTCAGGAGGGTCCTGAACAGAAAGTAAAGTCCCATTTTTCAGGAGGGTCCAAAACAGAAAGTAAAGTCCCATTTTTCAGGAGGGTCCTGAACAGAAAGTAAAATCCCATTTTTCAGGAGGGTCCTGAACAGAAAGTAAACACCCATTTTTCAGGAGGGTCCTGAACAGAAAGTAAAGTATCATTTTTTAGGAGGGTCCTGAACATAAAGTAAAGTCCCATTTTTCAGGAGGGTCCTGAACATAAAGTAAAATCCCATTTTTCAGGAGGGTCCTGAACAGAAAGTAAAATCCCATTTTTCAGGAGGGTCCTGAACAGAAAGTAAATTCCCATTTTTCAGGAGGGTCCTGAACATAAAGTAAAATCCCATTTTTCAGGAGGGTCCTGAACAGAAAGTAAAATCCTATTTTTCAGGAGGGTCCTGAACAGAAAGTAAAATCCCATTTTTCAGGAGGGTCCTGAACATAAAGTAAAGTCCCATTTTTCAAGAGGGTCCTGAACATAAGGTAAAATCCCATTTTTCAGGAGGGTCCTGAACAGAAAGTAAAATCCCATTTTTCAGGAGGGTCCTGAACAGAAAGTAAAATCCCATTTTTCAGGAGGGTCCTGAACAGAAAGTAAATTCCCATTTTTCAGGAGGGTCCTGAACAGAAAGTAAAATCCCATTTTTCTGGAGGGTCCTGAACAGAAAGTAAAGTCCCATTTTTCAGGAGGGTCCTGAACAAAAAGTAAAGTCCAATTTTTCGGGAGGGTCCTGAACAGAAAGTAAAGTCACATTTTTCGGGAGGGTCCTGAACAGAAAGTAAAATCCCATTTTTCAGGAGGGTCCTGAGCAGAAAGTAAAGTCCCATTTTTCAGGATGGTCCTGAACATAAAGTAAAATCCCATTTTTCAGGAGGGTCCTGAACAGAAAGCAAATTCCCATTTTTCAGGAGAGTCCTGAACATAAAGTAAAATCCCATTTTTCAGGAGGGTCCTGAACAGAAAGTAAAATCCCATTTTTCAGGAGGGTCCTGAACATAAAGTAAAATCCCATTTTTCAGGAGGGTCCTGAACATAAAGTAAAATCCCATTTTTCAGGAGGGTCCTGAACAGAAAGTAAAATCCCATTTTTCAGGAGGGTCCTGAACAGAAAGAAAAGTCCCATTTTTCAGGAGTGTCCTGAACAGAAAGTAAAATCCCATTTTTCAGGAGGGTCCTGAACAGAAAGTAAAATCCCATTTTTCAGGAGGGTCCTGATCCCATTTTTCAGGAGGGTCCTGAACAGAAAGTAAAGTCCCATCTTTCAGGAGGGTCCTGAACAGAAAGTAAAGTCCCATTTTTCAGGAGGGTCCTAAACAGAAAGTAAAGTCCCATTTTTCAGGAGGGTCCTGAACAGAAAGTAAAATCCCATTTTTCAGGAGAGTCCTGAACAGAAAGTAAAGTCCCATTTTTCAGGAGGGTCCTGAACATAAAGTAAAATCCCATTTTTCAGGAGGGTCCTGAACAGAAAGTAAAATCCCATTTTTCAGGAGGGTCCTGAACAGAAAGTAAAATCCCATTTTTCAGGAGGGTCCTGAACAGAAAGTTAATTCCCATTTTTCAGGAGGGTCCTGAACAGAAAGTAAAGTCCCATTTTTCAGGAGGGTCCTGAACAGAAAGTAAACACCCATTTTTCAGGAGGGTCCTGAACAGAAAGTAAAGTATCATTTTTTAGGAGGGTCCTGAACATAAAGTAAAGTCCCATTTTTCAGGAGGGTCCTGAACATAAAGTAAAATCCCATTTTTCAGGAGGGTCCTGAACAGAAAGTAAAATCCCATTTTTCAGGAGGGTCCTGAACAGAAAGTAAATTCCCATTTTTCAGGAGGGTCCTGAACATAAAGTAAAATCCTATTTTTCAGGAGGGTCCTGAACATCAAGTAATATCCTATTTTTCAGGAGGGTCCTGAACAGAAAGTAAAATCCCATTTTTCAGGAGGGTCCTGAACATAAAGTAAAGTCCCATTTTTCAAGAGGGTCCTGAACATAAGGTAAAATCCCATTTTTCAGGAGGGTCCTGAACAGAAAGTAAAATCCCATTTTTCAGGAGGGTCCTGAACAGAAAGTAAATTCCCATTTTTCAGGAGGGTCCTGAACAGAAAGTAAAATCCCATTTTTCTGGAGGGTCCTGAACAGAAAGTAAAGTCCCATTTTTCAGGAGGGTCCTGAACAGAAAGTAAAGTCCAATTTTTCGGGAGGGTCCTGAACAGAAAGTAAAATCCCATTTTTCAGGAGGGTCCTGAGCAGAAAGTAAAGTCCCATTTTTCAGGAGGGTCCTGAACATAAAGTAAAATCCAATTTTTCAGGAGGGTCCTGAACAGAAAGCAAATTCCCATTTTTCAGGAGGGTCCTGAACATAAAGTAAAATCCCATTTTTCAGGAGGGTCCTGAACAGAAAGTAAAATCCCATTTTTCAGGAGGGTCCTGAACATAAAGTAAAATCCCATTTTTCAGGAGGGTCCTGAACATAAAGTAAAATCCCATTTTTCAGGAGGGTCCTGAACAGAAAGTAAAATCCCATTTTTCAGGAGGGTCCTGAACAGAAAGTAAAGTCCCATTTTTCAGGAGTGTCCTGAACAGAAAGTAAAATCCCATTTTTCAGGAGGGTCCTGAACAGAAAGTAAAATCCCATTTTTCAGGAGGGTCCTGATCCCATTTTTCAGGAGGGTCCTGAACAGAAAGTAAAGTCCCATCTTTCAGGAGGGTCCTGAACAGAAAGTAAAGTCCCATTTTTCAGGAGGGTCCTAAACAGAAAGTAAAGTCCCATTTTTCAGGAGGGTCCTGAACAGAAAGTAAAATCCCATTTTTCAGGAGAGTCCTGAACAGAAAGTAAAGTCCCATTTTTCAGGAGGGTCCAAAACAGAAAGTAAAGTCCCATTTTTCAGGAGGGTCCTGAACAGAAAGTAAAATCCTATTTTTCAGGAGGGTCCTGAACAGAAAGTAAACACCCATTTTTCAGGAGGGTCCTGAACAGAAAGTAAAGTATCATTTTTTAGGAGGGTCCTGAACATAAAGTAAAGTCCCATTTTTCAGGAGGGTCCTGAACATAAAGTAAAATCCCATTTTTCAGGAGGGTCCTGAACAGAAAGTAAAATCCCATTTTTCAGGAGGGTCCTGAACAGAAAGTAAATTCCCATTTTTCAGGAGGGTCCTGAACATAAAGTAAAATCCCATTTTTCAGGAGGGTCCTGAACAGAAAGTAAAATCCTATTTTTCAGGAGGGTCCTGAACAGAAAGTAAAATCCCATTTTTCTGGAGGGTCCTGAACATAAAGTAAAGTCCCATTTTTCAAGAGGGTCCTGAACATAAGGTAAAATCCCATTTTTCAGGAGGGTCCTGAACAGAAAGTAAAATCCCATTTTTCAGGAGGGTCCTGAACAGAAAGTAAAATCCCATTTTTCAGGAGGGTCCTGAACAGAAAGTAAATTCCCATTTTTCAGGAGGGTCCTGAACAGAAAGTAAAATCCCATTTTTCTGGAGGGTCCTGAACAGAAAGTAAAGTCCCATTTTTCAGGAGGGTCCTGAACAAAAAGTAAAGTCCAATTTTTCGGGAGGGTCCTGAACAGAAAGTAAAGTCACATTTTTCGGGAGGGTCCTGAACAGAAAGTAAAATCCCATTTTTCAGGAGGGTCCTGAGCAGAAAGTAAAGTCCCATTTTTCAGGATGGTCCTGAACATAAAGTAAAATCCCATTTTTCAGGAGGGTCCTGAACAGAAAGCAAATTCCCATTTTTCAGGAGAGTCCTGAACATAAAGTAAAATCCCATTTTTCAGGAGGGTCCTGAACAGAAAGTAAAATCCCATTTTTCAGGAGGGTCCTGAACATAAAGTAAAATCCCATTTTTCAGGAGGGTCCTGAACATAAAGTAAAATCCCATTTTTCAGGAGGGTCCTGAACAGAAAGTAAAATCCCATTTTTCAGGAGGGTCCTGAACAGAAAGAAAAGTCCCATTTTTCAGGAGTGTCCTGAACAGAAAGTAAAATCCCATTTTTCAGGAGGGTCCTGAACAGAAAGTAAAATCCCATTTTTCAGGAGGGTCCTGATCCCATTTTTCAGGAGGGTCCTGAACAGAAAGTAAAGTCCCATCTTTCAGGAGGGTCCTGAACAGAAAGTAAAGTCCCATTTTTCAGGAGGGTCCTAAACAGAAAGTAAAGTCCCATTTTTCAGGAGGGTCCTGAACAGAAAGTAAAATCCCATTTTTCAGGAGAGTCCTGAACAGAAAGTAAAGTCCCATTTTTCAGGAGGGTCCTGAACATAAAGTAAAATCCCATTTTTCAGGAGGGTCCTGAACAGAAAGTAAAATCCCATTTTTCAGGAGGGTCCTGAACAGAAAGTAAAATCCCATTTTTCAGGAGGGTCCTGAACAGAAAGTTAATTCCCATTTTTCAGGAGGGTCCTGAACAGAAAGTAAAGTCCCATTTTTCAGGAGGGTCCTGAACAGAAAGTAAACACCCATTTTTCAGGAGGGTCCTGAACAGAAAGTAAAGTATCATTTTTTAGGAGGGTCCTGAACATAAAGTAAAGTCCCATTTTTCAGGAGGGTCCTGAACATAAAGTAAAATCCCATTTTTCAGGAGGGTCCTGAACAGAAAGTAAAATCCCATTTTTCAGGAGGGTCCTGAACAGAAAGTAAATTCCCATTTTTCAGGAGGGTCCTGAACATAAAGTAAAATCCTATTTTTCAGGAGGGTCCTGAACATCAAGTAAAATCCTATTTTTCAGGAGGGTCCTGAACAGAAAGTAAAATCCCATTTTTCAGGAGGGTCCTGAACATAAAGTAAAGTCCCATTTTTCAAGAGGGTCCTGAACATAAGGTAAAATCCCATTTTTCAGGAGGGTCCTGAACAGAAAGTAAAATCCCATTTTTCAGGAGGGTCCTGAACAGAAAGTAAATTCCCATTTTTCAGGAGGGTCCTGAACAGAAAGTAAAATCCCATTTTTCTGGAGGGTCCTGAACAGAAAGTAAAGTCCCATTTTTCAGGAGGGTCCTGAACAGAAAGTAAAGTCCAATTTTTCGGGAGGGTCCTGAACAGAAAGTAAAATCCCATTTTTCAGGAGGGTCCTGAGCAGAAAGTAAAGTCCCATTTTTCAGGAGGGTCCTGAACATAAAGTAAAATCCAATTTTTCAGGAGGGTCCTGAACAGAAAGCAAATTCCCATTTTTCAGGAGGGTCCTGAACATAAAGTAAAATCCCATTTTTCAGGAGGGTCCTGAACAGAAAGTAAAATCCCATTTTTCAGGAGGGTCCTGAACATAAAGTAAAATCCCATTTTTCAGGAGGGTCCTGAACATAAAGTAAAATCCCATTTTTCAGGAGGGTCCTGAACAGAAAGTAAAATCCCATTTTTCAGGAGGGTCCTGAACAGAAAGTAAAGTCCCATTTTTCAGGAGTGTCCTGAACAGAAAGTAAAATCCCATTTTTCAGGAGGGTCCTGAACAGAAAGTAAAATCCCATTTTTTAGGAGGGTCCTGATCCCATTTTTCAGGAGGGTCCTGAACAGAAAGTAAAGTCCCATCTTTCAGGAGGGTCCTGAACAGAAAGTAAAGTCCCATTTTTCAGGAGGGTCCTAAACAGAAAGTAAAGTCCCATTTTTCAGGAGGGTCCTGAACAGAAAGTAAAATCCCATTTTTCAGGAGAGTCCTGAACAGAAAGTAAAGTCCCATTTTTCAGGAGGGTCCTGAACATAAAGTAAAATCCCATTTTTCAGGAGGGTCCTGAACATAAATAAAATCCCATTTTTCAGGAGGGTCCTGAACAGAAAGTAAATTCCCATTTTTCAGGAGGGTCCTGAACATAAAGTAAAATCCCATTTTTCAGGAGGGTCCTGAACAGAAAATAAATTCCCATTTTTCAGGAGGGTCCTGAACATAAAGTAAAATCCCATTTTTCAGGAGGGTCCTGAACAGAAAGTAAAATCCTATTTTTCAGGAGGGTCCTGAACAGAAAGTAAAATCCCATTTTTCAGGAGGGTCCTGAACATAAAGTAAAGTCCCATTTTTCAAGAGGGTCCTGAACATAAGGTAAAATCCCATTTTTCAGGAGGGTCCTGAACAGAAAGTAAAATCCCATTTTTCAGGAGGGTCCTGAACAGAAAGTAAAATCCCATTTTTCAGGAGGGTCCTGAAAAGAAAGTAAATTCCCATTTTTCAGGAGGGTCCTGAACAGAAAGTAAAATCCCATTTTTCTGGAGGGTCCTGAACAGAAAGTAAAGTCCCATTTTTCAGGAGGGTCCTGAACAGAAAGTAAAGTCCCATTTTTCAGGAGGGTCCTAAACAGAAAGTAAAGTCCCATTTTTCAGGAGGGTCCTGAACAGAAAGTAAAATCCCATTTTTCAGGAGAGTCCTGAACAGAAAGTAAAGTCCCATTTTTCAGGAGGGTCCTGAACATAAAGTAAAATCCCATTTTTCAGGAGGGTCCTGAACAGAAAGTAAAATCCCATTTTTCAGGAGGGTCCTGAACAGAAAGTTAATTCCCATTTTTCAGGAGGGTCCTGAACAGAAAGTAAAGTCCCATTTTTCAGGAGGGTCCTGAACAGAAAGTAAACACCCATTTTTCAGGAGGGTCCTGAACAGAAAGTAAAGTATCATTTTTTAGGAGGGTCCTGAACATAAAGTAAAGTCCCATTTTTCAGGAGGGTCCTGAACATAAAGTAAAATCCCATTTTTCGGGAGAGTACTGAACAGAAAGTAAAGTCCCATCTTTCAGGAGGGTCCTGAACAGAAAGTAAAGTCCCATTTTTCAGGAGGGTACAAAACAGAAAGTAAAGTCCCATTTTTCAGGAGGGTCCTGAACAGAAAGTAAAATCCCATTTTTCAGGAGGGTCCTGAACAGAAAATAAATACCCATTTTTCAGGAGGGTCCTGAACAGAAAGTAAAGTATCTTTTTTTAGGAGGGTCCTGAACATAAAGTAAAGTCCCATTTTTCAGGAGGGTCCTGAACATAAAGTAAAATCCCATTTTTCAGGAGGGTCCTGAACAGAAAGTAAAATCCCATTTTTCAGGAGGGTCCTGAACAGAAAGTAAATTCCCATTTTTCAGGAGGGTCCTGAGCATAAAGTAAAATCCTATTTTTCAGGAGGGTACTGAACAGAAAGTAAAATCCCATTTTTCAGGAGGGTCCTGAACATAAAGTAAAGTCCCATTTTTCAAGAGGGTCCTGAACATAAGGTAAAATCCCATTTTTCAGGAGGGTCCTGAACAGAAAGTAAAATCCCATTTTTCAGGAGGGACCTGAACAGAAAGTAAAATCCCATTTTTCAGGAGGGTCCTGAACAGAAAGTAAATTCCCATTTTTCAGGAGGGTCCTGAACAGAAAGTAAAATCCCATTTTTCTGGAGGGTCCTGAACAGAAAGTAAAGTCCCATTTTTCAGGAGGGTCCTGAACAGAAAGTAAAGTCCAAATTTTCGGGAGGGTCCTGAACAGAAAGTAAAGTCACATTTTTCGGGAGGGTCCTGAACAGAAAATAAAATCCCATTTTTCAGGAGGGTCTTGAGCAGAAAGTAAAGTCCCATTTTTCAGGAGGGTCCTGAACATAAAGTAAAATCCCATTTTTCAGGAGGGTCCTGAACAGAAAGCAAATTCCCATTTTTCAGGAGGGTCCTGAACATAAAGTAAATTCCCATTTTTCAGGAGGGTCCTGAACAGAAAGTAAAATCCCATTTTTCAGGAGGGTCCTGAACATAAAGTAAAATCCCATTTTTCAGGAGGGTCCTGAACAGAAAGTAAAATCCCATTTTTCAGGAGGGTCCTGAACAGAAAGTAAAATCCCATTTTTCAGGAGGGTCCTGAACAGAAAGTAAAGTCCCATTTTTCAGGAGGGTCCTGAACAGAAAGTAAAATCCCATTTTTCAGGAGGGTCCTGAACAAAAGTAAAATCCCATTTTTCAGGAGGGTCCTGATCACATTTTTCAGGAGGGTCCTGAACAGAAAGTAAAGTCCCATCTTTCAGGAGGGTCCTGAACAGAAAGTAAAGTCCCATTTTTCAGGAGGGTCCTAAACAGAAAGTAAAGTCCCATTTTTCAGGAGGGTCCTGAACAGAAAGTAAAATCCCATTTTTCAGGAGAGTCCTGAACAGAAAGTAAAGTCCCATTTTTCAGGAGGGTCCTGAACATAAAGTAAAATCCCATTTTTCAAGAGGGTCCTGAACATAAATAAAATCTCATTTTTCAGGAGGGTCCTGAACAGAAAGTAAATTCCCATTTTTCAGGAGGGTCCTGAACATAAAGTTAAATCCCATTTTTCAGGAGGGTCCTGAACAAAAAGTAAATTCCCATTTTTCAGGAGGGTCCTGAACATAAAGTAAAATCCCATTTTTCAGGAGGGTCCTGAACAGAAAGTAAAATCCTATTTTTCAGGAGGGTCCTGAACAGAAAGTAAAATCCCATTTTTCAGGAGGGTCCTCAACATAAAGTAAAGTCCCATTTTTCAAGAGGGTCCTGAACATAAGGTAAAAACCCATTTTTCAGGAGGGTCCTGAACAGAAAGTAAAATCCCATTTTTCAGGAGGGTCCTGAACAGAAAGTAAAATCCCATTTTTCAGGAGGGTCCTGAACAGAAAGTAAATTCCCATTTTTCAGGAGGGTCCTGAACAGAAAGTAAAATCCCATTTTTCTGGAGGGTCCTGAACAGAAAGTAAAGTCCCATTTTTCAGGAGGGTCCTGAACAGAAAGTAAAGTCCCATTTTTCAGGAGGGTCCTGAACATAAAGTAAAATCCCATTTTTCAGGAGGGTCCTGAACAGAAAGTAAATTCCCATTTTTCAGGAGGGTCCTGAACATAAAGTAAAATCCCATTTTTCCGGAGGGTCATGAACAGAAAGTAAAGTCCCATTTTTCAGGAGGGTCCTGAACAGAAAGTAAAGTCCCATTTTTCAGGAGGGTCCTGAACAGAAAGTAAATTCCCATTTTTCAGGAGGGTCCTGAACATAAAGTAAAATCCCATTTTTCAGGAGGGTCCTGAACAGAAAGTAAAATCTCATTTTTCAGGAGGGTCCTGAACAGAAAGTAAAGTCCCATTTTTCAGGAGGGTCCTGAACAGTAAGTAAAGTCCCATTTTTCAGGAGGGTCCTGAACATAATGTAAAATCCCATTTTTCAGGAGGGGCCTGAACATAAAGTAAAATCCCATTTTTCAGGAGGGTCCTGAACAGAAAGTAAAATCCCATTTTTCAGGAGGGTCCTGAACAGAAAGTAAAGTCCCATTTTTCAGGAGGGTCCTGAACAGAAAGTAAAGTCCCATTTTTCAGGAGGGTCCTGAACATAATGTAAAATCCCATTTTTCAAGAGGGTGCTGAACAGAAAGTAAAGTCCCATTTTTCAGGAGGGTCCTGAACATAAAGTAAAATCCCATTTTTCAGGAGGGTCCTGAACAGAAAGTAAAGTCCCATTTTTCAGGAGGGTCCTGAACATAAAGTAAAATCCCATATTTCAGGAGGGTCCTGAACAGAAAGTAAAATCCCATTTTTCAGGAGAGTCCTGAACTGAAAGAAAAATCTCATTTTTCAGGAGGGTCCTGAACAGAAAGTAAAGTCCCATTTTTCAGGAGGGTCCTGAACAGAAAGTAAACTCCCATTTTTCAGGAGGGTCCTGAACAGAAAGTAAAGTCTCATTTTTTAGGAGGGTCCTGAACATAAAGTAAAGTCCCATTTTTCAGGAGGGTCCTGAACATAAAGTAAAATCCCATTTTTCAGGAGGGTCCTGAACAGAAAGTAAAATCCCATTTTTCAGGAGGGTCCTGAACAAAAAGTAAAATCCCATTTTTCAGGAGGGTCCTGAACAGAAAGTAAATTCCCATTTTTCAGGAGGGTCCTGAACAGAAAGTAAAGTCCCATTTCTCAGGAGGGTCCTGAACAGAAAGTAAAATCCCATTTTTCAGGAGGGTCCTGAACAGAAAGTAAACACCCATTTTTTAGGAGGGTCCTGAACAGAAAGTAAAGTCCCATTTTTCAGGAGGGTCCAAAACAGAAAGTAAAGTCCCATTTTTCAGGAGGGTCCTGAACAGAAAGTAAAATCCCATTTTTCAGGAGGGTCCTGAACAGAAAGTAAATTCCCATTTTTCAGGAGGGTCCTGAACAGAAAGTAAAGTCCCATTTTTCAGGAGGGTCCTGAACAGAAAGTAAAATCCCATTTTTCAGGAGGGTCCTGAACAGAAAGTAAACACCCATTTTTTAGGAGGGTCCTGAACAGAAAGTAAAGTCCCATTTTTCAGGAGGGTCCAAAACAGAAAGTAAAATCCCATTTTTTAGGAGGGTCCTGAACAGAAAGTAAAGTATCATTTTTTAGGAGGGTCCTGAACATAAAGTAAAGTCCCATTTTTCAGGAGGGTCCTGAACATAAAGTAAAATCCCATTTTTCAGGAGGGTCCTGAACAGAAAGTAAAGTCCCATCTTTCAGGAGGGTCCTGAAAAGAAAGTAAAGTCCCATTTTTCAGGAGGGTCCAAAACAGAAAGTAAAGTCCCATTTTTCAGGAGGGTCCTGAACAGAAAGTAAAATCCCATTTTTCAGGAGGGTCCTGAACAGAAAGTAAACACCCATTTTTCAGGAGGGTCCTGAACAGAAAGTAAAGTATCATTTTTTAGGAGGGTCCTGAACATAAAGTAAAGTCCCATTTTTCAGGAGGGTCCTGAACATAAAGTAAAATCCCATTTTTCAGGAGGGTCCTGAACAGAAAGTAAAATCCCATTTTTCAGGAGGGTCCTGAACAGAAAGTAAATTCCCATTTTTCAGGAGGGTCCTGAACATAAAGTAAAATCCCATTTTTCAGGAGGGTCCTGAACAGAAAGTAAAATCCTATTTTTCAGGAGGGTCCTGAACAGAAAGTAAAATCCCATTTTTCAGGAGGGTCCTGAACATAAAGTAAAGTCCCATTTTTCAAGAGGGTCCTGAACATAAGGTAAAATCCCATTTTTCAGGAGGGTCCTGAACAGAAAGTAAAATCCCATTTTTCAGGAGGGTCCTGAACAGAAAGTAAAATCCCATTTTTCAGGAGGGTCCTGAACAGAAAGTAAATTCCCATTTTTCAGGAGGGTCCTGAACAGAAAGTAAAATCCCATTTTTCTGGAGGGTCCTGAACAGAAAGTAAAGTCCCATTTTTCTGGAGGGTCCTGAACAGAAAGTAAAGTCCAATTTTTCGGGAGGGTCCTGAACAGAAAGTAAAGTCACATTTTTCGGGAGGGTCCTGAACAGAAAGTAAAATCCCATTTTTCAGGAGGGTCCTGAGCAGAAAGTAAAGTCCCATTTTTCAGGAGGGTCCTGAACATAAAGTAAAATCCCATTTTTCAGGAGGGTCCTGAACAGAAAGCAAATTCCCATTTTTCAGGAGAGTCCTGAACATAAAGTAAAATCCCATTTTTCAGGAGGGTCCGTAACAGAAAGTAAAATCCCATTTTTCAGGAGGGTCCTGAACATAAAGTAAAATCCCATTTTTCAGGAGGGTCCTGAACATAAAGTAAAATCCCATTTTTCAGGAGGGTCCTGAACAGAAAGTAAAATCCCATTTTTCAGGAGGGTCCTGAACAGAAAGTAAAGTCCCATTTTTAAGGAGGGTCCTGAACAGAAAGTAAAGTCCCATTTTTCAGGAGGGTCCTGAACATAAAGTAAAATCCCATTTTTCAGGAGGGTCCTGAACAGAAAGTAAATTCCCATTTTTCAGGAGGGTCCTGAACATAAAGTAAAATCCCATTTTTCCGGAGGGTCATGAACAGAAAGTAAAGTCCCATTTTTCAGGAGGGTCCTGAACAGAAAGTAAAGTCCCATTTTTCAGGAGGGTCCTGAACAGAAAGTAAATTCCTATTTTTCAGGAGGGTCCTGAACATAAAGTAAAATCCCATTTTTCAGGAGGGTCCTGAACAGAAAGTAAAATCTCATTTTTCAGGAGGGTCCTGAACAGAAAGTAAAGTCCCATTTTTCAGGAGGGTCCTGAACAGTAAGTATAGTCCCATTTTTCAGGAGGGTCCTGAACATAATGTAAAATCCCATTTTTCAGGAGGGGCCTGAACATAAAGTAAAATCCCATTTTTCAGGAGGGTCCTGAACAGAAAGTAAAATCCCATTTTTCAGGAGGGTCCTGAACAGAAAGTAAAGTCCCATTTTTCAGGAGGGTCCTGAACAGAAAGTAAAGTCCCATTTTTCAGGAGGGTCCTGAACATAAAGTAAAATCCCATATTTCAGGAGGGTCCTGAACAGAAAGTAAAGTCCCATTTTTCAGGAGGGTCCTGAACAGAAAGTAAACTCCCATTTTTCAGGAGGGTCCTGAACAGAAAGTAAAGTCTCATTTTTAGGAGGGTCCTGAACATAAAGTAAAGTCCCATTTTTCAGGAGGGTCCTGAACATAAAGTAAAATCCCATTTTTCAGGAGGGTCCTGAACAGAAAGTAAAATCCCATTTTTCAGGAGGGTCCTGAACAAAAAGTAAAATCCCATTTTTCAGGAGGGTCCTGAACAGAAAGTAAATTCCCATTTTTCAGGAGGGTCCTGAACAGAAAGTAAAGTCCCATTTTTCAGGAGGGTCCTGAACAGAAAGTAAAATCCCATTTTTCAGGAGGGTCCTGAACAGAAAGTAAACACCCATTTTTTAGGAGGGTCCTGAACAGAAAGTAAAGTCCCATTTTTCAGGATGGTCCAAAACAGAAAGTAAAGTCCCATTTTTCAGGAGGGTCCTGAACAGAAAGTAAAATCCCATTTTTCAGGAGGGTCCTGAACAGAAAGTAAATTCCCATTTTTCAGGAGGGTCCTGAACAGAAAGTAAAGTCCCATTTTTCAGGAGGGTCCTGAACAGAAAGTAAAATCCCATTTTTCAGGAGGGTCCTGAACAGAAAGTAAACACCCATTTTTTAGGAGAGTCCTGAACAGAAAGTAAAGTCCCATTTTTCAGGAGGGTCCAAAACAGAAAGTAAAATCCCATTTTTTAGGAGGGTCCTGAACAGAAAGTAAATTATCATTTTTTAGGAGGGTCCTGAACATAAAGTAAAGTCCCATTTTTCAGGAGGGTCCTGAACATAAAGTAAAATCCCATTTTTCAGGAGGGGCCTGAACAGAAAGTAAAGTCCCATCTTTCAGGAGGGTCCTGAACAGAAAGTAAAGTCCCATTTTTCAGGAGGGTCCAAAACAGAAAGTAAAGTCCCATTTTTCAGGAGGGTCCTGAACAGAAAGTAAAATCCCATTTTTCAGGAGGGTCCTGAACAGAAAGTAAACACCCATTTTTCAGGAGGGTCTTGAACAGAAAGTAAAGTATCATTTTTTAGGAGGGTCCTGAACATAAAGTAAAGTCCCATTTTTCAGGAGGGTCCTGAACATAAAGTAAAATCCCATTTTTCAGGAGGGTCCTGAACAGAAAGTAAAATCCCATTTTTCAGGAGGGTCCTGAACAGAAAGTAAATTCCCATTTTTCAGGAGGGTCCTGAACATAAAGTAAAATCCCATTTTTCAGGAGGGTCCTGAACAGAAAGTAAAATCCTATTTTTCAGGAGGGTCCTGAACAGAAAGTAAAATCCCATTTTTCAAGAGGGTCCTGAACATAAAGTAAAGTCCCATTTTTCAAGAGGGTCCTGAACATAAGGTAAAATCCCATTTTTCAGGAGGGTCCTGAACAGAAAGTAAAATCCCATTTTTCAGGAGAGTCCTGAACAGAAAGTAAAATCCCATTTTTCAGGAGGGTCCTGAACATAATGTAAAATCCCATTTTTCAGGAGGGTGCTGAACAGAAAATAAAGTCCCATTTTTCAGGAGGGTCCTGAACATAAAGTAAAATCCCATTTTTCAGGAGGGTCCTGAACAGAAAGTAAAATCCCATTTTTCAGGAGGGTCCTGAACAGAAAGTAAATTCCCATTTTTCAGGAGGGTCCTGAACATAAAGTAAAATCCCATTTTTCAGGAGGGTCCTGAACAGAAAGTAAAATCCTATTTTTCAGGAGGGTCCTGAACAGAAAGTAAAATCCCATTTTTCAAGAGGGTCCTGAACATAAAGTAAAGTCCCATTTTTCAAGAGGGTCCTGAACATAAGGTAAAATCCCATTTTTCAGGAGGGTCCTGAACAGAAAGTAAAATCCCATTTTTCAGGAGAGTCCTGAACAGAAAGTAAAATCCCATTTTTCAGGAGGGTCCTGAACAGAAAGTAAATTCCCATTTTTCAGGAGGGTCCTGAACAGAAAGTAAAATCCCATTTTTCTGGAGGGTCCTGAACAGAAAGTAAAGTCCCATTTTTCAGGAGGGTCCTGAACATAAAGTAAAGTCTAATTTTTCGGGAGGGTCCTGAACCGAAAGTAATGTCACATTTTTCGGGAGGGTCCTGAACAGAAAGTAAAATCCCATTTTTCAGGAGGGTCCTGAGCAGAAAGTAAAGTCCCATTTTTCAGGAGGGTCCTGAACATAAAGTAAAATCCCATTTTTCAGGAGGGTCCTGAACAGAAAGCAAATTCCCATTTTTTCAGGAGAGTCCTGAACATAAAGTAAAATCCCATTTTTCAGGAGGGTCCTGAACAGAAAGTAAAATCCCATTTTTCAGGAGGGTCCTGAACATAAAGTAAAATCCCATTTTTCAGGAGGGTCCTGAACATAAAGTAAAATCCCATTTTTCAGGAGGGTCCTGAACAGAAAGTAAAATCCCATTTTTCAGGAGGGTCCTGAACAGAAAGAAAAGTCCCATTTTTCAGGAGGGTCCTGAACAGAAAGTAAAATCCCATTTTTCAGGAGGGTCCTGAACAGAAAGTAAAATCCCATTTTTCAGGAGGGTCCTGATCCCATTTTTCAGGAGGGTCCTGAACAGAAAGTAAAGTCCCATCTTTCAGGAGGGTCCTGAACACAAAGTAAAGTCCCATTTTTCAGGAGGGTCCTAAACAGAAAGTAAAGTCCCATTTTTCAGGAGGGTCCTGAACAGAAAGTAAAATCCCATTTTTCAGGAGAGTCCTGAACAGAAAGTAAAGTCCCATTTTTCAGGAGGGTCCTGAACATAAAGTAAAATCCCATTTTTCAGGAGGGTCCTGAACAGAAAGTAAAATCCCATTTTTCAGGAGGGTCCTGAACAGAAAGTAAAATCCCATTTTTCAGGAGGGTCCTGAACAGAAAGTTAATTCCCATTTTTCAGGAGGGTCCTGAACAGAAAGTAAAGTCCCATTTTTCAGGAGGGTCCTGAACAGAAAGTAAAATCCCATTTTTCAGGAGGGTCCTGAACAGAAAGTAAAGTATCATTTTTTAGGAGGGTCCTGAACATAAAGTAAAGTCCCATTTTTCAGGAGGGTCCTGAACATAAAGTAAAATCCCATTTTTCAGGAGGGTCCTGAACAGAAAGTAAAGTCCCATCTTTCAGGAGGGTCCTTAACAGAAAGTAAAGTCCCATTTTTCAGGAGGGTCCAAAACAGAAAGTAAAGTCCCATTTTTCAGGAGGGTCCTGAACAGAAAGTAAAATCCCATTTTTCAGGAGGGTCCTGAACAGAAAGTAAACACCCATTTTTCAGGAGGGTCCTGAACAGAAAGTAAAGTATCATTTTTTAGGAGGGTCCTGAACATAAAGTAAAGTCCCATTTTTCAGGAGGATCCTGAACATAAAGTAAAATCCCATTTTTCAGGAGGGTCCTGAACAGAAAGTAAAATCCCATTTTTCAGGAGGGTCCTGAACAGAAAGTAAATTCCCATTTTTCAGGAGGGTCCTGAACATAAAGTAAAATCCTATTTTTCAGGAGGGTCCTGAACAGAAAGTAAAATCCTATTTTTCAGGAGGGTCCTGAACAGAAAGTAAAATCCCATTTTTCAGGAGGGTCCTGAACATAAAGTAAAGTCCCATTTTTCAAGAGGGTCCTGAACATAAGGTAAAATCCCATTTTTCAGGAGGGTCCTGAACAGAAAGTAAAATCCCATTTTTCAGGAGGGTCCTGAACAGAAAGTAATATCCCATTTTTCAGGAGGGTCCTGAACAGAAAGTAAATTCCCATTTTTCAGGAGGGTCCTGAACAGAAAGTAAAATCCCATTTTTCTGGAGGGTCCTGAACAGAAAGTAAAGTCCCATTTTTCAGGAGGGTCCTGAACAGAAAGTAAAGTCCAATTTTTCGGGAGGGTCCTGAACAGAAAGTAAAGTCACATTTTTCGGGAGGGTCCTGAACAGAAAGTAAAATCCCATTTTTCAGGAGGGTCCTGAGCAGAAAGTAAAGTCCCATTTTTAAGGAGGGTCCTGAACATAAAGTAAAATCCCATTTTTCAGGAGGGTCCTGAACAGAAAGAAAATTCCCATTTTTCAGGAGGGTCCTGAACATAAAGTAAAATCCCATTTTTCAGGAGGGTCCTGAGCAGAAAGTAAAGTCCCATTTTTAAGGAGGGTCCTGAACATAAAGTAAAATCCCATTTTTCAGGAGGGTCCTGAACAGAAAGCAAATTCCCATTTTTCAGGAGGGTCCTGAACATAAAGTAAAATCCCATTTTTCAGGAGGGTCCTGAACAGAAAGTAAAATCCCATTTTTCAGGAGGGTCCTGAACATAAAGTAAAATCCAATTTTTCAGGAGGGTCCTGAACATAAAGTAAAATCCCATTTTTCAGGAGGGTCCTGAACAGAAAGTAAAATCCCATTTTTCAGGAGGGTCCTGAACAGAAAGTAAAGTCCCATTTTTCAGGAGGGTCCTGAACAGAAAGTAAAATCCCATTTTTCAGGAGGGTCCTGAACAGAAAGTAAAATCCCATTTTTCAGGAGGGTCCTGATCCCATTTTTCAGGAGGGTCCTGAACAGAAAGTAAAGTCCCATTTTTCAGGAGGGTCCTGAACATAAAGTAAAGTCCCATTTTTCAGGAGGGTCCTAAACAGAAAGTAAAGTCCCATTTTTCAGGAGGGTCCTGAACAGAAAGTAAAATCCCATTTTTCAGGAGAGTCCTGAACAGAAAGTAAAGTCCCATTTTTCAGGAGGGTCCTGAACATAAAGTAAAATCCCATTTTTCAGGAGGGTCCTGAACAGAAAGTAAAATCCCATTTTTCAGGAGGGTCCTGAACAGAAAGTAAAATCCCATTTTTCAGGAGGGTCCTGAACAGAAAGTTAATTCCCATTTTTCAGGAGGGTCCTGAACAGAAAGTAAAGTCCCATTTTTCAGGAGGGTCCTGAACAGAAAGTAAAATCCCATTTTTCAGGAGGGTCCTGAACAGAAAGTAAACACCCATTTTTCAGGAGGGTCCTGAACAGAAAGTAAAGTATCATTTTTTAGGAGGGTCCTGAACATAAAGTAAAGTCCCATTTTTCAGGAGGGTCCTGAACATAAAGTAAAATCCCATTTTTCAGGAGGGTCCTGAACAGAAAGTAAAGTCCCATCTTTCAGGAGGGTCCTTAACAGAAAGTAAAGTCCCATTTTTCAGGAGGGTCCAAAACAGAAAGTAAAGTCCCATTTTTCAGGAGGGTCCTGAACAGAAAGTAAAATCCCATTTTTCAGGAGGGTCCTGAACAGAAAGTAAACACCCATTTTTCAGGAGGGTCCTGAACAGAAAGTAAAGTATCATTTTTTAGGAGGGTCCTGAACATAAAGTAAAGTCCCATTTTTCAGGAGGATCCTGAACATAAAGTAAAATCCCATTTTTCAGGAGGGTCCTGAACAGAAAGTAAAATCCCATTTTTCAGGAGGGTCCTGAACAGAAAGTAAATTCCCATTTTTCAGGAGGGTCCTGAACATAAAGTAAATTCCCATTTTTCAGGAGGGTCCTGAACAGAAAGTAAAATCCCATTTTTCTGGAGGGTCCTGAACAGAAAGAAAAGTCCCATTTTTCAGGAGGGTCCTGAACAGAAAGTAAAGTCCCATTTTTCAGGAGGGTCCTGAACAGAAAGTAAAATCCCATTTTTCTGGAGGGTCCTGAACAGAAAGTAAAGTCCCATTTTTCAGGAGGGTCCTGAACAGAAAGTAAAGTCCCATTTTTCAGGAGGGTCCTGAACATAAAGTAAAATCCCATTTTTCAGGAGGGTCCTGAACAGAAAGTAAATTCCCATTTTTCAGGAGGGTCCTGAACATAAAGTAAAATCCCATTTTTCCGGAGGGTCATGAACAGAAAGTAAAGTCCCATTTTTCAGGAGGGTCCTGAACAGAAAGTAAAGTCCCATTTTTCAGGAGGGTCCTGAACAGAAAGTAAATTCCCATTTTTCAGGAGGGTCCTGAACATAAAGTAAAATCCCATTTTTCAGGAGGGTCCTGAACAGAAAGTAAAATCTCATTTTTCAGGAGGGTCCTGAACAGAAAGTAAAGTCCCATTTTTCAGGAGGGTCCTGAACAGTAAGTAAAGTCCCATTTTTCAGGAGGGTCCTGAACATAATGTAAAATCCCATTTTTCAGGAGGGGCCTGAACATAAAGTAAAATCCCATTTTTCAGGAGGGTCCTGAACAGAAAGTAAAATCCCATTTTTCAGGAGGGTCCTGAACAGAAAGTAAAGTCCCATTTTTCAGGAGGGTCCTGAACAGAAAGTAAAGTCCCATTTTTCAGGAGGGTCCTGAACATAATGTAAAATCCCATTTTTCAAGAGGGTGCTGAACAGAAAGTAAAGTCCCATTTTTCAGGAGGGTCCTGAACATAAAGTAAAATCCCATTTTTCAGGAGGGTCCTGAACAGAAAGTAAAGTCCCATTTTTCAGGAGGGTCCTGAACATAAAGTAAAATCCCATATTTCAGGAGGGTCCTGAACAGAAAGTAAAATCCCATTTTTCAGGAGAGTCCTGAACTGAAAGAAAAATCTCATTTTTCAGGAGGGTCCTGAACAGAAAGTAAAGTCCCATTTTTCAGGAGGGTCCTGAACAGAAAGTAAACTCCCATTTTTCAGGAGGGTCCTGAACAGAAAGTAAAGTCTCATTTTTTAGGAGGGTCCTGAACATAAAGTAAAGTCCCATTTTTCAGGAGGGTCCTGAACATAAAGTAAAATCCCATTTTTCAGGAGGGTCCTGAACAGAAAGTAAAATCCCATTTTTCAGGAGGGTCCTGAACAAAAAGTAAAATCCCATTTTTCAGGAGGGTCCTGAACAGAAAGTAAATTCCCATTTTTCAGGAGGGTCCTGAACAGAAAGTAAAGTCCCATTTCTCAGGAGGGTCCTGAACAGAAAGTAAAATCCCATTTTTCAGGAGGGTCCTGAACAGAAAGTAAACACCCATTTTTTAGGAGGGTCCTGAACAGAAAGTAAAGTCCCATTTTTCAGGAGGGTCCAAAACAGAAAGTAAAGTCCCATTTTTCAGGAGGGTCCTGAACAGAAAGTAAAATCCCATTTTTCAGGAGGGTCCTGAACAGAAAGTAAATTCCCATTTTTCAGGAGGGTCCTGAACAGAAAGTAAAGTCCCATTTTTCAGGAGGGTCCTGAACAGAAAGTAAAATCCCATTTTTCAGGAGGGTCCTGAACAGAAAGTAAACACCCATTTTTTAGGAGGGTCCTGAACAGAAAGTAAAGTCCCATTTTTCAGGAGGGTCCAAAACAGAAAGTAAAATCCCATTTTTTAGGAGGGTCCTGAACAGAAAGTAAAGTATCATTTTTTAGGAGGGTCCTGAACATAAAGTAAAGTCCCATTTTTCAGGAGGGTCCTGAACATAAAGTAAAATCCCATTTTTCAGGAGGGTCCTGAACAGAAAGTAAAGTCCCATCTTTCAGGAGGGTCCTGAAAAGAAAGTAAAGTCCCATTTTTCAGGAGGGTCCAAAACAGAAAGTAAAGTCCCATTTTTCAGGAGGGTCCTGAACAGAAAGTAAAATCCCATTTTTCAGGAGGGTCCTGAACAGAAAGTAAACACCCATTTTTCAGGAGGGTCCTGAACAGAAAGTAAAGTATCATTTTTTAGGAGGGTCCTGAACATAAAGTAAAGTCCCATTTTTCAGGAGGGTCCTGAACATAAAGTAAAATCCCATTTTTCAGGAGGGTCCTGAACAGAAAGTAAAATCCCATTTTTCAGGAGGGTCCTGAACAGAAAGTAAATTCCCATTTTTCAGGAGGGTCCTGAACATAAAGTAAAATCCCATTTTTCAGGAGGGTCCTGAACAGAAAGTAAAATCCTATTTTTCAGGAGGGTCCTGAACAGAAAGTAAAATCCCATTTTTCAGGAGGGTCCTGAACATAAAGTAAAGTCCCATTTTTCAAGAGGGTCCTGAACATAAGGTAAAATCCCATTTTTCAGGAGGGTCCTGAACAGAAAGTAAAATCCCATTTTTCAGGAGGGTCCTGAACAGAAAGTAAAATCCCATTTTTCAGGAGGGTCCTGAACAGAAAGTAAATTCCCATTTTTCAGGAGGGTCCTGAACAGAAAGTAAAATCCCATTTTTCTGGAGGGTCCTGAACAGAAAGTAAAGTCCCATTTTTCTGGAGGGTCCTGAACAGAAAGTAAAGTCCAATTTTTCGGGAGGGTCCTGAACAGAAAGTAAAGTCACATTTTTCGGGAGGGTCCTGAACAGAAAGTAAAATCCCATTTTTCAGGAGGGTCCTGAGCAGAAAGTAAAGTCCCATTTTTCAGGAGGGTCCTGAACATAAAGTAAAATCCCATTTTTCAGGAGGGTCCTGAACAGAAAGCAAATTCCCATTTTTCAGGAGAGTCCTGAACATAAAGTAAAATCCCATTTTTCAGGAGGGTCCGTAACAGAAAGTAAAATCCCATTTTTCAGGAGGGTCCTGAACATAAAGTAAAATCCCATTTTTCAGGAGGGTCCTGAACATAAAGTAAAATCCCATTTTTCAGGAGGGTCCTGAACAGAAAGTAAAATCCCATTTTTCAGGAGGGTCCTGAACAGAAAGTAAAGTCCCATTTTTAAGGAGGGTCCTGAACAGAAAGTAAAGTCCCATTTTTCAGGAGGGTCCTGAACATAAAGTAAAATCCCATTTTTCAGGAGGGTCCTGAACAGAAAGTAAATTCCCATTTTTCAGGAGGGTCCTGAACATAAAGTAAAATCCCATTTTTCCGGAGGGTCATGAACAGAAAGTAAAGTCCCATTTTTCAGGAGGGTCCTGAACAGAAAGTAAAGTCCCATTTTTCAGGAGGGTCCTGAACAGAAAGTAAATTCCTATTTTTCAGGAGGGTCCTGAACATAAAGTAAAATCCCATTTTTCAGGAGGGTCCTGAACAGAAAGTAAAATCTCATTTTTCAGGAGGGTCCTGAACAGAAAGTAAAGTCCCATTTTTCAGGAGGGTCCTGAACAGTAAGTATAGTCCCATTTTTCAGGAGGGTCCTGAACATAATGTAAAATCCCATTTTTCAGGAGGGGCCTGAACATAAAGTAAAATCCCATTTTTCAGGAGGGTCCTGAACAGAAAGTAAAATCCCATTTTTCAGGAGGGTCCTGAACAGAAAGTAAAGTCCCATTTTTCAGGAGGGTCCTGAACAGAAAGTAAAGTCCCATTTTTCAGGAGGGTCCTGAACATAAAGTAAAATCCCATATTTCAGGAGGGTCCTGAACAGAAAGTAAAGTCCCATTTTTCAGGAGGGTCCTGAACAGAAAGTAAACTCCCATTTTTCAGGAGGGTCCTGAACAGAAAGTAAAGTCTCATTTTTAGGAGGGTCCTGAACATAAAGTAAAGTCCCATTTTTCAGGAGGGTCCTGAACATAAAGTAAAATCCCATTTTTCAGGAGGGTCCTGAACAGAAAGTAAAATCCCATTTTTCAGGAGGGTCCTGAACAAAAAGTAAAATCCCATTTTTCAGGAGGGTCCTGAACAGAAAGTAAATTCCCATTTTTCAGGAGGGTCCTGAACAGAAAGTAAAGTCCCATTTTTCAGGAGGGTCCTGAACAGAAAGTAAAATCCCATTTTTCAGGAGGGTCCTGAACAGAAAGTAAACACCCATTTTTTAGGAGGGTCCTGAACAGAAAGTAAAGTCCCATTTTTCAGGATGGTCCAAAACAGAAAGTAAAGTCCCATTTTTCAGGAGGGTCCTGAACAGAAAGTAAAATCCCATTTTTCAGGAGGGTCCTGAACAGAAAGTAAATTCCCATTTTTCAGGAGGGTCCTGAACAGAAAGTAAAGTCCCATTTTTCAGGAGGGTCCTGAACAGAAAGTAAAATCCCATTTTTCAGGAGGGTCCTGAACAGAAAGTAAACACCCATTTTTTAGGAGGGTCCTGAACAGAAAGTAAAGTCCCATTTTTCAGGAGGGTCCAAAACAGAAAGTAAAATCCCATTTTTTAGGAGGGTCCTGAACAGAAAGTAAATTATCATTTTTTAGGAGGGTCCTGAACATAAAGTAAAGTCCCATTTTTCAGGAGGGTCCTGAACATAAAGTAAAATCCCATTTTTCAGGAGGGTCCTGAACAGAAAGTAAAGTCCCATCTTTCAGGAGGGTCCTGAACAGAAAGTAAAGTCCCATTTTTCAGGAGGGTCCAAAACAGAAAGTAAAGTCCCATTTTTCAGGAGGGTCCTGAACAGAAAGTAAAATCCCATTTTTCAGGAGGGTCCTGAACAGAAAGTAAACACCCATTTTTCAGGAGGGTCTTGAACAGAAAGTAAAGTATCATTTTTTAGGAGGGTCCTGAACATAAAGTAAAGTCCCATTTTTCAGGAGGGTCCTGAACATAAAGTAAAATCCCATTTTTCAGGAGGGTCCTGAACAGAAAGTAAAATCCCATTTTTCAGGAGGGTCCTGAACAGAAAGTAAATTCCCATTTTTCAGGAGGGTCCTGAACATAAAGTAAAATCCCATTTTTCAGGAGGGTCCTGAACAGAAAGTAAAATCCTATTTTTCAAGAGGGTCCTGAACAGAAAGTAAAATCCCATTTTTCAAGAGGGTCCTGAACATAAAGTAAAGTCCCATTTTTCAAGAGGGTCCTGAACATAAGGTAAAATCCCATTTTTCAGGAGGGTCCTGAACAGAAAGTAAAATCCCATTTTTCAGGAGAGTCCTGAACAGAAAGTAAAATCCCATTTTTCAGGAGGGTCCTGAACATAATGTAAAATCCCATTTTTCAGGAGGGTGCTGAACAGAAAATAAAGTCCCATTTTTCAGGAGGGTCCTGAACATAAAGTAAAATCCCATTTTTCAGGAGGGTCCTGAACAGAAAGTAAAATCCCATTTTTCAGGAGGGTCCTGAACAGAAAGTAAATTCCCATTTTTCAGGAGGGTCCTGAACATAAAGTAAAATCCCATTTTTCAGGAGGGTCCTGAACAGAAAGTAAAATCCTATTTTTCAGGAGGGTCCTGAACAGAAAGTAAAATCCCATTTTTCAAGAGGGTCCTGAACATAAAGTAAAGTCCCATTTTTCAAGAGGGTCCTGAACATAAGGTAAAATCCCATTTTTCAGGAGGGTCCTGAACAGAAAGTAAAATCCCATTTTTCAGGAGAGTCCTGAACAGAAAGTAAAATCCCATTTTTCAGGAGGGTCCTGAACAGAAAGTAAATTCCCATTTTTCAGGAGGGTCCTGAACAGAAAGTAAAATCCCATTTTTCTGGAGGGTCCTGAACAGAAAGTAAAGTCCCATTTTTCAGGAGGGTCCTGAACATAAAGTAAAGTCTAATTTTTCGGGAGGGTCCTGAACCGAAAGTAATGTCACATTTTTCGGGAGGGTCCTGAACAGAAAGTAAAATCCCATTTTTCAGGAGGGTCCTGAGCAGAAAGTAAAGTCCCATTTTTCAGGAGGGTCCTGAACATAAAGTAAAATCCCATTTTTCAGGAGGGTCCTGAACAGAAAGCAAATTCCCATTTTTTCAGGAGAGTCCTGAACATAAAGTAAAATCCCATTTTTCAGGAGGGTCCTGAACAGAAAGTAAAATCTCATTTTTCAGGAGGGTCCTGAACAGAAAGTAAAGTCCCATTTTTCAGGAGGGTCCTGAACAGTAAGTATAGTCCCATTTTTCAGGAGGGTCCTGAACATAATGTAAAATCCCATTTTTCAGGAGGGGCCTGAACATAAAGTAAAATCCCATTTTTCAGGAGGGTCCTGAACAGAAAGTAAAATCCCATTTTTCAGGAGGGTCCTGAACAGAAAGTAAAGTCCCATTTTTCAGGAGGGTCCTGAACAGAAAGTAAAGTCCCATTTTTCAGGAGGGTCCTGAACATAAAGTAAAATCCCATATTTCAGGAGGGTCCTGAACAGAAAGTAAAGTCCCATTTTTCAGGAGGGTCCTGAACAGAAAGTAAACTCCCATTTTTCAGGAGGGTCCTGAACAGAAAGTAAAGTCTCATTTTTAGGAGGGTCCTGAACATAAAGTAAAGTCCCATTTTTCAGGAGGGTCCTGAACATAAAGTAAAATCCCATTTTTCAGGAGGGTCCTGAACAGAAAGTAAAATCCCATTTTTCAGGAGGGT
Organism: Capsicum pubescens; assembly: GCA_030864215.1. NCBI lineage: Eukaryota > Viridiplantae > Streptophyta > Magnoliopsida > Solanales > Solanaceae > Capsicum > Capsicum pubescens. Next base: position 416,417,520 of record CM061548.1, read on the forward strand.
CCTGAACAAAAAGTAAAATCCCATTTTTCAGGAGGGTCCTGAACAGAAAGTAAATTCCCATTTTTCAGGAGGGTCCTGAACAGAAAGTAAAGTCCCATTTTTCAGGAGGGTCCTGAACAGAAAGTAAAATCCCATTTTTCAGGAGGGTCCTGAACAGAAAGTAAACACCCATTTTTTAGGAGGGTCCTGAACAGAAAGTAAAGTCCCATTTTTCAGGATGGTCCAAAACAGAAAGTAAAGTCCCATTTTTCAGGAGGGTCCTGAACAGAAAGTAAAATCCCATTTTTCAGGAGGGTCCTGAACAGAAAGTAAATTCCCATTTTTCAGGAGGGTCCTGAACAGAAAGTAAAGTCCCATTTTTCAGGAGGGTCCTGAACAGAAAGTAAAATCCCATTTTTCAGGAGGGTCCTGAACAGAAAGTAAACACCCATTTTTTAGGAGGGTCCTGAACAGAAAGTAAAGTCCCATTTTTCAGGAGGGTCCAAAACAGAAAGTAAAATCCCATTTTTTAGGAGGGTCCTGAACAGAAAGTAAATTATCATTTTTTAGGAGGGTCCTGAACATAAAGTAAAGTCCCATTTTTCAGGAGGGTCCTGAACATAAAGTAAAATCCCATTTTTCAGGAGGGTCCTGAACAGAAAGTAAAGTCCCATCTTTCAGGAGGGTCCTGAACAGAAAGTAAAGTCCCATTTTTCAGGAGGGTCCAAAACAGAAAGTAAAGTCCCATTTTTCAGGAGGGTCCTGAACAGAAAGTAAAATCCCATTTTTCAGGAGGGTCCTGAACAGAAAGTAAACACCCATTTTTCAGGAGGGTCTTGAACAGAAAGTAAAGTATCATTTTTTAGGAGGGTCCTGAACATAAAGTAAAGTCCCATTTTTCAGGAGGGTCCTGAACATAAAGTAAAATCCCATTTTTCAGGAGGGTCCTGAACAGAAAGTAAAATCCCATTTTTCAGGAGGGTCCTGAACAGAAAGTAAATTCCCATTTTTCAGGAGGGTCCTGAACATAAAGTAAAATCCCATTTTTCAGGAGGGTCCTGAACAGAAAGTAAAATCCTATTTTTCAAGAGGGTCCTGAACAGAAAGTAAAATCCCATTTTTCAAGAGGGTCCTGAACATAAAGTAAAGTCCCATTTTTCAAGAGGGTCCTGAACATAAGGTAAAATCCCATTTTTCAGGAGGGTCCTGAACAGAAAGTAAAATCCCATTTTTCAGGAGAGTCCTGAACAGAAAGTAAAATCCCATTTTTCAGGAGGGTCCTGAACATAATGTAAAATCCCATTTTTCAGGAGGGTGCTGAACAGAAAATAAAGTCCCATTTTTCAGGAGGGTCCTGAACATAAAGTAAAATCCCATTTTTCAGGAGGGTCCTGAACAGAAAGTAAAATCCCATTTTTCAGGAGGGTCCTGAACAGAAAGTAAATTCCCATTTTTCAGGAGGGTCCTGAACATAAAGTAAAATCCCATTTTTCAGGAGGGTCCTGAACAGAAAGTAAAATCCTATTTTTCAGGAGGGTCCTGAACAGAAAGTAAAATCCCATTTTTCAAGAGGGTCCTGAACATAAAGTAAAGTCCCATTTTTCAAGAGGGTCCTGAACATAAGGTAAAATCCCATTTTTCAGGAGGGTCCTGAACAGAAAGTAAAATCCCATTTTTCAGGAGAGTCCTGAACAGAAAGTAAAATCCCATTTTTCAGGAGGGTCCTGAACAGAAAGTAAATTCCCATTTTTCAGGAGGGTCCTGAACAGAAAGTAAAATCCCATTTTTCTGGAGGGTCCTGAACAGAAAGTAAAGTCCCATTTTTCAGGAGGGTCCTGAACATAAAGTAAAGTCTAATTTTTCGGGAGGGTCCTGAACCGAAAGTAATGTCACATTTTTCGGGAGGGTCCTGAACAGAAAGTAAAATCCCATTTTTCAGGAGGGTCCTGAGCAGAAAGTAAAGTCCCATTTTTCAGGAGGGTCCTGAACATAAAGTAAAATCCCATTTTTCAGGAGGGTCCTGAACAGAAAGCAAATTCCCATTTTTTCAGGAGAGTCCTGAACATAAAGTAAAATCCCATTTTTCAGGAGGGTCCTGAACAGAAAGTAAAATCCCATTTTTCAGGAGGGTCCTGAACATAAAGTAAAATCCCATTTTTCAGGAGGGTCCTGAACATAAAGTAAAATCCCATTTTTCAGGAGGGTCCTGAACAGAAAGTAAAATCCCATTTTTCAGGAGGGTCCTGAACAGAAAGAAAAGTCCCATTTTTCAGGAGGGTCCTGAACAGAAAGTAAAATCCCATTTTTCAGGAGGGTCCTGAACAGAAAGTAAAATCCCATTTTTCAGGAGGGTCCTGATCCCATTTTTCAGGAGGGTCCTGAACAGAAAGTAAAGTCCCATCTTTCAGGAGGGTCCTGAACACAAAGTAAAGTCCCATTTTTCAGGAGGGTCCTAAACAGAAAGTAAAGTCCCATTTTTCAGGAGGGTCCTGAACAGAAAGTAAAATCCCATTTTTCAGGAGAGTCCTGAACAGAAAGTAAAGTCCCATTTTTCAGGAGGGTCCTGAACATAAAGTAAAATCCCATTTTTCAGGAGGGTCCTGAACAGAAAGTAAAATCCCATTTTTCAGGAGGGTCCTGAACAGAAAGTAAAATCCCATTTTTCAGGAGGGTCCTGAACAGAAAGTTAATTCCCATTTTTCAGGAGGGTCCTGAACAGAAAGTAAAGTCCCATTTTTCAGGAGGGTCCTGAACAGAAAGTAAAATCCCATTTTTCAGGAGGGTCCTGAACAGAAAGTAAAGTATCATTTTTTAGGAGGGTCCTGAACATAAAGTAAAGTCCCATTTTTCAGGAGGGTCCTGAACATAAAGTAAAATCCCATTTTTCAGGAGGGTCCTGAACAGAAAGTAAAGTCCCATCTTTCAGGAGGGTCCTTAACAGAAAGTAAAGTCCCATTTTTCAGGAGGGTCCAAAACAGAAAGTAAAGTCCCATTTTTCAGGAGGGTTCTGAACAGAAAGTAAAATCCCATTTTTCAGGAGGGTCCTGAACAGAAAGTAAACACCCATTTTTCAGGAGGGTCCTGAACAGAAAGTAAAGTATCATTTTTTAGGAGGGTCCTGAACATAAAGTAAAGTCCCATTTTTCAGGAGGATCCTGAACATAAAGTAAAATCCCATTTTTCAGGAGGGTCCTGAACAGAAAGTAAAATCCCATTTTTCAGGAGGGTCCTGAACAGAAAGTAAATTCCCATTTTTCAGGAGGGTCCTGAACATAAAGTAAAATCCTATTTTTCAGGAGGGTCCTGAACAGAAAGTAAAATCCTATTTTTCAGGAGGGTCCTGAACAGAAAGTAAAATCCCATTTTTCAGGAGGGTCCTGAACATAAAGTAAAGTCCCATTTTTCAAGAGGGTCCTGAACATAAGGTAAAATCCCATTTTTCAGGAGGGTCCTGAACAGAAAGTAAAATCCCATTTTTCAGGAGGGTCCTGAACAGAAAGTAATATCCCATTTTTCAGGAGGGTCCTGAACAGAAAGTAAATTCCCATTTTTCAGGAGGGTCCTGAACAGAAAGTAAAATCCCATTTTTCTGGAGGGTCCTGAACAGAAAGTAAAGTCCCATTTTTCAGGAGGGTCCTGAACAGAAAGTAAAGTCCAATTTTTCGGGAGGGTCCTGAACAGAAAGTAAAGTCACATTTTTCGGGAGGGTCCTGAACAGAAAGTAAAATCCCATTTTTCAGGAGGGTCCTGAGCAGAAAGTAAAGTCCCATTTTTAAGGAGGGTCCTGAACATAAAGTAAAATCCCATTTTTCAGGAGGGTCCTGAACAGAAAGAAAATTCCCATTTTTCAGGAGGGTCCTGAACATAAAGTAAAATCCCATTTTTCAGGAGGGTCCTGAGCAGAAAGTAAAGTCCCATTTTTAAGGAGGGTCCTGAACATAAAGTAAAATCCCATTTTTCAGGAGGGTCCTGAACAGAAAGCAAATTCCCATTTTTCAGGAGGGTCCTGAACATAAAGTAAAATCCCATTTTTCAGGAGGGTCCTGAACAGAAAGTAAAATCCCATTTTTCAGGAGGGTCCTGAACATAAAGTAAAATCCAATTTTTCAGGAGGGTCCTGAACATAAAGTAAAATCCCATTTTTCAGGAGGGTCCTGAACAGAAAGTAAAATCCCATTTTTCAGGAGGGTCCTGAACAGAAAGTAAAGTCCCATTTTTCAGGAGGGTCCTGAACAGAAAGTAAAATCCCATTTTTCAGGAGGGTCCTGAACAGAAAGTAAAATCCCATTTTTCAGGAGGGTCCTGATCCCATTTTTCAGGAGGGTCCTGAACAGAAAGTAAAGTCCCATTTTTCAGGAGGGTCCTGAACATAAAGTAAAGTCCCATTTTTCAGGAGGGTCCTAAACAGAAAGTAAAGTCCCATTTTTCAGGAGGGTCCTGAACAGAAAGTAAAATCCCATTTTTCAGGAGAGTCCTGAACAGAAAGTAAAGTCCCATTTTTCAGGAGGGTCCTGAACATAAAGTAAAATCCCATTTTTCAGGAGGGTCCTGAACAGAAAGTAAAATCCCATTTTTCAGGAGGGTCCTGAACAGAAAGTAAAATCCCATTTTTCAGGAGGGTCCTGAACAGAAAGTTAATTCCCATTTTTCAGGAGGGTCCTGAACAGAAAGTAAAGTCCCATTTTTCAGGAGGGTCCTGAACAAAAAGTAAAATCCCATTTTTCAGGAGGGTCCTGAACAGAAAGTAAACACCCATTTTTCAGGAGGGTCCTGAACAGAAAGTAAAGTATCATTTTTTAGGAGGGTCCTGAACATAAAGTAAAGTCCCATTTTTCAGGAGGGTCCTGAACATAGAGTAAAATCCCATTTTTCAGGAGGGTCCTGAACAGAAAGTAAAGTCCCATCTTTCAGGAGGGTCCTTAACAGAAAGTAAAGTCCCATTTTTCAGGAGGGTCCAAAACAGAAAGTAAAGTCCCATTTTTCAGGAGGGTCCTGAACAGAAAGTAAAATCCCATTTTTCAGGAGGGTCCTGAACAGAAAGTAAACACCCATTTTTCAGGAGGGTCCTGAACAGAAAGTAAAGTATCATTTTTTAGGAGGGTCCTGAACATAAAGTAAAGTCCCATTTTTCAGGAGGATCCTGAACATAAAGTAAAATCCCATTTTTCAGGAGGGTCCTGAACAGAAAGTAAAATCCCATTTTTCAGGAGGGTCCTGAACAGAAAGTAAATTCCCATTTTTCAGGAGGGTCCTGAACATAAAGTAAATTCCCATTTTTCAGGAGGGTCCTGAACAGAAAGTAAAATCCCATTTTTCTGGAGGGTCCTGAACAGAAAGAAAAGTCCCATTTTTCAGGAGGGTCCTGAACAGAAAGTAAAGTCCAATTTTTCGGGAGGGTCCTGAACAGAAAGTAAAGTCACATTTTTCGGGAGGGTCCTGAACAGAAAGTAAAATCCCATTTTTCAGGAGGGTCCTGAGCAGAAAGTAAAGTCCCATTTTTAAGGAGGGTCCTGAACATAAAGTAAAATCCCATTTTTCAGGAGGGTCCTGAACAGAAAGAAAATTCCCATTTTTCGGGAGGGTCCTGAACATAAAGTAAAATCCCATTTTTCAGGAGGGTCCTGAGCAGAAAGTAAAGTCCCATTTTTAAGGAGGGTCCTGAACATAAAGTAAAATCCCATTTTTCAGGAGGGTCCTGAACAGAAAGCAAATTCCCATTTTTCAGGAGGGTCCTGAACATAAAGTAAAATCCCATTTTTCAGGAGGGTCCTGAACAGAAAGTAAAATCCCATTTTTCAGGAGGGTTCTGAACATAAAGTAAAATCCCATTTTTCAGGAGGGTCCTGAACATAAAGTAAAATCCCATTTTTCAGGAGGGTCCTGAACAGAAAGTAAAATCCCATTTTTCAGGAGGGTCCTGAACAGAAAGTAAAGTCCCATTTTTCAGGAGGGTCCTGAACAGAAAGTAAAATCCCATTTTTCAGGAGGGTCCTGAACAGAAAGTAAAATCCCATTTTTCAGGAGGGTCCTGATCCCATTTTTCAGGAGGGTCCTGAACAGAAAGTAAAGTCCCATTTTTCAGGAGGGTCCTGAACATAAAGTAAAGTCCCATTTTTCAGGAGGGTCCTAAACAGAAAGTAAAGTCCCATTTTTCAGGAGGGTCCTGAACAGAAAGTAAAATCCCATTTTTCAGGAGAGTCCTGAACAGAAAGTAAAGTCCCATTTTTCAGGAGGGTCCTGAACATAAAGTAAAATCCCATTTTTCAGGAGGGTCCTGAACATAAATAAAATCCCATTTTTCTGGAGGGTCCTGAACAGAAAGTAAATTCCCATTTTTCAGGAGGGTCCTGAACATAAAGTAAAATCCCATTTTTCAGGAGGGTCCTGAACAGAAAGTAAATTCCCATTTTTCAGTAGGGTCCTGAACATAAAGTAAAATCCCATTTTTCAGGAGGGTCCTGAACAGAAAGTAAAATCCTATTTTTCAGGAGGGTCCTGAACAGAAAGTAAAATCCCATTTTTCAGGAGGGTCCTGAACATAAAGTAAAGTCCCATTTTTCAAGAGGGTCCTGAACATAAGGTAAAATCCCATTTTTCAGGAGGGTCCTGAACAGAAAGTAAAATCCCATTTTTCAGGAGGGTCCTGAACAGAAAGTAAAATCCCATTTTTCAGGAGGGTCCTGAACAGAAAGTAAATTCCCATTTTTTAGGAGGGTCCTGAACAGAAAGTAAAATCCCATTTTTCTGGAGGGTCCTGAACAGAAAGTAAAGTCCCATTCTTCAGGAGGGTCCTGAACAGAAAGTAAAGTCCAATTTTTCGGGAGGGTCCTGAACAGAAAGTAAAGTCACATTTTTCGGGAGGGTCCTGAACAAAAAGTAAAATCCCATTTTTCAGGAGGGTCCTGAGCAGAAAGTAAAGTCCCATTCTTCAGGAGGGTCCTGAACATAAAGTAAAATCCCATTTTTCAGGAGGGTCCTGAACAGAAAGCAAATTCCCATTTTTCAGGAGGGATTTTACTCAGGAGGGTCCTGAACAGAAAGTAAAATCCCATTTTTCAGGAGGGTCCTGAACATAAAGTAAAATCCCATTTTTCAGGAGGGTCCTGAACATAAAGTAAAATCCCATTTTTCAGGAGGGTCCTGAACAGAAAGTAAAATCCCATTTTTCAGGAGGGTCCTGAACAGAAAGTAAAGTCCCATTTTTCAGGAGGGTCCTGAACAGAAAGTAAAATCCCATTTTTCAGGAGGGTCCTGAACAGAAAGTAAAATCCCATTTTTCAGGAGGGTCCTGATCCCATTTTTCAGGAGGGTCCTGAACAGAAAGTAAAGTCCCATCTTTCAGGAGGGTCCTGAACAGAAAGTAAAGTCCCATTTTTCAGGAGGGTCCTAAATAGAAAGTAAAGTCCCATTTTTCAGGAGGGTCCTGAACAGAAAGTAAAATCCCATTTTTCAGGAGAGTCCTGAACAGAAAGTAAAGTCCCATTTTTCAGGAGGGTCCTGAACATAAAGTAAAATCCCATTTTTCAGGAGGGTCCTGAACATAAATAAAATCCCATTTTTCAGGAGGGTCCTGAACAGAAAGTAAATTCCCATTTTTCAGGAGGGTCCTGAACATAAAGTAAAATCCCATTTTTCAGGAGGGTCCTGAACAGAAAGTAAATTCCCATTTTTCAGGAGGGTCCTGAACATAAAGTAAAATCCCATTTTTCAGGAGGGTCCTGAACAGAAAGTAAAATCCTATTTTTCAGGAGGGTCCTGAACAGAAAGTAAAATCCCATTTTTCAGGAGGGTCCTGAACATAAAGTAAAGTCCCATTTTTCAAGAGGGTCCTGAACATAAGGTAAAATCCCATTTTTCAGGAGGGTCCTGAACAGAAAGTAAAATCCCATTTTTCAGGAGGGTCCTGAACAGAAAGTAAAATCCCATTTTTCAGGAGGGTCCTGAACAGAAAGTAAATTCCCATTTTTCAGGAGGGTCCTGAACAGAAAGTAAAATCCCATTTTTCTGGAGGGTCCTGAACAGAAAGTAAAGTCCCATTTTTCAGGAGGGTCCTGAACAGAAAGTAAAGTCCAATTTTTCGGGAGGGTCCTGAACAGAAAGTAAAATCCCATTTTTCAGGAGGGTCCTGAGCAGAAAGTAAAGTCCCATTTTTCAGGAGGGTCCTGAACATAAAGTAAAATCCCATTTTTCAGGAGGGTCCTGAACAGAAAGCAAATTCCCATTTTTCTGGAGGGTCCTGAACATAAAGCAAAATCCCATTTTTCAGGAGGGTCCTGAACAGAAAGTAAAATCCCATTTTTCAGGAGGGTCCTGAACATAAAGTAAAATCCCATTTTTCAGGAGGGTCCTGAACAGAAAGTAAAGTATCATTTTTTAGGAGGGTCCTGAACATAAAGTAAAGTCCCATTTTTCAGGAGGGTCCTGAACATAAAGTAAAATCCCATTTTTCAGGAGGGTCCTGAACAGAAATTAAAGTCCCATCTTTCAGGAGGGTCCTGAACAGAAAGTAAAGTCCCATTTTTCAGGAGGGTCCAAAACAGAAAGTAAAGTCCCATTTTTCAGGAGGGTCCTGAAGAGAAAGTAAAATCCCATTTTTCAGGAGGGTCCTGAACAGAAAGTAAACACCCATTTTTCAGGAGGGTCCTGAACAGAAAGTAAAGTATCATTTTTTAGGAGGGTCCTGAACATAAAGTAAAGTCCCATTTTTCAGGAGGGTCCTGAACATAAAGTAAAATCCCATTTTTCAGGAGGGTCCTGAACAGAAAGTAAAATCCCATTTTTCAGGAGGGTCCTGAACATAAAGTAAAATCCCATTTTTCAGGAGGGTCCTGAACATAAAGTAAAATCCTATTTTTCAGGAGGGACCTGAACAGAAAGTAAAATCCCATTTTTCAGGAGGGTCCTGAACATAAAGTAAAGTCCCATTTTTCAAGAGGGTCCTGAACATAAGGTAAAATCCCATTTTTCAGGAGGGTCCTGAACAGAAAGTAAAATCCCATTTTTCAGGAGGGTCCTGAACAGAAAGTAAAATCCCATTTTTCAGGAGGGTCCTGAACAGAAAGTAAATTCCCATTTTTCAGGAGGGTCCTGAACAGAAAGTAAAATCCCATTTTTCTGGAGGGTCCTGAACAGAAAGTAAAGTCCCATTTTTCAGGAGGGTCCTGAACAGAAAGTAAAGTCCAATTTTTCGGGAGGGTCCTGAACAGAAAGTAAAGTCACATTTTTCGGGAGGGTCCTGAACAGAAAGTAAAATCCCATTTTTCAGGAGGGTCCTGAGCAGAAAGTAAAGTCCCATTTTTCAGGAGGGTCCTGAACATAAAGTAAAATCCCATTTTTCAGGAGGGTCCTGAACAGAAAGCAAATTCCCATTTTTCAGGAGGGTCCTGAACATAAAGTAAAATCCCATTTTTCAGGAGGGTCCTGAACAGAAAGTAAAATCCCATTTTTCAGGAGGGTCCTGAACATAAAGTAAAATCCCATTTTTCAGGAGGGTCCTGAACATAAAGTAAAATCCCATTTTTCAGGAGGGTCCTGAACAGAAAGTAAAATCCCATTTTTCAGGAGGGTCCTGAACAGAAAGAAAAGTCCCATTTTTCAGGAGGGTCCTGAACAGAAAGTAAAATCCCATTTTTCAGGAGGGTCCTGAACAGAAAGTAAAATCCCATTTTTCAGGAGGGTCCTGATCCCATTTTTCAGGAGGGTCCTGAACAGAAAGTAAAGTCCCATTTTTCTGGAGGGTCCTGAACAGAAAGTAAAGTCCCATTTTTCAGGAGGGTCCTGAACAGAAAGTAAAGTCCAATTTTTCGGGAGGGTCCTGAACAGAAAGTAAAGTCACATTTTTCGGGAGGGTCCTGAAAAAAAAGTAAAATCCCATTTTTCAGGAGGGTCCTGAACAGAAAGTAAAATCCCATTTTTCAGGAGGGTCCTGAACATAAAGTAAAGTCCCATTTTTCAAGAGGGTCCTGAACATAAGGTAAAATCCCATTTTTCAGGAGGGTCCTGAACAGAAAGTAAAATCCCATTTTTCAGGAGGGTCCTGAACAGAAAGTAAAATCCCATTTTTCAGGAGGGTCCTGAACAGAAAGTAAATTCCTATTTTTCAGGAGGGTCCTGAACAGAAAGTAAAATCCCATTTTTCTGGAGGGTCCTGAACAGAAAGTAAAGTCCCATTTTTCAGGAGGGTCCTGAACAGAAAGTAAAGTCCAATTTTTCGGGAGGGTCCTGAACAGAAAGTAAAGTCACATTTTTCGGGAGTGTCCTGAACAAAAAGTAAAATCCCATTTTTCAGGAGGGTCCTGAGAAGAAAGTAAAGTCCCATTTTTCAGGAGGGTCCTGAACATAAAGTAAAATCCCATTTTTCAGGAGGGTCCTGAACAGAAAGCAAATTCCCATTTTTCAGGAGGGATTTTACTCAGGAGGGTCCTGAACAGAAAGTAAAATCCCATTTTTCAGGAGGGTCCTGAACATAAAGTAAAATCCCATGTTTCAGGAGGGTCCTGAACATAAAGTAAAATCCCATTTTTCAGGAGGGTCCTGAACAGAAAGTAAAATCCCATTTTTCAGGAGGGTCCTGAACAGAAAGTAAAGTCCCATTTTTCAGGAGGGTCCTGAACAGAAAGTAAAATCCCATTTTTCAGGAGGGTCCTGAACAGAAAGTAAAATCCCATTTTTCAGGAGGGTCCTGATCCCATTTTTCAGGAGGGTCCTGAACAGAAAGTAAAGTCCCATCTTTCAGGAGGGTCCTGAACAGAAAGTAAAGTCCCATTTTTCAGGAGGGTCCTAAATAGAAAGTAAAGTCCCATTTTTCAGGAGGGTCCTGAACAGAAAGTAAAATCCCATTTTTCAGGAGAGTCCTGAACAGAAAGTAAAGTCCCATTTTTCAGGAGGGTCCTGAACATAAAGTAAAATCCCATTTTTCAGGAGGGTCCTGAACATAAATAAAATCCCATTTTTCAGGAGGGTCCTGAACAGAAAGTAAATTCCCATTTTTCAGGAGGGTCCTGAACATAAAGTAAAATCCCATTTTTCAGAAGGGTCCTGAACAGAAAGTAAATTCCCATTTTTCAGGAGGGTCCTGAACATAAAGTAAAATCCCATTTTTCAGGAGGGTCCTGAACAGAAAGTAAAATCCTATTTTTCAGGAGGGTCCTGAACAGAAAGTAAAATCCCATTTTTCAGGAGGGTCCTGAACATAAAGTAAAGTCCCATTTTTCAAGAGGGTCCTGAACATAAGGTAAAATCCCATTTTTCAGGAGGGTCCTGAACAGAAAGTAAAATCCCATTTTTCAGGAGGGTCCTGAACAGAAAGTAAAATCCCATTTTTCAGGAGGGTCCTGAACAGAAAGTAAATTCCCATTTTTCAGGAGGGTCCTGAACAGAAAGTAAAATCCCATTTTTCTGGAGGGTCCTGAACAGAAAGTAAAGTCCCATTTTTCGGGAGGGTCCTGAACAGAAAGTAAAGTCCAATTTTTCGGGAGGGTCCTGAGCAGAAAGTAAAGTCCCATTTTTCAGGAGGGTCCTGAACATAAAGTAAAATCCCATTTTTCAGGAGGGTCCTGAACAGAAAGCAAATTCCCATTTTTCTGGAGGGTCCTGAACATAAAGTAAAATCCCATTTTTCAGGAGGGTCCTGAACAGAAAGTAAAATCCCATTTTTCAGGAGGGTCCTGAACATAAAGTAAAATCCCATTTTTCAGGAGGGTCCTGAACAGAAAGTAAAGTATCATTTTTTAGGAGGGTCCTGAACATAAAGTAAAGTCCCATTTTTCAGGAGGGTCCTGAACATAAAGTAAAATCCCATTTTTCAGGAGGGTCCTGAACAGAAAGTAAAGTCCCATCTTTCAGGAGGGTCCTGAACAGAAAGTAAAGTCCCATTTTTCAGGAGGGTCCAAAACAGAAAGTAAAGTCCCATTTTTCAGGAGGGTCCTGAACAGAAAGTAAAATCCCATTTTTCAGGAGGGTCCTGAACAGAAAGTAAACACCCATTTTTCAGGAGGGTCCTGAACAGAAAGTAAAGTATCATTTTTTAGGAGGGTCCTGAACATAAAGTAAAGTCCCATTTTTCAGGAGGGTCCTGAACATAAAGTAAAATCCCATTTTTCAGGAGGGTCCTGAACAGAAAGTAAAATCCCATTTTTCAGGAGGGTCCTGAACAGAAAGTAAATTCCCATTTTTCAGGAGGGTCCTGAACATAAAGTAAAATCCCATTTTTCAGGAGGGTCCTGAACATAAAGTAAAATCCTATTTTTCAGGAGGGTCCTGAACAGAAAGTAAAATCCCATTTTTCAGGAGGGTCCTGAACATAAAGTAAAGTCCCATTTTTCAAGAGGGTCCTGAACATAAGGTAAAATCCCATTTTTCAGGAGGGTCCTGAACAGAAAGAAAAGTCCCATTTTTCAGGAGGGTCCTGAACAGAAAGTAAAATCCCATTTTTCAGGAGGGTCCTGAACAGAAAGTAAAATCCCATTTTTCAGGAGGGTCCTGATCCCATTTTTCAGGAGGGTCCTGAACAGAAAGTAAAGTCCCATTTTTCTGGAGGGTCCTGAACAGAAAGTAAAGTCCCATTTTTCAGGAGGGTCCTGAACAGAAAGTAAAGTCCAATTTTTCGGGAGGGTCCTGAACAGAAAGTAAAGTCACATTTTTCGGGAGGGTCCTGAACAGAAAGTAAAATCCCATTTTTCAGGAGGGTCCTGAACAGAAAGTAAAATCCCATTTTTCAGGAGGGTCCTGAACATAAAGTAAAGTCCCATTTTTCAAGAGGGTCCTGAACATAAGGTAAAATCCCATTTTTCAGGAGGGTCCTGAACAGAAAGTAAAATCCCATTTTTCAGGAGGGTCCTGAACAGAAAGTAAAATCCCATTTTTCAGGAGGGTCCTGAACAGAAAGTAAATTCCCATTTTTCAGGAGGGTCCTGAACAGAAAGTAAAATCCCATTTTTCTGGAGGGTCCTGAACAGAAAGTAAAGTCCCATTTTTCAGGAGGGTCCTGAACAGAAAGTAAAGTCCAATTTTTCGGGAGGGTCCTGAACAGAAAGTAAAGTCACATTTTTCGGGAGTGTCCTGAACAAAAAGTAAAATCCCATTTTTCAGGAGGGTCCTGAGAAGAAAGTAAAGTCCCATTTTTCAGGAGGGTCCTGAACATAAAGTAAAATCCCATTTTTCAGGAGGGTCCTGAACAGAAAGCAAATTCCCATTTTTCAGGAGGGATTTTACTCAGGAGGGTCCTGAACAGAAAGTAAAATCCCATTTTTCAGGAGGGTCCTGAACATAAAGTAAAATCCCATTTTTCAGGAGGGTCCTGAACATAAAGTAAAATCCCATTTTTCAGGAGGGTCCTGAACAGAAAGTAAAATCCCATTTTTCAGGAGGGTCCTGAACAGAAAGTAAAGTCCCATTTTTCAGGAATGTCCTGAACAGAAAGTAAAATCCCATTTTTCAGGAGGGTCCTGAACAGAAAGTAAAATCCCATTTTTCAGGAGGGTCCTGATCCCATTTTTCAGGAGGGTCCTGAACAGAAAGTAAAGTCCCATCTTTCAGGAGGGTCCTGAACAGAAAGTAAAGTCCCATTTTTCAGGAGGGTCCTAAATAGAAAGTAAAGTCCCATTTTTCAGGAGGGTCCTGAACAGAATGTAAAATCCCATTTTTCAGGAGAGTCCTGAACAGAAAGTAAAGTCCCATTTTTCAGGAGGGTCCTGAACATAAAGTAAAATCCCATTTTTCAGGAGGGTCGTGAACATAAATAAAATCCCATTTTTCAGGAGGGTCCTGAACAGAAAGTAAATTCCCATTTTTCAGGAGGGTCCTGAACATAAAGTAAAATCCCATTTTTCAGAAGGGTCCTGAACAGAAAGTAAATTCCCATTTTTCAGGAGGGTCCTGAACATAAAGTAAAATCCCATTTTTCAGGAGGGTCCTGAACAGAAAGTAAAATCCTATTTTTCAGGAGGGTCCTGAACAGAAAGTAAAATCCCATTTTTCAGGAGGGTCCTGAACATAAAGTAAAGTCCCATTTTTCAAGAGGGTCCTTAACATAAGGTAAAATCCCATTTTTCAGGAGGGTCCTGAACAGAAAGTAAAATCCCATTTTTCAGGAGGGTCCTGAACAGAAAGTAAAATCCCATTTTTCAGGAGGGTCCTGAACAGAAAGTAAATTCCCATTTTTCAGGAGGGTCCTGAACAGAAAGTAAAATCCCATTTTTCTGGAGGGTCCTGAACAGAAAGTAAAGTCCCATTTTTCTGGAGGGTCCTGAACAGAAAGTAAAGTCCAATTTTTCGGGAGGGTCCTGAACAGAAAGTAAAATCCCATTTTTCAGGAGGGTCCTGAGCAGAAAGTAAAGTCCCATTTTTCAGGAGGGTCCTGAACATAAAGTAAAATCCCATTTTTCAGGAGGGTCCTGAACAGAAAGCAAATTCCCATTTTTCTGGAGGGTCCTGAACATAAAGTAAAATCCCATTTTTCAGGAGGGTCCTGAACAGAAAGTAAAATCCCATTTTTCAGGAGGGTCCTGAACATAAAGTAAAATCCCATTTTTCAGGAGGGTCCTGAACAGAAAGTAAAGTATCATTTTTTAGGAGGGTCCTGAACATAAAGTAAAGTCCCATTTTTCAGGAGGGTCCTGAACATAAAGTAAAATCCCATTTTTCAGGAGGGTCCTGAACAGAAAGTAAAGTCCCATCTTTCAGGAGGGTCCTGAACAGAAAGTAAAGTCCCATTTTTCAGGAGGGTCCAAAACAGAAAGTAAAGTCCCATTTTTCAGGAGGGTCCTGAACAGAAAGTAAAATCCCATTTTTCAGGAGGGTCCTGAACAGAAAGTAAACACCCATTTTTCAGGAGGGTCCTGAACAGAAAGTAAAGTATCATTTTTTAGGAGGGTCCTGAACATAAAGTAAAGTCCCATTTTTCAGGAGGGTCCTGAACATAAAGTAAAATCCCATTTTTCAGGAGGGTCCTGAACAGAAAGTAAAATCCCATTTTTCAGGAGGGTCCTGAACAGAAAGTAAATTCCCATTTTTCAGGAGGGTCCTGAACATAAAGTAAAATCCCATTTTTCAGGAGGGTCCTGAACATAAAGTAAAATCCTATTTTTCAGGAGGGTCCTGAACAGAAAGTAAAATCCCATTTTTCAGGAGGGTCCTGAACATAAAGTAAAGTCCCATTTTTCAAGAGGGTCCTGAACATAAGGTAAAATCCCATTTTTCAGGAGGGTCCTGAACAGAAAGTAAAATCCCATTTTTCAGGAGGGTCCTGAACAGAAAGTAAAATCCCATTTTTCAGGAGGGTCCTGAACAGAAAGTAAATTCCCATTTTTCAGGAGGGTCCTGAACAGAAAGTAAAATCCCATTTTTCTGGAGGGTCCTGAACAGAAAGTAAAGTCCCATTTTTCAGGAGGGTCCTGAACAGAAAGTAAAGTCCAATTTTTCGGGAGGGTCCTGAACAGAAAGTAAAGTCACATTTTTCGGGAGGGTCCTGAACAGAAAGTAAAATCCCATTTTTCAGGAGGGTCCTGAGCAGAAAGTAAAGTCCCATTTTTCAGGAGGGTCCTGAACAGAAAGTAAAGTCCCATCTTTCAGGAGGGTCCTGAACAGAAAGTAAAGTCCCATTTTTCAGGAGGGTCCTAAATAGAAAGTAAAGTCCCATTTTTCAGGAGGGTCCTGAACAGAAAGTAAAATCCCATTTTTCAGGAGAGTCCTGAACAGAAAGTAAAGTCCCATTTTTCAGGAGGGTCCTGAACATAAAGTAAAATCCCATTTTTCAGGAGGGTCCTGAACATAAATAAAATCCCATTTTTCAGGAGGGTCCTGAACAGAAAGTAAATTCCCATTTTTCAGGAGGGTCCTGAACATAAAGTAAAATCCCATTTTTCAGAAGGGTCCTGAACAGAAAGTAAATTCCCATTTTTCAGGAGGGTCCTGAACATAAAGTAAAATCCCATTTTTCAGGAGGGTCCTGAACAGAAAGTAAAATCCTATTTTTCAGGAGGGTCCTGAACAGAAAGTAAAATCCCATTTTTCAGGAGGGTCCTAAACATAAAGTAAAGTCCCATTTTTCAAGAGGGTCCTGAACATAAGGTAAAATCCCATTTTTCAGGAGGGTCCTGAACAGAAAGTAAAATCCCATTTTTCAGGAGGGTCCTGAACAGAAAGTAAAATACCATTTTTCAGGAGGGTCCTGAACAGAAAGTAAATTCCCATTTTTCAGGAGGGTCCTGAACAGAAAGTAAAATCCCATTTTTCTGGAGGGTCATGAACAGAAAGTAAAGTCCCATTTTTCTGGAGGGTCCTGAACAGAAAGTAAAGTCCAATTTTTCGGGAGGGTCCTGAACAGAAAGTAAAATCCCATTTTTCAGGAGGGTCCTGAGCAGAAAGTAAAGTCCCATTTTTCAGGAGGGTCCTGAACATAAAGTAAAATCCCATTTTTCAGGAGGGTCCTGAACAGAAAGCAAATTCCCATTTTTCTAGAGGGTCCTGAACATAAAGTAAAATCCCATTTTTCAGGAGGGTCCTGAACAGAAAGTAAAATCCCATTTTTCAGGAGGGTCCTGAACATAAAGTAAAATCCCATTTTTCAGGAGGGTCCTGAACAGAAAGTAAAGTATCATTTTTTAGGAGGGTCCTGAACATAAAGTAAAGTCCCATTTTTCAGGAGGGTCCTGAACATAAAGTAAAATCCCATTTTTCAGGAGGGTCCTGAACAGAAAGTAAAGTCCCATCTTTCAGGAGGGTCCTGAACAGAAAGTAAAGTCCCATTTTTCAGGAGGGTCCAAAACAGAAAGTAAAGTCCCATTTTTCAGGAGGGTCCTGAACAGAAAGTAAAATCCCATTTTTCAGGAGGGTCCTGAACAGAAAGTACACACCCATTTTTCAGGAGGGTCCTGAACAGAAAGTAAAGTATCATTTTTTAGGAGGGTCCTGAACATAAAGTAAAGTCCCATTTTTCAGGAGGGTCCTGAACATAAAGTAAAATCCCATTTTTCAGGAGGGTCCTGAACAGAAAGTAAAATCCCATTTTTCAGGAGGGTCCTGAACAGAAAGTAAATTCCCATTTTTCAGGAGGGTCCTGAACATAAAGTAAAATCCCATTTTTCAGGAGGGTCCTGAACATAAAGTAAAATCCTATTTTTCAGGAGGGTCCTGAACAGAAAGTAAAATCCCATTTTTCAGGAGGGTCCTGAACATAAAGTAAAGTCCCATTTTTCAAGAGGGTCCTGAACATAAGGTAAAATCCCATTTTTCAGGAGGGTCCTGAACAGAAAGTAAAATCCCATTTTTCAGGAGGGTCCTGAACAGAAAGTAAAATCCCATTTTTCAGGAGGGTCCTGAACAGAAAGTAAATTCCCATTTTTCAGGAGGGTCCTGAACAGAAAGTAAAATCCCATTTTTCTGGAGGGTCCTGAACAGAAAGTAAAGTCCCATTTTTCAGGAGGGTCCTGAACAGAAAGTAAAGTCCAATTTTTCGGGAGGGTCCTGAACAGAAAGTAAAGTCACATTTTTCGGGAGGGTCCTGAACAGAAAGTAAAATCCCATTTTTCAGGAGGGTCCTGAGCAGAAAGTAAAGTCCCATTTTTCAGGAGGGTCCTGAACATAAAGTAAAATCCCATTTTTCAGGAGGGTCCTGAACAGAAAGCAAATTCCCATTTTTCAGGAGGGTCCTGAACATAAAGTAAAATCCCATTTTTCAGGAGGGTCCTGAACAGAAAGTAAAATCCCATTTTTCAGGAGGGTCCTGAACATAAAGTAAAATCCCATTTTTCAAGAGGGTCCTGAACATAAAGTAAAATCCCATTTTTCAGGAGGGTCCTGAACAGAAAGTAAAATCCCATTTTTCAGGAGGGTCCTGATCAGAAAGTAAAATCCCATTTTTCAGGAGGGTCCTGATCCCATTTTTCAGGAGGGTCCTGAACAGAAAGTAAAGTCCCATTTTTCTGGAGGGTCCTGAACAGAAAGTAAAGTCCCATTTTTCAGGAGGGTCCTGAACAGAAAGTAAAGCCCAATTTTTCGGGAGGGTCCTGAACAGAAAGTAAAGTCACATTTTTCGGGAGGGTCCTGAACAGAAAGTAAAATCCCATTTTTCAGGAGGGTCCTGAGCAGAAAGTAAAGTCCCATTTTTCAGGAGGGGCCTGAACATAAAGTAAAATCCCATTTTTCAGGAAGGTCTTGAACAGAAAGCAAATTCCCATTTTTCAGGAGGGTCCTGAACATAAAGTAAAATCCCATTTTTCAGGAGGGTCCTGAACAGAAAGTAAAATCCCATTTTTCAGGAGGGTCCTGAACATAAAGTAAAATCCCATTTTTCAGGAGGGTCCTGAACAGAAAGTAAAGTATCATTTTTTAGGAGGGTCCTGAACATAAAGTAAAGTCCCATTTTTCAGGAGGGTCCTGAACATAAAGTAAAATCCCATTTTTCAGGAGGGTCCTGAACAGAAAGTAAAGTCCCATCTTTCAGGAGGGTCCTGAACAGAAAGTAAAGTCACATTTTTCAGGAGGGTCCAAAACAGAAAGTAAAGTCCCATTTTTCAGGAGGGTCCTGAACAGAAAGTAAAATCCCATTTTTCAGGAGGGTCCTGAACAGAAAGTAAACACCCATTTTTCAGGAGGGTCCTGAACAGAAAGTAAAGTATCATTTTTTAGGAGGGTCCTGAACATAAAGTAAAGTCCCATTTTTCAGGAGGGTCCTGAACATAAAGTAAAATCCCATTTTTCAGGAGGGTCCTGAACAGAAAGTAAAATCCCATTTTTCAGGAGGGTCCTGAACAGAAAGTAAATTCCCATTTTTCAGGAGGGTCCTGAACATATAGTAAAATCCCATTTTTCAGGAGGGTCCTGACCAAAAAGTAAAATCCTATTTTTCAGGAGGGTCCTGAACAGAAAGTAAAATCCCATTTTTCAGGAGGGTCCTGAACATAAAGTAAAGTCCCATTTTTCAAGAGGGTCCTGAACATAAGGTAAAATCCCATTTTTCAGGAGGGTCCTGAACAGAAAGTAAAATCCCATTTTTCAGGAGGGTCCTGAACAGAAAGTAAAATCCCATTTTTCAGGAGGGTCCTGAACAGAAAATAAATTCCCATTTTTCAGGAGGGTCCTGAACAGAAAGTAAAATCCCATTTTTCTGGAGGGTCCTGAACAGAAAGTAAAGTCCCATTTTTCAGGAGGGTCCTGAACAGAAAGTAAAGTCCAATTTTTCGGGAGGGTCCTGATCAGAAAGTAAAGTCACATTTTTTGGGAGGGTCCTGAACAGAAAGTAAAATCCCATTTTTCAGGAGGGTCCTGAGCAGAAAGTAAAGTCCCATTTTTCAGGAGGGTCCTGAACATAAAGTAAAATCCCATTTTTCAGGAGGGTCCTGAACAGAAAGCAAATTCTCATTTTTCAGGAGGGTCCTGAACATAAAGTAAAATCCCATTTTTCAGGAGGGTCCTGAACAGAAAGTAAAATCCCATTTTTCAGGAGGGTCCTGAACATAAAGTAAAATCCCATTTTTCAGGAGGGTCCTGAACATAAAGTAAAATCCCATTTTTCAGGAGGGTCCTGAACAGAAAGTAAAATCCCATTTTTCAGGAGGGTCCTGAACAGAAAGAAAAGTCCCATTTTTCAGGAGGGTCCTGAACAGAAAGTAAAATCCCATTTTTCAGGAGGGTCCTGAACAGAAAGTAAAATCCCATTTTTCAGGAGGGTCCTGATCCCATTTTTCAGGAGGGTCCTGAACAGAAAGTAAAGTCCCATCTTTCAGGAGGGTCCTGAACAGAAAGTAACGTCCCATTTTTCAGGAGGGTCCTAAACAGAAAGTAAAGTCCCATTTTTCAGGAGGGTCCTGAACAGAAAGTAAAATCCCATTTTTTAGGAGAGTCCTGAACAGAAAGTAAAGTCCCATTTTTCAGGAGGGTCCTGAACATAAAGTAAAATCCCATTTTTCAGGAGGGTCCTGAACAGAAAGTAAAATCCCATTTTTCAGGAGGGTCCTGAACAAAAAGTAAAATCCCATTTTTCAGGAGGGTCCTGAACAGAAAGTAAATTCCCATTTTTCAGGAGGGTCCTGAACAGAAAGTAAAGTCCCATTTTTCAGGAGGGTCCTGAACAGAAAGTAAAATCCCATTTTTCAGGAGGGTCCTGAACAGAAAGTAAACACCCATTTTTCAGGAGGGTCCTGAACAGAAAGTAAAGTATCATTTATTAGCAGGGTCCTGAACATAAAGTAAAGTCCCATTTTTCAGGAGGGTCCTGAACATAAAGTAAAATCCCATTTTTCAGGAGGGTCCTGAACAGAAAGTAAAGTCCCATCTTTCAGGAGGGTCCTGAACAGAAAGTAAAGTCCCATTTTTCAGGAGGGTCCAAAACAGAAAGTAAAGTCCCATTTTTCAGGAGGGTCCTGAACAGAATGTAAAATCCC
Organism: Capsicum pubescens; assembly: GCA_030864215.1. NCBI lineage: Eukaryota > Viridiplantae > Streptophyta > Magnoliopsida > Solanales > Solanaceae > Capsicum > Capsicum pubescens. The sequence continues at coordinate 416,437,880 of CM061548.1, forward strand.
ATTTTTCAGGAGGGTCCTGAACAGAAAGTAAACACCCATTTTTCAGGAGGGTCCTGAACAGAAAGTAAAGTATCATTTTTTAGGAGGGTCCTGAACATAAAGTAAAGTCCCATTTTTCAGGAGGGTCCTGAACATAAAGTAAAATCCCATTTTTCAGGAGGGTCCTGAACAGAAAGTAAAATCCCATTTTTCAGGAGGGTCCTGAACATAAAGTAAAATCCTATTTTTTAGGAGGGTCCTGAACATAAAGTAAAATCCTATTTTTCAGGAGGGTCCTGAACAGAAAGTAAAATCCCATTTTTCAGGAGGGTCCTGAACATAAAGTACAGTCCCATTTTTCAAGAGGGTCCTGAACATAAGGTAAAATCCCATTTTTCAGGAGGGTCCTGAACAGAAAGTAAAATCCCATTTTTCAGGAGGGTCCTGAACAGAAAGTAAAATCCCATTTTTCAGGATGGTCCTGAACAGAAAGTAAATTCCCATTTTTCAGGAGGGTCCTGAACAGAAAGTAAAATCCCATTTTTCTGGAGGGTCCTGAACAGAAAGTAAAGTCCCATTTTTCAGGAGTGTCCTGAACAGAAAGTAAAGTCCAATTTTTTGGGAGGGTCCTGAACAGAAAGTAAAGTCACATTTTTCGGGAGGGTCCTGAACAGAAAGTAAAATCCCATTTTTCAGGAGGGTCCTGAGCAGAAAGTAAAGTCCCATTTTTCAGGAGGGTCCTGAACATAAAGTAAAATCCCATTTTTCAGGAGGGTCCTGAACAGAAAGCAAATTCCCATTTTTCAGGAGGGTCCTGAACATAAAGTAAAATCCCATTTTTCAGGAGGGTCCTGAACAGAAAGTAAAATCCCATTTTTCAGGAGGGTCCTGAACATAAAGTAAAATCCCATTTTTCAGGAGGGTCCTGAACATAAAGTAAAATCCCATTTTTTAGGAGGGTCCTGAACAGAAAGTAAAATCCCATTTTTCAGGAGGGTCCTGAACAGAAAGTAAAGTCCCATTTTTCAGGAGGGTCCTGAACAGAAAGTAAAATCCCATTTTTCAGGAGGGTCCTGATCCCATTTTTCAGGAGGGTCCTGAACAGAAAGTAAATTCCCATCTTTCAGGAGGGTCCTGAACAGAAAGTAAAGTCCCATTTTTCAGGAGGGTCCTAAACAGAAAGTAAAGTCCCATTTTTCAGGAGGGTCCTGAACAGAAAGTAAAATCCCATTTTTCAGGAGAGTCCTGAACAGAAAGTAAAGTCCCATTTTTCAGGAGGGTCCTGAACATAAAGTAAAATCCCATTTTTCAGGAGGGTCCTGAACATAAATAAAATCCCATTTTTCAGGAGGGTCCTGAACAGAAAGTAAATTCCCATTTTTCAGAAGGGTCCTGAACATAAAGTAAAATCCCATTTTTCAGGAGGGTCCTGAACAGAAAGTAAATTCCCATTTTTCAGGAGGGTCCTGAACATAAAGTAAAATCCCATTTTTCAGGAGGGGCCTGAACATAAAGTAAAATCCCATTTTTCAGGAGGGTCCTGAACAGAAAGTAAAATCCTATTTTTCAGGAGGTCCTGAACAGAAAGTAAAATCCCATTTTTCAGGAGGGTCCTGAACATAAAGTAAAGTCCCATTTTTCAAGAGGGTCCTGAACATAAGGTAAAATCCCATTTTTCAGGAGGGTCCTGAACAGAAAGTAAAATCCCATTTTTCAGGAGGGTCCTGAACAGAAAGTAAAATCCCATTTTTCAGGAGGGTCCTGAACAGAAAGTAAATTCCCATTTTTCAGGAGGGTCCTGAACATTAAGTAAAACCCATTTTTCTGGAGGGTCCTGAACAGAAAGTAAAGTCCCATTTTTCAGGAGGGTCCTGAACAGAAAGTAAAGTCCAATTTTTCGGGAGGGTCCTGAACAGAAAGTAAAGTCACATTTTTCGGGAGGGTCCTGAACAGAAAGTAAAATCCCATTTTTCAGGAGGGTCCTGAGCAGAAAGTAAAGTCCCATTTTTCAGGAGGGTCCTGAACATAAAGTAAAATCCCTTTTTTCAGGAGGGTCCTGAACAGAAAGCAAATTCCCATTTTTCAGGAGGGTCCTGAACATAAAGTAAAATCCCATTTTTCAGGAGGGTCCTGAATAGAAAGTAAAATCCCATTTTTCAGGAGGGTCCTGAACATAAAGTAAAATCCCATTTTTCAGGAGGGTCCTGAACATAAAGTAAAATCCCATTTTTCAGGAGGGTCCTGAACAGAAAGTAAAATCCCATTTTTCAGGAGGGTCCTGAACAGAAAGAAAAGTCCCATTTTTCAGGAGGGTCCTGAACAGAAAGTAAAATCCCATTTTTCAGGAGGGTCCTGAACAGAAAGTAAAATCCCATTTTTCAGGAAGGTCCTGATCCCATTTTTCAGGAGGGTCCTGAACAGAAAGTAAAGTCCCATCTTTCAGGAGGGTCCTGAACAGAAAGTAAAGTCCCATTTTTCAGGAGGGTCCTAAACAGAAAGTAAAGTCCCATTTTTCAGGAGGGTCCTGAACAGAAAGTAAAATCCCATTTTTCAGGAGAGTCCTGAACAGAAAGTAAAGTCCCATTTTTCAGGAGGGTCCTGAACATAAAGTAAAATCCCATTTTTCAGGAGGGTCCTGAACAGAAAGTAAAATCCCATTTTTCAGGAGGGTCCTGAACAAAAAGTAAAATCCCATTTTTCAGGAGGGTCCTGAACTGAAAGTAAATTCCCATTTTTCAGGAGGGTCCTGAACAGAAAGTAAAGTCCCATTTTTCAGGAGGGTCCTGAACAGAAAGTAAAATCCCATTTTTCAGGAGGGTCCTGAACAGAAAGTAAACACCCATTTTTCAGGAGGGTCCTGAACAGAAAGTAAAGTATCATTTTTTAGGAGGGTCCTGAACATAAAGTAAAGTCCCATTTTTCAGGAGGGTCCTGAACATAAAGTAAAATCCCATTTTTCAGGAGGGTCCTGAACAGAAAGTAAAGTCCCATCTTTCAGGAGGGTCCTGAACAGAAAGTAAAGTCCCATTTTCAGGAGGGTCCAAAACAGAAAGTAAAGTCCCATTTTTCAGGAGGGTCCTGAACAGAAAGTAAAATCCCATTTTTGAGGAGGGTTCTGAACAGAAAGTAAACACCCATTTTTCAGGAGGGTCCTGAACAGAAAGTAAAGTATCATTTTTTAGGAGGGTCCTGAACATAAAGTAAAGTCCCATTTTTCAGGAGGGTCCTGAACAGAAAGTAAAATCCCATTTTTCAGGAGGGTCCTGAACAGAAAGTAAATTCCCATTTTTCAGGAGGGTCCTGAACATAAAGTAAAATCCCATTTTTCAGGAGGGTCCTGAACAGAAAGTAAAATCCTATTTTTCAGGAGGGTCCTGAACAGAAAGTAAAATCCCATTTTTCAGGAGGGTCCTGAACATAAAGTAAAGTCCCATTTTTCAAGAGGGTCCTGAACATAAGGTAAAATCCCATTTTCAGGAGGGTCCTGAACAGAAAGTATAATCCCATTTTTCAGGAGGGTCCTGAACAGAAAGTAAAATCCCATTTTTCAGGAGGGTCCTGAACAGAAAGTAAATTCCCATTTTTCAGGAGGGTCCTGAACAGAAAGTAAAATCCCATTTTTCTGGAGGGTCCTGAACAGAAAGTAAAGTCCCATTTTTCAGGAGGGTCCTGAACAGAAAGTAAAATCCTATTTTTCAGGAGGGTCCTGAACAGAAAGTAAAATCCCATTTTTCAGGAGGGTCCTGAACATAAAGTAAAGTCCCATTTTTCAAGAGGGTCCTGAACATAAGGTAAAATCCCATTTTCAGGAGGGTCCTGAACAGAAAGTAAAATCCCATTTTTCAGGAGGGTCCTGAACAGAAAGTAAAATCCTTTTTTTCAGGAGGGTCCTGAACAGAAAGTAAATTCCCATTTTTCAGGAGGGTCCTGAACATAAAGTAAAATCCCATTTTTCAGGAGGGTCCTGACCAAAAAGTAAAATCCTATTTTTCAGGAGGGTCCTGAACAGAAAGTAAAATCCCATTTTTCAGGAGGGTCCTGAACATAAAGTAAAGTCCCATTTTTCAAGAGGGTCCTGAACATAAGGTAAAATCCCATTTTTCAGGAGGGTCCTGAACAGAAAGTAAAATCCCATTTTTCAGGAGGGTCCTGAACAGAAAGTAAAATCCCATTTTTCAGGAGGGTCCTGAACAGAAAGTAAATTCCCATTTTTCAGGAGGGTCCTGAACAGAAAGTAAAATCCCATTTTTCTGGAGGGTCCTGAACAGAAAGTAAAGTCCCATTTTTCAGGAGGGTCCTGAACAGAAAGTAAAGTCCAATTTTTCGGGAGGGTCCTGAACAGAAAGTAAAGTCACATTTTTCGGGAGGGTCCTGAACAGAAAGTAAAATCCCATTTTTCAGGAGGGTCCTGAGCAGAAAGTAAAGTCCCATTTTTCAGGAGGGTCCTGAACATAAAGTAAAATCCCATTTTTCAGGAGGGTCCTGAACAGAAAGCAAATTCCCATTTTTCAGGAGGGTCCTGAACATAAAGTAAAATCCCATTTTTCAGGAGGGTCCTGAACAGAAAGTAAAATCCCATTTTTCAGGAGGGTCCTGAACATAAAGTAAAATCCCATTTTTCAGGAGGGTCCTGAACATAAAGTAAAATCCCATTTTTCAGGAGGGTCCTGAACAGAAAGTAAAATCCCATTTTTCAGGAGGGTCCTGAACAGAAAGAAAAGTCCCATTTTTCAGGAGGGTCCTGAACAGAAAGTAAAATCCCATTTTTCAGGAGGGTCCTGAACAGAAAGTAAAATCCCATTTTTCAGGAGGGTCCTGATCCCATTTTTCAGGAGGGTCCTGAACAGAAAGTAAAGTCCCATCTTTCAGGAGGGTCCTGAACAGAAAGTAAAGTCCCATTTTTCAGGAGGGTCCTAAACAGAAAGTTAAGTCCCATTTTTCAGGAGGGTCCTGAACAGAAAGTAAAATCCCATTTTTCAGGAGAGTCCTGAACAGAAAGTAAAGTCCCATTTTTCAGGAGGGTCCTGAACATAAAGTAAAATCCCATTTTTCAGGAGGGTCCTGAACAGAAAGTAAAATCCCATTTTTCAGGAGGGTCCTGAACAGAAAGTAAAATCCCATTTTTCAGGAGGGTCCTGAACAGAAAGTAAATTCCCATTTTTCAGGAGGGTCCTGAACAGAAAGTAAAGTCCCATTTTTCAGGAGGGTCCTGAACAGAAAGTAAAATCCCATTTTTCAGGAGGGTCCTGAACTGAAAGTAAACACCCATTTTTCAGGAGGGTCCTGAACAGAAAGTAAAGTATCATTTTTTAGGAGGGTCCTGAACATAAAGTAAAGTCCCATTTTTCAGGAGGGTCCTGAACATAAAGTAAAATCCCATTTTTCAGGAGGGTCCTGAACAGAAAAAAAAGTCCCATCTTTCAGGAGGGTCCTGAACAGAAAGTAAAGTCCCATTTTTCAGGAGGGTCCAAAACAGAAAGTAAAGTCCCATTTTTCAGGAGGGTCCTGAACAGAAAGTAAAATCCCATTTTTCAGGAGGGTCCTGAACAGAAAGTAAAATCCCATTTTTCAGGAGGGTCCTGAACAGAAAGTAAATTCCCATTTTTCAGGAGGGTCCTGAACAGAAAGTAAAATCCCATTTTTCTGGAGGGTCCTGACCAAAAAGTAAAATCCTATTTTTCAGGAGGGTCCTGAACAGAAAGTAAAATCCCATTTTTCAGGAGGGTCCTGAACATAAAGTAAAGTCCCATTTTTCAAGAGGGTCCTGAACATAAGGTAAAATCCCATTTTTCAGGAGGGTCCTGAACAGAAAGTAAAATCCCATTTTTCAGGAGGGTCCTGAACAGAAAGTAAAATCCCATTTTTCAGGAGGGTCCTGAACAGAAAGTAAATTCCCATTTTTCAGGAGGGTCCTGAACAGAAAGTAAAATCCCATTTTTCTGGAGGGTCCTGAACAGAAAGTAAAGTCCCATTTTTCAGGAGGGTCGTGAACAGAAGGTAAAGTCCAATTTTTCGGGAGGGTCCTGAACAGAAAGTAAAGTCACATTTTTCGGGAGGGTCCTGAACAGAAAGTAAAATCCCATTTTTCAGGAAGGTCCTGATCCCATTTTTCGGGAGGGTCCTGAACAGAAAGTAAAGTCCCATCTTTCAGGAGGGTCCTGAACAGAAAGTAAAGTCCCATTTTTCAGGAGGGTCCTAAACAGAAAGTAAAGTCCCATTTTTCAGGAGGGTCCTGAACAGAAAGTAAAATCCCATTTTTCAGGAGAGTCCTGAACAGAAAGTAAAGTCCCATTTTTCAGGAGGGTCCTGAACATAAAGTAAAATCCCATTTTTCAGGAGGGTCCTGAACAGAAAGTAAAATCCCATTTTTCAGGAGGGTCCTGAACAAAAAGTAAAATCCCATTTTTCAGGAGGGTCCTGAACTGAAAGTAAATTCCCATTTTTCAGGAGGGTCCTGAACAGAAAGTAAAGTCCCATTTTTCAGGAGGGTCCTGAACAGAAAGTAAAATCCCATTTTTCAGGAGGGTCCTGAACAGAAAGTAAACACCCATTTTTCAGGAGGGTCCTGAACAGAAAGTAAAGTATCATTTTTTAGGAGGGTCCTGAACATAAAGTAAAGTCCCATTTTTCAGGAGGGTCCTGAACATAAAGTAAAATCCCATTTTTCAGGAGGGTCCTGAACAGAAAGTAAAGTCCCATCTTTCAGGAGGGTCCTGAACAGAAAGTAAAGTCCCATTTTCAGGAGGGTCCAAAACAGAAAGTAAAGTCCCATTTTTCAGGAGGGTCCTGAACAGAAAGTAAAATCCCATTTTTGAGGAGGGTTCTGAACAGAAAGTAAACACCCATTTTTCAGGAGGGTCCTGAACAGAAAGTAAAGTATCATTTTTTAGGAGGGTCCTGAACATAAAGTAAAGTCCCATTTTTCAGGAGGGTCCTGAACAGAAAGTAAAATCCCATTTTTCAGGAGGGTCCTGAACAGAAAGTAAATTCCCATTTTTCAGGAGGGTCCTGAACATAAAGTAAAATCCCATTTTTCAGGAGGGTCCTGAACAGAAAGTAAAATCCTATTTTTCAGGAGGGTCCTGAACAGAAAGTAAAATCCCATTTTTCAGGAGGGTCCTGAACATAAAGTAAAGTCCCATTTTTCAAGAGGGTCCTGAACATAAGGTAAAATCCCATTTTCAGGAGGGTCCTGAACAGAAAGTATAATCCCATTTTTCAGGAGGGTCCTGAACAGAAAGTAAAATCCCATTTTTCAGGAGGGTCCTGAACAGAAAGTAAATTCCCATTTTTCAGGAGGGTCCTGAACAGAAAGTAAAATCCTATTTTTCAGGAGGGTCCTGAACAGAAAGTAAAATCCCATTTTTCAGGAGGGTCCTGAACATAAAGTAAAGTCCCATTTTTCAAGAGGGTCCTGAACATAAGGTAAAATCCCATTTTCAGGAGGGTCCTGAACAGAAAGTAAAATCCCATTTTTCAGGAGGGTCCTGAACAGAAAGTAAAATCCTTTTTTTCAGGAGGGTCCTGAACAGAAAGTAAATTCCCATTTTTCAGGAGGGTCCTGAACATAAAGTAAAATCCCATTTTTCAGGAGGGTCCTGACCAAAAAGTAAAATCCTATTTTTCAGGAGGGTCCTGAACAGAAAGTAAAATCCCATTTTTCAGGAGGGTCCTGAACATAAAGTAAAGTCCCATTTTTCAAGAGGGTCCTGAACATAAGGTAAAATCCCATTTTTCAGGAGGGTCCTGAACAGAAAGTAAAATCCCATTTTTCAGGAGGGTCCTGAACAGAAAGTAAAATCCCATTTTTCAGGAGGGTCCTGAACAGAAAGTAAATTCCCATTTTTCAGGAGGGTCCTGAACAGAAAGTAAAATCCCATTTTTCTGGAGGGTCCTGAACAGAAAGTAAAGTCCCATTTTTCAGGAGGGTCCTGAACAGAAAGTAAAGTCCAATTTTTCGGGAGGGTCCTGAACAGAAAGTAAAGTCACATTTTTCGGGAGGGTCCTGAACAGAAAGTAAAATCCCATTTTTCAGGAGGGTCCTGAGCAGAAAGTAAAGTCCCATTTTTCAGGAGGGTCCTGAACATAAAGTAAAATCCCATTTTTCAGGAGGGTCCTGAACAGAAAGCAAATTCCCATTTTTCAGGAGGGTCCTGAACATAAAGTAAAATCCCATTTTTCAGGAGGGTCCTGAACAGAAAGTAAAATCCCATTTTTCAGGAGGGTCCTGAACATAAAGTAAAATCCCATTTTTCAGGAGGGTCCTGAACATAAAGTAAAATCCCATTTTTCAGGAGGGTCCTGAACAGAAAGTAAAATCCCATTTTTCAGGAGGGTCCTGAACAGAAAGAAAAGTCCCATTTTTCAGGAGGGTCCTGAACAGAAAGTAAAATCCCATTTTTCAGGAGGGTCCTGAACAGAAAGTAAAATCCCATTTTTCAGGAGGGTCCTGATCCCATTTTTCAGGAGGGTCCTGAACAGAAAGTAAAGTCCCATCTTTCAGGAGGGTCCTGAACAGAAAGTAAAGTCCCATTTTTCAGGAGGGTCCTAAACAGAAAGTTAAGTCCCATTTTTCAGGAGGGTCCTGAACAGAAAGTAAAATCCCATTTTTCAGGAGAGTCCTGAACAGAAAGTAAAGTCCCATTTTTCAGGAGGGTCCTGAACATAAAGTAAAATCCCATTTTTCAGGAGGGTCCTGAACAGAAAGTAAAATCCCATTTTTCAGGAGGGTCCTGAACAAAAAGTAAAATCCCATTTTTCAGGAGGGTCCTGAACAGAAAGTAAATTCCCATTTTTCAGGAGGGTCCTGAACAGAAAGTAAAGTCCCATTTTTCAGGAGGGTCCTGAACAGAAAGTAAAATCCCATTTTTCAGGAAGGTCCTGAACTGAAAGTAAACACCCATTTTTCAGGAGGGTCCTGAACAGAAAGTAAAGTATCATTTTTTAGGAGGGTCCTGAACATAAAGTAAAGTCCCATTTTTCAGGAGGGTCCTGAACATAAAGTAAAATCCCATTTTTCAGGAGGGTCCTGAACAGAAAGAAAAGTCCCATCTTTCAGGAGGGTCCTGAACAGAAAGTAAAGTCCCATTTTTCAGGAGGGTCCAAAACAGAAAGTAAAGTCCCATTTTTCAGGAGGGTCCTGAACAGAAAGTAAAATCCCATTTTTCAGGAGGGTCCTGAACAGAAAGTAAATTCCCATTTTTCAGGAGGGTCCTGAACAGAAAGTAAAATCCCATTTTTCTGGAGGGTCCTGACCAAAAAGTAAAATCCTATTTTTCAGGAGGGTCCTGAACAGAAAGTAAAATCCCATTTTTCAGGAGGGTCCTGAACATAAAGTAAAGTCCCATTTTTCAAGAGGGTCCTGAACATAAGGTAAAATCCCATTTTTCAGGAGGGTCCTGAACAGAAAGTAAAATCCCATTTTTCAGGAGGGTCCTGAACAGAAAGTAAAATCCCATTTTTCAGGAGGGTCCTGAACAGAAAGTAAATTCCCATTTTTCAGGAGGGTCCTGAACAGAAAGTAAAATCCCATTTTTCTGGAGGGTCCTGAACAGAAAGTAAAGTCCCATTTTTCAGGAGGGTCGTGAACAGAAAGTAAAGTCCAATTTTTCGGGAGGGTCCTGAACAGAAAGTAAAGTCACATTTTTCGGGAGGGTCCTGAACAGAAAGTAAAATCCCATTTTTCAGGAAGGTCCTGATCCCATTTTTCAGGAGGGTCCTGAACAGAAAGTAAAGTCCCATCTTTCAGGAGGGTCCTGAACAGAAAGTAAAGTCCCATTTTTCAGGAGGGTCCTAAACAGAAAGTAAAGTCCCATTTTTCAGGAGGGTTCTGAACAGAAAGTAAAATCCCATTTTTCAGGAGAGTCCTGAACAGAAAGTAAAGTCCCATTTTTCAGGAGGGTCCTGAACATAAAGTAAAATCTCATTTTTCAGGAGGGTCCTGAACAGAAAGTAAAATCCCATTTTTCAGGAGGGTCCTGAACAAAAAGTAAAATCCCATTTTTCAGGAGGGTCCTGAACTGAAAGTAAATTCCCATTTTTCAGGAGGGTCCTGAACAGAAAGTAAAGTCCCATTTTTCAGGAGGGTCCTGAACAGAAAGTAAAATCCCATTTTTCAGGAGGGTCCTGAACAGAAAGTAAACACCCATTTTTCAGGAGGGTCCTGAACAGAAAGTAAAGTATCATTTTTTAGGAGGGTCCTGAACATAAAGTAAAGTCCCATTTTTCAGGAGGGTCCTGAACATAAAGTAAAATCCCATTTTTCAGGAGGGTCCTGAACAGAAAGTAAAGTCCCATCTTTCAGGAGGGTCCTGAACAGAAAGTAAAGTCCCATTTTCAGGAGGGTCCAAAACAGAAAGTAAAGTCCCATTTTTCAGGAGGGTCCTGAACAGAAAGTAAAATCCCATTTTTGAGGAGGGTTCTGAACAGAAAGTAAACACCCATTTTTCAGGAGGGTCCTGAACAGAAAGTAAAGTATCATTTTTTAGGAGGGTCCTGAACATAAAGTAAAGTCCCATTTTTCAGGAGGGTCCTGAACAGAAAGTAAAATCCCATTTTTCAGGAGGGTCCTGAACAGAAAGTAAATTCCCATTTTTCAGGAGGGTCCTGAACATAAAGTAAAATCCCATTTTTCAGGAGGGTCCTGAACAGAAAGTAAAATCCTATTTTTCAGGAGGGTCCTGAACAGAAAGTAAAATCCCATTTTTCAGGAGGGTCCTGAACATAAAGTAAAGTCCCATTTTTCAAGAGGGTCCTGAACATAAGGTAAAATCCCATTTTCAGGAGGGTCCTGAACAGAAAGTATAATCCCATTTTTCAGGAGGGTCCTGAACAGAAAGTAAAATCCCATTTTTCAGGAGGGTCCTGAACAGAAAGTAAATTCCCATTTTTCAGGAGGGTCCTGAACAGAAAGTAAAATCCCATTTTTCTGGAGGGTCCTGAACAGAAAGTAAAGTCCCATTTTTCAGGAGGGTCCTGAACAGAAAGTAAAATCCTATTTTTCAGGAGGGTCCTGAACAGAAAGTAAAATCCCATTTTTCAGGAGGGTCCTGAACATAAAGTAAAGTCCCATTTTTCAAGAGGGTCCTGAACATAAGGTAAAATCCCATTTTCAGGAGGGTCCTGAACAGAAAGTAAAATCCCATTTTTCAGGAGGGTCCTGAACAGAAAGTAAAATCCTTTTTTTCAGGAGGGTCCTGAACAGAAAGTAAATTCCCATTTTTCAGGAGGGTCCTGAACATAAAGTAAAATCCCATTTTTCAGGAGGGTCCTGACCAAAAAGTAAAATCCTATTTTTCAGGAGGGTCCTGAACAGAAAGTAAAATCCCATTTTTCAGGAGGGTCCTGAACATAAAGTAAAGTCCCATTTTTCAAGAGGGTCCTGAACATAAGGTAAAATCCCATTTTTCAGGAGGGTCCTGAACAGAAAGTAAAATCCCATTTTTCAGGAGGGTCCTGAACAGAAAGTAAAATCCCATTTTTCAGGAGGGTCCTGAACAGAAAGTAAATTCCCATTTTTCAGGAGGGTCCTGAACAGAAAGTAAAATCCCATTTTTCTGGAGGGTCCTGAACAGAAAGTAAAGTCCCATTTTTCAGGAGGGTCCTGAACAGAAAGTAAAGTCCAATTTTTCGGGAGGGTTCTGAACAGAAAGTAAAGTCACATTTTTCGGGAGGGTCCTGAACAGAAAGTAAAATCCCATTTTTCAGGAGGGTCCTGAGCAGAAAGTAAAGTCCCATTTTTCAGGAGGGTCCTGAACATAAAGTAAAATCCCATTTTTCAGGAGGGTCCTGAACAGAAAGCAAATTCCCATTTTTCAGGAGGGTCCTGAACATAAAGTAAAATCCCATTTTTCAGGAGGGTCCTGAACAGAAAGTAAAATCCCATTTTTCAGGAGGGTCCTGAACATAAAGTAAAATCCCATTTTTCAGGAGGGTCCTGAACATAAAGTAAAATCCCATTTTTCAGGAGGGTCCTGAACAGAAAGTAAAATCCCATTTTTCAGGAGGGTCCTGAACAGAAAGTAAAATCCCATTTTTCAGGAGGGTCCTGATCCCATTTTTCAGGAGGGTCCTGAACAGAAAGTAAAGTCCCATCTTTCAGGAGGGTCCTGAACAGAAAGTAAAGTCCCATTTTTCAGGAGGGTCCTAAACAGAAAGTTAAGTCCCATTTTTCAGGAGGGTCCTGAACAGAAAGTAAAATCCCATTTTTCAGGAGAGTCCTGAACAGAAAGTAAAGTCCCATTTTTCAGGAGGGTCCTGAACATAAAGTAAAATCTCATTTTTCAGGAGGGTCCTGAACAGAAAGTAAAATCCCATTTTTCAGGAGGGTCCTGAACAAAAAGTAAAATCCCATTTTTCAGGAGGGTCCTGAACTGAAAGTAAATTCCCATTTTTCAGGAGGGTCCTGAACAGAAAGTAAAGTCCCATTTTTCAGGAGGGTCCTGAACAGAAAGTAAAATCCCATTTTTCAGGAGGGTCCTGAACAGAAAGTAAACACCCATTTTTCAGGAGGGTCCTGAACAGAAAGTAAAGTATCATTTTTTAGGAGGGTCCTGAACATAAAGTAAAGTCCCATTTTTCAGGAGGGTCCTGAACATAAAGTAAAATCCCATTTTTCAGGAGGGTCCTGAACAGAAAGTAAAGTCCCATCTTTCAGGAGGGTCCTGAACAGAAAGTAAAGTCCCATTTTCAGGAGGGTCCAAAACAGAAAGTAAAGTCCCATTTTTCAGGAGGGTCCTGAACAGAAAGTAAAATCCCATTTTTGAGGAGGGTTCTGAACAGAAAGTAAACACCCATTTTTCAGGAGGGTCCTGAACAGAAAGTAAAGTATCATTTTTTAGGAGGGTCCTGAACATAAAGTAAAGTCCCATTTTTCAGGAGGGTCCTGAACAGAAAGTAAAATCCCATTTTTCAGGAGGGTCCTGAACAGAAAGTAAATTCCCATTTTTCAGGAGGGTCCTGAACATAAAGTAAAATCCCATTTTTCAGGAGGGTCCTGAACAGAAAGTAAAATCCTATTTTTCAGGAGGGTCCTGAACAGAAAGTAAAATCCCATTTTTCAGGAGGGTCCTGAACATAAAGTAAAGTCCCATTTTTCAAGAGGGTCCTGAACATAAGGTAAAATCCCATTTTCAGGAGGGTCCTGAACAGAAAGTATAATCCCATTTTTCAGGAGGGTCCTGAACAGAAAGTAAAATCCCATTTTTCAGGAGGGTCCTGAACAGAAAGTAAATTCCCATTTTTCAGGAGGGTCCTGAACAGAAAGTAAAATCCCATTTTTCTGGAGGGTCCTGAACAGAAAGTAAAGTCCCATTTTTCAGGAGGGTCCTGAACAGAAAGTAAAATCCTATTTTTCAGGAGGGTCCTGAACAGAAAGTAAAATCCCATTTTTCAGGAGGGTCCTGAACATAAAGTAAAGTCCCATTTTTCAAGAGGGTCCTGAACATAAGGTAAAATCCCATTTTCAGGAGGGTCCTGAACAGAAAGTAAAATCCCATTTTTCAGGAGGGTCCTGAACAGAAAGTAAAATCCTTTTTTTCAGGAGGGTCCTGAACAGAAAGTAAATTCCCATTTTTCAGGAGGGTCCTGAACATAAAGTAAAATCCCATTTTTCAGGAGGGTCCTGACCAAAAAGTAAAATCCTATTTTTCAGGAGGGTCCTGAACAGAAAGTAAAATCCCATTTTTCAGGAGGGTCCTGAACATAAAGTAAAGTCCCATTTTTCAAGAGGGTCCTGAACATAAGGTAAAATCCCATTTTTCAGGAGGGTCCTGAACAGAAAGTAAAATCCCATTTTTCAGGAGGGTCCTGAACAGAAAGTAAAATCCCATTTTTCAGGAGGGTCCTGAACAGAAAGTAAATTCCCATTTTTCAGGAGGGTCCTGAACAGAAAGTAAAATCCCATTTTTCTGGAGGGTCCTGAACAGAAAGTAAAGTCCCATTTTTCAGGAGGGTCCTGAACAGAAAGTAAAGTCCAATTTTTCGGGAGGGTTCTGAACAGAAAGTAAAGTCACATTTTTCGGGAGGGTCCTGAACAGAAAGTAAAATCCCATTTTTCAGGAGGGTCCTGAGCAGAAAGTAAAGTCCCATTTTTCAGGAGGGTCCTGAACATAAAGTAAAATCCCATTTTTCAGGAGGGTCCTGAACAGAAAGCAAATTCCCATTTTTCAGGAGGGTCCTGAACATAAAGTAAAATCCCATTTTTCAGGAGGGTCCTGAACAGAAAGTAAAATCCCATTTTTCAGGAGGGTCCTGAACATAAAGTAAAATCCCATTTTTCAGGAGGGTCCTGAACATAAAGTAAAATCCCATTTTTCAGGAGGGTCCTGAACAGAAAGTAAAATCCCATTTTTCAGGAGGGTCCTGAACAGAAAGTAAAATCCCATTTTTCAGGAGGGTCCTGATCCCATTTTTCAGGAGGGTCCTGAACAGAAAGTAAAGTCCCATCTTTCAGGAGGGTCCTGAACAGAAAGTAAAGTCCCATTTTTCAGGAGGGTCCTAAACAGAAAGTTAAGTCCCATTTTTCAGGAGGGTCCTGAACAGAAAGTAAAATCCCATTTTTCAGGAGAGTCCTGAACAGAAAGTAAAGTCCCATTTTTCAGGAGGGTCCTGAACATAAAGTAAAATCCCATTTTTCAGGAGGGTCCTGAACAGAAAGTAAAATCCCATTTTTCAGGAGGGTCCTGAACAAAAAGTAAAATCCCATTTTTCAGGAGGGTCCTGAACAGAAAGTAAATTCCCATTTTTCAGGAGGGTCCTGAACAGAAAGTAAAGTCCCATTTTTCTGGAGGGTCCTGAACAGAAAGTAAAATCCCATTTTTCAGGAGGGTCCTGAACTGAAAGTAAACACCCATTTTTCAGGAGGGTCCTGAACAGAAAGTAAAGTGTCATTTTTTAGGAGGGTCCTGAACATAAAGTAAAGTCCCATTTTTCAGGAGGGTCCTGAACATAAAGTAAAATCCCATTTTTCAGGAGGGTCCTGAACAGAAAGAAAAGTCCCATCTTTCAGGAGGGTCCTGAACAGAAAGTAAAGTCCCATTTTTCAGGAGGGTCCAAAACAGAAAGTAAAGTCCCATTTTTCAGGAGGGTCCTGAACAGAAAGTAAAATCCCATTTTTCAGGAGGGTCCTGAACAGAAAGTAAAATCCCATTTTTCAGGAGGGTCCTGAACAGAAAGTAAATTCCCATTTTTCAGGAGGGTCCTGAACAGAAAGTAAAATCCCATTTTTCTGGAGGGTCCTGACCAAAAAGTAAAATCCTATTTTTCAGGAGGGTCCTGAACAGAAAGTAAAATCCCATTTTTCAGGAGGGTCCTGAACATAAAGTAAAGTCCCATTTTTCAAGAGGGTCCCGAACATAAGGTAAAATCCCATTTTTCAGGAGGGTCCTGAACAGAAAGTAAAATCCCATTTTTCAGGAGGGTCCTGAACAGAAAGTAAAATCCCATTTTTCAGGAGGGTCCTGAACAGAAAGTAAATTCCCATTTTTCAGGAGGGTCCTGAACAGAAAGTAAAATCCCATTTTTCTGGAGGGTCCTGAACAGAAAGTAAAGTCCCATTTTTCAGGAGGGTCGTGAACAGAAAGTAAAGTCCAATTTTTCGGGAGGGTCCTGAACAGAAAGTAAAGTCACATTTTTCGGGAGGGTCCTGAACAGAAAGTAAAATCCCATTTTTCAGGAGGGTCCTGAGCAGAAAGTAAAGTCCCATTTTTCAGGAGGGTCCTGAACATAAAGTAAAATCCCATTTTTCAGGAGGGTCCTGAACAGAAAGCAAATTCCCATTTTTCAGGAGGGGCCTGAACATAAAGTAAAATCGCATTTTTCAGGAGGGTCCTGAACAGAAAGTAAAATCCCATTTTTCAGGAGGGTCCTGAACATAAAGTAAAATCCCATTTTTCAGGAGGGTCCTGAACATAAAGTAAAATCCCATTTTTCAGGAGGGTCCTGAACAGAAAGTAAAATCCCATTTTTCAGGAGGGTCCTGAACAGAAAGAAAAGTCCCATTTTTCAGGAGGGTCCTGAACAGAAAGTAAAATCCCATTTTTCAGGAGGGTCCTGAACAGAAAGTAAAATCCCATTTTTCAGGAGGGTCCTGATCCCATTTTTCAGGAGGGTCCTGAACAGAAAGTAAAGTCCCATCTTTCAGGAGGGTCCTGAACAGAAAGTAAAGTCCCATTTTTCAGGAGGGTCCTAAACAGAAAGTTAAGTCCCATTTTTCAGGAGGGTCCTGAACAGAAAGTAAAATCCCATTTTTCAGGAGAGTCCTGAACAGAAAGTAAAGTCCCATTTTTCAGGAGGGTCCTGAACATAAAGTAAAATCCCATTTTTCAGGAGGGTCCTGAACAGAAAGTAAAATCCCATTTTTCAAGAGGGTCCTGAACAAAAAGTAAAATCCCATTTTTCAGGAGGGTCCTGAACAGAAAGTAAATTCCCATTTTTCAGGAGGGTCCTGAACAGAAAGTAAAGTCCCATTTTTCAGGAGGGTTCTGAACAGAAAGTAAAATCCCATTTTTCAGGAGGGTCCTGAACTGAAAGTAAACACCCATTTTTCAGGAGGGTCCTGAACAGAAAGTAAAGTATCATTTTTTAGGAGGGTCCTGAACATAAAGTAAAGTCCCATTTTTCAGGAGGGTCCTGAACATAAAGTAAAATCCCATTTTTCAGGAGGGTCCTGAACAGAAAGTAAAGTCCCATCTTTCAGGAGGGTCCTGAACAGAAAGTAAAGTCCCATTTTTCAGGAGGGTCCAAAACAGAAAGTAAAGTCCCATTTTTCAGGAGGGTCCTGAACATAAAGTAAAATCCCATTTTTCAGGAGGGTCCTGAACAGAAAGTAAATTCCCATTTTTCAGGAGGGTCCTGAACATAAAGTAAAATCCCATTTTTCAGGAGGGTCCTGAACATAAAGTAAAATCCCATTTTTCAGGAGGGTCCTGAACAGAAAGTAAAATCCTATTTTTCAGGAGGGTCCTGAACAGAAAGTAAAATCCCATTTTTCAGGAGGGTCCTGAACATAAAGTAAAGTCCCATTTTTCAAGAGGGTCCTGAACATAAGGTAAAATCCCATTTTTCAGGAGGGTCCTGAACAGAAAGTAAAATCCCATTTTTCAGGAGGGTCCTGAACAGAAAGTAAAATCCCATTTTTCAGGAGGGTCCTGAACAGAAAGTAAATTCCCATTTTTCAGGAGGGTCCTGAACATTAAGTAAAACCCATTTTTCTGGAGGGTCCTGAACAGAAAGTAAAGTCCCATTTTTCAGGAGGGTCCTGAACAGAAAGTAAAGTCCAATTTTTCGGGAGGGTCCTGAACAGAAAGTAAAGTCACATTTTTCGGGAGGGTCCTGAACAGAAAGTAAAATCCCATTTTTCAGGAGGGTCCTGAGCAGAAAGTAAAGTCCCATTTTTCAGGAGGGTCCTGAACATAAAGTAAAATCCCTTTTTTCAGGAGGGTCCTGAACAGAAAGCAAATTCCCATTTTTCAGGAGGGTCCTGAACATAAAGTAAAATCCCATTTTTCAGGAGGGTCCTGAACATAAAGTAAAATCCCATTTTTCAGGAGGGTCCTGAACAGAAAGTAAAATCCCATTTTTCAGGAGGGTCCTGAACAGAAAGAAAAGTCCCATTTTTCAGGAGGGTCCTGAACAGAAAGTAAAATCCCATTTTTCAGGAGGGTCCTGAACAGAAAGTAAAATCCCATTTTTCAGGAAGGTCCTGATCCCATTTTTCAGGAGGGTCCTGAACAGAAAGTAAAGTCCCATCTTTCAGGAGGGTCCTGAACAGAAAGTAAAGTCCCATTTTTCAGGAGGGTCCTAAACAGAAAGTAAAGTCCCATTTTTCAGGAGGGTCCTGAACAGAAAGTAAAATCCCATTTTTCAGGAGAGTCCTGAACAGAAAGTAAAGTCCCATTTTTCAGGAGGGTCCTGAACATAAAGTAAAATCCCATTTTTCAGGAGGGTCCTGAACAGAAAGTAAAATCCCATTTTTCAGGAGGGTCCTGAACAAAAAGTAAAATCCCATTTTTCAGGAGGGTCCTGAACTGAAAGTAAATTCCCATTTTTCAGGAGGGTCCTGAACAGAAAGTAAAGTCCCATTTTTCAGGAGGGTCCTGAACAGAAAGTAAAATCCCATTTTTCAGGAGGGTCCTGAACAGAAAGTAAACACCCATTTTTCAGGAGGGTCCTGAACAGAAAGTAAAGTATCATTTTTTAGGAGGGTCCTGAACATAAAGTAAAGTCCCATTTTTCAGGAGGGTCCTGAACATAAAGTAAAATCCCATTTTTCAGGAGGGTCCTGAACAGAAAGTAAAGTCCCATCTTTCAGGAGGGTCCTGAACAGAAAGTAAAGTCCCATTTTCAGGAGGGTCCAAAACAGAAAGTAAAGTCCCATTTTTCAGGAGGGTCCTGAACAGAAAGTAAAATCCCATTTTTGAGGAGGGTTCTGAACAGAAAGTAAACACCCATTTTTCAGGAGGGTCCTGAACAGAAAGTAAAGTATCATTTTTTAGGAGGGTCCTGAACATAAAGTAAAGTCCCATTTTTCAGGAGGGTCCTGAACAGAAAGTAAAATCCCATTTTTCAGGAGGGTCCTGAACAGAAAGTAAATTCCCATTTTTCAGGAGGGTCCTGAACATAAAGTTAAATCCCATTTTTCAGGAGGGTCCTGAACAGAAAGTAAAATCCTATTTTTCAGGAGGGTCCTGAACAGAAAGTAAAATCCCATTTTTCAGGAGGGTCCTGAACATAAAGTAAAGTCCCATTTTTCAAGAGGGTCCTGAACATAAGGTAAAATCCCATTTTCAGGAGGGTCCTGAACAGAAAGTAAAATCCCATTTTTCTGGAGGGTCCTGAACAGAAAGTAAAGTCCCATTTTTCAGGAGGGTCCTGAACAGAAAGTAAAATCCTATTTTTCAGGAGGGTCCTGAACAGAAAGTAAAATCCCATTTTTCAGGAGGGTCCTGAACATAAAGTAAAGTCCCATTTTTCAAGAGGGTCCTGAACATAAGGTAAAATCCCATTTTCAGGAGGGTCCTGAACAGAAAGTAAAATCCCATTTTTCAGGAGGGTCCTGAACAGAAAGTAAAATCCTTTTTTTCAGGAGGGTCCTGAACAGAAAGTAAATTCCCATTTTTCAGGAGGGTCCTGAACATAAAGTAAAATCCCATTTTTCAGGAGGGTCCTGACCAAAAAGTAAAATCCTATTTTTCAGGAGGGTCCTGAACAGAAAGTAAAATCCCATTTTTCAGGAGGGTCCTGAACATAAAGTAAAGTCCCATTTTTCAAGAGGGTCCTGAACATAAGGTAAAATCCCATTTTTCAGGAGGGTCCTGAACAGAAAGTAAAATCCCATTTTTCAGGAGGCTCCTGAACAGAAAGTAAAATCCCATTTTTCAGGAGGGTCCTGAACAGAAAGTAAATTCCCATTTTTCAGGAGGGTCCTGAACAGAAAGTAAAATCCCATTTTTCTGGAGGGTCCTGAACAGAAAGTAAAGTCCCATTTTTCAGGAGGGTCCTGAACAGAAAGTAAAGTCCAATTTTTCGGGAGGGTCCTGAACAGAAAGTAAAGTCACATTTTTCGGGAGGGTCCTGAACAGAAAGTAAAATCCCATTTTTCAGGAGGGTCCTGAGCAGAAAGTAAAGTCCCATTTTTCAGGAGGGTCCTGAACATAAAGTAAAATCCCATTTTTCAGAAGGGTCCTGAACAGAAAGCAAATTCCCATTTTTCAGGAGGGTCCTGAACATAAAGTAAAATCCCATTTTTCAGGAGGGTCCTGAACAGAAAGTAAAATCCCATTTTTCAGGAGGGTCCTGAACATAAAGTAAAATCCCATTTTTCAGGAGGGTCCTGAACATAAAGTAAAATCCCATTTTTCAGGAGGGTCCTGAACAGAAAGTAAAATCCCATTTTTCAGGAGGGTCCTGAACAGAAAGAAAAGTCCCATTTTTCAGGAGGGTCCTGAACAGAAAGTAAAATCCCATTTTTCAGGAGGGTCCTGAACAGAAAATAAAATCCCATTTTTCAGGAGGGTCCTGATCCCATTTTTCAGGAGGGTCCTGAACAGAAAGTAAAGTCCCATCTTTCAGGAGGGTCCTGAACAGAAAGTAAAGTCCCATTTTTCAGGAGGGTCCTAAACAGAAAGTTAAGTCCCATTTTTCAGGAGGGTCCTGAACAGAAAGTAAAATCCCATTTTTCAGGAGAGTCCTGAACAGAAAGTAAAGTCCCATTTTTCAGGAGGGTCCTGAACATAAAGTAAAATCCCATTTTTCAGGAGGGTCCTGAACAGAAAGTAAAATCCCATTTTTCAGGAGGGTCCTGAACAAAAAGTAAAATCCTATTTTTCAGGAGGGTCCTGAACAGAAAGTAAATTCCCATTATTCAGGAGGGTCTTGAACAGAAAGTAAAGTCCCATTTTTCAGGAGAGTCCTGAACAGAAAGTAAAATCCCATTTTTCAGGAGGGTCCTGAACTGAAAGTAAACACCCATTTTTCAGGAGGGTCCTGAACAGAAAGTAAAGTATCATTTTTTAGGAGGGTCCTGAACATAAAGTAAAGTCCCATTTTTCAGGAGGGTCCTGAACATAAAGTAAAATCCCATTTTTCAGGAGGGTCCTGAACAGAAAGTAAAGTCCCATCTTTCAGGAGGGTCCTGAACAGAAAGTAAAGTCCCATTTTTCAGGAGGGTCCAAAACAGAAAGTAAAGTCCCATTTTTCAGGAGGGTCCGGAACAGAAAGTAAAATCCCATTTTTCAGGAGGGTCCTGAACAGAAAGTAAACACCCATTTTTCAGGAGGGTCCTGAACAGAAAGTAAAGTATCATTTTTTAGGAGGGTCCTGAACATAAAGTAAAGTCCCATTTTTCAGGAGGGTCCTGAACATAAAGTAAAATCCCATTTTTCAGGAGGGTCCTGAACAGAAAGTAAAATCCCATTTTTCAGGAGGGTCCTGAACATAAAGTAAAATCCTATTTTTTAGGAGGGTCCTGAACAGAAAGTAAAATCCTATTTTTCAGGAGGGTCCTGAACAGAAAGTAAAATCCCATTTTTCAGGAGGGTCCTGAACATAAAGTACAGTCCCATTTTTCAAGAGGGTCCTGAACATAAGGTAAAATCCCATTTTTCAGGAGGGTCCTGAACAGAAAGTAAAATCCCATTTTTCAGGAGGGTCCTGAACAGAAAGTAAAATCCCATTTTTCAGGATGGTCCTGAACAGAAAGTAAATTCCCATTTTTCAGGAGGGTCCTGAACAGAAAGTAAAATCCCATTTTTCTGGAGGGTCCTGAACAGAAAGTAAAGTCCCATTTTTCAGGAGTGTCCTGAACAGAAAGTAAAGTCCAATTTTTCGGGAGTGTCCTGAACAGAAAGTAAAGTCACATTTTTCGGGAGGGTCCTGAACAGAAAGTAAAATCCCATTTTTCAGGAGGGTCCTGAGCAGAAAGTAAAGTCCCATTTTTCAGGAGGGTCCTGAACATAAAGTAAAATCCCATTTTTCAGGAGGGTCCTGAACAGAAAGCAAATTCCCATTTTTCAGGAGGGTCCTGAACATAAAGTAAAATCCCATTTTTCAGGAGGGTCCTGAACAGAAAGTAAAATCCCATTTTTCAGGAGGGTCCTGAACATAAAGTAAAATCCCATTTTTCAGGAGGGTCCAGAACATAAAGTAAAATCCCATTTTTCAGGAGGGTCCTGAACAGAAAGTAAAATCCCATTTTTCAGGAGGGTCCTGAACAGAAAGTAAAATCCCATTTTTCAGGAGGGTCCTGAACAGAAAGTAAAATCCCATTTTTCAGGAGGGTCCTGAACAGAAAGAAAAGTCCCATTTTTCAGGAGGGTCCTGAACAGAAAGTAAAATCCCATTTTTCAGGAGGGTCCTGAACAGAATGTAAAATCCCATTTTTCAGGAGGGTCCTGATCCCATTTTTCAGGAGGGTCCTGAACAGAAAGTAAAGTCCCATCTTTCAGGAGGGTCCTGAACAGAAAGTAAAGTCCCATTTTTCAGGAGGGTCCTAAACAGAAAGTTAAGTCCCATTTTTCAGGAGGGTCCTGAACAGAAAGTAAAATCCCATTTTTCAGGAGAGTCCTGAACAGAAAGTAAAGTCCCATTTTTCAGGAGGGTCCTGAACATAAAGTAAAATCCCATTTTTCAGGAGGGTCCTGAACAGAAAGTAAAATCCCATTTTTCAGGAGGGTCCTGAACAAAAAGTAAAATCCCATTTTTCAGGAGGGTCCTGAACAGAAAGTAAATTCCCATTATTCAGGAGGGTCCTGAACAGAAAGTAAAGTCCCATTTTTCAGGAGGGTCCTGAACAGAAAGTAAAATCCCATTTTTCAGGAGGGTCCTGAACTGAAAGTAAACACCCATTTTTCAGGAGGGTCCTGAACAGAAAGTAAAGTATCATTTTTTAGGAGGGTCCTGAACATAAAGTAAAGTCCCATTTTTCAGGAGGGT
Source organism: Capsicum pubescens (assembly GCA_030864215.1). Taxonomy (NCBI): domain Eukaryota; kingdom Viridiplantae; phylum Streptophyta; class Magnoliopsida; order Solanales; family Solanaceae; genus Capsicum; species Capsicum pubescens. Next base: position 416,460,290 of record CM061548.1, read on the forward strand.
CCTGAACATAAAGTAAAATCCCATTTTTCAGGAGGGTCCTGAACAGAAAGTAAAGTCCCATCTTTCAGGAGGGTCCTGAACAGAAAGTAAAGTCCCATTTTTCAGGAGGGTCCAAAACAGAAAGTAAAGTCCCATTTTTCAGGAGGGTCCTGAACAGAAAGTAAAATCCCATTTTTCAGGAGGGTCCTGAACAGAAAGTAAACACCCATTTTTCAGGAGGGTCCTGAACAGAAAGTAAAGTATCATTTTTTAGGAGGGTCCTGAACATAAAGTAAAGTCCCATTTTTCAGGAGGGTCCTGAACATAAAGTAAAATCCCATTTTTCAGGAGGGTCCTGAACAGAAAGTAAAATCCCATTTTTCAGGAGGGTCCTGAACATAAAGTAAAATCCTATTTTTTAGGAGGGTCCTGAACAGAAAGTAAAATCCTATTTTTCAGGAGGGTCCTGAACAGAAAGTAAAATCCCATTTTTCAGGAGGGTCCTGAACATAAAGTACAGTCCCATTTTTCAAGAGGGTCCTGAACATAAGGTAAAATCCCATTTTTCAGGAGGGTCCTGAACAGAAAGTAAAATCCCATTTTTCAGGAGGGTCCTGAACAGAAAGTAAAATCCCATTTTTCAGGATGGTCCTGAACAGAAAGTAAATTCCCATTTTTCAGGAGGGTCCTGAACAGAAAGTAAAATCCCATTTTTCTGGAGGGTCCTGAACAGAAAGTAAAGTCCCATTTTTCAGGAGTGTCCTGAACAGAAAGTAAAGTCCAATTTTTCGGGAGGTTCCTGAACAGAAAGTAAAGTCACATTTTTCGGGAGGGTCCTGAACAGAAAGTAAAATCCCATTTTTCAGGAGGGTCCTGAGCAGAAAGTAAAGTCCCATTTTTCAGGAGGGTCCTGAACATAAAGTAAAATCCCATTTTTCAGGAGGGTCCTGAACAGAAAGCAAATTCCCATTTTTCAGGAGGGTCCTGAACATAAAGTAAAATCCCATTTTTCAGGAGGGTCCTGAACAGAAAGTAAAATCCCATTTTTCAGGAGGGTCCTGAACATAAAGTAAAATCCCATTTTTCAGGAGGGTCCTGAACATAAAGTAAAATCCCATTTTTCAGGAGGGTCCTGAACAGAAAGTAAAATCCCATTTTTCAGGAGGGTCCTGAACAGAAAGTAAAGTCCCATTTTTCAGGAGGGTCCTGAACAGAAAGTAAAATCCCATTTTTCAGGAGGGTCCTGAACAGAAAATAATATCCCATTTTTCAGGAGGGTCCTGATCCCATTTTTCAGGAGGGTCCTGAACAGAAAGTAAAGTCCCATCTTTCAGGAGGGTCCTGAACAGAAAGTAAAGTCCCATTTTTCAGGAGGGTCCTAAACAGAAAGTAAAGTCCCATTTTTCAGGAGGGTCCTGAACAGAAAGTAAAATCCCATTTTTCAGGAGAGTCCTGAACAGAAAGTAAAGTCCCATTTTTCAGGAGGGTCCTGAACATAAAGTAAAATCCCATTTTTCAGGAGGGTCCTGAACATAAATAAAATCCCATTTTTCAGGAGGGTCCTGAACAGAAAGTAAATTCCCATTTTTCAGGAGGGTCCTGAACATAAAGTAAAATCCCATTTTTCAGGAGGGTCCTGAACAGAAAGTAAATTCCCATTTTTCAGGAGGGTCCTGAACATAAAGTAAAATCCCATTTTTCAGGAGGGTCCTGAACATAAAGTAAAATCCCATTTTTCAGGAGGGTCCTGAACAGAAAGTAAAGTCCTATTTTTCAGGAGGGTCCTGAACAGAAAATAAAATCCCATTTTTCAGGAGGGTCCTGAACATAAATAAAGTCCCATTTTTCAAGAGGGTCCTGAACATAAGGTAAAATCCCATTTTTCAGGAGGGTCCTGAACAGAAAGTAAAATCCCATTTTTCAGGAGGGTCCTGAACAGAAAGTAAAATCCCATTTTTCAAGAGGGTCCTGAACAGAAAGTAAATTCCCATTTTTCAGGAGGGTCCTGAACATTAAGTAAAATCCCATTTTTCTGGAGGGTCCTGAACAGAAAGTAAAGTCCCATTTTTCAGGAGGGTCCTGAACAGAAAGTAAAATCCCATTTTTCAGGAGGGTCCTGAACATAAAGTAAAATCCCATTTTTCAGGAGGGTCCTGAACAGAAAGTAAAGTCACATTTTTCGGGAGGGTCCTGAACAGAAAGTAAAATCCCATTTTTCAGGAGGGTCCTGAGCAGAAAGTAAAGTCCCATTTTTCAGGAGGGTCCTGAACATAAAGTAAAATCCCATTTTTCAGGAGGGTCCTGAACAGAAAGCAAATTCCCATTTTTCAGGAGGGTCCTGAACATAAAGTAAAATCCCATTTTTCAGGAGGGTCCTGAATAGAAAGTAAAATCCCATTTTTCAGGAGGGTCCTGAACATAAAGTAAAATCCCATTTTTCAGGAGGGTCCTGAACATAAAGTAAAATCCCATTTTTCAGGAGGGTCCTGAACAGAAAGTAAAATCCCATTTTTCAGGAGGGTCCTGAACAGAAAGAAAAGTCCCATTTTTCAGGAGGGTCCTGAACAGAAAGTAAAATCCCATTTTTCAGGAGGGTCCTGAACAGAAAGTAAAATCCCATTTTTCAGGAAGGTCCTGATCCCATTTTTCAGGAGGGTCCTGAACAGAAAGTAAAGTCCCATCTTTCAGGAGGGTCCTGAACAGAAAGTAAAGTCCCATTTTTCAGGAGGGTCCTAAACAGAAAGTAAAGTCCCATTTTTCAGGAGGGTCCTGAACAGAAAGTAAAATCCCATTTTTCAGGAGAGTCCTGAACAGAAAGTAAAGTCCCATTTTTCAGGAGGGTCCTGAACATAAAGTAAAATCCCATTTTTCAGGAGGGTCCTGAACAGAAAGTAAAATCCCATTTTTCAGGAGGGTCCTGAACAAAAAGTAAAATCCCATTTTTCAGGAGGGTCCTGAACTGAAAGTAAATTCCCATTTTTCAGGAGGGTCCTGAACAGAAAGTAAAGTCCCATTTTTCAGGAGGGTCCTGAACAGAAAGTAAAATCCCATTTTTCAGGAGGGTCCTGAACAGAAAGTAAACACCCATTTTTCAGGAGGGTCCTGAACAGAAAGTAAAGTATCATTTTTTAGGAGGGTCCTGAACATAAAGTAAAGTCCCATTTTTCAGGAGGGTCCTGAACATAAAGTAAAATCCCATTTTTCAGGAGGGTCCTGAACAGAAAGTAAAGTCCCATCTTTCAGGAGGGTCCTGAACAGAAAGTAAAGTCCCATTTTCAGGAGGGTCCAAAACAGAAAGTAAAGTCCCATTTTTAAGGAGGGTCCTGAACAGAAAGTAAAATCCCATTTTTCAGGAGGGTCCTGAACAGAAAGTAAACACCCATTTTTCAGGAGGGTCCTGAATAGAAAGTAAAGTATCATTTTTTAGGAGGGTCCTTAACATAAAGTAAAGTCCCATTTTTCAGGAGGGTCCTGAACATAAAGTAAAATCCCATTTTTCAGGAGGGTCCTGAACAGAAAGTAAAATCCCATTTTTCAGGAGGGTCCTGAACAGAAAGTAAATTCCCATTTTTCAGGAGGGTCCTGAACATAAAGTAAAATCCCATTTTTCAGGAGGGTCCTGAACAGAAAGTAAAATCCTATTTTTCAGGAGGGTCCTGAACAGAAAGTAAAATCCCATTTTTCAGGAGGGTCCTGAACATAAAGTAAAGTCCCATTTTTCAAGAGGGTCCTGAACATAAGGTAAAATCCCATTTTCAGGAGGGTCCTGAACAGAAAGTAAAATCCCATTTTTTAGGAGGGTCCTGAACAGAAAGTAAAATCCCATTTTTCAGGAGGGTCCTGAACAGAAAGTAAATTCCCATTTTTCAGGAGGGTCCTGAACAGAAAGTAAAATCCCATTTTTCTGGAGGGTCCTGAACAGAAAGTAAAGTCCCATTTTTCAGGAGGGGCCTGAACATAAAGTAAAGTCCAATTTTTCGGGAGGGTCCTGAACAGAAAGTAAATTCACATTTTTCGGGGGGGTCCTGAACAGAAAGTAAAATCCCATTTTTCAGGAGGGTCCTGAGCAGAAAGTAATGTCCCATTTTTCAGGAGGGTCCTGAACATAAAGTAAAATCCCATTTTTCAGGAGGGTCCTGAACATAAAGCAAATTCCCATTTTTCAGGAGGGTCCTGAACATAAAGTAAAATCCCATTTTTCAGGAGGGTCCTGAACATAAAGTAAAATCCTATTTTTCAGGAGGGTCCTGAACAGAAAGTAAAATCCCATTTTTCAGGAGGGTCCTGAACATAAAGTAAAATCCCATTTTTCAGGAGGGTCCTGAACAGAAAGTAAAATCCCATTTTTAAGGAGGGTCCTGAACAGAAAGTAAAGTCCCATTTTTCAGGAGGGTCCTGAACAGAAAGTAAAATCCCATTTTTCAGGAGGGTCCTGAACAGAAAGTAAAATCCCATTTTTCAGGAGGGTCCTGATCCCATTTTTCAGGAGGGTCCTGAACAGAAAGTAAAGTCCCATCTTTCAGGAGGGTCCTGAACAGAAAGTAAAGTCCCATTTTTCAGGAGGGTCCTAAACAGAAAGTAAAGTCCCATTTTTCAGGAGGGTCCTGAACAGAAAGTAAAATCCCATTTTTCAGGAGAGTCCTGAACAGAAAGTAAAGTCCCATTTTTCAGGAGGGTCCTCAACATAAAGTAAAATCCCATTTTTCAGGAGGGTCCTGAACATAAATAAAATCCCATTTTTCAGGAGGGTCCTGAACAGAAAGTCAATTCCCATTTTTCAGGAGGGTCCTGAACATAAAGTAAAATCCCATTTTTCAGGAGGGTCCTAAACAGAAAGTAAAATCCCATTTTTCAGGAGGGTCCTGAACAGAAAGTAAAATCCCATTTTTCAGGAGGGTCCCGATCCCACTTTTCAGGAGGGTCCTGAACAGAAAGTAAAATCCCATTTTTCAGGAGGGTCCTAAACAGAAAGTAAAATCCCATTTTTCAGGAGGGTCCTGAACATAAAGTAAAATCCTATTTTTCAGGAGGGTCCTGAACAGAAAGTAAAATCCCATTTTTCAGGAGGGTCCTGAACATAAAGTAAAATCCCATTTTTCAGGAGGGTCCTGAACAGAAAGTAAAATCCCATTTTTAAGGAGGGTCCTGAACAGAAAGTAAAGTCCCATTTTTCAGGAGGGTCCTGAACAGAAAGTAAAATCCCATTTTTCAGGAGGGTCCTGAACAGAAAGTAAAATCCCATTTTTCAGGAGGGTCCTGATCCCATTTTTCAGGAGGGTCCTGAACAGAAAGTAAAGTCCCATCTTTCAGGAGGGTCCTGAACAGAAAGTAAAGTCCCATTTTTCAGGAGGGTCCTAAACAGAAAGTAAAGTCCCATTTTTCAGGAGGGTCCTGAACAGAAAGTAAAATCCCATTTTTCAGGAGAGTCCTGAACAGAAAGTAAAGTCCCATTTTTCAGGAGGGTCCTCAACATAAAGTAAAATCCCATTTTTCAGGAGGGTCCTGAACATAAATAAAATCCCATTTTTCAGGAGGGTCCTGAACAGAAAGTCAATTCCCATTTTTCAGGAGGGTCCTGAACATAAAGTAAAATCCCATTTTTCAGGAGGGTCCTAAACAGAAAGTAAAATCCCATTTTTCAGGAGGGTCCTGAACAGAAAGTAAAATCCCATTTTTCAGGAGGGTCCCGATCCCACTTTTCAGGAGGGTCCTGAACAGAAAGTAAAATCCCATTTTTCAGGAGGGTCCTAAACAGAAAGTAAAATCCCATTTTTCAGGAGGGTCCTGAACAGAAAGTAAAATCCCATTTTTCAGGAGGGTCCTGATCCCATATTTCAGGAGGGTCCTGAACAGAAAGTAAAGTCCCATCTTTCAGGAGGGTCCTGAACAGAAAGTAAAGTCCCATTTTTCAGGAGGGTCCTAAACAGAAAGTAAAGTCCCATTTTTCAGGAGGGTCCTGAACAGAAAGTAAAATCCCATTTTTCAGGAGAGTCCTGAACAGAAAGTAAAGTCCCATTTTTCAGGAGGGTCCTCAACATAAAGTAAAATCCCATTTTTCAGGAGGGTCCTGAACATAAATAAAATCCCATTTTTCAGGAGGGTCCTGAACAGAAAGTAAATTCCCATTTTTCAGGAGGGTCCTGAACATAAAGTAAAATCCCATTTTTCAGGAGGGTCCTAAACAGAAAGTAAAATCCCATTTTTCAGGAGGGTCCTGAACATAAAGTAAAATCCCATTTTTCAGGAGGGTCCTGAACAGAAAGTAAATTCCCATTTTCCAGTAGGGTCCTGAACATAAAGTAAAATCCCATTTTTCAGGAGGGTCCTGAACAGAAAGTAAATTCCCATTTTTCAGGAGGGTCCTGAACATAAAGTAAAATCCCATTTTTCCGGAGGGTCATGAACAGAAAGTAAAGTCCCATTTTTCAGGAGGATCCTGAACAGAAAGTAAAGTCCCATTTTTCAGGAGGGTCCTGAACAGAAAGTAAATTCCCATTTTTCAGGAGGGTCCTGAACATAAAGTAAAATCCCATTTTTCAGGAGGGTCCTGAACAGAAAGTAAAGTCCCATTTTTCAGGAGGGTCCTGAACAGAAAGTAAAATCCCATTTTTCAGGAGGGTCCTGAACAGAAAGTAAATTCCTATTTTTCAGGAGGGTCCTGAACAGAAAGTAAAGTCCCATTTTTCAGGAGGGTCCTGAACAGAAAGTAAAGTCCCATTTTTCAGGAGGGTCCTGAACATAATGTAAAATCCCATTTTTCAGGAGGGTGCTGAACAGAAAGTAAAGTCCCATTTTTCAGGAGGGTCCTGAACATAAAGTAAAATCCCATTTTTCAGGAGGGTCCTGAACAGAAAGTAAAATCCCATTTTTCAGGAGGGTCCTGAACAGAAAGTAAAGTCCCATTTTTCAGGATGGTCCTGAACAGAAAGTAAAGTCCCATTTTTCAGGAGGGTCCTGAACATAATGTAAAATCCCATTTTTCAAGAGGGTGCTGAACAGAATGTAAAGTCCCATTTTTCAGGAGGGTCCTGAACATAAAGTAAAATCCCATTTTTCAGGAGGGTCCTGAACAGAAAGTAAAGTCCCATTTTTCAGGAGGGTCCTGAACATAAAGAAAAATCCCATATTTCAGGAGGGTCCTGAACAGAAAGTAAAATCCCATTTTTCAGGAGAGTCCTGAACTGAAAGAAAAATCTCATTTTTCAGGAGGTTCCAGAACATAAAGTAAAGTCCCATTTTTCAGGAGGGTCCTGAACAGAAAGTAAACTCCCATTTTTCAGGAGGGTCCTGAACAGAAAGTAAACTCCCATTTTTCAGGAGGGTCCTGAACAGAAAGTAAAGTCTCATTTTTTAGGAGGGTCCTGAACAGAAAGTAAAGTCCCATTTTTCAGGAGGGTCCTGAACATAAAGTAAAATCCCATTTTTCAGGAGGGTCCTGAACAGAAAGTAAAATCCCATTTTTCAGGAGGGTCCTGAACAAAAAGTAAAATCCCATTTTTCAGGAGGGTCCTCAACAGAAAGTAAATTCCCATTTTTCAGGAGGGTCCTGAACAGAAAGTAAAGTCCCATTTTTCAGGAGGGTCCTGAACAGAAAGTAAAATCCCATTTTTCAGGAGGGTCCTGAACAGAAAGTAAACTCCCATTTTTCAGGAGGGTCCTGAACATAAAGTAAAATCCCATTTTTCAGGAGGGTCCTGAACAGAAAGTAAAATCCCATTTTTCAGGAGGGTCCTGAACATAAAGTAAAATCCCATTTTTCAGGAGGGTCCTGAACAGAAAGTAAAATCCTATTTTTCAGGAGGGTCCTGTACAGAAAGTAAAATCCCATTTTTCAGGAGGGTCCTGAACATAAAGTAAAGTCCCATTTTTCAAGAGGGTCCTGAACATAAGGTAAAATCCCATTTTCAGGAGGGTCCTGAACAGAAAGTAAAATCCCATTTTTCAGGAGGGTCCTGAACAGAAAGTAAAATCCTATTTTTCAGGAGGGTCCTCAACATAAAGTAAAATCCCATTTTTCAGGAGGGTCCTGAACATAAATAAAATCCCATTTTTCAGGAGGGTCCTGAACAGAAAGTAAATTCCCATTTTTCAGGAGGGTCCTGAACATAAAGTAAAATCCCATTTTTCAGGAGGGTCCTAAACAGAAAGTAAAATCCCATTTTTCAGGAGGGTCCTGAACATAAAGTAAAATCCCATTTTTCAGGAGGGTCCTGAACAGAAAGTAATGTCCCATTTTTCAGGAGGGTCCTGAACATAAAGTAAAATCCCATTTTTCAGGAGGGTCCTGAACATAAAGCAAATTCCCATTTTTCAGGAGGGTCCTGAACATAAAGTAAAATCCCATTTTTCAGGAGGGTCCTGAACATAAAGTAAAATCCTATTTTTCAGGAGGGTCCTGAACAGAAAGTAAAATCCCATTTTTCAGGAGGGTCCTGAACATAAAGTAAAATCCCATTTTTCAGGAGGGTCCTGAACAGAAAGTAAAATCCCATTTTTAAGGAGGGTCCTGAACAGAAAGTAAAGTCCCATTTTTCAGGAGGGTCCTGAACAGAAAGTAAAATCCCATTTTTCAGGAGGGTCCTGAACAGAAAGTAAAATCCCATTTTTCAGGAGGGTCCTGATCCCATTTTTCAGGAGGGTCCTGAACAGAAAGTAAAGTCCCATCTTTCAGGAGGGTCCTGAACAGAAAGTAAAGTCCCATTTTTCAGGAGGGTCCTAAACAGAAAGTAAAGTCCCATTTTTCAGGAGGGTCCTGAACAGAAAGTAAAATCCCATTTTTCAGGAGAGTCCTGAACAGAAAGTAAAGTCCCATTTTTCAGGAGGGTCCTCAACATAAAGTAAAATCCCATTTTTCAGGAGGGTCCTGAACATAAATAAAATCCCATTTTTCAGGAGGGTCCTGAACAGAAAGTCAATTCCCATTTTTCAGGAGGGTCCTGAACATAAAGTAAAATCCCATTTTTCAGGAGGGTCCTAAACAGAAAGTAAAATCCCATTTTTCAGGAGGGTCCTGAACAGAAAGTAAAATCCCATTTTTCAGGAGGGTCCCGATCCCACTTTTCAGGAGGGTCCTGAACAGAAAGTAAAATCCCATTTTTCAGGAGGGTCCTAAACAGAAAGTAAAATCCCATTTTTCAGGAGGGTCCTGAACATAAAGTAAAATCCTATTTTTCAGGAGGGTCCTGAACAGAAAGTAAAATCCCATTTTTCAGGAGGGTCCTGAACATAAAGTAAAATCCCATTTTTCAGGAGGGTCCTGAACAGAAAGTAAAATCCCATTTTTAAGGAGGGTCCTGAACAGAAAGTAAAGTCCCATTTTTCAGGAGGGTCCTGAACAGAAAGTAAAATCCCATTTTTCAGGAGGGTCCTGAACAGAAAGTAAAATCCCATTTTTCAGGAGGGTCCTGATCCCATTTTTCAGGAGGGTCCTGAACAGAAAGTAAAGTCCCATCTTTCAGGAGGGTCCTGAACAGAAAGTAAAGTCCCATTTTTCAGGAGGGTCCTAAACAGAAAGTAAAGTCCCATTTTTCAGGAGGGTCCTGAACAGAAAGTAAAATCCCATTTTTCAGGAGAGTCCTGAACAGAAAGTAAAGTCCCATTTTTCAGGAGGGTCCTCAACATAAAGTAAAATCCCATTTTTCAGGAGGGTCCTGAACATAAATAAAATCCCATTTTTCAGGAGGGTCCTGAACAGAAAGTCAATTCCCATTTTTCAGGAGGGTCCTGAACATAAAGTAAAATCCCATTTTTCAGGAGGGTCCTAAACAGAAAGTAAAATCCCATTTTTCAGGAGGGTCCTGAACAGAAAGTAAAATCCCATTTTTCAGGAGGGTCCCGATCCCACTTTTCAGGAGGGTCCTGAACAGAAAGTAAAATCCCATTTTTCAGGAGGGTCCTAAACAGAAAGTAAAATCCCATTTTTCAGGAGGGTCCTGAACAGAAAGTAAAATCCCATTTTTCAGGAGGGTCCTGATCCCATATTTCAGGAGGGTCCTGAACAGAAAGTAAAGTCCCATCTTTCAGGAGGGTCCTGAACAGAAAGTAAAGTCCCATTTTTCAGGAGGGTCCTAAACAGAAAGTAAAGTCCCATTTTTCAGGAGGGTCCTGAACAGAAAGTAAAATCCCATTTTTCAGGAGAGTCCTGAACAGAAAGTAAAGTCCCATTTTTCAGGAGGGTCCTCAACATAAAGTAAAATCCCATTTTTCAGGAGGGTCCTGAACATAAATAAAATCCCATTTTTCAGGAGGGTCCTGAACAGAAAGTAAATTCCCATTTTTCAGGAGGGTCCTGAACATAAAGTAAAATCCCATTTTTCAGGAGGGTCCTAAACAGAAAGTAAAATCCCATTTTTCAGGAGGGTCCTGAACATAAAGTAAAATCCCATTTTTCAGGAGGGTCCTGAACAGAAAGTAAATTCCCATTTTCCAGTAGGGTCCTGAACATAAAGTAAAATCCCATTTTTCAGGAGGGTCCTGAACAGAAAGTAAATTCCCATTTTTCAGGAGGGTCCTGAACATAAAGTAAAATCCCATTTTTCCGGAGGGTCATGAACAGAAAGTAAAGTCCCATTTTTCAGGAGGATCCTGAACAGAAAGTAAAGTCCCATTTTTCAGGAGGGTCCTGAACAGAAAGTAAATTCCCATTTTTCAGGAGGGTCCTGAACATAAAGTAAAATCCCATTTTTCAGGAGGGTCCTGAACAGAAAGTAAAGTCCCATTTTTCAGGAGGGTCCTGAACAGAAAGTAAAATCCCATTTTTCAGGAGGGTCCTGAACAGAAAGTAAATTCCTATTTTTCAGGAGGGTCCTGAACAGAAAGTAAAGTCCCATTTTTCAGGAGGGTCCTGAACAGAAAGTAAAGTCCCATTTTTCAGGAGGGTCCTGAACATAATGTAAAATCCCATTTTTCAGGAGGGTGCTGAACAGAAAGTAAAGTCCCATTTTTCAGGAGGGTCCTGAACATAAAGTAAAATCCCATTTTTCAGGAGGGTCCTGAACAGAAAGTAAAATCCCATTTTTCAGGAGGGTCCTGAACAGAAAGTAAAGTCCCATTTTTCAGGATGGTCCTGAACAGAAAGTAAAGTCCCATTTTTCAGGAGGGTCCTGAACATAATGTAAAATCCCATTTTTCAAGAGGGTGCTGAACAGAATGTAAAGTCCCATTTTTCAGGAGGGTCCTGAACATAAAGTAAAATCCCATTTTTCAGGAGGGTCCTGAACAGAAAGTAAAGTCCCATTTTTCAGGAGGGTCCTGAACATAAAGAAAAATCCCATATTTCAGGAGGGTCCTGAACAGAAAGTAAAATCCCATTTTTCAGGAGAGTCCTGAACTGAAAGAAAAATCTCATTTTTCAGGAGGTTCCAGAACATAAAGTAAAGTCCCATTTTTCAGGAGGGTCCTGAACAGAAAGTAAACTCCCATTTTTCAGGAGGGTCCTGAACAGAAAGTAAACTCCCATTTTTCAGGAGGGTCCTGAACAGAAAGTAAAGTCTCATTTTTTAGGAGGGTCCTGAACAGAAAGTAAAGTCCCATTTTTCAGGAGGGTCCTGAACATAAAGTAAAATCCCATTTTTCAGGAGGGTCCTGAACAGAAAGTAAAATCCCATTTTTCAGGAGGGTCCTGAACAAAAAGTAAAATCCCATTTTTCAGGAGGGTCCTCAACAGAAAGTAAATTCCCATTTTTCAGGAGGGTCCTGAACAGAAAGTAAAGTCCCATTTTTCAGGAGGGTCCTGAACAGAAAGTAAAATCCCATTTTTCAGGAGGGTCCTGAACAGAAAGTAAACTCCCATTTTTCAGGAGGGTCCTGAACATAAAGTAAAATCCCATTTTTCAGGAGGGTCCTGAACAGAAAGTAAAATCCCATTTTTCAGGAGGGTCCTGAACATAAAGTAAAATCCCATTTTTCAGGAGGGTCCTGAACAGAAAGTAAAATCCTATTTTTCAGGAGGGTCCTGTACAGAAAGTAAAATCCCATTTTTCAGGAGGGTCCTGAACATAAAGTAAAGTCCCATTTTTCAAGAGGGTCCTGAACATAAGGTAAAATCCCATTTTCAGGAGGGTCCTGAACAGAAAGTAAAATCCCATTTTTCAGGAGGGTCCTGAACAGAAAGTAAAATCCTATTTTTCAGGAGGGTCCTCAACATAAAGTAAAATCCCATTTTTCAGGAGGGTCCTGAACATAAATAAAATCCCATTTTTCAGGAGGGTCCTGAACAGAAAGTAAATTCCCATTTTTCAGGAGGGTCCTGAACATAAAGTAAAATCCCATTTTTCAGGAGGGTCCTAAACAGAAAGTAAAATCCCATTTTTCAGGAGGGTCCTGAACATAAAGTAAAATCCCATTTTTCAGGAGGGTCCTGAACAGAAAGTAAATTCCCATTTTCCAGTAGGGTCCTGAACATAAAGTAAAATCCCATTTTTCAGGAGGGTCCTGAACAGAAAGTAAATTCCCATTTTTCAGGAGGGTCCTGAACATAAAGTAAAATCCCATTTTTCCGGAGGGTCCTGAACAGAAAGTAAATTCCCATTTTCCAGTAGGGTCCTGAACAGAAAGTAAAATCCCATTTTTCAGGAGGGTCCTGAACAGAAAGTAAAGTCCCATTTTTCAGGAGGGTCCTGAACATAAAGTAAAATCCCATTTTTCAGGAGGGTCCTGAACAGAAAGCAAATTCCCATTTTTCAGGAGGGTCCTGAACATAAAGTAAAATCCCATTTTTCAGGAGGGTCCTGAATAGAAAGTAAAATCCCATTTTTCAGGAGGGTCCTGAACATAAAGTAAAATCCCATTTTTCAGGAGGGTCCTGAACATAAAGTAAAATCCCATTTTTCAGGAGGGTCCTGAACAGAAAGTAAAATCCCATTTTTCAGGAGGGTCCTGAACAGAAAGAAAAGTCCCATTTTTCAGGAGGGTCCTGAACAGAAAGTAAAATCCCATTTTTCAGGAGGGTCCTGAACAGAAAGTAAAATCCCATTTTTCAGGAAGGTCCTGATCCCATTTTTCAGGAGGGTCCTGAACAGAAAGTAAAGTCCCATCTTTCAGGAGGGTCCTGAACAGAAAGTAAAGTCCCATTTTTCAGGAGGGTCCTAAACAGAAAGTAAAGTCCCATTTTTCAGGAGGGTCCTGAACAGAAAGTAAAATCCCATTTTTCAGGAGAGTCCTGAACAGAAAGTAAAGTCCCATTTTTCAGGAGGGTCCTGAACATAAAGTAAAATCCCATTTTTCAGGAGGGTCCTGAACAGAAAGTAAAATCCCATTTTTCAGGAGGGTCCTGAACAAAAAGTAAAATCCCATTTTTCAGGAGGGTCCTGAACTGAAAGTAAATTCCCATTTTTCAGGAGGGTCCTGAACAGAAAGTAAAGTCCCATTTTTCAGGAGGGTCCTGAACAGAAAGTAAAATCCCATTTTTCAGGAGGGTCCTGAACAGAAAGTAAACACCCATTTTTCAGGAGGGTCCTGAACAGAAAGTAAAGTATCATTTTTTAGGAGGGTCCTGAACATAAAGTAAAGTCCCATTTTTCAGGAGGGTCCTGAACATAAAGTAAAATCCCATTTTTCAGGAGGGTCCTGAACAGAAAGTAAAATCCCATTTTTCAGGAGGGTCCTGAACAGAAAGTAAATTCCCATTTTTCAGGAGGGTCCTGAACATAAAGTAAAATCCCATTGTTCAGGAGGGTCCTGAACAGAAAGTAAAATCCTATTTTTCAGGAGGGTCCTGAACAGAAAGTAAAATCCCATTTTTCAGGAGGGTCCTGAACATAAAGTAAAGTCCCATTTTTCAAGAGGGTCCTGAACATAAGGTAAAATCCCATTTTCAGGAGGGTCCTGAACAGAAAGTAAAATCCCATTTTTTAGGAGGGTCCTGAACAGAAAGTAAAATCCCATTTTTCAGGAGGGTCCTGAACAGAAAGTAAATTCCCATTTTTCAGGAGGGTCCTGAACAGAAAGTAAAATCCCATTTTTCTGGAGGGTCCTGAACAGAAAGTAAAGTCCCATTTTTCAGGAGGGTCCTGAACATAAAGTAAAGTCCAATTTTTCGGGAGGGTCCTGAACAGAAAGTAAATTCACATTTTTCGGGGGGGTCCTGAACAGAAAGTAAAATCCCATTTTTCAGGAGGGTCCTGAGCAGAAAGTAATGTCCCATTTTTCAGGAGGGTCCTTAACATAAAGTAAAATCCCATTTTTCAGGAGGGTCCTGAACATAAAGCAAATTCCCATTTTTCAGGAGGGTCCTGAACATAAAGTAAAATCCCATTTTTCAGGAGGGTCCTGAACATAAAGTAAAATCCTATTTTTCAGGAGGGTCCTGAACAGAAAGTAAAATCCCATTTTTCAGGAGGGTCCTGAACATAAAGTAAAATCCCATTTTTCAGGAGGGTCCTGAACAGAAAGTAAAATCCCATTTTTAAGGAGGGTCCTGAACAGAAAGTAAAGTCCCATTTTTCAGGAGGGTCCTGAACAGAAAGTAAAATCCCATTTTTCAGCAGGGTCCTGAACAGAAAGTAAAATCCCATTTTTCAGGAGGGTCCTGAACAGAAAGTAAAGTCCCATCTTTCAGGAGGGTCCTGAACAGAAAGTAAAGTCCCATTTTTCAGGAGGGTCCTAAACAGAAAGTAAAGTCCCATTTTTCAGGAGGGTCCTGAACAGAAAGTAAAATCCCATTTTTCAGGAGAGTCCTGAACAGAAAGTAAAGTCCCATTTTTCAGGAGGGTCCTCAACATAAAGTAAAATCCCATTTTTCAGGAGGGTCCTGAACATAAATAAAATCCCATTTTTCAGGAGGGTCCTGAACAGAAAGTCAATTCCCATTTTTCAGGAGGGTCCTGAACATAAAGTAAAATCCCATTTTTCAGGAGGGTCCTAAACAGAAAGTAAAATCCCATTTTTCAGGAGGGTCCTGAACAGAAAGTAAAATCCCATTTTTCAGGAGGGTCCTGATCCCATTTTTCAGGAGGGTCCTGAACAGAAAGTAAAATCCCATTTTTCAGGAGGGTCCTAAACAGAAAGTAAAATCCCATTTTTCAGGAGGGTCCTGAACAGAAAGTAAAATCCCATTTTTCAGGAGGGTCCTGATCCCATTTTTCAGGAGGGTCCTGAACAGAAAGTAAAGTCCCATCTTTCAGGAGGGTCCTGAACAGAAAGTAAAGTCCCATTTTTCAGGAGGGTCCTAAACAGAAAGTAAAGTCCCATTTTTCAGGAGGGTCCTGAACAGAAAGTAAAATCCCATTTTTCAGGAGAGTCCTGAACAGAAAGTAAAGTCCCATTTTTCAGGAGGGTCCTCAACATAAAGTAAAATCCCATTTTTCAGGAGGGTCCTGAACATAAATAAAATCCCATTTTTCAGGAGGGTCCTGAACAGAAAGTAAATTCCCATTTTTCAGGAGGGTCCTGAACATAAAGTAAAATCCCATTTTTCAGGAGGGTCCTAAACAGAAAGTAAAATCCCATTTTTCAGGAGGGTCCTGAACATAAAGTAAAATCCCATTTTTCAGGAGGGTCCTGAACAGAAAGTAAATTCCCATTTTCCAGTAGGGTCCTGAACATAAAGTAAAATCCCATTTTTCAGGAGGGTCCTGAACAGAAAGTAAATTCCCATTTTTCAGGAGGGTCCTGAACATAAAGTAAAATCCCATTTTTCCGGAGGGTCATGAACAGAAAGTAAAGTCCCATTTTTCAGGAGGATCCTGAAAAGAAAGTAAAGTCCCATTTTTCAGGAGGGTCCTGAACAGAAAGTAAATTCCCATTTTTCAGGAGGGTCCTGAACATAAAGTAAAATCCCATTTTTCAGGAGGGTCCTGAACAGAAAGTAAAGTCCCATTTTTCAGGAGGGTCCTGAACAGAAAGTAAAATCCCATTTTTCAGGAGGGTCCTGAACAGAAAGTAAATTCCTATTTTTCAGGATGGTCCTGAACAGAAAGTAAAGTCCCATTTTTCAGGAGGGTCCTGAACAGAAAGTAAAGTCCCATTTTTCAGGAGGGTCCTGAACATAATGTAAAATCCCATTTTTCAGGAGGGTGCTGAACAGAAAGTAAAGTCCCATTTTTCAGGAGGGTCCTGAACATAAAGTAAAATCCCATTTTTCAGGAGGGTCCTGAACAGAAAGTAAAATCCCATTTTTCAGGAGGGTCCTGAACAGAAAGTAAAGTCCCATTTTTCAGGATGGTCCTGAACAGAAAGTAAAGTCCCATTTTTCAGGAGGGTCCTGAACATAATGTAAAATCCCATTTTTCAAGAGGGTGCTGAACAGAATGTAAAGTCCCATTTTTCAGGAGGGTCCTGAACATAAAGTAAAATCCCATTTTTCAGGAGGGTCCTGAACAGAAAGTAAAGTCCCATTTTTCAGGAGGGTCCTGAACATAAAGAAAAATCCCATATTTCAGGAGGGTCCTGAACAGAAAGTAAAATCCCATTTTTCAGGAGAGTCCTGAACTGAAAGAAAAATCTCATTTTTCAGGAGGTTCCAGAACATAAAGTAAAGTCCCATTTTTCAGGAGGGTCCTGAACAGAAAGTAAACTCCCATTTTTCAGGAGGGTCCTGAACAGAAAGTAAAGTCTCATTTTTTAGGAGGGTCCTGAACAGAAAGTAAAGTCCCATTTTTCAGGAGGGTCCTGAACATAAAGTAAAATCCCATTTTTCAGGAGGGTCCTGAACAGAAAGTAAAATCCCATTTTTCAGGAGGGTCCTGAACAAAAAGTAAAATCCCATTTTTCAGGAGGGTCCTCAACAGAAAGTAAATTCCCATTTTTCAGGAGGGTCCTGAACAGAAAGTAAAGTCCCATTTTTCAGGAGGGTCCTGAACAGAAAGTAAAATCCCATTTTTCAGGAGGGTCCTGAACAGAAAGTAAACTCCCATTTTTCAGGAGGGTCCTGAACATAAAGTAAAATCCCATTTTTCAGGAGGGTCCTGAACAGAAAGTAAAATCCCATTTTTCAGGAGGGTCCTGAACATAAAGTAAAATCCCATTTTTCAGGAGGGTCCTGAACAGAAAGTAAAATCCTATTTTTCAGGAGGGTCCTGAACAGAAAGTAAAATCCCATTTTTCAGGAGGGTCCTGAACATAAAGTAAAGTCCCATTTTTCAAGAGGGTCCTGAACATAAGGTAAAATCCCATTTTCAGGAGGGTCCTGAACAGAAAGTAAAATCCCATTTTTCAGGAGGGTCCTGAACAGAAAGTAAAATCCTATTTTTCAGGAGGGTCCTCAACATAAAGTAAAATCCCATTTTTCAGGAGGGTCCTGAACATAAATAAAATCCCATTTTTCAGGAGGGTCCTGAACAGAAAGTAAATTCCCATTTTTCAGGAGGGTCCTGAACATAAAGTAAAATCCCATTTTTCAGGAGGGTCCTAAACAGAAAGTAAAATCCCATTTTTCAGGAGGGTCCTGAACATAAAGTAAAATCCCATTTTTCAGGAGGGTCCTGAACAGAAAGTAAATTCCCATTTTCCAGTAGGGTCCTGAACATAAAGTAAAATCCCATTTTTCAGGAGGGTCCTGAACAGAAAGTAAATTCCCATTTTTCAGGAGGGTCCTGAACATAAAGTAAAATCCCATTTTTCCGGAGGGTCATGAACAGAAAGTAAAGTCCCATTTTTCAGGAGGATCCTTAACAGAAAGTAAAGTCCCATTTTTCAGGAGGGTCCTGAACAGAAAGTAAATTCCCATTTTTCAGGAGGGTCCTGAACATAAAGTAAAATCCCATTTTTCAGGAGGGTCGTGAACAGAAAGTAAAGTCCCATTTTTCAGGAGGGTCCTGAACAGAAAGTAAAATCCCATTTTTCAGGAGGGTCCTGAACAGAAAGTAAATTCCTATTTTTCAGGAGGGTCCTGAACAGAAAGTAAAGTCCCATTTTTCAGGAGGGTCCTGAACAGAAAGTAAAGTCCCATTTTTCAGGAGGGTCCTGAACATAATGTAAAATCCCATTTTTCAGGAGGGTGCTGAACAGAAAGTAAAGTCCCATTTTTCAGGAGGGTCCTGAACATAAAGTAAAATCCCATTTTTCAGTAGGGTCCTGAACAGAAAGTAAAATCCCATTTTTCAGGAGGGTCCTGAACAGAAAGTAAAGTCCCATTTTTCAGGATGGTCCTGAACAGAAAGTAAAGTCCCATTTTTCAGGAGGGTCCTGAACATAATGTAAAATCCCATTTTTCAAGAGGGTGCTGAACAGAATGTAAAGTCCCATTTTTCAGGAGGGTCCTGAACATAAAGTAAAATCCTATTTTTCAGGAGGGTCCTGAACAGAAAGTAAAGTCCCATTTTTCAGGAGGGTCCTGAACATAAAGAAAAATCCCATATTTCAGGAGGGTCCTGAACAGAAAGTAAAATCCCATTTTTCAGGAGAGTCCTGAACTGAAAGAAAAATCTCATTTTTCAGGAGGTTCCAGAACATAAAGTAAAGTCCCATTTTTCAGGAGGGTCCTGAACAGAAAGTAAACTCCCATTTTTCAGGAGGGTCCTGAACAGAAAGTAAACTCCCATTTTTCAGGAGGGTCCTGAACAGAAAGTAAAGTCTCATTTTTTAGGAGGGTCCTGAACAGAAAGTAAAGTCCCATTTTTCAGGAGGGTCCTGAACATAAAGTAAAATCCCATTTTTCAGGAGGGTCCTGAACAGAAAGTAAAATCCCATTTTTCAGGAGGGTCCTGAACAAAAAGTAAAATCCCATTTTTCAGGAGGGTCCTCAACAGAAAGTAAATTCCCATTTTTCAGGAGAGTCCTGAACAGAAAGTAAAGTCCCATTTTTCAGGAGGGTCCTGAACAGAAAGTAAAATCCCATTTTTCAGGAGGGTCCTGAACAGAAAGTAAACTCCCATTTTTCAGGAGGGTCCTGAACAGAAAGTAAAATCCCATTTTTCAGGAGGGTCCTGAACATAAAGTAAAATCCCATTTTTCAGGAGGGTCCTGAACAGAAAGTAAAATCCTATTTTTCAGGAGGGTCCTGAACAGAAAGTAAAATCCCATTTTTCAGGAGGGTCCTGAACATAAAGTAAAGTCCCATTTTTCAAGAGGGTCCTGAACATAAGGTAAAATCCCATTTTTCAGGAGGGTCCTGAACAGAAAGTAAAATCCCATTTTTCAGGAGGGTCCTGAACAGAAAGTAAAATCCCATTTTTCTGGAGGGTCCTGAACAGAAAGTAAATTCCCATTTTTCAGGAGGGTCCTGAACAGAAAGTAAAATCCCATTTTTCTGGAGGGTCCTGAACAGAAAGTAAAGTCCCATTTTTCAGGAGGGTCCTGAACAGAAAGTAAAGTCCAATTTTTCGGGAGGGTCCTGAACAGAAAGTAAAGTCACATTTTTCGGGAGGGTCCTGAACAGAAAGTAAAATCCCATTTTTCAGGAGGGTCCTGAGCAGAAAGTAAAGTCCCATTTTTCAGGAGGGTCCTGAACAGAAAGTAAAATCCCATTTTTCAGGAGGGTCCTGAACAGAAAGTAAACACCCATTTTTCAGGAGGGTCCTGAACAGAAAGTAAAGTATCATTTTTTAGGAGGGTCCTGAACATAAAGTAAAGTCCCATTTTTCAGGAGGGTCCTGAACATAAAGTAAAATCCCATTTTTCAGGAGGGTCCTGAACAGAAAGTAAAGTCCCATCTTTCAGGAGGGTCCTGAACAGAAAGTAAAGTCCCATTTTCAGGAGGGTCCAAAACAGAAAGTAAAGTCCCATTTTTCAGGAGGGTCCTGAACAGAAAGTAAAATCCCATTTTTCAGGAGGGTCCTGAACAGAAAGTAAACACCCATTTTTCAGGAGGGTCCTGAATAGAAAGTAAAGTATCATTTTTTAGGAGGGTCCTGAACATAAACTAAAGTCCCATTTTTCAGGAGGGTCCTGAACATAAAGTAAAATCCCATTTTTCAGGAGGGTCCTGAACAGAAAGTAAAATCCCATTTTTCAGGAGAGTCCTGAACAGAAAGTAAAGTCCCATTTTTCAGGAGGGTCCTGAACAGAAAGTAAAATCCCATTTTTCAGGAGAGTCCTGAACAGAAAGTAAAGTCCCATTTTTCAGGAGGGTCCTCAACATAAAGTAAAATCCCATTTTTCAGGAGGGTCCTGAACATAAATAAAATCCCATTTTTCAGGAGGGTCCTGAACAGAAAGTAAATTCCCATTTTTCAGGAGGGTCCTGAACATAAAGTAAAATCCCATTTTTCAGGAGGGTCCTAAACAGAAAGTAAAATCCCATTTTTCAGGAGGGTCCTGAACATAAAGTAAAATCCCATTTTTCAGGAGGGTCCTGAACAGAAAGTAAATTCCCATTTTCCAGTAGGGTCCTGAACATAAAGTAAAATCCCATTTTTCAGGAGGGTCCTGAACAGAAAGTAAATTCCCATTTTTCAGGAGGGTCCTGAACATAAAGTAAAATCCCATTTTTCCGGAGGGTCATGAACAGAAAGTAAAGTCCCATTTTTCAGGAGGATCCTGAAAAGAAAGTAAAGTCCCATTTTTCAGGAGGGTCCTGAACAGAAAGTAAATTCCCATTTTTCAGGAGGGTCCTGAACATAAAGTAAAATCCCATTTTTCAGGAGGGTCCTGAACAGAAAGTAAAGTCCCATTTTTCAGGAGGGTCCTGAACAGAAAGTAAAATCCCATTTTTCAGGAGGGTCCTGAACAGAAAGTAAATTCCTATTTTTCAGGATGGTCCTGAACAGAAAGTAAAGTCCCATTTTTCAGGAGGGTCCTGAACATAATGTAAAATCCCATTTTTCAGGAGGGTGCTGAACAGAAAGTAAAGTCCCATTTTTCAGGAGGGTCCTGAACATAAAGTAAAATCCCATTTTTCAGGAGGGTCCTGAACAGAAAGTAAAATCCCATTTTTCAGGAGGGTCCTGAACAGAAAGTAAAGTCCCATTTTTCAGGATGGTCCTGAACAGAAAGTAAAGTCCCATTTTTCAGGAGGGTCCTGAACATAATGTAAAATCCCATTTTTCAAGAGGGTGCTGAACAGAATGTAAAGTCCCATTTTTCAGGAGGGTCCTGAACATAAAGTAAAATCCCATTTTTCAGGAGGGTCCTGAACAGAAAGTAAAGTCCCATTTTTCAGGAGGGTCCTGAACATAAAGAAAAATCCCATATTTCAGGAGGGTCCTGAACAGAAAGTAAAATCCCATTTTTCAGGAGAGTCCTGAACTGAAAGAAAAATCTCATTTTTCAGGAGGTTCCAGAACATAAAGTAAAGTCCCATTTTTCAGGAGGGTCCTGAACAGAAAGTAAACTCCCATTTTTCAGGAGGGTCCTGAACAGAAAGTAAACTCCCATTTTTCAGGAGGGTCCTGAACAGAAAGTAAAGTCTCATTTTTTAGGAGGGTCCTGAACAGAAAGTAAAGTCCCATTTTTCAGGAGGGTCCTGAACATAAAGTAAAATCCCATTTTTCAGGAGGGTCCTGAACAGAAAGTAAAATCCCATTTTTCAGGAGGGTCCTGAACAAAAAGTAAAATCCCATTTTTCAGGAGGGTCCTCAACAGAAAGTAAATTCCCATTTTTCAGGAGGGTCCTGAACAGAAAGTAAAGTCCCATTTTTCAGGAGGGTCCTGAACAGAAAGTAAAATCCCATTTTTCAGGAGGGTCCTGAACAGAAAGTAAACTCCCATTTTTCAGGAGGGTCCTGAACATAAAGTAAAATCCCATTTTTCAGGAGGGTCCTGAACAGAAAGTAAAATCCCATTTTTCAGGAGGGTCCTGAACATAAAGTAAAATCCCATTTTTCAGGAGGGTCCTGAACAGAAAGTAAAATCCTATTTTTCAGGAGGGTCCTGAACAGAAAGTAAAATCCCATTTTTCAGGAGGGTCCTGAACATAAAGTAAAGTCCCATTTTTCAAGAGGGTCCTGAACATAAGGTAAAATCCCATTTTCAGGAGGGTCCTGAACAGAAAGTAAAATCCCATTTTTCAGGAGGGTCCTGAACAGAAAGTAAAATCCTATTTTTCAGGAGGGTCCTCAACATAAAGTAAAATCCCATTTTTCAGGAGGGTCCTGAACATAAATAAAATCCCATTTTTCAGGAGGGTCCTGAACAGAAAGTAAATTCCCATTTTTCAGGAGGGTCCTGAACATAAAGTAAAATCCCATTTTTCAGGAGGGTCCTAAACAGAAAGTAAAATCCCATTTTTCAGGAGGGTCCTGAACATAAAGTAAAATCCCATTTTTCAGGAGGGTCCTGAACAGAAAGTAAATTCCCATTTTCCAGTAGGGTCCTGAACATAAAGTAAAATCCCATTTTTCAGGAGGGTCCTGAACAGAAAGTAAATTCCCATTTTTCAGGAGGGTCCTGAACATAAAGTAAAATCCCATTTTTCCGGAGGGTCATGAACAGAAAGTAAAGTCCCATTTTTCAGGAGGATCCTTAACAGAAAGTAAAGTCCCATTTTTCAGGAGGGTCCTGAACAGAAAGTAAATTCCCATTTTTCAGGAGGGTCCTGAACATAAAGTAAAATCCCATTTTTCAGGAGGGTCCTGAACAGAAAGTAAAGTCCCATTTTTCAGGAGGGTCCTGAACAGAAAGTAAAATCCCATTTTTCAGGAGGGTCCTGAACAGAAAGTAAATTCCTATTTTTCAGGAGGGTCCTGAACAGAAAGTAAAGTCCCATTTTTCAGGAGGGTCCTGAACAGAAAGTAAAGTCCCATTTTTCAGGAGGGTCCTGAACATAATGTAAAATCCCATTTTTCAGGAGGGTGCTGAACAGAAAGTAAAGTCCCATTTTTCAGGAGGGTCCTGAACATAAAGTAAAATCCCATTTTTCAGTAGGGTCCTGAACAGAAAGTAAAATCCCATTTTTCAGGAGGGTCCTGAACAGAAAGTAAAGTCCCATTTTTCAGGATGGTCCTGAACAGAAAGTAAAGTCCCATTTTTCAGGAGGGTCCTGAACATAATGTAAAATCCCATTTTTCAAGAGGGTGCTGAACAGAATGTAAAGTCCCATTTTTCAGGAGGGTCCTGAACATAAAGTAAAATCCTATTTTTCAGGAGGGTCCTGAACAGAAAGTAAAGTCCCATTTTTCAGGAGGGTCCTGAACATAAAGAAAAATCCCATATTTCAGGAGGGTCCTGAACAGAAAGTAAAATCCCATTTTTCAGGAGAGTCCTGAACTGAAAGAAAAATCTCATTTTTCAGGAGGTTCCAGAACATAAAGTAAAGTCCCATTTTTCAGGAGGGTCCTGAACAGAAAGTAAACTCCCATTTTTCAGGAGGGTCCTGAACAGAAAGTAAACTCCCATTTTTCAGGAGGGTCCTGAACAGAAAGTAAAGTCTCATTTTTTAGGAGGGTCCTGAACAGAAAGTAAAGTCCCATTTTTCAGGAGGGTCCTGAACATAAAGTAAAATCCCATTTTTCAGGAGGGTCCTGAACAGAAAGTAAAATCCCATTTTTCAGGAGGGTCCTGAACAAAAAGTAAAATCCCATTTTTCAGGAGGGTCCTCAACAGAAAGTAAATTCCCATTTTTCAGGAGAGTCCTGAACAGAAAGTAAAGTCCCATTTTTCAGGAGGGTCCTGAACAGAAAGTAAAATCCCATTTTTCAGGAGGGTCCTGAACAGAAAGTAAACTCCCATTTTTCAGGAGGGTCCTGAACAGAAAGTAAAATCCCATTTTTCAGGAGGGTCCTGAACATAAAGTAAAATCCCATTTTTCAGGAGGGTCCTGAACAGAAAGTAAAATCCTATTTTTCAGGAGGGTCCTGAACAGAAAGTAAAATCCCATTTTTCAGGAGGGTCCTGAACATAAAGTAAAGTCCCATTTTTCAAGAGGGTCCTGAACATAAGGTAAAATCCCATTTTTCAGGAGGGTCCTGAACAGAAAGTAAAATCCCATTTTTCAGGAGGGTCCTGAACAGAAAGTAAAATCCCATTTTTCTGGAGGGTCCTGAACAGAAAGTAAATTCCCATTTTTCAGGAGGGTCCTGAACAGAAAGTAAAATCCCATTTTTCTGGAGGGTCCTGAACAGAAAGTAAAGTCCCATTTTTCAGGAGGGTCCTGAACAGAAAGTAAAGTCCAATTTTTCGGGAGGGTCCTGAACAGAAAGTAAAGTCACATTTTTCGGGAGGGTCCTGAACAGAAAGTAAAATCCCATTTTTCAGGAGGGTCCTGAGCAGAAAGTAAAGTCCCATTTTTCAGGAGGGTCCTGAACAGAAAGTAAAATCCCATTTTTCAGGAGGGTCCTGAACAGAAAGTAAACACCCATTTTTCAGGAGGGTCCTGAACAGAAAGTAAAGTATCATTTTTTAGGAGGGTCCTGAACATAAAGTAAAGTCCCATTTTTCAGGAGGGTCCTGAACATAAAGTAAAATCCCATTTTTCAGGAGGGTCCTGAACAGAAAGTAAAGTCCCATCTTTCAGGAGGGTCCTGAACAGAAAGTAAAGTCCCATTTTCAGGAGGGTCCAAAACAGAAAGTAAAGTCCCATTTTTCAGGAGGGTCCTGAACAGAAAGTAAAATCCCATTTTTCAGGAGGGTCCTGAACAGAAAGTAAACACCCATTTTTCAGGAGGGTCCTGAATAGAAAGTAAAGTATCATTTTTTAGGAGGGTCCTGAACATAAACTAAAGTCCCATTTTTCAGGAGGGTCCTGAACATAAAGTAAAATCCCATTTTTCAGGAGGGTCCTGAACAGAAAGTAAAATCCCATTTTTCAGGAGGGTCCTGAACAGAAAGTAAATTCCCATTTTTCAGGAGGGTCCTGAACATAAAGTAAAATCCCATTTTTCAGGAGGGTCCTGAACAGAAAGTAAAATCCTATTTTTCAGGAGGGTCCTGAACAGAAAGTAAAATCCCATTTTTCAGGAGGGTCCTGAACATAAAGTAAAGTCCCATTTTTCAAGAGGGTCCTGAACATAAGGTAAAATCCCATTTTCAGGAGGGTCCTGAACAGAAAGTAAAATCCCATTTTTCAGGAGGGTCCTGAACAGAAAGTAAAATCCCATTTTTCAGGAGGGTCCTGAACAGAAAGTAAATTCCCATTTTTCAGGAGGGTCCTGAACAGAAAGTAAAATCCCATTTTTCTGGAGGGTCCTGAACAGAAAGTAAAGTCCCATTTTTCAGGAGGGTCCTGAACAGAAAGTAAAGTCCAATTTTTCGGGAGGGTCCTGAACAGAAAGTAAATTCACATTTTTCGGGGGGGGGTCCTGAACAGAAAGTGAAATCCCATTTTTCAGGAGGGTCCTGAGCAGAAAGTAATGTCCCATTTTTCAGGAGGGTCCTGAACATAAAGTAAAATCCCATTTTTCAGGAGGATCCTGAACATAAAGCAAATTCCCATTTTTCAGGAGGGTCCTGAACATAAAGTAAAATCCCATTTTTCAGGAGGGTCCTGAACATAAAGTAAAATCCTATTTTTCAGGAGGGTCCTGAACAGAAAGTAAAATCCCATTTTTCAGGAGGGTCCTGAACATAAAGTAAAATCCCATTTTTCAGGAGGGTCCTGAACAGAAAGTAAAATCCCATTTTTAAGGAGGGTCCTGAACAGAAAGTAAAGTCCCATTTTTCAGGAGGGTCCTGAACAGAAAGTAAAATCCCATTTTTCAGGAGGGTCCTGAACAGAAAGTAAAATCCCATTTTTCAGGAGGGTCCTGATCCCATTTTTCAGGAGGGTCCTGAACAGAAAGTAAAGTCCCATCTTTCAGGAGGGTCCTGAACAGAAAGTAAAGTCCCATTTTTCAGGAGGGTCCTAAACAGAAAGTAAAGTCCCATTTTTCAGGAGGGTCCTGAACAGAAAGTAAAATCCCATTTTTCAGGAGAGTCCTGAACAGAAAGTAAAGTCCCATTTTTCAGGAGGGTCCTCAACATAAAGTAAAATCCCATTTTTCAGGAGGGTCCTGAACATAAATAAAATCCCATTTTTCAGGAGGGTCCTGAACAGAAAGTAAATTCCCATTTTTCAGGAGGGTCCTGAACATAAAGTAAAATCCCATTTTTCAGGAGGGTCCTAAACAGAAAGTAAAATCCCATTTTTCAGGAGGGTCCTGAACAGAAAGTAAAATCCCATTTTTCAGGAGGGTCCTGATCCCATTTTTCAGGAGGGTCCTGAACAGAAAGTAAAATCCCATTTTTCAGGAGGGTCCTAAACAGAAAGTAAAATCCCATTTTTCAGGAGGGTCCTGAACAGAAAGTAAAATCCCATTTTTCAGGAGGGTCCTGATCCCATTTTTCAGGAGGGTCCTGAACAGAAAGTAAAGTCCCATCTTTCAGGAGGGTCCTGAACAGAAAGTAAAGTCCCATTTTTCAGGAGGGTCCTAAACAGAAAGTAAAGTCCCATTTTTCAGGAGGGTCCTGAACAGAAAGTAAAATCCCATTTTTCAGGAGAGTCCTGAACAGAAAGTAAAGTCCCATTTTTCAGGAGGGTCCTCAACATAAAGTAAAATCCCATTTTTCAGGAGGGTCCTGAACATAAATAAAATCCCATTTTTCAGGAGGGTCCTGAACAGAAAGTAAATTCCCATTTTTCAGGAGGGTCCTGAACATAAAGTAAAATCCCATTTTTCAGGAGGGTCCTAAACAGAAAGTAAAATCCCATTTTTCAGGAGGGTCCTGAACATAAAGTAAAATCCCATTTTTCAGGAGGGTCCTGAACAGAAAGTAAATTCCCATTTTCCAGTAGGGTCCTGAACATAAAGTAAAATCCCATTTTTCAGGAGGGTCCTGAACAGAAAGTAAATTCCCATTTTTCAGGAGGGTCCTGAACATAAAGTAAAATCCCATTTTTCCGGAGGGTCATGAACAGAAAGTAAAGTCCCATTTTTCAGGAGGATCCTGAACAGAAAGTAAAGTCCCATTTTTCAGGAGGGTCCTGAACAGAAAGTAAATTCCCATTTTTCAGGAGGGTCCTGAACATAAAGTAAAATCCCATTTTTCAGGAGGGTCCTGAACAGAAAGTAAAGTCCCATTTTTCAGGAGGGTCCTAAACAGAAAGTAAAATCCCATTTTTCAGGAGGGTCCTGAACAGAAAGTAAATTCCTATTTTTCAGGAGGGTCCTGAACAGAAAGTAAAGTCCCATTTTTCAGGAGGGTCCTGAACAGAAAGTAAAGTCCCATTTTTCAGGAGGGTCCTGAACATAATGTAAAATCCCATTTTTCAGGAGGGTGCTGAACAGAAAGTAAAGTCCCATTTTTCAGGAGGGTCCTGAACATAAAGTAAAATCCCATTTTTCAGGAGGGTCCTGAACAGAAAGTAAAATCCCATTTTTCAGGAGGGTCCTGAACAGAAAGTAAAGTCCCATTTTTCAGGATGGTCCTGAACAGAAAGTAAAGTCCCATTTTTCAGGAGGGTCCTGAACATAATGTAAAATCCCATTTTTCAAGAGGGTGCTGAACAGAATGTAAAGTCCCATTTTTCAGGAGGGTCCTGAACATAAAGTAAAATCCCATTTTTCAGGAGGGTCCTGAACAGAAAGTAAAGTCCCATTTTTCAGGAGGGTCCTGAACATAAAGAAAAATCCCATATTTCAGGAGGGTCCTGAACAGAAAGTAAAATCCCATTTTTCAGGAGAGTCCTGAACTGAAAGAAAAATCTCATTTTTCAGGAGGTTCCAGAACATAAAGTAAAGTCCCATTTTTCAGGAGGGTCCTGAACAGAAAGTAAACTCAACAGAAAGTAAACTCCCATTTTTCAGGAGGGTCCTGAACAGAAAGTAAAGTCTCATTTTTTAGGAGGGTCCTGAACAGAAAGTAAAGTCCCATTTTTCAGGAGGGTCCTGAACATAAAGTAAAATCCCATTTTTCAGGAGGGTCCTGAACAGAAAGTAAAATCCCATTTTTCAGGAGGGTCCTGAACAAAAAGTAAAATCCCATTTTTCAGGAGGGTCCTCAACAGAAAGTAAATTCCCATTTTTCAGGAGGGTCCTGAACAGAAAGTAAAGTCCCATTTTTCAGGAGGGTCCTGAACAGAAAGTAAAATCCCATTTTTCAGGAGGGTCCTGAACAGAAAGTAAACTCCCATTTTTCCGGAGGGTCATGAACATAAAGTAAAATCCCATTTTTCAGGAGGGTCCTGAACAGAAAGTAAAATCCCATTTTTCAGGAGGGTCCTGAACATAAAGTAAAATCCCATTTTTCAGGAGGGTCCTGAACAGAAAGTAAAATCCTATTTTTCAGGAGGGTCCTGAACAGAAAGTAAAATCCCATTTTTCAGGAGGGTCCTGAACATAAAGTAAAGTCCCATTTTTCAAGAGGGTCCTGAACATAAGGTAAAATCCCATTTTTCAGGAGGGTCCTGAACAGAAAGTAAAATCCCATTTTTCAGGAGGGTCCTGAACAGAAAGTAAAATCCCATTTTTCTGGAGGGTCCTGAACAGAAAGTAAATTCCCATTTTTCAGGAGGGTCCTGAACAGAAAGTAAAATCCCATTTTTCTGGAGGGTCCTGAACAGAAAGTAAAGTCCCATTTTTCAGGAGGGTCCTGAACAGAAAGTAAAGTCCAATTTTTCGGGAGGGTCCTGAACAGAAAGTAAAGTCACATTTTTCGGGAGGGTCCTGAACAGAAAGTAAAATCCCATTTTTCAGGAGGGTCCTGAGCAGAAAGTAAAGTCCCATTTTTCAGGAGGGTCCTGTACATAAAGTAAAATCCCATTTTTCAGGAGGGTCCTGAACAGAAAGCAAATTCCCATTTTTCAGGAGGGTCCTGAACATAAAGTAAAATCCCATTTTTCAGGAGGGTCCTGAACAGAAAGTAAAATCCCATTTTTCAGGAGGGTCCTGAACATAAAGTAAAATCCCATTTTTCAGGAGGGTCCTGAACATAAAGTAAAATCCCATTTTTCAGGAGGGTCCTGAACAGAAAGTAAAATCCCATTTTTTAGGAGGGTCCTGAACAGAAAGTAAAGTCCCATTTTTCAGGAGGGTCCTGAACAGAAAGTAAAATCCCATTTTTCAGGAGGGTCCTGAACAGAAAGTAAAATCCCATTTTTTAGGGAGGGTCCTGATCCCATTTTTCAGGAGGGTCCTGAACAGAAAGTAAAGTCCCATCTTTCAGGAGGGTCCTGAACAGAAAGTAAAGTCCCATTTTTCAGGAGGGTCCTAAGCAGAAAGTAAAGTCCCATTTTTCAGGAGGGTCCTGAATAGAAAGTAAAATCCCATTTTTCAGGAGAGTCCTGAACAGAAAGTAAAGTCCCATTTTTCAGGAGGGTCCTGAACATAAAGTAAAATCCCATATTTTAGGAGGGTCCTGAACATAAATAAAATCCCATTTTTCACGTGGGTCCTGAACAGAAAGTAAATTCCCATTTTTCAGGAGGGTCCTGAACATAAAGTAAAATCCCATTTTTCAGGAGGGTCCTAAACAGAAAGTAAAATCCCATTTTTCAGGAGGGTCCTGAACATAAAGTAAATCCCATTTTTCAGGAGGGTCCTGAACAGAAAGTAAATTCCCATTTTTCAGGAGGGTCCTGAACATAAAGTAAAATCCCATTTTTCCGGAGGGTCATGAACAGAAAGTAAAGTCCCATTTTTCAGGTGGGTCCTGAACAGAAAGTAAAGTCCCATTTTTCAGGAGGGTCCTGAACAGAAAGTAAATTCCCATTTTTCAGGAGGGTCCTGAACATAAAGTAAAATCCCATTTTTCAGGAGGGTCCTGAACAGAAAGTAAAGTCCCATTTTTCAGGAGGGTCCTGAACAGAAAGTAAAATCCCATTTTTCAGGAGGGTCCTGAACAGAAAGTAAATTCCTATTTTTCAGGAGGGTCCTGAACAGAAAGTAAAATCCCATTTTTCAGGAGGGTCCTGAACAGAAAGTAAAGTCCCATTTTTCAGGAGGGTCCTGAACATAATGTAAAATCCCATTTTTCAGGAGGGTGCTGAACAGAAAGTAAAGTCCCATTTTTCAGGAGGGTCCTGAACATAAAGTAAAATCCCATTTTTCAGGAGGGTCCTGAACAGAAAGTAAACTCCCATTTTTCAGGAGGGTCCTGAACAGAAAGTAAAGTATCATTTTTCAGGAGGGTCCTGAACATAAAGTAAAGTCCCATTTTTCAGGAGGGTCCTGAACAGAAAGTAAAATCCCATTTTTCAGGAGGGTCCTGAACAGAAAGTAAAATCCCATTTTTCAGGAGGGTCCTGAACAGAAAGTAAATTCCCATTTTTCAGGAGGGTCCTGAACAGAAAGTAAATTCCCATTTTTCAGGAGGGTCCTGAACATAAAGTAAAATCCCATTTTTCAGGAGGGTCCTGAACAGAAAGTAAAATCCCATTTTTCAGGAGGGTCCTGAACATAAAGTAAAGTCCCATTTTTCAGGAGGGTCCTGAACATAAAGTAAAATCCCATTTTTCAGGAGGGTCCTGAACAGAAAGTAAATTCTCATTTTTCAGGAGGGTCCTGAACAGAAAGTAAATTCCCATTTTTCAGGAGGGTCCTGAACAGAAAGTAAAATCTCATTTTTCAGGAGGGTCCTGAACAGAAAGTAAAGTGCCATTTTTCGGGAGGGTCCTGAACAGAAAGTAAAGTCCCATTTTTCGGGAGGGTCCTGAACAGAAAGTAAAATCCCATTTTTCAGGAGGGTCCTGAGCAGAAAGTAAAGTCCCATTTTTCAGGAGGGTCCTGTACATAAAGTAAAATCCCATTTTTCAGGAGGGTCCTGAACAGAAAGCAAATTCCCATTTTTCAGGAGGGTCCTGAACATAAAGTAAAATCCCATTTTTCAGGAGGGTCCTGAACAGAAAGTAAAATCCCATTTTTCAGGAGGGTCCTGAACATAAAGTAAAATCCCATTTTTCAGGAGGGTCCTGAACATAAAGTAAAATCCCATTTTTCAGGAGGGTCCTGAACAGAAAGTAAAATCCCATTTTTAGGAGGGTCCTGAATAGAAAGTAAAGTCCCATTTTTCAGGAGGGTCCTGAACAGAAAGTAAAATCCCATTTTTCAGGAGGGTCCTGAACAGAAAGTAAAATCCCATTTTTTAGGGAGGGTCCAGATCCCATTTTTCAGGAGGGTCCTGAACAGAAAGTAAAGTCCCATCTTTCAGGAGGGTCCTGAACAGAAAGTAAAGTCCCATTTTTCAGGAGGGTCCTAAGCAGAAAGTAAAGTCCCATTTTTCAGGAGGGTCCTGAATAGAAAGTAAAATCCCATTTTTCAGGAGAGTCCTGAACAGAAAGTAAAGTCCCATTTTTCAGGAGGGTCCTGAACATAAAGTAAAATCCAATTTTTTAGGAGGGTCCTGAACATAAATAAAATCCCATTTTTCACGTGGGTCCTGAACAGAAAGTAAATTCCCATTTTTCAGGAGGGTCCTGAACATAAAGTAAAATCCCATTTTTCAGGAGGGTCCTAAACAGAAAGTAAAATCCCATTTTTCAGGAGGGTCCTGAACATAAAGTAAAATCCCATTTTTCAGGAGGGTCCTGAACAGAAAGTAAA
Source organism: Capsicum pubescens (assembly GCA_030864215.1). Taxonomy (NCBI): domain Eukaryota; kingdom Viridiplantae; phylum Streptophyta; class Magnoliopsida; order Solanales; family Solanaceae; genus Capsicum; species Capsicum pubescens. The sequence continues at coordinate 416,491,597 of CM061548.1, forward strand.
TTCCCATTTTTCAGGAGGGTCCTGAACATAAAGTAAAATCCCATTTTTCCGGAGGGTCATGAACAGAAAGTAAAGTCCCATTTTTCAGGAGGGTCCTGAACAGAAAGTAAAGTCCCATTTTTCAGGAGGGTCCTGAACAGAAAGTAAATTCCCATTTTTCAGGAGGGTCCTGAACATAAAGTAAAATCCCATTTTTCAGGAGGGTCCTGAACAGAAAGTAAAGTCCCATTTTTCAGGAGGGTCCTGAACAGAAAGTAAAATCCCATTTTTCAGGAGGGTCCTGAACAGAAAGTAAATTCCTATTTTTCAGGAGGGTCCTGAACAGAAAGTAAAATCCCATTTTTCAGGAGGGTCCTGAACAGAAAGTAAAGTCCCATTTTTCAGGAGGGTCCTGAACATAATGTAAAATCCCATTTTTCAGGAGGGTGCTGAACAGAAAGTAAAGTCCCATTTTTCAGGAGGGTCCTGAACATAAAGTAAAATCCCATTTTTCAGGAGGTTCCTGAACATAAAGTAAAATCCCATTTTTCAGGAGGGTCCTGAACAGAAAGTAAAGTCCCATTTTTCAGGAGGGTCCTGAACAGAAAGTAAAATCCCATTTTTCAGAAGGGTCCTGAACAGAAAGTAAACTCCCATTTTTCAGGAGGGTCCTGAACAGAAAGTAAAATCCCATTTTTCAGGAGGGTCCTGAACAGAAAGTAAATTCCCATTTTTCAGGAGGGTCCTGAACAGAAAGTAAATTCCCATTTTTCAGGAGGGTCCTGAACATAAAGTAAAATCCCATTTTTCAGGAGGGTCCTGAACAGAAAGTAAAGTCCCATTTTTCAGGAGGGTCCTGAACAGAAAGTAAAATCCCATTTTTCAGGAGGGTCCTGAACAGAAAGTAAATTCCTATTTTTCAGGAGGGTCCTGAACAGAAAGTAAAATCCCATTTTTCAGGAGGGTCCTGAACAGAAAGTAAAGTCCCATTTTTCAGGAGGGTCCTGAACATAATGTAAAATCCCATTTTTCAGGAGGGTGCTGAACAGAAAGTAAAGTCCCATTTTTCAGGAGGGTCCTGAACATAAAGTAAAATCCCATTTTTCAGGAGGGTCCTGAACATAAAGTAAAATCCCATTTTTCAGGAGGGTCCTGAACAGAAAGTAAAGTCCCATTTTTCAGGAGGGTCCTGAACAGAAAGTAAAATCCCATTTTTCAGGAGGGTCCTGAACAGAAAGTAAACTCCCATTTTTCAGGAGGGTCCTGAACAGAAAGTAAAGTATCATTTTTCAGGAGGGTCCTGAACATAAAGTAAAGTCCCATTTTTCAGGAGGGTCCTGAACAGAAAGTAAAATCCCATTTTTCAGGAGGGTCCTGAACAGAAAGTAAAATCCCATTTTTCAGGAGGGTCCTGAACAGAAAGTAAATTCCCATTTTTCAGGAGGGTCCTGAACAGAAAGTAAATTCCCATTTTTCAGGAGGGTCCTGAACATAAAGTAAAATCCCATTTTTCAGGAGGGTCCTGAACAGAAAGTAAAATCCCATTTTTCAGGAGGGTCCTGAACATAAAGTAAAGTCCCATTTTTCAGGAGGGTCCTGAACATAAAGTAAAATCCCATTTTTCAGGAGGGTCCTGAACAGAAAGTAAATTCTCATTTTTCAGGAGGGTCCTGAACAGAAAGTAAATTCCCATTTTTCAGGTGGGTCCTGAACAGAAAGTAAAATCTCATTTTTCAGGAGGGTCCTGAACAAAAAGTAAAGTCCCATTTTTCGGGAGGGTCCTGAACAGAAAGTAAAGTCCCATTTTTCGGGAGGGTCCTGAACAGAAACTAAAATCCCATTTTTCAGGAGGGTCCTGAGCAGAAAGTAAAGTCCCATTTTTCAGGAGGGTCCTGAACAGAAAGTAAAATCCCATTTTTCAGGAGGGTCCTGAACAGAAAGTGAAATCCCATTTTTCAGGAGGGTCCTGAACATAAAGTAAAATCCCATTTTTCAGGATGGTCCTGAACAGAAAGTAAAATCCCATTTTTTAGGAGGGTCCTGAACAGAAAGTAAAGTCCCATTTTTCAGGAGGGTCCTGAACAGAAAGTAAAATCCCATTTTTCAGGAAGGTCCTGAACAGAAAGTAAAATCCCATTTTTTAGGGAGGGTCCTGATCCCATTTTTCAGGAGGGTCCTGAACAGAAAGTAAAGTCCCATCTTTCAGGAGGGTCCTGAACAGAAAGTAAAGTCCCATTTTTCAGGAGGGTCCTAAGCAGAAAGTAAAGTCCCATTTTTCAGGAGGGTCCTGAACAGAAAGTAAAATCCCATTTTTCAGGAGAGTCCTGAACAGAAAGTAAAGTCCCATTTTTCAGGAGGGTCCTGAACATAAAGTAAAATCCCATTTTTCAGGAGGGTCCTGAACATAAATAAAATCCCATTTTTCACGTGGGTCCTGAACAGAAAGTAAATTCCCATTTTTCAGGAGGGTCCTGAACATAAAGTAAAATCCCATTTTTCAGGAGGGTCCTAAACAGAAAGTAAAATCCCATTTTTCAGGAGGGTCCTGAACATAAAGTAAAATCCCATTTTTTAGGAGGGTCCTGAACAGAAAGTAAATTCCCATTTTTCAGGAGGGTCCTGAACATAAAGTAAAATCCCATTTTTCAGGAGGTCCTGAACAGAAAGTAAATTCCCATTTTTCAGGAGGGTCCTGAACATAAAGTAAAATCCCATTTTTCCGGAGGGTCATGAACAGAAAGTAAAGTCCCATTTTTCAGGAGGGTCCTGAACAGAAAGTAAAGTCCCATTTTTCAGGAGGGTCCTGAACAGAAAGTAAATTCCCATTTTTCAGGAGGGTCCTGAACATAAAGTAAAATCCCATTTTTCAGAAGGGTCCTGAACAGAAAGTAAAGTCCCATTTTTCAGGAGGGTCCTGAACAGAAAGTAAAATCCCATTTTTCAGGAGGGTCCTGAACAGAAAGTAAATTCCTATTTTTCAGGAGGGTCCTGAACAGAAAGTAAAATCCCATTTTTCAGGAGGGTCCTGAACAGAAAGTAAAGTCCCATTTTTCAGGAGGGTCCTGAACATAATGTAAAATCCCATTTTTCAGGAGGGTGCTGAACAGAAAGTAAAGTCCCATTTTTCAGGAGGGTCCTGAACATAAAGTAAAATCCCATTTTTCAGGAGGGTCCTGAACATAAAGTAAAATCCCATTTTTCAGGAGGGTCCTGAACAGAAAGTAAAGTCCCATTTTTCAGGAGGGTCCTGAACAGAAAGTAAAATCCCATTTTTCAGGAGGGTCCTGAACAGAACGTAAACTCCCATTTTTCAGGAGGGTCCTGAACAGAAAGTAAAGTATCATTTTTCAGGAGGGTCCTGAACATAAAGTAAAGTCCCATTTTTCAGGAGGGTCCTGAACAGAAAGTAAAATCCCATTTTTCAGGAGGGTCCTGAACAGAAAGTAAAATCCCATTTTTCAGGAGGGTCCTGAACAGAAAGTAAATTCCCATTTTTCAGGAGGGTCCTGAACAGAAAGTAAATTCCCATTTTTCAGGAGGGTCCTGAACATAAAGTAAAATCCCATTTTTCAGGAGGGTCCTGAACAGAAAGTAAAATCCCATTTTTCAGGAGGGTCCTGAACATAAAGTAAAGTCCCATTTTTCAGGAGGGTCCTGAACATAAAGTAAAATCCCATTTTTCAGGAGGGTCCTGAACAGAAAGTAAATTCTCATTTTTCAGGAGGGTCCTGAACAGAAAGTAAATTCCCATTTTTCAGGTGGGTCCTGAACAGAAAGTAAAATCTCATTTTTCAGGAGGGTCCTGAACAAAAAGTAAAGTCCCATTTTTCGGGAGGGTCCTGAACAGAAAGTAAAGTCCCATTTTTCGGGAGGGTCCTGAACAGAAACTAAAATCCCATTTTTCAGGAGGGTCCTGAGCAGAAAGTAAAGTCCCATTTTTCAGGAGGGTCCTGAACAGAAAGTAAAATCCCATTTTTCAGGAGGGTCCTGAACAGAAAGTGAAATCCCATTTTTCAGGAGGGTCCTGAACATAAAGTAAAATCCCATTTTTCAGGATGGTCCTGAACAGAAAGTAAAATCCCATTTTTTAGGAGGGTCCTGAACAGAAAGTAAAGTCCCATTTTTCAGGAGGGTCCTGAACAGAAAGTAAAATCCCATTTTTCAGGAAGGTCCTGAACAGAAAGTAAAATCCCATTTTTTAGGGAGGGTCCTGATCCCATTTTTCAGGAGGGTCCTGAACAGAAAGTAAAGTCCCATCTTTCAGGAGGGTCCTGAACAGAAAGTAAAGTCCCATTTTTCAGGAGGGTCCTAAGCAGAAAGTAAAGTCCCATTTTTCAGGAGGGTCCTGAACAGAAAGTAAAATCCCATTTTTCAGGAGAGTCCTGAACAGAAAGTAAAGTCCCATTTTTCAGGAGGGTCCTGAACATAAAGTAAAATCCCATTTTTCAGGAGGGTCCTGAACATAAATAAAATCCCATTTTTCACGTGGGTCCTGAACAGAAAGTAAATTCCCATTTTTCAGGAGGGTCCTGAACATAAAGTAAAATCCCATTTTTCAGGAGGGTCCTAAACAGAAAGTAAAATCCCATTTTTCAGGAGGGTCCTGAACATAAAGTAAAATCCCATTTTTTAGGAGGGTCCTGAACAGAAAGTAAATTCCCATTTTTCAGGAGGGTCCTGAACATAAAGTAAAATCCCATTTTTCAGGAGGTCCTGAACAGAAAGTAAATTCCCATTTTTCAGGAGGGTCCTGAACATAAAGTAAAATCCCATTTTTCCGGAGGGTCATGAACAGAAAGTAAAGTCCCATTTTTCAGGAGGGTCCTGAACAGAAAGTAAAGTCCCATTTTTCAGGAGGGTCCTGAACAGAAAGTAAATTCCCATTTTTCAGGAGGGTCCTGAACATAAAGTAAAATCCCATTTTTCAGGAGGGTCCTGAACAGAAAGTAAAGTCCCATTTTTCAGGAGGGTCCTGAACAGAAAGTAAAATCCCATTTTTCAGGAGGGTCCTGAACAGAAAGTAAATTCCTATTTTTCAGGAGGGTCCTGAACAGAAAGTAAAATCCCATTTTTCAGGAGGGTCCTGAACAGAAAGTAAAGTCCCATTTTTCAGGAGGGTCCTGAACATAATGTAAAATCCCATTTTTCAGGAGGGTGCTGAACAGAAAGTAAAGTCCCATTTTTCAGGAGGGTCCTGAACATAAAGTAAAATCCCATTTTTGAGGAGGGTCCTGAACATAAAGTAAAATCCCATTTTTCAGGAGGGTCCTGAACAGAAAGTAAAGTCCCATTTTTCAGGAGGGTCCTGAACAGAAAGTAAAATCCCATTTTTCAGGAGGGTCCTGAACAGAAAGTAAACTCCCATTTTTCAGGAGGGTCCTGAACAGAAAGTAAAGTATCATTTTTCAGGAGGGTCCTGAACATAAAGTAAAGTCCCATTTTTCAGGAGGGTCCTGAACAGAAAGTAAAATCCCATTTTTCAGGAGGGTCCTGAACAGAAAGTAAAATCCCATTTTTCAGGAGGGTCCTGAACAGAAAGTAAATTCCCATTTTTCAGGAGGGTCCTGAACATAAAGTAAAATCCCATTTTTCAGGAGGGTCCTGAACAGAAAGTAAAATCCCATTTTTCAGGAGGGTCCTGAACAGAAAGTAAAATCCCATTTTTCAGGAGGGTCCTGAACATAAAGTAAAGTCCCATTTTTCAGGAGGGTCCTGAACATAAAGTAAAATCCCATTTTTCAGGAGGGTCCTGAACAGAAAGTAAATTCTCATTTTTCAGGAGGGTCCTGAACAGAAAGTAAATTCCCATTTTTCAGGAGGGTCCTGAACAGAAAGTAAAATCTCATTTTTCAGGAGGGTCCTGAACAGAAAGTAAAGTCCCATTTTTCGGGAGGGTCCTGAACAGAAAGTAAAGTCCCATTTTTCGGGAGGGTCCTGAACAGAAAGTAAAATCCCATTTTTCAGGAGGGTCCTGAGCAGAAAGTAAAGTCCCATTTTTCAGGAGGGTCCTGAACAGAAAGTAAAATCCCATTTTTCAGGAGGGTCCTGAACAGAAAGTAAAATCCCATTTTTCAGGAGGGTCCTGAACATAAAGTAAAATCCCATTTTTCAGGAGGGTCCTGAACAGAAAGTAAAATCCTATTTTTCAGGAGGGTCCTGAACAGAAAGTAAAATCCCATTTTTCAGGAGGGTCCTGAACATAAAGTAAAATCCCATTTTTCAGGAGGGTCCTGAACATAAAGTAAAATTCCATTTTTCAGGAGGGTCCTGAACAGAAAGTAAAGTCCCATTTTTCAGGAGGGTCCTGAACAGAAAATAAAATCCCATTTTTCAGGAGGGTCCTGAACAGAAAGTAAAATCTCATTTTTCAGGAGGGTCCTGAACAGAAAGTAAAATCCCATTTTTCAGGAGGGTCCTGATCCCATTTTTCAGGAGGGTCCTGAACAGAAAGTAAAGTCCCATCTTTCAGGAGGGTCCTGAACAGAAAGTAAAGTCCCATTTTTCAGGAGGGTCCTAAACAGAAAGTAAAGTCCCATTTTTCAGGAGGGTCCTGAACAAAAAGTAAAATCCCATTTTTCAGGAGAGTCCTGAACAGAAAGTAAAGTCCCATTTTTCAGGAGGGTCCTGAACATAAAGTAAAATCCCATTTTTCAGGAGGGTCCTGAACATAAATAAAATCCCATTTTTCAGGAGGGTCCTGAACATAAAGTAAAATCCCATTTTTCAGGAGGGTCCTGAACAGAAAGTAAAATCCCATTTTTTAGGAGGGTCCTGAACAGAAAGTAAAGTCCCATTTTTCAGGAGGGTCCTGAACAGAAAGTAAAATCCCATTTTTCAGGAGGGTCCTGAACAGAAAGTAAAATCCCATTTTTTAGGGAGGGTCCAGATCCCATTTTTCAGGAGGGTCCTGAACAGAAAGTAAAGTCCCATCTTTCAGGAGGGTCCTGAACAGAAAGTAAAGTCCCATTTTTCAGGAGGGTCCTAAGCAGAAAGTAAAGTCCCATTTTTCAGGAGGGTCCTGAATAGAAAGTAAAATCCCATTTTTCAGGAGAGTCCTGAACAGAAAGTAAAGTCCCATTTTTCAGGAGGGTCCTGAACATAAAGTAAAATCCCATTTTTTAGGAGGGTCCTGAACATAAATAAAATCCCATTTTTCACGTGGGTCCTGAACAGAAAGTAAATTCCCATTTTTCAGGAGGGTCCTGAACATAAAGTAAAATCCCATTTTTTAGGAGGGTCCTAAACAGAAAGTAAAATCCCATTTTTCAGGAGGGTCCTGAACATAAAGTAAAATCCCATTTTTCAGGAGGGTCCTGAACAGAAAGTAAATTCCCATTTTTCAGGAGGGTCCTGAACATAAAGTAAAATCCCATTTTTCCGGAGGGTCATGAACAGAAAGTAAAGTCCCATTTTTCAGGAGGGTCCTGAACAGAAAGTAAAGTCCCATTTTTCAGGAGGGTCCTGAACAGAAAGTAAATTCCCATTTTTCAGGAGGGTCCTGAACATAAAGTAAAATCCCATTTTCAGGAGGGTCCTGAACAGAAAGTAAAGTCCCATTTTTCAGGAGGGTCCTGAACAGAAAGTAAAATCCCATTTTTCAGGAGGGTCCTGAAAAGAAAGTAAATTCCTATTTTTCAGGAGGGTCCTGAACAGAAAGTAAAATCCCATTTTTCAGGAGGGTCCTGAACAGAAAGTAAAGTCCCATTTTTCAGGAGGGTCCTGAACATAATGTAAAATCCCATTTTTCAGGAGGGTGCTGAACAGAAAGTAAAGTCCCATTTTTCATGAGGGTCCTGAACATAAAGTAAAATCCCATTTTTCAGGAGGGTCCTGAACATAAAGTAAAATCCCATTTTTCAGGAGGGTCCTGAACAGAAAGTAAAGTCCCATTTTTCAGGAGGGTCCTGAACAGAAAGTAAAATCCCATTTTTCAGGAGGGTCCTGAACAGAAAGTAAACTCCCATTTTTCAGGAGGGTCCTGAACAGAAAGTAAAGTATCATTTTTCAGGAGGGTCCTGAACATAAAGTAAAGTCCCATTTTTCAGGAGGGTCCTGAACAGAAAGTAAAATCCCATTTTTCAGGAGGGTCCTGAACAGAAAGTAAAATCCCATTTTTCAGGAGGGTCCTGAACAGAAAGTAAATTCCCATTTTTCAGGAGGGTCCTGAACAGAAAGTAAATTCCCATTTTTCAGGAGGGTCCTGAACAGAAAGTAAAATCCCATTTTTCAGGAGGGTCCTGAACAGAAAGTAAAATCCCATTTTTCAGGAGGGTCCTGAACAGAAAGTAAAGTCCCATTTTTCAGGAGGGTCCTGAACATAAAGTAAAATCCCATTTTTCAGGAGGGTCCTGAACAGAAAGTAAATTCTCATTTTTCAGGAGGGTCCTGAACAGAAAGTAAATTCCCATTTTTCAGGAGGGTCCTGAACAGAAAGTAAAATCTCATTTTTCAGGAGGGTCCTGAACAAAAAGTAAAGTCCCATTTTTCGGGAGGGTCCTGAACAGAAAGTAAAGTCCCATTTTTCGGGAGGGTCCTGAACAGAAACTAAAATCCCATTTTTCAGGAGGGTCCTGAGCAGAAAGTAAAGTCCCATTTTTCAGGACGGTCCTGAACAGAAAGTAAAATCCCATTTTTCAGGAGGGTCCTGAACAGAAAGTAAAATCCCATTTTTCAGGAGGGTCCTGAACATAAAGTAAAATCCTATTTTTCAGGAGGGTCCTGAACAGAAAGTAAAATCCCATTTTTTAGGAGGGTCCTGAACAGAAAGTAAAGTCCCATTTTTCAGGAGGGTCCTGAACAGAAAGTAAAATCCCATTTTTCAGGAGGGTCCTGAACAGAAAGTAAAATCCCATTATTTAGGGAGGGTCCTGATCCCATTTTTCAGGAGGGTCCTGAACAGAAAGTAAAGTCCCATCTTTCAGGAGGGTCCTGAACAGAAAGTAAAGTCCCATTTTTCAGGAGGGTCCTAAGCAGAAAGTAAAGTCCCATTTTTCAGGAGGGTCCTGAACAGAAAGTAAAATCCCATTTTTCAGGAGAGTCCTGAACAGAAAGTAAAGTCCCATTTTTCAGGAGGGTCCTGAACAGAAAGTAAAATCCCATTTTTCAGGAGGGTCCTGAACAGAAAGTAAAATCCCATTTTTCAGGAGGGTCCTGAACAGAAAGTAAATTCCCATTTTTCAGGAGGGTCCTGAACAGAAAGTAAATTCCCATTTTTCAGGAGGGTCCTAAACAGAAAGTAAAATCCCATTTTTCAGGAGGGTCCTGAACAGAAAGTAAAATCCCATTTTTCAGGAGGGTCCTGAACATAAAGTAAAGTCCCATTTTTCAGGAGGGTCCTGAACATAAAGTAAAATCCCATTTTTCAGGAGGGTCCTGAACAGAAAGTAAATTCTCATTTTTCAGGAAGGTCCTGAACAGAAAGTAAATTCCCATTTTTCAGGAGGGTCCTGAACAGAAAGTAAAATCTCATTTTTCAGGAGGGTCCTGAACAAAAAGTAAAGTCCCATTTTTCGGGAGGGTCCTGAACAGAAAGTAAAGTCCTATTTTTCGGGAGGGTCCTGAACAGAAACTAAAATCCCATTTTTCAGGAGGGTCCTGAGCAGAAAGTAAAGTCCCATTTTTCAGGAGGGTCCTGAACAGAAAGTAAAATCCCATTTTTCAGGAGGGTCCTGAACAGAAAGTAAAATCCCATTTTTCAGGAGGGTCCTGAAAATAAAGTAAAATCCCATTTTTCAGGAGGGTCCTGAACAGAAAGTAAAATCCCATTTTTTAGGAGGGTCCTGAACAGAAAGTAAAGTCCCATTTTTCAGGAGGGTCCTGAACAGAAAGTAAAATCCCATTTTTCAGGAGGGTCCTGAACATAAAGTAAAATCCCATTTTTCAGGAGGGTCCTGAACAGAAAGTAAAATCCCATTTTTCTGGAGGGTCCTGAACAGAAAGTAAAGTCCCATTTTTCAGGAGGGTCCTGAACAAAAAGTAAAATCTCATTTTTCAGGAGGGTCCTGAACAGAAAGTAAACTCCCATTTTTCAGGAGGGTCCTGAACAGAAAGTAAAGTATCATTTTTTAGGAGGGTCCTGAACATAAAGTAAAGTCCCATTTTTCAGGAGGGTCCTGAACAGAAAGTAAAATCCCATTTTTCAGGAGGGTCCTGAACAGAAAGTAAAATCCCATTTTTCAGGAGGGTCCTGAACAGAAAGTAAATTCCCATTTTTCAGGAGGGTCCTGAACATAAAGTAAAATCCCATTTTTCAGGAGGGTCCTGAACAGAAAGTAAAATCCAATTTTTCAGGAGGGTCCTGAACAGAAAGTAAAATCCCATTTTTCAGGAGGGTCCTGAACATAAAGTAAAGTCCTATTTTTCAGGAGGGTCCTGAACATAAAGTAAAATCCCATTTTTCAGGAGGGTCCTGAACAGAAAGTAAAATCCCATTTTTCAGGAGGGTCCTGAACAGAAAGTAAATTCCCATTTTTCAGGAGGGTCCTGAACAGAAAGTAAAATCCCATTTTTCAGGAGGGTCCTGAACAGAAAGTAAAGTCCCATTTTTCAGGAGGGTCCTGAACAGAAAGTAAAGTCCCATTTTTCGGGAGGGTCCTGAACAGAAAGTAAAGTCCCATTTTTCGGGAGGGTCCTGAACAGAAAGTAAAATCCCATTTTTCAGGAGGGTCCTGAGCAGAAAGTAAAGTCCCATTTTTCAGGAGGGTCCTGAACAGAAAGTAAAATCCCATTTTTCAGGAGGGTCCTGAACAGAAAGTAAAATCTCATTTTTCAGGAGGGTCCTGAACAGAAAGTAAAATCCCATTTTTCAGGAGGGTCCTGATCCCATTTTTCAGGAGGGTCCTGAACAGAAAGTAAAGTCCCATCTTTCAGGAGGGTCCTGAACAGAAAGTATAGTCCCATTTTTCAGGAGGGTCCTAAACAGAAAGTAAAGTCCCATTTTTCAGGAGGGTCCTGAACAAAAAGTAAAATCCCATTTTTCAGGAGAGTCCTGAACAGAAAGTAAAGTCCCATTTTTCAGGAGGGTCCTGAACATAAAGTAAAATCCCATTTTTCAGGAGGGTCCTGAACATAAATAAAATCCCATTTTTCAGGAGGGTCCTGAACAGAAAGTAAATTCCCATTTTTCAGGAGGGTCCTGAACATAAAGTAAAATCCCATTTTTCAGGAGGGTCCTAAACAGAAAGTAAAATCCCATTTTTCAGGAAGGTCCTGAACATAAAGTAAAATCCCATTTTTCAGGAGGGTCCTGAACAGAAAGTAAAATCCCATTTTTCAGGAGGGTCTTGAACATAAAGTAAAATCCCATTTTTCAGGAGGGTCCTGAACAGAAAGTAAATTCCCATTTTTCAGGAGGGTCCTGAACATAAAGTAAAATCCCATTTTTCCGGAGGGTCATGAACAGAAAGTAAAGTCCCATTTTTCAGGAGGGTCCTGAACAGAAAGTAAAGTCCCATTTTTCAGGAGGGTCCTGAACAGAAAGTAAATTCCCATTTTTCAGGAGGGTCCTGAACATAAAGTAAAATCCCATTTTTCAGGAGGGTCCTGAACAGAAAGTAAAGTCCCATTTTTCTGGAGGGTCCTGAACAGAAAGTAAAATCCCATTTTTCAGGAGGGTCCTGAACAGAAAGTAAATTCCCATTTTTCAGGAGGGTCCTGAACAGAAAGTAAAATCCCATTTTTCAGGAGGGTCCTGAACAGAAAGTAAAGTCCCATTTTTCAGGAGGGTCCTGAACATAATGTAAAATCCCATTTTTCAGGAGGGTGCTGAACAGAAAGTAAAGTCCCATTTTTCAGGAGGGTCCTGAACATAAAGTAAAATCCCATTTTTCAGGAGGGTCCTGAACAGAAAGTAAAATCCCATTTTTCTGGAGGGTCCTGAACAGAAAGTAAAGTCCCATTTTTCAGGAGGGTCCTGAACAGAAAGTAAAATCTCATTTTTCAGGAGGGTCCTGAACAGAAAGTAAACTCCCATTTTTCAGGAGGGTCCTGAACAGAAAGTAAAGTATCATTTTTTAGGAGGGTCCTGAACATAAAGTAAAGTCCCATTTTTCAGGAGGGTCCTGAACAGAAAGTAAAATCCCATTTTTCAGGAGGGTCCTGAACAGAAAGTAAAATCCCATTTTTCAGGAGGGTCCTGAACAGAAAGTAAATTCCCATTTTTCAGGAGGGTCCTGAACACAAAGTAAAATCCCATTTTTCAGGAGGGTCCTGAACAGAAAGTAAAATCCAATTTTTCAGGAGGGTCCTGAACAGAAAGTAAAATCCCATTTTTCAGGAGGGTCCTGAACATAAAGTAAAGTCCCATTTTTCAGGAGGGTCCTGAACATAAAGTAAAATCCCATTTTTCAGGAGGGTCCTGAACAGAAAGTAAAATCCCATTTTTCAGGAGGGTCCTGAACAGAAAGTAAATTCCCATTTTTCAGGAGGGTCCTGAACAGAAAGTAAAATCCCATTTTTCAGGAGGGTCCTGAACAGAAAGTAAAGTCCCATTTTTCAGGAGGGTCCTGAACAGAAAGTAAAGTCCCATTTTTCGGGAGGGTCCTGAACAGAAAGTAAAGTCCCATTTTTCGGGAGGGTCCTGAACAGAAAGTAAAATCCCATTTTTCAGGAGGGTCCTGAGCAGAAAGTAAAGTCCCATTTTTCAGGAGGGTCCTGAACAGAAAGTAAAATCCCATTTTTCAGGAGGGTCCTGAACAGAAAGTAAAATCCCATTTTTCAGGAGGGTCCTGAACATAAAGTAAAATCCCATTTTTCAGGAGGGTCCTGAACAGAAAGTAAAGTCCCATTTTTCAGGAGGGTCCTGAACAGAAAGTAAAATCCCATTTTTCAGAAGGGTCCTGAACAGAAAGTAAAATCCCATTTTTCAGGAGGGTCCTGATCCCATTTTTCAGGAGGGTCCTGAACAGAAAGTAAAATCCCATTTTTCAGGAGGGTCCTGAACATAAAGTAAAATCCCATTTTTCAGGAGGGTCCTGAACATAAAGTAAAATCCCATTTTTCAGGAGGGTCCTGAACATAAAGTAAAATCCCATTTTTCAGGAGGGTCCTGAACAGAAAGTAAAGTCCCATTTTTCAGGAGGGTCCTGAACAGAAAGTAAAATCCCATTTTTCAGGAGGGTCCTGAACAGAAAGTAAAATCCCATTTTTCAGGAAGGTCCTGATCCCATTTTTCAGGAGGGTCCTGAACAGAAAGTAAAGTCCCATCTTTCAGGAGGGTCCTGAACAGAAAGTAAAGTCCCATTTTTCAGGAGGGTCCTAAACAGAAAGTAAAGTCCCATTTTTCAGGAGGGTCCTGAACAGAAAGTAAAATCCCATTTTTCAGGAGGGTCCTGAACAGAAAGTAAAATCCCATTTTTCAGGAGTGTCCTGAACATAAAGTAAAATCCCATTTTTCAGGAGGGTCCTGAACAGAAAGAAAAGTCCCATTTTTCAGGAGGGTCCTAAACAGAAAGTAAAGTCCCATTTTTCAGGAGGGTCCTGAACATAAATAAAATCCCATTTTTCAGGAGGGTCCTGAACAGAAAGTAAATTCCCATTTTTCAGGAGGGTCCTGAACATAAAGTAAAATCCCATTTTTCAGGATGGTCCTGAACAGAAAGTAAAATCCCATTTTTCAGGAGGGTCCTGAACAGAAAGTAAATTCCCATTTTTCAGGAGGGTCCTAAACAGAAAGTAAAATCCCATTTTTCAGGAGGGTCCTGAACAGAAAGTAAAATCCCATTTTTCAGGAGGGTCCTGAACATAAAGTAAAGTCCCATTTTTCAGGAGGGTCCTGAACATAAAGTAAAATCCCATTTTTCAGGAGGGTCCTGAACAGAAAGTAAATTCTCATTTTTCAGGAGGGTCCTGAACAGAAAGTAAATTCCCATTTTTCAGGAGGGTCCTGAACAGAAAGTAAAATCTCATTTTTCAGGAGGGTCCTGAACAAAAAGTAAAGTCCCATTTTTCGGGAGGGTCCTGAACAGAAAGTAAAGTCCTATTTTTCGGGAGGGTCCTGAACAGAAACTAAAATCCCATTTTTCAGGAGGGTCCTGAGCAGAAAGTAAAGTCCCATTTTTCAGGAGGGTCCTGAACAGAAAGTAAAATCCCATTTTTCAGGAGGGTCCTGAACAGAAAGTAAAATCCCATTTTTCAGGAGGGTCCTGAAAATAAAGTAAAATCCCATTTTTCAGGAGGGTCCTGAACAGAAAGTAAAATCCCATTTTTTAGGAGGGTCCTGAATAGAAAGTAAAGTCCCATTTTTCAGGAGGGTCCTGAACAGAAAGTAAAATCCCATTTTTCAGGAGGGTCCTGAACATAAAGTAAAATCCCATTTTTCAGGAGGGTCCTGAACAGAAAGTAAAATCCCATTTTTCTGGAGGGTCCTGAACAGAAAGTAAAGTCCCATTTTTCAGGAGGGTCCTGAACAGAAAGTAAAATCTCATTTTTCAGGAGGGTCCTGAACAGAAAGTAAACTCCCATTTTTCAGGAGGGTCCTGAACAGAAAGTAAAGTATCATTTTTTAGGAGGGTCCTGAACATAAAGTAAAGTCCCATTTTTCAGGAGGGTCCTGAACAGAAAGTAAAATCCCATTTTTCAGGAGGGTCCTGAACAGAAAGTAAAATCCCATTTTTCAGGAGGGTCCTGAACAGAAAGTAAATTCCCATTTTTCAGGAGGGTCCTGAACATAAAGTAAAATCCCATTTTTCAGGAGGGTCCTGAACAGAAAGTAAAATCCAATTTTTCAGGAGGGTCCTGAACAGAAAGTAAAATCCCATTTTTCAGGAGGGTCCTGAACATAAAGTAAAGTCCCATTTTTCAGGAGGGTCCTGAACATAAAGTAAAATCCCATTTTTCAGGAGGGTCCTGAACAGAAAGTAAAATCCCATTTTTCAGGAGGGTCCTGAACAGAAAGTAAATTCCCATTTTTCAGGAGGGTCCTGAACAGAAAGTAAAATCCCATTTTTCAGGAGGGTCCTGAACAGAAAGTAAAGTCCCATTTTTCAGGAGGGTCCTGAACAGAAAGTAAAGTCCCATTTTTCGGGAGGGTCCTGAACAGAAAGTAAAGTCCCATTTTTCGGGAGGGTCCTGAACAGAAAGTAAAATCCCATTTTTCAGGAGGGTCCTGAGCAGAAAGTAAAGTCCCATTTTTCAGGAGGGTCCTGAACAGAAAGTAAAATCCCATTTTTCAGGAGGGTCCTGAACAAAAAGTAAAATCTCATTTTTCAGGAGGGTCCTGAACAGAAAGTAAAATCCCATTTTTCAGGAGGGTCCTGATCCCATTTTTCAGGAGGGTCCTGAACAGAAAGTAAAGTCCCATCTTTCAGGAGGGTCCTGAACAGAAAGTAAAGTCCCATTTTTCAGGAGGTTCCTAAACAGAAAGTAAAGTCCCATTTTTCAGGAGGGTCCTGAACAAAAAGTAAAATCCCATTTTTCAGGAGAGTCCTGAACAGAAAGTAAAGTCCCATTTTTCAGGAGGGTCCTGAACATAAAGTAAAATCCCATTTTTCAGGAGGGTCCTGAACATAAATAAAATCCCATTTTTCAGGAGGGTCCTGAACAGAAAGTAAATTCCCATTTTTCAGGAGGGTCCTGAACATAAAGTAAAATCCCATTTTTCAGGAGGGTCCTAAACAGAAAGTAAAATCCCATTTTTCAGGAAGGTCCTGAACATAAAGTAAAATCCCATTTTTCAGGAGGGTCCTGAACAGAAAGTAAAATCCCATTTTTCAGGAGGGTCCTGAACATAAAGTAAAATCCCATTTTTCAGGAGGGTCCTGAACAGAAAGTAAATTCCCATTTTTCAGGAGGGTCCTGAACATAAAGTAAAATCCCATTTTTCCGGAGGGTCATGAACAGAAAGTAAAGTCCCATTTTTCAGGAGGGTCCTGAACAGAAAGTAAAGTCCCATTTTTCAGGAGGGTCCTGAACAGAAAGTAAATTCCCATTTTTCAGGAGGGTCCTGAACATAAAGTAAAATCCCATTTTTCAGGAGGGTCCTGAACAGAAAGTAAAGTCCCATTTTTCTGGAGGGTCCTGAACAGAAAGTAAAATCCCATTTTTCAGGAGGGTCCTGAACAGAAAGTAAATTCCCATTTTTCAGGAGGGTCCTGAACAGAAAGTAAAATCCCATTTTTCAGGAGGGTCCTGAACAGAAAGTAAAGTCCCATTTTTCAGGAGGGTCCTGAACATAATGCAAAATCCCATTTTTCAGGAGGGTGCTGAACAGAAAGTAAAGTCCCATTTTTCAGGAGGGTCCTGAACATAAAGTAAAATCCCATTTTTCAGGAGGGTCCTGAACAGAAAGTAAAATCCCATTTTTCTGGAGGGTCCTGAACAGAAAGTAAAGTCCCATTTTTCAGGAGGGTCCTGAACAGAAAGTAAAATCTCATTTTTCAGGAGGGTCCTGAACAGAAAGTAAACTCCCATTTTTCAGGAGGGTCCTGAACAGAAAGTAAAGTATCATTTTTTAGGAGGGTCCTGAACATAAAGTAAATTCTCATTTTTCAGGAGGGTCCTGAACAGAAAGTAAATTCCCATTTTTCAGGAGGGTCCTGAACAGAAAGTAAAATCTCATTTTTCAGGAGGGTCCTGAACAAAAAGTAAAGTCCCATTTTTCGGGAGGGTCCTGAACAGAAAGTAAAGTCCTATTTTTCGGGAGGGTCCTGAACAGAAACTAAAATCCCATTTTTCAGGAGGGTCCTGAGCAGAAAGTAAAGTCCCATTTTTCAGGAGGGTCCTGAACAGAAAGTAAAATCCCATTTTTCAGGAGGGTCCTGAACAGAAAGTAAAATCCCATTTTTCAGGAGGGTCCTGAAAATAAAGTAAAATCCCATTTTTCAGGAGGGTCCTGAACAGAAAGTAAAATCCCATTTTTTAGGAGGGTCCTGAATAGAAAGTAAAGTCCCATTTTTCAGGAGGGTCCTGAACAGAAAGTAAAATCCCATTTTTCAGGAGGGTCCTGAACATAAAGTAAAATCCCATTTTTCAGGAGGGTCCTGAACAGAAAGTAAAATCCCATTTTTCTGGAGGGTCCTGAACAGAAAGTAAAGTCCCATTTTTCAGGAGGGTCCTGAACAGAAAGTAAAATCTCATTTTTCAGGAGGGTCCTGAACAGAAAGTAAACTCCCATTTTTCAGGAGGGTCCTGAACAGAAAGTAAAGTATCATTTTTTAGGAGGGTCCTGAACATAAAGTAAAGTCCCATTTTTCAGGAGGGTCCTGAACAGAAAGTAAAATCCCATTTTTCAGGAGGGTCCTGAACAGAAAGTAAAATCCCATTTTTCAGGAGGGTCCTGAACAGAAAGTAAATTCCCATTTTTCAGGAGGGTCCTGAACATAAAGTAAAATCCCATTTTTCAGGAGGGTCCTGAACAGAAAGTAAAATCCAATTTTTCAGGAGGGTCCTGAACAGAAAGTAAAATCCCATTTTTCAGGAGGGTCCTGAACATAAAGTAAAGTCCCATTTTTCAGGAGGGTCCTGAACATAAAGTAAAATCCCATTTTTCAGGAGGGTCCTGAACAGAAAGTAAAATCCCATTTTTCAGGAGGGTCCTGAACAGAAAGTAAATTCCCATTTTTCAGGAGGGTCCTGAACAGAAAGTAAAATCCCATTTTTCAGGAGGGTCCTGAACAGAAAGTAAAGTCCCATTTTTCAGGAGGGTCCTGAACAGAAAGTAAAGTCCCATTTTTCGGGAGGGTCCTGAACAGAAAGTAAAGTCCCATTTTTCGGGAGGGTCCTGAACAGAAAGTAAAATCCCATTTTTCAGGAGGGTCCTGAGCAGAAAGTAAAGTCCCATTTTTCAGGAGGGTCCTGAACAGAAAGTAAAATCCCATTTTTCAGGAGGGTCCTGAACAAAAAGTAAAATCTCATTTTTCAGGAGGGTCCTGAACAGAAAGTAAAATCCCATTTTTCAGGAGGGTCCTGATCCCATTTTTCAGGAGGGTCCTGAACAGAAAGTAAAGTCCCATCTTTCAGGAGGGTCCTGAACAGAAAGTAAAGTCCCATTTTTCAGGAGGTTCCTAAACAGAAAGTAAAGTCCCATTTTTCAGGAGGGTCCTGAACAAAAAGTAAAATCCCATTTTTCAGGAGAGTCCTGAACAGAAAGTAAAGTCCCATTTTTCAGGAGGGTCCTGAACATAAAGTAAAATCCCATTTTTCAGGAGGGTCCTGAACATAAATAAAATCCCATTTTTCAGGAGGGTCCTGAACAGAAAGTAAATTCCCATTTTTCAGGAGGGTCCTGAACATAAAGTAAAATCCCATTTTTCAGGAGGGTCCTAAACAGAAAGTAAAATCCCATTTTTCAGGAAGGTCCTGAACATAAAGTAAAATCCCATTTTTCAGGAGGGTCCTGAACAGAAAGTAAAATCCCATTTTTCAGGAGGGTCCTGAACATAAAGTAAAATCCCATTTTTCAGGAGGGTCCTGAACAGAAAGTAAATTCCCATTTTTCAGGAGGGTCCTGAACATAAAGTAAAATCCCATTTTTCCGGAGGGTCATGAACAGAAAGTAAAGTCCCATTTTTCAGGAGGGTCCTGAACAGAAAGTAAAGTCCCATTTTTCAGGAGGGTCCTGAACAGAAAGTAAATTCCCATTTTTCAGGAGGGTCCTGAACATAAAGTAAAATCCCATTTTTCAGGAGGGTCCTGAACAGAAAGTAAAGTCCCATTTTTCTGGAGGGTCCTGAACAGAAAGTAAAATCCCATTTTTCAGGAGGGTCCTGAACAGAAAGTAAATTCCCATTTTTCAGGAGGGTCCTGAACAGAAAGTAAAATCCCATTTTTCAGGAGGGTCCTGAACAGAAAGTAAAGTCCCATTTTTCAGGAGGGTCCTGAACATAATGCAAAATCCCATTTTTCAGGAGGGTGCTGAACAGAAAGTAAAGTCCCATTTTTCAGGAGGGTCCTGAACATAAAGTAAAATCCCATTTTTCAGGAGGGTCCTGAACAGAAAGTAAAATCCCATTTTTCTGGAGGGTCCTGAACAGAAAGTAAAGTCCCATTTTTCAGGAGGGTCCTGAACAGAAAGTAAAATCTCATTTTTCAGGAGGGTCCTGAACAGAAAGTAAACTCCCATTTTTCAGGAGGGTCCTGAACAGAAAGTAAAGTATCATTTTTTAGGAGGGTCCTGAACATAAAGTAAAGTCCCATTTTTCAGGAGGGTCCTGAACAGAAAGTAAAATCCCATTTTTCAGGAGGGTCCTGAACAGAAAGTAAAATCCCATTTTTCAGGAGGGTCCTGAACAGAAAGTAAATTCCCATTTTTCAGGAGGGTCCTGAACACAAAGTAAAATCCCATTTTTCAGGAGGGTCCTGAACAGAAAGTAAAATCCAATTTTTCAGGAGGGTCCTGAACAGAAAGTAAAATCCCATTTTTCAGGAGGGTCCTGAACATAAAGTAAAGTCCCATTTTTCAGGAGGGTCCTGAACATAAAGTAAAATCCCATTTTTCAGGAGGGTCCTGAACAGAAAGTAAAATCCCATTTTTCAGGAGGGTCCTGAACAGAAAGTAAATTCCCATTTTTCAGGAGGGTCCTGAACAGAAAGTAAAATCCCATTTTTCAGGAGGGTCCTGAACAGAAAGTAAAGTCCCATTTTTCAGGAGGGTCCTGAACAGAAAGTAAAGTCCCATTTTTCGGGAGGGTCCTGAACAGAAAGTAAAGTCCCATTTTTCGGGAGGGTCCTGAACAGAAAGTAAAATCCCATTTTTCAGGAGGGTCCTGAGCAGAAAGTAAAGTCCCATTTTTCAGGAGGGTCCTGAACAGAAAGTAAAATCCCATTTTTCAGGAGGGTCCTGAACAGAAAGTAAAATCCCATTTTTCAGGAGGGTCCTGAACATAAAGTAAAATCCCATTTTTCAGGAGGGTCCTGAACAGAAAGTAAAGTCCCATTTTTCAGGAGGGTCCTGAACAGAAAGTAAAATCCCATTTTTCAGAAGGGTCCTGAACAGAAAGTAAAATCCCATTTTTCAGGAGGGTCCTGATCCCATTTTTCAGGAGGGTCCTGAACAGAAAGTAAAATCCCATTTTTCAGGAGGGTCCTGAACATAAAGTAAAATCCCATTTTTCAGGAGGGTCCTGAACATAAAGTAAAATCCCATTTTTCAGGAGGGTCCTGAACATAAAGTAAAATCCCATTTTTCAGGAGGGTCCTGAACAGAAAGTAAAGTCCCATTTTTCAGGAGGGTCCTGAACAGAAAGTAAAATCCCATTTTTCAGGAGGGTCCTGAACAGAAAGTAAAATCCCATTTTTCAGGAAGGTCCTGATCCCATTTTTCAGGAGGGTCCTGAACAGAAAGTAAAGTCCCATCTTTCAGGAGGGTCCTGAACAGAAAGTAAAGTCCCATTTTTCAGGAGGGTCCTAAACAGAAAGTAAAGTCCCATTTTTCAGGAGGGTCCTGAATTGAAAGTAAAATCCCATTTTTCAGGAGGGTCCTGAACAGAAAGTAAAATCCCATTTCTCAGGAGGGTCCTGAACATAAAGTAAAATCCCATTTTTCAGGAGGGTCCTGAACAGAAAGAAAAGTCCCATTTTTCAGGAGGGTCCTAAACAGAAAGTAAAGTCCCATTTTTCAGGAGGGTCCTGAACATAAATAAAATCCCATTTTTCAGGAGGGTCCTGAACAGAAAGTAAATTCCCATTTTTCAGGAGGGTCCTGAACATAAAGTAAAATCCCATTTTTCAGGATGGTCCTGAACAGAAAGTAAAATCCCATTTTTCAGGAGGGTCCTGAACATAAAGTAAAATCCCATTTTTCAGGAGGGTCCTGAACAAAAAGTAAATTCCCATTTTTCAGGAGGGTCCTGAACATAAAGTAAAATCCCATTTTTCAGGAGGGTCCTGAACAGAAAGTAAAATCCCATTTTTCTGGAGAGTCCTGAACAGAAAGAAAAGTCCCATTTTTCAGGAGGGTCCTGAACAGAAAGTAAAGTCCGATTTTCAGGAGAGTCCTGAACATAAAGTAAAATCCCATTTTTCAGGAGTGTCCTGAACAGAAAGTAAATTCCCATTTTTCAGGAGGGTCCTGAACATAAAGTAAAATCCCATTTTTCCGGAGGGTCATGAACAGAAAGTAAAGTCACATTTTTCAGGAGGGTCCTGAACAGAAAGTAAATTGCCATTTTTCAGGATGGTCCTGAACATAAAGTAAAATCCCATTTTTCAGGAGGGTCCTGAACAGAAAGTAAAATCCCATTTTTCAGGAGGGTCCTGAACAGAAAGTAAAGTCCCATTTTTCAGGAGGGTCCTGAACAGAAAGTAAAGTCCCATTTTTCAGGAGGGTCCTGATCATAATGTAAAATCCCATTTTTCAGGAGGGTCCTGAACATAAAGTAAAATCCCATTTTTCAGGAGGGTCCTTAACAGAAAGTAAAATCCCATTTTTCAGGAGGGTCCTGAACAGCAAGTAAAGTCCCATTTTTCAGGAGGGTCCTGAACATAATGTAAAATCCCATTTTTCAGGAGGGTCCTGAACATAAAGTAAAATCCCATTTTTCAGGAGGGTCCTGAACAGAAAGTAAAATCCCATTTTTCAGGAGGGTCCTGAACATAAAGTAAAATCCCATTTTTCAGGAGGGTCCTGAACATAAAGTAAAATCCCATTTTTCAGGAGGGTCCTGAACAGAAAGTAAAATCCCATTTTTCAGGAGGGTCCTGAACAGAAAGTAAAGTCCCATTTTTCAGGAGGGTCCTGAACAGAAAGTAAAATCCCAGTTTTCAGGAGGGTCCTGAACAGAAAGTAAAATCCCATTTTTCAGGAGGGTCCTGATCCCATTTTTCAGGAGGGTCCTGAACAGAAAGTAAAGTCCCATCTTTCAGGAGGGTCCTGAACAGAAAGTAAAGTCCCATTTTTCAGGAGGGTCCTAAACAGAAAGTATAGTCCCATTTTTCAGGAGGGTCCTGAACATAAAGTAAAATCCCATTTTTCAGGAGGGTCCTAAACAGAAAGTAAAATCCCATTTTTCAGAAGGGTCCTGAACATAAAGTAAAATCTCATTTTTCAGGAGGGTCCTGAACAGAAAGTAAATTCCCATTTTTCAGGAGGGTCCTGAACATAAAGTAAAATCCCATTTTTCAGGAGGGTACTGAACAGAAAGTAAATTCCCATTTTTAAGGAGGGTCCTGAACATAAAGTAAAATCCCATTTTTCCGGAGGGTCCTGAACAGAAAGTAAAATCCCATTTTTCAGGAGGGTCCTGAACAGAAAGTAAAGTCCCATTTTTCAGGAGGGTCCTGAACAGAAAGTAAAATCTCATTTTTCAGGAGGGTCCTGAACAGAAAGTAAAATCCCATTTTTCAGGAGGGTCCTGATCCCATTTTTCAGGAGGGTCCTGAACAGAAAGTAAAGTCCCATCTTTCAGGAGGGTCCTAAACAGAAAGTAAAGTCCCATTTTTCAGGAGGGTCCTGAACAGAAAGTTAAATCCCATTTTTCAGGAGAGTCCTGAACAGAAAGTAAAGTCCCATTTTTCAGGAGGGTCCTGAACATAAAGTAAAATCCCATTTTTCAGGAGGATCCTGAACATAAATAAAATCTCATTTTTCAGGAAGGTCCTGAACAGAAAGTAAATTCCCATTTTTCAGGAGGGTCCTGAACATAAAGTAAAATCCCATTTTTCAGGAGGGTCCTAAACAGAAAGTAAAATCCCATTTTTCAGGAGGGTCCTGAACATAAAGTAAAATTCCATTTTTCAGGAGGGTCCTGAACAGAAAGTAAATTCCCATTTTTCAGGAGGGTCCTGAACATAAAGTAAAATCCCATTTTTCAGGAGGGTCCTGAATAGAAAGTAAATTCCCATTTTTCAGGAGGGTCCTGAACATAAAGAAAAATCCCATTTTTCCGGAGGGTCATGAACAGAAAGTAAAGTCCCATTTTTCAGGAGGGTCCTGAACAGAAAGTAAAGTCCCATTTTTAAGGAGGGTCCTGAACAGAAAGTAAATTCCCATTTTTCAGGAGGGTCCTGAACATAAAGTAAAATCCCATTTTTCAGGAGGGTCCTGAACAGAAAGTAAAGTCCCATTTTTCAGGAGGGTCATGAACAGAAAGTAAAGTCCCATTTTTCAGGAGGGTCCTGAACATAATGTAAAATCCCATTTTTCAGGAGGGTCCTGAACATAAAGTAAAATCCCATTTTTCAGGAGGGTCCTGAACAGAAAGTAAAATCCTATTTTTCAGGAGGGTCCTGAACAGAAAGTAAAGTCCCATTTTTCAGGAGGGTCCTGAAAAGAAAGTAAAGTCCCATTTTTCAGGAGGGTCCTGAACATAATGTAAAATCCCATTTTTCAGGAGGGTGCTGAACAGAAAGTAAAGTCCCATTTTTCAGGAGGGTCCTGAACAGAAATTAAAATCAAATTTTTCAGGAGGGTCCTGAACATAAAGTAAAGTCCCATTTTTCAGGAGGGTCCTGAACATAAAGTAAAATCCCATTTTTCAGGAGGGTCCTGAACAGAAAGTAAAATCCCATTTTTCAGGAGGGTCCTGAACAGAAAGTAAAATCCCATTTTTCAGGAGGGTCCTGACAGAAAGTAAATTCCCATTTTTCAGGAGGGTCCTGAACAGAAAGTTAAATCCCATTTTTCAGGAGGGTCATGAACAGAAAGTAAAGTCCCATTTTTCAGGAGGGTCCTGAACAGAAAGTAAAATCCCATTTTTCAGGAGGGTCCTGAACAGAAAGTAAATTCCCATTTTTAAGGAGGGTCCTGAACATAAAGTAAAATCCCATTTTTCCGGAGGGTCCTGAACAGAAAGTAAAATCCCATTTTTCAGGAGGGTCCTGAACAGAAAGTAAAGTCCCATTTTTCAGGAGGGTCCTGAACAGAAAGTAAAATCTCATTTTTCAGGAGGGTCCTGAACAGAAAGTAAAATCCCATTTTTCAGGAGGGTCCTGATCCCATTTTTCAGGAGGGTCCTGAACAGAAAGTAAAGTCCCATCTTTCAGGAGGGTCCTAAACAGAAAGTAAAGTCCCATTTTTCAGGAGGGTCCTGAACAGAAAGTTAAATCCCATTTTTCAGGAGAGTCCTGAACAGAAAGTAAAGTCCCATTTTTCAGGAGGGTCCTGAACATAAAGTAAAATCACATTTTTCAGGAGGGTCCTGAACATAAATAAAATCTCATTTTTCAGGAAGGTCCTGAACAGAAAGTAAATTCCCATTTTTCAGGAGGGTCCTGAACATAAAGTAAAATCCCATTTTTCAGGAGGGTCCTAAACAGAAAGTAAAATCCCATTTTTCAGGAGGGTCCTGAACATAAAGTAAAATTCCATTTTTCAGGAGGGTCCTGAATAGAAAGTAAATTCCCATTTTTCAGGAGGGTCCTGAACATAAAGTAAAATCCCATTTTTCAGGAGGGTCCTGAATAGAAAGTAAATTCCCATTTTTCAGGAGGGTCCTGAACATAAAGAAAAATCCCATTTTTCCGGAGGGTCATGAACAGAAAGTAAAGTCCCATTTTTCAGGAGGGTCCTGAACAGAAAGTAAAGTCCCATTTTTCAGAAGGGTCCTGAACAGAAAGTAAATTCCCATTTTTCAGGAGGGTCCTGAACATAAAGTAAAATCCCATTTTTCAGGAGGGTCCTGAACAGAAAGTAAAGTCCCATTTTTCAGGAGGGTCATGAACAGAAAGTAAAGTCCCATTTTTCAGGAGGGTCCTGAACATAATGTAAAATCCCATTTTTCAGGAGGGTCCTGAACATAAAGTAAAATCCCATTTTTCAGGAGGGTCCTGAACAGAAAGTAAAATCCTATTTTTCAGGAGGGTCCTGAACAGAAAGTAAAGTCCCATTTTTCAGGAGGGTCCTGAAAAGAAAGTAAAGTCCCATTTTTCAGGAGGGTCCTGAAAAGAAAGTAAAGTCCCATTTTTCAGGAGGGTCCTGAACATAATGTAAAATCCCATTTTTCAGGAGGGTGCTGAACAAAAAGTAAAGTCCCATTTTTCAGGAGGGTCCTGAACAGAAAGTAAAATCACATTTTTCAGGAGGGTCCTGAACATAAAGTAAAGTCCCATTTTTCAGGAGGGTCCTGAACTTAAAGTAAAATCCCATTTTTCAGGAGGGTCCTGAACAGAAAGTAAAATCCCATTTTTCAGGAGGGTCCTGAACAGAAAGTAAAGTCCCATTTTTAGGGAGGGTCCGGAACAGAAAGTAAAATCTCATTTTTCAGGAGGGTCCTGAGCAGAAAGTAAAGTCCCATTTTTCAGGAGGGTCCTGAACATAAAGTAAAGTCCCATTTTTCAGGAGGGTCCTGAACATAAAGTAAAATCCCATTTTTCAGGAGGGTCCTGAACAGAAAGTAAAATCCCATTTTTCAGGAGGGTCCTGAACAGAAAGTAAAATCCCATTTTTCAGGAGGGTCCTGACAGAAAGTAAATTCCCATTTTTCAGGAGGGTCCTGAACAGAAAGTTAAATCCCATTTTTCAGGAGGGTCATGAACAGAAAGTAAAGTCCCATTTTTCAGGAGGGTCCTGAACAGAAAGTAAAATCCCATTTTTCAGGAGGGTCCTGAAAAGAAAGTAAATTCCCATTTTTAAGGAGGGTCCTGAACATAAAGTAAAATCCCATTTTTCCGGAGGGTCCTGAACAGAAAGTAAAATCCCATTTTTCAGGAGGGTCCTGAACAGAAAGTAAAGTCCCATTTTTCAGTAGGGTCCTGAACAGAAAGTAAAATCTCATTTTTCAGGAGGGTCCTGAACAGAAAGTAAAATCCCATTTTTCAGGAGGGTCCTGATCCCATTTTTCAGGAGGGTCCTGAACAGAAGGTAAAGTCCCATCTTTCAGGAGGGTCCTAAACAGAAAGTAAAGTCCCATTTTTCAGGAGGGTCCTGAACAGAAAGTTAAATCCCATTTTTCAGGAGAGTCCTGAACAGAAAGTAAAGTCCCATTTTTCAGGAGGGTCCTGAACATAAAGTAAAATCACATTTTTCAGGAGGGTCCTGAACATAAATAAAATCTCATTTTTCAGGAAGGTCCTGAACAGAAAGTAAATTCCCATTTTTCAGGAGGGTCCTGAACATAAAGTAAAATCCCATTTTTCAGGAGGGTCCTAAACAGAAAGTAAAATCCCATTTTTCAGGAGGGTCCTGAACATAAAGTAAAATTCCATTTTTCAGGAGGGTCCTGAATAGAAAGTAAATTCACATTTTTCAGGAGGGTCCTGAACATAAAGTAAAATCCCATTTTTCAGGAGGGTCCTGAATAGAAAGTAAATTCCCATTTTTCAGGAGGGTCCTGAACATAAAGAAAAATCCCATTTTTCCGGAGGGTCATGAACAGAAAGTAAAGTCCCATTTTTCAGGAGGGTCCTGAACAGAAAGTAAAGTCCCATTTTTCAGGAGGGTCCTGAACAGAAAGTAAATTCCCATTTTTCAGGAGGGGCCTGAACATAAAGTAAAATCCCATTTTTCAGGAGGGTCCTGAACAGAAAGTAAAGTCCCATTTTTCAGGAGGGTCATGAACAGAAAGTAAAGTCCCATTTTTCAGGAGGGTCCTGAACATAATGTAAAATCCCATTTTTCAGGAGGGTCCTGAACATAAAGTAAAATCCCATTTTTCAGGAGGGTCCTGAACAGAAAGTAAAATCCTATTTTTCAGGAGGGTCCTGAACAGAAAGTAAAGTCCCATTTTTCAGGAGGGTCCTGAAAAGAAAGTAAAGTCCCATTTTTCAGGAGGGTCCTGAACATAATGTAAAATCCCATTTTTCAGGAGGGTGCTGAACAGAAAGTAAAGTCCCATTTTTCAGGAGGGTCCTGAACAGAAAGTAAAATCACATTTTTCAGGAGGGTCCTGAACATAAAGTAAAGTCCCATTTTTCAGGAGGGTCCTGAACAGAAAGTAAATTGCCATTTTTCAGGATGGTCCTGAACAGAAAGTAAAATCCCATTTTTCAGGAGGGTCCTAAACAGAAAGTAAAATCCCATTTTTCAGGAGGGTCCTGAACAGAAAGTAAAGTCCCATTTTTCAGGAGGGTCCTGAACAGAAAGTAAAGTCCCATTTTTCAGGAGGGTCCTGATCATAATGTAAAATCCCATTTTTCAGGAGGGTCCTGAACATAAAGTAAAATCCCATTTTTCAGGAGGGTCCTTAACAGAAAGTAAAATCCCATTTTTCAGGAGGGTCCTGAACAGCAAGTAAAGTCCCATTTTTCAGGAGGGTCCTGAACATAATGTAAAATCCCATTTTTCAGGAGGGTCCTGAACATAAAGTAAAATCCCATTTTTCAGGAGGGTCCTGAACAGAAAGTAAAATCCCATTTTTCAGGAGGGTCCTGAACATAAAGTAAAATCCCATTTTTCAGGAGGGTCCTGAACATAAAGTAAAATCCCATTTTTCAGGAGGGTCCTGAACAGAAAGTAAAATCCCATTTTTCAGGAGGGTCCTGAACAGAAAGTAAAGTCCCATTTTTCAGGAGGGTCCTGAACAGAAAGTAAAATCCCAGTTTTCAGGAGGGTCCTGAACAGAAAGTAAAATCCCATTTTTCAGGAGGGTCCTGATCCCATTTTTCAGGAGGGTCCTGAACAGAAAGTAAAGTCCCATCTTTCAGGAGGGTCCTGAACAGAAAGTAAAGTCCCATTTTTCAGGAGGGTCCTAAACAGAAAGTAAAGTCCCATTTTTCAGGAGGGTCCTGAACATAAAGTAAAATCCCATTTTTCAGGAGGGTCCTAAACAGAAAGTAAAATCCCATTTTTCAGGAGGGTCCTGAACATAAAGTAAAATCTCATTTTTCAGGAGGGTCCTGAACAGAAAGTAAATTCCCATTTTTCAGGAGGGTCCTGAACATAAAGTAAAATCCCATTTTTCAGGAGGGTACTGAACAGAAAGTAAATTCCCATTTTTAAGGAGGGTCCTGAACATAAAGTAAAATCCCATTTTTCCGGAGGGTCCTGAACAGAAAGTAAAATCCCATTTTTCAGGAGGGTCCTGAACAGAAAGTAAAGTCCCATTTTTCAGGAGGGTCCTGAACAGAAAGTAAAATCTCATTTTTCAGGAGGGTCCTGAACAGAAAGTAAAATCCCATTTTTCAGGAGGGTCCTGATCCCATTTTTCAGGAGGGTCCTGAACAGAAAGTAAAGTCCCATCTTTCAGGAGGGTCCTAAACAGAAAGTAAAGTCCCATTTTTCAGGAGGGTCCTGAACAGAAAGTTAAATCCCATTTTTCAGGAGAGTCCTGAACAGAAAGTAAAGTCCCATTTTTCAGGAGGGTCCTGAACATAAAGTAAAATCCCATTTTTCAGGAGGATCCTGAACATAAATAAAATCTCATTTTTCAGGAAGGTCCTGAACAGAAAGTAAATTCCCATTTTTCAGGAGGGTCCTGAACATAAAGTAAAATCCCATTTTTCAGGAGGGTCCTAAACAGAAAGTAAAATCCCATTTTTCAGGAGGGTCCTGAACATAAAGTAAAATTCCATTTTTCAGGAGGGTCCTGAACAGAAAGTAAATTCCCATTTTTCAGGAGGGTCCTGAACATAAAGTAAAATCCCATTTTTCAGGAGGGTCCTGAATAGAAAGTAAATTCCCATTTTTCAGGAGGGTCCTGAACATAAAGAAAAATCCCATTTTTCCGGAGGGTCATGAACAGAAAGTAAAGTCCCATTTTTCAGGAGGGTCCTGAACAGAAAGTAAAGTCCCATTTTTAAGGAGGGTCCTGAACAGAAAGTAAATTCCCATTTTTCAGGAGGGTCCTGAACATAAAGTAAAATCCCATTTTTCAGGAGGGTCCTGAACAGAAAGTAAAGTCCCATTTTTCAGGAGGGTCATGAACAGAAAGTAAAGTCCCATTTTTCAGGAGGGTCCTGAACATAATGTAAAATCCCATTTTTCAGGAGGGTCCTGAACATAAAGTAAAATCCCATTTTTCAGGAGGGTCCTGAACAGAAAGTAAAATCCTATTTTTCAGGAGGGTCCTGAACAGAAAGTAAAGTCCCATTTTTCAGGAGGGTCCTGAAAAGAAAGTAAAGTCCCATTTTTCAGGAGGGTCCTGAACATAATGTAAAATCCCATTTTTCAGGAGGGTGCTGAACAGAAAGTAAAGTCCCATTTTTCAGGAGGGTCCTGAACAGAAATTAAAATCAAATTTTTCAGGAGGGTCCTGAACATAAAGTAAAGTCCCATTTTTCAGGAGGGTCCTGAACATAAAGTAAAATCCCATTTTTCAGGAGGGTCCTGAACAGAAAGTAAAATCCCATTTTTCAGGAGGGTCCTGAACAGAAAGTAAAATCCCATTTTTCAGGAGGGTCCTGACAGAAAGTAAATTCCCATTTTTCAGGAGGGTCCTGAACAGAAAGTTAAATCCCATTTTTCAGGAGGGTCATGAACAGAAAGTAAAGTCCCATTTTTCAGGAGGGTCCTGAACAGAAAGTAAAATCCCATTTTTCAGGAGGGTCCTGAACAGAAAGTAAATTCCCATTTTTAAGGAGGGTCCTGAACATAAAGTAAAATCCCATTTTTCCGGAGGGTCCTGAACAGAAAGTAAAATCCCATTTTTCAGGA
Source organism: Capsicum pubescens (assembly GCA_030864215.1). Classification (NCBI taxonomy): domain Eukaryota; kingdom Viridiplantae; phylum Streptophyta; class Magnoliopsida; order Solanales; family Solanaceae; genus Capsicum; species Capsicum pubescens. The sequence goes on from CM061548.1 coordinate 416,521,037, forward strand.
GGGTCCTGAACAGAAAGTAAAGTCCCATTTTTCAGGAGGGTCCTGAACAGAAAGTAAAATCTCATTTTTCAGGAGGGTCCTGAACAGAAAGTAAAGTCCCATTTTTCAGGAGGGTCCTGAACAGAAAGTAAATTCCCATTTTTCAGGAGGGTCCTGAACATAAAGTAAAATCCCATTTTTCAGGAGGGTCCTGAACAGAAAGTTAAATCCCATTTTTCAGGAGAGTCCTGAACAGAAAGTAAAGTCCCATTTTTCAGGAGGGTCCTGAACATAAAGTAAAATCACATTTTTCAGGAGGGTCCTGAACATAAATAAAATCTCATTTTTCAGGAAGGTCCTGAACAGAAAGTAAATTCCCATTTTTCAGGAGGGTCCTGAACATAAAGTAAAATCCCATTTTTCAGGAGGGTCCTAAACAGAAAGTAAAATCCCATTTTTCAGGAGGGTCCTGAACATAAAGTAAAATTCCATTTTTCAGGAGGGTCCTGAATAGAAAGTAAATTCCCATTTTTCAGGAGGGTCCTGAACATAAAGTAAAATCCCATTTTTCAGGAGGGTCCTGAATAGAAAGTAAATTCCCATTTTTCAGGAGGGTCCTGAACATAAAGAAAAATCCCATTTTTCCGGAGGGTCATGAACAGAAAGTAAAGTCCCATTTTTCAGGAGGGTCCTGAACAGAAAGTAAAGTCCCATTTTTCAGGAGGGTCCTGAACAGAAAGTAAATTCCCATTTTTCAGGAGGGTCCTGAACATAAAGTAAAATCCCATTTTTCAGGAGGGTCCTGAACAGAAAGTAAAGTCCCATTTTTCAGGAGGGTCATGAACAGAAAGTAAAGTCCCATTTTTCAGGAGGGTCCTGAACATAATGTAAAATCCCATTTTTCAGGAGGGTCCTGAACATAAAGTAAAATCCCATTTTTCAGGAGGGTCCTGAACAGAAAGTAAAATCCTATTTTTTAGGAGGGTCCTGAACAGAAAGTAAAGTCCCATTTTTCAGGAGGGTCCTGAAAAGAAAGTAAAGTCCCATTTTTCAGGAGGGTCCTGAAAAGAAAGTAAAGTCCCATTTTTCAGGAGGGTCCTGAACATAATGTAAAATCCCATTTTTCAGGAGGGTGCTGAACAGAAAGTAAAGTCCCATTTTTCAGGAGGGTCCTGAACAGAAAGTAAAATCACATTTTTCAGGAGGGTCCTGAACATAAAGTAAAGTCCCATTTTTCAGGAGGGTCCTGAACTTAAAGTAAAATCCCATTTTTCAGGAGGGTCCTGAACAGAAAGTAAAATCCCATTTTTCAGGAGGGTCCTGAACAGAAAGTAAAATCCCATTTTTCAGGAGGGTCCTGAACAGAAAGTAAAGTCCCATTTTTCGGGAGGGTCCGGAACAGAAAGTAAAATCTCATTTTTCAGGAGGGTCCTGAGCAGAAAGTAAAGTCCCATTTTTCAGGAGGGTCCTGAACATAAAGTAAAGTCCCATTTTTCAGGAGGGTCCTGAACATAAAGTAAAATCCCATTTTTCAGGAGGGTCCTGAACAGAAAGTAAAATCCCATTTTTCAGGAGGGTCCTGAACAGAAAGTAAAATCCCATTTTTCAGGAGGGTCCTGACAGAAAGTAAATTCCCATTTTTCAGGAGGGTCCTGAACAGAAAGTTAAATCCCATTTTTCAGGAGGGTCATGAACAGAAAGTAAAGTCCCATTTTTCAGGAGGGTCCTGAACAGAAAGTAAAATCCCATTTTTCAGGAGGGTCCTGAAAAGAAAGTAAATTCCCATTTTTAAGGAGGGTCCTGAACATAAAGTAAAATCCCATTTTTCCGGAGGGTCCTGAACAGAAAGTAAAATCCCATTTTTCAGGAGGGTCCTGAACAGAAAGTAAAGTCCCATTTTTCAGTAGGGTCCTGAACAGAAAGTAAAATCTCATTTTTCAGGAGGGTCCTGAACAGAAAGTAAAATCCCATTTTTCAGGAGGGTCCTGATCCCATTTTTCAGGAGGGTCCTGAACAGAAGGTAAAGTCCCATCTTTCAGGAGGGTCCTAAACAGAAAGTAAAGTCCCATTTTTCAGGAGGGTCCTGAACAGAAAGTTAAATCCCATTTTTCAGGAGAGTCCTGAACAGAAAGTAAAGTCCCATTTTTCAGGAGGGTCCTGAACATAAAGTAAAATCACATTTTTCAGGAGGGTCCTGAACATAAATAAAATCTCATTTTTCAGGAAGGTCCTGAACAGAAAGTAAATTCCCATTTTTCAGGAGGGTCCTGAACATAAAGTAAAATCCCATTTTTCAGGAGGGTCCTAAACAGAAAGTAAAATCCCATTTTTCAGGAGGGTCCTGAACATAAAGTAAAATTCCATTTTTCAGGAGGGTCCTGAATAGAAAGTAAATTCACATTTTTCAGGAGGGTCCTGAACATAAAGTAAAATCCCATTTTTCAGGAGGGTCCTGAATAGAAAGTAAATTCCCATTTTTCAGGAGGGTCCTGAACATAAAGAAAAATCCCATTTTTCCGGAGGGTCATGAACAGAAAGTAAAGTCCCATTTTTCAGGAGGGTCCTGAACAGAAAGTAAAGTCCCATTTTTCAGGAGGGTCCTGAACAGAAAGTAAATTCCCATTTTTCAGGAGGGTCCTGAACATAAAGTAAAATCCCATTTTTCAGGAGGGTCCTGAACAGAAAGTAAAGTCCCATTTTTCAGGAGGGTCATGAACAGAAAGTAAAGTCCCATTTTTCAGGAGGGTCCTGAACATAATGTAAAATCCCATTTTTCAGGAGGGTCCTGAACATAAAGTAAAATCCCATTTTTCAGGAGGGTCCTGAACAGAAAGTAAAATCCTATTTTTCAGGAGGGTCCTGAACAGAAAGTAAAGTCCCATTTTTCAGGAGGGTCCTGAAAAGAAAGTAAAGTCCCATTTTTCAGGAGGGTCCTGAACATAATGTAAAATCCCATTTTTCAGGAGGGTGCTGAACAGAAAGTAAAGTCCCATTTTTCAGGAGGGTCCTGAACAGAAAGTAAAATCACATTTTTCAGGAGGGTCCTGAACATAAAGTAAAGTCCCATTTTTCAGGAGGGTCCTGAACTTAAAGTAAAATCCCATTTTTCAGGAGGGTCCTGAACAGAAAGTAAAATCCCATTTTTCAGGAGGGTCCTGAACAGAAAGTAAAATCCCATTTTTCAGGAGGGTCCTGACAGAAAGTAAATTCCTATTTTTCAGGAGGGTCCTGAACAGAAAGTTAAATCCCATTTTTTAGGAGGGTCCTGAACAGAAAGTAAAGTCCCATTTTTCAGGAGGGTCCTGAACAGAAAGTAAAATCCCATTTTTCAGGAGGGTCCTGAACAGAAAGTAAAATCCCATTTTTCAGGAGGGTCCTGAACAGAAAGTAAAATCTCATTTTTCAGGAGGGTCCTGAACAGAAAGTAAAATCCCATTTTTCAGGAGGGTCCTAATCCCATTTTTCAGGAGGGTCCTGAACAGAAAGTAAAGTCCCATCTTTCAGGAGGGTCCTGAACAGAAAGTAAAGTCCCATTTTTCAGGAGGGTCCTAAACAGAAAGTAAAGTCCCATTTTTCAGGAGGGTCCTGAACAGAAAGTAAAATCCCATTTTTCAGGAGAGTCCTGAACAGAAAGTAAAGTCCCATTTTTCAGGAGGGTCCTGAACATAAAGTAAAATCCCATTTTTCAGGAGGGTCCTGAACATAAATAAAATCCCATTTTTCAGGAAGGTCCTGAACAGAAAGTAAATTCCCATTTTTCAGGAGGGTCCTGAACATAAAGTAAAATCCCATTTTTCAGGAGGGTCCTAAACAGAAAGTAAAATCCCATTTTTCAGGAGGGTCCTGAACATAAAGTAAAATTCCATTTTTCAGGAGGGTCCTGAACAGAAAGTAAATTCCCATTTTTCAGGAGGGTCCTGAACATAAAGTAAAATCCCATTTTTCAGGAGGGTCCTGAACAGAAAGTAAAATCCCATTTTTCAGGAGGGTCCTGAACATAAAGTAAATTCCCATTTTTCAGGAGGGTCCTGAACAGAAAGTTAAATCCCATTTTTCAGTAGGGTCCTGAACAGAAAGTAAAGTCCCATTTTTCAGGAGGGTCCTGAACAGAAAGTAAATTCCCATTTTTCAGGAGGGTCCTGAACATAAAGTAAAATCCCATTTTTCAGGAGGGTCCTGAACAGAAAGTAAAGTCCCATTTTTCAGGAGGGTCCTGAACAGAAAGTAAAGTCCCATTTTTCAGGAGGGTCCTGAACATAATGTAAAATCCCATTTTTCAGGAGGGTCCTGAACATAAAGTAAAATCCCATTTTTCAGGAGGGTCCTGAACAGAAAGTAAAATCCTATTTTTCAGGAGGGTCCTGAACAGAAAGTAAAGTCCTATTTTTCAGGAGGGTCCTGAACAGAAAGTAAAGTCCCATTTTTCAGGACGGTCCTGAACATAATGTAAAATCCCATTTTTCAGGAGGGTGCTGAACAGAAAGTAAAGTCCCATTTTTCAGGAGGGTCCTGAACAGAAAGTAAAATCCCATTTTTCAGGAGGGTCCTGAACATAAAGTAAAGTCCCATTTTTCAGGAGGGTCCTGAACATAAAGTAAAATCCCATTTTTCAGGAGGGTCCTGAACAGAAAGTAAAATCCCATTTTTCAGGAGGGTCCTGAACAGAAAGTAAAATCCCATTTTTCAGGAGGGTCCTGAACAGAAAGTAAATTCCCATTTTTCAGGAGGGTCCTGAACAGAAAGTTAAATCCCATTTTTCAGGAGGGTCCTGAACAGAAAGTAAAGTCCCATTTTTCAGGAGGGTCCTGAACAGAAAGTAAAATCCCATTTTTCAGGAGGGTCCTGAACAGAAAGTAAACTCCCATTTTTCAGGAGGGTCCTGAACAGAAAGTAAAGTATCATTTTTTAGGAAGGTCCTGAACATAAAGTAATGTCCCATTTTTCAGGAGGGTCCTGAACATAAAGTAAAATCCCATTTTTCAGGAGGGTCCTGAACAAAAAGTAAAATCCCATTTTTCAGGAGGGTCCTGAACAGAAAGTAAATTCCCATTTTTCAGGAGGGTCCTGAACATAAAGTAAAATCCCATTTTTCAGGAGGGTCCTGAACAGAAAGTAAAATCCCATTTTTCAGGAGGGTCCTGAACATAAAGTAAAGTCCCATTTTTCAGGAGGCTCCTGAACATAAAGTAAAATCCCCTGAACAGAAAGTACAATCCCATTTTTCAGGAGGGTCCTGAACAGAAAGTAAAATCCCATTTTTCAGGAGGGTCCTGAACAGAAAGTAAAGTCCCATTTTTCAGGAGGGTCCTGAACAGAAAGTAAAGTCCCATTTTTCGGGAGGGTCCTGAACAGAAAGTAAAGTCCCATTTTTCGGGAGGGTCCTGAACAGAAAGTAAAATCCCATTTTTCAGGAGGGTCCTGAGCAGAAAGTAAAGTCACATTTTTCAGGAGGGTCCTGAACAGAAAGTAAAATCCCATTTTTCAGGAGGGTCCTGATCATAAAGTATAATCCCATTTTTCAGGAGGGTCCTTAACAGAAACTAAATTCCCATTTTTCAGGAGGGTCCTGAACATAAAGTAAAATCCCATTTTTCAGGAGGGTCCTGAACAGAAAGTAAAATCCCATTTTTCAGGAGGGTCCTGAACATAAAGTAAAATCCCATTTTTCAAGAGGGTCCTGAACCTAAAGTAAAATCCCATTTTTCAGGAGGGTCCTGAACAGAAAGTAAAATCCCATTTTTCAGGAGAGTCCTGAACAGGAAGTAAAGTCCCATTTTTCAGGAGGGTCCTGAACAGAAAGTAAAATCCCATTTCTCAGGAGGGTCCTGAACAGAAAGTAAAATCCCATTTTTCAGGAGGGTCTTGATCCCATTTTTCAGGAGGGTTCTGTTCAAAGTCCCATCTTTCAGGAGGGTCCTGAACAGAAAGTAAAGTCCCATTTTTCAGGAGGGTCCTGAACAGAAAGTAAAATCCCATTTTTCAGGAGAGTCCTGAACAGAAAGTAAAGTCCCATTTTTCAGGAGGGTCCTGAACAGAAAGTAAAGTCCCATTTTTCAGGAGGGTCCTGAACAGAAAGTAAAGTCCCATTTTTCAGGAGGGTCCTGAACATAATGTAAAATCCCATTTTTCAGGAGGGTGCTGAACAGAAAGTAAAGTCCCATTTTTCAGGAGGGTCCTGAACAGAAAGTAAAATCCCATTTTTCAGGAGGGTCCTGAACATAAAGTAAAGTCCCATTTTTCAGGAGGGTCCTGAACATAAAGTAAAATCCCATTTTTCAGGAGGGTCCTGAACAGAAAGTAAAATCCCATTTTTCAGGAGGGTCCTGAACAGAAAGTAAATTCCCATTTTTCAGGAGGGTCCTGAACAGAAAGTTAAATCCCATTTTTCAGTAGGGTCCTGAACAGAAAGTAAAGTCCCATTTTTCAGGAGGGTCCTGAACAGAAAGTAAATTCCCATTTTTCAGGAGGGTCCTGAACATAAAGTAAAATCCCATTTTTCAGGAGGGTCCTGAACAGAACGTAAAGTCCCATTTTTCAGGAGGGTCCTGAACAGAAAGTAAAGTCCCATTTTTCAGGAGGGTCCTGAACATAATGTAAAATCCCATTTTTCAGGAGGGTCCTGAACATAAAGTAAAATCCCATTTTTCAGGAGGGTCCTGAACAGAAAGTAAAATCCTATTTTTCAGGAGGGTCCTGAACAGAATGTAAAGTCCTATTTTTCAGGAGGGTCCTGAACAGAAAGTAAAGTCCCATTTTTCAGGACGGTCCTGAACATAATGTAAAATCCCATTTTTCAGGAGGGTGCTGAACAGAAAGTAAAGTCCCATTTTTCAGGAGGGTCCTGAACAGAAAGTAAAATCCCATTTTTCAGGAGGGTCCTGAACATAAAGTAAACCCCCATTTTTCAGGAGGGTCCTGAACATAAAGTAAAATCCCATTTTTCAGGAGGGTCCTGAACATAAAGTAAATTCTCATTTTTCAGGAGGGTCCTGAACAGAAAGTAAAATCCCATTTTTCAGGAGGGTCCTGAACAGAAAGTAAAGTCCTATTTTTCATGAGGGTCCTGAACAGAAAGTAAAATCCCATTTTTCAGGAGGGTCCTGAACAGAAAGTAAAATCCCATTTTTCAGGAGGGTCCTGATCCCATTTTTCAGGAGGGTCCTGAACAGAAAGTAAAGTCCCATCTTTCAGGAGAGTCCTGAACAGAAAGTAAAGTCCCATTTTTCAGGAGGGTCCTAAACAGAATGTAAAGTCCCATTTTTCAGGAGGGTCCTGAACAGAAAGTAAAGTCCCATTTTTCAGGAGAGTCCTGAACTGAAAGTAAAGTCCCATTTTTCAGGAGGGTCCTGAACATAAAGTAAAATCCCATTTTTCAGGAGGGTCCTGAACATAAAGTAAAATCCCATTTTTCATGAGGGTCCTGAACAGAAAGTAAATTCCCATTTTTCAGGAGGGTCCTGAACATAAAGTAAAATCCCATTTTTCAGGAGGGTCCTGAACAGAATGTAAAATCCCATTTTTCAGGAGGGTCCTGATCCCATTTTTCAGGAGGGTCCTGAACAGAAAAGAAAGTCCCATCTTTCAGGAGGGTCCTGAACAGAAAGTAAAGTCCCATTTTTCAGGAGGGTCCTGAACAGAAAGTAAAGTCCCATTTTTCAAGAGAGTCCTGAACAGAAAGTAAAATCCCATTTTTCAGGAGGGTCCTGAACATAAATAAAATCCCATTTTTCAGGAGGGTCCTGAACAGAAAGTAAATTCCCAATTTTCAGGAGGGTCCTGAACATAAAGTAAAATCCCATTTTTCAGGAGGGTCATGATCAGAAAGTAAAATCCCATTTTTCAGGAGGGTCCTGAACATAAAGTAAAATCCCATTTTTCAGGAGGGTCCTGAACAAAAAGTAAATTCCCATTTTTCAGGAGGGTCCTGAACATAAAGTAAAATCCCATTTTTCAGGAGGGTCCTGAACAGAAAGTAAAATCCCATTTTTCAGGAGGGTCCTGAACAGAAAGTAAAGTCCCATTTTTCAGGAGGGTCCTGAACAGAAAGTAAAGTCCCATTTTTCAGGAGGGTCCTAAACAGAAAGTAAAGTCCCATTTTTCAGGAGGGTCCTGAACAGAAAGTAAAATCCCATTTTTCAGAAGAGTCCTGAACAGAAAGTAAAGTCCCATTTTTCAGGAGGGTCCTGAACATAAAGTAAAATCCCATTTTTCAGGAGGGTCCTGAACATAAAGTAAAATCCCATTTTTCAGGAGGGTCCTGAACAGAAAGTAAATTCCCATTTTTCAGGAGGGTCCTGAACATAAAGTAAAATCCCATTTTTCAGGAGGGTCCTGAACAGAAAGTAAAATCCCATTTTTCAGGAGGGTCCTGATCCCATTTTTCAGGAGGGTCCTGAACAGAAAGTAAAGTCCCATCTTTCAGGAGGGTCCTGAACAGAAAGTAAAGTACCATTTTTCAGGAGGGTCCTGAACAGAAAGTAAAGTCCCATTTTTCAGGAGGGTCCTGAACAGAAAGTAAAATCCCATTTTTCAGGAGGGTCCTGAACAGAAAGTAAAGTCCCATTTTTCAGGAGGGTCCTGAACATAAAGTAAAATCCCATTTTTCAGGAGGGTCCTGAACATAAATAAAATCCCATTTTTCAGGAGGGTCCTGAACAGAAAGTAAATTCCCATTTTTCAGGAGGGTCCTGAACATAAAGTAAAATCCCATTTTTCAGGAGGGTCCTGAACAAAAAGTAAATTCCCATTTTTCAGGAGGGTCGTGAACATAAAGTAAAATCCCATTTTTCAGGAGGGTCCTGAACAGAAAGTAAAATCCCATTTTTCAGGAGGGTCCTGAACATAAATAAAATCCCATTTTTCAGGAGGGTCCTGAACAGAAAGTAAATTCCCAATTTTCAGGAGGGTCCTGAACATAAAGTAAAATCCCATTTTTCAGGAGGGTCATGATCAGAAAGTAAAATCCCATTTTTCAGGAGGGTCCTGAACATAAAGTAAAATCCCATTTTTCAGGAGGGTCCTGAACAAAAAGTAAATTCCCATTTTTCAGGAGGGTCCTGAACATAAAGTAAAATCCCATTTTTCAGGAGGGTCCTGAACAGAAAGTAAAATCCCATTTTTCAGGAGGGTCCTGAACAGAAAGTAAAGTCCCATTTTTCAGGAGGGTCCTGAACAGAAAGTAAAGTCCCATTTTTCAGGAGGGTCCTAAACAGAAAGTAAAGTCCCATTTTTCAGGAGGGTCCTGAACAGAAAGTAAAATCCCATTTTTCAGAAGAGTCCTGAACAGAAAGTAAAGTCCCATTTTTCAGGAGGGTCCTGAACATAAAGTAAAATCCCATTTTTCAGGAGGGTCCTGAACAGAAAGTAAAATCCCATTTTTCAGGAGGGTCCTGAACAGAAAGTAAATTCCCATTTTTCAGGAGGGTCCTGAACATAAAGTAAAATCCCATTTTTCAGGAGGGTCCTGAACAGAAAGTAAAATCCCATTTTTCAGGAGGGTCCTGATCCCATTTTTCAGGAGGGTCCTGAACAGAAAGTAAAGTCCCATCTTTCAGGAGGGTCCTGAACAGAAAGTAAAGTACCATTTTTCAGGAGGGTCCTGAACAGAAAGTAAAGTCCCATTTTTCAGGAGGGTCCTGAACAGAAAGTAAAATCCCATTTTTCAGGAGGGTCCTGAACAGAAAGTAAAGTCCCATTTTTCAGGAGGGTCCTGAACATAAAGTAAAATCCCATTTTTCAGGAGGGTCCTGAACATAAATAAAATCCCATTTTTCAGGAGGGTCCTGAACAGAAAGTAAATTCCCATTTTTCAGGAGGGTCCTGAACATAAAGTAAAATCCCATTTTTCAGGAGGGTCCTGAACAAAAAGTAAATTCCCATTTTTCAGGAGGGTCGTGAACATAAAGTAAAATCCCATTTTTCAGGAGGGTCCTGAACAGAAAGTAAAATCCCATTTTTCAGGAGGGTCCTGAACATAAATAAAATCCCATTTTTCAGGAGGGTCCTGAATAGAAAGTAAATTCCCAATTTTCAGGAGGGTCCTGAACATAAAGTAAAATCCCATTTTTCAGGAGGGTCATGATCAGAAAGTAAAATCCCATTTTTCAGGAGGGTCCTGAACATAAAGTAAAATCCCATTTTTCAGGAGGGTCCTGAACAAAAAGTAAATTCCCATTTTTCAGGAGGGTCCTGAACAGAAAGTAAAATCCCATTTTTCAGGAGGGTCCTGAACAGAAAGTAAAGTCCCATTTTTCGGGAGGGTCCGGAACAGAAAGTAAAATCTCATTTTTCAGGAGGGTCCTGAGCAGAAAGTAAAGTCCCATTTTTCAGGAGGGTCCTGAACATAAAGTAAAGTCCCATTTTTCAGGAGGGTCCTGAACATAAAGTAAAATCCCATTTTTCAGGAGGGTCCTGAACAGAAAGTAAAATCCCATTTTTCAGGAGGGTCCTGAACAGAAAGTAAAATCCCATTTTTCAGGAGGGTCCTGACAGAAAGTAAATTCCCATTTTTCAGGAGGGTCCTGAACATAAAGAAAAATCCCATTTTTCCGGAGGGTCATGAACAGAAAGTAAAGTCCCATTTTTCAGGAGGGTCCTGAACAGAAAGTAAAGTCCCATTTTTCAGGAGGGTCCTGAACAGAAAGTAAATTCCCATTTTTCAGGAGGGTCCTGAACATAAAGTAAAATCCCATTTTTCAGGAGGGTCCTGAACAGAAAGTAAAGTCCCATTTTTCAGGAGGGTCATGAACAGAAAGTAAAGTCCCATTTTTCAGGAGGGTCCTGAACATAATGTAAAATCCCATTTTTCAGGAGGGTCCTGAACATAAAGTAAAATCCCATTTTTCAGGAGGGTCCTGAACAGAAAGTAAAATCCTATTTTTCAGGAGGGTCCTGAACAGAAAGTAAAGTCCCATTTTTCAGGAGGGTCCTGAAAAGAAAGTAAAGTCCCATTTTTCAGGAGGGTCCTGAAAAGAAAGTAAAGTCCCATTTTTCAGGAGGGTCCTGAACATAATGTAAAATCCCATTTTTCAGGAGGGTGCTGAACAGAAAGTAAAGTCCCATTTTTCAGGAGGGTCCTGAACAGAAAGTAAAATCACATTTTTCAGGAGGGTCCTGAACATAAAGTAAAGTCCCATTTTTCAGGAGGGTCCTGAACTTAAAGTAAAATCCCATTTTTCAGGAGGGTCCTGAACAGAAAGTAAAATCCCATTTTTCAGGAGGGTCCTGAACAGAAAGTAAAATCCCATTTTTCAGGAGGGTCCTGAACAGAAAGTAAAGTCCCATTTTTCGGGAGGGTCCGGAACAGAAAGTAAAATCTCATTTTTCAGGAGGGTCCTGAGCAGAAAGTAAAGTCCCATTTTTCAGGAGGGTCCTGAACATAAAGTAAAGTCCCATTTTTCAGGAGGGTCCTGAACATAAAGTAAAATCCCATTTTTCAGGAGGGTCCTGAACAGAAAGTAAAATCCCATTTTTCAGGAGGGTCCTGAACAGAAAGTAAAATCCCATTTTTCAGGAGGGTCCTGACAGAAAGTAAATTCCCATTTTTCAGGAGGGTCCTGAACAGAAAGTTAAATCCCATTTTTCAGGAGGGTCATGAACAGAAAGTAAAGTCCCATTTTTCAGGAGGGTCCTGAACAGAAAGTAAAATCCCATTTTTCAGGAGGGTCCTGAAAAGAAAGTAAATTCCCATTTTTAAGGAGGGTCCTGAACATAAAGTAAAATCCCATTTTTCCGGAGGGTCCTGAACAGAAAGTAAAATCCCATTTTTCAGGAGGGTCCTGAACAGAAAGTAAAGTCCCATTTTTCAGTAGGGTCCTGAACAGAAAGTAAAATCTCATTTTTCAGGAGGGTCCTGAACAGAAAGTAAAATCCCATTTTTCAGGAGGGTCCTGATCCCATTTTTCAGGAGGGTCCTGAACAGAAGGTAAAGTCCCATCTTTCAGGAGGGTCCTAAACAGAAAGTAAAGTCCCATTTTTCAGGAGGGTCCTGAACAGAAAGTTAAATCCCATTTTTCAGGAGAGTCCTGAACAGAAAGTAAAGTCCCATTTTTCAGGAGGGTCCTGAACATAAAGTAAAATCACATTTTTCAGGAGGGTCCTGAACATAAATAAAATCTCATTTTTCAGGAAGGTCCTGAACAGAAAGTAAATTCCCATTTTTCAGGAGGGTCCTGAACATAAAGTAAAATCCCATTTTTCAGGAGGGTCCTAAACAGAAAGTAAAATCCCATTTTTCAGGAGGGTCCTGAACATAAAGTAAAATTCCATTTTTCAGGAGGGTCCTGAATAGAAAGTAAATTCACATTTTTCAGGAGGGTCCTGAACATAAAGTAAAATCCCATTTTTCAGGAGGGTCCTGAATAGAAAGTAAATTCCCATTTTTCAGGAGGGTCCTGAACATAAAGAAAAATCCCATTTTTCCGGAGGGTCATGAACAGAAAGTAAAGTCCCATTTTTCAGGAGGGTCCTGAACAGAAAGTAAAGTCCCATTTTTCAGGAGGGTCCTGAACAGAAAGTAAATTCCCATTTTTCAGGAGGGTCCTGAACATAAAGTAAAATCCCATTTTTCAGGAGGGTCCTGAACAGAAAGTAAAGTCCCATTTTTCAGGAGGGTCATGAACAGAAAGTAAAGTCCCATTTTTCAGGAGGGTCCTGAACATAATGTAAAATCCCATTTTTCAGGAGGGTCCTGAACATAAAGTAAAATCCCATTTTTCAGGAGGGTCCTGAACAGAAAGTAAAATCCCATTTTTCAGGAGGGTCCTGAACAGAAAGTAAATTCCCATTTTTCAGGAGGGTCCTGAACATAAAGTAAAATCCCATTTTTCAGGAGGGTCCTGAACAGAAAGTAAAATCCCATTTTTCAGGAGGGTCCTGATCCCATTTTTCAGGAGGGTCCTGAACAGAAAGTAAAGTCCCATCTTTCAGGAGGGTCCTGAACAGAAAGTAAAGTACCATTTTTCAGGAGGGTCCTGAACAGAAAGTAAAGTCCCATTTTTCAGGAGGGTCCTGAACAGAAAGTAAAATCCCATTTTTCAGGAGGGTCCTGAACAGAAAGTAAAGTCCCATTTTTCAGGAGGGTCCTGAACATAAAGTAAAATCCCATTTTTCAGGAGGGTCCTGAACATAAATAAAATCCCATTTTTCAGGAGGGTCCTGAACAGAAAGTAAATTCCCATTTTTCAGGAGGGTCCTGAACATAAAGTAAAATCCCATTTTTCAGGAGGGTCCTGACCAAAAAGTAAATTCCCATTTTTCAGGAGGGTCGTGAACATAAAGTAAAATCCCATTTTTCAGGAGGGTCCTGAACAGAAAGTAAAATCCCATTTTTCAGGAGGGTCCTGAACATAAATAAAATCCCATTTTTCAGGAGGGTCCTGAACAGAAAGTAAATTCCCAATTTTCAGGAGGGTCCTGAACATAAAGTAAAATCCCATTTTTCAGGAGGGTCATGATCAGAAAGTAAAATCCCATTTTTCAGGAGGGTCCTGAACATAAAGTAAAATCCCATTTTTCAGGAGGGTCCTGAACAAAAAGTAAATTCCCATTTTTCAGGAGGGTCCTGAACATAAAGTAAAATCCCATTTTTCAGGAGGGTCCTGAACAGAAAGTAAAATCCCATTTTTCAGGAGGGTCCTGAACAGAAAGTAAAGTCCCATTTTTCAGGAGGGTCCTGAACAGAAAGTAAAGTCCCATTTTTCAGGAGGGTCCTAAACAGAAAGTAAAGTCCCATTTTTCAGGAGGGTCCTGAACAGAAAGTAAAATCCCATTTTTCAGAAGAGTCCTGAACAGAAAGTAAAGTCCCATTTTTCAGGAGGGTCCTGAACATAAAGTAAAATCCCATTTTTCAGGAGGGTCCTGAACATAAAGTAAAATCCCATTTTTCAGGAGGGTCCTGAACAGAAAGTAAATTCCCATTTTTCAGGAGGGTCCTGAACATAAAGTAAAATCCCATTTTTCAGGAGGGTCCTGAACAGAAAGTAAAATCCCATTTTTCAGGAGGGTCCTGATCCCATTTTTCAGGAGGGTCCTGAACAGAAAGTAAAGTCCCATCTTTCAGGAGGGTCCTGAACAGAAAGTAAAGTACCATTTTTCAGGAGGGTCCTGAACAGAAAGTAAAGTCCCATTTTTCAGGAGGGTCCTGAACAGAAAGTAAAATCCCATTTTTCAGGAGGGTCCTGAACAGAAAGTAAAGTCCCATTTTTCAGGAGGGTCCTGAACATAAAGTAAAATCCCATTTTTCAGGAGGGTCCTGAACATAAATAAAATCCCATTTTTTAGGAGGGTCCTGAACAGAAAGTAAATTCCCATTTTTCAGGAGGGTCCTGAACATAAAGTAAAATCCCATTTTTCAGGAGGGTCCTGAACAAAAAGTAAATTCCCATTTTTCAGGAGGGTCGTGAACATAAAGTAAAATCCCATTTTTCAGGAGGGTCCTGAACAGAAAGTAAAATCCCATTTTTCAGGAGGGTCCTAAACAGAAAGTAAAGTCCCATTTTTCAGGAGGGTCCTGAACAGAAAGTAAAGTCCCATTTTTCAGGAGAGTCCTGAACATAAAGTGAAATCCCATTTTTCAGGAGGGTCCTGAACAGAAAGTAAATTCCCATTTTTCAGGAGGGTCCTGAAAATAAAGTAAAATCCCATTTTTCCGGAGGGTCATGAATAGAAAGTAAAGTCCCATTTTTCAGGAGGGTCCTGAACAGAAAGTAAAGTCCCATTTTTCAGGAGGGTCCTGAACAGAAAGTAAATTCCCATTTTTCAGGAGGGTCCTGAACAAAAAGTAAAATCCCATTTTTCAGGAGGGTCCTGAACAGAAAGTAAAATCCCATTTTTCAGGAGGGTCCTGAACATAAAGTAAAATCCCATTTTTCAGGAGGGTCCTGAACAGAAAGTAAAATCCCATTTTTCAGGAGGGTCCTGAACAGAAAGTAAAGTCCCATTTTTCAGGAGGGTCCTGAACAGAAAGTAAAATCCCATTTCTCAGGAGGGTCCTGAACAGAAAGTAAAATCCCATTTTTCAGGAGGGTCCTGATCCCATTTTTCAGGAGGGTCCTGAACAGAAAGTAAAGTCCCACCTTTCAGGAGGGTCCTGAACAGAAAGTAAAGTCCCATTTTTCAGGAGGGTCCTGAACAGAAAGTAAAATCCCATTTTTCAGGAGAGTCCTGAACAGAAAGTAAAGTCCCATTTTTCAGGAGGGTCCTGAACAGAAAGTAAAGTCCCATTTTTCAGGAGGGTCCTGAACAGAAAGTAAAGTCCCATTTTTCAGGAGGGTCCTGAACAGAAAGTAAAGTCCCATTTTTCAGGAGGGTCCTGAACATAATGTAAAATCCCATTTTTCAGGAGGGTGCTGAACAGAAAGTAAAGTCCCATTTTTCAGGAGGGTCCTGAACAGAAAGTAAAATCCCATTTTTCAGGAGGGTCCTGAACATAAAGTAAAGTCCCATTTTTCAGGAGGGTCCTGAACATAAAGTAAAATCCCATTTTTCAGGAGGGTCCTGAACAGAAAGTAAAATCCCATTTTTCAGGAGGGTCCTGAACAGAAAGTAAATTCCCATTTTTCAGGAGGGTCCTGAACAGAAAGTTAAATCCCATTTTTCAGTAGGGTCCTGAACAGAAAGTAAAGTCCCATTTTTCAGGAGGGTCCTAAACAGAAAGTAAAATCCCATTTTTCAGGAGGGTCCTGAACAGAAAGTAAACTCCCATTTTTCAGGAGGGTCCTGAACAGAAAGTAAAGTATCATTTTTTAGGAAGGTCCTGAACATAAAGTAAAGTCTCATTTTTCAGGAGGGTCCTGAACATAAAGTAAAATCCCATTTTTCAGGAGGGTCCTGAACAGAAAGTAAAATCCCATTTTTCAGGAGGGTCCTGAACAGAAAGTAAATTCCCATTTTTCAGGAGGGTCCTGCACATAAAGTAAAATCCCATTTTTCAGGAGGGTCCTGAACAGAAAGTAAAATCCCATTTTTCAGGAGGGTCCTGAACAGAAAGTAAAATCCCATTTTTCAGGAGGGTCCTGAACATAAAGTAAAGTCCCATTTTTCAGGAGGGTCCTGAACATAAGGTAAAATCCCATTCTTCAGGAGGGTCCTGAACATAAAGTAAAATCCCATTTTTCAGGAGGGTCCTGAACATAAAGTAAAATCCCATTTTTCAGGAGGGTCCTGAACATAAAGTAAATTCTCATTTTTCAGGAGGGTCCTGAACAGAAAGTAAAATCCCATTTTTCAGGAGGGTCCTGAACAGAAAGTAAAGTCCTATTTTTCATGAGGATCCTGAATAGAAAGTAAAATCCCATTTTTCAGGAGGGTCCTGAACAGAAAGTAAAATCCCATTTTTCAGGAGGGTCCTGAAAAGAAAGTAAAGTCCCATCTTTCAGGAGAGTCCTGAACAGAAAGTAAAGTCCCATTTTTCAGGAGGGTCCTAAACAGAAAGTAAAGTCCCATTTTTTAGGAGGGTCCTGAACAGAAAGTAAAGTCCCATTTTTCAGGAGAGTCCTGAACAGAAAGTAAAGTCCCATTTTTCAGGAGGGTCCTGAACATAAAGTAAAATCCCATTTTTCAGGAGGGTCCTGAACATAAAGTAAAATCCCATTTTTCATGAGGGTCCTGAACAGAAAGTAAATTCCCATTTTTCAGGAGGGTCCTGAACATAAAGTAAAATCCCATTTTTCAGGAGGGTCCTGAACAGAATGTAAAATCCCATTTTTCAGGAGGGTCCTGATCCCATTTTTCAGGAGGGTCCTGAACAGAAAAGAAAGTCCCATCTTTCAGGAGGGTCCTGAACAGAAAGTAAAGTCCCATTTTTCAGGAGGGTCCTGAACAGAAAGTAAAGTCCCATTTTTCAGGAGAGTCCTGAACAGAATGTAAAATCCCATTTTTCAGGAGGGTCCTGAACAGAAAGTAAAGTCCCATTTTTCAGGAGGGTCCTGAACAGAAAGTAAAATCCCATTTCTCAGGAGGGTCCTAAACAGAAAGTAAAATCCCATTTTTCAGGAGGGTCCTGATCCCATTTTTCAGGAGGGTCCTGAACAGAAAGTAAAGTCCCATCTTTCAGGAGGGTCCTGAACAGAAAGTAAAGTCCCATTTTTCAGGAGGGTCCTGAACAGAAAGTAAAATCCCATTTTTCAGGAGAGTCCTGAACAGAAAGTAAAGTCCCATTTTTCAGGAGGGTCCTGAACAGAAAGTAAAGTCCCATTTTTCAGGAGGGTCCTGAACAGAAAGTAAAGTCCCATTTTTCAGGAGGGTCCTGAACAGAAAGTAAAGTCCCATTTTTCAGGAGGGTCCTGAACAGAAAGTAAAGTCCCATTTTTCAGGAGGGTCCTGAACATAATGTAAAATCCCATTTTTCAGGAGGGTGCTGAACAGAAAGTAAAGTCCCATTTTTCAGGAGGGTCCTGAACAGAAAGTAAAATCCCATTTTTCAGGAGGGTCCTGAACATAAAGTAAAGTCCCATTTTTCAGGAGGGTCCTGAACATAAAGTAAAATCCCATTTTTCAGGAGGGTCCTGAACAGAAAGTAAAATCCCATTTTTCAGGAGGGTCCTGAACAAAAAGTAAATTCCCATTTTTCAGGAGGGTCCTGAACAGAAAGTTAAATCCCATTTTTCAGTAGGGTCCTGAACAGAAAGTAAAGTCCCATTTTTCAGGAGGGTCCTAAACAGAAAGTAAAATCCCATTTTTCAGGAGGGTCCTGAACAGAAAGTAAACTCCCATTTTTCAGGAGGGTCCTGAACAGAAAGTAAAGTATCATTTTTTAGGAAGGTCCTGAACATAAAGTAAAGTCTCATTTTTCAGGAGGGTCCTGAACATAAAGTAAAATCCCATTTTTCAGGAGGGTTCTGAACAGAAAGTAAAATCCCATTTTTCAGGAGGGTCCTGAACAGAAAGTAAATTCCCATTTTTCAGGAGGGTCCTGAACAGAAAGTAAAATCCCATTTTTCAGGAGGGTCCTGAACAGAAAGTAAAATCCCATTTTTCAGGAGGGTCCTGAACATAAAGTAAAGTCCCATTTTTCAGGAGGGTCCTGAACATAAAGTAAAATCCCATTTTTCAGGAGGGTCCTGAACATAAAGTAAAATCCCATTTTTCAGGAGGGTCCTGAACATAAAGTAAAATCCCATTTTTCAGGAGGGTCCTGAACATAAAGTAAATTCTCATTTTTCTGTAGGGTCCTGAACAGAAAGTAAAATCCCATTTTTCAGGAGGGTCCTGAACAGAAAGTAAAGTCCTATTTTTCATGAGGGTCCTGAACAGAAAGTAAAATCCCATTTTTCAGGAGGGTCCTGAACAGAAAGTAAAATCCCATTTTTCAGGAGGGTCCTGATCCCATTTTTCAGGAGGGTCCTGAACAGAAAGTAAAGTCCCATCTTTCAGGAGAGTCCTGAACAGAAAGTAAAGTCCCATTTTTCAGGAGGGTCCTAAACAGAAAGTAAAGTCCCATTTTTCAGGAGGGTCCTGAACAGAAAGTAAAGTCCCATTTTTCAGGAGAGTCCTGAACAGAAAGTAAAGTCCCATTTTTCAGGAGGGTCCTGAACATAAAGTAAAATCCCATTTTTCAGGAGGGTCCTGAACATAAAGTAAAATCCCATTTTTCATGAGGGTCCTGAACAGAAAGTAAATTCCCATTTTTCAGGAGGGTCCTGAACATAAAGTAAAATCCCATTTTTCAGGAGGGTCCTGAACAGAATGTAAAATCCCATTTTTCAGGAGGGTCCTGATCCCATTTTTCAGGAGGGTCCTGAACAGAAAAGAAAGTCCCATCTTTCAGGAGGGTCCTGAACAGAAAGTAAAGTCCCATTTTTCAGGAGGGTCCTGAACAGAAAGTAAAGTCCCTTTTTTCAGGAGAGTCCTGAACAGAAAGTAAAATCCCATTTTTCAGGAGGGTCCTGAACATAAATAAAATCCCATTTTTCAGGAGGGTCCTGAACAGAAAGTAAATTCCCAATTTTCAGGATGGTCCTGAACATAAAGTAAAATCCCATTTTTCAGGAGGGTCATGATCAGAAAGTAAAATCCCATTTTTCAGGAGGGTCCTGAACATAAAGTAAAATCCCATTTTTCAGGAGGGTCCTGAACAAAAAGTAAATTCCCATTTTTCAGGAGGGTCCTGAACATAAAGTAAAATCCCATTTTTCAGGAGGGTCCTGAACAGAAAGTAAAATCCCATTTTTCAGGAGGGTCCTGAACAGAAAGTAAAGTCCCATTTTTCAGGAGGGTCCTGAACAGAAAGTAAAGTCCCATTTTTCAGGAGGGTCCTAAACAGAAAGTAAAGTCCCATTTTTCAGGAGGGTCCTGAACAGAAAGTAAAATCCCATTTTTCAGAAGAGTCCTGAACAGAAAGTAAAGTCCCATTTTTCTGGAGGGTCCTGAACATAAAGTAAAATCCCATTTTTCAGGAGGGTCCTGAACATAAAGTAAAATCCCATTTTTCAGGAGGGTCCTGAACAGAAAGTAAATTCCCATTTTTCAGGAGGGTCCTGAACATAAAGTAAAATCCCATTTTTCAGGAGGGTCCTGAACAGAAAGTAAAATCCCATTTTTCAGGAGGGTCCTGATCCCATTTTTCAGGAGGGTCCTGAACAGAAAGTAAAGTCCCATCTTTCAGGAGGGTCCTGAACAGAAAGTAAAGTCCCATTTTTCAGGAGGGTCCTGAACAGAAAGTAAAGTCCCATTTTTCAGGAGGGTCCTGAACAGAAAGTAAAATCCCATTTTTCAGGAGGGTCCTGAACAGAAAGTAAAGTCCCATTTTTCAGGAGAGTCCTGAACATAAAGTAAAATCCCATTTTTCAGGAGGGTCCTGAACATAAATAAAATCCCATTTTTCAGGAGGCTCCTGAACAGAAAGTAAATTCCCATTTTTCAGGAGGGTCCTGAACATAAAGTAAAATCCCATTTTTCAGCAGGGTCCTGAACATAAAGTAAAATCCCATTTTTCAGGAGGGTCCTGAACAAAAAGTAAATTCCCATTTTTCAGGAGGGTCCTGAACATAAAGTAAAATCCCATTTTTCAGGAGGGTCCTGAACAGAAAGTAAAATCCCATTTTTCAGGAGGGTCCTGAACAGAAAGTAAAGTCCCATTTTTCAGGAGGGTCCTGAACAGAAAGTAAAGTCCCATTTTTCAGGAGAGTCCTGAACATAAAGTGAAATCCCATTTTTCAGGAGGGTCCTGAACAGAAAGTAAATTCCCATTTTTCAGGAGGGTCCTGAAAATAAAGTAAAATCCCATTTTTCCGGAGGGTCATGAATAGAAAGTAAAGTCCCATTTTTCAGGAGGGTCCTGAACAGAAAGTCAAGTCCCATTTTTCAGGAGGGTCCTGAACAGAAAGTAAATTCCCATTTTTCAGGAGGGTCCTGAACAAAAAGTAAAATCCCATTTTTCAGGAGAGTCCTGAACAGAAAGTAAAATCCCATTTTTCAGGAGGGTCCTGAACATAAAGTAAAATCCCATTTTTCAGGAGAGTCCTGAACAGAAAGTAAAATCCCATTTTTCAGGAGGGTCCTGAACAGAAAGTAAAGTCCTATTTTTCAGGAGGTTCCTGAACAGAAAGTAAAGTCCCATTTTTCAGGAGGGTCCTGAACATAATGTAAAATCCCATTTTTCAGGAGGGTCCTGAACAGAAAGTAAAGTCCCATTTTTCAGGAGGGTCCTGAACAGAAAGTAAAGTCCCATTTTTCAGGAGGGTCCTGAACATAAAGTAAAAACCCATATTTCAGGAGGGTCCTGAACATAAAGTAAAATCCCATTTTTCAGGAGGGTCCTGAACAGAAAGTAAAATCTCATTTTTCAGGAGGGTCCTTAACAGAAAGTAAAGTCCCATTTTTCAGGAGGGTCCTGAATAGAAAGTAAACTCCCATTTTTCAGGAGGGTCCTGAACAGAAAGTAAAGTCTCATTTTTTAGGAGGGTCCTGAACATAAAGTAAAGTCCCATTTTTCAGGAGGGTCCTGAACATAAAGTAAAATCCCATTTTTCAGGAGGGTCCTGAACAGAAAGTAAAATCCCATTTTTCAGGAGGGTCCTGAACATAAAGTAAAATCCCATTTTTCAGGAGGGTCCAGAACATAAAGTAAATTCTCATTTTTCAGGAGGGTCCTGAACAGAAAGTAAAATCCCATTTTTCAGGAGGGTCCTGAACAGAAAGTAAAGTCCTATTTTTCATGAGGGTCCTGAACAGAAAGTAAAATCCCATTTTTCAGGAGGGTCCTGAACAGAAAGTAAAATCCCATTTTTCAGGAGGGTCCTGATCCCATTTTTCAGGAGGGTCCTGAACAGAAAGTAAAGTCCCATCTTTCAGGAGAGTCCTGAACAGAAAGTAAAGTCCCATTTTTCAGGAGGGTCCTAAACAGAAAGTAAAGTCCCATTTTTCAGGAGGTGTCCTGAACAGAAAGTAAAGTCCCATTTTTCAGGAGAGTCCTGAACAGAAAGTAAAGTCCCATTTTTCAGGAGGGTCCTGAACATAAAGTAAAATCCCATTTTTCAGGAGGGTCCTGAACATAAAGTAAAATCCCATTTTTCATGAGGGTCCTGAATAGAAAGTAAATTCCCATTTTTCAGGAGGGTCCTGAACATAAAGTAAAATCCCATTTTTCAGGAGGGTCCTGAACAGAATGTAAAATCCCATTTTTCAGGAGGGTCCTGATCCCATTTTTCAGGAGGGTCCTGAACAGAAAAGAAAGTCCCATCTTTCAGGAGGGTCCTGAACATAAAGTAAAGTCCCATTTTTCAGGAGGGTCCTGAACAGAAAGTAAAGTCCCATTTTTCAGGAGAGTCCTGAACAGAAAGTAAAATCCCATTTTTCAGGAGGGTCCTGAACATAAATAAAATCCCATTTTTCAGGAGGGTCCTGAACAGAAAGTAAATTCCCAATTTTCAGGAGGGTCCTGAACATAAAGTAAAATCCCATTTTTCAGGAGGGTCATGATCAGAAAGTAAAATCCCATTTTTCAGGAGGGTCCTGAACATAAAGTAAAATCCCATTTTTCAGGAGGGTCCTGAACAAAAAGTAAATTCCCATTTTTCAGGAGGGTCCTGAACATAAAGTAAAATCCCATTTTTCAGGAGGGTCCTGAACAGAAAGTAAAGTCCCATTTTTCAGGAGGGTCCTGAACATAAAGTAAAAACCCATATTTCAGGAGGGTCCTGAACATAAAGTAAAATCCCATTTTTCAGGAGGGTCCTGAACAGAAAGTAAAATCTCATTTTTCAGGAGGGTCCTTAACAGAAAGTAAAGTCCCATTTTTCAGGAGGGTCCTGAATAGAAAGTAAACTCCCATTTTTCAGAAGGGTCCTGAACAGAAAGTAAAGTCTAATTTTTTAGGAGGGTCCTGAACATAAAGTAAAGTCCCATTTTTCAGGAGGGTCCTGAACATAAAGTAAAATCCCATTTTTCAGGAGGGTCCTGAACAGAAAGTAAAATCCCATTTTTCAGGAGGGTCCTGAACATAAAGTAAAATCCCATTTTTCAGGAGGGTCCTGAACATAAAGTAAATTCTCATTTTTCAGGAGGGTCCTGAACAGAAAGTAAAATCCCATTTTTCAGGAGGGTCCTGAACAGAAAGTAAAGTCCTATTTTTCATGAGGGTCCTGAACAAAAAGTAAAATCCCATTTTTCAGGAGGGTCCTGAACAGAAAGTAAAATCCCATTTTTCAGGAGGGTCCTGATCCCATTTTTCAGGAGGGTCCTGAACAGAAAGTAAAGTCCCATCTTTCAGGAGAGTCCTGAACAGAAAGTAAAGTCCCATTTTTCAGGAGGGTCCTAAACAGAAAGTAAAGTCCCATTTTTCAGGAGGGTCCTGAACAGAAAGTAAAGTCCCATTTTTCAGGAGAGTCCTGAACAGAAAGTAAAGTCCCATTTTTCAGGAGGGTCCTGAACATAAAGTAAAATCCCATTTTTCAGGAGGGTCCTGAACATAAAGTAAAATCCCATTTTTCATGAGGGTCCTGAATAGAAAGTAAATTCCCATTTTTCAGGAGGGTCCTGAACATAAAGTAAAATCCCATTTTTCAGGAGGGTCCTGAACAGAATGTAAAATCCCATTTTTCAGGAGGGTCCTGATCCCATTTTTCAGGAGGGTCCTGAACAGAAAAGAAAGTCCCATCTTTCAGGAGGGTCCTGAACAGAAAGTAAAGTCCCATTTTTCAGGAGGGTCCTGAACAGAAAGTAAAGTCCCATTTTTCAGGAGAGTCCTGAACAGAAAGTAAAATCCCATTTTTCAGGAGGGTCCTGAACATAAATAAAATCCCATTTTTCAGGAGGGTCCTGAACAGAAAGTAAATTCCCAATTTTCAGGAGGGTCCTGAACATAAAGTAAAATCCCATTTTTCAGGAGGGTCATGATCAGAAAGTAAAATCCCATTTTTCAGGAGGGTCCTGAACATAAAGTAAAATCCCATTTTTCAGGAGGGTCCTGAACAAAAAGTAAATTCCCATTTTTCAGGAGGGTCCTGAACATAAAGTAAAATCCCATTTTTCAGGAGGGTCCTGAACAGAAAGTAAAGTCCCATTTTTCAGGAGGGTCCTGAACATAAAGTAAAAACCCATATTTCAGGAGGGTCCTGAACATAAAGTAAAATCCCATTTTTCAGGAGGGTCCTGAACAGAAAGTAAAATCTCATTTTTCAGGAGGGTCCTTAACAGAAAGTAAAGTCCCATTTTTCAGGAGGGTCCTGAATAGAAAGTAAACTCCCATTTTTCAGGAGGGTCCTGAACAGAAAGTAAAGTCTCATTTTTTAGGAGGGTCCTGAACATAAAGTAAAGTCCCATTTTTCAGGAGGGTCCTGAACATAAAGTAAAGTCCCATTTTTCAGGAGGGTCCTGAACAGAAAGTAAAATCCCATTTTTCAGGAGGGTCCTGAACATAAAGTAAAATCCCATTTTTCAGGAGGGTCCTGAACATAAAGTAAATTCTCATTTTTCAGGAGGGTCCTGAACAGAAAGTAAAATCCCATTTTTCAGGAGGGTCCTGAACAGAAAGTAAAGTCCTATTTTTCATGAGGGTCCTGAACAGAAAGTAAAATCCCATTTTTCAGGAGGGTCCTGAACAGAAAGTAAAATCCCATTTTTCAGGAGGGTCCTGATCCCATTTTTCAGGAGGGTCCTGAACAGAAAGTAAAGTCCCATTTTTCAGGAGAGTCCTGAACAGAAAGTAAAGTCCCATTTTTCAGGAGGGTCCTAAACAGAAAGTAAAGTCCCATTTTTCAGGAGGGTCCTGAACAGAAAGTAAAGTCCCATTTTTCAGGAGAGTCCTGAACAGAAAGTAAAGTCCCATTTTTCAGGAGGGTCCTGAACATAAAGTAAAATCCCATTTTTCAGGAGGGTCCTGAACATAAAGTAAAATCCCATTTTTCATGAGGGTCCTGAATAGAAAGTAAATTCCCATTTTTCAGGAGGGTCCTGAACATAAAGTAAAATCCCATTTTTCAGGAGGGTCCTGAACAGAATGTAAAATCCCATTTTTCAGGAGGGTCCTGATCCCATTTTTCAGGAGGGTCCTGAACAGAAAAGAAAGTCCCATCTTTCAGGAGGGTCCTGAACAGAAAGTAAAGTCCCATTTTTCAGGAGGGTCCTGAACAGAAAGTAAAGTCCCATTTTTCAGGAGAGTCCTGAACAGAAAGTAAAATCCCATTTTTCAGGAGGGTCCTGAACATAAATAAAATCCCATTTTTCAGGAGGGTCCTGAACATAAAGTAAAGTCCCATCTTTCAGGAGGGTCCTGAACAGAAAGTAAATTCCCAATTTTCAGGAGGGTCCTGAACATAAAGTAAAATCCCATTTTTCAGGAGGGTCATGATCAGAAAGTAAAATCCCATTTTTCAGGAGGGTCCTGAACATAAAGTAAGATCCCATTTTTCAGGAGGGTCCTGAACAAAAAGTAAATTCCCATTTTTCAGGAGGGCCCTGAACATAAAGTAAAATCCCATTTTTCAGGAGGGTCCTGAACAGAAAGTAAAATCCCATTTTTCAGGAGGGTCCTGAACAGAAAGTAAAGTCCCATTTTTCAGGAGGGTCCTAAACAGAAAGTAAAGTCCCATTTTTCAGGAGGGTCCTGAACAGAAAGTAAAATCCCATTTTTCAGAAGAGTCCTGAACAGAAAGTAAAGTCCCATTTTTCAGGAGGGTCCTGAACATAAAGTAAAATCCCATTTTTCAGGAGGGTCCTGAACATAAAGTAAAATCCCATTTTTCAGGAGGGTCCTGAACAGAAAGTAAATTCCCATTTTTCAGGAGGGTCCTGAACATAAAGTAAAATCCCATTTTTCAGGAGGGTCCTGAACAGAAAGTAAAATCCCATTTTTCAGGAGGGTCCTGATCCCATTTTTCAGGAGGGTCCTGAACAGAAAGTAAAGTCCCATCTTTCAGGAGGGTCCTGAACAGAAAGTAAAGTCCCATTTTTCAGGAGGGTCCTGAACAGAAAGTAAAGTCCCATTTTTTAGGAGGGTCCTGAACAGAAAGTAAAATCCCATTTTTCAGGAGGGTCCTGAACAGAAAGTAAAGTCCCATTTTTCAGGAGAGTCCTGAACATAAAGTAAAATCCCATTTTTCAGGAGGGTCCTGAACATAAATAAAATCCCATTTTTCAGGAGGGTCCTGAACAGAAAGTAAATTCCCATTTTTCAGGAGGGTCCTGAACATAAAGTAAAATCCCATTTTTCAGGAGGGTCCTGAACATAAAGTAAAATCCCATTTTTCAGGAGGGTCCTGAACAAAAAGTAAATTCCCATTTTTCAGGAGGGTCCTGAACATAAAGTAAAATCCCATTTTTCAGGAGGGTCCTGAACAGAAAGTAAAATCCCATTTTTCAGGAGGGTCCTGAACAGAAAGTAAAATCCCATTTTTCAGGAGGGTCCTGAACAGAAAGTAAAGTCCCATTTTTCAGGAGGGTCCTGAACATAAAGTAAAATCCCATTTTTCATGAGGGTCCTGAATAGAAAGTAAATTCCCATTTTTCAGGAGGGTCCTGAACATAAAGTAAAATCCCATTTTTCAGGAGGGTCCTGAACAGAATGTAAAATCCCATTTTTCAGGAGGGTCCTGATCCCATTTTTCAGGAGGGTCCTGAACAGAAAAGAAAGTCCCATCTTTCAGGAGGGTCCTGAACAGAAAGTAAAGTCCCATTTTTCAGGAGGGTCCTGAACAGAAAGTAAAGTCCCATTTTTCAGGAGAGTCCTGAACAGAAAGTAAAATCCCATTTTTCAGGAGGGTCCTGAACTTAAATAAAATCCCATTTTTCAGGAGGGTCCTGAACAGAAAGTAAATTCCCAATTTTCAGGAGGGTCCTGAACATAAAGTAAAATCCCATTTTTCAGGAGGGTCATGATCAGAAAGTAAAATCCCATTTTTCAGGAGGGTCCTGAACATAAAGTAAAATCCCATTTTTCAGGAGGGTCCTGAACAAAAAGTAAATTCCCATTTTTCAGGAGGGTCCTGAACATAAAGTAAAATCCCATTTTTCAGGAGGGTCCTGAACAGAAAGTAAAGTCCCATTTTTCAGGAGGGTCCTGAACATAAAGTAAAAACCCATATTTCAGGAGGGTCCTGAACATAAAGTAAAATCCCATTTTTCAGGAGGGTCCTGAACAGAAAGTAAAATCTCATTTTTCAGGAGGGTCCTTAACAGAAAGTAAAGTCCCATTTTTCAGGAGGGTCCTGAATAGAAAGTAAACTCCCATTTTTCAGGAGGGTCCTGAACAGAAAGTAAAGTCTCATTTTTTAGGAGGGTCCTGAACATAAAGTAAAGTCCCATTTTTCAGGAGGGTCCTGAACATAAAGTAAAGTCCCATTTTTCAGGAGGGTCCTGAACAGAAAGTAAAATCCCATTTTTCAGGAGGGTCCTGAACATAAAGTAAAATCCCATTTTTCAGGAGGGTCCTGAACATAAAGTAAATTCTCATTTTTCAGGAGGGTCCTGAACAGAAAGTAAAATCCCATTTTTCAGGAGGGTCCTGAACAGAAAGTAAAGTCCTATTTTTCATGAGGGTCCTGAACAGAAAGTAAAATCCCATTTTTCAGGAGGGTCCTGAACAGAAAGTAAAATCCCATTTTTCAGGAGGGTCCTGATCCCATTTTTCAGGAGGGTCCTGAACAGAAAGTAAAGTCCCATTTTTCAGGAGAGTCCTGAACAGAAAGTAAAGTCCCATTTTTCAGGAGGGTCCTAAACAGAAAGTAAAGTCCCATTTTTCAGGAGGGTCCTGAACAGAAAGTAAAGTCCCATTTTTCAGGAGAGTCCTGAACAGAAAGTAAAGTCCCATTTTTCAGGAGGGTCCTGAACATAAAGTAAAATCCCATTTTTCAGGAGGGTCCTGAACATAAAGTAAAATCCCATTTTTCATGAGGGTCCTGAATAGAAAGTAAATTCCCATTTTTCAGGAGGGTCCTGAACATAAAGTAAAATCCCATTTTTCAGGAGGGTCCTGAACAGAATGTAAAATCCCATTTTTCAGGAGGGTCCTGATCCCATTTTTCAGGAGGGTCCTGAACAGAAAAGAAAGTCCCATCTTTCAGGAGGGTCCTGAACAGAAAGTAAAGTCCCATTTTTCAGGAGGGTCCTGAACAGAAAGTAAAGTCCCATTTTTCAGGAGAGTCCTGAACAGAAAGTAAAATCCCATTTTTCAGGAGGGTCCTGAACATAAATAAAATCCCATTTTTCAGGAGGGTCCTGAACATAAAGTAAAGTCCCATCTTTCAGGAGGGTCCTGAACAGAAAGTAAATTCCCAATTTTCAGGAGGGTCCTGAACATAAAGTAAAATCCCATTTTTCAGGAGGGTCATGATCAGAAAGTAAAATCCCATTTTTCAGGAGGGTCCTGAACATAAAGTAAGATCCCATTTTTCAGGAGGGTCCTGAACAAAAAGTAAATTCCCATTTTTCAGGAGGGCCCTGAACATAAAGTAAAATCCCATTTTTCAGGAGGGTCCTGAACAGAAAGTAAAATCCCATTTTTCAGGAGGGTCCTGAACAGAAAGTAAAGTCCCATTTTTCAGGAGGGTCCTGAACAGAAAGTAAAATCCCATTTTTCAGAAGAGTCCTGAACAGAAAGTAAAGTCCCATTTTTCAGGAGGGTCCTGAACATAAAGTAAAATCCCATTTTTCAGGAGGGTCCTGAACATAAAGTAAAATCCCATTTTTCAGGAGGGTCCTGAACAGAAAGTAAATTCCCATTTTTCAGGAGGGTCCTGAACATAAAGTAAAATCCCATTTTTCAGGAGGGTCCTGAACAGAAAGTAAAATCCCATTTTTCAGGAGGGTCCTGATCCCATTTTTCAGGAGGGTCCTGAACAGAAAGTAAAGTCCCATCTTTCAGGAGGGTCCTGAACAGAAAGTAAAGTCCCATTTTTCAGAAGGGTCCTGAACAGAAAGTAAAGTCCCATTTTTCAGGAGGGTCCTGAACAGAAAGTAAAATCCCATTTTTCAGGAGGGTCCTGAACAGAAAGTAAAGTCCCATTTTTCAGGAGAGTCCTGAACATAAAGTAAAATCCCATTTTTCAGGAGGGTCCTGAACATAAATAAAATCCCATTTTTCAGGAGGGTCCTGAACAGAAAGTAAATTCCCATTTTTCAGGAGGGTCCTGAACATAAAGTAAAATCCCATTTTTCAGGAGGGTCCTGAACATAAAGTAAAATCCCATTTTTCAGGAGGGTCCTGAACAAAAAGTAAATTCCCATTTTTCAGGAGGGTCCTGAACATAAAGTAAAATCCCATTTTTCAGGAGGGTCCTGAACAGAAAGTAAAATCCCATTTTTCAGGAGGGTCCTGAACAGAAAGTAAAATCCCATTTTTCAGGAGGGTCCTGAACAGAAAGTAAAGTCCCATTTTTCAGGAGGGTCCTGAACAGAAAGTAAAGTCCCATTTTTCAGGAGAGTCCTGAACATAAAGTGAAATCCCATTTTTCAGGAGGGTCCTGAACAGAAAGTAAATTCCCATTTTTCAGGAGGGTCCTGAACATAAAGTAAAATCCCATTTTTCCGGAGGGTCATGAATAGAAAGTAAAGTCCCATTTTTCAGGAGGGTCCTGAACAGAAAGTAAAGTCCCATTTTTCAGGAGGGTCCTGAACAGAAAGTAAATTCCCATTTTTCAGGAGGGTCCTGAACAAAAAGTAAAATCCCATTTTTCAGGAGGGTCCTGAACAGAAAGTAAAATCCCATTTTTCAGGAGGGTTCTGAACATAAAGTAAAATCCCATTTTTCAGGAGGGTCCTGAACAGAAAGTAAAATCCCATTTTTCAGGAGGGTCCTGAACAGAAAGTAGAGTCCGATTTTTCAGGAGGGTCCTGAACAGAAAGTAAAGTCCCATTTTTCAGGAGGGTCCTGAACATAATGTAAAATCCCATTTTTCAGGAGGGTCCTGAACAGAAAGTAAAGTCCCATTTTTCAGGAGGGTCCTGAACATAAAGTAAAATCCCATTTTTCAGGAGGGTCCTGAACAGAAAGTAAAGTCCCATTTTTCAGGAGGGTCCTGAACATAAAGTAAAATCCCATTTTTTAGGAGGGTCCTGAACAGAAAGTAAAATCCCATTTTTCAAGAGGGTCCTGAACAGAAAGTAAAATCCCATTTTCAGGAGGGTCCTGAACAGAAAGTAAATTCCCATTTTTCAGGAGGGTCCTGAACAGATAGTAAAATCCCATGTTTCAGGAGGGTCCTGAACAGAAAGAAAAGTCCCATTTTTCAGGAGGGTCCTGAACAGAAAGTAAAGTCCCATTTTTCGGGAGGGTCCTGAACAGAAAGTAAAATCCCATTTTTCAGGAGGGTCCTGAGCAGAAAGTAAAGTCCCATAATTCAGGAGGGTCCTGAACAGAAAGTAAAATCCCATTTTTCAGGAGGGTCCTGAACATAAAGTAAAATGCAATTTTTCAGGAAGGTCCTGAACAGAAAGTAAATTCCCATTTTTCAGGAGGGTCCTGAACAGAAAGTAAAATCCCATTTTTCAGGAGGGTCCTGAACAGAAAGTAAAATCCCATTTTTCAGGAGGGTCCTCAACATAAAGTAAAATCCCATTTTTCAGGAGGGTCCTGAACATAAAGTAAATTCCCATTTTTCAGGAGGGTCCTGAACAGAAAGTAAAATCCCATTTTTCAGGAGGGTCCTGAACAGAAAGTAAAGTCCCATTTTTCATGAGGGTTCTGAACAGAAAGTAAAATCCCATTTTTCAGGAGGGTCCTGAACAGAAAGTAAAATCCCATTTTTCATGAGGGTCCTGAACAGAAAGTAAAGTCCCATTTTTCAGGAGGGTCCTGAACAGAAAGTAAAGTCCCATTTTTCGGGAGGGTCCTGAACAGAAAGTAAAGTCCCATTTTTCGGGAGGGTCCTGAACAGAAAGTAAAATCCCATTTTTCAGGAGGGTCCTGAGCAGAAAGTAAAGTCCCATTTTTCAGGAGGGTCCTGAACAGAAAGTGAAATCCCATTTTTCAGGAGGGTCCTGAACATAAAGTAAAATCCCATTTTTCAGGAGGGTCCTGAACAGAAAGTAAATTCCTATTTTTCAGGAGGGTCCTGAACATAAAGTAAAATCCCATTTTTCAGGAGGGTCCTGAACATAAAGTAAAATCCCATTTTTCAGGAGGGTCCTGAACATAAAGTAAATTCTCATTTTTCAGGAGGGTCCTGAACAGAAAGTAAAATCCCATTTTTCAGGAGGGTCCTGAACAGAAAGTAAAGTCCTATTTTTCATGAGGGTCCTGAACAGAAAGTAAAATCCCATTTTTCAGGAGGGTCCTGAACAGAAAGTAAAATCCCATTTTTCAGGAGGGTCCTGATCCCATTTTTCAGGAGGGTCCTGAACAGAAAGTAAAGTCCCATCTTTCAGGAGAGTCCTGAACAGAAAGTAAAGTCCCATTTTTCAGGAGGGTCCTAAACAGAAAGTAAAGTCCCATTTTTCAGGAGGGTCCTGAACAGAAAGTAAAGTCCCATTTTTCAGGAGAGTCCTGAACAGAAAGTAAAGTCCCATTTTTCAGGAGGGTCCTGAACATAAAGTAAAATCCCATTTTTCAGGAGGGTCCTGAACTTAAACTAAAATCCCATTTTTCATGAGGGTCCTGAACAGAAAGTAAATTCCCATTTTTCAGGAGGGTCCTGAACATAAAGTAAAATCCCATTTTTCAGGAGGGTCCTGAACAGAATGTAAAATCCCATTTTTCAGGAGGGTCCTGATCCCATTTTTCAGGAGGGTCCTGAACAGAAAGTAAAGTCCCATCTTTCAGGAGGGTCCTGAACAGAAAGTAAAGTCCCATTTTTCAGGAGGGTCCTGAACAGAAAGTAAAGTCCCATTTTTCAGGAGAGTCCTGAACAGAAAGTAAAATCCCATTTTTCAGGAGGGTCCTGAACATAAATAAAATCCCATTTTTCAGGACGGTCCTGAACAGAAAGTAAATTCCCATTTTTCAGGAGGGTCCTGAACATAAAGTAAAATCCCATTTTTCAGGAGGGTCATGATCAGAAAGTAAAATCCCATTTTTCAGGAGGGTCCTGAACATAAAGTAAAATCCCATTTTTCAGGAGGGTCCTGAACAAAAAGTAAATTCCCATTTTTCAGGAGGGTCCTGAACATAAAGTAAAATCCCATTTTTCAGGAGGGTCCTGAACAGAAAGTAAAATCCCATTTTTCAGGAGGGTCCTGAACAGAAAGTAAAATCCCATTTTTCAGGAGGGTCCTGAACATAAAGTAAAATCCCATTTTTCAGGAGGGTCCAGAACAAAAAGTAAATTCCCATTTTTCAGGAGGGTCCTGAACATAAAGTAAAATCCCATTTTTCAGGAGGGTCCTGAACAGAAAGTAAAATCCCATTTTTCAGGAGGGTCCTGAACAGAAAGTAAAGTCCCATTTTTCAGGAGGGTCCTGAACAGAAAGTAAAGTCCCATTTTTCAGGAGGGTCCTAAACAGAAAGTAAAGTCCCATTTTTCAGGAGGGTCCTGAACATAAAGTAAAATCCCATTTTTCAGGAGGGTCCTGAACAGAAAGTAAAGTCCCATTTTTCAGGAGGGTCCTGAACATAAAGTAAAATCCCATTTTTTAGGAGGGTCCTGAACAGAAAGTAAAATCCCATTTTTCAAGAGGGTCCTGAACAGTAAGTAAAATCCCATTTTTCAGGAGGGTCCTGAACAGAAAGTAAATTCCCATTTTTCAGGAGGGTCCTGAACAGATAGTAAAATCCCATGTTTCAGGAGGGTCCTGAACAGAAAGAAAAGTCCCATTTTTCAGGAGGGTCCTGAACAGAAAGTAAAGTCCCATTTTTCGGGAGGGTCCTGAACAGAAAGTAAAATCCCATTTTTCAGGAGGGTCCTGAGCAGAAAGTAAAGTCCCATAATTCAGGAGGGTCCTGAACAGAAAGTAAAATCCCATTTTTCGGGAGGGTCCTGAACAGAAAGTAAAGTCCCATTTTTCGGGAGGGTCCTGAACAGAAAGTAAAATCCCATTTTTCAGGAGGGTCCTGAGCAGAAAGTAAAGTCCCATTTTTCAGGAGGGTCCTGAACAGAAAGTGAAATCCCATTTTTCAGGAGGGTCCTGAACATAAAGTAAAATCCCATTTTTCAGGAGGGTCCTGAACAGAAAGTAAATTCCTATTTTTCAGGAGGGTCCTGAACATAAAGTAAAATCCCATTTTTCAGGAGGGTCCTGAACATAAAGTAAAATCCCATTTTTCAGGAGGGTCCTGAACATAAAGTAAATTCTCATTTTTCAGGAGGGTCCTGAACAGAAAGTAAAATCCCATTTTTCAGGAGGGTCCTGAACAGAAAGTAAAGTCCTATTTTTCATGAGGGTCCTGAACAGAAAGTAAAATCCCATTTTTCAGGAGGGTCCTGAACAGAAAGTAAAATCCCATTTTTCAGGAGGGTCCTGATCCCATTTTTCAGGAGGGTCCTGAACAGAAAGTAAAGTCCCATCTTTCAGGAGAGTCCTGAACAGAAAGTAAAGTCCCATTTTTCAGGAGGGTCCTAAACAGAAAGTAAAGTCCCATTTTTCAGGAGGGTCCTGAACAGAAAGTAAAGTCCCATTTTTCAGGAGAGTCCTGAACAGAAAGTAAAGTCCCATTTTTCAGGAGGGTCCTGAACATAAAGTAAAATCCCATTTTTCAGGAGGGTCCTGAACTTAAACTAAAATCCCATTTTTCATGAGGGTCCTGAACAGAAAGTAAATTCCCATTTTTCAGGAGGGTCCTGAACATAAAGTAAAATCCCATTTTTCAGGAGGGTCCTGAACAGAATGTAAAATCCCATTTTTCAGGAGGGTCCTGATCCCATTTTTCAGGAGGGTCCTGAACAGAAAGTAAAGTCCCATCTTTCAGGAGGGTCCTGAATAGAAAGTAAAGTCCCATTTTTCAGGAGGGTCCTGAACAGAAAGTAAAGTCCCATTTTTCAGGAGAGTCCTGAACAGAAAGTAAAATCCCATTTTTCAGGAGGGTCCTGAACATAAAGTAAAATCCCATTTTTCAGGAGGGTCATGATCAGAAAGTAAAATCCCATTTTTCAGGAGGGTCCTGGACATAAAGTAAAATCCCATTTTTCAGGAGGGTCCTGAACAAAAAGTAAATTCCCATTTTTCAGGAGGGTCCTGAACATAAAGTAAAATCCCATTTTTCAGGAGGGTCCTGAACAGAAAGTAAAATCCCATTTTTCAGGAGGGTCCTGAACAGAAAGTAAAATCCCATTTTTCAGGAGGGTCCTGAACATAAAGTAAAATCCCATTTTTCAGGAGGGTCCTGAACAAAAAGTAAATTCCCATTTTTCAGGAGGGTCCTGAACATAAAGTAAAATCCCATTTTTCAGGAGGGTCCTGAACAGAAAGTAAAATCCCATTTTTCAGGAGGGTCCTGAACAGAAAGTAAAGTCCCATTTTTCAGGAGGGTCCTGAACAGAAAGTAAAGTCCCATTTTTCAGGAGGGTCCTAAACAGAAAGTAAAGTCCCATTTTTCAGGAGGGTCCTGAACAGAATGTAAAATCCCATTTTTCAGAAGAGTCCTGAACAGAAAGTAAAGTCCCATTTTTCAGGAGGGTCCTGAACATAAAGTAAAATCCCATTTTTCAGGAGGGTCCTGAACATAAAGTAAAATCCCATTTTTCAGGAGGGTCCTGAACAGAAAGTAAATTCCCATTTTTCAGGAGAGTCCTGAACATAAAGTAAAATCCCATTTTTCAGGAGGGTCCTGAACATAAAGTAAAATCCCATTTTTCAGGAGGGTCCTGAACATAAAGTAAATTCTCATTTTTCAGGAGGGTCCTGAACAGAAAGTAAAATCCCATTTTTCAGGAGGGTCCTGAACAGAAAGTAAAGTCCTATTTTTCATGAGGGTCCTGAACAGAAAGTAAAATCCCATTTTTCAGGAGGGTCCTGAACAGAAAGTAAAATCCCATTTTTCAGGAGGGTCCTGATCCCATTTTTCAGGAGGGTCCTGAACAGAAAGTAAAGTCCCATCTTTCAGGAGAGTCCTGAACAGAAAGTAAAGTCCCATTTTTCAGGAGGGTCCTAAACAGAAAGTAAAGTCCCATTTTTCAGGAGGGTCCTGAACAGAAAGTAAAGTCCCATTTTTCAGGAGAGTCCTGAACAGAAAGTAAAGTCCCATTTTTCAGGAGGGTCCTGAACATAAAGTAAAATCCC
Source organism: Capsicum pubescens (assembly GCA_030864215.1). Classification (NCBI taxonomy): domain Eukaryota; kingdom Viridiplantae; phylum Streptophyta; class Magnoliopsida; order Solanales; family Solanaceae; genus Capsicum; species Capsicum pubescens. The sequence goes on from CM061548.1 coordinate 416,555,600, forward strand.
ATTTTTCAGGAGGGTCCTGAACATAAAGTAAAATCCCATTTTTCATGAGGGTCCTGAACAGAAAGTAAATTCCCATTTTTCAGGAGGGTCCTGAACATAAAGTAAAATCCCATTTTTCAGGAGGGTCCTGAACAGAATGTAAAATCCCATTTTTCAGGAGGGTCCTGATCCCATTTTTCAGGAGGGTCCTGAACAGAAAAGAAAGTCCCATCTTTCAGGAGGGTCCTGAACAGAAAGAAAAGTCCCATTTTTCAGGAGGGTCCTGAACAGAAAGTAAAGTCCCATTTTTCAGGAGAGTCCTGAACAGAAAGTAAAATCCCATTTTTCAGGAGAGTCCTGAACATAAATAAAATCCCATTTTTCAGGAGGGTCCTGAACAGAAAGTAAATTCCCATTTTTCAGGAGGGTCCTGAACATAAAGTAAAATCCCATTTTTCAGGAGGGTCATGATCAGAAAGTAAAATCCCATTTTTCAGGAGGGTCCTGAACATAAAGTAAAATCCTATTTTTCAGGAGGGTCCTGAACAAAAAGTAAATTCCCATTTTTCAGGAGGGTCCTGAACAGAAAGTAAAATCCCATTTTTCAGGAGGGTCCTGAACAGAAAGTAAAGTCCCATTTTTCAGGAGGGTCCTGAACAGAAAGTAAAGTCCCATTTTTCAGGAGGGTCCTAAACAGAAAGTAAAGTCCCATTTTTCAGGAGGGTCCTGAACAGAAAGTAAAATCCCATTTTTCAGAAGAGTCCTGAACAGAAAGTAAAGTCCCATTTTTCAGGAGGGTCCTGAACATAAAGTAAAATCCCATTTTTCAGGAGGGTCCTGAACATAAAGTAAAATCCCATTTTTCAGGAGGGTCCTGAACAGAAAGTAAATTCCCATTTTTCAGTAGGGTCCTGAACATAAAGTAAAATCCCATTTTTCAGGAGGGTCCTGAACAGAAAGTAAAATCCCATTTTTCAGGAGGGTCCTGATCCCATTTTTCAGGAGGGTCCTGAACAGAAAGTAAAGTCCCATCTTTCAGGAGGGTCCTGAACAGAAAGTAAAGTCCCATTTTTCAGGAGGGTCCTGAACTGAAAGTAAAGTCCCATTTTTCAGGAGGGTCCTGAACAGAAAGTAAAATCCCATTTTTCAGGAGGGTCCTGAACAGAAAGTAAAGTCCCATTTTTCAGGAGAGTCCTGAACATAAAATAAAATCCCATTTTTCAGGAGGGTCCTGAACATAAATAAAATCCCATTTTTCAGGAGGGTCCTGAACAGAAAGTAAATTTCCATTTTTCAGGAGGGTCCTGAACATAAAGTAAAATCCCATTTTTCAGGAGGGTCCTGAACATAACGTAAAATCCCATTTTTCAGGAGGGTCCTGAACAAAAAGTAAATTCCCATTTTTCAGGAGGGTCCTGAACATAAAGTAAAATCCCATTTTTCAGGAGGGTCCTGAACAGAAAGTAAAATCCCATTTTTCAGGAGGGTCCTGAACAGAAAGTAAAGTCCCATTTTTCAGGAGGGTCCTGAACATAAAGTGAAATCCCATTTTTCAGGAGGGTCCTGAACAGAAAGTAAATTCCCATTTTTCAGGAGGGTGCTGAACATAAAGTAAAATCCCATTTTTCCGGAGGGTCATGAATAGAAAGTAAAGTCCCATTTTTCAGGAGGGTCCTGAACAGAAAGTAAAGTCCCATTTTTCAGGAGGGTCCTGAACAGAAAGTAAATTCCCATTTTTCAGGAGGGTCCTGAACATAAAGTAAAATCCCATTTTTCAGGAGGGTCCTGAACAGAAAGTAAAATCCCTTTTTTCAGGAGGGTCCTGAACATAAAGTAAAATCCCATTTTTCAGGAGGGTCCTGAACAGAAAGTAAAATCCCATTTTTCAGGAGGGTCCTGAACAGAAAGTAAAGTCCTATTTTTCAGGAGGGTCCTGAACAGAAAGTAAAGTCCCATTTTTCAGGAGGGTCCTGAACATAATGTAAAATCCCATTTTTCAGGAGGGTGCTGAACAGAAAGTAAAGTCCCATTTTTCAGGAGGGTCCTGAACATAAAGTAAAATCCCATTTTTCAGGAGGGTCCTGAACAGAAAGTAAAGTCCCATTTTTCAGGAGGGTCCTGAACATAAAGTAAAAACCCATATTTCAGGAGGGTCCTGAACATAAAGTAAAATCCCATTTTTCAGGAAGGTCCTGAACAGAAAGTAAATTCCCATTTTTCAGGAGGGTCCTGAACAGAAAGTAAAGTCCCATTTTTCAGGAGGGTCCTAAACAGAAAGTAAAGTCCCATTTTTCAGGAGGGTCCTGAACAGAAAGTAAAATCCCATTTTTCAGGAGGGTCCTGAACAGAAAGTAAAGTCCTATTTTTCATGAGGGTCCTGAACAGAAAGTAAAATCCCATTTTTCAGGAGGGTCCTGAACAGAAAGTAAAATCCCATTTTTCAGGAGGGTCCTGATCCAATTTTTCAGGAGGGTCCTGAACAGAAAGTAAAGTCCCATCTTTCAGGAGAGTCCTGAACAGAAAGTAAAGTCCCATTTTTCAGGAGGGTCCTAAACAGAAAATAAAGTCCCATTTTTCAGGAGGGTCCTGAACAGAAAGTAAAGTCCCATTTTTCAGGAGAGTCCTGAACAGAAAGTAAAGTCCCATTTTTCAGGAGGGTCCTGAACATAAAGTAAAATCCCATTTTTCAGGAGGGTCCTGAACTTAAACTAAAATCCCATTTTTCATGAGGGTCCTGAACAGAAAGTAAATTCCCATTTTTCAGGAGGGTCCTGAACATAAAGTAAAATCCCATTTTTCAGGAGGGTCCTGAACAGAATGTAAAATCCCATTTTTCAGGAGGGTCCTGATCCCATTTTTCAGGAGGGTCCTGAACAGAAAGTAAAGTCCCATCTTTCAGGAGGGTCCTGAACAGAAAGTAAAGTCCCATTTTTCAGGAGGGTCCTGAACAGAAAGTAAAGTCCCATTTTTCAGGAGAGTCCTGAACAGAAAGTAAAATCCCATTTTTCAGGAGGGTCCTGAACATAAATAAAATCCCATTTTTCAGGACGGTCCTGAACAGAAAGTAAATTCCCATTTTTCAGGAGGGTCCTGAACATAAAGTAAAATCCCATTTTTCAGGAGGGTCCTGAACATAAAGTAAAATCCCATTTTTCAGGAGGGTCCTGAACAAAAAGTAAATTCCCATTTTTCAGGAGGGTCCTGAACATAAAGTAAAATCCCATTTTTCAGGAGGGTCCTGAACAGAAAGTAAAATCCCATTTTTCAGGAGGGTCCTGAACAGAAAGTAAAATCCCATTTTTCAGGAGGGTCCTGAACATAAAGTAAAATCCCATTTTTCAGGAGGGTCCTGAACAAAAAGTAAATTCCCATTTTTCAGGAGGGTCCTGAACATAAAGTAAAATCCCATTTTTCAGGAGGGTCCTGAACAGAAAGTAAAATCCCATTTTTCAGGAGGGTCCTGAACAGAAAGTAAAGTCCCATTTTTCAGGAGGGTCCTGAACAGAAAGTAAAGTCCCATTTTTCAGGAGGGTCCTAAACAGAAAGTAAAGTCCCATTTTTCAGGAGGGTCCTGAACAGAATGTAAAATCCCATTTTTCAGAAGAGTCCTGAACAGAAAGTAAAGTCCCATTTTTCAGGAGGGTCCTGAACATAAAGTAAAATCCCATTTTTCAGGAGGGTCCTGAACATAAAGTAAAATCCCATTTTTCAGGAGGGTCCTGAACAGAAAGTAAATTCCCATTTTTCAGGAGAGTCCTGAACATAAAGTAAAATCCCATTTTTCAGGAGGGTCCTGAACATAAAGTAAAATCCCATTTTTCAGGAGGGTCCTGAACATAAAGTAAATTCTCATTTTTCAGGAGGGTCCTGAACAGAAAGTAAAATCCCATTTTTCAGGAGGGTCCTGAACAGAAAGTAAAGTCCTATTTTTCATGAGGGTCCTGAACAGAAAGTAAAATCCCATTTTTCAGGAGGGTCCTGAACAGAAAGTAAAATCCCATTTTTCAGGAGGGTCCTGAACTTAAACTAAAATCCCATTTTTCATGAGGGTCCTGAACAGAAAGTAAATTCCCATTTTTCAGGAGGGTCCTGAACATAAAGTAAAATCCCATTTTTCAGGAGGGTCCTGAACAGAATGTAAAATCCCATTTTTCAGGAGGGTCCTGATCCCATTTTTCAGGAGGGTCCTGAACAGAAAGTAAAGTCCCATCTTTCAGGAGGGTCCTGAACAGAAAGTAAAGTCCCATTTTTCAGGAGGGTCCTGAACAGAAAGTAAAGTCCCATTTTTCAGGAGAGTCCTGAACAGAAAGTAAAATCCCATTTTTCAGGAGGGTCCTGAACATAAATAAAATCCCATTTTTCAGGACGGTCCTGAACAGAAAGTAAATTCCCATTTTTCAGGAGGGTCCTGAACATAAAGTAAAATCCCATTTTTCAGGAGGGTCATGATCAGAAAGTAAAATCCCATTTTTCAGGAGGGTCCTGAACATAAAGTAAAATCCCATTTTTCAGGAGGGTCCTGAACAAAAAGTAAATTCCCATTTTTCAGGAGGGTCCTGAACATAAAGTAAAATCCCATTTTTCAGGAGGGTCCTGAACAGAAAGTAAAATCCCATTTTTCAGGAGGGTCCTGAACAGAAAGTAAAATCCCATTTTTCAGGAGGGTCCTGAACATAAAGTAAAATCCCATTTTTCAGGAGGGTCCTGAACAAAAAGTAAATTCCCATTTTTCAGGAGGGTCCTGAACATAAAGTAAAATCCCATTTTTCAGGAGGGTCCTGAACAGAAAGTAAAATCCCATTTTTCAGGAGGGTCCTGAACAGAAAGTAAAGTCCCATTATTCAGGAGGGTCCTGAACAGAAAGTAAAGTCCCATTTTTCAGGAGGGTCCTAAACAGAAAGTAAAGTCCCATTTTTCAGGAGGGTCCTGAACAGAATGTAAAATCCCATTTTTCAGAAGAGTCCTGAACAGAAAGTAAAGTCCCATTTTTCAGGAGGGTCCTGAACATAAAGTAAAATCCCATTTTTCAGGAGGGTCCTGAACATAAAGTAAAATCCCATTTTTCAGGAGGGTCCTGAACAGAAAGTAAATTCCCATTTTTCAGGAGAGTCCTGAACATAAAGTAAAATCCCATTTTTCAGGAGGGTCCTGAACATAAAGTAAAATCCCATTTTTCAGGAGGGTCCTGAACATAAAGTAAATTCTCATTTTTCAGGAGGGTCCTGAACAGAAAGTAAAATCCCATTTTTCAGGAGGGTCCTGAACAGAAAGTAAAGTCCTATTTTTCATGAGGGTCCTGAACAGAAAGTAAAATCCCATTTTTCAGGAGGGTCCTGAACAGAAAGTAAAATCCCATTTTTCAGGAGGGTCCTGATCCCATTTTTCAGGAGGGTCCTGAACAGAAAGTAAAGTCCCATCTTTCAGGAGAGTCCTGAACAGAAAGTAAAGTCCCATTTTTCAGGAGGGTCCTAAACAGAAAGTAAAGTCCCATTTTTCAGGAGGGTCCTGAACAGAAAGTAAAGTCCCATTTTTCAGGAGAGTCCTGAACAGAAAGTAAAGTCCCATTTTTCAGGAGGGTCCTGAACATAAAGTAAAATCCCATTTTTCAGGAGGGTCCTGAACATAAAGTAAAATCCCATTTTTCATGAGGGTCCTGAACAGAAAGTAAATTCCCATTTTTCAGGAGGGTCCTGAACATAAAGTAAAATCCCATTTTTCAGGAGGGTCCTGAACAGAATGTAAAATCCCATTTTTCAGGAGGGTCCTGATCCCATTTTTCAGGAGGGTCCTGAACAGAAAAGAAAGTCCCATCTTTCAGGAGGGTCCTGAACAGAAAGAAAAGTCCCATTTTTCAGGAGGGTCCTGAACAGAAAGTAAAGTCCCATTTTTCAGGAGAGTCCTGAACAGAAAGTAAAATCCCATTTTTCAGGAGAGTCCTGAACATAAATAAAATCCCATTTTTCAGGAGGGTCCTGAACAGAAAGTAAATTCCCATTTTTCAGGAGGGTCCTGAACATAAAGTAAAATCCCATTTTTCAGGAGGGTCATGATCAGAAAGTAAAATCCCATTTTTCAGGAGGGTCCTGAACATAAAGTAAAATCCTATTTTTCAGGAGGGTCCTGAACAAAAAGTAAATTCCCATTTTTCAGGAGGGTCCTGAACAGAAAGTAAAATCCCATTTTTCAGGAGGGTCCTGAACAGAAAGTAAAGTCCCATTTTTCAGGAGGGTCCTAAACAGAAAGTAAAGTCCCATTTTTCAGGAGGGTCCTGAACAGAAAGTAAAATCCCATTTTTCAGAAGAGTCCTGAACAGAAAGTAAAGTCCCATTTTTCAGGAGGGTCCTGAACATAAAGTAAAATCCCATTTTTCAGGAGGGTCCTGAACATAAAGTAAAATCCCATTTTTCAGGAGGGTCCTGAACAGAAAGTAAATTCCCATTTTTCAGTAGGGTCCTGAACATAAAGTAAAATCCCATTTTTCAGGAGGGTCCTGAACAGAAAGTAAAATCCCATTTTTCAGGAGGGTCCTGATCCCATTTTTCAGGAGGGTCCTGAACAGAAAGTAAAGTCCCATCTTTCAGGAGGGTCCTGAACAGAAAGTAAAGTCCCATTTTTCAGGAGGGTCCTGAACTGAAAGTAAAGTCCCATTTTTCAGGAGGGTCCTGAACAGAAAGTAAAATCCCATTTTTCAGGAGGGTCCTGAACAGAAAGTAAAGTCCCATTTTTCAGGAGAGTCCTGAACATAAAATAAAATCCCATTTTTCAGGAGGGTCCTGAACATAAATAAAATCCCATTTTTCAGGAGGGTCCTGAACAGAAAGTAAATTTCCATTTTTCAGGAGGGTCCTGAACATAAAGTAAAATCCCATTTTTCAGGAGGGTCCTGAACATAACGTAAAATCCCATTTTTCAGGAGGGTCCTGAACAAAAAGTAAATTCCCATTTTTCAGGAGGGTCCTGAACATAAAGTAAAATCCCATTTTTCAGGAGGGTCCTGAACAGAAAGTAAAATCCCATTTTTCAGGAGGATCCTGAACAGAAAGTAAAGTCCCATTTTTCAGGAGGGTCCTGAACATAAAGTGAAATCCCATTTTTCAGGAGGGTCCTGAACAGAAAGTAAATTCCCATTTTTCAGGAGGGTGCTGAACATAAAGTAAAATCCCATTTTTCCGGAGGGTCATGAATAGAAAGTAAAGTCCCATTTTTCAGGAGGGTCCTGAACAGAAAGTAAAGTCCCATTTTTCAGGAGGGTCCTGAGCAGAAAGTAAATTCCCATTTTTCAGGAGGGTCCTGAACATAAAGTAAAATCCCATTTTTCAGGAGGGTCCTGAACAGAAAGTAAAATCCCTTTTTTCAGGAGGGTCCTGAACATAAAGTAAAATCCCATTTTTCAGGAGGGTCCTGAACAGAAAGTAAAATCCCATTTTTCAGGAGGGTCCTGAACAGAAAGTAAAGTCCTATTTTTCAGGAGGGTCCTGAACAGAAAGTAAAGTCCCATTTTTCAGGAGGGTCCTGAACATAATGTAAAATCCCATTTTTCAGGAGGGTGCTGAACAGAAAGTAAAGTCCCATTTTTCAGGAGGGTCCTGAACATAAAGTAAAATCCCATTTTTCAGGAGGGTCCTGAACAGAAAGTAAAGTCCCATTTTTCAGGAGGGTCCTGAACATAAAGTAAAAACCCATATTTCAGGAGGGTCCTGAACATAAAGTAAAATCCCATTTTTCAGGAAGGTCCTGAACAGAAAGTAAATTCCCATTTTTCAGGAGGGTCCTGAACAGAAAGTAAAGTCCCATTTTTCAGGAGGGTCCTAAACAGAAAGTAAAGTCCCATTTTTCAGGAGGGTCCTGAACAGAAAGTAAAATCCCATTTTTCAGGAGGGTCCTGAACAGAAAGTAAAGTCCTATTTTTCATGAGGGTCCTGAACAGAAAGTAAAATCCCATTTTTCAGGAGGGTCCTGAACAGAAAGTAAAATCCCATTTTTCAGGAGGGTCCTGATCCCATTTTTCAGGAGGGTCCTGAACAGAAAGTAAAGTCCCATCTTTCAGGAGAGTCCTGAACAGAAAGTAAAGTCCCATTTTTCAGGAGGGTCCTAAACAGAAAGTAAAGTCCCATTTTTCAGGAGGGTCCTGAACAGAAAGTAAAGTCCCATTTTTCAGGAGAGTCCTGAACAGAAAGTAAAGTCCCATTTTTCAGGAGGGTCCTGAACATAAAGTAAAATCCCATTTTTCAGGAGGGTCCTGAACTTAAACTAAAATCCCATTTTTCATGAGGGTCCTGAACAGAAAGTAAATTCCCATTTTTCAGGAGGGTCCTGAACATAAAGTAAAATCCCATTTTTCAGGAGGGTCCTGAACAGAATGTAAAATCCCATTTTTCAGGAGGGTCCTGATCCCATTTTTCAGGAGGGTCCTGAACAGAAAGTAAAGTCCCATCTTTCAGGAGGGTCCTGAACAGAAAGTAAAGTCCCATTTTTCAGGAGGGTCCTGAACAGAAAGTAAAGTCCCATTTTTCAGGAGAGTCCTGAACAGAAAGTAAAATCCCATTTTTCAGGAGGGTCCTGAACATAAATAAAATCCCATTTTTCAGGACGGTCCTGAACAGAAAGTAAATTCCCATTTTTCAGGAGGGTCCTGAACATAAAGTAAAATCCCATTTTTCAGGAGGGTCATGATCAGAAAGTAAAATCCCATTTTTCAGGAGGGTCCTGAACATAAAGTAAAATCCCATTTTTCAGGAGGGTCCTGAACAAAAAGTAAATTCCCATTTTTCAGGAGGGTCCTGAACATAAAGTAAAATCCCATTTTTCAGGAGGGTCCTGAACAGAAAGTAAAATCCCATTTTTCAGGAGGGTCCTGAACAGAAAGTAAAATCCCATTTTTCAGGAGGGTCCTGAACATAAAGTAAAATCCCATTTTTCAGGAGGGTCCTGAACAAAAAGTAAATTCCCATTTTTCAGGAGGGTCCTGAACATAAAGTAAAATCCCATTTTTCAGGAGGGTCCTGAACAGAAAGTAAAATCCCATTTTTCAGGAGGGTCCTGAACAGAAAGTAAAGTCCCATTTTTCAGGAGGGTCCTGAACAGAAAGTAAAGTCCCATTTTTCAGGAGGGTCCTAAACAGAAAGTAAAGTCCCATTTTTCAGGAGGGTCCTGAACAGAATGTAAAATCCCATTTTTCAGAAGAGTCCTGAACAGAAAGTAAAGTCCCATTTTTCAGGAGGGTCCTGAACATAAAGTAAAATCCCATTTTTCAGGAGGGTCCTGAACATAAAGTAAAATCCCATTTTTCAGGAGGGTCCTGAACAGAAAGTAAATTCCCATTTTTCAGGAGAGTCCTGAACATAAAGTAAAATCCCATTTTTCAGGAGGGTCCTGAACATAAAGTAAAATCCCATTTTTCAGGAGGGTCCTGAACATAAAGTAAATTCTCATTTTTCAGGAGGGTCCTGAACAGAAAGTAAAATCCCATTTTTCAGGAGGGTCCTGAACAGAAAGTAAAGTCCTATTTTTCATGAGGGTCCTGAACAGAAAGTAAAATCCCATTTTTCAGGAGGGTCCTGAACAGAAAGTAAAATCCCATTTTTCAGGAGGGTCCTGATCCCATTTTTCAGGAGGGTCCTGAACAGAAAGTAAAGTCCCATCTTTCAGGAGAGTCCTGAACAGAAAGTAAAGTCCCATTTTTCAGGAGGGTCCTAAACAGAAAGTAAAGTCCCATTTTTCAGGAGGGTCCTGAACAGAAAGTAAAGTCCCATTTTTCAGGAGAGTCCTGAACAGAAAGTAAAGTCCCATTTTTCAGGAGGGTCCTGAACATAAAGTAAAATCCCATTTTTCAGGAGGGTCCTGAACATAAAGTAAAATCCCATTTTTACTGAGGGTCCTGAACAGAAAGTAAATTCCAATTTTTCAGGAGGGTCCTGAACATAAAGTAAAATCCCATTTTTCAGGAGGGTCCTGAACAGAATGTAAAATCCCATTTTTCAGGAGGGTCCTGATCCCATTTTTCAGGAGGGTCCTGAACAGAAAAGAAAGTCCCATCTTTCAGGAGGGTCCTGAACAGAAAGAAAAGTCCCATTTTTCAGGAGGGTCCTGAACAGAAAGTAAAGTCCCATTTTTCAGGAGAGTCCTGAACAGAAAGTAAAATCCCATTTTTCAGGAGAGTCCTGAACATAAATAAAATCCCATTTTTCAGGAGGGTCCTGAACAGAAAGTAAATTCCCATTTTTCAGGAGGGTCCTGAACATAAAGTAAAATCCCATTTTTCAGGAGGGTCATGATCAGAAAGTAAAATCCCATTTTTCAGGAGGGTCCTGAACATAAAGTAAAATCCTATTTTTCAGGAGGGTCCTGAACAAAAAGTAAATTCCCATTTTTCAGGAGGGTCCTGAACAGAAAGTAAAATCCCATTTTTCAGGAGGGTCCTGAACAGAAAGTAAAGTCCCATTTTTCAGGAGGGTCCTGAATAGAAAGTAAAGTCCCATTTTTCAGGAGGGTCCTAAACAGAAAGTAAAGTCCCATTTTTCAGGAGGGTCCTGAACAGAAAGTAAAATCCCATTTTTCAGAAGAGTCCTGAACAGAAAGTAAAGTCCCATTTTTCAGGAGGGTCCTGAACATAAAGTAAAATCCCATTTTTCAGGAGGGTCCTGAACATAAAGTAAAATCCCATTTTTCAGGAGGGTCCTGAACAGAAAGTAAATTCCCATTTTTCAGTAGGGTCCTGAACATAAAGTAAAATCCCATTTTTCAGGTGGGTCCTGAACAGAAAGTAAAATCCCATTTTTCAGGAGGGTCCTGATCCCATTTTTCAGGAGGGTCCTGAACAGAAAGTAAAGTCCCATCTTTCAGGAGGGTCCTGAACAGAAAGTAAAGTCCCATTTTTCAGGAGGGTCCTGAACTGAAAGTAAAGTCCCATTTTTCAGGAGGGTCCTGAACAGAAAGTAAAATCCCATTTTTCAGGAGGGTCCTGAACAGAAAGTAAAGTCCCATTTTTAAGGAGAGTCCTGAACATAAAATAAAATCCCATTTTTCAGGAGGGTCCTGAACATAAATAAAATCCCATTTTTCAAGAGGGTCCTGAACAGAAAGTAAATTTCCATTTTTCAGGAGGGTCCTGAACATAAAGTAAAATCCCATTTTTCAGGAGGGTCCTGAACATAACGTAAAATCCCATTTTTCAGGAGGGTCCTGAACAAAAAGTAAATTCCCATTTTTCAGGAGGGTCCTGAACATAAAGTAAAATCCCATTTTTCAGGAGGGTCCTGAACAGAAAGTAAAATCCCATTTTTCAGGAGGGTCCTGAACAGAAAGTAAAGTCCCATTTTTCAGGAGGGTCCTGAACATAAAGTGAAATCCCATTTTTCAGGAGGGTCCTGAACAGAAAGTAAATTCCCATTTTTCAGGAGGGTGCTGAACATAAAGTAAAATCCCATTTTTCCGGAGGGTCATGAATAGAAAGTAAAGTCCCATTTTTCAGGAGGGTCCTGAACAGAAAGTAAAGTCCCATTTTTCAGGAGGGTCCTGAACAGAAAGTAAATTCCCATTTTTCAGGAGGGTCCTGAACATAAAGTAAAATCCCATTTTTCAGGAGGGTCCTGAACAGAAAGTAAAATCCCTTTTTTCAGGAGGGTCCTGAACATAAAGTAAAATCCCATTTTTCAGGAGGGTCCTGAACAGAAAGTAAAATCCCATTTTTCAGGAGGGTCCAGAACAGAAAGTAAAGTCCTATTTTTCAGGAGGGTCCTGAACAGAAAGTAAAGTCCCATTTTTCAGGAGGGTCCTGAACATAATGTAAAATCCCATTTTTCAGGAGGGTGCTGAACAGAAAGTAAAGTCCCATTTTTCAGGAGGGTCCTGAACATAAAGTAAAATCCCATTTTTCAGGAGGGTCCTGAACAGAAAGTAAAGTCCCATTTTTCAGGAGGGTCCTGAACATAAAGTAAAAACCCATATTTCAGGAGGGTCCTGAACATAAAGTAAAATCCCATTTTTCAGGAGGGTCCTGAACAGAAAGTAAAATCTCATTTTTCAGGAGGGTCCTTAACAGAAAATAAAGTCCCATTTTTCAGGAGGGTCCTGAACAGAAAGTAAACTCCCATTTTTTAGGAGGGTCCTGAACAGAAAGTAAAGTCTCATTTTTTAGGAGGGTCCTGAACATAAAGTAAAGTCCCATTTTTCAGGAGGGTCCTGAACATAAAGTAAAATCCCATTTTTCAGGAGGGTCCTGAACAGAAAGTAAAATCCCATTTTTCAGGAGGGTCCTGAACAGAAAGTAAAATCCCATTTTTCAGGAGGGTCCTGAACAGAAAGTAAATTCCCATTTTTCAGGAAGGTCCTGGACATAAAGTAAAATCCCATTTTTCAGGAGGGTCCTGAAAAGAAAGTAAAATCCCATTTTTCAGGAGGGTCCTGAACAGAAAGTAAAATCCCATTTTTCAGGAGGGTCCTGAACATAAAGTAAAGTCCCATTTTTCAGAAGGGTCCTGAACATAAAGTAAAATCCCATTTTTCAGGAGGGTCCTGAACTGAAAGTAAAATCCCATTTTTCAGGAGGGTCCTGAACAGAAAGTAAAATCCCATTTTTCAGGATGGTCCTGAACAGAAAGTAAATTCCCATTTTTCAGGAGGGTCCTGAACAGAAAGTAAAATCCCATTTTTCAGGAGGGTCCTGAACAGAAAGTAAATTCCCATTTTTCAGGAGGGTCCTGAACATAAAGTAAAATTACATTTTTCAGGAGGGTCCTGAACAGAAAGTAAAATCCCATTTTTCAGGAGGGTCCTGAACAGAAAGTAAAATCCCATTTTTCAGGAGGGTCCTGAACATAAAGTAAAGTCCCATTTTTCAGGAGGGTCCTGAACATAAAGTAAAATCCCATTTTTTAGGAGGGTCCTGAACAGAAAGTAAAATCCCATTTTTCAGGAGGGTCCTGAACAGAAAGTAAAATCCCATTTTTCAGGAGGGTCCTGAACAGAAAGTAAATTCCCATTTTTCAGGAGGGTCCTGAACAGAAAGTAAAATCCCATGTTTCAGGAGGGTCCTGAACAGAAAGTAAAGTCCCATTTTTCAGGAGGGTCCTGAACAGAAAGTAAAGTCCCATTTTTCGGGAGGGTCCTGAACAGAAAGTAAAGTCCCATTTTTCGGGAGGGTCCTGAACAGAAAGTAAAATCCCATTTTTCAGGAGGGTCCTGAGCAGAAAGTAAAGTCCCATAATTCAGGAGGGTCCTGAACAGAAAGTAAAATCTCATTTTTCAGGAGGGTCCTGAACATAAAGTAAAATCCCATTTTTCAGGAAGGTCCTGAACAGAAAGTAAATTCCCATTTTTCAGGAGGGTCCTGAACATAAAGTAAAATCCCATTTTTCAGGAGGGTCCTGAACAGAAAGTAAAATCCCATTTTTCAGGAGGGTCCTCAACATAAAGTAAAATCCCATTTTTCAGGAGGGTCCTGAACATAAAGTAAATTCCCATTTTTCAGGAGGGTCCTGAACAGAAAGTAAAATCCCATTTTTCAGGAGGGTCCTGAACAGAAAGTAAAGTCCCATTTTCATGAGGGTCCTGAACAGAAAGTAAAATCCCATTTTTCAGGAGGGTCCTGAACAGAAAGTAAAATCCCATTTTTCATGAGGGTCCTGAACAGAAAGTAAAGTCCCATTTTTCAGGAGGGTCCTGAACAGAAAGTAAAGTCCCATTTTTCGGGAGGGTCCTGAACAGAAAGTAAAATCCCATTTTTCGGGAGGGTCCTGAGCAGAAAGTAAGTCCCATTTTTCAGGAGGGTCCTGAACAGAAAGTGAAATCCCATTTTTCAGGAGGGTCCTGAACATAAAGTAAAATCCCATTTTTCAGGAGGGTCCTGAACAGAAAGTAAATTCCCATTTTTCAGGAGGGTCCTGAACATAAAGTAAAATCCCATTTTTCAGGAGGGTCCTGAACATAAAGTAAAATCCCATTTTTCAGGAGGGTCCTGAACAAAAAGTAAATTCCCATTTTTCAGGAGGGTCCTGAACATAAAGTAAAATCCCATTTTTCAGGAGGGTCCTGAACAGAAAGTAAAATCCCATTTTTCAGGAGGGTCCTGAACAGAAAGTAAAGTCCCATTTTTCAGGAGGGTCCTGAACAGAAAGTAAAGTCCCATTTTTCAGGAGGGTCCTGAACATAAAGTGAAATCCCATTTTTCAGGAGGGTCCTGAACAGAAAGTAAATTCCCATTTTTCAGGAGGGTCCTGAACATAAAGTAAAATCCCATTTTTCCGGAGGGTCATGAATAGAAAGTAAAGTCCCATTTTTCAGGAGGGTCCTGAACAGAAAGTAAAGTCCCATTTTTCAGGAGGGTCCTGAACAGAAAGTAAATTCCCATTTTTCAGGAGGGTCCTGAACATAAAGTAAAATCCCATTTTTCAGGAGGGTCCTGAACAGAAAGTAAAATCCCATTTTTCAGGAGGGTACTGAACATAAAGTAAAATCCCATTTTTCAGGAGGGTCCTGAACAGAAAGTAAAATCCCATTTTTCAGGAGGGTCCTGAACAGAAAGTAAAGTCCTATTTTTCAGGAGGGTCCTGAACAGAAAGTAAAGTCCCATTTTTCAGGAGGGTCCTGAACATAATGTAAAATCCCATTTTTCAGGAGGGTGCTGAACAGAAAGTAAAGTCCCATTTTTCAGGAGGGTCCTGAACAGAAAGTAAAATCCCATTTTTCAGGAGGGTCCTGAACAGAAAGTAAAGTCCCATTTTTCAGGAGGGTCCTGAACATAAAGTAAAAACCCATATTTCAGGAGGGTCCTGAACATAAAGTAAAATCCCATTTTTCAGGAGGGTCCTGAACAGAAAGTAAAGTCCCATTTTCATGAGGGTCCTGAACAGAAAGTAAAATCCCATTTTTCAGGAGGGTCCTGAACAGAAAGTAAAATCCCATTTGTCATGAGGGTCCAGAACAGAAAGTAAAGTCCCATTTTTCAGGAGGGTCCTGAACAGAAAGTAAAGTCCCATTTTTCGGGAGGGTCCTGAACAGAAAGTAAAATCCCATTTTTTGGGAGGGTCCTGAGCAGAAAGTAAGTCCCATTTTTCAGGAGGGTCCTGAACAGAAAGTGAAATCCCATTTTTCAGGAGGGTCCTGAACATAAAGTAAAATCCCATTTTTCAGGAGGGTCCTGAACAGAAAGTAAATTCCCATTTTTCAGGAGGGTCCTGAACATAAAGTAAAATCCCATTTTTCAGGAGGGTCCTGAACATAAAGTAAAATCCCATTTTTCAGGAGGGTCCTGAACATAAAGTAAATTCTCATTTTTCAGGAGGGTCCTGAACAGAAAGTAAAATCCCATTTTTCAGGAGGGTCCTGAACAGAAAGTAAAATCCCATTTTTCAGGAGGGTCCTGATCCCATTTTTCAGGAGGGTCCTGAACAGAAAGTAAAGTCCCATCTTTCAGGAGAGTCCTGAACAGAAAGTAAAGTCCCATTTTTCAGGAGGGTCCTAAACAGAAAGTAAAGTCCCATTTTTCAGGAGGGTCCTGAAAAGAAAGTAAAGTCCCATTTTTCAGGAGAGTCCTGAACAGAAAGTAAAGTCCCATTTTTCAGGAGGGTCCTGAACATAAAGTAAAATCCCATTTTTCAGGAGGGTCCTGAACTTAAAGTAAAATCCCATTTTTCATGAGGGTCCTGAACAGAAAGTAAATTCCCATTTTTCAGGAGGGTCCTGAACATAAAGTAAAATCCCATTTTTCAGGAGGGTCCTGAACAGAATGTAAAATCTCATTTTTCAGGAGGGTCCTGATCCCATTTTTCAGGAGGGTCCTGAACAGAAAGTAAAGTCCCATCTTTCAGGAGGGTCCTGAACAGAAAGTAAAGTCCCATTTTTCAGGAGGGTCCTGAACAGAAAGTAAAGTCCCATTTTTCAGGAGAGTCCTGAACAGAAAGTAAAATCCCATTTTTCAGGAGGGTCCTGAACATAAATAAAATCCCATTTTTTAGGAGGGTCCTGAACAGAAAGTAAATTCCCATTTTTCAGGAGGGTCCTGAACATAAAGTAAAATCCCATTTTTCAGGAGGGTCATGATCAGAAAGTAAAATCCCATTTTTCAGGAGGGTCCTGAACATAAAGTAAAATCCCATTTTTCAGGAGGGTCCTGAACAAAAAGTAAATTCCCATTTTTCAGGAGGGTCCTGAACATAAAGTAAAATCCCATTTTTCAGGAGGGTCCTGAACAGAAAGTAAAATCCCATTTTTCAGGAGGGTCCTGAACAGAAAGTAAAGTCCCATTTTTCAGGAGGGTCCTGAACAGAAAGTAAAGTCCCATTTTTCAGGATGGTCCTAAACAGAAAGTAAAGTCCCATTTTTCAGGAGGGTCCTGAACAGAATGTAAAATCCCATTTTTCAGAAGAGTCCTGAACAGAAAGTAAAGTATCATTTTTCAGGAGGGTCCTGAACATAAAGTAAAATCCCATTTTTCAGGAGGGTCCTGAACATAAAGTAAAATCCCATTTTTCAGGAGGGTCCTGAACAGAAAATAAATTCCCATTTTTCAGGAGGGTCCTGAACATAAAGTAAAATCCCATTTTTCAGGAGGGTCCTGAACAGAAAGTAAAATCCCATTTTTCAGGAGGGTCCTGATCCCATTTTTCAGGAGGGTCCTGAACAGAAAGTAAAGTCCCATCTTTCAGGAGGGTCCTGAACAGAAAGTAAAGTCCCATTTTTCAGGAGGGTCCTGAACAGAAAGTAAAGTCCCATTTTTCAGGAGGGTCCTGAACAGAAAGTAAAATCCCATTTTTCAGGAGGGTCCTGAACAGAAAGTAAAGTCCCATTTTTCAGGAGAGTCCTGAACATAAAGTAAAATCCCATTTTTCAGGAGGGTGCTGAACAGAAAGTAAAGTCCCATTTTTCAGAAGGGTCCTGAACAGAAAGTAAAAACCCATATTTCAGGAGGGTCCTGAACATAAAGTAAAATCCCATTTTTCAGGAGGGTCCTGAACAGAAAGTAAAATCTCATTTTTCAGGAGGGTCCTTAACAGAAAGTAAAGTCCCATTTTTCAGGAGGGTCCTGAACAGAAAGTAAACTCCCATTTTTCAGGAGGGTCCTGAACAGAAAGTAAAGTCTCATTTTTTAGGAGGGTCCTGAACATAAAGTAAAGTCCCATTTTTCAGGAGGGTCCTGAACATAAAGTAAAATCCCATTTTTCAGGAGGGTCCTGAACAGAAAGTAAAATCCCATTTTTCAGGAGGGTCCTGAACAGAAAGTAAAATCCCATTTTTCAGGAGGGTCCTGAACAGAAAGTAAATTCCCATTTTTCAGGAGGGTCCTGGACATAAAGTAAAATCCCATTTTTCAGGAGGGTCCTGAACAGAAAGTAAAATCCCATTTTTCAGGAGGGTCCTGAACAGAAAGTAAAATCCCATTTTTCAGGAGGGTCCTGAACATAAAGTAAAGTCCCATTTTTCAGGAGGGTCCTGAACATAAAGTAAAATCCCATTTTTCAGGAGGGTCCTGAACTGAAAGTAAAATCCCATTTTTCAGGAGGGTCCTGAACAGAAAGTAAAATCCCATTTTTCAGGATGGTCCTGAACAGAAAGTAAATTCCCATTTTTCAGGAGGGTCCTGAACAGAAAGTAAAATCCCATTTTTCAGGAGGGTCCTGAACAGAAAGTAAATTCCCATTTTTCAGGAGGGTCCTGAACATAAAGTAAAATCACATTTTTCAGGAGGGTCCTGAACAGAAAGTAAAATCCCATTTTTCAGGAGGGTTCTGAACAGAAAGTAAAATCCCATTTTTCAGGAGGGTCCTGAACATAAAGTAAAGTCCCATTTTTCAGGAGGGTCCTGAACATAAAGTAAAATCCCATTTTTTAGGAGGGTCCTGAACAGAAAGTAAAATCCCATTTTTCAGGAGGGTCCTGAACAGAAAGTAAAATCCCATTTTTCAGGAGGGTCCTGAACAGAAAGTAAATTCCCATTTTTCAGGAGGGTCCTGAACAGAAAGTAAAATCCCATGTTTCAGGAGGGTCCTGAACAGAAAGTAAAGTCCCATTTTTCAGGAGGGTCCTGAACAGAAAGTAAAGTCCCATTTTTCGGGAGGGTCCTGAACAGAAAGTAAAGTCCCATTTTTCGGGAGGGTCCTGAACAGAAAGTAAAATCCCATTTTTCAGGAGGGTCCTGAGCAGAAAGTAAAGTCCCATAATTCAGGAGGGTCCTGAACAGAAAGTAAAATCTCATTTTTCAGGAGGGTCCTGAACATAAAGTAAAATCCCATTTTTCAGGAAGGTCCTGAACAGAAAGTAAATTCCCATTTTTCAGGAGGGTCCTGAACATAAAGTAAAATCCCATTTTTCAGGAGGGTCCTGAACAGAAAGTAAAATCCCATTTTTCAGGAGGGTCCTCAACATAAAGTAAAATCCCATTTTTCAGGAGGGTCCTGAACATAAAGTAAATTCCCATTTTTCAGGAGGGTCCTGAACAGAAAGTAAAATCCCATTTTTCAGGAGGGTCCTGAACAGAAAGTAAAGTCCCATTTTCATGAGGGTCCTGAACAGAAAGTAAAATCCCATTTTTCAGGAGGGTCCTGAACAGAAAGTAAAATCCCATTTTTCATGAGGGTCCTGAACAGAAAGTAAAGTCCCATTTTTCAGGAGGGTCCTGAACAGAAAGTAAAGTCCCATTTTTCGGGAGGGTCCTGAACAGAAAGTAAAATCCCATTTTTCGGGAGGGTCCTGAGCAGAAAGTAAGTCCCATTTTTCAGGAGGGTCCTGAACAGAAAGTGAAATCCCATTTTTCAGGAGGGTCCTGAACATAAAGTAAAATCCCATTTTTCAGGAGGGTCCTGAACAGAAAGTAAATTCCCATTTTTCAGGAGGGTCCTGAACATAAAGTAAAATCCCATTTTTCAGGAGGGTCCTGAACATAAAGTAAAATCCCATTTTTCAGGAGGGTCCTGAACATAAAGTAAATTCTCATTTTTCAGGAGGGTCCTGAACAGAAAGTAAAATCCCATTTTTCAGGAGGGTCCTGAACAGAAAGTAAAATCCCATTTTTCAGGAGGGTCCTGATCCCATTTTTCAGGAGGGTCCTGAACAGAAAGTAAAGTCCCATCTTTCAGGAGAGTCCTGAACAGAAAGTAAAGTCCCATTTTTCAGGAGGGTCC
The DNA here is from genome assembly GCA_030864215.1 of Capsicum pubescens. NCBI lineage: Eukaryota > Viridiplantae > Streptophyta > Magnoliopsida > Solanales > Solanaceae > Capsicum > Capsicum pubescens. The sequence goes on from CM061548.1 coordinate 416,574,694, forward strand.
TAAACAGAAAGTAAAGTCCCATTTTTCAGGAGGGTCCTGAAAAGAAAGTAAAGTCCCATTTTTCAGGAGAGTCCTGAACAGAAAGTAAAGTCCCATTTTTCAGGAGGGTCCTGAACATAAAGTAAAATCCCATTTTTCAGGAGGGTCCTGAACTTAAAGTAAAATCCCATTTTTCATGAGGGTCCTGAACAGAAAGTAAATTCCCATTTTTCAGGAGGGTCCTGAACATAAAGTAAAATCCCATTTTTCAGGAGGGTCCTGAACAGAATGTAAAATCCCATTTTTCAGGAGGGTCCTGATCCCATTTTTAAGGAGGGTCCTGAACAGAAAGTAAAGTCCCATCTTTCAGGAGGGTCCTGAACAGAAAGTAAAGTCCCATTTTTCAGGAGGGTCCTGAACAGAAAGTAAAGTCCCATTTTTCAGGAGAGTCCTGAACAGAAAGTAAAATCCCATTTTTCAGGAGGGTCCTGAACATAAATAAAATCCCATTTTTCAGGAGGGTCCTGAACAGAAAGTAAATTCCCATTTTTCAGGAGGGTCCTGAACAGAAAGTAAAATCCCATTTTTCAGGAGGGTCATGATCAGAAAGTAAAATCCCATTTTTCAGGAGGGTCCTGAACATAAAGTAAAATCCCATTTTTCAGGAGGGTCCTGAACAAAAAGTAAATTCCCATTTTTCAGGAGGGTCCTGAACATAAAGTAAAATCCCATTTTTCAGGAGGGTCCTGAACAGAAAGTAAAATCCCATTTTTCAGGAGGGTCCTGAACAGAAAGTAAAGTCCCATTTTTCAGGAGGGTCCTGAACAGAAAGTAAAGTCCCATTTTTCAGGATGGTCCTAAACAGAAAGTAAAGTCCCATTTTTCAGGAGGGTCCTGAACAGAATGTAAAATCCCATTTTTCAGAAGAGTCCTAACAGAAAGTAAAGTCCCATTTTTCAGGAGGGTCCTGAACATAAAGTAAAATCCCATTTTTCAGGAGGGTCCTGAACATAAAGTAAAATCCCATTTTTCAGGAGGGTCCTGAACAGAAAGTAAATTCCCATTTTTCAGGAGGGTCCTGAACATAAAGTAAAATCCCATTTTTCAGGAGGGTCCTGAACAGAAAGTAAAATCCCATTTTTCAGGAGGGTCCTGATCCCATTTTTCAGGAGGGTCCTGAACAGAAAGTAAAGTCCCATCTTTCAGGAGGGTCCTGAACAGAAAGTAAAGTCCAATTTTTCAGGAGGGTCCTGAACAGAAAGTAAAGTCCCATTTTTCAGGAGGGTCCTGAACAGAAAGTAAAATCCCATTTTTCAGGAGGGTCCTGAACAGAAAGTAAAGTCCCATTTTTCAGGAGGGTCTTGAACATAAAGTAAAATCCCATTTTTCAGGAGGGTCCTGAACTTAAAGTAAAATCCCATTTTTCATGAGGGTCCTGAACAGAAAGTAAATTCCCATTTTTCAGGAGGGTCCTGAACATAAAGTAAAATCCCATTTTTCAGGAGGGTCCTGAACAGAATGTAAAATCCCATTTTTCAGGAGGGTCCTGATCCCATTTTTAAGGAGGGTCCTGAACAGAAAGTAAAGTCCCATCTTTCAGGAGGGTCCTGAACAGAAAGTAAAGTCCCATTTTTCAGGAGGGTCCTGAACAGAAAGTAAAGTCCCATTTTTCAGGAGAGTCCTGAACAGAAAGTAAAATCCCATTTTTCAGGAGGGTCCTGAACATAAATAAAATCCCATTTTTCAGGAGGGTCCTGAACAGAAAGTAAATTCCCATTTTTCAGGAGGGTCCTGAACATAAAGTAAAATCCCATTTTTCAGGAGGGTCATGATCAGAAAGTAAAATCCCATTTTTCAGGAGGGTCCTGAACATAAAGTAAAATCCCATTTTTCAGGAGGGTCCTGAACAAAAAGTAAATTCCCATTTTTCAGGAGGGTCCTGAACATAAAGTAAAATCCCATTTTTCAGGAGGGTCCTGAACAGAAAGTAAAATCCCATTTTTCAGGAGGGTCCTGAACAGAAAGTAAAGTCCCATTTTTCAGGAGGGTCCTGAACAGAAAGTAAAATCCCATTTTTCAGGAGGGTCCTGAACAGAAAGTAAATTCCCATTTTTCAGGAGGGTCCTGAACATAAAGTAAAATCCCATTTTTCAGGAGGGTCCTGAACAGAAAGTAAAATCCCATTTTTCAGGAGGGTCCTGATCCCATTTTTCAGGAGGGTCCTGAACAGAAAGTAAAGTCCCATCTTTCAGGAGGGTCCTGAACAGAAAGTAAAGTCCCATTTTTCAGGAGGGTCCTGAACAGAAAGTAAAGTCCCATTTTTCAGGAGGGTCCTGAACAGAAAGTAAAATCCCATTTTTCAGGAGGGTTCTGAACAGAAAGTAAAGTCCCATTTTTCAGGAGGGTCCTGAACATAAAGTAAAATCCCATTTTTCAGGAGGGTCCTGAACTTAAAGTAAAATCCCATTTTTCATGAGGGTCCTGAACAGAAAGTAAATACCCATTTTTCAGGAGGGTCCTGAACATAAAGTAAAATCCCATTTTTCAGGAGGGTCCTGAACAGAATGTAAAATCCCATTTTTCAGGAGGGTCCTGATCCCATTTTTAAGGAGGGTCCTGAACAGAAAGTAAAGTCCCATCTTTCAGGAGGGTCCTGAACAGAAAGTAAAGTCCCATTTTTTAGGAGGGTCCTGAACAGAAAGTAAAGTCCCATTTTTCAGGAGAGTCCTGAACAGAAAGTAAAATCCCATTTTTCAGGAGGGTCCTGAACATAAATAAAATCCCATTTTTCAGGAGGGTCCTGAACAGAAAGTAAATTCCCATTTTTCAGGAGGGTCCTGAACATAAAGTAAAATCCCATTTTTCAGGAGGGTCATGATCAGAAAGTAAAATCCCATTTTTCAGGAGGGTCCTGAACATAAAGTAAAATCCCATTTTTCAGGAGGGTCCTGAACAAAAAGTAAATTCCCATTTATCAGGAGGGTCCTGAACATAAAGTAAAATCCCATTTTTCAGGAGGGTCCTGAACAGAAAGTAAAATCCCATTTTTCAGGAGGGTCCTGAACAGAAAGTAAAATCCCATTTTTCAGGAGGGTCCTGAACAGAAAGTAAAGTCCCATTTTTCAGGAGAGTCCTGAACATAAAGTAAAATCCCATTTTTCAGGAGGGTCCTGAACATAAAGTAAAATCCCATTTTTCAGGAGGGTCCTGAACAGAAAGTAAAATCCCATTTTTCAGGAGGGTCCTGAACATAAAGTAAAATCCCATTTTTCAGTAGGGTCCTGAACAGAAAGTAAAGTCCCATTTTTCATGAGAGTCCTGAACAGAAAGTAAAATCCCATTTTTCAGGAGGGTCCTGAACAGAAAGTAAAGTCCCATTTTTCATGAGGGTCCTGAACAGAAAGTAAAATCCCATTTTTCAGGAGGGTCCTAAACAGAAAGTAAAATCCCATTTTTCAGGAAGGTCCTGATCCCATTTTTCAGGAGGGTCGTGAACAGAAAGTAAAGTCCCATCTTTCAGGAGGGTCCTAAACAGAAAGTAAAGTCCCATTTTTCTGGAGAGTCCTGAACAGAAAGTAAAGTCCCATTTTTCAGGAGGGTCCTGAAGATAAAGTAAAATCCCATTTTTCAGGATGGTCCTGAACATAAAGTAAAATCCCATTTTTCAGGAGGGTCCTGAACAGAAAGTAAATTCCCATTTTTCAGGAGGGTCCTGAACATAAAGTAAAGTCCCATCTATCAGGAGGGTCCTGAACAGAAAGTAAAGTCCCATTTTTCAGGAGGGTCCTGAACAGAAAGTAAAATCCCATTTTTCAGGAAGGTCCTGAACATAAAGTAATATCCCATTTTTCAGGAGGGTCCTGAACAAAAAGTAAATTCCCATTTTTCAGGAGGGTCCTGAACATAAAGTAAAATCCCATTTTTCAGGAGGGTCCTGAACAGAAAGTAAAATCCCATTTTTCAGGAGGGTCCTGAACAGAAAGTAAAGTCCCATTTTTCAGGAGGGTCCTGAACAGAAAGTAAAGTCCCATTTTTCAGGAGGTTCCTAAACAGAAAGTAAAGTCCCATTTTTCAGGAGGTTCCTAAACAGAAAGTAAAATCCCATTTTTCAGGAGGGTCCTGATCCCATTTTTCAGGAGGGTCCTGAACAGAAAGTAAAGTCCCATCTTTCAGGAGGGTCCTGAACAGAAAGTAAAGTCCCATTTTTCAGAAGGGTCCTGAACAGAAAGTAAAGTCCCATTTTTCAGGAGGGTCCTGAACAGAAAGTAAAATCCCATTTTTTCAGGAGGGTCCTGAACAGAAAGTAAAGTCCCATTTTTCAGGAGAGTCCTGAACATAAAGTAAAATCCCATTTTTCAGGAGGGTCCTGAACATAAATAAAATCCCATTTTTCAGGAGGGTACTGAACAGAAAGTAAATTCCCATTTTTCAGGAGGGTCCTGAACATAAAGTAAAATCCCATTTTTCAGGAGGGTCCTGAACATAAAGTAAAATCCCATTTTTCAGGAGGGTCCTGAACATAAAGTAAAATCTCATTTTTCAGGAGATTCCTGAACAAAAAGTAAATTCCCATTTTTCAGGAGGGTCCTGAACATAAAGTAAAATCCCATTTTTCAGGAGGGTCCTGAACAGAAAGTAAAATCCCATTTTTCAGGAGGGTCCTGAACAGAAAGTAAAGTCCCATTTTTCAGGAGGGTCCTGAACAGAAAGTAAAGTCCCATTTTTCAGGAGAGTCCTGAACATAAAGTAAAATCCCATTTTTCAGGAGGGTCCTGAACAGAAAGTAAATTCCCATTTTTCAGGAGGGTCCTGAACATAAAGTAAAATCCCATTTTTCCGGAGGGTCATGAACAGAAAGTAAAGTCCCATTTTTCAGGAGGGTCCTGAACAGAAAGTAAAGTACCATTTTTCAGGAGGGTCCTGAACAGAAAGTAAATTCCCATTTTTCAGGAGGGTCCTGAACAGAAAGTAAAATCCCATTTTTCAGGAGGGTCCTGAACAGAAAGTAAAATCCCATTTTTCAGGAGGGTCCTGAACAGAAAGTAAATTCCCATTTTTCAGGAGGGTCCTGAACAGAAAGTAAAATCCCATTTTTCAGGAGGGTCCTGAACAGAAAGTAAATTCCCATTTTTCAGGAGGGTCCTGAACATAAAGTAAAATCCCATTTTTCTGGAGGGTCCTGAACAGAAAGTAAAATCCCATTTTTCAGGAGGGTCCTGAACAGAAAGTAAATTCCCATTTTTCAGGAGGGTCCTGAACATAAAGTAAAATCCCATTTTTCAGGAGGGTCCTGAACATAATGTAAAATCCCATTTTCAGGAGGGTGCTGAACAGAAAGTAAAGTCCCATTTTTCAGGAGGGTCCTGAACATAAAGTATAATCCCATTGTTCAGGAGGGTCCTGAACAGAAAGTAAAATCCCATTTTTCAGGAGGGTCCTGAACAGAAAGTAAAGTCCCATTTTTCAGGAGAGTCCGAAACATAAAGTAAAATCCCATTTTTCAGGAGGGTCCTGAACAGAAAGTAAATTCCCATTTTTCAGGAGGGTCCTAAACATAAAGTAAAATCCCATTTTTCCGGAGGGTCATGAACAGAAAGTAAAGTCCCATTTTTCAGGAGGGTCCTGAACAGAAAGTAAAGTACCATTTTTCAGGGGGGTCCTGAACAGAAAGTAAATTCCCATTTTTCAGGAGGGTCCTGAACAGAAAGTAAAATCCCATTTTTCAGGAGGGTCCTGAACAGAAAGTAAAATCCCATTTTTCAGGAGGGTCCTGAACAGAAAGTAAATTCCCATTTTTCAGGAGGGTCCTGAACAGAAAGTAAAATCCCATTTTTCAGGAGGGTCCTGAACAGAAAGTAAATTCCCATTTTTCAGGAGGGTCCTGAACATAAAGTAAAATCCCATTTTTCTGGAGGGTCCTGAACAGAAAGTAAAATCCCATTTTTCAGGAGGGTCCTGAACAGAAAGTAAATTCCCATTTTTCAGGAGGGTCCTGAACATAAAGTAAAATCCCATTTTTCAGGAGGGTCCTGAACATAATGTAAAATCCCATTTTCAGGAGGGTGCTGAACAGAAAGTAAAGTCCCATTTTTCAGGAGGGTCCTGAACATAAAGTAAAATCCCATTTTTCAGGAGGGTCCTGAACAGAAAGTAAAATCCCATTTTTCAGAAGGGTCCTGAACAGAAAGTAAAGTCCCATTTTTCAGGAGAGTCCGAAACATAAAGTAAAATCCCATTTTTCAGGAGGGTCCTGAACAGAAAGTAAATTCCCATTTTTCAGGAGGGTCCTGAACATAAAGTAAAATCCCATTTTTCCGGAGGGTCATGAACAGAAAGTAAAGTCCCATTTTTCAGGAGGGTCCTGAACAGAAAGTAAAGTACCATTTTTCAGGAGGGTCCTGAACAGAAAGTAAATTCCCATTTTTCAGGAGGGTCCTGAACAGAAAGTAAAATCCCATTTTTCAGGAGGGTCCTGAACAGAAAGTAAAATCCCATTTTTCAGGAGGGTCCTGAACAGAAAGTAAATTCCCATTTTTCAGGAGGGTCCTGAACAGTAAGTAAAATCCCATTTTTCAGGAGGGTCCTGAACAGAAAGTAAATTCCCATTTTTCAGGAGGGTCCTGAACATAAAGTAAAATCCCATTTTTCTGGAGGGTCCTGAACAAAAAGTAAAATCCCATTTTTCAGGAGGGTCCTGAACAGAAAGTAAATTCCCATTTTTCAGGTGGGTCCTGAACATAAGGTAAAATCCCATTTTTCTGGAGGGTCCTGAACAGAAAGTAAAATCCCATTTTTCAGGAGGGTCCTGAACAGAAAGTAAATTCCTATTTTTCAGGAGGGTCCTGAACATAAAGTAAAATCCCATTTTTCAGGAGGGTCCTGAACATAATGTAAAATCCCATTTTCAGGAGGGTGCTGAACAGAAAGTAAAGTCCCATTTTTCAGGAGGGTCCTGAACATAAAGTAAAATCCCATTTTTCAGGAGGGTCCTGAACAGAAAGTAAAATCCCATTTTTCAGGAGGGTCCTGAACAGAAAGTAAAGCCCCATTTTTCAGGAGAGTCCGGAACATAAAGTAAAATCCCATTTTTCAGGAGGGTCCTGAATATAAATAAAATCCCATTTTTCAGGAGGGTCCTGAACAGAAAGTAAAATCCCATTTTTCAGGAGGGTCCTGAACATAAAGTAAAATCCCATTTTTCAGGAGGGTCCTGAACAAAAAGTAAATTCCCATTTTTCAAGAGGGTCCTGAACATAAAGTAAAATCCCATTTTTCAGGAGGGTCCTGAACAGAAAGTAAAATCCCATTTTTCAGGAGGGTCCTGAACAGAAAGTAAAATCCCATTTTTCAGGAGGGTCCTGAACAGAAAGTAAAGTCCCATTTTTCAGGAGGGTCCTGAACAGAAAGTAAAGTCCCATTTTTCAGGAGGTTCCTAAACAGAAAGTAAAGTCCCATTTTTCAGGAGGTTCCTAAACAGAAAGTAAAATCCCATTTTTCAGGAGGGTCCTGATCCCATTTTTCAGGAGGGTCCTGAACAGAAAGTAAAGTCCCATCTTTCAGGAGGGTCCTGAACAGAAAGTAAAGTCCCATTATTCAGAAGGGTCCTGAACAGAAAGTAAAGTCCCATTTTTCAGGAGGGTCCTGAACAGAAAGTAAAATCCCATTTTTCAGGAGGGTCCTGAACAGAAAGTAAAGTCCCATTTTTCAGGAGAGTCCTGAACATAAAGTAAAATCCCATTTTTCAGGAGGGTCCTGAACATAAATAAAATCCCATTTTTCAGGAGGGTACTGAACAGAAAGTAAATTCCCATTTTTCAGGAGGGTCCTGAACATAAAGTAAAATCCCATTTTTCAGGAGGGTCCTGAACATAAAGTAAAATCCCATTTTTCAGGAGGGTCCTGAACATAAAGTAAAATCTCATTTTTCAGGAGATTCCTGAACAAAAAGTAAATTCCCATTTTTCAGGAGGGTCCTGAACATAAAGTAAAATCCCATTTTTCAGGAGGGTCCTGAACAGAAAGTAAAATCCCATTTTTCAGGAGGGTCCTGAACAGAAAGTAAAGTCCCATTTTTCAGGAGGGTCCTGAACAGAAAGTAAAGTCCCATTTTTCAGGAGAGTCCTGAACATAAAGTAAAATCCCATTTTTCAGGAGGGTCCTGAACAGAAAGTAAATTCCCATTTTTCAGGAGGGTCCTGAACATAAAGTAAAATCCCATTTTTCCGGAGGGTCATGAACAGAAAGTAAAGTCCCATTTTTCAGGAGGGTCCTGAACAGAAAGTAAAGTACCATTTTTCAGGAGGGTCCTGAACAGAAAGTAAATTCCCATTTTTCAGGAGGGTCCTGAACAGAAAGTAAAATCCCATTTTTCAGGAGGGTCCTGAACAGAAAGTAAAATCCCATTTTTCAGGAGGGTCCTGAACAGAAAGTAAATTCCCATTTTTCAGGAGGGTCCTGAACAGAAAGTAAAATCCCATTTTTCAGGAGGGTCCTGAACAGAAAGTAAATTCCCATTTTTCAGGAGGGTCCTGAACATAAAGTAAAATCCCATTTTTCTGGAGGGTCCTGAACAGAAAGTAAAATCCCATTTTTCAGGAGGGTCCTGAACAGAAAGTAAATTCCCATTTTTCAGGAGGGTCCTGAACATAAAGTAAAATCCCATTTTTCAGGAGGGTCCTGAACATAATGTAAAATCCCATTTTCAGGAGGGTGCTGAACAGAAAGTAAAGTCCCATTTTTCAGGAGGGTCCTGAACATAAAGTATAATCCCATTGTTCAGGAGGGTCCTGAACAGAAAGTAAAATCCCATTTTTCAGGAGGGTCCTGAACAGAAAGTAAAGTCCCATTTTTCAGGAGAGTCCGAAACATAAAGTAAAATCCCATTTTTCAGGAGGGTCCTGAACAGAAAGTAAATTCCCATTTTTCAGGAGGGTCCTAAACATAAAGTAAAATCCCATTTTTCCGGAGGGTCATGAACAGAAAGTAAAGTCCCATTTTTCAGGAGGGTCCTGAACAGAAAGTAAAGTACCATTTTTCAGGGGGGTCCTGAACAGAAAGTAAATTCCCATTTTTCAGGAGGGTCCTGAACAGAAAGTAAAATCCCATTTTTCAGGAGGGTCCTGAACAGAAAGTAAAATCCCATTTTTCAGGAGGGTCCTGAACAGAAAGTAAATTCCCATTTTTCAGGAGGGTCCTGAACAGAAAGTAAAATCCCATTTTTCAGGAGGGTCCTGAACAGAAAGTAAATTCCCATTTTTCAGGAGGGTCCTAAACATAAAGTAAAATCCCATTTTTCTGGAGGGTCCTGAACAGAAAGTAAAATCCCATTTTTCAGGAGGGTCCTGAACAGAAAGTAAATTCCCATTTTTCAGGAGGGTCCTGAACATAAAGTAAAATCCCATTTTTCAGGAGGGTCCTGAACATAATGTAAAATCCCATTTTCAGGAGGGTGCTGAACAGAAAGTAAAGTCCCATTTTTCAGGAGGGTCCTGAACATAAAGTAAAATCCCATTTTTCAGGAGGGTCCTGAACAGAAAGTAAAATCCCATTTTTCAGAAGGGTCCTGAACAGAAAGTAAAGTCCCATTTTTCAGGAGAGTCCGAAACATAAAGTAAAATCCCATTTTTCAGGAGGGTCCTGAACAGAAAGTAAATTCCCATTTTTCAGGAGGGTCCTGAACATAAAGTAAAATCCCATTTTTCCGGAGGGTCATGAACAGAAAGTAAAGTCCCATTTTTCAGGAGGGTCCTGAACAGAAAGTAAAGTACCATTTTTCAGGAGGGTCCTGAACAGAAAGTAAATTCCCATTTTTCAGGAGGGTCCTGAACAGAAAGTAAAATCCCATTTTTCAGGAGGGTCCTGAACAGAAAGTAAAATCCCATTTTTCAGGAGGGTCCTGAACAGAAAGTAAATTCCCATTTTTCAGGAGGGTCCTGAACAGTAAGTAAAATCCCATTTTTCAGGAGGGTCCTGAACAGAAAGTAAATTCCCATTTTTCAGGAGGGTCCTGAACATAAAGTAAAATCCCATTTTTCTGGAGGGTCCTGAACAGAAAGTAAAATCCCATTTTTCAGGAGGGTCCTGAACAGAAAGTAAATTCCCATTTTTCAGGTGGGTCCTGAACATAAGGTAAAATCCCATTTTTCTGGAGGGTCCTGAACAGAAAGTAAAATCCCATTTTTCAGGAGGGTCCTGAACAGAAAGTAAATTCCTATTTTTCAGGAGGGTCCTGAACATAAAGTAAAATCCCATTTTTCAGGAGGGTCCTGAACATAATGTAAAATCCCATTTTCAGGAGGGTGCTGAACAGAAAGTAAAGTCCCATTTTTCAGGAGGGTCCTGAACATAAAGTAAAATCCCATTTTTCAGGAGGGTCCTGAACAGAAAGTAAAATCCCATTTTTCAGGAGGGTCCTGAACAGAAAGTAAAGCCCCATTTTTCAGGAGAGTCCGGAACATAAAGTAAAATCCCATTTTTCAGGAGGGTCCTGAACATAAATAAAATCCCATTTTTCAGGAGGGTCCTGAACAGAAAGTAAAATCCCATTTTTCAGGAGGGTCCTGAACATAAAGTAAAATCCCATTTTTCAGGAGGGTCCTGAACAAAAAGTAAATTCCCATTTTTCAAGAGGGTCCTGAACATAAAGTAAAATCCCATTTTTCAGGAGGGTCCTGAACAGAAAGTAAAATCCCATTTTTCAGGAGGGTCCTGAACAGAAAGTAAAGTCCCATTTTTCAGGAGGGTCCTGAACAGAAAGTAAAGTCCCATTTTTCAGGAGGGTCCTAAACAGAAAGTAAAGTCCCATTTTTCAGAAGGGTCCTGAACAGAAAGTAAAATCCCATTTTTCAGGAGAGTCCTGAACAGAAAGTAAAGTCCCATTTTTCAGGAGGGTCCTGAACATAAAGTAAAATCCGATTTTTCAGGAGGGTCCTGAACATAAAGTAAAATCTCATTTTTCAGGAGGGTCCTGAACAGAAAGTAAATTCCCATTTTTCAGGAGGGTCCTGAACATAAAGTAAAATCCCATTAATCAGGAGGGTCCTGAACAGAAAGTAAAATCCCATTTTTCAGGAGGGTCCTGAACATAAAGTAAAATCCCATTTTTCAGGAGGGTCCTGAACATAAAGTAAAATCCCATTTTTCAGGAGGGTCCTGAACAGAAAGTAAAATCCCATTTTTCAGGAGGGTCCTGAACAGAAAGTAAAGTCCCATTTTTCAGGAGAGTCCGGAACATAAAGTAAAATCCCATTTTTCAGGAGGGTCCTGAACATAAATAAAATCCCATTTTTCAGGAGGGTCCTGAACAGAAAGTAAAATCCCATTTTTCAGGAGGGTCCTGAACATAAAGTAAAATCCCATTTTTCAGGAGGGTCCTGAACAAAAAGTAAATTCCCATTTTTCAGGAGGGTCCTGAACATAAAGTAAAATCCCATTTTTCAGGAGGGTCCTGAACAGAAAGTAAAATCCCATTTTTCAGGAGGGTCCTGAACAAAAAGTAAAGTCCCATTTTTCAGGAGGGTCCTGAACAGAAAGTAAAGTCCCATTTTTCAGGAGGGTCCTAAACAGAAAGTAAAGTCCCATTTTTCAGAAGGGTCCTGAACAGAAAGTAAAATCCCATTTTTCAGGAGAGTCCTGAACAGAAAGTAAAGTCCCATTTTTCAGGAGGGTCCTGAACATAAAGTAAAATCCCATTTTTCAGGAGGGTCCTGAACATAAAGTAAAATCTCATTTTTCAGGAGTGTCCTGAACAGAAAGTAAATTCCCATTTTTCAGGAGGGTCCTGAACATAAAGTAAAATCCCATTAATCAGGAGGGTCCTGAACAGAAAGTAAAATCCCATTTTTCAGGAGGGTCCTGATCCCATTTTTCAGGAGGGTCCTGAACAGAAAGTAAAGTCCCATCTTTCAGGAGGGTCCTGAACAGAAAGTAAAGTCCCATTTTTCAGGAGGGTCCTGAACAGAAAGTAAAGTCCCATTTTTCAGGAGGGTCCTGAACAGAAAGTAAAATCCCATTTTTCAGGAGGGTCCTGAACAGAAAGTAAAGTCCCATTTTTCAGGAGAGTCCTGAACATAAAGTAAAATCCCATTTTTCAGGAGGGTCCTGAACATAAAGTAAAATCCCATTTTTCAGGAGGGTCCTGAACAGAAAGTAAAATCCCATTTTTCAGGAGGGTCCTGAACATAAAGTAAAATCCCATTTTTCAGGAGGGTCCTGAACAGAAAGTAAAATCCCATTTTTCAGGAGGGTCCTGAACATAAAGTAAAATCCCATTTTTCCGGAGGGTCCTGAACAAAAAGTAAATTCCCATTTTTCAGGAGGGTCCTGAACATAAAGTAAAATCCCATTTTTCAGGAGGGTCCTGAACAGAAAGTAAAATCCCATTTTTCAGGAGGGTCCTGAACAGAAAGTAAAGTCCCATTTTTCAGGAGGGTCCTGAACATAAAGTAAAGTCCCATTTTTCAGGAGAGTCCTGAACATAAAGTAAAATCCCATTTTTCAGGAGGATCCTGAACAGAAAGTAAATTCCCATTTTTCAGGAGGGTCCTGAACATAAAGTAAAATCCCATTTTTCAGGAGGGTCCTGAACAGAAAGTAAAATCCCATTTTTCAGGAGGGTCTGAACATAAAGTAAAGTCCCATTTTTCAGGAGGGTCCTGAACAGAAAGTAAAATCCCATTTTTCAGGAGGGTCCTGAACAGAAAGTAAAGTCCCATTTTTCAGGAGAGTCCTGAACATAAAGTAAAATCCCATTTTTCAGGAGGGTCCTGAACATAAAGTAAAATCCCATTTTTCCGGAGGGTCATGAACAGAAAGTAAAGTCCCATTTTTCAGGAGGGTCCTGAACAGAAAGTAAAGTACCATTTTTCAGGAGGGTCCTGAACAGAAAGTAAATTCCCATTTTTCAGGAGGGTCCTGAACAGAAAGTAAAATCCCATTTTTCAGGAGGGTCCTGAACAGAAAGTAAAATCCCATTTTTCAGGAGGGTCCTGAACAGAAAGTAAATTCCCATTTTTCAGGAGGGTCCTGAACAGTAAGTAAAATCCCATTTTTCAGGAGGGTCCTGAACAGAAAGTAAATTCCCATTTTTCAGGAGGGTCCTGAACATAAAGTAAAATCCCATTTTTCTGGAGGGTCCTGAACAGAAAGTAAAATCCCATTTTTCAGGAGGGTCCTGAACAGAAAGTAAATTCCCATTTTTCAGGTGGGTCCTGAACATAAGGTAAAATCCCATTTTTCTGGAGGGTCCTGAACAGAAAGTAAAATCCCATTTTTCAGGAGGGTCCTGAACAGAAAGTAAATTCCTATTTTTCAGGAGGGTCCTGAACATAAAGTAAAATCCCATTTTTCAGGAGGGTCCTGAACATAATGTAAAATCCCATTTTCAGGAGGGTGCTGAACAGAAAGTAAAGTCCCATTTTTCAGGAGGGTCCTGAACATAAAGTAAAATCCCATTTTTCAGGAGGGTCCTGAACAGAAAGTAAAATCCCATTTTTCAGGAGGGTCCTGAACAGAAAGTAAAGCCCCATTTTTCAGGAGAGTCCGGAACATAAAGTAAAATCCCATTTTTCAGGAGGGTCCTGAACATAAATAAAATCACATTTTTCAGGAGGGTCCTGAACAGAAAGTAAAATCCCATTTTTCAGGAGGGTCCTGAACATAAAGTAAAATCCCATTTTTCAGGAGGGTCCTGAACAAAAAGTAAATTCCCATTTTTCAAGAGGGTCCTGAACATAAAGTAAAATCCCATTTTTCAGGAGGGTCCTGAACAGAAAGTAAAATCCCATTTTTCAGGAGGGTCCTGAACAGAAAGTAAAGTCCCATTTTTCAGGAGGGTCCTGAACCGAAAGTAAAGTCCCATTTTTCAGGAGGGTCCTAAACAGAAAGTGAAGTCCCATTTTTCAGAAGGGTCCTGAACAGAAAGTAAAATCCCATTTTTCAGGAGAGTCCTGAACAGAAAGTAAAGTCCCATTTTTCAGGAGGGTCCTGAACATAAAGTAAAATCCGATTTTTCAGGAGGGTCCTGAACATAAAGTAAAATCTCATTTTTCAGGAGGGTCCTGAACAGAAAGTAAATTCCCATTTTTCAGGAGGGTCCTGAACATAAAGTAAAATCCCATTAATCAGGAGGGTCCTGAACAGAAAGTAAAATCCCATTTTTCAGGAGGGTCCTGAACATAAAGTAAAATCCCATTTTTCAGGAGGGTCCTGAACATAAAGTAAAATCCCATTTTTCAGGAGGGTCCTGAACAGAAAGTAAAATCCCATTTTTCAGGAGGGTCCTGAACAGAAAGTAAAGTCCCATTTTTCAGGAGAGTCCGGAACATAAAGTAAAATCCCATTTTTCAGGAGGGTCCTGAACATAAATAAAATCCCATTTTTCAGGAGGGTCCTGAACAGAAAGTAAAATCCCATTTTTCAGGAGGGTCCTGAACATAAAGTAAAATCCCATTTTTCAGGAGGGTCCTGAACAAAAAGTAAATTCCCATTTTTCAGGAGGGTCCTGAACATAAAGTAAAATCCCATTTTTCAGGAGGGTCCTGAACAGAAAGTAAAATCCCATTTTTCAGGAGGGTCCTGAACAGAAAGTAAAGTCCCATTTTTCAGGAGGGTCCTGAACAGAAAGTAAAGTCCCATTTTTCAGGAGGGTCCTAAACAGAAAGTAAAGTCCCATTTTTCAGAAGGGTCCTGAACAGAAAGTAAAATCCCATTTTTCAGGAGAGTCCTGAACAGAAAGTAAATTCCCATTTTTCAGGAGGGTCCTGAACATAAAGTAAAATCCCATTTTTCAGGAGGGTCCTGAACAGAAAGTAAAATCCCATTTTTCAGGAGGGTCCTGAACAGAAAGTAAAGTCCCATTTTTCAGGAGGGTCCTGAACAGAAAGTAAAGTCCCATTTTTCAGGAGAGTCCTGAACATAAAGTAAAATCCCATTTTTCAGGAGGATCCTGAACAGAAAGTAAATTCCCATTTTTCAGGAGGGTCCTGAACATAAAGTAAAATCCCATTTTTCAGGAGGGTCCTGAACAGAAAGTAAAATCCCATTTTTCAGGAGGGTCCTGAACATAAAGTAAAGTCCCATTTTTCAGGAGGGTCCTGAACAGATAGTGAAGTCCCATTTTTCAGAAGGGTCCTGAACATAATGGAAAACCCCATTTTTCAGGAGGGTCCTGAACATAAAGTAAAATCCAATTTTTCAGGAGGGTCTTGAACAGAAAGTAAAATCCCATTTTTCAGGAGGGTCCTGAACAGAAAGTAAAGTCCCATTTTTCAGGAGGGTCCTGAACATAATGTAAAATCCCATTTTTCAGGAGGGTGCTGAACAGAAAGTAAAGTCCCATTTTTCAGGAGGGTCCTGAACATAAAGTAAAATCCCATTTTTCAGGAGGGTCCTGAACAGAAAGTAAAGTCCCATTTTTCAGGAGGGTCCTGAACATAAAGTAAAATCCCATATTTCAGGAGGGTCCTGAACATAAAGTAAAATCCTATTTTTCAGGAGGGTCCTGAACAGAAAGTAAAATCTCATTTTTCAGGAGGGTCCTGAACATAAAGTAAAGTCCCATTTTTCAGTAGGGTCCTGAACAGAAAGTAAACTCCCATTTTTCAGGAGGGTCCTGAACAGAAAGTAAAGTCTCATTTTTTAGGAGGGTCCTGAACATAAAGTAAAGTCCCATTTTTCAGGAGGGTCCTGAACATAAAGTAAAATCCCATTTTTTAGGAGGGTCCTGAACAGAAAGTAAAATCCCATTTTTCAGGAGGGTCCTGAAGAGAAAATAAATTCCCATTTTTCAGGAGGGTCCTGAAAATAAAGTAAAATCCCATTTTTCAGGAGGGTCCTGAACAGAAAGTAAAATCCCATTTTTCAGGAGGGTCCTGAACAGAAAGTAAAATCCCATTTTTCAGGAGGGTCCTGAACATAAAGTAAAGTCCCATTTTTCAGGAGGGTCCTGAACATAAAGTAAAATCCCATTTTTCAGGAGGGTCCTGAACAGAAAGTAAAATCCCATTTTTCAGGAGGGTCCTGAACAGAAAGTAAAATCCCATTTTTCAGGAGGGTCCTGAACATAAAGTAAAGTCCCATTTTTCAGGAGGGTCCTGAACATAAAGTAAAATCCCATTTTTCAGGAGGGTCCTGAACAGAAAGTAAAATCCCATTTTTCAGGAGGGTCCTGAACAGAAAGTAAAATCCCATTTTTTAGGAGGGTCCTGAACAGAAAGTAAATTCCCATTTTTCAGGAGGGTCCTGAACAGAAAGTAAAATCCCATGTTTCAGGAGGGTCCTGAACAGAAAGTAAAGTCCCATTTTTCAGGAGGGTCCTGAACAGAAAGTAAAGTCCCATTTTTCGGGAGGGTCCTGAACAGAAAGTAAAGTCCCATTTTTCGGGAGGGTCCTGAACATAAAGTAAAATCCCATTTTTCAGGAGGGTTCTGAGCAGAAAGTAAAGTCCAATTTTTCAGGAGGGTCCTGAACAGAAAGTAAAATCCCATTTTTCAGGAGGGTCCTGAACATAAAGTAAAATCCCATTTTTCAGGAGGGTCCTGAACAGAAAGTAAATTCCCATTTTTCAGGATGGTCCTGAACATAAAGTAAAATCCCATTTTTCAGGAGGGTCCTGAACAGAAAGTAAAATCCCATTTTTCAGGAGGGTCCTGAACAGAAAGTAAAATCCCATTTTTCAGGAGGGTCCTGAACATAAAGTAAATTCCCATTTTTCAGGAGGGTCCTGAACAGAAAGTTAAATCCCATTTTTCAGGAGGGTCCTGAACAGAAAGTAAAGTCCAATTTTTCATGAGGGTCCTGAACAGAAATCAAAATCCCATTTTTCAGGAGGGTCCTGAACAGAAAGTAAAATCCTATTTTTCAGGAGGGTCCTGATCCCATTTTTCAGGAGGGTCCTGAACAGAAAGTAAAGTCCCATCTTTCAGGAGGGTCCTGAACAGAAAGTAAAATCCCATTTTTCAGGAGGGTCCTGAACAGAAAGTAAAATCCCATTTTTCAGGAGGGTCCTGAACAGAAAGTAAAATCCCATTTTTCAGGAGGGTCCTGAACATAAAGTAAAATCCCATTTTTCAGGAGGGTCCTGAACAGAAAGTAAAATCCCATTTTTCAGGAGGGTCCTGAACAGAAAGTAAAAACCCATTTTTCAGGAGGGTCCTGAATAGAAAGTAAATTCCCATTTTTCAGGAGGGTCCTGAGCAGAAAGTAAAATCCCATGTTTCAGGAGGGTCCTGAACAGAAAGTAAAGTCCCATTTTTCAGGAGGGTCCTGAGCAGAAAGTAAAGTCCCATTTTTCGGGAGGGTCCTGAACAGAAAGTAAAGTCCCATTTTTCGGGAGGGTCCTGAACAGAAAGTAAAATCCCATTTTTCAGGAGGGTCCTGAGCAGAAAGTAAAGTCCCATTTTTCAGGAGGGTCCTGAACAGAAAGTAAAATCCCATTTTTCAGGAGGGTCCTTAACATAAAGTATAATCCCATTTTTCAGGAGGGTCCTGAACAGAAAGTAAATTCCGATTTTTCAGGAGGGTCCTGAACATAAAGTAAAATCCCATTTTTCAGGAGGGTCCTGAACAGAAAGTAAAATCCCATTTTTCAGGAGGGTCACGAACATAAAGTAAAATCCCATTTTTCAGGAGGGTCCTGAACATAAAGTAAATTCCCATTTTTCAGGAGGGTCCTGAACAGAAAGTAAAATCCCATTTTTCAGGAGGGTCCTGAACAGAAAGTAAAGTCCCATTTTTCATGAGGGTCCTGAACAGAATGTAAAATCCCATTTTTCAGGAGGGTCCTGAACAGAAAGTAAATTCCCATTTTTTAGGAGGGTCCTGATCCCATTTTTCAGGAGGGTCCTGAACAGAAAGTAAAGTCCCATCTTTCAGGAGGGTCCTGAACAGAAAGTAAAGTCCCATTTTTCAGGAGGGTCCTGAACAGAAAGTAAAGTCCCATTTTTCAGGAGGGTCCTGAACATAATGTAAAATCCCATTTTTCAGTAGGGTCCTGAACAGAAAGTAAACTCCCATTTTTCAGGAGGGTCCTGAACAGAAAGTAAAGTTTCATTTTTTAGGAGGGTCCTGAACATAAAGTAAAGTCCCATTTTTCAGGAGGGTCCTGAACATAAAGTAAAATCCCATTTTTTAGGAGGGTCCTGAACAGAAAGTAAAATCCCATTTTTCAGGAGGGTCCTGAACAGAAAATAAATTCCCATTTTTCAGGAGGGTCCTGAAAATAAAGTAAAATCCCATTTTTCAGGAGGGTCCTGAACAGAAAGTAAAATCCCATTTTTCAGGAGGGTCCTGAACAGAAAGTAAAATCCCATTTTTCAGGAGGGTCCTGAACATAAAGTAAAATCCCATTTTTCAGGAGGGTCCTGAACAGAAAGTAAAATCCCATTTTTCAGGAGGGTCCTGAACAGAAAGTAAAATCCCATTTTTCAGGAGGGTCCTGAACAGAAATTAAATTCCCATTTTTCAGGAGGGTCCTGAACAGAAAGTAAAATTCCATTTTTCAGGAGGGTCCTGAACAGAAAGTAAATTCCCATTTTTCAGGAGGGTCCTGAACATAAAGTAAAATCCCATTTTTCAGGAGGGTCCTGAACAGAAAGTAAAATCCCATTTTTCAGGAGGGTCCTGAACATAAAGTAAAGTCCCATTTTTCAGGAGGGTCCTGAACATAAAGTAAAATCCCATTTTTCAGGAGGGTCCTGAACAGAAAGTAAAATCCCATTTTTCAGGAGGGACCTGAACAGAAAGTAAAATCCCATTTTTTAGGAGGGTCCTGAACAGAAAGTAAATTCCCATTTTTTAGGATGGTCCTGAACAGAAAGTAAAGTCCCATTTTTCGGGAGGGTCCTGAACAGAAAGTAAAGTCCCATTTTTCGGGAGGGTCCTGAACAGAAAGTAAAATCCCATTTTTCAGGAGGGTCCTGAGCAGAAAGTAAAGTCCCATTTTTCAGGAGGGTCCTGAACAGAAAGTAAAATCCCATTTTTCAGGAGGGTCCTGAACATAAAGTAAAATCCCATTTTTCAGGAGGGTCCTGAACAGAAAGTAAATTCCCATTTTTCAGGATGGTCCTGAACATAAAGTAAAATCCCATTTTTCAGGAGGGTACTGAACAGAAAGTAAAATCCCATTTTTCAGGAGGGTCCTGAACAAAAAGTAAAATCCCATTTTTCAGGAGGGTCCTGAACATAAAGTAAATTCCCATTTTTCAGGAGGGTCCTGAACAGAAAGTTAAATCCCATTTTTCAGGAGGGTCCTGAACAGAAAGTAAAGTCCAATTTTTCATGAGGGTCCTGAACAGAAAGTAAAATCCCATTTTTCAGGAGGGTCCTGAACATAAAGTAAAATCCCATTTTTCAGGAGGGTCCTGATCCCATTTTTCAGGAGGGTCCTGAACAGAAAGTAAAGTCCCATCTTTCAGGAGGGTCCTGAACAGAAAGTAAAATCCCATTTTTCAGGAGGGTCCTGAACAGAAAGTAAAATCCCATTTTTCAGGAGGGTCCTGAACAGAAAGTAAAATCCCATTTTTCAGGAGGGTCCTGAACAGAAAGTAAAATCCCATTTTTCAGGAGGGTCCTGAACAGAAAGTAGATTCCCATTTTTCAGGAGGGTCCTGAACAGAAAGTAAAATCCCATGTTTCAGGAGGGTCCTGAACAGAAAGTAAAGTCCCATTTTTCAGGAGGGTCCTGAGCAGAAAGTAAAGTCCCATTTTTCGGGAGGGTCCTGAACAGAAAGTAAAGTCCCATTTTTCGGGAGGGTCCTGAACAGAAAGTAAAATCCCATTTTTCAGGAGGGTCCTGAGCAGAAAGTAAAGTCCCATTTTTCAGGAGGGTCCTGAACAGAAAGTAAAATCCCATTTTTCAGGAGGGTCCTTAACATAAAGTATAATCCCATTTTTCAGGAGGGTCCTGAACAGAAAGTAAATTCCGATTTTTCAGGAGGGTCCTGAACAGAAAGTAAAATCCCATTTTTCAGGAGGGTCCCGAACATAAAGTAAAATCCCATTTTTCAGGAGGGTCCTGAACATAAAGTAAATTCCCATTTTTCAGGAGGGTCCTGAACAGAAAGTAAAATCCCATTTTTCAGGAGGGTCCTGAACAGAAAGTAAAGTCCCATTTTTTATGAGGGTCCTGAACAGAATGTAAAATCCCATTTTTCAGGAGGGTCCTGAACAGAAAGTAAAATCCCATTTTTCAGGAGGGTCCTGATCCCATTTTTCAGGAGGGTCCTGAACAGAAAGTAAAGTCCCATCTTTCAGGGGGGTCCTGAACAGAAAGTAAAGTCCCATTTTTCAGGAGGGTCCTGAACAGAAAGTAAAGTCCCATTTTTCAGGAGGGTCCTGAACATAATGTAAAATCCCATTTTTCAGTAGGGTCCTGAACAGAAAGTAAACTCCCATTTTTCAGGAGGGTCCTGAACAGAAAGTAAAGTCTCATTTTTTAGGAGGGTCCTGAACATAAAGTAAAGTCCCATTTTTCAGGAGGGTCCTGAACATAAAGTAAAATCCCATTTTTTAGGAGGGTCCTGAACAGAAAGTAAAATCCCATTTTTCAGGAGGGTCCTGAACAGAAAATAAATTCCCATTTTTCAGGAGGGTCCTGAAAATAAAGTAAAATCCCATTTTTCAGGAGGGTCCTGAACAGAAAGTAAAATCCCATTTTTCAGGAGGGTCCTGAACAGAAAGTAAAATCCCATTTTTCAGGAGGGTCCTGAACATAAAGTAAAGTCCCATTTTTCAGGAGGGTCCTGAACATAAAGTAAAATCCCATTTTTCAGGAGGGTCCTGAACAGAAAGTAAAATCCCATTTTTCAGGAGGGTCCTGAACAGAAAGTAAAATCCCATTTTTCAGGAGGGTCCTGAACAGAAAGTAAATTCCCATTTTTCAGGAGGGTCCTGAACAGAAAGTAAAATCCCATTTTTCAGGAGGGTCCTGAACAGAAAGTAAATTCCCATTTTTCAGGAGGGTCCTGAACATAAAGTAAAATCCCATTTTTCAGGAGGGTCCTGAACAGAAAGTAAAATCCCATTTTTCAGGAGGGTCCTGAACAGAAAGTAAAATCCCATTTTTCAGGAGGGTCCTGAATATAAAGTAAAGTCCCATTTTTCAGGAGGGTCCTGAACATAAAGTAAAATCCCATTTTTCAGGAGGGTCCTGAACAGAAAGTAAAATCCCATTTTTCAGGAGGGTCCTGAACAGAAAGTAAAATCCCATTTTTTAGGAGGGTCCTGAACAGAAAGTAAATTCCCATTTTTCAGGATGGTCCTGAACATAAAGTAAAATCCCATTTTTCTGGAGGGTCCTGAACAGAAAGTAAAATCCCATTTTTCAGGAGGGTCCTGAACAGAAAGTAAAATCCCATTTTTCAGGAGGGTCCTGAACATAAAGTAAATTCCCATTTTTCAGGAGGGTCCTGAACAGAAAGTTAAATCCCATTTTTCAGGAGGGTCCTGAACAGAAAGTAAAGTCCAATTTTTCATGAGGGTCCTGAACAGAAAGTAAAATCCCATTTTTCAGGAGGGTCCTGAACAGAAAGTAAAATCCCATTTTTCAGGAGGGTCCTGAACAGAAAGTAAAGTCCCATCTTTCAGGAGGGTCCTGAACAGAAAGTAAAATCCCATTTTTCAGGAGGGTGCTGAACAGAAAGTAAAATCCCATTTTTCAGGAGGGTCCTGAACAGAAAATAAATTCCCATTTTTCAGGAGGGTCCTGAAAATAAAGTAAAATCCCATTTTTCAGGAGGGTTCTGAACAGAAAGTAAAATCCCATTTTTCAGGAGGGTCCTGAACAGAAAGTAAAATCCCATTTTTCAGGAGGGTCCTGAACAGAAAGTAAAATCCCATTTTTCAGGAGGGTCCTGAACAGAAAGTAAAATCCCATTTTTCAGGAGGGTCCTGAACAGAAAGTAAAATCCCATTTTTCAGGAGGGTCCTGAACAGAAAGTAAAATCCCATTTTTCAGGAGGGTCCTGAACAGAAAGTAAAATCCCATTTTTCAGGAGGGTCCTGAACAGAAAGTAAATTCCCATTTTTCAGGAGGGTCCTGAACATAAAGTAAAATCCCATTTTTCAGGAGGGTCCTGAACAGAAAGTAAAATCCCATTTTTCAGGAGGGTCCTGAACATAAAGTAAAGTCCCATTTTTCAAGAGGGTCCTGAACATAAAGTAAAATCCCATTTTTCAGGAGGGTCCTGAACAGAAAGTAAAATCCCATTTTTCAGGAGGGTCCTGAACAGAAAGTAAAATCCCATTTTTTAGGAGGGTCCTGAACAGAAAGTAAATTCCCATTTTTCAGGATGGTCCTGAACAGAAAGTAAAGTCCCATTTTTCGGGAGGGTCCTGAACAGAAAGTAAAGTCCCATTTTTCGGGAGGGTTCTGAACAGAAAGTAAAATCCCATTTTTCAGGAGGGTCCTGAGCAGAAAGTAAAGTCCCATTTTTCAGGAGGGTCCTGAACAGAAAGTAAAATCCCATTTTTCAGGAGGGTCCTGAACATAAAGTAAAATCCCATTTTTCAGGAGGGTCCTGAACAGAAAGTAAATTCCCATTTTTCAGGATGGTCCTGAACATAAAGTAAAATCCCATTTTTCAGGAGGGTACTGAACAGAAAGTAAAATCCCATTTTTCAGGAGGGTCCTGAACAAAAAGTAAAATCCCATTTTTCAGGAGGGTCCTGAACATAAAGTAAATTCCCATTTTTCAGGAGGGTCCTGAACAGAAAGTTAAATCCCATTTTTCAGGAGGGTCCTGAACAGAAAGTAAAGTCCAATTTTTCATGAGGGTCCTGAACAGAAAGTAAAATCCCATTTTTCAGGAGGGTCCTGAACATAAAGTAAAATCCCATTTTTCAGGAGGGTCCTGATCCCATTTTTCAGGAGGGTCCTGAACAGAAAGTAAAGTCCCATCTTTCAGGAGGGTCCTGAACAGAAAGTAAAATCCCATTTTTTAGGAGGGTCCTGAACAGAAAGTAAAATCCCATTTTTCAGGAGGGTCCTGAACAGAAAGTAAAATCCCATTTTTCAGGAGGGTCCTGAACAGAAAGTAAAATCCCATTTTTCAGGAGGGTCCTGAACAGAAAGTAAATTCCCATTTTTCAGGAGGGTCCTGAACAGAAAGTAAAATCCCATGTTTCAGGAGGGTCCTGAACAGAAAGTAAAGTCCCATTTTTCAGGAGGGTCCTGAGCAGAAAGTAAAGTCCCATTTTTCGAGAGGGTCCTGAACAGAAAGTAAAGTCCCATTTTTCGGGAGGGTCCTGAACAGAAAGTAAAATCCCATTTTTCAGGAGGGTCCTGAGCAGAAAGTAAAGTCCCATTTTTCAGGAGGGTCCTGAACAGAAAGTAAAATCCCATTTTTCAGGAGGGTCCTTAACATAAAGTATAATCCCATTTTTCAGGAGGGTCCTGAACAGAAAGTAAATTCCGATTTTTCAGGAGGGTCCTGAACAGAAAGTAAAATCCCATTTTTCAGGAGGGTCCCGAACATAAAGTAAAATCCCATTTTTCAGGAGGGTCCTGAACATAAAGTAAATTACCATTTTTCAGGAGGGTCCTGAACAGAATGTAAAATCCCATTTTTCAGGAGGGTGCTGAACAGAAAGTAAAATCCCATTTTTCAGGAGGGTCCTGATCCCATTTTTCAGGAGGGTCCTGAACAGAAAGTAAAGTCCCATCTTTCAGGGGGGTCCTGAACAGAAAGTAAAGTCCCATTTTTCAGGAGGGTCCTGAACAGAAAGTAAAGTCCCATTTTTCAGGAGGGTCCTGAACATAATGTAAAATCCCATTTTTCAGTAGGGTCCTGAACAGAAAGTAAACTCCCATTTTTCAGGAGGGTCCTGAACAGAAAGTAAAGTCTCATTTTTTAGGAGGGTCCTGAACATAAAGTAAAGTCCCATTATTCAGGAGGGTCCTGAACATAAAGTAAAATCCCATTTTTTAGGAGGGTCCTGAACAGAAAGTAAAATCCCATTTTTCAGGAGGGTCCTGAACAGAAAATAAATTCCCATTTTTCAGGAGGGTCCTGAAAATAAAGTAAAATCCCATTTTTCAGGAGGGTCCTGAACAGAAAGTAAAATCCCATTTTTCAGGAGGGTCCTGAACAGAAAGTAAAATCCCATTTTTCAGGAGGGTCCTGAACATAAAGTAAAGTCCCATTTTTCAGGAGGGTCCTGAACATAAAGTAAAATCCCATTTTTCAGGAGGGTCCTGAACAGAAAGTAAAATCCCATTTTTCAGGAGGGTCCTGAACTGAAAGTAAAATCCCATTTTTCAGGAGGGTCCTGAACAGAAAGTAAATTCCCATTTTTCAGGAGGGTCCTGAACAGAAAGTAAAATCCCATTTTTCAGGAGGGTCCTGAACAGAAAGTAAATTCCCATTTTTCAGGAGGGTCCTGAACATAAAGTAAAATCCCATTTTTCAGGAGGGTCCTGAACAGAAAGTAAAATCCCATTTTTCAGGAGGGTCCTGAACAGAAAGTAAAATCCCATTTTTCAGGAGGGTCCTGAACATAAAGTAAAGTCCCATTTTTCAGGAGGGTCCTGAACATAAAGTAAAATCCCATTTTTCAGGAGGGTCCTGAACAGAAAGTAAAATCCCATTTTTCAGGAGGGTCCTGAACAGAAAGTAAAATCCCATTTTTTAGGAGGGTCCTGAACAGAAAGTAAATTCCCATTTTTCAGGATGGTCCTGAACATAAAGTAAAATCCCATTTTTCAGGAGGGTCCTGAACAGAAAGTAAAATCCCATTTTTCAGGAGGGTCCTGAACATAAAGTAAATTCCCATTTTTCAGGAGGGTCCTGAACAGAAAGTTAAATCCCATTTTTCAGGAGGGTCCTGAACAGAAAGTAAAGTCCAATTTTTCAGGAGGGTCCTGAACAGAAAGTAAAATCCCATTTTTCAGGAGGGTCCTGAACAGAAAGTAAAATCCCATTTTTCAGGAGGGTCCTGAACAGAAAGTAAAGTCCCATCTTTCAGGAGGGTCCTGAACAGAAAGTAAAATCCCATTTTTCAGGAGGGTCCTGAACAGAAAGTAAAATTCCATTTTTCAGGAGGGTCCTGAACAGAAAGTAAAATCCCATTTTTCAGGAGGGTCCTGAACATAAAGTAAAATCCCATTTTTCAGGAGGGTCCTGAACAGAAAGTAAAATCCCATTTTTCAGGAGGGTCCTGAACAGAAAGTAAATTCCCATTTTTCAGGAGGGTCCTGAACAGAAAGTAAAATCCCAGGTTTCAGGAGGGTCCTGAACAGAAAGTAAAGTCCCATTTTTCAGGAGGGTCCTGAGCAGAAAGTAAAGTCCCATTTTTCGGGAGGGTCCTGAACAGAATGTAAAGTCCCATTTTTTGGGAGGGTCCTGAACAGAAAGTAAAATCCCATTTTTCAGGAGGGTCCTGAGCAGAAAGTAAAGTCCCATTTTTCAGGAGGGTCCTGAACAGAAAGTAAAATCCCATTTTTCAGGAGGGTCCTTAACATAAAGTATAATCCCATTTTTCAGGAGGGTCCTGAACAGAAAGTAAATTCCGATTTTTCAGGAGGGTCCTGAACATAAAGTAAAATCCCATTTTTCAGGAGGGTCCTGAACAGAAAGTAAAATCCCATTTTTCAGGAGGGTCCCGAACATAAAGTAAAATCCCATTTTTCAGGAGGGTCCTGAACATAAAGTAAATTCCCATTTTTCAGGAGGGTCCTGAACAGAAAGTAAAATCCCATTTTTCAGGAGGGTCCTGAACAGAAAGTAAAGTCCCATTTTTCATGAGGGTCCTGAACAGAATGTAAAATCCCATTTTTCAGGAGGGTCCTGAACAGAAAGTAAAATCCCATTTTTCAGGAGGGTCCTGATCCCATTTTTCAGGAGGGTCCTGAACAGAAAGTAAAGTCCCATCTTTCAGGAGGGTCCTGAACAGAAAGTAAAGTCCCATTTTTCAGGAGGGTCCTAAACAGAAAGTAAAGTCCCATTTTTCAGGAGGGTCCTGAACAGAAAGTAAAATCCCATTTTTCAGGAGAGTCCTGAACAGAAAGTAAAGTCCCATTTTTCAGGAGGGTCCTGAACATAAAGTAAAATCCCATTTTTCAGGAGGGTCCTGAACAGAAAGTAAAATCCCATTTTTCAGGAGGGTCCTGAACATAAAGTAAAGTCCCATTTTTCAGGAGGGTCCTGAACAGAAAGTAAAGTCCCATTTTTCAGTAGGGTCCTGAACATAATGGAAAATCCCATTTTTCAGGAGGGTCCTGAACATAAAGTAAAATCCCATTTTTCAGGAGGGTCTTGAACAGAAAGTAAAATCCCATTTTTCAGGAGGGTCCTGAACAGAGAGTAAAGTCCCATTTTTCAGGAGGGTCCTGAACATAAAGTAAAGTCCCATTTTTCAGGAGGGTCCTGAACATAATGTAAAATCCCATTTTTCTGGAGGGTCCTGAACATAAAGTAAAATCCCATTTTTCAGGAGGGTCCTGAACAGAAAGTAAAGTCCCATTTTTCAGGAGGGTCCTGAACATAAAGTAAAATCCCATATTTCAGGAGGGTCCTGAACATAAAGTAAAATCCCATTTTTCAGGAGGGTCCTGAACAGAAAGTAAAATCTCATTTTTCAGGAGGGTCCTGAACAGAAAGTAAAGTCCCATTTTTCAGGAGGGTCCTGAACATAATGTAAAATCCCATTTTTCAGGAGGGTCCTGAACATAAAGTAAAATCCCATTTTTCAGGAGGGTCCTGAACAGAAAGTAAATTCCCATTTTTCAGGAGGGTACTGAACATAAAGTAAAATCCCATTTTTCAGGAGGGTCCTGAACATAAAGTAAAATCCCATTTTTCAGGAGGGTCCTGAACAGAAAGTAAAATCCCATTTTTCAGGAGGGTCCTGAACATAAAGTAAAGTCCCATTTTTCAGGAGGGTCCTGAACATAAAGTAAAATCCCATTTTTCAGGAGGGTCCTGAACAGAAAGTAAAATCCCATTTTTCAGGAGGGTCCTGAACAGAAAGTAAAATCCCATTTTTTAGGAGGGTCCTGAACAGAAAGTAAATTCCCATTTTTCAGGAGGGTCCTGAACAGAAAGTAAAATCCCATGTTTCAGGAGAGTCCTGAACAGAAAGTAAAGTCCCATTTTTCAGGAGGGTCCTGAACAGAAAGTAAAGTCCCATTTTTCGGGAGGGTCCTGAACAGAAAGTAAAGTCCCATTTTTCGGGAGGGTCCTGAACAGAAAGTAAAATCCCATTTTTCAGGAGGGTCCTGAGCAGAAAGTAAAGTCCCATTTTTCAGGAGGGTCCTGAACAGAATGTAAAATCCCATTTTTCAGGAGGGTCCTGAACATAAAGTAAAATCCCATTTTTCAGGAGGGTCCTGAACAGAAAGTAAATTCCCATTTTTCAGGATGGTCCTGAACATAAAGTAAAATCCCATTTTTCAGGAGGGTCCTGAACAGAAAGTAAAATCCCATTTTTCAGGAGGGTCCTGAACAGAAAGTAAAATCCCATTTTTCAGGAGGGTCCTGAACATAAAGTAAATTCCCATTTTTCAGGAGGGTCCTGAACAGAAAGTAAAATCCCATTTTTCAGGAGGGTCCTGAACAGAAAGTAAAATCCCATTTTTCAGGAGGGTCCTGAACATAAAGTAAATTCCAATTTTTCATGAGGGTCCTGAACAGAAAGTAAAATCCCATTTTTCAGGAGGATCCTGAACAGAAAGTAAAATCCCATTTTTCAGGAGGGTGCTGATCCCATTTTTCAGGAGGGTCCTGAACAGAAAGTAAAGTCCTATCTTTCAGGAGGGTCCTGAACAGAAAGTAAAATCCCATTTTTCAGAAGGGTCCTGAACAGAAAGTAAAATCCCATTTTTCAGGAGGGTCCTGAACAGAAAGTAAAATCCCATTTTTCAGGAGGGTCCTGAACATAAAGTAAAATCCCATTTTTCAGGAGGGTCCTGAACAGAAAGTAAATTCCCATTTTTCAGGATGGTCCTGAACATAAAGTAAAATCCCATTTTTCAGGAGGGTCCTGAACAGAAAGTAAAATCCCATTTTTCAGGAGGGTCCTGAACAGAAAGTAAAATCCCATTTTTCAGGAGGGTCCTGAACATAAAGTAAATTCCCATTTTTCAGGAGGGTCCTGAACAGAAAGTAAAATCCCATTTTTCAGGAGGGTCCTGAACAGAAAGTAAAATCCCATTTTTCAGGAGGGTCCTGAACATAAAGTAAATTCCAATTTTTCATGAGGGTCCTGAACAGAAAGTAAAATCCCATTTTTCAGGAGGATCCTGAACAGAAAGTAAAATCCCATTTTTCAGGAGGGTGCTGATCCCATTTTTCAGGAGGGTCCTGAACAGAAAGTAAAGTCCTATCTTTCAGGAGGGTCCTGAACAGAAAGTAAAATCCCATTTTTCAGAAGGGTCCTGAACAGAAAGTAAAATCCCATTTTTCAGGAGGGTCCTGAACAGAAAGTAAAATCCCATTTTTCAGGAGGGTCCTGAACATAAAGTAAAATCCCATTTTTCAGGAGGGTCCTGAACAGAAAGTAAAATCCCATTTTTCAGGAGGGTCCTGAACAGAAAGTAAAATCCCATTTTTCAGGAGGGTCCTGAACAGAAAGTAAATTCCCATTTTTCAGGAGGGTCCTGAACAGAAAGTAAAATCCCATGTTTCAGGAGAGTCCTGAACAGAAAGTAAAGTCCCATTTTTCAGGAGGGTCCTGAACAGAAAGTAAAGTCCCATTTTTCGGGAGGGTCCTGAACAGAAAGTAAAGTCCCATTTTTCGGGAGGGTCCTGAACAGAAAGTAAAATCCCATTTTTCAGGAGGGTCCTGAGCAGAAAGTAAAGTCCCATTTTTCAGGAGGGTCCTGAACAGAATGTAAAATCCCATTTTTCAGGAGGGTCCTGAACATAAAGTAAAATCCCATTTTTCAGGAGGGTCCTGAACAGAAAGTAAATTCCCATTTTTCAGAATGGTCCTGAACATAAAGTAAAATCCCATTTTTCAGGAGGGTCCTGAACAGAAAGTAAAATCCCATTTTTCAGGAGGGTCCTGAACAGAAAGTAAAATCCCATTTTTCAGGAGGGTCCTGAACATAAAGTAAATTCCCATTTTTCAGGAGGGTCCTGAACAGAAAGTAAAATCCCATTTTTCAGGAGGGTCCTGAACAGAAAGTAAAATCCCATTTTTCAGGAGGGTCCTGAACATAAAGTAAATTCCAATTTTTCATGAGGGTCCTGAACAGAAAGTAAAATCCCATTTTTCAGGAGGATCCTGAACAGAAAGTAAAATCCCATTTTTCAGGAGGGTGCTGATCCCATTTTTCAGGAGGGTCCTGAACAGAAAGTAAAGTCCTATCTTTCAGGAGGGTCCTGAACAGAAAGTAAAATCCCATTTTTCAGAAGGGTCCTGAACAGAAAGTAAAATCCCATTTTTCAGGAGGGTCCTGAACAGAAAGTAAAATCCCATTTTTCAGGAGGGTCCTGAACATAAAGTAAAATCCCATTTTTCAGGAGGGTCCTGAACAGAAAGTAAAATCCCATTTTTCAGGAGGGTCCTGAACAGAAAGTAAAATCCCATTTTTCAGGAGGGTCCTGAACAGAAAGTAAATTCCCATTTTTCAGGAGGGTCCTGAACAGAAAGTAAAATCCCATGTTTCAGGAGGGTCCTGAACAGAAAGAAAAGTCCCATTTTTCAGGAGGGTCCTGAGCAGAAAGTAAAGTCCCATTTTTCGGGAGGGTCCTGAACAGAAAGTAAAGTCCCATTTTTCGGGAGGGTCCTGAACAGAAAGTAAAATCCCATTTTTCAGGAGGGTCCTGAGCAGAAAGTAAAGTCCCATTTTTCAGGAGGGTCCTGAACAGAAAGTAAAATCCCATTTTTCAGGAGGGTCCTTAACATAAAGTATAATCCCATTTTTCAGGAGGGTCCTGAACAGAAAGTAAATTCCGATTTTTCAGGAGGGTCCTGAACATAAAGTAAAATCCCATTTTTCAGGAGGGTCCTGAACAGAAAGTAAAATCCCATTTTTCAGGAGGGTCCTGAACAGAAAGTAAAATCCCATTTTTCAGGAGGGTCCTGAACATAAAGTAAATTCCAATTTTTCATGAGGGTCCTGAACAGAAAGTAAAATCCCATTTTTCAGGAGGATCCTGAACAGAAAGTAAAATCCCATTTTTCAGGAGGGTGCTGATCCCATTTTTCAGGAGGGTCCTGAACAGAAAGTAAAGTCCTATCTTTCAGGAGGGTCCTGAACAGAAAGTAAAATCCCATTTTTCAGAAGGGTCCTGAACAGAAAGTAAAATCCCATTTTTCAGGAGGGTCCTGAACAGAAAGTAAAATCCCATTTTTCAGGAGGGTCCTGAACATAAAGTAAAATCCCATTTTTCAGGAGGGTCCTGAACAGAAAGTAAATTCCCATTTTTCAGGATGGTCCTGAACATAAAGTAAAATCCCATTTTTCAGGAGGGTCCTGAACAGAAAGTAAAATCCCATTTTTCAGGAGGGTCCTGAACAGAAAGTAAAATCCCATTTTTCAGGAGGGTCCTGAACATAAAGTAAATTCCCATTTTTCAGGAGGGTCCTGAACAGAAAGTAAAATCCCATTTTTCAGGAGGGTCCTGAACAGAAAGTAAAATCCCATTTTTCAGGAGGGTCCTGAACATAAAGTAAATTCCAATTTTTCATGAGGGTCCTGAACAGAAAGTAAAATCCCATTTTTCAGGAGGATCCTGAACAGAAAGTAAAATCCCATTTTTCAGGAGGGTGCTGATCCCATTTTTCAGGAGGGTCCTGAACAGAAAGTAAAGTCCTATCTTTCAGGAGGGTCCTGAACAGAAAGTAAAATCCCATTTTTCAGAAGGGTCCTGAACAGAAAGTAAAATCCCATTTTTCAGGAGGGTCCTGAACAGAAAGTAAAATCCCATTTTTCAGGAGGGTCCTGAACATAAAGTAAAATCCCATTTTTCAGGAGGGTCCTGAACAGAAAGTAAAATCCCATTTTTCAGGAGGGTCCTGAACAGAAAGTAAAATCCCATTTTTCAGGAGGGTCCTGAACAGAAAGTAAATTCCCATTTTTCAGGAGGGTCCTGAACAGAAAGTAAAATCCCATGTTTCAGGAGAGTCCTGAACAGAAAGTAAAGTCCCATTTTTCAGGAGGGTCCTGAACAGAAAGTAAAGTCCCATTTTTCGGGAGGGTCCTGAACAGAAAGTAAAGTCCCATTTTTCGGGAGGGTCCTGAACAGAAAGTAAAATCCCATTTTTCAGGAGGGTCCTGAGCAGAAAGTAAAGTCCCATTTTTCAGGAGGGTCCTGAACAGAATGTAAAATCCCATTTTTCAGGAGGGTCCTGAACATAAAGTAAAATCCCATTTTTCAGGAGGGTCCTGAACAGAAAGTAAATTCCCATTTTTCAGGATGGTCCTGAACATAAAGTAAAATCCCATTTTTCAGGAGGGTCCTGAACAGAAAGTAAAATCCCATTTTTCAGGAGGGTCCTGAACAGAAAGTAAAATCCCATTTTTCAGGAGGGTCCTGAACATAAAGTAAATTCCCATTTTTCAGGAGGGTCCTGAACAGAAAGTAAAATCCCATTTTTCAGGAGGGTCCTGAACAGAAAGTAAAATCCCATTTTTCAGGAGGGTCCTGAACATAAAGTAAATTCCAATTTTTCATGAGGGTCCTGAACAGAAAGTAAAATCCCATTTTTCAGGAGGATCCTGAACAGAAAGTAAAATCCCATTTTTCAGGAGGGTGCTGATCCCATTTTTCAGGAGGGTCCTGAACAGAAAGTAAAGTCCTATCTTTCAGGAGGGTCCTGAACAGAAAGTAAAATCCCATTTTTCAGAAGGGTCCTGAACAGAAAGTAAAATCCCATTTTTCAGGAGGGTCCTGAACAGAAAGTAAAATCCCATTTTTCAGGAGGGTCCTGAACATAAAGTAAAATCCCATTTTTCAGGAGGGTCCTGAACAGAAAGTAAAATCCCATTTTTCAGGAGGGTCCTGAACAGAAAGTAAAATCCCATTTTTCAGGAGGGTCCTGAACAGAAAGTAAATTCCCATTTTTCAGGAGGGTCCTGAACAGAAAGTAAAATCCCATGTTTCAGGAGGGTCCTGAACAGAAAGAAAAGTCCCATTTTTCAGGAGGGTCCTGAGCAGAAAGTAAAGTCCCATTTTTCGGGAGGGTCCTGAACAGAAAGTAAAGTCCCATTTTTCGGGAGGGTCCTGAACAGAAAGTAAAATCCCATTTTTCAGGAGGGTCCTGAGCAGAAAGTAAAGTCCCATTTTTCAGGAGGGTCCTGAACAGAAAGTAAAATCCCATTTTTCAGGAGGGTCCTTAACATAAAGTATAATCCCATTTTTCAGGAGGGTCCTGAACAGAAAGTAAATTCCGATTTTTCAGGAGGGTCCTGAACATAAAGTAAAATCCCATTTTTCAGGAGGGTCCTGAACAGAAAGTAAAATCCCATTTTTCAGGAGGGTCCCGAACATAAAGTAAAATCCCATTTTTCAGGAGGGTCCTAAACATAAAGTAAATTCCCATTTTTCAGGAGGGTCCTGAACAGAAAGTAAAATCCCATTTTGCAGGAGGGTCCTGAACAGAAAGTAAAGTCCCATTTTTCATGAGGGTCCTGAACAGAATGTAAAATTCCATTTTTCAGGAGGGTCCTGAACAGAAAGTAAAATCCCATTTTTCAGGAGGGTCCTGATCCCATTTTTCAGGAGGGTCCTGAACAGAAAGTAAAGTCCCATCTTTCAGGAGGGTCCTGAACAGAAAGTAAAGTCCCATTTTCAGGAGGGTCCTAAACAGAAAGTAAAGTCCCATTTTTCAGGAGGGTCCTGAACAGAAAGTAAAATCCCATTTTTCAGGAGAGTCCTGAACAGAAAGTAAAGTCCCATTTTTTAGGAGGGTCCTGAACATAAAGTAAAGTCCCATTTTTCAGGAGGGTCATGAACATAAAGTAAAATCCCATTTTTCAGGAGGGTCCTGAACAGAAAGTAAAATCCCATTTTTCAGGAGGGTCCTTAACATAAAGTATAATCCCATTTTTCAGGAGGGTCCTGAACAGAAAGTAAATTCCGATTTTTCAGGAGGGTCCTGAACATAAAGTAAAATCCCATTTTTCAGGAGGGTCCTGAACAGAAAGTAAAATCCCATTTTTCAGGAGGGTCCCGAACATAAAGTAAAATCCCATTTTTCAGGAGGGTCCTAAACATAAAGTAAATTCCCATTTTTCAGGAGGGTCCTGAACAGAAAGTAAAATCCCATTTTGCAGGAGGGTCCTGAACAGAAAGTAAAGTCCCATTTTTCATGAGGGTCCTGAACAGAATGTAAAATTCCATTTTTCAGGAGGGTCCTGAACAGAAAGTAAAATCCCATTTTTCAGGAGGGTCCTGATCCCATTTTTCAGGAGGGTCCTGAACAGAAAGTAAAGTCCCATCTTTCAGGAGGGTCCTGAACAGAAAGTAAAGTCCCATTTTCAGGAGGGTCCTAAACAGAAAGTAAAGTCCCATTTTTCAGGAGGGTCCTGAACAGAAAGTAAAATCCCATTTTTCAGGAGAGTCCTGAACAGAAAGTAAAGTCCCATTTTTTAGGAGGGTCCTGAACATAAAGTAAAGTCCCATTTTTCAGGAGGGTCATGAACATAAAGTAAAATCCCATTTTTCAGGAGGGTCCTGAACAGAAAGTAAAATCCCATTTTTCAGGAGGGTCCTGAACATAAAGTAAAGTCCCATTTTTCAGGAGGGTCCTGAACAGAAAGTAAAGTCCCATTTTTCAGGAGGGTCCTGAACATAATGGAAAATCCCATTTTTCAGGAGGGTCCTGAACAGAAAGTAAAATCTCATTTTTCAGGAGGGTCCTGAACAGAAAGTAAAGTCCCATTTTTCAGGAGGGTCCTGAACATAATGTAAAATCCCATTTTTCAGGAGGGTCCTGAACATAAAGTAAAATCCCATTTTTCAGGAGGGTCCTGAACAGAAAGTAAATTCCCATTTTTCAGGAGGGTCCTGAACATAAAGTAAAATCCCATTTTTCAGGAGGGTCCTGAACATAAAGTAAAATCCCATTTTTCAGGAGGGTCCTGAACAGAAAGTAAAATACCATTTTTCAGGAGGGTCCTGAACATAAAGTAAACTCCCATTTTTCAGGAGGGTCCTGAACATAAAGTAAAATCCCATTTTTCAGGAGGGTCCTGAACAGAAAGTAAAATCCCATTTTTCAGGAGGGTCCTGAACAGAAAGTAAAATCCCATTTTTTAGGAGGGTCCTGAACAGAAAGTAAATTCCCATTTTTCAGGAGGGTCCTGAACAGAAAGTAAAATCCCATGTTTCAGGAGAGTCCTGAACAGAAAGTAAAGTCCCATTTTTCAGGAGGGTCCTGAACAGAAAGTAAAGTCCCATTTTTCGGGAGGGTCCTGAACAGAAAGTAAAGTCCCATTTTTCGGGAGGGTCCTGAACAGAAAGTAAAATCCCATTTTTCAGGAGGGTCCTGAGCAGAAAGTAAAGTCCCATTTTTCAGGAGGGTCCTGAACAGAATGTAAAATCCCATTTTTCAGGAGGGTCCTGAACATAATGTAAAATCCCATTTTTCAGGAGGGTCCTGAACAGAAAGTAAATTCCCATTTTTCAGGATGGTCCTGAACATAAAGTAAAATCCCATTTTTCAGGAGGGTCCTGAACAGAAAGTAAAATCCCATTTTTCAGGAGGGTCCTGAACAGAAAGTAAAATCCCATTTTTCAGGAGGGTCCTGAACATAAAGTAAATTCCCATTTTTCAGGAGGGTCCTGAACAGAAAGTAAAATCCCATTTTTCAGGAGGGTCCTGAACAGAAATTAAAATCCCATTTTTCAGGAGGGTCCTGAACATAAAGTAAATTCCAATTTTTCATGAGGGTCCTGAACAGAAAGTAAAATCCCATTTTTCAGGAGGATCCTGAACAGAAAGTAAAATCCCATTTTTCAGGAGGGTGCTGATCCCATTTTTCAGGAGGGTCCTGAACAGAAAGTAAAGTCCCATCTTTCAGGAGGGTCCTGAACAGAAAGTAAAATCCCATTTTTCAGAAGGGTCCTGAACAGAAAGTAAAATCCCATTTTTCAGGAGGGTCCTGAACAGAAAGTAAAATCCCATTTTTCAGGAGGGTCCTGAACATAAAGTAAAATCCCATTTTTCAGGAGGGTCCTGAACAGAAAGTAAAATCCCATTTTTCAGGAGGGTCCTGAACAGAAAGTAAAATCCCATTTTTCAGGAGGGTCCTGAACAGAAAGTAAATTCCCATTTTTCAGGAGGGTCCTGAACAGAAAGTAAAATCCCATGTTTCAGGAGGGTCCTGAACAGAAAGAAAAGTCCCATTTTTCAGGAGGGTCCTGAGCAGAAAGTAAAGTCCCATTTTTCGGGAGGGTCCTGAACAGAAAGTAAAGTCCCATTTTTCGGGAGGGTCCTGAACAGAAAGTAAAATCCCATTTTTCAGGAGGGTCCTGAGCAGAAAGTAAAGTCCCATTTTTCAGGAGGGTCCTGAACAGAAAGTAAAATCCCATTTTTCAGGAGGGTCCTTAACATAAAGTATAATCCCATTTTTCAGGAGGGTCCTGAACAGAAAGTAAATTCCGATTTTTCAGGAGGGTCCTGAACATAAAGTAAAATCCCATTTTTCAGGAGGGTCCTGAACAGAAAGTAAAATCCCATTTTTCAGGAGGGTCCCGAACATAAAGTAAAATCCCATTTTTCAGGAGGGTCCTAAACATAAAGTAAATTCCCATTTTTCAGGAGGGTCCTGAACAGAAAGTAAAATCCCATTTTGCAGGAGGGTCCTGAACAGAAAGTAAAGTCCCATTTTTCATGAGGGTCCTGAACAGAATGTAAAATTCCATTTTTCAGGAGGGTCCTGAACAGAAAGTAAAATCCCATTTTTCAGGAGGGTCCTGATCCCATTTTTCAGGAGGGTCCTGAACAGAAAGTAAAGTCCCATCTTTCAGGAGGGTCCTGAACAGAAAGTAAAGTCCCATTTTCAGGAGGGTCCTAAACAGAAAGTAAAGTCCCATTTTTCAGGAGGGTCCTGAACAGAAAGTAAAATCCCATTTTTCAGGAGAGTCCTGAACAGAAAGTAAAGTCCCATTTTTTAGGAGGGTCCTGAACATAAAGTAAAGTCCCATTTTTCAGGAGGGTCATGAACATAAAGTAAAATCCCATTTTTCAGGAGGGTCCTGAACAGAAAGTAAAATCCCATTTTTCAGGAGGGTCCTGAACATAAAGTAAAGTCCCATTTTTCAGGAGGGTCCTGAACAGAAAGTAAAGTCCCATTTTTCAGGAGGGTCCTGAACATAATGGAAAATCCCATTTTTCAGGAGGGTCCTGAACATAAAGTAAAATCCCATTTTTCAGGAGGGTCTTGAACAGAAAGTAAAATCCCATTTTTCAGGAGGGTCCTGAACAGAGAGTAAAGTCCCATTTTTCAAGAGGGTCCTGAACAGAAAGTAAAGTCCCATTTTTCAGGAGGGTCCTGAACATAATGTAAAATCCCATTTTTCAGGAGGGTCCTGAACAGAAAGTAAAATCTCATTTTTCAGGAGGGTCCTGAACAGAAAGTAAAGTCCCATTTTTCAGGAGGGTCCTGAACAGAAAGTAAACTCCCATTTTTCAGGAGGGTCCTGAACAGAAAGTAAAGTCTCATTTTTTAGGAGGGTCCTGAACATAAAGTAAAGTCCCATTTTTCAGGAGGGTCCTGAACATAAAGTAAAATCCCATTTTTCCGGAGGGTCCTGAACAGAAAGTAAAATCCCATTTTTCAGGAGGGTCCTGAACAGAAAGTAAAATCCCATTTTTCAGGAGGGTCCTGAACAGAAAGTAAATTCCCATTTTTCAGGAGGGTCCTGAACATAAAGTAAAATCCCATTTTTCAGGAGGGTCCTGAACAGAAAGTAAAATCCCATTTTTCAGGAGGGTCCTGAACAGAAAGTAAAATCCCATTTTTCAGGAGGGTCCTGAACATAAAGTAAAGTCCCATTTTTCAGGAGGGTCCTGAACATAAAGTAAAATCCCATTTTTCAGGAGGGTCCTGAACAGAAAGTAAAATCCCATTTTTCAGGAGGGTCCTGAACAGAAAGTAAATTCCCATTTTTCAGGAGGGTCCTGAACAGAAAGTAAAATCCCATTTTTCAGGAGGGTCCTGAACAGAAAGTAAATTCCCATTTTTCAGGAGGGTCCTGAACATAAAGTAAAATCCCATTTTTCAGGAGGGTCCTGAACAGAAAGTAAATTCCCATTTTTCAGGAGGGTCCTGAACAGAAAGTAAAATCCCATTTTTCAGGAGGGTCCTGAACAGAAAGTAAAATCCCATTTTTCAAGAGGGTCCTGAACATAAAGTAAAGTCCCATTTTTCAGGAGGGTCCTGAACATAAAGTAAAATCCCATTTTTCAGGAGGGTCCTGAACAGAAAGTAAAATCCCATTTTTCAGGAGGGTCCTGAACAGAAAGTAAAATCCCATTTTTCAGGAGGGTCCAGAACAGAAAGTAAATTCCCATTTTTCAGGAGGGTCCTGAACAGAAAGTAAAATCCCATGTTTCAGGAGGGTCCTGAACAGAATGTAAAGTCCCATTTTTCAGGAGGGGCCTGAGCAGAAAGTAAAGTCCCATTTTTCGGGAGGGTCCTGAACAGAAAGTAAAGTCCCATTTTTCGGGAGGATCCTGAACAGAAAGTAAAATCCCATTTTTCAGGAGGGTCCGGAGCAGAAAGTAAAGTCCCATTTTTCAGGAGGGTCCTGAACAGAAAGTAAAATCCCATTTTTCAGGAGGGTCCTGAACAGAAAGTAAAATCCCATTTTTCAGGAGGGTCCTGAAGAGAAAGTAAAGTCCCATTTTTCAGGAGGGTCCTAAACAGAAAGTAAAGTCCCATTTTTCAGGAGGGTCCTGAACATAAAGTAAAATCCCATTTTTCAGGAGGGTCCTGAACAGAAAGTAAAATCCCATTTTTCAGGAGGGTCCTGAACATAAAGTAAAGTCCCATTTTTCAGGAGGGTCCTGAACATAAAGTAAAATCCCATTTTTCAGGAGGGTCCTGAACAGAAAGTAAAATCCCATTTTTCAGGAGGGTCCTGAACAGAAAGTAAAATCCCATTTTTTAGGAGGGTCCTGAACAGAAAGTAAATTCCCATTTTTCAGGAGGGTCCTGAACAGAAAGTAAAATCCCATGTTTCAGGAGGGTCCTGAACAGAAAGTAAAGTCCCATTTTTCAGGAGGGTCCTGAACAGAAAGTAAAGTCCCATTTTTCGGGAGGGTCCTGAACAGAAAGTAAAGTCCCATTTTTCGGGAGGGTCCTGAACAGAAAGTAAAATCCCATTTTTCAGGAGGGTCCTGAGAAGAAAGTAAAGTCCCATTTTTCAGGAGGGTCCTGAACAGAATGTAAAATCCCATTTTTCAGGAGGGTCCTGAACATAAAGTAAAATCCCATTTTTCAGGAGGGTCCTGAACAGAAAGTAAATTCCCATTTTTCAGGATGGTCCTGAACATAAAGTAAAATCCCATTTTTCAGGAGGGTCCTGAACAGAAAGTAAAATCCCATTTTTCAGGAGGGTCCTGAACAGAAAGTAAAATCCCATTTTTCAGGAGGGTCCTGAACATAAAGTAAATTCCCATTTTTCAGGAGGGTCCTGAACAGAAAGTTAAATCCCATTTTTCAGGAGGGTCCTGAACAGAAAGTAATGTCCAATTTTTCATGAGGGTCCTGAACAGAAAGTAAAATCCCATTTTTCAGGAGGGTCCTGAACAGAAAGTAAAATCCCATTTTTCAGGAGGGTGCTGATCCCATTTTTCAGGAGGGTCCTGAACAGAAAGTAATGTCCCATCTTTCAGGAGGGTCCTGAACAGAAAGTAAAATCCCATTTTTCAGGAGGGTCCTGAACAGAAAGTAAAATCCCATTTTTCAGGAGGGTCCTGAACAGAAAGTAAAATCCCATTTTTCAGGAGGGTCCTGAACATAAAGTAAAATCCCATTTTTCAGGAGGGTCCTGAACAGAAAGTAAAATCCCATTTTTCAGGAGGGTCCTGAACAGAAAGTAAAATCCCATTTTTCAGGAGGGTCCTGAACAGAAAGTAAATTCCCATTTTTCAGGAGGGTCCTGAACAGAAAGTAAAATCCCATGTTTCAGGAGGGTCCTGAACAGAAAGTAAAGTCCCATTTTTCAGGAGGGTCCTGAGCAGAAAGTAAAGTCCCATTTTTCGGGAGGGTCCTGAACAGAAAGTAAAGTCCCATTTTTCGGGAGGGTCCTGAACAGAAAGTAAAATCCCATTTTTCAGGAGGGTCCTGAGCAGAAAGTAAAGTCCCATTTTTCAGGAGGGTCCTGAACAGAAAGTAAAATCCCATTTTTCAGGAGGGTCCTTAACATAAAGTATAATCCCATTTTTCAGGAGGGTCCTGAACAGAAAGTAAATTCCGATTTTTCAGGAGAGTCCTGAACATAAAGTAAAATCCCATTTTTCAGGAGGGTCCTGAACAGAAAGTAAAATCCCATTTTTCAGGAGGGTCCCGAACATAAAGTAAAATCCCATTTTTCAGGAGGGTCCTGAACATAAAGTAAATTCCCATTTTTCAGGAGGGTCCTGAACAGAAAGTAAAATCCCATTTTTCAGGAGGGTCCTGAACAGAAAGTAAAGTCCCATTTTTCATGAGGGTCCTGAACAGAATGTAAAATCCCATTTTTCAGGAGGGTCCTGAACAGAAAGTAAAATCCCATTTTTCAGGAGGGTCCTGATCCCATTTTTCAGGAGGGTCCTGAACAGAAAGTAAAGTCCCATCTTTCAGGAGGGTCCTGAACAGAAAGTAAAGTCCCATTTTCAGGAGGGTCCTAAACAGAAAGTAAAGTCCCATTTTTCAGGAGGGTCCTGAACAGAAAGTAAAATCCCATTTTTCAGGAGAGTCCTGAACAGAAAGTAAAGTCCCATTTTTTAGGAGGGTCCTGAACATAAAGTAAAGTCCCATTTTTCAGGAGGGTCCTGAACATAAAGTAAAATCCCATTTTTCAGGAGGGTCCTGAACAGAAAGTAAAATCCCATTTTTCAGGAGGGTCCTGAACATAAAGTAAATTCCCATTTTTCAGGAGGGTCCTGAACAGAAAGTAAAGTCCCATTTTTCAGGAGGGTCCTGAACATAATGGAAAATCCCATTTTTCAGGAGGGTCCTGAACATAAAGTAAAATCCCATTTTTCAGGAGGGTCTTGAACAGAAAGTAAAATCCCATTTTTCAGGAGGGTCCTGAACAGAGAGTAAAGTCCCATTTTTCAAGAGGGTCCTGAACAGAAAGTAAAGTCCCATTTTTCAGGAGGGTCCTGAACATAATGTAAAATCCCATTTTTCAGGAGGGTCCTGAACAGAAAGTAAAATCTCATTTTTCAGGAGGGTCCTGAACAGAAAGTAAAGTCCCATTTTTCAGGAGGGTCCTGAACAGAAAGTAAACTCCCATTTTTCAGGAGGGTCCTGAACAGAAAGTAAAGTCTCATTTTTTAGGAGGGTCCTGAACATAAAGTAAAGTCCCATTTTTCAGGAGGGTCCTGAACATAAAGTAAAATCCCATTTTTCCGGAGGGTCCTGAACAGAAAGTAAAATCCCATTTTTCAGGAGGGTCCTGAACAGAAAGTAAAATCCCATTTTTCAGGAGGGTCCTGAACAGAAAGTAAATTCCCATTTTTCAGGAGGGTCCTGAACATAAAGTAAAATCCCATTTTTCAGGAGGGTCCTGAACAGAAAGTAAAATCCCATTTTTCAGGAGGGTCCTGAACAGAAAGTAAAATCCCATTTTTCAGGAGGGTCCTGAACATAAAGTAAAGTCCCATTTTTCAGGAGGGTCCTGAACATAAAGTAAAATCCCATTTTTCAGGAGGGTCCTGAACAGAAAGTAAAATCCCATTTTTCAGGAGGGTCCTGAACAGAAAGTAAATTCCCATTTTTCAGGAGGGTCCTGAACAGAAAGTAAAATCCCATTTTTCAGGAGGGTCCTGAACAGAAAGTAAATTCCCATTTTTCAGGAGGGTCCTGAACATAAAGTAAAATCCCATTTTTCAGGAGGGTCCTGAACAGAAAGTAAATTCCCATTTTTCAGGAGGGTCCTGAACAGAAAGTAAAATCCCATTTTTCAGGAGGGTCCTGAACAGAAAGTAAAATCCCATTTTTCAAGAGGGTCCTGAACATAAAGTAAAGTCCCATTTTTCAGGAGGGTCCTGAACATAAAGTAAAATCCCATTTTTCAGGAGGGTCCTGAACAGAAAGTAAAATCCCATTTTTCAGGAGGGTCCTGAACAGAAAGTAAAATCCCATTTTTCAGGAGGGTCCAGAACAGAAAGTAAATTCCCATTTTTCAGGAGGGTCCTGAACAGAAAGTAAAATCCCATGTTTCAGGAGGGTCCTGAACAGAATGTAAAGTCCCATTTTTCAGGAGGGGCCTGAGCAGAAAGTAAAGTCCCATTTTTCGGGAGGGTCCTGAACAGAAAGTAAAGTCCCATTTTTCGGGAGGATCCTGAACAGAAAGTAAAATCCCATTTTTCAGGAGGGTCCGGAGCAGAAAGTAAAGTCCCATTTTTCAGGAGGGTCCTGAACAGAAAGTAAAATCCCATTTTTCAGGAGGGTCCTGAACAGAAAGTAAAATCCCATTTTTCAGGAGGGTCCTGAAGAGAAAGTAAAGTCCCATTTTTCAGGAGGGTCCTAAACAGAAAGTAAAGTCCCATTTTTCAGGAGGGTCCTGAACATAAAGTAAAATCCCATTTTTCAGGAGGGTCCTGAACAGAAAGTAAAATCCCATTTTTCAGGAGGGTCCTGAACATAAAGTAAAGTCCCATTTTTCAGGAGGGTCCTGAACATAAAGTAAAATCCCATTTTTCAGGAGGGTCCTGAACAGAAAGTAAAATCCCATTTTTCAGGAGGGTCCTGAACAGAAAGTAAAATCCCATTTTTTAGGAGGGTCCTGAACAGAAAGTAAATTCCCATTTTTCAGGAGGGTCCTGAACAGAAAGTAAAATCCCATGTTTCAGGAGGGTCCTGAACAGAAAGTAAAGTCCCATTTTTCAGGAGGGTCCTGAACAGAAAGTAAAGTCCCATTTTTCGGGAGGGTCCTGAACAGAAAGTAAAGTCCCATTTTTCGGGAGGGTCCTGAACAGAAAGTAAAATCCCATTTTTCAGGAGGGTCCTGAGAAGAAAGTAAAGTCCCATTTTTCAGGAGGGTCCTGAACAGAATGTAAAATCCCATTTTTCAGGAGGGTCCTGAACATAAAGTAAAATCCCATTTTTCAGGAGGGTCCTGAACAGAAAGTAAATTCCCATTTTTCAGGATGGTCCTGAACATAAAGTAAAATCCCATTTTTCAGGAGGGTCCTGAACAGAAAGTAAAATCCCATTTTTCAGGAGGGTCCTGAACAGAAAGTAAAATCCCATTTTTCAGGAGGGTCCTGAACATAAAGTAAATTCCCATTTTTCAGGAGGGTCCTGAACAGAAAGTTAAATCCCATTTTTCAGGAGGGTCCTGAACAGAAAGTAATGTCCAATTTTTCATGAGGGTCCTGAACAGAAAGTAAAATCCCATTTTTCAGGAGGGTCCTGAACAGAAAGTAAAATCCCATTTTTCAGGAGGGTGCTGATCCCATTTTTCAGGAGGGTCCTGAACAGAAAGTAATGTCCCATCTTTCAGGAGGGTCCTGAACAGAAAGTAAAATCCCATTTTTCAGGAGGGTCCTGAACAGAAAGTAAAATCCCATTTTTCAGGAGGGTCCTGAACAGAAAGTAAATTCCCATTTTTCAGGAGGGTCCTGAACAGAAAGTAAAATCCCATGTTTCAGGAGGGTCCTGAACAGAAAGTAAAGTCCCATTTTTCAGGAGGGTCCTGAGCAGAAAGTAAAGTCCCATTTTTCGGGAGGGTCCTGAACAGAAAGTAAAGTCCCATTTTTCGGGAGGGTCCTGAACAGAAAGTAAAATCCCATTTTTCAGGAGGGTCCTGAGCAGAAAGTAAAGTCCCATTTTTCAGGAGGGTCCTGAACAGAAAGTAAAATCCCATTTTTCAGGAGGGTCCTTAACATAAAGTATAATCCCATTTTTCAGGAGGGTCCTGAACAGAAAGTAAATTCCGATTTTTCAGGAGAGTCCTGAACATAAAGTAAAATCCCATTTTTCAGGAGGGTCCTGAACAGAAAGTAAAATCCCATTTTTCAGGAGGGTCCCGAACATAAAGTA